>HG995382.1:11250000-12500000 GCA_905333075.3 Atethmia centrago
CACGCTAAAACGGCTGAACATATTTGGATGAAATTTGGCACATGGGTAGACCATAACCTGGGTTGGGACATAGGATACTTTTATCCCGATATTCCCACGGGATTGAGACTTCATGCGGGTGAAACCGCGGGGCGGAGCCAGTTTATAATAATATAGCGTATTGACAAAACAAATTGCATAAAATGTAACTTCATCAAATTACCACCTTTTTTATGACATCATAAGCTGGCAATTTTTTTTTTTGTTGGGGAAATGATCAAATAACTTCTCCCGCTCTGGGCGGAGCGGGAGGGTGTGTCAGACTCTTACTGAATAAAACCCACCCGTATTCCTTCCGTTGCCTGTGTTGACAGTGGCCTCGGTAACCCTTTCAAACATCCACGCGACCCCGGCAGGCATCGGCCCTAGAGGACCCCTACACTTGTGCTGACATCTCTTTGAGGCGCGCGTGGTATACAACGCGCCGTCGACCCGGACCTGGTCCTTCCTTATCGGACAGCGAGCTACCCATTGCTCACCGTCCGCAAGCCCGAGCCTACGGAGGCCGGAAATCCGCCCGGGATTCCCGATGCCCAGGGCGTCTCCTGCGGCGGCTAGGGGCG
Source organism: Atethmia centrago (assembly GCA_905333075.3). Taxonomy (NCBI): domain Eukaryota; kingdom Metazoa; phylum Arthropoda; class Insecta; order Lepidoptera; family Noctuidae; genus Atethmia; species Atethmia centrago. Next base: position 11,250,603 of record HG995382.1, read on the forward strand.
AGAGGGCGCGAAATTTGCCTTTCCCTCAACCGTCCCGCCTCCTCCTTCGCGAGCATTACTGCTTCGCAGAAGGAGGTGACGGCTGCCCATGCCCTCTCGCTCCGTATCATGGCCTGAACCAGGGCCGGACGCGAGAGATCTCTGCCACCGATCGCCTCCACGGCTACGGTTGCGTAAAGCGTTCTCTGACGTCAATAACTTTACTTACAAAAAGTTACGTTAAGTTAGTTTGCTTACTTTAAGGAAAAATCTTGCTTTATATACTTTATTAATTACAAAATATGTTCACAAATAACTGTAACTTACACCTATGTATACACATACAGTCACGTATCAGAAAGGTATGCTACAGACAATGTATGGGACAGTTGATATTTATTCGCGATTACGATGTTGGTCCCATGGGGAAAGTTGTGTGTGTGATGATCAGGGGGGCAACCACCGCCTCTTATAGCAGTCACAGTGGGAAAGAGATGGAGCTATACCCTCTGTGTAGCTTCTCTCATTCTCACAGTGATGTAATATTAAAATAATACTGCTTTATGAGGCGGTGGTTGGCCCCCTGTACTACATGCTTAAATATGACCACATCTTTCTGATACGATACATAATAAATAAAATAATCTTTAATTCGGATAAGCAACATCCATATGGGTTAGTAAAAAACAATAAGAAAACTTATACCTATGTTAGTAAACTTATGTATTCTCTATTTGAGAACAAAGCTGTTGTTCAAAATGCATCTTTAAACAACATCACCTAACAAAGGAGAATCCAACCTCCCCGCTATGCTCTTCAGGATGAAGTTGGAGCTGTCCCGCACTCTGCAGAGCATAGAGGCAGGTTTCTGTCTGACTATGGCGTGGAAGCCATCGACGTGTGCTTGTGCAAACATACCTGATGCACTGCAGAAACGGGGCAGCCCCATCAACATCCTGAACCCGTTACTATAGTGGACCCGTAGGGCGCTGATAGCCCGCTGAGTATAGTTGGTCCACAGGCTGCACGTGTAAAACACTTGGCAATAAGCTTTAAAAAGCGCTATTTTGACTGCCCTGCTACAGCGCACTTACCTGCGAACCAACATGTTACATCGGATGGCTAGCGCCCTACGTTCCCTCTCAATATCCACTCGGTCATTAAGGTCGTCGGTTACATAATGCCCCAAGTACTTGAACTGGTACACTCGCAATATTTCATTCCCATTTAGTTTAATCGGGGGCACATACTCACATACAAATGTTTTTACGCCAACGCATTACATATTCTCGTATCGCCACCGTAATAACCTGGTGTTCAACTTACGTCAAAAATAAATCCAGACTTTAGCTACCAAATTCCATATAAATTTACGTTTAGTCATTGTTGATCCTTAAGCCGCTGACAAGACCCAATTGACCAAAATAGGCTTCTTTTAAGAAAAAAAATTGCCAAATCTGTATAGTTTGTGGTAGCGGAAAAAAATATATGTTAATTTTGAACATATTTCCCAGAACTTGGTTGTTACCAAAACACGTTTTGAAATAAAATCTCAATACAAACTAACGTTAACCTAACCTCTTACCTTGAGTTCTAATCCAAAATATCTGCATTAATTATCAACATACGTTACGTATTTAATTAATAACAAGGACTTCTTATTTGAATGCAGAGCTTGGTTGTTTTTATTTTAAATTACACAACAAACAGCTTCCTTTGATATACTATTTCCAGTGAAGATTAATCTGATAGTGACCGCGGTTTAGGTGTTGTCAGCGTCTTAAGACGCTGACAACACCTCAACCGCGGTCACTGTCAAATTGCATAGAAAAGAAAGAGAAGCGCGATGACAAAACGATTGTAATTTATTGTAAAATATGAAGCAATTATCTATTTACCTACTCAAAATTGAGTTGAGTAATCGAAAATAAAAAACAACCAAGTTCTGCATTCAAATAAGACGTAATTGTTATTAATTAAATACGTAACGTATGTTGATATTTAATACAGATATTTTGGATTAGAACTCAAGGTAAGAGGTTAGTTTAACGTAAGTTTGTATCGAGATTTTTGTTTCAAAACGTGTTTTGGTAACAACCAAGTTCTGGGAAATATGTTCAAAATTAACATATATTTTTTCCGCTACCACAAACTATACAGATTTGGCAATTTTTTTTCTTAAGTGAAGCCAATTTTGGTCAATTGGGTCTTGTCAGCGCCTTAAGGTGGTTCCGCAGTGGTAGCCCGCGAAATTCAACTTTTCTTTCGTTTTGCAATTTGCAGTTCAGTGTCAGATTGTTTGTATCTTGATCAAATGATTTGCGACCATAACAAATATGTACGAGATTTACAGAATTATAATAATTAGAACCGTTATTACATCTAACTTTTCCATGAGAGATTTTTTCTTATGGAACAAATTTAACTACACTGACCTGCAAATAGCAAAAAACGTAATAAAATTTGAATTTCGCGGGCGACTACTTCGGATACACCTTAATAGTATGAGTTTTTACATTTCCAGTAATTGTCTACATAGTAACGTTAGTTAATTTACCATTTTGCTAAATGTTCCAGCTAAACTATTTATATTAGCACAATTTAAATACCTATCACGCAAAACAGTTTCACAAATTCTAGACAACGCAACGCGAACTTTACTTCGCGCTCTGTGTTGTACAGCGAGACGTCGACCGGTGTGCGAGAGAGAGCGCGCGAAGTAAAGTTCGCGTTATCGCGACAGTGTAGCCGTAGGGTTATTATCATAGTATTAAGAGCGATTATTGCAGTGCAAGTTTAAACGAAACAAAAGGTACGTAATAATCGGAGCAGGTGGCGTTCTGTAGTTTCTGCCTACTCCCCATGGGAAGAAGGTGTGAGTTTATGTATGTGTATGTGTGTAAGTTTACCACTGTCATGAATTGGGCTAAGTCTATAAATATTATAAATTAATGTCGTTTTTACCCGACTGCCCCAGAAGGAGGGTAATGTTTTTCGAGAGTATGTATGTATGTATGTATGTATGTATGTATGTATGTATGTATGTATGTATGTATGTATGTATGTATGTATGTATGTATGTATGTATGTATGTATGTATCTATGTATGTATGTATGTATGTATGTATGTATGTATCTATGTATGTATGTATGTATGTATGTATGTATGTATGTCTATTTTTTTGGCACGCTCTGTAGCCTAAACGGCTTGATGGATTTTAACATAAGAGGTGTCATTAGATTCGTCTGAATTGTGGGAGTGACTTAGTCTATAGAATATTTATATATTGCATCTGAAAATACAAAAAAAGGGAGGGAAAGGTTTTTTTAAATTAAATTACAACAATATTGATATCAAATAATAGCTAGTAATGAGTAAATTCCATGTATATATTAATAAAAATAAAAAGCTTGAAATAAAACAAATTATTTAAAAAACAAAAAACCCGACTGCTAAAATACATAACTGAAAAGAGAAAAACAAGCTTTATAATCTATAGAATTTTGCTATCGCAGGCGGGGGACAAACTAATAGCTGAAATATGGTGTAAGTTATGTTTGTCCCGCCTGCGATACCAAAATTCTATAGATTATAATGCTTGTTTTTCTCTTTTCAGTTATGTATTTTAGCAGTCGGGTTTTTTGTTATTTAAATAATTTGTTTTATTTGTGTCTGTCTTCATAGAGACAGACACAAAAACATCTCGACATTAATTGTGTGTTGTTTTTCTAAACTACGCAACTGATAATGATAGGGTTTTCCCCATCATTTAGAACAGGGATTCCCAAACTATTTACGGCATGAAACCCATTTTTCAAAATGAACTGATACTTTTTTTTTTTTTTTTTTTTATTTGTTTTGGGTTTGCTCTTGACCTTAGTCTATGTCAGAGGCGACAGAAACAAAGTCGACGATGGAGCGAGCTTACCCAGAAGAAGCCTGTTCACTCTCACTTTGAAGAGATTAGGGTTATATGCGTTCGGAAACACAGACGCAGGCAGAGAGTTCCATTCGTTTGCTGTGCGCATTATAAAAGACCCCATAGCTTATTTTTTTTCATATTGTACGAACTTGTGCACGCTTATCGACTTGTTAAGGTTTTTAAAGTAGGTACAACAATTTCCTACTAAATTATTAGTCATTCTTATAACAAGTACACGGTACACGTAACACAACTTATACAGTATCTTGAAAGTTTCAACGAAGAACTTGTGCTAATTAATAGGGGTCGGATTTTAGACCTCGTCGACCCCCAAAATCAGTTTTCGTTTATGTCGACCCTTGGAAAACCGATTTCGACCCCAAGGGGTCGATATCGACCACTTTGGGAATCCCTGATTTAGAGGATTGATTCTGGAAAATTTCTGTCTCAATCAATCTGCCTATCAGTCTGTCAGTAACTGGTTAGTTACTGGGTTGTGTCAATAGGCAGTTGCTCCACGTAAAATACTTGTATTCAGCTGCATCCGGTTAAACTGGAAGCCAACCCCAGTTACCCAATACGATACCACTACACGGAAAAAAAGGATCTCTTCAGCGAAGAATATCAATATTCTCAGAAAAATTGTTTCATTCCAAGTAAATATTTTATTAAGATAAGTAAATGTACTCAATCCAAGAAAACCTGTTTACTCAAATTAAGAATAATAAATACTTGGTTTTTATTCTTGACTTAAGTAAATATTTTTGATTCAAGACTATAATAATCTTAATTGAAGAAAATTTCTAGTTTTTATCTAGTTTTATAAATAATATTCTTAAAATTTAACTTAATAATTCTTCATTTAAGTATAATGTCTTCGATGAAGACAATAAAACTAAGACAAAATTTTACTTCATTCAAGACTATATTGTTTTCCCCATATATGAATCAATATTTGTCTTGACCAAAAGGATATTGTCTTAATTTAAGACATCCTTTTTTTCCGTGTATGGTTGTCAGACTTTCGGGCTTCTGACGACCCGTAACGACTGTCAAAGATCCATTAATGACAGCCTGGATCAACGGCTTAACGTGTTTGCCGAGGCACGGAGGAGTCTCGGTCATCCACCCTCAAACCAACCCCGGCAAGCGTAGCTTAACCTGATGGATCGACCCGTGCGGCTGTTATTACTTGGCCACGAGCTCCTCTCCGAAGATTTATGTCTATAATACATATATCGTCGCCTTAGAGTGAAAACCTCGGGAATGTTATTTGGTCATTTATTTTATTACATTTTTGGAAAGCAAAACCTTGCAACGCACGCCTAGTTTCCCACAAAAAAGTTTAGTCACCTGTAGCGCCATCTATGGCGAGTTCAAAATTTTCGCAAAAGAACAGACGAGGTTTTCAATTTACCAACACTTAGAATTTAATAATTATTCCAGTAAAGTTGCCTTTTTCGCATAAACGAGGTTTTCACTCTAAGGCGACGATATACAGATAATAAAATTGGAGTGTCTGTTAGTAATATTAAAATAACCGTTTTTTACTAAATGCATAGATGTATACAGTTTTTGTCTGTCTGTCTGTTTGTTCCAGAAAATCTCTGAAACGGCTGGACCAATTTTGACGGGACTTTCACTGGCAGATAGCTGATGTAATAAGGAGTAACGTAGGCTATTTTAGAAAAAAGCCACGCGGGCAGCAGCTAGTTAATAATAAAATAACATATAGGTAAGAAATGTCGATGTTTCGTTAAATCGAAAAACCGTGCGAAGGAAGCGGGTCGCTAGTAATCAATAAAGTATAGTTATAAGTACTTACGAGGAACTGTAACCATATCTAAAACTATATCAGACTCTTCAAACGTGATGACCCTTTCCTTCGTCTTCAAATCTATGACTTCGACACACTTTGCATTGCCGTCCGTAGCCACAATGATATTCTTATCATAATTACAAGGGATACAGCACAAAACCTCCCGGTCCCTTTCGAAATCTTGAATGGTCTTGAAGATTTTGTTCTTCTCATTTCGAGAAGGGTTATAGAAGATGATCTTTTTGTTTGTGTGCATGATCAGGTACTCTTCGTTGTTCGACCATCTGCAGTTTAGGTATGAGCCTTGAATTTGTTCGGTGTCGGCGTAAGCGTTGGCTTCTTCTGGTTCTGGAAAGGATAATTGTCGTAATTAAGACGCTGACAACACCTAAACCGCGGTCACTGTCAGACTACATAGAAAAGAAAGAGAAGCGCGATGACACAACGCTTGTAATTTATTGCAAAATATGAAGTAATTATCTATTTACTCAAAATTGGGTTGAGTAATCGAATCTATAAAACAACCAAGTTCTGCATTTAAATAAGATGTTCTTGTTATTAATTAAATACATAACGTATGTTGATATACAGATATTTTGGATTGGAACTCAAGGTAAGAGGTTATTTTAACGTTAGTTTGTATCGAGATTATTTTTTCGTGTTTTGGTAAAAAACAAGTTCTGAGAAATTTGTTCAAAATTAACATATATTTTTTCCGCTACCATAAACTATACAGATATGGCATTTTTTTCTTAAGACAAGCCTTATTTGGTCATTTGCCTCTTGTCAGCGCCTTAAATTTTGAATTTTTATCTGTATTTCTGTGAGAAATTCAGATCATTCCTTGAGTTTTGAGTAGACCAGTCAATTATATAAATTAAAAAAAAAACTCTAAATAAAGTGAAACAGAAATGAGCCAAAACTCGATTACAAAAAAAAAAAAATATATAAATAAGTCATATAAAAAGAAAAATTATATATTTGCACTGTTGCAGATTTATTTATTTTTACACTTAGTATTCGTGTCTACGTAATTTGTTTTTACGAGCTCACTTATTATTACACATTCCGACATAAAAGAAAAAAAAAAACAAAAGAATACCTTCTTCAATAATGTCATCAGTCTCTTCACTCTCTACGTCATCGACATACCACAGTTTGATGACGCCATCATAGGCTAGCGCGGCTACGATTGGTGGGTTTTTAGTGCAGGACACGCCGATCCATTTGATTGGCGAGCCCGTACCGCGGAGCTCCTTCCTCAATTTGTTTGTGAAGATGTGGAAGAACTAGATATAAGAAAATAGTGATGATATTTCTAGCCTAAAGGAAATTTGAGACCTTATGGTGTCCTCTAACCTGCCTGTTTGCTAATAACAAGATTATTTAGTCTGCCAAATGTGGTTATAATAAGAATTTGTAATGGCCGTTAATGGAGAGGCTCATAGCCAATAGCTGTTTAAAAGTAGTGTTAAAATTTGGTTTAAAACATTTTGGTTGAGTATAAGCATTTCGCCAATTACTTAATCCTTCTCTAACTTGTTATATTTCATAAATGAGTTTACTTTATCTTTTTTAATTGATTTGAGCCTTTTTAGTTAGAACTGACCCAGTTCTAACTAATAGTTTAATAAAACAACAACATACCTTAAGGACACCGGAGTTTGTCCCCACAAGTACATAATCCCTTAGAAAGCATACGGCTGTGATCTTTTCCTTCACGTCGATGGTCGAGGGTTTGACCTCATCCACGTTCTGTTCATGCCTACGGATAACAAATATATAAGTATTAAAGCCTGCTTTACACGTTGCGATTTCATTACCGGTAGCATACCGAAGTAGAAACAACAATAAAAGTTGCACTATCTTAACAATTTTTAGACGATGCAAGTCATTTCTTGCTTGGATTTTATTGTATGTCACAGGCAAGAAACTCAATATTTGACCCTGTCTGAAATTCTGGAATTTTTTTTAGTTTTATTATACCTAAATATCAAAATATCCGATATTTAATCGTTTATTTACATAATCAAATTACAAGATGGTTATGAACTAAATTAAATAAAACTAAGTTAAAACTAAAAAAAGGCCCTCGAGGCATTGTACCGAGGATGCTGGCGGCATTTCCTCGCTGAATTGCAATGCTGATGCGTTGCGCGAGAAAGCCGCCAGCTTTTCGGTCACCAGTAACATCAACTAGACGTTCCTAAATTATCCGATGTTTGATATATATATATATATATATATATATATATATATATCGGATAATTGTATATCACTACATAATTATTATAAAACAAAGTACCCCCGTCGCGTCTGTCTGTCTGAACTTGGTAAACTAAAAAACGACCAAAAGATGTTCATACGGTTTTCACCAATTGACAGAGTGATTCCAGAGAAAGGTGTAGGTGTATAATTCATTAAGATTTTGTGTAAATTGGCTGAAATATGACGATGTAAAACATTGGAGTGTTTTACATCGTCATATTTCAGCCATATGCGCCTGTTCGACGCGCCGACACAACTCGTCACCGACGCGGCCGCCTACTTCACTGTGAGAGAGAAACGCAAAGCTATGTCTCCTCTAGTCGATCTGGATGAGAGTATTACTGATAAGTTAGTGATATTTCTATTTAAGCGTTACATATAGTCTTTATTTATATATACATACTTTATTGTACACCACAAAAATACATAACAAAAAGTAAGTCAACCACTACAAAATTTACAATGGACGGCCTTGTCGCTTTCTGCGATCTCTTCCAGGCAACCATGGAATGGACATTGATTTGCCTGGAAATAAAGTGGGGCTGTCGTTGGTGTAAAAAAAAATAAATAAATACAATATACTAAAATTGATACACAGATATATATATATATATATATATATATCCTAAATAATATATACATAAATACATACATATTAAATGTATAAGCAACGAAAATAAATGAAGACTATAGATAATTACAGTTACGAGAACAAGCTCACAGCGACAAGTAATGTTCCTTTACGAGTCTTTTAAATGCGAGTAACGATTGCGCGCGTTTTATTTGAACTGGCAAAGCATTCCACAAACGAGTGGCCTGGACAGTAAAGGATTTGTCGATGAACGTTGTGGAATGCATAGGCATTTTAAGACGCTGACAACACCTAAACCGCGGTCACTATCAGATTGCATAGAAAAGAAAGAGAAGCGCGACGACAAAACGCTTGCAATTTATTGCAAAATATGAAGTAATTATCTATTTACTCAGAATTGAGTTGAGTAATCGAAAATAAAAAACAACCAAGTTCTGCTTTAGAATAAGACGTACTTGTTATTAATTAAATACGTAATTTATGTTGATATTTAATACAGATATTTTGGATTAGAACTCAAGGTAAGAGGTTAGTTTAACGTTAGTTTGTATCGAGATTTTTTTTTCAAAACGTGTTTTGGTGACAACCAAGTTCTGGGAAATATGTTCAAAATTAACATATATTTTTTCCGCTACCACAAACTATACAGATTTGGCAATTTTCTTTCTTAAGAGAAGCCTATTTTGGTCAATTGGGTCTTGTCAGCGCCTTAAGCTTCAAGTTATCTGATGACCTTAAAAATTTCGTGTGGGAGTCGCCAAGAAACTGGAAACGTTCCTTGAGATAGAGAGGGGTGGAAGGGGAAAAGAGGACATTATACAAAAGGGAAAGAATATGAGCATTCCGGCGAAGGCGAATTGGTAACCACTTGAGCTTCACACGAAATTCGGAAATATGGTCAAATTTACGCAAACCGAATATGAAAATTATACAAAAATTTTGAAGCCGCTCAAGTTTATCAAGTTCATCATTATCAAACTGTTACAGTCGGCTGCTGGACATAGGTATCTCCTAATGCACTCCGCTGAGTAGGTACGATCCTCAGCTCAATTTACCTACTTGATAGTAAGTAAAATACTACAAAATAGCGACAAGCAATCTAGAACATATACCTACTTTATTACCGAAACAATGATTATGTGCCTATAAGTAACAATCTACATTGGTACACTAGTACTTAACCTTAAAAAATAAAACTGGTTATAAATTTTACGTCCCAAGTTCTAAAAATCCAAGAATTTTAAAAAAAGGCTTGTCTATCGTATTAACTACCAATTAAAACAAAAAATATCCCAAAACAAGAAATTTTATTAGCTGTTCCAAAGTCCCATACAAGCCTGCCGTTCGCCTTTCTTACTTAATCAATATTAACAAAATTATAATAATAATATTATTTTTAAAAGCATTCGAACGGTACGTGTGCCCCTTAAAATTGAAAATTATTAACGATAGGGGTATTCCTCTATAATAATAATAATTTAAGGTATTATTATTAGGGCATTAAAAGGTATTACCTTATATTAACATAACCTACTATAAACCCTATTTTGGATATATGGTTTAAATTCTAATAAAAAGCTAACTGTACTTGTACGTTATTTGGTGAAACCCCGAAACTTATGATTAATGAAATTGCCACTTTGGGAAAGGTATGTGTGTCTGCCTAACCTTTCGGGGATTGTAATCGTGATGTTATTTGATCCAGTTTAAGTAGGTATTTAAACGGCTGGTGTGTGACATAAGATGTCTGGGTTTGATACAACTAGTAATTAGATTGATATCAAACCCTCGAGAGATTTGTATCGACAGTCCATAATTTATTGTTAGTACCCTAATTGTCTAGAACTCTAGACTAGTGAATTGTGTATAAAATAAGGATATACAGTTTAAATGTTTGGTTTTCCATAGATTTATTTGCCATTTTGTGCTTTTCACTAAAAGTATTAGAAGAAGCCATGAGATGATTGTAAAATAATTGTAAAATACAATAACAAAAGCAATAGGGTATCTGACTACTATTAAAGAAATACATGAATTAATAATTATTAAAATATGATACCAAAATAAACGTTTTGAAAAAAAAAAAAAACAATAAAATCAGTGGCAAAATAAAGAAGTTATACGCTTTTGAAATTATTCTTCTATTCTTTTCACACAAAACGATCAAGTTGCTATGGCTCTCCTGTGTTGTGACGTCAAATGCTATTAGTGCTGTAAAACGCAGACAACTTCGCCATTTTTATTGATATTTAAACAATTTTTTTTTACCAGGTGGCTTAATTTTTGAAAATTCTAATTAAAAAATAACAGTCAAATACCCTATTAAGGAAAGAGCAAAAAACAGCAGAACTTCAGTTACAAGAAAAAATACGACAAAAAAAGTAAAACAAAAATACTTACAGAAAATCAAAATACAGTTCATTATTATTACAATTCTCTTGAGCGATCTGCGAAGCTTTCGAATAGAGTATGCCTTTAGATTCGTTTTGTAGGATGCTTTGGATAATGTCAGTGCAGGGGTAATGAAATAAATCGTTTCCATGGGTGCTTAGGAATGCTTTGATGTTGTTAATCAGATCCTTGTCTAATTCCTAAGAAAATAAAGCATGGTTAGAAGAAAAAAAACAAAAATAATGTTGAAGGTGGATAAAGCTCTTTTGAATGCAGGTAGAATGCAAGATTTAATCATTTTAAATATATCCTGCACTTTTAACGTAAGATTAGAACTGCAAGGTCATTGCGTCATCATTGTGGTTTCCTGTGATGAATGCTTAAAGACTTCGACGTTAAGGATAACTCTTATGTTATGTTATAAATATCATTAGTGAACTATAATTTTTAGGCATGTTAGTTCTGAATTACGAAAACCAACCCTACAGTTACAAAATTAAGGTGCTTTCAAAGTTAAATTTTTACCATGGACGTGCGGTTGACTATACCCAAGTTACAGTCATAATTATGTCTCCACAGGGCGTTTAAAAAAGATAGCGATGATTTCATGACCTTCATTTTTATTGAAACTACTGCCTTTTCCCGCTAACTAGCGTCATCAAGACATTTATAATCTCAGGTGTTTTTTTTTTTACGTTGGATCACACAGATACAATAAGTTCTTTTACAACGGATGTTTGACGTATTATCGCGCGATACTCGTACAACCGCACGTCAGAAATAACAGTAGAACTACAAAAATCGTTCTTATTGCTACGAAATAAAGTCGCTGTCAATGTCAAATTATTACGATGCATGGACGATCTCTATCTTTTTCCTTGCTCTTAGTCTGTGAATAGTGTGAATAAGTAATTAAATCATAATAATACTTACATATTTAACTATATTGGTCTCATAGTTTTGTAGATCAGACATCACATCAGCTGGCCCAGTTAACCTCACTTTGTTCCCCAAAAACTTCAAATTCAGGAACAATTTGTTGAAAAGACCCCATTTATCATTGAAATTTTCAGTGTGTTTAATATGATAGCCGATGTAAAACGCGATGTAGCCATCATCAATGATATCCAGCGGTGGAGAAATATGATTATAGTTGTAACTATTAAGGAAATCTGAATGCAATTTGCTATCGTCCTCCCCTGTACTTTTTAAGTACTTCATAATTAGGTCATGTATTTCGTACATGTAGTTTCTTTGTTCCCTGTCGTAGAACTCAATGATGAGTGATTTACTGCGCAGTTCTTTCATGATTGATTCAACCTGTGATGCTTCTTTATTCCACAGTTTGCTTAGCACTTTGGCTGATACTTTGACATTGTCTGGGAGGATTTTGAGCTTCTTGAATAATGGAAGTACGGAGTCGTTTAGAGAGTTAATGCAGACTTCAATTGTTTTCATTGGGTTGTAGGCTTGATTTTTTTGAATGCTGAAAAATTAAAAGTGATTCAATTTAATTTTTGTTTAATTTCAAAATGGACGGACACGTGTCCGTCCACGTTAACAAACTTTACGAAAAAAAAATGACGCAAAAATTGAACCTATCAAGGTTCAATTTTTGCGTCATTTTATTTTTCGTATCAGAAAGAAAGAAAGAAAAATAGATTTATTTGTCACAGAAACACGTGCACATAAAATATATGGGTAATTCTTTTAAAATAAAACTAAACAGACTCACATAGAGAGACACAGAACATAATAATATACATATAGGCTCTTATTCATAAACGTCCATCAAACACATTTTAGTTAAAATGCTGCTAACGTTCGTTTGTCCTTATCTGTCACTTTGAAATTTGAGTTTGTTAGAAAGTGACAAAACCTATTTTAACTAAAATAGGCATACTAAGTTTTATGAATAAGGGGAATAGTCGGCAACTGCACGCCGTGACTGTGACAAGTAGGCTTCCACTCAGCATGATATCAAGGTTAATTTTTTGGGTAAATTGTTTTTATTAAAAGCATGAATAAATATAAATATTCTATTAAATATTTTAATAGATGTAAGGGGAAAAATATAAATAACTTAACAAGATAATATATCCTGTGTGATAATGTTAATTAAATAATAAAACTGCCATTTGTTGTTAAGTTGATACCCCACCTGTTATTTTGTCTTTGTGTTCTTTTTTTAACCGACGAAAAAATGGAATAGGTTCTCAAGTCGACGCGTATATATATATTTTTTTTTTAATGTATAACGCATATCTTTTTACAGAGTAGTCCGATTTTGATAATTCTTTTTTATTGAAAAAGGTATACCCCGAAGTTGGTACCATATAAATTGAAAAAAAAAAAAAAAACAATTCAACCCTAAGGGTGGGAAAACAGGGGTGATTTATTGTTCATTCGCAGATTTTAATGCTGAGTTGTGTATTACAATTTAAAAAAAGTAATCAAAAATTAAGCATGTAGTAAGTAATATAGCCACAAAAATTATAAAATAAAAACTTTTTCCCAAAAAATTAAACCGCCGAAAAAACAGAAAAGCAAAAATAATAAAACTTTTTTATTTAACCTTAATAACTAAGTTCTTAAACTAATGTTAGTATACCTAAGTAATATTTATTAAGGTTAAATAAAAAAGGTTTATTATTTTTTGCTTTTCAGTTTTTTCGGCGAGTTAATTTTTTTGTTAAAAAGTTTTTTGCGTTATGTTAACCGCAAATAAACGTATTTTCTTTCTTTATATACGAAAGCATGATAAAGCATGATCGATACTTGCGACTTCTTTGCAATTGCGCAATATTGCAACAGATAATTTTGTAATATTGTGCAATTTATAACAAAATATTCGATTCTATTATTACAGTCTTATAAGAGTCTACCGATAATCAATCTGCCTAGCCTTTTCCCAACCATCTTGGGGTCGGCTTCCAGTCTAAGCTCTTCCGGCGTCGTGCCTATCTGACCTCCATAAACTCAGTAACTGGGCAATATACGATACCCCTTGGTATGGCTGGTTGTCGGACTTACGGGCTTTCTGACGACCCGTAACGACTGTAGATTCACGAGTGACAGCCGGGACCAACGGCTTAACGTGCTTTCCGAGGCACGGAGGGGTCTTGGTATGTAAATATGGTCATGGTGGATGGTCATACATCCAGGTACCAACCTCGTCAAGCGTAGCTTAACCTGATGGAACGAGCCGTGCGGCTGCTATTACTTAGTCACGAGCGCCTCAAGAGTCTAGCGATAGTAAAAGTTAATCAATAAAAAAAGTCACACTTACAATGAAAAATGGTTCTTTTTCTTCAACTCTTTGACATAGTAGTTCCAGCGTTTGGGATCGTCAATCAGTCTTTCCCTGTTCTCTGCTAACTGCGCTCCAATCAAACCAATATTGAACGGACTCCCTTTACAAATCTCATGTATTTTCTTCGCCTGCCACGGTAACTTAGATACAGGCACTTCCAGAGACAACGCAAAGATTTCCAGAGATTCTTTCTCTTCTAAATTGTTCTCTATCTATGGATTTCAAATTAGGTAAAAACATATCTTGTAGCGTTTTTGTTGTATAATTCGTGGGGGCAATGACCGAGCGTGATGTAATGATTCAATATGATTGATATATTTATTAACAAGCTATGTTATATGGGATTAGAAACCATAACTTCCAGAACAGTTAGTTCAAATTGCATTGCACCTAGATTTTTTGTTAATAGCCTTGCCGTGCGGAAAGAACTTTGTGACAGTGTTTTTAAAGATGATATTTGCATTTTCCAATAACGAGTTTTTTTTTTGTTATGTTTGTTCAGACACGAGACAATAAAATAGTGACTTGGCTAGTATATATTTCAGACAGGTATTCATGTCTATTCCAATTTAGTTAATTAATGTAACTAATAAAGGTACAATTACCATTTACAGAATATAAACAAAATATAGGAAAACAATTGCATTAAATACTCATTCCTACCAATTATGGTTCTAACATGACCAGTATGGATAAACATAACAGGGAAGATATAAAAGATTTTTAGTATAACTATGACGTCATAGAATATTGTTTTTCATATACATATTAATATATTGCCTGGTTAATATTACACAATAATCATGTAATATTACATTTTAACCCTATACCAGTCATAACGATTTAGCAATCGGAAAACAAAGAACACTATCTTTCCACTTTGCCATAGTTGCATATTATGTATTTATTATTTTATACTATTAATTATATATAAGTATTTTAGTATGTATTTATGTAAGTATATTCTCTTATTGTACATTTAAATTAGTGAATAGTTTTTTGTTTTGCTTTTATGTATTTTGTTTTCTCTTTTACTCTTACACACGGTGTCTACCTCTCTTTGTCTACTGTCCTATCGCAGGTATGCTGGAAGAGATTTCTTTAGAAATAGGCATCACCTTTGTACGTATTTTTCTGTTCCTTTCTTCTTGCCTGTTTATATGTGTGTACATAAACTGTTAAATGAAAAAAAAATAAACAATGCCAAATAGTCATAGGATAAAATATAACGATAAGTATTATTGGTAGAAATGATTTATTATAAATATTTTTTTTTAATATTTAAGTCATTGATTGATAAGTCTTCAAATAGCCTTTGTAAAACAATATAATACCTAGTTGGAACGCAATTTTTGATTTTTGAGCTGGAAAATTTAGTGGTTAGACTGATTCCTTTGTCTTATAAAGGGATGGATACATAATACGGGAAATATAGAGGCTAGTGATACATTGACCACGGTAAGTTCTATGCTCAATAAAGTGGGCTTTTAGTAATACCAACTAAACATTTACTTGAAAAACTGCCTCGTTTGTCGCAAGCGCTACTGTTGAGCATAAGGTCTTGGGTTCGATTCCCAGATCGGGCAAAGTGTTATTGGGTTTTTCTGCTGGAATGTCTCAGTAGCAGCCCGGAGTCTGTATTTGTGCACGGTTCATGGCAATAGGCTCGCCCACTATTACATGGGACTCAAACGTAACTGGCCAAATAAGAGTGTACTAATAGGTACAAATCTGCCCTACTCTTTGGAGAAACAAGGCGTAATATTATGTTTAAATCTTGATTAACATTTTACAACGGTCAGAACGATGTTTTTGATCTCAGAAGCTTATAGAGCTTATGCATAAGTCTCCACAAAATAATGAATGAGAGAAATAATCATTCTTAAGGTGTTCTTCCGGAGGCGACCGCAACCGCAACAGGCGTCAATGTCGCCATCTTAAGAAGCGTTTTCACAGAGTTACATGGAAACCCGTCAGCGTCGGTCAGACATTGCGGTTGGGCGACGTATGCCGCTGCGGTTTGCGGTTGCGGTCGCCTCAGGAAGAGCACCTTTAAAGGTACATAGCTACAACATAAGGATAAGTACTCACTTTAATAATCTGCGGATGATAATTAGCGACCACATTGGTGTCCCTTGTCGTCACCAAGATCTTGCATCCAATATCGAAAGCTTCTAAGCACTTCTTATCGTTCACTTCGTCTAACACAAGAAGGCATTCTTTCAAAGGTTGCTCAGAGAACTGAGCCTTAAGTTTGTCTTTAAGATCAATCATAGTCCACTCGTAATTGGAAGACGAGTGACTATCGCCATTGGAACCAATACTTGACATAGAAATTGATGAATTCATATACGAATTTTGCGTGTACATTGAGGAAGCTTTTCTTAGTAATCTGTGGAAGGAAGAATAGAATAGAATACTCTTTATTATGTACACCATAATAATAACATATATAAATGTAGACATTTTACACAGGGTGACACAATGGGCGGTCTTATCGCTAAAAGCGATCTTTTAAAGACCTTTGGATGGATTAAGGCGGAAGGAGAGACAAAACAGCAGGTAGTCTGTAGTGTATCAGTTACATATAAAATAAATACATACATACATAAAATATATTACACATCAGCCTATAATGTTCCCACTGCTGGGACACAGGCCTCCTCTCTGTGAGAGGGGTGGGCCGTAATCCACCACGCGGGCCCAGTGCGGGTTGGTAGATGTCACATGTCTTCGAATTTTTGGTTCTAGGACACGGTTTCCTCACGATGTTTTCCTTCACCGTTTTGAGAGCAGTGGTGATGAAATAAACTTATCTTAAGGCGCTGAAAAGACCGAATTGACCAAAATTGGCTTCTCTTAAGAAAAAAAATTGCCAAATCTGTATAGTTTGTGGTAACGGAAAAAATATATGTTAATTTTGAACATATTTCCCGGAACTTGGTTGTTTACAAAACGCGTTTTGAAAGAAAAATCTCGACACAAACTAAACTAACCTCTTACCTTGAGTTCAAATACAAAATATCTGTATTAAATATCAACATACGTTACATATTTAATTATTAACAAGAACGTCTTATTTGAATGCAGGACTTTGTTGTTTTTTATTTTCGATTACTCAACTCAATTTTGAGTAAATAGATAATTGCTTCATATTTTGCAATAAATTATAAGCGATGTGTCATCGCGTTTCTCTTTCTTTTCTATGCAATCTGACAGAGACCACGGTTTAGGTGTTGTCAGCGTCATAACTATATAATATATTCAATAATAAATAATCTTGAAACAAATGCAAAGTACAAAAATAAATATGTTTAAGGAGAGAGTTTTTTTTGAGAAGAAGTCGGTAAGTAACGTGACAATGAAAAAAATTGTTGGATGGGTAGTGGAAGAATGCAAGTATATGCTGAGCTGATAAATTGTGTACAGTACACACGGCTAAATATCACGCTATACATTTCCAGTATAAGCTGATCTCGCATTGTATAGGATTTCCGTAAAATGAGAGGTCAGCTTATACTGGATATGTATAGCTTGATATGTACGCCGTATATTAGCCGTGTGTACAAAAAAGTTTGCTAGTATTCTAAAACCGAAACGCGTTACAAGTATAAAAGTTACAAATAAGTAAAAGCTGCGTCAAAGTTTGAGTGAGGCAAAGGGCCAATACACATATCATGAGGGCTTTTCGCAGTTTCATTTCACGCCTGCCTAACATTGTTTTCCAATGCGATGCCGCAACGCTTTTGTGTCGGCACTACGCCAAGACTGCTGCGTAGTGCATTTCTATACAAAAACATTTATAATCTCAAGAACAGAAAAACAAGGAAAATGAAATACTTACTTGCTTTGTTGAAAGATAATGTCATCGTCAGTCTTACAGTTGCCAAAATTGACCCAGAACACTACGCCGTTGAAGTTATTAGTCACCAAATCAGGGTTGTCCCTCAATGCGCTGAGTACGACACAGGTCTTGCCTGAACCGGACATGCCGTGGAGCGCGACTACTTTGTGACGCGCCAGCCGCTTCAGACAATCTGCTAAATTTTCTTCCTACAAGAGATTACAGATTTTCAAAGTAAACAGCAATGTCAGGAAAGTTTTGAGTGTATACTGGACTAGCTGGTAAATAAAAATACTGGTATTCAGCTGAATCCGGTTAGACTGGAAGCTGATCCCGACATAGTTGGAAAAAGGCTAGGCAGATGATGCTGATGATTTTGGACTAGGTGCGCCCCGCGGTTTCACCCGCATACGTCTCAATCCCGTGGGAATATCGGGATAAAGAGTATCCTATGTCCTAACCCAGGTCATGGTCTATCCATGTGCCAAATTTCATCCAAATCCGTTCAGCCGTTTTAACGTGAAAGCGTAACAAGCAAACAAACCCACTTTCGCATTTATAATATTAGTTAGGATTTTGTCAATTGTGTGAAAGGTACTTAATACGCCCAGACAGGGGGTGAATACTCAGATGACGGCTGAAAAGATGTATGAAGAAGTAAACCTTAAATGAAATGGAATCAAGAAAGAAAGATGATAAGAGGGAACGGCAAACGTTTCGTGGACGTCTCTCGGCTAAATGGACCTCAAAACGGCTGCCGGCGGCCGGGACAGTGGGCGGAGAACTAGGTGCAAGGGCGTAGCTACCGCCATATCAGGGGGGGCAATCTACAGAGGCCTCCAGACGCGACGTGTGTAAGCAACAATTAATAGAATATTATCAAAAACCTCAATTTTTTATCGATAGGAGGTCCGTAATGAGTAAATACCTGCTGAAAATATGTAAATTAACGTAGCTTACAAAGGCTTGAATTCATTTAGTAAAATCACACGGAAAATCTAAATTTTAAACTTATTAAGATCACAATGACAGCTTAAAATCTAGTCTCTAAGACAGGATGCTCATACTTTCGAGCTGGCTTAGTTCGCTCTTGTATTCTCTTAGTAGAACCACAACGACAGTATTCGAGACAGGGTGCTCAAAATTTCTAGCCCACTTCGCTCGCTCTTGTAAACTCTTAGTAAATTCACAATGGAAACTTAACCATCCAAATCAGTACAGTATATTGTAAAAAAAAACCCTTCCTCTGGAACTTCGCCGCAGGTAGGTAACAAAAAATTTTGATACAGGGCCCCTGTATGATTAGCTACTGCACTGACTGGGTGCTAAAGTCGCAACTCGGGAGAGGACAACTGGGTACTCCAGCGGTGAATTGTATAGGCAGAGTTGATCGGTCAAACAGCACTTTTTTGAAGTTATTTAAGAAAATATATGAAAATTAACCATTCCCCCTTATCTCCGAAACTACACAGCCTAAATTTTGAAAAAAAAAAACAGAAAAATACAGAAAGTAGTTTTTTTCCTTCCAATCTCGTATTGGCATGATTTAAAAGGATAGTCTGCAAGGTGGTACCGCAGTTAACTGCCCAGCACGTGCCGGAAGTAGCAACTTTAAGTATCATTTATGTATTTATATATAATTATACTTTATTGTACACCAGATTATACATTACCAAAAGAAAAAATCATACACTACAATATATACAATGGGCGGCCTTATCGCTTATGTATCGTCACTTAAGAAGGCTTGTTATTTTAATCCCTATCGTGATGGATTCGTCACTTCTCGCAAGGGACTGAGACTAATGTTTGTAGGAACTCCCATAATGTTTTTCCAAAATACGTTTGAAATTTATTTACATAATTATGTCATATAATTGATGGGGAAAAACGTATTAAATTCATCCGGTAAACAGAATTAGCTCACGTATTTAGACAATTATTATGTGTTCGAAACAGGGCAGGCGCGGTGCAGGCTCAAATGTCATGAGCCGTGATTCAAATGATTTCTTCTATTACAACTAGCGCGGGCCCGACATCAATCCGCTCTGCTACTGAACAGCGGGGTGATTTGCGATCAATTGTCATTTTATGTATGTTACGTACATACATAAAATGACAGTTGATTGCAATGGGTTTCATTTTGATAAAGATTAAAGTTTGTTAATTATTTGTACACACGGTGATCGTTTTCACTGTGTATACAAATAATTATCAAACATTCGCCTCGGTTTAATGTCAAAAATACAGGAATCTCAACATACGTATATTTTTTATTCTATTATAAATCCAGTTTTTAGTCCAGATGACAAATTTTATAAAAATTCGATAAATTTTAATTTTTCCTTCCTTGTTTCCCATCCTTATTTTTATTAATATCCTTATTTTTTTTTAATAATATAACATATTAAAAAAAAATAAGGTTGAGCTTTTTTAAGATTTATTTTAAATAAATCTTAAGGCGCAGATATATGATTTTAGTGACTTTTAAATCTTATAAGTTATTACGCCATCATATAATGCAAGAAAGTTATGCAATAAAAATGTATGTTAAACTAGAAAGCATACTCATCAATTAGTATGTGAATATTTAAGTATTGTAGTAAAATACTTTATTAAATAAATTCAGGAAGAAATGTCTACTCAAAGCATAAAAAACGATATTACTTTCAAACTACTTAAGATATTTTCATGATTTTTTTTTTGTATGAACAGATTATTTTATTATCTATAATTCCATCTGCGTTTTTTTTTAATATTCTTATTTTCGTTACTAAAAATAAATGTTCCCTATGAGATAGAACGGTGGCGCGCCGTGAGCGCGTCGCACATTTGTATGGCCAAGGTCAATGGCGATTACCCGACGCACGGGCGATTTTTTCCCGTCCCGAATTTTTTCGCACATTGGATTTTCGGCGCACTGCCTAACGCTGAGAGTTGAAAATCAATTAGTGTGTGTTTCTCGACGCGCTGTTATGCACTCTGTTGGGTTGTCAATGGTCGTCTCAACACCAAGAGTTGAAAATCAAGCAGGTCATTGATTTAATTGTCTTCGTAAAACGATCGTGTGTCGACGCATGATTCACGAATTAACATAGTTTAGTTTGAAGTGCTATTTCTCACATTAGATAATACATGCTAACAGAACATCAATGGAGTAAGTCAAATGTTTTTTTGTAAAGCTTTTCACTGATTAAGTGATTATTACTGTACTAGGTACACCTTACATATTACACCTAAAGTCGAATTATTAATTCAATGGAGTAATCTGACATGTGCTAGCTGTCACTTTGTGTCATATCATAATGGTCATATTTATTTTTATTTATTTTATCTCCGCAACGGCTGAGACTAAAATTTCAAAAAAAAAATTACAGAAAATAGTTCTTTACTTGGTTACAGGAAACCCCTTATGAAGTCTAAGGTGTTAAAATAACATGGTAAATCTCTCAATATTGTGCGTACAAACTTATATTTGCAGTTGAAATTGACGGAACATGTTTTTCAACTACAAAGTTAAGTTTGTTCTTGAGATAAATTTATCCCAACTACGGAGTTGGGATAAATTTATCTTCATGAGTTCCGTAACCCTTCATTTTGCGTGGTCCGGGTCACATTGATGAAATTTTATAACTAGCCTGCATGTGTTAAGAATCACTGCCTTCTGCAGCAGGTGGTAGGTGTTAGATGGCAGGTTAAGGGAACTGAGGAACTGATGAAGCTGTTTAGGTATTACTCCTGTTGTAGATAGCACTATGGGGACTATTGTGACTTATTGAAGATACCAGAGTCGGGTTATTTCGTCTTTTAGTTCGGTGTATTTGGATAATTTTTCGGCTATTGTAGTCTGTAAGTTATGCGTATTTGGCACGGCAATGTTTAACCCAGTTTTGATTATTTTATTAATGAATGTGATGTCGGGTCTATTAAAGTGAATTGTGCGGTCGGTGAGTATGGCTCGGTCAAAGTACAGTTTTGTTGTGGGGTTTATTATTTATTACTTCCGAAATTAAAGTAATGCACTATAGTGCATTGTCGGTTATTTTTTTCTGTAACTAGTTTTTTATTTTTCATTTTTAGTGGGACAGTTTGCAATTTATGTAAGTAACAATTTATCCTTATGTCAACAGCTCATCACCTTTACAAAATATTACTTTTCCCGATGCAGGCCCGCTAATTGTTGAGGAGTTATCCTGGTAAGAACCAGGAGAACTGCCACTCACCATATGCATTGTGACGAGCATAAATTGCTTAAATTTATGCTCGTCACAATGCATATGGTGAGTAATCCATATTAAATACCTAATCGAATCGCAACCCGTTAAATACTTATTTGTTTAAGTAGTTCCGTTGGCCATTTGTGGTCTTCATCAGTTCTACTTCACCAAATGCTGCTTTCCAAGAACAAATGCAAGAGTTACTATAAAAATATGCAAATCTGTAGGTGTTCCTATAAAATTGGAGGATTGCCCTTGATTTCCATGGTATAATCCCCTAATCAGATTCTAGACTTGATGACAATGAGACCTAGCGAGCATACCCTATCAAAGAAAAAAAGAATTTTCTAAATCGGCCCATATTTGACGGAGAAATCGGTGAACACACATAACAAAAAAAACAAACAAGCAGACGAACATACATCCTGCCGGGGTCGCGGGAAGGTACTAACGGGTCACCGAGGCCCCCGCAAAACACAGGCAACGGATAGAATACGGGTGGGTTTTAGTCAGTAAGAGTCTGACACACCCTCCCGCTCCGCCCAGAGCGGGAGAAGTTATTTGATGATTTCCCATCAAAAAAAAAAAAGACGAACATACATAAATCCTACTCCTTTTTTGAAGTCGGTGAAAAATATGTATAGTTTGATTTCTTACCACTTTAGTTCTCCTCACATGATGGTCTGGTAGTCTGGGCACATCGCCCTTACTAAGGCTGTCTTCAAAACTATCATTAGGCATCGGATTGTTATTCTCGATCGCCAATTTCTCCCAAAGCCACTTGTAGTCTTTATGCAGGCTGTCTACAAAAGCTTCATAAGACCCGTTGTTACCATTAAGAATCAACGAATCCAGCAAGAACCGAGTTTTTTCGACGCGGGATGACTGCAAAAAAGTTATTTTAAATTCAATAATGCATAGATATTTGGTCAATTAGGTGACGTTTTGTTATTTCGCGACACGACGACCTTCAACAGACGCTGTAATAAGACTGACGCTTTAAAGCATTTATTACACCGGTTCGTGTCATAACGATTGCAAATAATCATGTTCATTCATAATTATGTTCCATCTTCCTTCCTGCGTTTCTTTCGAACTTTTATACAGAAATAGGTCGAACATATGACAAAATGGGAATTATGTAAATATAGCAAATCTAAGTAATATAACTAATAAATAACTGTAATAAAACCCACAAAAAAGCACATTCGATACGAGTTGACGCTATAGGTACATAAATACTTATTTAATTCACCGCACAATATTATATTGACTTGCCTATTCACTACGTAAATTGTAAATAATTAATTTAACCTAAACAAACAATTTCACATGTTTCATTTTCCTTAAGGAAGGAGGAGCAACCGAGTTACAATTGGTGCAAAACGGTTCATCACACACTATACGATAACTTTTGAACATATAAATAATTCTTATTAAAATCTGATGATATAAGGCTGATACAGCACGCGTGGGATTTCTCAGAGATCCATGCTTAAAAAAATATTGGTGTATCATAATTTTTTTTTCATTGTTGTTTCTCATAATCATACTTACAAGTCTGAGAATATGATCAAATTCCTCTGAAGAAATAACACGTTTTGTAAACAGCTCATCATAGATGTACTCGACTTCTAGATCGTCGATAATGTCCTGCTGGTGCTTCTGCAGCAGCAGCTTTTTGCTAGTGTCCATTTTCCCAATTCACTTTTCATCTGAAAGCACACGCGAAGTGAGAAACTCACACAGAAAACTCGATCCTTAAAATTAAACACTCAACACACCTTCACAGTCAATTAAAAGAAAAGAAAAGAAAAAAAAACAATCAACTTTGAGGAAGCAAAACAACGTAGATGTTATCTTCGACTAATCCGAGACAAGCACCCGAATGTAAATTAAGTTTCACACTGAGAATATCCAACGACTTATACATACATACGACCTTGTCGATAGTCGCCACCTACATAACAGTTTAGGTAAACAAGTAAGCACATATTTTAAAATTCGAGAACATAAAGTCGTTGACCGGACTATGATTGTGCGATGGCCAAGGCTGAATGTATACTGAACCGAGTAATGGTACAGTCATCCTCATCATCGTTATTTTGCGGAAACACCTAGGATAACTTGTCACCTAAGGGTGGTTGCACATCTGACTGAAGATGCGTTGGGCGTAACTTCGTTAGTATGCTCGACGCACTAACGCATCATCGGATGTGTGAGGTTGAACCGTTCAATGTTTTATTAACAATTTATACGTTCTCGAGGGGCTTGTGGCTAAATAATAACAGCCGCAAGGGTCGATCAAAGGTAAAACTACGCTTGCCTGGATGGATGACCATCCTTTACATATCGAGACCCCTCCGTGCCTCGGAAAGCACGTTAAGCCGTTGGTCCCTGTTGTCATTCGTAGATCTTTGAGTCGTTACGGGTAGTCAGAAGCCTAAAAGTCTGACAACCAGTCTCATCAAGGGGTATCGTGTTTCCCAGTAACTGGGTTGTAGAGGACAGATACGCAGTCGTTCGATGTAAAATACTGATACGTATTCTGTTACAAAGCCGACCCCAACATAGTTGGGAAAACGCTGGGAAGATTGATTTTGTCCGTTCTGGCGTTATGCGACGCATCTTCCGTCAGTGCGACCACTCCAAGGCCTAAGGACTATAATAACTGAACGTCAGTTTGGTTCGCTGCTAACCGCAAAACTTAGCAACGTTGTTGATATATTTTCGTTTTTCCTAATTAATTATATTATGGCATTAATGACTCAAGAGTTTATCTCCAATAACGTTTAATAATTGTAATACAATAGGTAGTTATGTTTAGGATTGAATCGGGTTACAGAAATGGCGATAGGCATTATGTGACCAGTCTTATCAAGCGGAACCGGAGGTTGTAAGGATCTCAAATTTTATCTTGGCTTTTGACAGTCGACTAGATATTTATTTGTCTTGTAGCCGTTTTCCTTGTTTTGCTTGGAATATTGTTTGAGACTCACGGGTTGTCAGAAGCCCGAAAGTCTGACAGCCAGTCTTAACTTATCGTGTTACCCAGTAACTGGGTTGTGAAGGTCAGATAAGCAGTCGCTTCATGTAAAATACTGATATTCAGTCATTGATCCGGTTAGACTCGAAGCCGACCCCAACATAGTTAGGAAAAAGCTAGGCAGATATTAGTAGTACACATTTTACAGGTAAACAATAAATTATGTTTGCAGATATCGAAACTTTCTCTTTTTACATGCAACTGAACAATGTTCTCGCAAGTAAAACCCAATTCGTGTAAGTGTAAGCAATGTGGTATGTTTAACAAAAATGGTATGTAAAGAAAAGAAAGAAGAAAAAGAAAGAAATTAGGACTTACGACCAATAGGGAATATGCATGTAATTTATTTTTCACAAATTCAATAGAAGACAGTAATATATAAACCCAAGAAAAGTATTAAAAGTTAAATTCAACTACTGCTTGTTGCTCAAAAAAAAAACTCAACAATTTACTGCAGCAGGCTTAGCATTACGCTTCCTATTTCTACTCTACTGTAGAATAGAAATCGCTTGTCTACATTTCTCGGTAGAAAACTGTCAATTGTCTACACGGAAACGTCACTTTTGGCAACTCTTTCGTCGACAAAACGCTTCTCTACGGTTCTCGTGCTAAGCCTGCAGTTCAAACGATCGTTTCTGTCGCGGTCATGCATGATGCGATTGCGACGTCATTTACCACGATACTGCTTTGTTAACCCTTTGACCGCCACAGTCATGTATAGATGACAGACCAAAATGTGTCCAGCACGCCACGGTTACGACTACATGACGGGTTTTGAGGAATAGTTCGTAGCTTGGCGCCGAGGGCACGTTTTTGTTTTTTGACGTAGAGGTCAAAAGGTTAAAGCTGTTTTTAAGCCCCAAATAATATAAATTATTTTTTGTGCTTTATTCAAACAGAATCGCGCTTACTTACTTACCTTAGTAAGATTTCAAGCACTTTGCAATGAATAGATTTTTATATAAGTACATAGTTTTTTTGTCACATCCGGCATTGTCGAAGACGACGCGTTTTGAATTTGCGTTTCGTTCCACCAAAAATAACGCAACATAAAATAATGAATTGTAAAAAAAAAAAATAGAAATTTGTTTCTTGACTCCTATTAAGGCGCTGACAAGACCCAATTGACCAAAATAGGCTTCGCTTAAGAAAAAAAATTGCCAAATCTGTATAGTTAGTGGTAGCGGAAAAAAATATATGTCAATTTTGAACATATTTCCCAGAACTTGGTTGTTACCAAAACACGTTTTGAAAACAAAATCTCGATACAAACTAACGTTAAACTAACCTCTTACTTTGAGTTCTAATCCAAAACATCTGTATCATATATCAACATACGTTACGTATTTAATTAATAACAAGAACGTCTTATTTTAATGCAGAACTTGGTTGTTTTTTATTTTCGATTACTCAACTCAATTTTGAGTAAATAGATAATTACTTCATATTTTTCAATAAATTACAAGCGTTGTGTCATCGCGCTTCTCTTTCTTTTCTATGGAATTTGACAGTGACCGCGGTTTAGGTGTTGTCAGCGTCTTAAATGAAATTTAAATATACATATATTTAAATAATAGCTACGTTTTAATTACGTGCATATTCTCTATTAGCTGTACGAAAGTTCAGCAAAAGTAAACAAATAATCTAATAATAATGATGAACCATTCGGGTGCAAATGTCATTGACCGATGGGCGATGATAAGCGGCTAACAAAAAACGCATTACACATACCTATTTAGACTTGAGTAGGTAGTATATAAAACGGTATCCCATATCGGTCTGATTAATAGACAAGCGAATTGTCAATAGGTGGTGAAAATCAGTTTTTTTTTTAATAATTTTTGGTATTGGCAAAAAACACCTTAGTCATACATAAGCGTAAGCGCAGCCTTTTTTTTTTTTGAGGGTGGGAAATCATCAAATAACTTCTCCCGCTCTGGGCGGAGCGGGAGGGTGTGTCAGACTCTTACTGACTAAAACCCACCCGTATTCCTTCCTGTTGCCTGTGTTGCGGGGGCCTCGGTGACCCATAAGTACCTTCCCGCGACCCCGGCAGGCATCGGCCCTAGTGGACCCTACCTTTGTGCTAGCGCAGCCTAACGGGACTGCAGTGCAGCAATGAGCAGCAATGTACTTTTACGAAATTACAGACGATACATACCTAATAGTATCGTCTGTAATTTCGTAAAAGTTTTTCCTTATAGGTATATTTAAGGCTTTAGCGGTACAGTTATCAACTGCGTCCTAATGAGCAAAATTTCTATCGACGAAGACAGCATCTTCAATGACCATTTTCATCATACGCTACCTCTGCAGAATCGCAGCACAGGCCATCCCATCGATCGTAACAGGCTGATCATACTGGACCATTAATCATTGAACTGGTGCTTGTTTACTCACCAGTAAACAAGCACCAGTTCAATGTTCATATCTTGGGTTACCGCAGAAAATAATACCACGGTCACCTCATATCCTTTCGAATGACGTAAGGGGCTATCCATAAATTATGTCGCACCAATTTCAGTATTTTTGGAAACCCCATTCTTGTCATTGATAGTAATATTTCAGTGACCGCCCTGGTGTGGTGCCACATATTTTGCCATTTTAAATTAAACACAAGCTCATAACATAATACGCGCCTTTATTCCTCGATGGGTTAGGCAGAGGTGTACCTATTACACCCATTTTTCGCTAGTTATGTTAAAGTCCCATGTAATGGTGCAGTGCAAGCCGGGTGGACGAGCGTATTGCCACCAACCGGCACAAATCCAGAGTCTAGGCTGCTATTAAGAAATCAATAGAGTTGGTAATATTGTAATTTTCTCGTTAGCGTTGAAGTTTAGAGCAGTGGTGGCCCAGTGGTAACAATCGCAACTTACGAGTTGTATGTCATAGGTTCGAACTCGGACAGGCGCTTTACTTTGTGTAAATCATTTCATCACCATTGCCCTCAAAACGGTGAAGGAAAACATCGTGAGCAAACCGGCACGTCCTAGAACCAAACATTCGAAGACATGTGACCTCTACCAACCGTGGATTACGTTATTACGTATTACCAGCGTGGTGGATTACGGCCCACTCCCTCTCACCGAGAGGAGGCCTGTGTCCCAGCAGTGGGAACATTATAGGCTGATTATAGTATGTATGTGTGATGTTAAAGTTCAGAGTTTTAATACTTTTAATTTAAGGCTCCTACATACTGGCGCGACTTGTCGCGCGACGCGACACGACACAAAGACACCGCGTGTAGCGCTACAAGCGGTGCCTTTGTGTCGCGACACGTCGCGCGACAAGTCGCGCCAGTATGTAGGAGCCTTTATACATGTGTCGTCACGAAGCTTATGACACCCCTAGTCACACGATGTCACACTTTGTTGACCCCTTCCCTCACTCATAACGTGGGACGGAATTTATGGATGGGTCCCTAATCAGTTAGGTAGTGATTCCAACCGACACATTTGTTGTGCAAGTAAAAGAGATGGATGATCAAGACTACAGCAACGGCTCGCCGATTATCATAGTAAGGGTGTTTAGGAGAGGAGCTTATCAGCGATTCGAATCTAGCACGTAGCATAAATCATTTAGTGAGACCAAATTTTAAGTACGGATAACGTGAAAACTGTAATGTAGACACTGCATGTCACTCAAAATCTAGCATGGAATGAAATAATAACCATATTTTGCCAGACGACAAAGCCGTCCTATGGATATGCCAGCATCAGTCCAACGATGTTCAATTCTAGGTACCTATATAGATGACTGATGGATTGTACTTATTGGTTACCGCGACAAGACATGTAAATGTGATCGACACTCGGTATTTCCGGTTAGGTCGGGTATCTCCCACTTAGAAAAGCAGTGGGATTTTTGTTCATTTCGTGCGAAATTAAGTAAGCAACCATTTTATTGATTCATGCCTGCAGCCTGAATTAATCGTTATAATCTATGAGTTACATTCAACATTAATAAAATACGTAGCTACAACGCTGGTGACACAATGTAGGTTTCATGTGAAGGTTTTTGAACAAATGAGGAGCGTAATTATACTTAAAATCACGCTTCTTAAAACAGGACAGTCATATTAATGAGTGCCACCTTGAAACAGCGTTTGGCATAATTGTCAAAACAAAATTAAGTATGCTTCTATGCCAAGGTCACCTTATCTTGTCCTGGTCAGCAGCAAATTAGTGTCATTTGAACGGAAACTGGTCAAGTAGACTGATAACAAGCACTTATAGAATATCTATTTGTGCAATATCAGTGATTCATTGTTTCCGAAGTCCAGAAAATATTTAAACAGGTCGTTACAAATTGTATATATTCACCGTATACTTAATTATGAATTTCGTTAGTGTAAAAACTATCGGTATTATTTCCGTTAGATTATTATAAACTGTCGAAAAATTGTGAACTGCAACAAACCATTTAAAATTTAACGCATTAATATTTTGATAGTTTATAATCTATCCATCAAAAACCGACAAATTGTGAACTTGTATCAAACTTGCTTGACGGAACGCACCTTGCACTACGAGGGCTGCACTAAAAGTATCGGGAAAGGAATATTTCCACTGTTCATGTCATATTAAAATATTTTTAATTGAAAACTCCTTGGTTTTAAAAATCGAATACCATTTATTTATTTAAAAAAATATTCTCGGTCTTGTCACAAGGTTTTGTCAAACTTGTTTAGTCGTTGAGAAAATGGAATTGACTCGAGAAAATACAAGAGCCATGATTTATTATGACTTTCGAAGTGGTTTAATACAAAAACAGTGTGTTGACCGGATGATTTCTGCATTTGGTGGTGAAGCCCCATCCAAAACCACAATTTATCGCTGGTTTGCTGAATTTCAACGTGGACGTGTCAAGCTCAGTGATGATCCCCGTCAAGGTCGTCCAAAAACTGCAGTCACCCAAGAAAACGTTGATGCTGTGCGTAAGCTGATTGAGGAAGATCGACATGTGACATACCGCGAAATTCAGGCAACTTTAGACATTGGCATGAGTCAAATACAAATAATCTTGCATGAACAATAAGGTGTACAAAAGTTGTTTTCCCGATGGATACCGCATTCGCTCTGTGAAGAGCAAAAAGCGGCTCGCGTTACTTGGTGCGTCAGAACTCTCGAAAGATTCCACGCAGGATCCTCAAATGCTGTATACAACATCGTATCAGGTGACGAATCCTGGATATACGCGTACGAACCCGAAACAAAAAACCAGTCACGAGTTTAGGTGTTCGAAAATGAGTTAAAGCCAACAAAAATTGTTCGTTCACGGAGTGTTGCAAAAAAAATGGTGGCCACGTTTGTCTCCAAAACCGGCCATGTTACGACTATTCCTCATGAGGGACAAAGAATGGTTAATGCAGAATAGTATGCTAGCATTTGTTTAACACAGGTCGTTTCTGAACTCCGTAAAGAGAACTGCAACCGCCACATCATCCTCCATCACGACAATGCGAGTTCTCACACCGCGCACAGAACAAAAGAGTTTTTAGAGCAAGAAAACATAGAATTATTAGACCATCCGCCGTACAGTCCCGACCTAAGCCCTAATGATTTCTATACTTTCCCTAAAATAAAGAATAAATTGCGTGGACAGAGATTTTCATCACCTGAAGAAGCTGTGGACTCATACAAAACGACCATTTTGGAGACCCCAACTTCCGAATGGAATGGTTGCTTCAATGATTGGTTCCATCGTATGGAAAAATGTGTCAAATTTCGCGGAGAATACTTCGAAAAGCGATAAATACATTTTTAAATAGTAATGTTGTGTCACTTCCTTGATTCCCGGAATTTTCAGTGCCGCCCTCGTATTACTAAATAGCCTGCCTAGCTGCGAGCAACTTGGAAGTAGCGCTCGCTCGGCTCGGGCACGGTTGCTCACAGTTCTGACATAACCTAACCCATTTCACCCAGTTCACAATTTGTCGACAGTTTAACATCTAACGAAAATAATACCGATACTTAGCTTATAAAGCTTACGGTGGCATATATACCACAGCCGACCAGTCTCTATTTATGTAAAAAATACCTAGTTTGGATCAATAAATTGTAATTAGTTTGTTATTCTACGAATAAATCGTTAAGTGAAATTCCAGAATTTTGAAATTAATCGTATGCTAATTAATACTGTTCAAAATGATTTTAGGATCTGCATATTGACCGCCAAAGAAATATCAGCATTCGGTACAGTGAAATAAATACGAAATTAAAAAAAAAAACTTCCAGTAATGCGCGATAATGTCATAACGACCAGAGGCAGGCGACTTGGCGAAAGTTTTTAGGGTTCCGTACCCAAAGGGTAAAATGGGAGCCTATTACTAAAACTCCGCTGTCCGTCTGTCACCAGGCTGTATCTCATGAACCGTGATAGTTAGACATTTGAATTTTTCACAGATTTATTTCTGTTGCCGCTACACAGTGGAACGAATGTATGGGAGCGGTTGGACGTAGACATGTCCGAAAAATAAGAGTAAAATTATGACAAACTAATGATGCCATCTTATTCGATTACTTAATGCCTTCATAAATTGTGGTGATGAATTTCTTCATAACTCCCATATTTCGGGAGTAATTTGAGAAAATGTGAAATTTTACTATGAAAATGAGTGTATCGAGCTCTCTCCCTCCTGATTCCGGGCTTGTTTCAAGTAGCGGTCTCTAATATCGTAATGCTATTACTAAGAGCTATATTTAATACTAAGACACATAGTGCGCCAAATGTGCACTTTCTGGGATAAAAGGAAATGAAAATTTAAAAAAAAAAACGTTTTTTCCCCATTTGTATTTACTTTAAACCGCAGACAGACTTATTAAGAGGTCTATAAATATATTATATATATACAGAAATATATATTAACAAAAATATTCACAAGAACTGATGAGAGTATGACTTTTAAGTAAGTTGATAATAAATTACCTAGTTTCATTAAAAGTACAATAAATAATTAAGATGTAAGCTCTAATTTACTAAGTTACACATTTTAAAACAATAACATCATTTAATTATCTTCGTCATCATCATCATCATCAATTAATTCAAATTCAGAATCGATGTCCGCTAAATCATTTATGTTAACAAATTCGATATCACTTTTCTCAGAATCCGTAAGCTCATAAAATTCCTTAAAAGAAGATTTTTTTACAAACTTATTTCCTTTTGGACGGATACTTGTAACAAGTGGATCAGAAGACAGTAAAAGATTGTGCATAATATCTTCATTGCATGAGATACTGCTATGCTTTCGAGAATGCCCCTCTCTATATTTTCTAAAATCTTTATTTCTAGCCTCAGATGCCTCTTCGGATAGAAAACCAATGGGCACAATTGACATGTTCTGAACTATGTCTGGCCCATGCATTAAAATTTTATGAAGTGAAGAAGGCATATAATACCATGGGTATAACTCCACGTAAAGCTTAGCAGTATCAAAGCAGAACTCTCGGAATTTAGTTACGTTGATCTTCTCTCCTGATGAAATACACTGCAAGATCACACAGATTTTTCTTAAAAGCATAGCATCTATTCCGGTCAGTTCAGCAGATTTAGTGTAGTTTTCAAAAAATCTCCTTGCCGAGTTGCCATTGTTGGTGGATCCACTGCCTTGTTTCACAACATCGAGAAGTAAGCCCGTTTCTCTTCTTACAGCCTCTTGAACTCTTTTCTTCCTGTCATCAACTTGCCTTTTTGCTATATCACCCCTTACTTGCCATGATTTTATGTCTAATTTGTAGGAAATGTGTAATAAGCATTCCATTGAGCGAATCCAAGCGTGAAGGGTGCTTAAGCTATATTTATACATGTCCTCGTTTGCGTGTTTATCTTTGATTAACTCTAAATTATTCATTTCTTTAGGACAAGCCTTGCATATGTCACACACTGAAGCTGCTGTATTGGATATAATGGAATGAATTTTACCATCAATCATTGTCAACAGCAGTTGGTGTTTGACACTAATTCCATCAGTGATGGTGGATGGAGTTAAGGCTTCAATCTCTGCTTCGATTTCAGCCATCTCTCTCTGCACATTTTCTTTGGTTTCCTTTATAAACTTAAACAATATTGGCCGGCAAAATGAAGTGGAAGATGGTCGCTCGTTTTCCCAAATTGTTACACCTTTTGAGACGAGCCGCAGTGGTACAAGACTAATCATAAAATTACTAGCAAGATCGATTTGCTCATCTTCACTCGTCCTTTGATGATAAATGCTTTGGCTAGATGATCCGTCAAAACCCCATTTGCTGGTCAATACGAGCTGTTGATTGGGATCAACAGGGGTTTCTAACGACCTAATAAGTCTTCTTGAGGTTAAATCTATCAAGGCTTGTAATTTGATTTTTGCAGAGCTCTCTGTAACTGTGAGATCTTCTTTGGCCGGATAGCACTTAATTTTTTCTTTAACCAACATGTAGTAACTCGGGTATTGAAGAGCTCCTTCTTGAGTGTTGAAATCCCGAAGAGTGTTATAGCGCCATTTCGATAAGTTCATCGATACATAAAGAGCCAATGCCTTCAAAGGGGATATTTCCCGTACCTGAATTGATTTACCTTCAATGAAGGCTTTGATTTTTGAGGCTTCTTCTGGATTCTCCGTCAAGTATTTCATAACATAAGCTGTATCGCTTTGTCCTGCCTTTTGAAGCGCCCTTTCGGCCGAAAACATAATTTCAGCGCTGCTACTGCTGCATGAAAGACTATCTTCAGTGCGTCTTCTTTTTTGCCGGTTACTAAGGTCCTCAAAAGATTTACGAGGA
Source organism: Atethmia centrago (assembly GCA_905333075.3). NCBI lineage: Eukaryota > Metazoa > Arthropoda > Insecta > Lepidoptera > Noctuidae > Atethmia > Atethmia centrago. The sequence goes on from HG995382.1 coordinate 11,284,760, forward strand.
CTAGGATGTGTACAAGTTGAAGCATCAGATTTAGCAGGAGAAATTATGGGCTCGATGACGTCACTTATATTTTCTGTAGAAGGTTCCATATTTTCATTCTGTAATTCCGGCCATTGAATTGCAGCCTGTAGCCAAATCTCATGTTTCTTCCGAAACTTATCTGTGCTTCTTCCAGACTGTGTCCATTTTGCATAAATGCGGTAGCAAAATCGACGACACCAGTCTTTTAAACTTGTTTCAGCACTTTCACATAACTGAACACAACTGTTATCTTTTAAAACACTGAACAAATAGTTAAAGTCGCGTAAATCTTTATGTGCGCGTGCGCATAAAGCAACGTGAATATCAAGATTTGTATTAAAATTTGGAAAATACATTGCGAGATTAGCTTGGATACAACGAGGTGTAAATCAACACTGATTTTAAAGTTACTAATAGTGACCTATTTATATAAAATCCAGGTATCCCAGGTATCCTTTGTTAAATATTGCAAGGTAATTAGTTATTGTGATAATTAGTAAATGAGGCATGCTAAATTAGTGTATTAAGAGCCATTTAGTAATTAAATAATAGCAATGTTCTTATCAGTAATCATTAGTGCATCAGTTTTATATGTAAACCTTAAGTCCCTAATTATATATCCTAATTAGCTTATATCTTCTCTAATTGGCTGCTCAGAAATGTTATTGTAATAAGGTAAACCTTTAGAAAAACGGTTTTAATCAACAAAATAAACAAAAAATAAAAAAATTGTGTTATAAAATAAACATCACTCTTTATCCCAGAAAGTGCACATTTGGCGCACTATGTGTCTTAGTATTAAATATAGCTCTTAGTATTAGCATTATGATATTAGAGACCGCTACTTGAAACAAGCCCGGAATCAGGAGGGAGAGAGCTCGATACACTCATTTTCATAGTAAAATTTCACATTTTCTCAAATTACTCCCGAAATATGGGAGTTATGAAGAAATTCATCACCACAAGTTATGAAGGCATTAAGTAATCGAATAAGATGGCATCATTAGTTTGGCATAATTTTACTCTTTTTTTTCGGACATGTCTACGTCCAACCGCTCCCATACATTCGTTCCACTGTGCGCTATAACAACAAATACCAAAAAAAATTGGTTGTCTGTAAAGTCGGTTTACGGACGATAATTTTACGTGATAACGAGAGAGAGAGAGAGATGCATTACAAGCCGAACGCTTAGGCCGATCGTGCCTCTCTATCGCTAGTTCCGCGCTCTCGCTTGCACGCTCGGCTCAGGCGGAACGTGACAATGAGTCATGCTTTTTCGTGCGTGCAGCCGTTCGTTCGGCGTTCATCGATTTATAAGACGTTATCACGCCAAGACAGAATAAAATTAATATTTAAGGGGGCTCCCATACAACTGACATGTTATAGATAATGGTACGGAACCCTTCGTGCGCGAGTCCGACTCGCACTTAGCTGGTTTGAAGTATGCTTTGGCAGTAAAATTGCACTGGACTGCATGATCAAATGAAGTACTCCCGCTTCTTAGAAAAACAAAGAAGTCTAAGCTGGTTAGACTTTCCATTATAATATTTTAAATTTGTTGCATTGAAACGAGTCGATATAAAAAAAAAACTTAACATTTTTTTTTAATTCTGCATTCGAAAACGTTTTATGTGGTATGTCAATAAATCATAAATAATTATTTCTAAAAACTCTTTTAAGCATATTACGGTTTAAGTTGTGGTTCCAAAGATAAGCGGATTTTTCAAACAAATTCGTAAAAAGTTATGTCATCCGTTTATAACCTAAATTAACCTTGTGTAAATATTTGAGCATAGTAATGCCATATCCAAGAAAAAAACCGGGCCAAGTGCGTGTCGGACCACGCACAATGAAGGGTTCCGTAGTTGGGAAGTTGGGAAGTTGGGATGAATTTATACCAAAAACAAAAACAAAGGGTAAAATGGGAGCCTATTACTAAAACTCCGCTGTCCGTCTGTCACCAGGCTGTATCTCATGAACCGTGATAGTTAGACATTTGAATTTTTCACAGATTTATTTCTGTTGCCGCTATAACAACAAATACCAAAAAAAATTGGTTGTCTGTAAAGTCGGTTTACGGACGATAATTTTACGTGATAACGAGAGAGAGAGAGAGATGCATTACAAGCCGAACGCTTAGGCCGATCGTGCCTCTCTATCGCTAGTTCCGCGCTCTCGCTTGCACGCTCGGCTCAGGCGGAACGTGACAATGAGTCATGCTTTTTCGTGCGTGCAGCCGTTCGTTCGGCGTTCATCGATTTATAAGACGTTATCACGCCAAGACAGAATAAAATTAATATTTAAGGGGGCTCCCATACAACTGACATGTTATAGATAATGGTACGGAACCCTTCGTGCGCGAGTCCGACTCGCACTTAGCTGGTTTGAAGTATGCTTTGGCAGTAAAATTGCACTGGGCTGCATGATCAAATGAAGTACTCCCGCTTCTTAGAAAAACAAAGAAGTCTAAGCTGGTTAGACTTTCCATTATAATATTTTAAATTTGTTGCATTGAAACGAGTCGATATAAAAAAAAAACTTAACATTTTTTTTTAATTCTGCATTCGAAAACGTTTTATGTGGTATGTCAATAAATCATAAATAATTATTTCTAAAAACTCTTTTAAGCATATTACGGTTTAAGTTGTGGTTCCAAAGATAAGCGGATTTTTCAAACAAATTCGTAAAAAGTTATGTCATCCGTTTATAACCTAAATTAACCTTGTGTAAATATTTGAGCATAGTAATGCCATATCCAAGAAAAAAACCGGGCCAAGTGCGTGTCGGACCAAGCACAATGAAGGGTTCCGTAGTTGGGAAGTTGGGATGAATTTATACCAAAAACAAAAACATTGTATTTAAAAAACATGTTCTTGTTCATCGATATATGCCACGGTAAATTCTCCAACTGCAAATTTAAGTTGGTCAACTATTACTCGTTAACTTGTAAAGCCCACTTAGCTGTGATAGTTTTCCTTTTAAGACGCTGACAACACCTAAACTGCGGTCACTGTCAGATTGCATAGAAAAGAAAGAGAAGCGCGACGATAAAACGCTTGTAATTTATTGCAAAATATGAAGTAATTATCTATTTACTCCTAATTGAGTTGAGTAATCGAAAATAAAAAACAACCAAGTTCTGCATTAGAATAAGACGAACTTGTTATTAATTAAATACGTAATGTATGTTGATATTTAATACAGATATTTTGGATTAGAACTCAAGGTAAGAGGTTAGTTTAACGTTAGTTTGTATCGAGATTTTTTTTTCCAAACGTGTTTTGGTGACAACCAAGTTCTGGGAAATATGTTCAAAATTAACATATATTTTTTCCGCTACCACAAACTATACAGATTTGGCAATTTTCTTTCTTAAGAGAAGCCTATTTTGGTCAATTGGGTCTTGTCAGCGCCTTAATCTTTTCATTTCATTATACGAGTATGTACTACTGCCATGATTTTTTTCACATCTCCATAAAAAAAAAACATTTAGCTGTCAGGGGGGGGGGGGGGGGGGGACACTTGACACGGGGTCCCAAATAACGGTAGGAGAGGAGGGGTTTCCTTCGGCGTTGAGTCGACAATGAAGTACCTGGGACTCGTCCTCGACAGCCGGTGGAACTTCGTGGAGCATTTTCGACGTTTGGCTCCCAAACTGGAGCGGGAGGAGCCGCTTCAATGCAGCGCCTGCCCGCGCAATCTAGCCCCCTAGATCCAAACGCCTCCTGCCGGAGGCTCTACGCGGGGGTCGTGGGGTCAATGGCCCTCTACGAGGCTCCTGTATGGGCACGCTCTCTGGAGCTGCGGCCAGCCCGCCGGTTGAGCGCGGCCCAAAGGGTCATGGCCATCCGGATGGTAGCGAGCCTCCTTGCCGGATTGCCGCCATGGAGAGTACGCTTATCGCAACCCAGTGCTGGGCACGCCACGATTGCGGCGATAAGTCCCCTCTTTGAGGAGTGGATAGAGAGGTGGATAGGAAGGTGAGGACGCAGTGGCCTGCGTCCTCACCTTCCGCCTGACGCAGGTCCTCACCGGACACGGCAGCTTCGAGAGGTTCCTGTGTCGGATAAGGCGGGAGGAAACGCCCGGGTGTCACCACTGTGTGGATCGCCCGGAGGACACGGTGAAGCATACGGTGGAGGTCTGCCCGGCTTGGGCAGAGCACCGCCGTGTCCTCGTGGAGGCTATCGGCGGCAGCCGTCACCTCCTTCTGCGAAGCAGTAATGCTCGCAAAGGAGGAGGCGGGACGGTTGAGGGAAAGGCAAGTTTCGCGCCCTCTCGCCCCTAGCCGCCGCAGGAGAAGCCCTGGGCGTCGGGAATCCCGGGCGGATTTCCGGCCACCGTAGGCGCGGGCTTGCGGACGGTGAGCTCACCGGTAGCTCACCGTCCGGTAAGGACCAGGCCCGGGTCAACGGCGCGTTGTATTCCACGCGCGCCTCAAAGAGATGTCGTCAGCACAAATGTAGGGGTCCACTAGGGCCGATGACTGCCGGGGTCGCGGGAAGGTACTAATGGGTCACCGAGGTCCCGAGGTCAGTCAGAAGATTTGGTTTGTATGAATAAATAAAAAATTAATCACTAGGCTAGCTGTTGTAACAAACAGAAAAACTTTCAGTTGATGGGTTTGTGTTGTGCAAACATTCATCCTAGTACAACAACCTATTAGGATGAATGTTTGCACAATACCTACTGATAGAAAAAAAGAAAATATCACAGGACTGATATGAGTGATAGCTTAGCACATTGAAGTTGTTGTGAAACTTTAATGTTAATGAAACATATTAGAAATAAATGCGAAATGCTTTGTAATAGTTGTGACGGTCAGGCTTTGCAGGTGTAGATAAATTATTATATGGACAACTTCAAGCCTAATTAGTAATTACTACTGTAACACTAGGTGATAAGGTGCATTTTCGCACGACGGCATTATTTAGGCGATAAAAAGGCAGCTTTGTTCCAGTAGGTACCTACACAAGAGTGCAACATCTTCATTTATTTTGAACTATAATACAGTTGTTGTATATAATTAAGAATACTTTAGTTAAACAAATTAGAATGTTGAGATGGATGTGTGGAGTGATGAGAATGGATAAAGTAAGAAATTAGTATATTAACGAAAGTTGCAGTCAAAGTGGCACCAGTGAAAAAAAAATTGAAAGGGAATTTTTTGTCTTGGTATGGGCATGTGATGAGGAGGGATGACACGCGTGTGACTAAAAGAGTGATGAATATATGTTTTTTATAACTCTTATACCTCATAATTTCAGACTAAGGCATTTTTGTAGCATCATTTATCCAACAATTTGTATTGCTCTCATTAGTTCTGGGTTATTTGCCAACTGATTACAGTCATTCAGTATTGTATTGCTATGTAGGTGATGATACCTCTTTTAAGAATTAGCATGAGCAATGTTTTCATGTAAGGTGCAGATAGTTTTTTGAAGAATGATCCACTGCAAAATAAATAAACTACAGAACAACACGTCTGTTTTCCTCGTCGGGTTGGGCAGAGATGTACCCATAGTACCTACACCACATTTCACCACAAATCACAAACTTATTATTGTTACCAAACATGTATAGTTTATTCAATTATTTTTACTAGGAATTATTTCTAGTGATAAGCATAATTATGGTATTGTACAGTTTTATATTTTTTAGAGGTGCATGTGGCTAAGTAATAACAGCCGCACGGGTCGATCGATCAGGTTAAGCTATGCTAGGACATACTAGGAGGGGTCCTAGTATGCAAAGATGGTCACCCATCCACGGACCTACCGCGGCAAGCATAGCTTAACCGGATCGATCGACCCGTGCGGCTGTTATTGTGTGCGTGCGTAACGTGCGTGGGGACGCACGTTAAGCCATTGGTCCCGGCTGTCATTCGTGGATCTTTGACAGCCGTTACAGGTCGGTAAAAGCCCTAAAATCTGACTACCAATCTTATCTATTTTAAAACTGTTTGACATTTTGATTATATTGTTTTAAGACTGTTCTTGACCTTGTACTTTAAAATTGTTTGACATCATAACTATGTATATTATTTTTAAATTGTCTAGTAGTATTTTAAAACTGTTTCTACACAATATTTGAAACTGTTAGGCACTATTTTTTAATTTCTTGGAATGCTAATTAATAATTCATGGTTCTTATTTTTATGTAAATTGCATGTATATTCAACACAATGTAAATTGTTCACGAATAAATGAAATGAAATGAAATATCAAGGGGTATAGTATTTTAACCAGTAACTGAATTGTGGAGGGCAGATAGGCCATTGCTCCATTTAAAATACTGGTATTCAGCTGTATCCAATTAAACTGGAAGTCGACCCCAAAGTTGGGAAAAGGCTGTTGGAAACATTTCTGCTCCATTAAACCAATCTGCAATCTGCCTAAGATTGATTTAATGGATCAGAAGCTTCTACATGTATGTTATTTTTTCTTCTCTTTACATTATAAAAACTGCATACCAACATTTTATTTAAATTAATATTTAAACCATCCAAAATTCTTGAGACTTGTTTTCGAGTTCTAAATTTAGAGTCAAGGTTATTATCATTGAGAGGGTATAAAACTAGACAAAAACAGTTTTACTGAATATGTAATGTCTGGACATCGGCCCAAGTAACAATGACATTGTAGTGGATGATGATATAGAGGACACAGATTATGTTTAATTTGTAGAATTTACAAGAGCTTTTAAGAAAACTACATATTTCTAATAATTTGTGGGATTTCCAGTTTCAAAGCTTTGTTTGCAAGTGGATAAACCTTATTATTAATTGAACATCTGCCTGTGTTTTTCTATGTTCTCAAAAGTGTGAATGATTTTATTTTATTTGGCAGATGAGAGACTTTGCTAACAGAATTTAATAAATGTTGCTTTCTGGCTGAGACACAGTCACAGTAAGTTTTCATTAAAGCAATATATTCATGAGAGGTCTAATGTATTAAGACTGTAGTACAAGATATGCAGATACATCTAAAAGGTCTTACAGCAGTTTATATCATTCTTAAAATTGCCATGATTTTGGATAAGTGAGTAAAAATCTATGACACATCGGAATTTACACATTGTATGAAGAATAGAATCAATGAGTGAATCAAGGTGCATGCACTCACACTAAGGTGTGTAACTTCATCATCATTCTCTTGCCCTTATCCTAATTTATTTGGGGTGGGCGCAACTTGTCCTTTTCTTTCATACTTCTCTATTAGTTGTCATCTCGGTAGTCAGCCCCTTTCACCATATCATCTTTCACACAGTCCATTTGAGTCCATGCATTGTTTCTTTGGTCTTCCCCTACTGTTATAGCCATAGACATTCATACTCAAGACTTTCCTCACAACATTTTCCTCATTCCTCTGCATCACATGGCATACCATGACAACTGATTTCCACACAACTTTTCAGTCAATGGTGCCACTTTCAGACTTCCTCTTATGTACTCATTTCTTATTCTATCCATTTGTGTCACACCACACATCCCTCTTAGCATTCTCATCTCAGCTGCATGCAATTGCCATTCATTCATCCCTTTTGTGGCCCAAAATTCTGATCCATAACACACTAAGGTGTATAACTCATTGTTTAGAATTGCATCTAGTAGCAACTTTAATTTTGCTGCAGCTGGTACTTACTTAGAGCTTTTTGAAAACTTTTCAAAATAACCTTTTTTGCAAGCATTATAATTATGAGAGAACAATAATAATCTAATGTAGAAGAAAAAGACTTGTTTAATCATTTAAACTGATATTATAAAGAGGTTAAATTGTTTATAAAAGGTAATATTTGGAAGTACTGATCCAATTATAAAAAATCTTACACTGACAAAGAGTTACACTATTGCAGCTTGCCATATGATGGTTTATGTTAAAACACATGGAACAAGGCATGGGCAAAGGCTAAAAGTATATATTGTACTAATACTTTCACATAAATTAAAGTTCCAAGTAGTTAGGAATGGTTCCTCTGATGCAAGAAACTGAAAAAGTTATACATTGAGCAATTATTTTATGACACAACACGGAATAGGCAACAAGCAGTAATTTTTGTGGTCAATCACCTGCAGTTCCTAGTAACATGTTTGATGATGCGGCTGATCATATAATTTGATAGCAAAGATTTTTTTAAACAATACCATTTCAGTTTTCAGAATTTTGCTGACACAAATTGGCACATACAACTTAAAATACAATAAAAATTCATGGTTTATTGTCTCTCAACATCGATAAATGTTGCACTGAAATGATGTTTTCAGTAAAAAATATTGTTTTTGTCAAATTTAAAGCTTTTGCTTCATTTTGTTCAATTTCTATAGTTCCAGTGAGTCTATGTTAACAGAAACAAAAGCTGTAGAAAGACTTCTATTGTTATCACACACAGTAGCTTTGATTAAAATAAATAGATATTGTGTTCCTGAGCTCGGTCCTATTTATTCATATTTATTATTGCATAGAAAATAACCGTTCATGAAGTTTAAACCATAAGTTGTACTCACTCCTTTAGTTGCAAACTTGTATCCATATTTCAATGCAGGTTTAATTTCTCATATATATTATGTTAGGATGTTAAATTAGCACGGTACAGCCAAAAACTTGTTAAGCACTACCTACGTTCAAAACAAAGCAAACAAAGTGAATGCAACTAAACTGCAATGGCTCACGATGTCGTCTGTCAAACTCAAAGTAAACAGGCATTTGAAATTAATCACTACACATTTGTAGCATAACAAAAAGTATTCCTTTACGTTAATGTATGGTACGGACACGGAAAGCAATGCTAAAGTACCAAATATTGACGACTGACATTTGTCAATTGCATTTTCTATCGCTTGGGTTACCAATGTATAAAATTGAGTTGTATGCAAAGAGTAAAGTAGATACGTAGGTTGTATGACCGGGGAACGGATGTAAGAGAAACGCAGGTAATTAGGAATCATACTTTATTCATATAAATTACAACAAAACTTTTCAGATAGAGCGCGCGTACATTCGCTAGCTGGTGTGAGTAGCTAACTAACTAACGATAGATTTGGAAAGATTATTTAATATTTTTATAAATTAACGAATAAGGTATGCTGCAGAATTTAAATGTAATCATGGCAGCCCAGCGTGGTTACCCGGGCACCCGTCGGAGGTCGACCACGGAAGCTTACCTTATTTGTTCATTTATAAAAATATTAAATTCTAAATCTAAATATGATTAAATTTTAGCCAATGTATTGTGGAAAATTGGTAATAAAAATATTTAATATACATGCATGTTAACTGAGTTACGGAGGTTGGCAATGTTGTAGACAATTTTGGATTTCGGAATCCCCATTTTACGAAGATTGATTTATATGTTAACGATTATCAGTATAATTATAATCTCCCTAATGTATTTCCAGCCGAGCTGATATGACACACGCCACAATTACTCACTCTCGCGTGATTATTTCTTGTCTATTTCTGTCAATTTTCTCGTTTTCTGAAGGCGTTGCCATATAAAACACTTGAGTCGTTCTGTCAGACTTGGTGTTTACTCGACAAACCCTAACATGGCACATATCCCGAATGACAATTGAACACGAGGTAATTGCCCATTCTTCTGCCATTTAGTCATACTTATCTAGTCTTACTTGATTTTGACTACGAGAAAAGTAGACAAAATTGTGATACAAAAACAAAAAAAAAGGCAGTCATGGAGACTACCGACAGAAATGAAAACTTAAAACTTTGGAATAACATATATCTCATACATCATATATATCGACGGTTAAAAGGTAATAGGGCATAAGCGACATTTTGGTCGAAAATGAGTTATGAATGCCATCCTATTTAAAAATAGAGATTAAGTATATTACCTTTTAACCGTCGATATGTTTTAAATGCGTATACATGTACACAGGCCGCTGCGCGTCGCCAGTCTGGCGCAAGACGAGACATTAGCATGTCGGTGACGCGAACCTATAAGTTTTGCCCCTACCAAAAGAAGTTTTCACTTCATAGCAGGGCAGTTTTATACTTAATTGTACTTATTTTGGTCATCATTTTTGTTTTACAATCTAATAATAATGAAACTACTTAATTAATTACAATTTATATTGGAAAAACGTTTCTTTCAACGGCCGCGAGACTAACTGTGGTGGAAATATAACAAGTACTCCCCGTAATTGTTATATTTTAAATAAAATCTAAGATAAAAACTTTTAGTTTTATTTTATTCTAGATCACATCATCTGTCAGAGAACACAAATATGGATAGTAGAAAAAAAATTACATAGAACCAAAAAAGATCGATATCAAAAACATAGACTCCTTTTTATTCTCATGTTACGGCTAAATTATCGCGATAACGCGATCGCACAGTTCGCACGCTCTCTGTTGTACAGCGAGACGTTGAGCGGTGTGCGAAAGAGAGCGCGCGAAATGTAGTTTGCGTTAACGCGACAATGTAGCCGTAGCATAACAGTACTATTACGTAGACGAGCACCATTTTCAATAATAACCAGTCACTATGCCAATTATGGAGATTACCGAAATCTAGGGCTTATGGCTGTATGGCAAAAACAAGCCTTCACAACATAATTACTAAAATCGCCAGGCCTAAATCATCCATCGCCAGTAGGAAGTTCTAAGAGTAATTAACAACATTTAGTGTTTTATGGTTATAATACCGAAATCACCTCCAGCTGCATATTTATCTGAACACCAGTACCTTTTGGTAAATGTGGTGATTAACAACTTTTGCAATATCGTGGGTTTTATGGTGATTGTCATTCCATGACCTTCGTTTTGTCAAATTGCGATCGTCAGCCCGTTTGTCATTTGTGGTGATTATCTAGTAAGTTATGTAGTATGTACATACCACTCCTTTTCATTTCCGTATTTTGTATTTTAATATCGGCATGCCAAAGAAAAACATTAAATTTTATCAAAAAAGTCGGTTACACAAAAAACTAATCAGTAATCATAAATTAAAAGAGGTGGACGTACATTCGTACAATCAATATAGTAAATACTAATTCCATGCGCAAAATCGAATAAATGAAACTGGAACCTCAAGCCGATGTTGCTATCATAAAAGGGATATGTTTTTAATAATATGCTTTAACGGTTCTTCGTCGCGAGTTAATTAAAGAAGTATCAAAGTGCCTTTTTCGAGTTTACTTGTTTTTCCTATCTCAATGAGTTTACTCCATAGATTACTCGAGTCTAACGGTCATGTTTAGCTCGCTACATATTAGTTATCTGTGGTCATGTTAGGCATTATGATGAAGTCAGAATCGTAGACAAACGACAAATCCAGGTGTTACTCATTTCTGGCATAATATTGTTTTCATTAAATTATTTTGATTGTTGTTCCATTACTTTCTTTGTCGGAAACCAAACAACATAGCCAGAATCACGCAAGCATTGATACTAGTGATGCCATCTGTCGGATTTATCATAAACTACCAACTTATCATGGTCACCTTGAGTTTCAACAAGTTAAAAATACATTCGACTCAATACTTAACTACGATGGAGCAGCAGGTGTCAAGCAAACCCCAAGGTGGACTTGCGAGTCGTGGGAAGGTACTTATGGGTCACCGAGGCCCCCGCAACACAGGCAACAGGAAGGAATACGGGTGGGTTTTAGTCAGTAAGAGTCTGACATATCCTCCCGCTCCGGACCGCTTCAGAGCGGGAGAAGTTATTTGATGATTTCCCACCCAAAAAAAAAAAGGTGGACTTGCGAAAAGCCATTCAAAAAACTTACTTTCCCACTAGTTTTTAGGGTTCCGTACCTCAAAAGGAAAAAAAACGGAACCCATAGAGGATCACTCGTGTGTGTGTGTGTGTGTGTGTGTGTGTGTGTGTGTGTGTGTGTGGGTGTGTGTGTCTGTTTCTCTGGCTGCCTGTCACAGCCGATTTGCTCCAAATCTACTGGACCAATTAAGGATATGATATAACTATAATCATTGGAATTATTAATACATTTCGTATTAATAATTCCAATGATTATAGTTCTGTAAATAGGTACATATCTGTTATAGTCGCGAATCAAGATACAACCTGACGCTGACCTGAAAATTGTAAAAAAACGTAACAAAATTTTAATTTCACGAGCTACAGTTGCGGATTCACCATTCATTCATTCAGAGTAGGTAGGGATCATTTCGTTCACTGGGATCGCTTAGCACTTGGCACTAAGGATGTTCGGAACAAAATATTAATTTTATCAGCATTCCCAACGAATCCCACAAATCGGGTCGGTTCGGAACAAAGCATTTATGTTATCCACATTCTAACGAATTCCACAAATGGAATCGGATGGTGATGAATGATCCGATCGGAATAATCCTATTTTTCAGCCCAATGCAATTTTTATTACCACTTAGATTGGCGCACGGGTAAAGGATGACGTGTAGCTTTCTTTAGCAGTAATTAGTTGTTACTAGATACCTGCCTAAATTCCTATTACCTATCCTGTAAGAAAATTCAGTTTGGTGTCATATCTACCAGTAAAATAATAACACTAATCTTCCTTTTCTGAAATTGGTTAAAAATTCCTACTCTACCTATACATTTTGCAAAATCTGAACATGTCTTACCCTATCACGGTCGTGCTTTCAGGTAGGTAGAGCAGATGTGCGTCACAACAAAGGCTTTTATCAATATCTGTAAACAAACCATTCTTTTGAGGTCGGATCAAGGCCGCCATGAATGACGTTGTGGCGGGCCTAACTTTTAATAAGATTTATTGTAACCGATCTTGTTTTGACAGTCACAATAGTGTGATTCTTGGCGGTAAACGGGCATCTTTGTGTGGTCTTAAGGTTTATTGAAAAGATTTTGGTAAAGTCAAAACTGAGTTTAAGTACACCTGGTGCAGAAAAAAGTGAAATTAGGAAACGATTTCTTGGGTGTTTTGCATGAACTTGGATATTTTAGAATTTACAGTTAGGAACTCTTTTTTAAAAGTAAAGTCGCATTATTAATTCAAGTAATCTGACATAACCTAGCTGTCACTTTCTGTAATAAAATGGGCATATTTATTGTATTCTAGACTTTTACACTTACTATTATACATTTATTTTACACTTGATATAACGCACTAAACTAAACAATCACCATTACAATAAATATTGCCATTTTATTACACAAACCGACATCTAGCACAGGTCAGATGACTCCAGTAAATTAATTAATAATTCGACTATAGATAGATAATAATAATGATTTATTTTTTTACATTAGAGAGGTATCAATACAAAATACGTTACGGCAATAATTATACTGTGGGAGACTGGTGCCTAAACTGACGTGAGGTCTGTATTTCAGGACACCAGGTCTCCTCCCCTTGGGTAATGCTTACATTTTAATGTTAGGTACAATAATTTGTGCGGTAAGAATTTACAAAAGCATAGGCATTTAAGATTAAAACGAAAAATAAAAAGAAAAGGAAGATAGCATAAGGGGGAATAGAATGTGTTAAATTGGCTATTTTAAGAAAAAAAATATAGTTTTTCTGTTTCTTCATAATTTAACACCCGGAGCGGAGCCAATTGCTTAGTTTAATTTTGCATTTGGTTTTGGAGAGGCTATAAATTGGGAGTTTCCTATTTATTTTATTATAAAGAAAGCAACCAAGGTAGCAAAAGAATCGATGGGAGGAAGTAGTAGGATGTGATAGCGGACTATGGTATCGAATCGTCTACTTCTGTGGGAGAGTGAGTGGTCGAAGGTAGTGAGGCCATGCTGTTTTATAACCGTTTGCAGTATGAACAGTTGACGAACGGTCAACACCTTTGCTTCCTTATATAACACAACCGTTACCAGGTAAATCTTCACTCTAGGTACCTACCTACAGTGAAGATTTACCTGGTAACGGTTAACCATTAACTAGAGAAGTACCTACTTATCTAGTTAATGTTAAGTAATTAATTAACCAACCAGTAGGTCCTTAGGTAGTATAACAATCATAATATCATCCTATCGTTGTCCCACTTCACGGCAAAGGCCTCTCATACAGAGAAAGCATGAGTATTGATCACCAGGCTTGCTCAAGACGGGTTGGCGATTTTAGACTTACCTATGCAGGTATATTAACTACAAGTCCAGGTCTCCTCAAAAGATTTTCCTCCACCGATATCAGTAATGTCCAAGATAAACTTAGAAAGTAGGTACGTATAAGTTTAAAAAGTTACATTGGTACTTGCCCGGATCTGAACCAATAACCTCGTGCAAGTCGTGCATGAGAAGCGAGCCCTAAACCACCGGGCCATCACGACAGTTTTAGGTAGTGCCTTAGAATAATTATTAACTTAGAATAATACCAAATACAAGTAAGGCAACTATATAAAAATATTTTAAAAAAGGTATTTCGAAACAAATTCACGAATTTTATTTTATATTTAGGTAACCCAAAAATAATGTAAGTATAGTCAGCACATCAAATCTATTGTTATTGCAAACAAACAATTCTCGCGACCACAAGTCCACATCTCTATCTAAGAAGTTTCATTTCGAACGACTTTAAAACTCATGGGTTGCTATAACAAGTCACAAATGCTCCATAACAACGATAGCGTTGAAACTCACCTGATTTATGGTAATGGGTCCAGAGATACCTCGATAGAGGTCCCTTCCCTCCCTGCAAGTCGCACTGTAGGACTAGTTAATCTTAACGACATATAAACATAAAGATGTCTACTTCCACGTCACTAAAAGGCAATTGTTGTTAAATTTAATGGAACATAAAATAAAATAGTCTGACTCACGATAATTATTGACGGATAAAGTAAAGTATTTGGTGTTAGGTCTTGTTAGTGTTGCATAGATTAATGTTGTTCACAGTTCTATATGATAGTTCTCTAGCAAAGACCACAGAATTATTGAAAAAAATATTGGCAAAGTTTTCAAAAGAGGTAATATCGTCGGTAGTTTTCATACAGACATGATTTGTATAGCGAGCGGTGCCTTGACCATCTTTCGTATACACACGATAATCATCACGCAAAAGCCCAAAACGTTAATCTCGCCGGGGGACAATATGTCCCCTTGCTGAATATTAGTCCATATCCATTCATCCAGATATTACCAAGACATTCGTTAGAAAATTAATCTTATTTAATCTTTCTTAACAGAGAATCACCACTTAAAAACGGATTAGGTGACCCTGAAATCGTCTAGCACTTTGCAAAGCCCTATTTTGCTCTATGAATGTCATGTCCCATGTCATTGTAGTCCAGCATTAACAATCTCGACACAAATAAATTAAGTAGATGTTATATGTTAATGAGCTAATTAAAGTTAATTTCAAGAATGAGAGGTAATTACAGGAATTGTCTAATTATGTATGAATTTATCGTTGACAGTATAATTTCCGCTATTTATCGTTTTGTGGTAATAGGTCGTTAAAGTTTGTTTTAAAAAATGTTGACTAGAAGTGATTATGACATGTTCTTTCAGATGTGCTGAGCTGGCGAGCATCTTTTTTGGATTTGTAGGTATCTGTGATGGCTCCGGCGATGCCTCTGGTAATCCAGACGACTAAATGTGGCGTTGACCACTTACCTTGATTAGTTGTCCTGGTTACCAGCGGGGAACCTCCTGCTTGTGTGCCATACACACAAAAAACGTCTTCTGTGCAGAGTTCCAGGTTGGGAAGAAATGCAGGATTATAGAGCAATAGTGAAAGAGAATCTGAAAGAAACTTTTAGTTTCTACGCATGCACTTCTGGATGGTGACTTCTTTTATTTAAGAATAATGTGCTGTATTTGAATTAGGGCGAATTCGAGCAAACTTTTATATAGTAAAGGTAAGTCTTATCCTGCTATAAGACTAATACGAGGTGTTAATGTTTGGTTGAATTCGGCCTTATTGATTTAGATCAATAAGGCTACTTTTAGCAATTAGGGCTACATGTGAAGTGAAATATGTAATTGTGTGTAGGATTATTTCCTTTCAGTGTATGTCTTCAACCTGGCCACCAGATCTCTTAAATGGTACGATCGTTCCATTTAGCACTGACATGAAGGACCTAGGCTTGCACATCGATTGTACCCTGAACTGGCGTACTCAAGTCGCTAGGGTCAACCAGAAGGTTACTGGAGCGCTGCGGGCTCTATACCGACTGAAAAATGTATTGCCAAGACAATGCTTGTGCAGTCCTTAATTTTCGCAATCATTGATTATGGTGATTTGTGCTACTAGTCTATGACCTGAATGCAGATCTCCTCGACAAACTTGACAGTCTTCTCAATTATTGCTTTCGATTCGTTTTCAATCTTTCGTTTCTGGGGGACTGTCTTATGTAACTTGACTGACGTTCGAAAAGTGCTGATTCTCAGCCTAGTTTGAATAAATAATTTTTGATTTTGATTTGATTTTAGAACTGCGTAAATATGATCATATCTCTGCGCAAAGGTCGCTTCTAAAGTTTAATTGCCCATACGCCAGCGCAAAGAGCAAACACCAACTTGTTTTCATTTTTCAAGTCTTCCTCTTCTCCTAGTGATCTAGCCACTTTCCGTACCATTTGCGCCAACCACAAGGTCTTCTTCAATGTCCCACTCATCGCACTGACTTCATTCACTCTTCCTTCTTCGTTCAATCTATCTCTCTGTGGAATGCGCTGTCCCTGAAAATCAGGATGTTAACCAACCGATTGTCCTTTAAAGTTCATGAGCACATTCGTAAGAAGCCGGCAGTATTATCACAACGGTAATGTTTCCATTCTTTGTCTTATCTGTTTTAGTATATTCATTTATGTGTATTTATTTGTTATTATATTTATATATAATTAGTAAACTAACTAACTAGGTATATGTATATCCTTATATTTAAATCAATATTTATTCCTCAATTTTCGTTATTGCCCCTACCACTGTTTGTCTCTGCATCACCCAAAGGTTGAATGGTAGAAAATGCCTATGGCATTATGTCCGCCTCTATACGTTTGTGTGCTTAAAGTACCTAATAAATAAATAAACATTGGAAATTCTGTATCACACTTGTATATTTGAAGGCTCCACCTACATAGGTACCGTTGAACCTTTTACCAAAGGGATAAGACCATTAGATAAGTACCAACATGCTTTTCCAACATCTAAAAGAAATCACATTAAACTAATGGACATAAAAATAGTCGATTTTGGAGCAAATGTAACTATCGTATCGAACTTCGGTGTTCGTGAATGCTTACACCGAAATTCCCTTGCGAACAGTCTTTGATGTTGCAACAGGCTTAGTAAATCATCGTAGGTATATTATTCTTAAAATAATTCTCTTATTTCTTTCTTCACTGGTTTACGACTCTAAAGGCTCCTACATACTGGCGCGACATGTCGCGCGACGCGTCGCGACACAAAGGCACCGCTTGTAGCGCTACACGCGGTGTCTTTGTGTCGCGTCGCGTCGCGCGACAAGTCGCGCCAGTATGTAGGAGCCTTAATACGACACTTAAAGTCATGAAATGACGAGGTTTTAATGTGCTGCAAGCAAGTGTGTTGACTGGCGATCCTCATCAAAGTTCGTTCCTATCTGGAAAAACATAAATGAAAATAATCAGGTACCTACTACCTAGGCTGGCTATTCATTAAATTTAGTTGTTTACATAATTAATTGTTTGCCAACTGCATTAATTGAGACTAATAATGTACTAAGGTCCTTATTGGTTTCAAGATCATTAGGTACTGTGTGTCAATTAGTTAATGAGCTCAAACAAATACGCACGTTCGTCTCGTCATGTTAGTTAAATTATATATTATTATTATTTATTATTTGTTATTATTCATGGCAGTGATCATGATAAGTTTGGTATTGTTCAGGAATCCGACATTAGCCATCTAAGGCGAGCCGTAAGAAGGTTAGACCTATAAATTGGCTACATAAATATTGCTAATATACCAGCATGTCGGTGTGACAACAATGGGAAAAGCTGAAGTAAACATCAAGTTCGATAGTCCGCGCACGTCCGTGATTGGTCATTTCAGTATATCTCTGTTAGACGCAAAGCGAATCTCGAATGAATTACGGGAATTGTTTACAATAATACACGCCGAATTGGTCAAGATTTTCGATAAAAAGTTGAAGAATTAGGGTGCGCCTGTCGTCGATTAAATAGCAAATTCTCGGATCAGCTCTTTTGATGCCGGTTTAAAATGCGCGAAGCATGATCAGACGCGCCTCGAGAACATGCATTTTTTATTTAATTGAACTTTGTATTAAAACAACTAACTTGATTACCAACTTTCATGTGATTGTTCTTTAGTTTGGTATATTCAGAAATAAGGGCCCTCGAAACGAGCTTTGCAAAGAAAGTTTCTAATGAGCATACAGTCAAAACATTGGATACATTTGTGGGTGTTCTAAACGTTATTTATGACATACTGTGGTTTTATTTCATTGCCGTAATTTATCATTACGTATTGATGTCATTGTACACCCGCCATTAACTGGGCTTAAACGATTTCATTTTCGACTTTCCCTCAAAACATTGATGGCACCTAATCACAGCCCACGGACAAGATAATCCTAAAATTTATTGGCCATAACAACAGACTGTCGTCAATCGAATTGTGGTCATACAGATTTATAAACAGTTTGGTGCTAATGAAATTTCATTGAATTGCTATAAATTAGAGGCGAGGCGACAATGCTCATTTCTGGGGTGACCACAATGATGGCTATTTACAATGCGCCGTATTTGGGTTAAATAGTGGTCACAAAATAAGACCACCCTAAATGTTTGGGTGCGTTGTGGTCCACAGTCACAATAGTGTTGGGAGCAAGATGTTTGGTCTGCTACAAGAAATGAATGATGTAATTTATTGGGGCATTTGGCCAATGAGTAAGTAGACGTTAAGGTTAACTCCAATAAAATAAACTTTAACAATGTCAACTGTGTGAATAGGTTGTGTAATATAAATATTATAAAACACGAGAGAAGTTCAAGTTACTGACTCACATGTTATGGCTTTAACTAATAACTTTTCAACTTTATTTTGATTAGCTTACAAGATGAAACTAGAGAGAAATGCTCAGCGTGCTCTGACTTATATTGTAAAGAAAATGAGTAGGACACAAATAACTGGCATCTATAAGGTTATAATTAAAGAATATTTTTTACATAATATCGCGGTTATTCTTACGAGCTTCCATTTGGTTCATGACGTGTCTAAAATTCTTGTGGACAAAGGGCTGGGGCCGGTAGAGCCGCCAGGAGCGTAGGTAGCTTCATCCGCACGGCCTTCCGTCAATATCGTGGACAGCGGGGCACCATTGTCACTCGGCCCATTGTACCCGCTGACGCTGCGAAGCACAGACCAAAAATCATTAATTTTGTATCACAAAGCAAGAACCCACAAATCGAAGGCCTGAAAAAAATTAGGGCCCATTCAGGAGCGGTCACTGACACACGTTGGGATGCGCACTCGCGTAGCTACGTCGATATTTCGATTTGAGTTTTAATTATACTATTTTATATCGACGATGCGGCCGACAAAGGTGTGATATGAGGAGTCGTTCTGATATTAAAACCGTGTGGACTATGGATAGGATTAAATTTTTCTTCTTGCATAGCTCGGAATCTTAGTAAGCCAATAATATTTCTTCTAAACGAAGTCTTTGTTCCCATTTAGTCATATTTTATTTACAGCCACGTTTCGAGCACTTGTAAAACTAATAAAATACATAACGATCCTTTTGTTGTTCTCGAATGTGAAGCATGCTACTAAACTCTAGTTTGAACTGTAAACGGATCCGTGCTGTGGCATAGTAACATAAATCACGGGGTTTTTGTGATTAATGTCACAGTTAAACATAAAGATTCATATTTAGTGCAGTCGAATTTATACTAAAAGGCTCCGTGACAAATGTAACCGGATTAGCTAGAAGAACTATAAAATACGTAAAAATATAAAACAGTTCAGCTTACTGTTTACAGATCACGTCTATAATTATTTATTAAAATCCCCACATAAATTAAAATTTTCGTGTCACTGTGTAAAGAAGTTTTTAGAGTTCCGTAATACCGAAGGTATTAAATTAAATCCATGGCTTTATGTTTTATTACCCACAGAAACCAAACAGTACAGAAATATAGCTTACCTATTTACTTACTGTTTATATGTATATTTTTCAGGTTTATGAAGAGAAACTTCTTAGGCGGCGCGGCGGCGATTCGATAATTGGAATTCAAGAATTGAGAGTGAAATTTCAAGGACGCGTCACGTTTAGACAAATTTCGTTACATGAGAGAGAAGAAATATATAACTCTCCCTCTGTCACTCACACTAAATCTCGTTATTCTTTAAGAAGTTTCAAATCAAATCAAAAGTCATTTATTCAAACTAGGCTGAGAATCAGTACTTTTCGAACGTCAAAATTACATAAGACAGTCCCCCAAAACGCCCACCCTTCACTTCTATCAAGTGTACGATCCTGTACGCACAATTTTTTTTGAATTATATATTTATTTATTTATATATACTTTATTGTACACCACAAAAATACATTACAAAAAATATATCAGACACTACAAAATATACAATGGGCGGCCTTATCGCTTTCTGCGATCTCTAATTGTACATCTTTTTTATTGATAGTCGTTTTATACGATGTTCACTGCAGGGCCATAGTTCTACAAGTCGATTTTCAATAAAATGCGACTCTACAGAACCCACTGAACTATCCTCAAATCCGTATATTCCTTGTATCGTATCACCAAAATATTTAAACAAACCATTCAACTATCAATAACGTGTGGCGCAACAAATGCGATTAAAGCCTGTATAGAGTCCCAGCCACCACAGATGTTTAGGGGAGGATTAAAAAGCATGTCAAAAAAAACCTCTTTGTGACGACGAATTTCGCTTTATCCAGTAAACCGGAATCCACGACCCTCCCGACAAAATAATGCTAATCATAATGGCATTACATTCATTCGTCGGATTTTGTCAAGTATCCCGAGATAGGTCTCGAATTCTCATAATTTTTTTCTCTCTCCTTGTGCTTTTCTCATTATAAAACGTTAATGTAAGCGGCGGCTGCGCTTGTTACTAATCAGAAATGCGATTTACGTTAAATGGAGCCTCGTTTATAAGTCCATTTTTGAAATTAATGAATTTCAAAATCAGAGCTCGGTAAGTCAGTTTTCTACAAGAAATCGACCCAGTTCTAATAAAGTTATAACGGTGACTCGAACAGCAAAAGTTATTAAACATGCTCTACATTTTTCAGAGACATACCATATAAAATAACGATACCACACAGAATTCCCTATGGATATGGAAAAAGATTTCTCATTTATCAACAAACATCCTCAATTTGAAAGGAATTTTTGATTTAGTAAAAATAACGCACATTTGGCCACAATATCCCCGTACAAAATAACAATATGACCTTAATGCCGACTTTACAGACCATTAGCACAACTGATACAAAATATTTTGACATTTACTACCACCAAAATATGTATGGCTCTTTGGGGATCGGCCATTAGATCCCTGGAAACACGGGAACAAAGTGAATGGCAGACAGCTAGGAAGATCGATTCGATTTATGCGTTTTTTGCCAAATCCCACAATGGACCCTATTTATTGACAGATAATAGAATCCAGAAAGCATAGGGAACAGTTGGCGGGAATCGATTCAACTTGTAATGTGGTTAGTTATGGTGATCAAAATCACATGTTGATTTCATCCAATGTCATTAGGTTAATGTGGTATATCTGGCTGCCAAACGTATAAATTATTATGTAGGTACATCAAACACCTGTGTTCATAGGCAAGCCTTTTGAACCCATCGTTTTATATTACGCCTTTTTAAGCCCACTTACGAAAGAGTTGTCACCGTTATTTTAGTATTTATAGTCACGGAAGAGAGTTATTATAGACAATTTTTCAGAATATCAAGGTCCATTGAATAATGGTTTAATTTATCATCGGTGACATTCTGTGGTGCTGATTCATTAGGGATATGAATTTTGACAAGCGACGATAAAGACCTTTTATTTTTCAGTGTCACGCAGGATGCACATGTAGGTAATAAAAATAGAGAATAATGTAAAATTTTCAGTGTTTTGTCTAAATCTCGACCAGGTTATTTAGAACTGTGATGATGGAAGAAAATTTTAATCTAAACCCTGTTTAGTAAAACGTACGGGGGTAGGGAAGATCAATTTAAGCTGGTAATAAGAGGACTTGAGATTTACACCTTCCTGCAGTGAGTAAGTCGCACGTTAGCACTGAACTTGATGGGACAGGGACTTTTATGGCAAACAAATACATTATACCTACCTACATTTATTGTCCATCCCTCATTAAGTAGTTTATACCTCCAAAAAAAAAAGTTGAAGATCGATGATGATCGTTATCGATGATCACTTTCGATAAAGATCAAAATATTTTATTAAAACTAGTTTTGATGTGAGCTGGATAAATATTTAAATTTTAAATTATGACTTTACCTTTTTGTTTTATCGAATGTGGTCTCTATTAATTAAAGCATCGCTTTTAGGGTTCTGTATAAACAAGGAACTTTCGTTATTTCAGTAATTTTCGTTTCCAACAAAAACTTGTTTCACATACAAAAAAAGGTTAAGTTTCCGGAACTCTACATTTTATGAAAACTTCGGCTCTGAATTAAACGATGCGATATTTGAAGTTATTAATCTAAAATCTATAATACATATACCTATACAACTTGGATTATAGATTTTAGATTAATTACTTCAAACCTCGCACCGTTTAATTCAGAGCTGAAGATTTCATAAAATGTAGAGCTCCGGAAACTTAATCTTTTTTAAGTTTTTTGTATGTGAAACTATACAAATTTATTATATTATATTATTTAATAAAGAAATGAATTCGTTGCAAAACAAATATGAACGGAATCCTACATGTGCTGATCTGACTCTCACGTTGAAGGCTTTGATACAAGCCGTGGCTATTTTTTCGGCTTTTAATTTATGTTCGATATTTCTTTGTTAATTTGAGCTTCATGCCTATGGTCAGAATTTCTAAGTGAGGAGTAATTAATTATTTGCTTGTATCATAGGTATCCGTGTCCTGTATAGTTTCTTAGCACAGCTTAATTTTCACAAAATTAGAATTATTTAGAATTGATCTGTAATACCTAGTAGGTACTTATTGATAAGCGTACCTATAATTTTATTCAGCTTTATATTACTTATATTATTGATTCAAGAAAATCTTTTAAGTCGCCCATATTGTCGACTGATGAATTTTCTCGATTAAATTCCCTCAATGTCAATCACATTACATGCCTGTTAAAATATATATAACATGATAAACTGCACTCCTGTTATCCCCGAATGGTTAGGCAGAGGATGTACCTATAGTATACCCACATTTCGCCAGTTATGTTTAAGTACCATGGTATTATAGGCTAGTTATAGGTAGCCTATTGCCACTAACCGGGCACACATCCAGATTCCGGGCTGCTACTGAAAAAACTTCATGGGAAAACTAAATAACACTATGCCCGACCTGGGACTCGAACCTAGGAACACAAGCTCATCAGTAGTGTTTACGATCACTAGACCAACGAGGCAGCCAGTTTCAGTTTTGTGCGAGGATTTCAGCAAAATCTTGTGTTTGGAAGGCCCACAGACTGTATTAAGGCTCGAGTAATCGCCGTTGACCTTGGCAATACAAATATGCGTCGCGCTTACGCCGCGCGGCTGTTTTGGTTCATAGGGAGTATTTATTTTTTGTGACGAAAATATAAATATATGTAAAAAATCACAGATAGAATTATAGATACATACAATAGTCTGATCATACAAAAAGAAAATAATGAAAATATCTTAAGTAAGTTGACAGTAATATCGTTTTTTTATGCTTTGGGTATACATTACGTCCTGAATTTATTTCATAAAGTATTTTACTACAATACTTAAACTAAATTGATGTATATACGTTCTAGTTTAACATACATTTTTTGCATAAATTACTTGCATTATATGAAGGCGTAATAACAGATTTAAAAGTCACTAAAATCATATATCTGCGTCTAAAGAGAAAAGCAGGGAATCAATACAATAATAATAAAATCAGATATCCATAAATCCACGTTATGCCACCGTCTCACGTCAGGTCGCTCGGAGTGCACTCGTTTAGATCAGTTAACTCTTTGCGGTACAATTTTTGTGTTTTGCCGCCGAGAATGCCAATAAAGCCCTTTTCATGTTCCCCGACGCCTTTTGTTTGTCCAACGGAATTGCGTGTTCGCTTTTACATTTGATTCTGTGATAAAATACCAAAGAAACCGAAGTATTGAACACGTTACCGTACAGTAGTTCAGGTATTTAAAAAAACTGAATGTGTGAATGTTATTTTTATGTGGTATTTTTTTAATTACAGTTCAGAACAATTCGTTTTGGTACATTTTCTGCCTTCTTCAAATAGCTTTAGTGTAATTAATGCGGATGTGATAAGAAAAGATTTTTAATGTGACTCTACATTTAAGTTTAATAAAATACAGGCTGGTTTAAAAAAATAAATATTATTTAAATATTAAACTGCATCGCTTAATATGTAGTGTTTCAAAAAAGAAAGAAAGTATCCATTAGCATTGATAAATTTAAATATAAAAAAACCAAAAATACAGAATGAACTGATAAAGCCGAGGAATCACTAATTACTTACTTCACACTTTAATCCTTATTACCGTGTATCGGCTATGTACCTAATTATCGGCCTTCCAAAAGTTTCCAAAGAGGTTTTAGGAAGATAGGAACTCGTTACTGATGACGTCATCATGAGTAAGTTGACAGGTGAGCTAGATAACAGGAGATATCGCAAAATGCGTCATAACTCAGGTAGGTCCCGGATCGTAGAACAAAAGCAAATTGTCAGAAATGACAGTGTAATTGTACTGCATTATCAGTGATCATGTGAAAATATGCACGTTCTCAGTTGATAAGAGGTGATAAATATCCTAGATATCTGTCTATATCTTTTGGTATTGGGATTCCTGTAAGATTATGTACATTTATTGCATTGTTGTTTTGAGTTATCAGTGTGGATTAAAAATATAACTAATTATTGAGCAATAAGCATCTTCTATTATAAGCCTGCATACATTATTTATTTTAATAACTTGACGACGTCCGTCCCTGTTATTGATTTTGTAAATATCCAGGTACAGCAAAAAATCTTATTCTTCAGTTAAGTAGTTGTGACTTTCAATTTATACTTTAATATAAACTATATATTATTTTTAGTTCGCACGCTTTTCAGTCGGAACTCTATTGAAATTTTATGATTAGACAAAACAAACAAAGTAAGCACCGCCATGTTTATAAAAGCTCGCAAAGCGCGCTTCTGTTCATGCCAATCTTGCGGCGAGCAACTTGTTGCCGTTGTGAACTTTTTAACAAACAGAGATAGACGTATCGGAGCTCTCTGTCGGGGGAGGAGCAACCGTGCGCGGGGAGCGTGCCGCCATCGGCCGGTCGCTCAACTTGCCTTGCGCTACACTCAGTCGCTTCTCACGAGTCTTCGAGAGAGGCGCTTGCTGCACCTCAGCTCGTCAACTCGTGCCGTTATGTGTCGCACTTCGAAACAAGTTTGACGGGAAATTCGTGAAGTTTTCCGAGCGCGTCCGGACTAACGTAGCGATGTGCGCGATGATATTAACTCAAATGGTGACAATTTAAATAAAGTGACAGTTTAAAGTGAGTTATTCGAGATGTTATCGATGGGATTATTGGCTGTGTGGTATGCCGCATGTAGTTGGATGTATTTGGGTGCCGGCGCTGCCTCGCTGACGAGTCGCGTCGCGGAGGCGCCTCAGGAGTGCGAGTGGCAGCGAGTGTCGGGGGATGCCAGCGAGTCCACTCGCGTCCAGCTCGCGTGCTCGCTCCGCACTGCTGCCGGCGCTACAGACCTACTGGCCGGTCTAAGCTCCTCACAAGCTCAGCGCATCACTGTCCTAGACCTACATTGCACAGATGTGCTCTTTTTCGAGAGCTCTCTCGACTTTGGAAGAAGAAAAGAAGAAGGAACACAGCTCCTGTCGCGGTTCCACAACCTTAGAGAACTGAGGATAGAGTCTTGTAAGATTCGATATGTTCCCTCTGCAGTGTTATCACCGCTTAGTGGGTTGAGGAGCTTGACTCTTCGGACACACAACACGGATTGGTCAGCGATGTCAATGGAATTCCATAGAGACACATTTCGAGGACTCACTGACTTACGAACTTTGGATTTGGGTGATAACAACATTTGGAACTTGCCTCCAGAGATATTCTGTCTTTTGTACAATTTAAAAGAGCTGAATATAACACAAAACAGATTACAAGACATATCAAATCTTGGATTCTCCGACTGGGGCAATGGACCAACTGCACCTGGTAAATCATGCAACACAGTGTTAGAAACATTAGATATGTCGTACAACGAAATAAGGACTCTACCTGACAACGGATTATCAAGTTTACGCGCACTTCAGAAGTTATTCTTACAAAATAATAGAATATCAAATGTAGCGGATAGAGCTTTCGTGGGCTTGAGTGATTTACAAATTCTGAATCTGTCAACAAATGCTTTGACTGCCTTACCACCTGAAATGTTCCAGTCTTCGAGAGATATTAAACAAATATATTTGAACAACAACTCGCTTAGTGTACTAGCCCCTGGACTATTGGAAGGATTGGATCAATTGCAAATATTGGATTTATCAGTGAATGAATTGACAAGTGAATGGGTAAATAGAGACACATTTTCAGGACTAGTCCGTTTGATTGTTCTCAATTTATCGCACAACAGAATCACAAAAATAGATGCCTTATTATTTCAAGATTTGAATAACCTTCAGTTTTTAAGTTTGGAGCACAACAACGTAGCACGCGTAGCGGATGGTGCATTTTCTAATTTGAAAAACCTTCACTCGCTTTCTCTAGCTCATAATAACATATTAGAAGTTGACAGCGGACATTTTTCAAATCTTTATGTACTGAATCAGCTGTTTCTCGATGGTAACAGAATAACGAAAGTTGATTTACGTTCTTTTGAAAATATAACGAAGCTTCATGACTTAGGACTTAGCGGGAACCAGTTATCAGAAGTACCGGAGGCTATCAAAACACTGAGATTTTTGACGTCCTTGGACTTGGGCATGAACAGAATAACGAAAGTCACAACTGCTCAGTTCGAAGGATTGGATGATTTGTATGGCTTACGTCTTGTTGGAAACAAAATTGAAAAGATATCAAAGGATACATTTGCTGCATTACCTTCAATGCAAATATTGAACTTGGCTTCAAACAACATAGATCAAATAGACGACGGAGCTTTTGCTTCAAACCAACAGCTAAAAGCAATCGGACTGGACGGTAACAAACTAGTGGACTTGAAAGGCATATTTACTAACACCCAACCGCTTGTTTGGTTAAATGTGTCAAACAACGAGTTACTTTGGTTTGATTACAGCCATATTCCTACCAATCTTGAATGGCTGGATATGCACGAAAATAAAATTGAGAAGCTTGAAGACACATACGGACTAAAGGAATCATGTTCAGTAAAAATGCTCGACATCAGTTACAATAAATTAAGGAGCATTGATGAGTTCTCTTTTCCAAGTAGTATAGAGACGGTTGTTTTAAACAATAACAACATTGACAAAATAAGCCCAGGGACATTCCTACAGAAGTATAATCTAAACAAAGTTATTCTGTATGCCAACAAAATAAGAACACTGGAGCTCGGCGCTTTTGCAATATCACCTGTTCCTGATGACAAAGATTTACCCGAGTTTTATATTAGCGAAAATTCATTTGAGTGTGATTGTACAATGGAATGGCTGCAGACAATTAACCAATTAAGTGACCTCAGGCAGCGCCCGAGAGTAATGGATTTAGAAAGTGTAAGGTGCTCTTTAACCCATTCACGAACCAGATCGGATATGCTTTTGCTTGAAGTAAAATCTTCAGAATTTCTGTGCGAGTACGAGTCACATTGTTTTGCGGTGTGCCATTGTTGTGACTTTGACGCCTGTGATTGTAAGATGACTTGCCCAGATAAGTGCTCGTGTTATCATGATCAAACCTGGACCACCACTAACGTAGTCGATTGTTCGAGCGCTGGCTACGATCACGTGCCGGACAGAATACCGATGGACGCAACCGAAATATACTTAGATGGAAATGACTTGAAAGAGTTAGGGAATCACGTTTTCATCGGCAAAAAAAAGTTACAAGTCTTGTATCTCAATAACAGCAATATCAACACAATACAAAATAGAACATTTAACGGTATCGAGTCATTGAGGATTCTTCATTTGGAGAACAATAAATTGGAGGTTTTGAGGAATACACAGTTTACAAGATTACCAAATCTGAATGAGCTGTATCTCAGTAACAATAAGATCAAGGTTATAGAAAATGATACATTTAATTACCTGCCTTCACTGGAGTACTTGGGTCTAGACAATAACGGGTACGTTGATTACATGCCATGGAGAGTCATTACAGACAACGATCCCCGCACTCGTGTCTCAGTTGATGGGAATAACTGGATTTGCGATTGTAAAGACGTCAACCAGCTGAATCAGTGGCTAGTAAAAAAGTCAAAAGATACAGAGACTATGATGTGCTACTTTGCTCATGGTCAAGCTATGAATAAAACCATCGCAACAGTAGCTAAGGAATGTAAAACAGAGACAACAACTGAGGAGACCGGCACCGAGACACTGAAGCGATTATTCATTGAATCGCATGACGGTGTCGAAAATTACATTCCATATATCGCTGCGGTACTGATAATAGCAATTATTCTCTTACTAATGTGTGCTTTGCTCTTCATGTTCCGGGAAGATTTTAAATTATGGATGCATTCGAGATACGGTGTAAGAGTCTTCACTTCGACTCCGAAAGATATGAACGACAATAAAAACAAACGGTTTGATGCTTTTTTTGTGTACAATCCACGAGATGAAGACTTCGTGACGCGCGCCGTGAGCTCCGAACTAGAAAATATGGGACATACGTTATGTTTACAGCACAGGGACTTGCCCTTGGTTGAAAGACGTTCAGGAGACAGTTTAGTGTGTGCCTCCGAAAGTTCTAAAAGACTCGTTATAGTGTTATCGATAACATTCTTGCAGCAAGAATGGTACGCGGCGGAATCGAATGCAGCTATACAAAGTGCAATCAATTCAGTGAACGTTAGGCATAGACGTCAAAAGATAATATTCCTCGTGACGACGGACTTGAGTGCCATAAACATAGATCCGGACTTAAAAGTGTTACTTAAAACGTGTACAGTGATCGTGTGGGGTGAGAGAAACTGTTGGGAAAAGCTAAATTTTCGGTTACCGGATGTGGACGTGACTCTTCCAAATCGGACGCTTCATAATGCGAATAATATGAAAAGTGGTAGTAACAGGGAGGCGTTTGCTCGTCATGGGAACTTGCGGTATACGGCGCCGCCGACGTCTCATGATCCTTGGTATAAGTATGGGATGAATCCACCTGGTTTGATGATGTCAAGCCCGATGCATTCGACCAGCGCAAGCGCAGAGGTATCAGCGCGCAGCACGGAAGACGAAACGTGTTCGGTGGCCAGTAGCGAGGGTCGTCCTGACGACCGCCTACCTCACCATCACAGTTACGTCTCCATAGACAATCACCAGTGTGAGGAAAGGCCTCTAAGGCCTGCCCAACAAATTCCTATGTCAAGCACAACGCATCCTAGAAAGACTTACTTCGTATAAGCGAACGATCATTGTGATTTATTCTGTTATCTGTAAA
Organism: Atethmia centrago; assembly: GCA_905333075.3. NCBI lineage: Eukaryota > Metazoa > Arthropoda > Insecta > Lepidoptera > Noctuidae > Atethmia > Atethmia centrago. The sequence goes on from HG995382.1 coordinate 11,314,538, forward strand.
TATCCTTGTAAAAAAATATTATTAAAATAACTGGCATATGTACTGGACGGAAATTGTGTTTGTAAGCTTATCTTTGTTGGTGCTGTAATATTAAATTGTATTATGTAACAGTAATCGGTCTTATATGCCAGACTTGAAAACTCTTCTTTTTTATTGTACTGTAAGTACTATTGATGTCTGTAACGAATTCTGAACATATTTGTAGTATCTTTTGTACCTGTTTGAATAGTATTCACTGTCCACTTCCTTTTTATGAGTTCTTTGTTGATAAATGAAGTTATGTAAAGCCATACATTCCGTTTTGCATATGTGCATGCATAGGTTGTAATGTAAACGAGTAATAATACATACACTGGTACTTTAAGGTTCCTGATTAATTTTAAGACCTGACATGTTGAGTATTTTGTGATAATGTTTGGTACTTATCTTGAACTTATCATGTGAAGTGAGAACTGTGTGAAAATATGTACTGTAAATATTACCATGTAAGTAAAAGGTATCGCAGAACTGAAATGTACCCTAGTCAATTGTAAATAGCTTAATTGTAAGAAGTATACGTAAGTAAATAATTTTGTGATGTAATTTTTAGCTAGGATATGAAATTTTTTCGTATTTATTACGCTTCCAAACGCAGAGTATGAATAAAATATTATTTTTATCTACTATTATTGCCTTTTAATGACTTCATATATTATACAACCAGTACTAACTCATCTCATCATACACATACACAAGACAAATTATGCGAGATACAATCAAGTGATCAAGAGAATTTTCAAATATAACTCATATTGTTGGGCAGCAAAGAGACTAAATTTGTGTGCTCACTCTGTAGCACACAATAATGGTAAAAGTTCAAGCAAAGTCCGAACTTAACCATCTGTCAAAGCTGTCAATGAAAAGTAAATATTATTTAAAGTGTTGTCCATATAAATAAAATATTAAGGCTTACTCCATAAGTTTGTAGCAGACAGGTGGAGGCTCTCGAAAGCTTCGGATGGATCTGTTGAACTGCTTGCCTTAGTCATAAACATTATCTAATAGACCTGCCTCGTTTCCAAATATTTTTTTTATGAGCTTTGCCCCTAAAAGTTCACATTTTAAAGTGACAGAAATCGTTACAAAAAATGCTTGAATTTAAATCTCACGTCACAAGACGTAACAGTTTATAAATGCATATCTTAAATCGGAATAGGTGATAGAATAAGGGCAAACGTCGAAACATCAAATAAGTTTTTCATTGACATAATCAATTTACCGAACGCTTTGTTCGCCCATCCAGAGTCAAATGTATAAATATTTATTTTATCTAAATTGATCGAGCCGGATAAGATCACGCCCGAGTCCGTACGATTTTAATTTAAAAAGCGACCGCGACAGTGCGCGTGCGGCGATGGCCCGCTGCGAAATTATAAATCATCTGCCGACCGGGCCAATGATGAATAAACAGCATTTTAATTGACTTTTGATTACGACGATGTCTCTTCATTGTTAAGTAGCGGTGTGAGCAAGTGGAGCAATCGATTACGCGTTAAGTGCGCACACGCTTGTGTCAGGTTCCATTTGATATTTCAACTAATTGTGTTTCTCTCTTAGGTGGAGTGGTCGAATCTAGAGCTTTTAAAGTAAGTTAAAGAGTTTGAAAGCCTTCAATCAATATTTTTTTTAAAATAAAAAGTTAGAATTGTAGACTAACATATTTTACAACATTGAATTCATTGCGTTGGAGCCTGAACTAACAATAAAGACTTGACGCTTTTTTGATCGAATACTTATAAAGTCGTAAAAATATTTTTTCACATTGGATGCCTTTGACATTTTATTCGGTATCGAAACTAAACAAAGAAAAACAAGCGAATAGCTAAATCGAATCACTCACGTAATATTATATCGATAAGAATTCAAACTTCGAATTAAACGATGGTCATCAAGAGGTCCCATGTCTATGACACACAGGCCATTCATTTACGCGCCAAGACCACGACATCGGCAACTCATCACCTTTTTCTCCATGCAATACGATATCCTATCGTTTATTGTCCACGGACGGTTCTAAACCCGTTCCAAATGGATCTTAGACATCTTAAACTTAGGTGGGAAATATCTAAACCCGAAGTGACAATTGATTATGTCCCTTGTAAAGACAAAAAGCGGAATCGTTCGATTAGTTATGTTGTCGGCGGGCGTAGGCCGACTGGAAACAATAGATTGTCTCTGCTTTATGATTCTATAAACGTTTATGTCCCTATAAACGACCTCTTAGCTTTTGGTGAAGTTGAGATTGTGATGTTATCGGTGTTCAGACAGGTTTATTACAAAAGTATTAATGGCACATGAAAATGCTGCAATAAATTTCGGTTGACATTTTTAGGCCTTTTGCAAGCCCAACAGTGAATATGTAAATCATCAGCGATATCTACAACATTTGAGTGCAGACCGGGACTGTTCCACTCGATTTGTTTTTTATTATTTGCATTATGATATTTATGTCTGAATTCTAACCTCTTAATTTCAATACGTGGGAGGGTAAGTGAAGGCTGCCTCTTATTAGCTTGAAGTTAAATGTATCGTATCCTCATTAAATGATACTTCCATAATCGTGAACGTGACCGCCCATAGCTATCCAAAGTTGTAAATATCCCAGGCCCAACTAATGAAATGTTTAAAGAAATGTTCAAGCCCGTGAGATTCGCGTAGGACGTTCGGATGTCATAATAAACTAGTTCGGTTATGGCTTTATAAAAACAAATAAAATACTTGACAGCTGAATTCAAATTGTAAATGGAATTATTGATATTGCTTTTGTGGTGATGATCGATAATGTTCTTGTAATTATGGCAACGTGGCCATAATTACAAGAAGCTAATAACTAGGTCTTTTACCTCTTAATTACTAAGACCAGTGTTTAGTATTTTATTAAACATTAACAATGCGTGTTTTCGATGCCAGCTGGTAAATTAAAAACAGTTTTATATAGATGATTAACAATAACTCTAGTTATCTATACCATTGCCCAATGCTCAGGAGTCCATGTTTGTAATAATTAGGGTTGCAGCTGCTTCCGTCGGTAGGAGGAGTCACAGGTTTTTTAATAAATGTTTCGCTGTTATTGGAGGAGCGAAGGAAGGAATTACAAATTTAAATTCGCCAGGGAATAGCCCGTGACAGTGTTGAAAGCGGAGAATGTAACGCATATGCTGTTGTTCGAAATTAGCTTTCCGTTTTTAATGCTCCGACCAAAAAAAAATGAAAACACAGTCTATTTGTAAAAGTGATCCAATTTTTAACATATTAAACCAGTTCCAAATAATGTTAAAACTTTAAACATCGCCGAATTGAATCATTTACGACTTAACGACACAGATAAAAAGCCAATTTTAATCGACAAGATCGAATTGATAGAGTCTAAACTTTGGCGTACCTACATAACTTATATAGACCTCTTTTAATTATAATTTGCAAGCGTTAAGATATAGAAGCAATAAAACTACCGTCCGCGATAATCGTTGATAACATCGCCAAAAAGCTTTGCGTCATAAAAATTGTATAATGTAACATTTCGAAAGTGTTAATGAAACTAACGCTAGATATAAATTTATTTATTTATGTGAAACACCGTGGCGTTACTTGGGTGGCTTGCAAGATTTGGAAGAGATAAAAATTTAATTTTAATTATTATCATTGATCGAGGGCGAGCGTGTAACCCCTAATTTCTATTTTTGATATATGTACATCTACGTTTCGGAAACATCTGTAGGCCATTAGTCATATGAAGCTACGGCATTAAGTTGAAAGTTTTTACCTCGCCGTAGTAAAAGGAATGCATGATTTTGTGGATAAGGGTAAATAGTGCGGGACTAAGATTTGCGGATAATTCCCCGGACGTGCTACAGACGGATGCTGCGAGATAACGTGCATTTATCTAAGTAAACACAGACATAATAAATGTTCCTGGGTCTAACACGAGTCACTATGTAGCAAGAAAATAATTACCGAGTATAAGTACCTACCTATCTATTTGCATAATCTTCGCAAATACTCTGAAGTATTGTAGAACGTGTTTCAGGTTTTTTTCTTGTTGGTTATCGGGACTGGGACTAATATTGATTTTTGAGTTTACTTCAATTGTGTTTATCTACACTCTTGCTTTTCACCCTTTATTCAACTAATTGGATAGGTATTTCAATATTTATATGTAACCGAGGATATGTTTTAATATTTAAATGATGGAAAAATGTTTTCTTAATTTACCATCATTTGCTTATCTTCATTTGTTCACTCACGATCCATAAATAGTTTTAAGTGTCCTATTAAAATTGTTTAAGGTTTATAAATGTTGAATAACTGATGAAGGCTAACGGTACCCAATAAATTGTACACGGTACACAAATGAAATGATTATAATCTCATAAAGACAGAAAGATAACATTAAATAAAAATAACACAGTGTGTGCGTGGTTAGCAAAAATCTGGCATATCGTCGCTTAAGTTCTAACACCGCGGAAGTCATTTTTTTGACAAAATACGTATTGTATGTCATTCGATAGAGAATCGCAAGGCGCATCGTTTGACGAATTTTAAAATTGGATGTGTCTACATGAATTAAACATATTTTAATTTCTATATTGAATAAACCTAAATATGAACAGTTGTTTGAGGCTAAATAAAACGGATTTTTTGCTCTCCTGAAAAGTTGCGTATTTTGACTTCCGCGGTGTTAGAACTTAAGCGACGATATGCGAATAAATTTGGGGGTGTGTCACAAAAAAATAATAAGTGGATGAAATTGAATAGGTACATTGATTAGGAGACAGACTGTGGCATGCGCATGCCCTGTTACATATAATACATGGTTCGTTAAAAACTACCCCGCAGATACAAGTGTAGGGTTGAAAGAGGAATCCAAATGATCGTGTTATGTCTTACAATTATTTGAAATGGGAACACACTTTTTTGTTTTTCTTTGAGATTTTCATAAGGTATGCTAATTTAATTTAAATTAGATTTACTATCCGTTGGACAAGAACTAGTTGTGAGACATTTATATTGTGCGGAGTAAGTAGTACTTAAAACTAAAAATATCTCAAAACCGCTACGACACTTTCTGGTATATTCACTTAGTGTGTACCTAGGTAAATCAGCTCGCTCTACGTATATAGATAGTCTACAAGGATAAAATTATCCCTTTGACAGCGACAATGACCAAGGGATTCGTCGCAGCTAATTAACTATACTCCTTCCATCCTAGATAGTCCCAAAAAAAAAAGAAAACTAAACTACTCAGCTCCAGAGAATGTGCCGTTCGTCCCCGTGTCCCCGGATCCACATTCCCTTAACGTTTACCGCCACAATGGCAATGCTCGAGTTATTCTAGCTTTTTTATTTTGGTCACGGTACTTGAATTACGTAATTAGCAGCGGCTTATTGGAACTTTGGGGACGTCCTGTCGCTTCCAAATGTGATTAACTATTGCGACTGCACCTAATAATTAAGTACCTGCCGTCAATTCAATTAAGTTAATCGATTCTAGAAAATTTATTTGTGCGCTGGCCTTTTGTCAGGGCAAGCTACGCAAATGTCAGTGTAATTCCACGCACTTGTTTGTTATTGTTAATAAAAAATTCAATTAGCGACAAGTGGTCACAAGTGCGACCTCTATCATTCATTTTATTGTTTATCCGACTGTAGTACCCCAATACATATTCTATTGTAACGGACCCCTATAAATAAAAATGCACATTTGGTGAACGACCCGATACAAAAGATTAAAAAGCGGGATCGCATAAAAAACATCAGTGGTTATCTATTAGTATCTAGTTAGAGTTACTCTTACAGATGTTACTAAAATAATAATCCCTCGTCGTGGCGTTTCGACACGAATGCGGGGAGATCGTGCGTTGAAAAAAAAAAATTTTTTTACCTGAACGGTAAGTTAGTTAGCGATGGGTCCCGTTAAACAAATGTGTGCACACGAATAGACGAGCTGTTTTTTGAAGATTTGACAGGAATAAACTTCTACCAGTGTTCGTTTGAATAATTTAGCGTCACTACTTTGTCGTACGTTAAAGATAATCCTAAACATTCCGTGGACGTTATACTCAAGATTAAGAGAAGACAGTTCTGGTAATTACATGAAACAAAACTATAAATTAGAGTGTCTTTAGTACTAAAGCATAAATTGCATAGATAGTTACACTCGTGCAACATAGTTTACAGTAGCTTTAAAATTCACAAAACACAAACGCAGCAGCAGATGGTGTTTATATGCGAAATTCAATACTCCCCGGTCCCCTACTATAGCGAGCATGAATATAATAACTACGTATACAAGTAGTCATGTTTCAATGGAAGAAACTCCAAGATAAATACACGTGGTTTGTTAACAAAACGAACAAAACACAGACAGATCAGTCAGTGGCAACAAGTTCGAAATTATTTCCTGTTTCGAGACACACCCATCTGCTATTGCCAACAAATCGCTTAAGAAAATATCACATTACAGTTTATACACCGAGCGCATTGAATGCGCGGATGTTGAAGCTTTGGGAGATTTCGGGGTGCCTTTTTGTGTTTTTTCGAGCACATTACGAGATATTAAATGACTGCGGCTGAGGCCAATTAATGTGGATCTCACAATGGCTTACGATGGGCGTGCAACCCAGTTCCGACCGGAAAGGTTCGATCGCAATTCGCGATACACAATCGAACGAAATACGATGCCGTGCGAGGTAGGAGCCACCTGTACCGAGTTGTCTGTAGTAGTTCGCAATGAAAGCAAACTTGCACGGATTGCATTGGAAGTTATAATTTAACGTTTGACTAAACCTGTTCAATAGCCCCATTGGCCTTGTAGAGGTACCATTTTGGGGAACGGACTAAATGACATCAAGTTCATAACTCAGCAGGGATGAATAATTTGTCGCAGTGTGTTTAGGACACAGTAGGAGGTGTCCATCTGATTAGTGAAACAGGTTAAGATTTATAAAATACGTAGGCAGTTTTTGGTATTAATGATCTAGATAGTGTTTCAAGGCAGCACGAAGCTATGATGTGAAAATAAGTGACACATAAGTGATTACTATTAACTAATGTTATGAAATATTTTAACGTTGATGTAACGACAAAATATAGAACTTTGATGAACCTCTGGTATTATTTAAACTTGATGATAATACGTATTATTATGAATGATAAGATAGATAGTGCTATGCTAAGAATAAACTTGCTCTAAGTTACTTAGGTTTGCAATAAAAAATAATGCAAGGTAATGTTAAAAAAAACTTACGGTTCCGCTTAATGGAAAACGACAGCGCGGTAGGCCCAGACGGAGATGGCGGGATGAGCTGGACTCCTTCAACAAAGGTATTTTAATGGCTACTTTGAACAGAGAGGGTTGGAAGGAGAGCAATGGGACGATAACAGCTAATGACAATAAAAAAATATTAAATCAGACATGAAGATGTCTGATTTAATATTTTTACTAAATTTTAGTTGAGACTTGTATTGTTCTATGTATATAGAACAATGCAAGTCTCAACTAAAATTTAGTTAAAAGTTCATTATGTAACAATATAACTTCAAAGCGTCCCAAGTCCCCATACATTCACAAATCAGTAGCGTTCAAACATCGTCCGTAGTTATGTGCGTAGCGCTACTGAAAACAGTCCGACATTGCGAGTTTAAATACGAACCTTTCAGTTTTCAGCTGACCATTTCGTGTGGCGAGAAAACGCGAGAGGGCGCTACGTCATGCTTCTTTTTAATTCTTTGTGTGTTTTGTTTAGTCTTGTAGTTAATGTGTGTGTAATGATAACTTTGTTGCGGTAAATTAAGCATCTAATTAAAGTGATATTAAGATTATATTTGCAGTTGTTAAAGTTCGGTTTAATAAGAACTTTTATAGTAGACTTATTCTAAATTCTGAACACACGTTGATACAAATATTATGGTTAGTTGAACGTACTTGGTATATGGGCTGAAAACAACATTAGTTAGGCCCATATTGGCAATAGACCAACTAATGGAAAGGATGTTACAGAAATATAACAAATGATACCAATTACTCGCGAGACTATATACGAAATTACTATTAACTAGATGAAGTCGATTAAGTACCGAAGAAGGCAATTAGAAATTAATAATTCCAATTAAACTAGATACAAAATCACTTGTGCAGTAATCGTGCCAATACCTAGGTTTACCGACAGTAATTTATATGTGGGACGACATTTAATATCCAAGTGATAAATTTTAAATATAGTCTGTGCTGTGTGGTTGCTGCCTGTGGGGGGTTAAGCGAATAATTGTATGGCCGTGGCCGGCCTCCCTGGCTATATTTCACTCTTTAATAGCTACCCTTAAAAGAACATCATTTTAATTGCCTAATCTTAATCCAGATGCTAGGAGGTCTATTTATGATATATTGTTTGTAATCTCCGTTTCTAGGAGTGTATACAGTATCTGTTTCTGTACGAACTTAAGAAGTTAATTCGATGATATGACTCGGTCGTTCTGCTGTAGGATCTAAGAAAGTTTATTAACACTTTTGTTTTTAATCCTAATCTTATAGTGAATTAATTCATTTTTTATAATTCAAGTTGCTTTCAATTTTATGGCTGTTTAGGCGGATTATCCAATAAAATAATATGCGGCATTTAATTAATTTTAATAATAAAAAAAGAATACGTTTATTACGAAGCTCGCATTATAAACTGTTACCAAATAGACGTAGAAGGAATTATACGAGTTGTAAAGGTGAATTTCATTAAAATTCACTCCGGGTGACTGAGACAAGTGGGCATACCAATAATAAACAGGATTTGGTTGTCAAGTGACAGCATAGTTATGGTCTTTTCGGAGATTTTAGTTCCTTAACATTAAAATTTTATACTTTTAATTTGTTCTAAGCCAATAAATATTTGGATACCACATCGGTCGTAAACGTCATCTTTACCAGCTAGGTGTTACGAATACATTCGCATTATAATTTATAAGCGTAACCATAAATAATAAAGTCGGCCGAAGAATTTTGTTTAATTATATCGGTATAATTTACTTAAATTACAACATAAACAACCGCGCCTGTGTTGCCCAGGTTCTGTTAGAAAGTAAAAAAAAAACTTTTGAAAATATTCACAAATCCTGTAAAGCCCAACAGTCCCACCATTATATCAATCAATCAATCACTTCAGCCTATCGCAGTTCATTGCTGAACATAGGCCTCTCCCAGGCTGCCCCACAATATCCTGTCCTCCACCTTCCGCCTCCAGTCTGACCCAGCCACCTCTTAAGGTCTTATAGAGTCATTATGAATATGTAGAGTAACTATTAAATATCAGGTTACATTAAGACGATTATAATATTTAGCGTCATAAATAAAGCGGGTCACCCACTAAGATCGTGATAAATAACATGTAAAACGTTTATGGGGATATAAAGAGTTGTATCGAGCAACCGTTTTGTACCGGGGCGCTGCGCAGGCGCTTCGGCCAGATAACTCTGGCGCGAACGCGATAAAACGAAGCTTGCGACTTTCGCGCTGCGTTTTGATGGACCGAAACGGGCCGGGTGCGACGAAAGGTGCGGGCTACTTACGGCGAATGCTGAAGAATGTATTTAATGAATGTATTATATATATTGAAAAAGGTGACTTCCCATCAGTAAAAATGACGAACTTACATTTTTTTAAACCCTTCCTTAGTGTTAATTATAAAAGTAACTTGTGCATCATGCTCTTAGAGGTTTAAATTGTACGTTGTCCGTCAGTTTTAAGATTTTTACTTTCTTTCTGATATGGTTTATTTTTGTCGCAATACACACACATGTACCTAACTACTATTGCGTTTTGTTGCGAACGTTTGGCCTGTTTTTTATAGTGGAAAATGCTTAGATCCTATATTATGATGTGCAAGCTTCAAAATGTTTTAAGAATTGAAACACCTTTTCTTCACCCAGCTCCAATTGCAATACGAACTCATTTAACACTTAATTATTTTCAGTGGGAAGAATACATAAATTAAGTTTTGTCTGGAGTATTTGCATAGCTTAGGAGCCACATTAGGCATCTCTAAGAGAATAAGAGAATATCAACTAAAGAAAGGTGTTTTGCTAACGCTCCGTTTTGGGTTCTTTCTGACTGCTTTGCAGTTTAGTTGACATAGTAGGTAGTGTAGGTAACGCCACTAAATCGCAGTTACAATGACGAACTAATTGATAGTATTGAGTGTTACAACATTCGTAATAGACAAGCCGCACTTGTCAGTTCCCGCGCTATCGAGCTCAAAGCGCCCGCCATGTTTGCATTTCGATCCGCAAGGAACCTGTGTTTAAGTTGACTCGGGAATTATATCGCTGCGATTAGTGTAATAACTGGTTGGCTCGCGAGGCTTTTTCTTGTATCAGCGCATGCGCTTTCACTTCAACATCCCTTCGCATTGCATCGACGATTTCGATTGTTCGAATCGAACGCATTGTTTTTCGCGCAATAAAATTTATAGGTTTATTTTATGATTGTCTTTATTCTGACTTGTCGGCGCAATTAATTCCCTTTTTACTTTTATTCTGTGAATATCCATGAATTCAAGCTTTAGTCGCTATTTATTGAAAACGAAAACAATCACGGTGCGCATTTAATTTGTTGCATAGCACATCTCTTATTTTATAAATTCGCTGAAAGCCCATTTGTTCCTGATATCGTCGAGAAAAAGAAATGGGTGATTTCAAATGACTGAAATGATAATGCATCTCAATATCATTAACTTGGAAGATTGCACGGTGGGTTATTTATGCACAGACACGAACTCTGCGGGCCGGCCAGTGTGCGCCCACCCTTACATAAATCGCTACGCTTGTAACGTGAACGAAATTTAGAGTCGGGAATTGATTACCGGCTTCACAAACATGGCGTGTTCGTGGTCTGAAGCCGGCGCAGTAATGTACTAGTGGGTCCTGTATTGTCTCGTAAGGGAATAAATATCGATTGTACCGCAAAGAGGCGCTTGTAATTGCGTGTGCGGCCGAACGGAGCTTTTATAAAACTCGTTGGAAACCGCACGGAATGTAAACCAGAATGCTCCAGGACATTAATGTGTATTTATTGAGAGCGTCGAGTAATGTTTTTATCGGTTGCGTTTAAAGGCCTGAACGTGGCGATTCGCCCGGATATGCGTTAGTATCGATGTCCTTTTGTTATTTAAACGTTACAGATATCGTTATTTTGCTGCGACATTTATATTTTTGTGCATCATTTGAGTCGTCCATAAATATATAGATAACGACGGAGTAATAGATTTTGTAATAACGTTATCTTAATAAAAGTATAACGACTAATATATTAAACAAAGCAGGTTGTTTATTTTAAGCGGATGTTAAGTTGGCGCTTACTCTTCGTGGATTGATATGTGAGCAATTACGGCGCATAGCAGCTGTAGCAGGCACAGTGTACGACGATTAGTGCCTCGGGGGTATTAAAAAGCAACGAGAGGCAGAGTGCCAGTGAATAAGTTGTTACACTGTCGTGAAATGTTTGTTATGAAGCGATTCAATAAGAAGAAACGCTAGCGTTTCTTGAGCACCGACATTGACTTTTAAAAATATCTTTTCAGCTGTGTTAGTCATTCGGATGCGTTGATAAAAGCTGTCTTTTGTTTTTCCTGCGTCATTCAAGTGTGCGCGCGCGCAGGTTTGTGTGTGTGTGTGCGTGCGTTATTTTCGGCATCACGTATGTATGAATAACGTTGTGATGACATAATTGCATAATTAGTTGCATATTTCTGTTGTTATTGTCTGGCTTTGTAATAAAGGGTCGTTAGCATTTCCGTATCTCAAGATTAGATAACCTATTTATATGCATCCGTGAATAATCAGCTTAGGAAAAGATAATAAAAAAAAAATTGGGAAAGAATTCAGTCGCATTTCCGTCTATGATCTCATTAAAAGCTTATCAGGTAATTGTTTTAGGCATGCGTTTATTTCGGGTATGGACATTTATTACAGGACTACATAATTTCGAACTCACACGGAGCTAATCTCGACGAGGTCGCAAGTCGAACTGTTAAAAAGCTACTAGGAAAATGAATTGAGTACTAACCAACCTACAAATCCATTCTTACGTTAGCCATTCACATTATAATACAAGCAACTATAAATCGGAGAGTACCTACCTAGTCGACCAACCGCTGGTAACCGTCATCGATTGTTTCAATTTAATTCAATTAAATCAAGTGGCCACATCGGATGATGCCGCCTGTCCTTACTTGCCAGTCTTGCCACTGCCGCAGTATTTACAGCTTTGAGTATGAATAAAACAAGCTCTTCTTCGGAAGTCTAACCGCTTCTGTGGTCTAGTGGTAAGACCACCTGTCTCAGACCCAGAGGTCTCGGGTTTCGATTCCCAGCGGGAGCAAAATTTTCTGCGATTTGGTTGGTTGTAGAGCTTGTTCTAAGTCCGCCTGGCTAGCTATCACCATCTTGTCTGTCGATGTTAACAATGTTAACAGCATAATAATAATAATTCCATTTAAAATTATCTAAGGGGCCTCTGCGAGTTGGCCTCGGCCCCTCGTACACCATTCAAAGGTCCGGGATGGTCTGGGGGTCTGGTTCTGAGAAATATAAAAAATAAAAATAATAAAATATTTATTGCATAAAACATGGTATACAATGGTGTTAAATACTAATTTAACTAATTTATAGGGCACAAAAATGTTTAGCTAGCATAAAACATGGCATGCAAAATTATTGTCGATTGTTTGAGTTTCGGTAGTCAGAGTAGCCAGTTCCTCTATGGTTGAGGATTTCGGGTGAAGGTCGCTTCCACCTTCGGCCTTATTATCACTTATCGTCAGGTGAGATGAAGGCCAAGAACTTCCCAGTTTTGGATAATAAAAAGTATTACGTGCTAAAATCTTTGTTTAAACTATCGAACAATGAAGTAAGTAGTCTCATTTGAGGTCCTCCATTCAAGCCGCTCGCTCTAGCGATGTCGCGGCAGGCCTAGATGGAGATGGCGGGATGAGCTGAACTGCTTAGAGATAAAGGCTGGCCGTTAGCAGCCTTAAATAGAGAGAAGTGGAAGGAGAGTAGCGAGGTCTTTGCCCCACAGTGGGATAATACGAGCTTATCAAAAAGTGTGTCCAACAGCTGATATTTGATACAAAATAAAAAAAATAGCTACAAAACCTGAAACGGCAAACAATTACCCATTTTCGGCTTCATTCTCAACCTCGAAGGACTACAAAGTTCTCTCACGAGGATGAGTAATTGAGTACCTTTAATGAGTGTGTTTCTATTTTGTCTCTTTTATAATTTTGTCATTAGTGTGACGGTTGACAGAGGAGAATGGAAGAAGAAAACGTGTTAAGACGCTGACAACACCTAAACCGCGGTCACTGTCAGATTGCATAGAAAAGAAAGAGAAACGCGATGACACAACGCTTGTAATTTATTGCACAATATGGAGCAATTATCTATTTACTCAAAACTGAGTTGAGTAATCGAAAATAAAAAACAACCCAGTTCTGCAATCAAATAAGACGTTCTTGTTATTAATTAAATACGTAACGTATGTTGATATATAATACAGAGATTTTGGATTAGAACCCAAGGTAAGAGGTTAGTTTAACGTTAGTTTGTATCGAATTTTTTTTCAAAACGTGTTTTGGTAACAACCAAGTTCTGGGAAATATGTTCAAAATTAACATATATTTTTTTCCGCTACCACAAACTATACAGATTTGGCAATATTTTTTCTTAAGAGAAGCCTATTTTGGTCAATTGGGTCTTATCAGCACCTTAATGACGATGACGCATGACGTGGCGATTAGGGGCAGGATCAGTTTTGATAGCTTGTCATATTCATACTTTAGTTCTAAGGCGGTCACATAAGAAAATATACCGTAGTCGTTGCAGATTCGATATGCAATTTTGTTTAATCGTTTCCACGGATATTTGTCTGTGCCTGGGTATTTGAAAATTGGTGACGCGTTTAGGTTGATGTTAGAACAGGTTTTGGCGCTACCTTTGATGCTATTGTGTCTGGCATTCCTTATGACGAAGAGTTTCTTCAACACTGTTAGATATTAGCAATAATTATTTGAAGATTTATTGCTTTTGCTAACATTAAATATGTTCTGGGTAATGATTTTGTAATTACAAAAGTACGATGTGGGTGTCTTTAAGAAGTCAGTTATCTTCAAAGCAAGGAAAGCAGTCCCTCTGGTAAAGCAGATCTTCAATGACGTCTTTTGTGCCTGAATCTTCTACCCATCCCCATTTTTGCCGAATAACAATACATTCTCCCGATGAACTACGTTCCGAGGAGTGTAAATTGGGACTGCTATTTTTTCATCAACTCGTGCTCTGCGTATACATGGTGGCGATTTAGTCACCTGAATCCGTCAAGGGGGTGATGATTACTCGCGCCACTCGCTCGACCGCTAGTTGGTCTCTTGGCATGAGTTCTCATCGCCAAGCGAGCATCGCTGAGCAAGTATCGATGAGTGAGTATTATCTTTGATAGCTCTTGTCGCTCAGCGACCAACTAGTGGAGCGAGTGCTCGCTGGCAGTGTATCTCTTTTGTTTACACGGCATATGTATCTATTGTACGTTTCTTGAGCGAGCAAATAGCCGATAGTTAGTCACTTCCTCACCGGCGATGGGACAGCTGCTATAGTTATAACAGATCCGTAAAAAATAATTTTTTCCTACCTCCTTGGAAATAGCCTGTCTACTGTTCTATAGGAATTTGTTATTTTTTTCCCAGGGTCGGATATAAATTTCGAAGCGAAAGTTGTTTAGTATGACGGGTAGAATCACCCCCTTGACGGATGCAGGCGACTAAATCGCCACCTTATATAGGAATTGCCAATTACAAAATTAGTTTTTACGGTAGGTATATAATATACCCCCAGCTAGATGGACCGACGACCTTAAAGAGGTGGCTGGGACAGACTGGATGCGGAAGGCGGTGGACAGGGTGTTGTGGCGCAGCTTGGGAGAGGCCTATGTCTAGCAGTGGACTGTTACAGGCTGAGTTGATTGATATAAAATATCAGACATAGAAAAAAGTTATCCTTAAATGAAACAGTGAGTAAGTCCGTTTAAACAAGCCTCGAGAATGACGATTGCCTTCTTCTAATTGATCTGAATGATTCCGAATAAATCTCGGGCACAACTGGGCCTAGTCACCAATTGAATTAAAATCCATTAAGACTATGTACCCGTCAATTCGTTTGATATACGTCGTAACGTCTTCAGTCAAGATAACTAAATTAATTTGTTTTAAAATGTTGTTTCGCCTCGAGCGTGATACAAAAAACTCTGGTATTTCTCAATCACAGTCGCTTAGTGGCTATTAGCAAATTAATACTAAATATTTGATAATTCGCTGCATAAACTGGCGATTAGATGAGTCATCAAATTGATATATATTCTGACTCCGCCATCTTCGTATCGATTATGATGGTCTAATAGATATGAACGACGGAGTGTTCATATTTTTTGTTACCCTTAGTTTTTGGTAGATCACTAACAACAAGGAAAGTCGTGACACGATCCAGGGTCAATGTGTAAACCGTTACGAAATCTGTCTTTGTCATGAAAAATTTCATAATCATGATTCTCAGAGTTTTTGCCAATCTTCTTTGAGAAGAAAATTCGGACATACCAATAGCTATCGTTTCTTAGAGCATTCATTTTTAAAATTAATTATGATGAGTTTAAACTTTTCACTTACAAAAGTTATCGTTAAGTGTCCCATGTTAATATATGCATTCGTTCCCGTGATATGCGTACAGCGTAAGACAATTAAGAACCATAAAAACGTGTAGATTTTACGACGGATTCCTTCGCATTCTTACAAGCTTTGTTTGTTCACTTGATGTCCGCATTCCTATCAAGAATTCCTCGCCTTAAATGAATCGGACGAAGTTACCGTCAATAAAATGTTCGTTTTTCTACCAGCCAGGAAAACGTTTTAGAATAGCTATCAAGCCAACTTACAAGTATGATAAAAGTTTAAAGACAAACCGTTCTAAAGTACCCAGACAAGTTGTCGTAATGCCTGTGCAGGTAATTGCGCAGGAAGTGATTATTTTGCTGTTCAAAGGTGTCTCAGAGAGCAGTTTTAAATCCATTACCCCTTAGATGTCACACGGCAATTTTCCAGTAGCTGCTCTCTCGAATTTGCCCACACGCAGTCGGGTCACAATCAAAATGAGCTAATAACTATCATCTAAAATAGTTGAGCAGGCGTCAGTGAAAATTATGATTAATATCTGTTTAGGTAACGGTGGTCGGCACAAGATGCCGTACTGATGGGAATGTAGTGTTGGGAGCTCTGCCGCACGGCTTCTAAACGAGCGTACTTATAAAACAATGTCAGATAACGGTACAGGAGTTTTCAAAATATGTAGAAGTTTACTTCCCTCTTCGTTGGTGGTTTAGTGTTAGTTTGTGAATGACGTAGTTTTCCTGTGTGAAATCATTGTTGGTTTTTCATGTGGAATGTCCGTCGTGACCGCTAACTTCGAAGCTCTACCCAGTGTTTCACAAGCTCATTCATTGTCTGTGGTGTAGTGGCGTGCAGTAATTTCTATTGAATTCGAAATATGTAAAGGGCGTCAACTAGTTGATGTCCGAACGAGTGGTTACTTAGCTGTTGATATCCGTAATTGTACTTTCTATCATTCACACGTTCTCGCAATTTCTTTGTTCAGTGAAATTCCGACTTTTTGTACAGCAATAAAACAGATTTGTAATGGGTTACCGGCGTTCGTTGCTGATGGAGTCACGCTTTATCGCGTCTATGAGTGTCCGTTTTAGACTTGTTTCTACCATCCATTATCTAAGTCTTAAACTCTTCAATGAATGTATCCGTGCAATTGTTAGTTCTATTTTAAACGGTAAGCGTTTGGTAATGAAATCCTGTGGGTATCAACCGCTCAGCATAGATAACAATGAGATAGATATGATCGATTTGATCGGAATCTCATTGATTTACGTATATCGTAACAAGATTATCTTACATATCTCTTATCTTGTTTCTACAAGTGGAACAACGACTTTCAGTTCATAAATCTAAAATATCTCGATCCCAGTGTTGTCTAATGTTCACCGTTTTCCCATGTACTAATACATTTTGTGCGCATTGGAACGTTAATCAAGTGTTTAAAATACGAATGTTCCGCTGTTCGATGTTGCCAGTCTTACAAGTTGGACATAACATCGCGGGATCGCGCTAGGAGGCGGCCTGCCGTTTCACTGACAGCCCCCTATTTAATAATAGTCTTCGCGTGGAAGATTATCTGTGGTCGCAAGTCGGTGCGTCCGTCCGGCAAGAGCGCTAGCTAGCAGGCCTAGTAGCCCTGTCCGCCGTCATTATGCAATTGAAACTTAGTGAATTATTACACACGATAATAATCTCCATAAATAAATAAATGGAGCGGTGGGGCTCAGAGGCGGGAGATTATGTTGTGTTGTACTATGAGGAGGCTTCCCTCTTCCATGACGCTACTATGTGCTGCTGTATTTATGTTTGCTTTGCCTACTGTTCATTTTATTTGAATTTTAAAGTGCAGTTTTTTAAATACTGCACTGTTCAGCAATTTTTACTGTTTTTTTTTTTCATTACATACCTAGTAGCAAAAAGCCATAATAGCCAGTTTCTATTGACGGACAAATACTAAAAGCAATAAAGACGTAATACACGGAAGATATTCACGGAAGGCATTAGAAACAGAATAATAACTTTTGTGCATGTGTTCTTACAGCCAGCTTCCATAGCGTCGTCATAGTTGGTACATTTAATTCCTCTTTTAGATAATCTCTATCTTTTGGTAACAGTAATGGACTGCTTCTCTCTTTATCTCTTTCAAGACTTAATGCTTGATTTTCAGAGGCCAGTCATGGACTGCTATCCTCGTTACCAGCGGATAGCACAAACTATTTCTAAAGAATACTATAAAGGCTGGCTATAAAGTAGCATTCTCTCTGTTTTGGCAATAAAACATATGACGATCAATCCATCTATGATTGGCAGGCAATGGAAAGCCGTTTGGAGTGGATTTGTACCTCAATTATATGGTTGATTCAGCAACAAAGTAATTATACTAAATATTTAATAGCTACGGGAATCATAGAAGACGGAAATGAATCTTATTTCTCTCCTTCAACATTCATTGGTTGTAGTCATAAAACTGACCGCCCGATTTTACCTCGCGGAAGTCCCTTCGTCGGAATATTTTCTAACAGTTAATGCCTTTGTACCAATTTATTTTTAAGACCTTTTTATTGCGATCCGAGTATATAATCTGAATTGAACGTGATGAGTTTTGTAGAATTGCTATCTTTGATTCTCGTGGATGTTGATTTTCCTGTAAGAGCCAGGTGGTCTTGGAAGCTTTGTAACTATGAACGATTTTCTGGAAATTTCAGTTTCGATTCGAATCTCATTAGATGCTGCATTAGGCTAACGGTTGCATACATACCGTGTGAGGCTAGTGTGAGGAGAGTGGATTTGCAATATTTAGTTTGGCTGACTTTAAGGAAAATCTTCTGAGGTCCTTTAAGTTGTAATTGCTGACCATGGTTTTGTTTTGTTATTAGTAATTAACTGTTTATTTATTTTACTTCGATGGTCCTAGTTTATAATTTGTGACTGAGTTACAGCTATAGCTATATGTAAGCGGGCACGCCCTTTATGCCTGGAGGCTTTTATTTAGGTATTAAGTTCTGTTTACGTTTTTATTTCTGCTTGAGTATAGTTTTCGGTGTGTTTTCTTTTTTTTTTGTTAGTATCGTGGTGTGCTAGCTGACATATGGCAAATAATTTAATGTTTTGTGTTGCGCGTAGTGTAAATTATTTTGCATACTATTGTATACCTAGAATCCATTTTTTTTCTAACTGAACAGACAGCTGTGCTGCTGGGGAGTTTGTTGCGCCACTTCTTCCCAGCTAAAGCACTAGGAAGTAGTGAAGGGTGGGCGTTTTGGGGGACTATCTTATGTAATTATGACGTTCGAAAAGTGCTGATTCTCAGCCTAGTTTGAATAAATGAGTTTGGATTTTTGATTTTAATTAAATTTAACCCACATACCAGTACCGGATACCACAGGCCGGATACATTTGTACCAAATTGGGTATCGTAGATAGTTAACCTTATGTTTTTTTTCTTCAGTGTTCAAATTTCTAACATACATCCAAGTAAATGTAAAAATTACTTAACTATAAAAAAGGGTATGACATCCTTTCGATGACGTCACTTCTTCCAAGATAAACCAAAGGAAATCCCAATGCAATGCAATACGTCCAATGAATACGATATTAACATGTGTTATCAACGAATCTGATTAATGCAATGCGTGTGTTCGTGGCGCGTGCGATCCTGTAATGTTCAGTACACGACTTGAGAAATACTGTGATCTTTAATTCTGGTATAGTATATATGCAATAAAATTTAATACGTGTATTGAATAGTGTTCAATACACGTATACACGAGATGAGGAGCTAATACTACCTGTGGATGTAGGTCAGTACTTCTATTTTCTATCTACATAGTTCAGTAAAAAGGAGAAGACAGAACTTTTCCAAAACGTGAACATCCGGCGAGGGAAAGCACTGGATAGCTAATAAAATTTACTTTGGCACTTCTGGGTATACTATTATGGTATACTGCATTAGATGCTACCATTATTAGTGTTGAAGATTTGACCGAAGATCCAACAAATAAATAATAATACTCAAGGTCATATACCAATCAGAAGCCTTATTGTATGAGATGAGGCTACTGATGATGGAGATTCAGTTATGAGGACAAAATAATAAAGACGCTTTCGATTTTCGAAAAAAAAAAATACAATTTCAATTCATTTTCAAGCCATAACAGATGACTTACATATGATATCATCACAAACAGCTCCCTTTGTAGGAATGCCGTTAAATCATGCCAATATTCTGCTTGAACTGATCGTTATATCGGTTAATGGGAGGACTAGTTCAACAATAGAATATTTACGACTTATATCTTTGCGATGGTAGACTTAGGCGGGATTTACACGATCAATTTATATTGCACAATATCACGAATTGTGCAATGTTTTTGACCGGTTAGGTTTAATATTGATGATTGCGCAATGACAGCAAAAGTTTGAGTGAGTTTAATTTTTATTGCACCGTTGGACAAGTATTGCGCAGGTCTTGCTCATGCGAAAACATTAAAGCCTTATGAGCCGTCAATGTCATTGCTTGAAAATAATGGATCGTTTGAATGCAAGGGCTAATTCAATCATATTGCGCAATTTGACTATTTCGCAAACTTGTTGTAGGTGTAGGGCCGCCTAACTCAAGAGTTTACTGCACCCTTCCTCAATGTAAAACAGGTTACCATTCGATTTCAATAAACCATATCAACAAGCCATAACACTAGCACGTCAGGCAAATTGGCCATGCCTCATAACTTAATAATTTACTGCAAATAAATATACTTATATCACGCGCAGGAGACAATAATTTCCTATATCAATTCCTAAAGGGTTTCCCGGGTTTCATCGTCGACCGATCAATTATTCCATATAGTTATGTCTCGAAAGGCAGTGGGAATTGTGGACCGGCACCGAGGTTGCTCTAATTGAATTTATGCAGGATTGCGACCGCCCTACGACGAAATGGTTTATTGCTAATTGATCGAATATTGAAACTGGGATATGTTATATGTTCCGTGATATTGTTGACTATGAAATATGCATGGTTATGTGCGGGTATCGCTTCTTTTACAATGTTTTGATTTCCTGCCGATCTATCACGACTTGGAGAATATGGAGTGGCTGTTTTTGTGGATCATGGTAGTATATTGCGGGTGTCATAGACCAGCAAGGTTGCAGAAGGTTAGGGCAAAAGATAGTTTCTTGTAAAATACTCACTTTTAAATACGGGGATGTGTCGGTACGGTTATGTATGATGACACGAGAAGGAAGATACTTAACGAACGTTGTCAAAGTCTGATGTCTGATGAAGTAACTGATCCGTATGTTATAATATAAACGTGCATTCTTCTTCACTGTTGCGCATTCTCGATTCTACCTTTTGTCTTGCTTTGACTTAGTTTTAAAAGAAGCTAAGTATTGTTGTAGTGCTGTTTCTCGGCCTTGTTGAAAAACATATCAACATGCATCACACAATTATAAACCTTGTACCAATTTTCCAATAATTTTGCGAAATTCATGTTAATGACGCTATCTTTTATCAGATATCAAACTTACTCATCCACCGTGTAGCTTAGGAAGTGATTAGGTTATCTGATCTGAAGTAGGTACTCAAAGTGTGTTATCAATGTTTATGGATAATGGTGCCTTTGTGTTGTGTTATGATTTCATCAGAATTAGTCTAAGTTATTCCAGAGGTAAATATTCTCTTAAAAGCCCATCTAAAAGAGTTTTGAATCAAACGATCTTTTTGATTTTATCGAATTCAAATACAAAATTCGAATTCAAATATTATTATTTGTAGAACATAGTTAAACAAAAGCACACATGATAACATTAATAAAATGAACGCTACGTCTTGCCGTCAAAGTCGTATTACAATTATTCTAATCGTTGAATGGATTGTGGAATTTCAGTATTATTTTGGTAACAGAAAGATGTCAGTCAATACAGAATAATAATATGTTATGTTTAAAATAGCGTTCCTTCTTTCATAGCGATTAGCAATCAAAAAAAGAACAAAGTTGCATAAAATTGTGAAATAATTGATATTGTAAGTAGATATAAATAATATGATGTTTATAAAAAATAATTAAATGTCTATATTGTCACAGTAAAGTACTGTTCATTTTTCATGCCACGAACGGTGTGTAATTTTGATACTTGAGTAGCAGAGCGTACTATAATTACGACAAAAACAAACAAAGCTCGGGTTAAATTAATACCCCGAGTACAAAATTGAGTAGCGCGCTATAAACAAAACAAATTCAGCATCAATAAGATCAATGTGGTCGTGCTCGGGTTCTTATACTTCTTATAAAAACTTAAAAGTTAATTACTAATCACTATAAAGCAAACATTCAATTTACAAGGCGGGTTAATTGCGTTGGCCCGTAAGATGCTTTGTAAAAAGTCAGCTAAAAACCGTATCTCAACTTATTTCTTAATTATAGACCAATTCGTGGCGGCGACCGCGACGCAGGCTACGTGCCAACACAGTCTTGACGGACCGTGGACCTCTATAACACACGTTTCACTCTTATTAAAAAGCACTAAGGTCCATTTTGCCCATGACCACCATAAGTTTGTACTTAAACTTTAGTAGTCTCGGCAAATGGTATCTCCAATAATTATACGGTTTGAATAAAGGTTATCAGCCTCTTAATGTCATGTATATGTTCTTTATCTGCCAAGATCTGCACTAATTTATTATGGTTTTGTTGACTTTACTAAGGTGTACGTTACATAAGAAGAATGTTTATTCAAAGTGAGTCGATATAAATTGAGGAAAAAATATAATAGATAGTTAAGAAAGTGCATTAATGGGAAAAAGGGTTTTCTGAAAGGCTCCTACAATTTAAAATGAAATAGTGTCATATAAAGCATTGCCGGTAAATTTGTAAAAAAAAAGAAGAGAGATTTATTAACAGACAAGTGCTATTATAATATAAATGACTTTTTAATGACACTATTTGACATTTTTTATTTTGTGACATTTTATGATTAATTTATTTTACTGGCTTATCAATGTTTATGACTGATTATTAGGTATGTACTTGGATTGAAGTGCCATTAGCAATTTAGTTGTATTTTTTTTTATAAATTTTATAATTTTGTACTTCTTACGGGTTTTTTTTTTTGTGGGAAATTATCAAATAACTTCTCCCGCTCTGAGCGGAGCGGGAGGGTGTGTCAGACTCTTACTGACTAAAACCCACCCGTATTCCTTCCTGTTGCCTGTGTTGCCAGGGGCCTCGGTGACCCATTAGTACCTTCCCGCGACCCCGGCAGGCATCGGCCCTAGTGGACCCCTACATTTGTGCTGACGACATCTCTTTGAGGCGCGCGTGGAATACAACGCGCCGTCGACCCGGGCCTGGTCCTTACCGGACGGTGAGCTACCCATTGCTCACCGTCCGCAAGCCCGCGCCTACGGTGGCCGGAAATCCGCCCGGGATTCTCGACGTCCAGGGCGTCTCCTGCGGCAGCTAAGGGCGAGAGGGCGCGAAATTTGCCTTTCCCTAAACCGTCCCGCCTCCTCCTTCGCGAGCATTACTGCTTCGCAGAAGGAGGTGACGGCTGCCCATGCCCTCTCGCTCCGTACCATGGCCTGAACCAGGGCCGGACGCGAGAGATCTCTGCCGCCGATAGCCTCCACGAGGACACGGTGGTGCTCTGCCCAAGCCGGGCAGACCTCCGCCGTATGTTCCACCGTGTCCTCCGGGCGATCCACACAGTGGTGACACCCGGGCGTTTCCTCCCGCCTTATCCGACACACTCCTTACGGGTGAAACATGTACGTACGATTCAATAAATATTGTGGTATCCTGCATGCATAATTTGCATGTATACGCATGTTTTGACAAATAAAATTATCTTTATCTTTATCTTTGGAACAAGGAAACAGATTAAGGTTGGGTAGTGTCCATAAAGTGAATCTTTATTTCTACAATAAAACATACTTGTTTTAAGGGTCAGGTGATCACCGTTGGCCTTGGACATAGAAAAGGGCGTCGCGCTCACGCCGCGCTCTCGCCGCCGCGCCGCCACGCCAGGCGCCCGCGCGCCGTTAAATTTCATAGGGAATATTTATTTTTAGTAACGAATACACAAATATTTGAAAAACATCACAGATACAATTAAAGATAATAATATAGTCTGTACAAAAACAATAACGAAAATATCTTAAGTAGAAAGTAATATCGTTTTTATGGTTCCGTAGTAAACAAGGAACCCTTATAGTTTCGCCATGTTCGTCTGTCTGTTCTCGCTGTAGCTCAGAGACGCTTAGTACTAGAAAGCTGTAATTTGGCATAGGTATACATATTAATCACGTCAACAAAGTGCTAAAATAAAATCTTGAAAAAAATGTGGGTTCCTTCCTTTCACGTTATGTGGGGATGATATTTTTTTCTCGTCTATCCCATGGTGTGGGCGGCCAACCCAACAATACGTTGGGTAGGCCGTTCAAAAATATTGCGGGTCTGTGAACACCACTTTTCGATTCAAGGATCCGTTTGCCTAATATTAAGCATTAAGATGCTAATTTTTGTTAGAGTCAAGTGTCCCCCCTGCCAGCTAAATGGTTGTTTATGGAGATGTGAAAAAAATCATGGCAGTAGTACATACCTATAATGAAATTAAAAGGAAAACTATAACAGCTAAGTGGGTTTTACAAGTTAACGAGTAATAGTTGACACATAGAATTGATGTATATACGTTCTAGTTTAACATACATTTTTTGCATAAATTATTTGCAATATGTGAAGGCGTAATAACAGATTTAAAAGTCACAAAAATCATATATCTGCACCTTAAAACTACAAATAAGAAAAACAAATACTTATTACCCATAATATATATATTAATAATATATTAGTATATATGTAACATATATATTACCCATTAATTTTATCGTGTACTCCACTTTCAGAGAAAAGAAGGATGAAAGCCATTCATAAGCAGTCACACTACGCAAAAAGTCAGCAACAAACATTTCTGCGAAGATGGTGTTTAAAGTTGCCTGAGTCAACTTAAGCCCATCTAGCTAAAGGTAAAGTCCTATTGTTACGATAGCCCTGGGTTAGGCGACAAATGGAATGGCTGCTAGTCCTCAGACGGTATTAAGCCCAGAGCTCTAATTTGAAAAAGCCAGACATATAAATTTTACTCTAATCCTACAATTGTGTGAGAGAGGAAAATTGGACGCAATTTCGTACGCACTCGTTTGCCCTTTAGGTTGCAAATCGTCACTGTTTATTGCATAATGAGTGTAGGGTGACACGAAAAAGGCCATTCCGAATACATAAACGTTAAGCGCAGACATTAATAGCAACGGTAGCAATTGCCAACCTACATGATTTCACTTGAACATCGCAATATTCCCGTCAAACATTATAATGATGAGCTCTTTGCAATTTGATACACTTTTACGTTCGCGGTTTAATTTTGATGGGCGAACGTGTTTTGTTCACTTTCGAATACATAAACAATGTTGTCGGAATAATGATCATTAGCAATACACATGTTGATTGTAAGAATGAAAGTTTCAACCTACACGTTTTTTTCTCCGACATTCATTAAAGTATCCACAATGAACTATTCTGCTGCCGCGGCCGTTCAAGTTGAATAAACGTATAGGATGAAGTCGTACAAGCAGTCGTTTAGAAAATTGCCTTTATAACTAGCTCACTAAACTCTTATTACTTTGGAGTTGTTTTAATTTTATACGAGAGGCATTGTGCCGTGGCGTGTTTATCCTGGATCTCTGAGGCCATTTGTCGCCGTGAAATCCGACTGAGTGACAAACAATACTGGATGGAGGACATAATGTTGTGCCCCGGCTCTGCCTCGACACGGACTCTTGTGTTCCTCGTCTGCCGACTGCTACGCATTGCTCTGCGATCCGGTTAGCTGGTTAGCTCGGCCCTAAAAGGTCTCAGGCGAATATAATGGATTGTAATTGTGTTCTCATAAGCGGCGCACCATGTCGCCTGTTCGATTCCGTATGTGCCTACGATTGAGTCAGCGATACACGAGTAATGCTGTAATTGACATTTTCTATGTTCTTGCTCATTGTTGTCGGATGATATGTGTCAAGGCTTGGCTTGGGAATGGACGCGGTGATCTCAGCATCTAGCTGCACATAGATTAACCAGGCAAAATAATGTAAGGAATTCTGTAAAAGGCGAATATAATCCGTAATGTCTTTTTAAGTTAGAATTATGCAAATAAGAGCTTGGCTTCCTTTTATGTTGGCAGATTTCCAAAATATTTGTTATGAGGTCTTGGAACCGCAGCTAAGTTACGTATAAGGGCAAAGATCGAAGATTCACAGAGGTAATGACAAGTTGCTTGTTGATAGTCCATTGCCTCCGAGCATCACTCTGAATCGTCCCGTTCTCTTTACTTGACCCGTACCATTTGACCTGTATATTGATGGTAAACTGCATTGTAAGTTTTTCGTTAAGTAACTTCATTGGGCTAGCAGTTGTAAGACATATTTTTGTTTCTATAAACTTGTAATTACAGATAGCTAGGTTATTTCCCATGCTCTAGGAGCCGTACCTACTTCTAAAAGATGACCTTAATGAATTCAACACGACCACATTCATTGAAAAACCCATAGAATTAGAATTCTAACATTTTCGTTGTTTACCAACTATTTTTGACGCTACCGGAATACTCACTTCGAAAAAAGCCCCTAAGAACCTGATACAGTTACACATGCGAGCCGTTGCGTGTCTCGGATCGATTTACATACTTTTTTTTTGACAGCTTCTAATACAAGCTACTGTCTTGTTACTTGTGACGTTTTTTGTCGCTAACAAGGAGGCTCGTGATGAAATTCTTGACATTAGAGGCAATTTCGAGAGTATGATAATTGTGGAAAATTGTTGGGTTAGGTTTCTTCCTGTCGTCGCTTATTATAAGTAAACCACTTTGAGTGTAATACATTGTTACTGTTTGTAGCCTGTAACTGTTGAATTGAAGGTATAATTATTTCAATATTGTTTAAACATTAGACAGTACAGAAATGTGCCGTATAAGTATCTGTGTCTGTACCACAGAGCATAGACGCGGCCGGCGCGGCGGTTCCGTGCTCCGTGATCTGTACTAGAAGTGCTCCTACTCTGCAATAGACTTTTATAAATGTTGAGGTAGGACCAAGGACAAAACGGACCTTCTTTTGATTATGTACCTTGCTACAGGTTCAGTCATGTCCAAGCATGAGTGTAAACCTTTGTAAAATTGATTGATTGATATGATGTGAAGATTATTATAGGTTCTAAGGAACTGAAGGAAGAGGTAGGGGTGAGGGAAGAGATACAAGAGGATGGTGAAAACGAAGAGTATATACTAAACAATCAAGTAGAAGTCTTGGTGAAAGACCATTAATGGGTTAAATTGCGCAGAGTACAAAAAGAAGTAGTGGAAGATGATACAACTACAGTCATTCTCCTCAACGGCACAATTAGCGTAGTAGACGTTTCTATCGTTTGAGTTTCACTTCCAACCATTTGTGTTTGGTCCTGCAAATATATTTTCAAGTAGAGTGTGTGAGTGGGTGTTTGTAATAACTATGATAGGAAGCTTAGGTAAGAGGTTCGTTATAACTATAACCTTGTGTCGTTATCCCTAACATATAAAAAAAAAATTGGTTTTCTTTGTTCAAACAAAGTATTTAACTATCTTAACGTCGTAAAAAACCCGTTAGCGATAGCTATGTTAATAAGTAGTTATATTGTGCATTAGTTGCCTACAATACGGAACATGGTTCTAAGAATTTATAACATCAAGTGTATGGGAAAATAGCGCTACCTTTATTGTTAGTAGAACGGTGATGTGTAATTCTATCTTTGTCATGTCACCTCGGTGTCTACGGAGTTTGTACGAACGAAATGGTAAACTGATTTTTAATTTGCATGATGTCATCCATCAGCGCGCTAGTTCTACTTCTCTCCTATATAATTGTAGGTATTATTCGGCTTTGACTTAAGAGTCAAAAACCCAAGGGTTTTTAATATTATCTGCTGTGAATTAGCAAAAACAGGCGTTGGTAGATATGAGAAATGAAAAACGTATTTCCGTTCTCTTGTAATAAAGAACTACGGTCATCCATCGGCCAAATGTAATGTTTGTGGGCTTTAAACTACTGTCTTTTTGCTTAGTAGGTTACAGAGGCTTACTTAGGGTAGCAAAATTACATCATAATTACCTAATTAATCAGACAGCCTGCTGATCAACCGAATCAACGCATAAACGAAAATCATTATCGGTTTTTTGTTCTCATAAATCCGTTCGCATGGCAAGAGTGCATTGAAGCGTTAATTGAATTAAATCGACATTATTGTGGACGCAAAGCAGAACGATTAGAACGAGTGATGGCACGCAGCGATTTGTCACAGCGAGGATCGTGGGGCCCCGTGGCTTACGTTTTACTCCAACCACGCTCGCACTTCCGCCGCCATTCACTAATCGATCGAGTATCGAATATCACCCACCATTCATCACGAAATCGATCGAAGAATCGAACGTTTGAGATATCGATTTCACGGACACGTTCCCCACCATTTGTTAGGTTATCACCGTTAAGTTTAGTTTTGTTTAGCGGATGCATGTTTTTTACGGTATTCGATTATATTGGATCTGGTCAATAAAAATATTTTCAGTTCGGTTATGTAATTGCTTACATTCATCAGGAACCCGGTCGCCCCAACAGCAACAATATTTTTAAATTCACTTATTTATTTGTAGAAGAGAACTTGCTCCGACTAAATGAATAAAATTGATTGCTTATACAAAACTGTGCGCCCAAATACTCAGCCATCACAATAAATAAGGGCTTTTGAAGAAGAAAAAAGGTCAAAAAGTATAAAAGTGGACTGTGGATGGACGGCGCGGCGGTCGGGCGGCTCGGGCGCGGGCAGGCCAGCCCGACCTTGGCGCGCTCTGTAAGACAAGTCGATTTTGTTATTTGTTTATACACAACACTACCTGTTCCCGACACCGACGTACGCCGAGGTGTGGTGCTCGCACGCACACTGCCTCGCAGCTCGCTCGCGCCGCCCGCGCAGCCCTCGCATCGATGTCGAATCGCTCAGGTATTTTACGGCGATTTCTGTAATGAACATCGATTTATTGTAGCCACGGTATGCCGCTCAAAAACTGACTTTGTAGATAAAACATACGAGCGCGATTACGATCAATTTTTATTGAAACGAGACACGCAGAGTATAAAAGGAGCGCACACTCTACTCCAATTAAAAATAAATCCGTAACGGAATTTATATTCGACATCATTCAATTTAAAACAAATATTTATGGATCCTTAAACTGTGGAGCGGCTCGAGCCATCGCTATACGTCGCCGAGATGTTGTGAAATGTCGTTGATGTAATGTTTCTATGAGATATGAGCCATAAAACGTCGTAATAGGAACATGTAACTAGATCCGACGGACATGGGACAGTTTGAAAGACACGGAAGCCGCCTGCATCTAAACGCTATAAAAATATTTCACCGCGGGCATCGGCGCTACCTGATAAGGATACGCAGTCATTTGTAGTAGCCTCGTGATCCAGAGCGCGACTTGAGCCCGAGACTCGGCTCTCTACACATTTTATGTGTAAACCACTGTCAGTATTATCTACTTAATGTGTTTTTAGACACGTCGCTTAGATACCAAACTTCCACGACTAAAAGGACGCCGAGGTTTTTTCATTGATCCTTTTATTCGTAAGTCGATCGAGCCATATTCGGATAAAGCCTTCATATATCGATCGATCGGGTCGAGACAAAAACAAACGGAGATGCTGTACAGAAATTTGGTGTGTGACGTGACAGTATAATTGACAAAAAAGTGCTCTGTAATAAATGGCATCCAGAGGGGCCTATCTTTTTACCTTTTTTGTCTTCATACATATTTTCCAATAGGAGTGCTTCGTGACCTCTGTTTAAAATCACTGTTGCGATTAAGTCCAGTGATTTAGATGGCCATTACTGGGTCGCCTCCACAGATGGGAGGTTGAATTACAGTCTTCCCGTTTGCTTTGTTGGTTTTGTACCGACGTTAGCTCGCCAGTAATTATGAGATCATGTTTCATAGTTATCTATTGATTTAGAACTGTTCGAAGTCTCAATTATGAATCATCGATTATCGTTCAAATCGAGAGTTATGCGCGACGGTCCTCTATCATCATCGGTTTCCTTGGTCCGGCGAGTTTATTAACCTCGCATCAATGGTGGAACTATAACTTTGTGTTTTATTAATGTTTTGTGTACTAATCTTTGCAATAAGGTTCGGGTTGTTCATTGATTGCTTAATGTTCTGTGTTTTATCAGAGCTATGCCATGTTTGTCGCGGGTCGTAGGTCATCTATAAAACTTACCGCGCTGTAGTAAACGGGGCCAGGCTTCTATTTACTTTAGAGGTGCTTAGGGTCTTGATTAACTGCTTTGTTATAGCGGTTAATAATCATTTAGAAAGTAATAGGTACCCAGTATTGTGTTGTCCGCTGTCGATATATTAGAATGTCGAATTCACGACATGGGGAGGAATTTGACACATTTCACCCGAAATTCTTTCAAACCTCATTCTGGACTGGACCACTAAACATATTTGGAAAGAAGATTTTTCATCTAGTTTTTTATCCAGTATTAATGTACCAGGATTCGAAATCGTAAGCTGACAGTGATTTTCAGTGACTAAAGAGATAAAGTCTATTACTCTAGGATATTTCTCAGTCCATAAATCAACAACCTTTGACGGATGCTTTTCTAACTTAAAATTCCTTAAGAGCCTTCAATCTCCCTGAGGCTGAAATTCTTATTTCGCAAACAGTGCAGAGTAGGAGTGTACTGCTACAAGTGTAGCGTTCGCGTGACCGGTCCGACACGATGCGCCCGCGCCATCATACGCCTCGTAACGTTCTCACGACATATTTTGACATTTCACTGAACAAATATAGAAGCCATTTTTGATTGGAACGACAAACACGCAAAGAATGCGAATATATCGCTTCTACACGTTACGTGAGGTACGTTTTGACAATAGCCCCATATGTGTGTGGAGTTAAAAGGTGCATACCTATGGAGATTTTATAGAGATTGAGGTGAATATTTTGACTCTATGCTGCCTATTTGCTGATGGACTAACATTGTTGCGGATCGATTACCATCATCAATAAGAATATACACGACGAGACGCTCATAAAACTGCCCCGTGCGACCGCAGCTGATTTTTATATGGCTACCGGAGAACGCTCCGTCCGTTTTCGAGTCTGATTCCGGACCAGTTAAAGTCTATACGCCGAAAACTCAATCAATGCCCATGAAATTTACAAGGCAGATAAAATTTAATTTAATGTTTTATCGATAGGTGTGCGGCCAGTGGCATGGGTGTGTGTGTGCGTCTGTACACAGTAATTATGCGGCGGATCGGGCGGCGCGGGCGCAGCGCTGGTGGTCCGGCCCCCCCCCTCATGCCGCGCCGTGCTATAGAAAAGCTCACTACATCTGGGAACTCACGGCCCGGCTGGACATTTAGTATGGTATTAGTATTGGCTTTCGACTCGGAAACTGTGAAGTATTGTTCATTGTTACACGCCAGACTTGTTTTAAGAGTGATTTAATGAAACTTGCATGTATAACTGATTTAATTTTTAGTTCGTTCTTATTGGAGTAGGGAAAGTGTGAGAATCGCTCGGAGGATGTTTTCAGTGTGACTCAAGACTGAAGAGCGACGTCCACGGACCACGTCGACGGCGTGCGATGGTCCCTTTGTCTACTTTTATTTGCCTGTCACTCACAGCGCCTCACTCGGACGTGCTTTAAGCGCATGACAATGTACTTCATTGTCAGAGGCTTTAGCGACCTTTACAACAGTAAATTTCGTTGTCATGCATAAAACCATGTGTTTATATGGAACACTGTAAGAGAGGTTTATTTTGTTGGAATAGTTCGCTCTGTGCGTGGAACAATTAACTTTTGACGTTTTACAATTGTGTATTGGTATTGAATCATTAGCATTACCAACCCGCCCTTGGCCCGCGTGGTGGATTGCGGCCCGCTCCCTCTCACCGAGAGGAGGCCTGTGTCCCAGCAGTGGGGACGCTATAAGGCTGATTATGCTTATGTTATGTTATGCTATTGAATAATTGGGTTCTGAACAATTCGACGCTGTGCGCATACTACCTACCTACAGTCATACGCTGTCTTTACTTAAATAATTCTCAGGTGTGTACGTATTTTTATAGGAATGAAATCGCAAACAATTCAATTATTTTTTTTTCATTTCATAAATTGATTATTCGATATCGGCTTACTAATTGCTTCTGCAAACGCCATAACAGCTTGTAAAGCTTCATAAAATATATTCAGTTCATCAAAGCGAATAAACCTGATAATAAAACAGATGTCGTAAAAACCGAAGTGGTGTGTGATTATTGACTTTATGACGTCTGGCTTGATGATAATTATATCAAATAAATACTGACGATCCTTTCAGAAGAAATTAATTGCGAGCACGGTGCAATTCAACATGACTATGTGTCCGTATGATAATACCTACGTACAATTTAGCATTAAGACGCTGACAACACCTAAACCGCGGTCACTGTTAAATTCCATAGAAAAGAAAGAGAAGCGCGATGACACAACGCTTGCAATTTATAGCAAAATATGAAGTAATTATCTATTTACTCAAAATTGAGCTGAGTAATCGAAAATAAAAAACAACCAAGTTCTGCATTCAAATAAGACGTTCTTGTTATTAATTAAATACGTAACGTATGTTGATATTTGATACAGATATTTTGGATTAGAACTCAAAGTAAGAGGTTAGTTTAACGTTAGTTTGTATCGAGATTTTGTTTTCAAAACGTGTTTTGGTAACAACCAGGTTCTGGGAAATATGTTCAAAATTAACATATATTTTTTTCGCTACCACAAACTATACAGATTTGGCATTTTTTTTTCTTAAGTGAAGCCTATTTTGGTCAATTGGGTCTTGTCAGCGCCTTAATAAAATTGATATGAGTATGAAAAACGTTATGACTGAATATAACTGTCCCTGGGTTTTTCTTACGGTAACTTTATTGCCGTAATTTTGCTTCTTGTCGGCTCAAAATTGTCAAAACAATAAACAAGAACATGTATTTAACTCTTTGGCTCCCGTATGCCTGGAACGGAACTGTAATCCCTTTAAGAAGTAAACATTTCTTTGTGTTTTGCATTCACCGACAGCCCGTTACACCCTTTGTCTTTAATTGGCGAAATCAACATTTTTAGAAAGACCTTGCAAACAATTTATTTACTGCAATGTATAAGCCCTTTACCGGACTAACGGTTTTCCTGTCACAACAAATGTTCGGTTTGCAGATTCGAAAGTCTTTATTGTTTTATTTGCAACTCTTTTTGCGAACCCTTCAGTACCGTTAATTTCTACTTTTACGTTAACGGTCGCCAATAAAAGTCGGCGCTTTGGAAACGCATAGAAATTGCATTGTGCAATGAAAGTAGTAAAAAGTGGGAAATCTAAAAAGCAAATATTAGCAAATGGAATGTTTTAACGCCTGTGTGAATGTCACCTTTTTGTTTTTGCCGACTATGGTGTAGAAAGTACATTAGACCCACGAGATTACAGTAACGGGATTTTGTTTCAAAGTTGCGACATCCGTGCAATTTGTCTAAATTGACACTTTAGATGTTGTCAAATATTATCATCCTGCATTACAGCTAGCGCAAACGATCGACTAACTGTTTTTGAATGTCCACAATGATACAACCTTGTTTTAAAGGCAAAACGAAAGTTTGGTGTACTATGCACACATTCACATAACCACTTGCTGGTCGATTGACTTTGTAAATGCATCGATTTAAATGCATGTACTCTGTTGGAATCCAAAATGAATCATAATAAGTCTATGTAAGCATGACTTTTGACTATCAACGCACATGCTAACCAAGACATCAATCCTGAGAAACAGTCTTTAGAAACTCAACCGCTTAATAACACAGAACCAGAATAACAATAACATTTAAATCTGAAAGATAATATAGGACGTAATATTCAAATTGTGGTCTCTCAACCGCAGGCTCGTATCTCCAGCAATCAGGTATGCGGCGTTTCAGATCTAGCTGATAAAGTGCGATGGGGTTCGACTCGCGGAGATTCATTGCGAATTGACAACGCAAGGAACAGAGGTGCGAACGTAAGTACGTAACTTACGCTGGAGAAAACATGCGCGGATGTGAAGATTAGATACAGAAAGCTACAATTCCTGTTTAGAACAGGATCAGGTGATATGCCGAGTTTATTGTGATGTATGTGTGGTTTAACAACATTTTTTATTGCATATTTTGGAACATTCGAAACTTTTTTTACATACCTTGGTAATATGTTACACCAAAAAAGTGATTTCAGAACTTATTCTTGAAAGTGCGTCATGATGTCAATGCATTGGGAGAGCAATTCTAGGAACGCATCATCATTAAACTCCCTTATGAATACCTTATTTTAACTAAATGTTTCTTTTAAAAAGGTATGTCCGTTGAACTGTTTTTAATGACGTTCCTTTGCTATAAAGGAAATACTGCAAGTGCTGTGAGTGCAAACTGCTTCCTAATTTTATTTACTTCTGGGGTCACATACAAAAGTCTCAACGACAGACGTGGATATTTTCCCGAGTGCGTGAATGTTTCCAAGAACACATCATATCTTACAGTTAGCCTTACTTGATCCTATTTTTAAGTCCCTAACGCTTTCAGCACGTAGTCAAACAGTATGGTTCGTAAGAAAAATAAAAGAGAGTCTAAGTCGTATTATTACAAAGATGTTTTCCAAATATTACCGAGGTTTGCTTTCTCTGTTGACTTTCGACGCTTCATTAAGTTTATTCCAAACCTCTGTTTGTATAAATGAGAACGACAATGCTTCTGCATACATTCAGATTCCGTATATCAGTATAAGAGGTCCTCATATTTGCATGTTAAACAACTGCATAATCACATAATGCGTAGCTTTCATTGATTTTTTTGAAGTTATGTAATGTTGGTAGAATTTATTAATGATACGTATAATAATTTCTTACATGAGTAATTTGCGTCCGCTTCGCAGGCATTAGCATCTCAAGCTGGATACGTTAAGTGTTCCAGGTCGCGGGGTGCAATTACGCAAACAATATAATAGCACGATGTCAGCCCAGTACTGATGTCTTGCCGGCCGGCATATTTACTGCAACACATCGCCTCGAAGAAAAGAAATGTCAAGACAGCCTCTTGTGTTGCGATTATCGTGTCGGAATCGCTTGGAGCTATGCTCGTCGGACCGGGACGCTCATACATAAACCCATAAAATATGCTTCGCTACGGGGAGAAGACAGTAAACAGCCATTATGCTTCATGTATTTTTTGAAGCGTGTTAGGTAGCAGTATCGTCGTGGTGGTAATGGTAAACGGAAGTGAATATTGTTTGTGGATCACACGTCAAGTACCAAGATTTAGGGGAACAAGCTTTGAGAATTCAAAAACCGGATTGAATAATAGCTTTTTGTGGATCTCACCAGATTCGACAATTATTCCCACTTTAGTTTATTCAGTGAATGATGGCCGCTGTCTGAAGAAGAAGAAGAAATGTATCATGTCGTGAATGAATTCCACAGAGATGAATGGCGTCCAGTCTAGTCACACCAAATTTAGTTATTCTTAAGGCCATCTCCCAAACAGGTTTCGATTTTTATGAAACATTACCTTTTTCAAGGAGGCCGACTGTGTCTCCTCTTGTCAAGTGGGTTTTTTCTAAATTTTAGCGTATCACGAAGACAAATCTCACCGGAGCCTAGAGCCCGCTCACACCGGCTTC
This sequence comes from Atethmia centrago, assembly GCA_905333075.3. Taxonomy (NCBI): domain Eukaryota; kingdom Metazoa; phylum Arthropoda; class Insecta; order Lepidoptera; family Noctuidae; genus Atethmia; species Atethmia centrago. The sequence continues at coordinate 11,350,099 of HG995382.1, forward strand.
TTTATCCTTTCCACAAAGGACGTAATAACCATATCAAACAGCGTGTCCCTTTGCTGTGTCGCATACATATCGCCGGGTACGAGCAAGCGACGCCTTTATTCTATATTAAAATAAGTAAAGAAATGCGTTTTGTTTCCGCTGAGGCGAGGCTTCCATACCTAATGCTTAACTGAACACGGTGTCTGAATACCTGACACGTTCTCAGTTACACTCGACCGAGGTTTGTTATAACTCCTCCCTTATGTTTCCATAATTGGACACCTCCGCCATTTATTTGTTTGGTTTATCTTTAGCTTGTTTCCTTAAAGTCGCAGAATTCCTTTATCAATATGATAATCTAATCTTAACGAAAAAAAATTCCGTATTTTAGTCACATATTTTAATAATTCTTTATCATTTTGGTATCAGGTCATAAAGCTAATGGGTTCCTATGAAAGGCTCATTATTTTGTTGATATTTATATGTGACGTGGGGGCAGGTAAACGTCACAGAGCATGTTCCGGTTCACCGTGCTTACGTGAGGGGCATGAGAACCATACAGACCGACCCCGCACATAATTTTAGTGGTCTCGTCCTTTGTACCCGGTCGTCATTGTTATTAAAGTAATCACGGCCGCCCTCCATCATGCTCCAATCGAAACATTATGGGATATAAACAAAAGAAAGCAAGAGGAATTCAATGAAAAGCCATTATGTCGCCGCGGAGAGCACTCGACGAGCCTGTTGTCTCAATATTTTTCTTAGTGGATGGAGTTGACGCGTCATTCTCTCGCGTTCGTTCAAAAACACCGCGTGGAATTTTGAAGGGCCCTCGATAATGGCCGATATTTACTGCCTTTAGATAATGTTATTTAAGCGATGGACGATTGAATTATGGTAAATAAAACGTGAATAATTGTCACGTGGCTCTCCATATGGACTTTTTGTGTGATGCTTCATTCATTGATGGGTTTTTGGTTTCGACATGATAGATTAAGGTTAAGTGCTTGAATATGATAATAAACACAATATTGCGTAAAGATTTAAAAAAAATATATCATTATAGCACAAACTACAATCAAGACCACCTGTACAAAAATCCTTTCATCACCAAGTAGTAATTCTAACTGTTTATTCGTCTAGTGACATCATTGGTGGTTTTATTGGAAAAAGCTCATGGAAGCGACACTCTCTCGGGGATTTAGATATGTGACACATTATTTTGATGTAGACGCGTGATCCGACAGACGGCTAATGCGTTTATTGTCGGCACTTTTGAGTTGCCATTAGGAGCCCACAACAATGTCGGATTAAACCTTCTAAATATCCTTAAAGGATTTTGTTTAATATTGATACCACTTCGATTCGTAGGTATTGGAATTTTGGAGGAAGAAACATCTCAGCTCGTTGAATGATCATTTAAAATTCTAAATTGATAACATCATTCACCGGTCGTAGGTAAGTATACAAATAGATATGTAAATGATAATAAAATTAATTGACTATCATATAAGAAGTCAACGGACATTGTTGGAAATTCAACATCCTTCATAGTTTGACCATATTTCATGCTCAAGTTTGTGACAGTTTTTTTTACAGTTAGATTCGATGTCAAAGTGACTTCTTCGACTTTTTATTTCGTTTGATCCGAGATTTAAGGCTCTTACAGACAGGGGCGATATCGCGAGCGTGACAGGCATATTCCTGCCTGTCGCGCCCGCGATATCGCGCGTTATTATTAAGAGGAAATTGTCGTAATGCTAGTGCATCAGCAAAAACTAAAATACTCATGACTTTGCCATTTTTTAATTAAGAACAGCGAACCACCTTATTAGACAAAGTTTTATGAACACAAGAAACAATTAAGTTTATCAAAATATCTTTAATATCAATAATAACTAATTTAGTGAGTCTGTTGATACTTATCTAGATTTTACGGCAGACTATTTTAAACATTCAAAATTCCGTCTATAAAGAATAATAGCGCAATAAAATCTTAAGTATATTCACAGACGAAGTTCGGATTTAAATGGAATGGTCATGTTTAGAAACTCATAAGAATATTGTGCTCGACAAAAATGCCAACCGTTCCTCCGCACGGAGAATGCTTTGAGAGCAACTATACTCGTAAATTGGGAACGTAGCAATTCCAGATTGTATCGTTTGTAGGCAATTTAGGCTTTGAACGAATGTTTTATAGCTTTATGTGGAAAGCCGAAACTAAATTAATGGCCTTAAGCATGCCTTAAGCGGTTTAAGAAAACGACTTGAACCTCTAACGACACAAACAGAGAATTCGACGACAAATGTCAAAGGCTTGATCACATGTATTCAGATATATGTAAATATGTATGTGTAAACGTAATTTAACAGTAGCTGGAGCAAGACTCAATATTTAGATATCTCTCAAACTGTTCTACAGTTAATGGGTTACTGAGTCATCTGTCATTGCGAAAGCTAGCAAAGGGTTTGCGAGCAACAAAGACTTTGTACTGGTTTGTGAAAGATCTGCAAGTATTTATGTTATTGTTTACGAGGTTCGCGACAACCCTTTGTTTTGTGATGTGGAACAATGAAGTTTTAACTGGTAAATGTTTATTGCTGCTGGATTGCGAATTGCTGTCTCGAATGGGTTTGTCTCCATCGGAAAGTATTGTCAAGTAATAGAGTGGTCCCGTTAGTTTTATGTTACAACGTGATTTATGATCCTGTTACTGAGATGTGAATATTATGGGTTTTTTATTGGTGTCGTTTTAAGTGTAAAAAATATAGGAGTTTAGATAACTTTAAATGGGAAGTTTCGTATAAAAAGTAATCAGATACTGCTTAAAATTTTCCGCTTTGTAATTTGATGATATGTGGAATATTTGCAAAATTATGGGCATCCTGAACATTAATACTAAGTGCATTAAATTACTCATATGATTAAGAAACCGTACTTAATTAGGCCGTTGTTTTGTGCATTAAACAGGGTATTTTAATTAATTAAAATTGTTGGTATTATAGTAGTAATACAAATACTTATTAATGGTCTCTTTAGAATTTTAATACGCACTCAATAGTAGTAGTTATGATAACTTTAAATGTCAGGTACTGTGTCCTATATTTGTATAATCATTCAAAAACATATTTTTTGTATAAACGTATTTTATTTATTTTAGTCTTCTGTAGGTATTATTTATGTATATATTATGTAATTACAATTATACAAGGTGTAATTTCAATAACTGAAAACCTCTTAAGGGGTCATAATTAATGGGTTGTAAATTTGTCCATTATGATGAGTACAATAACCCCTTAAGAGGTTTTCAGTTATTGAATTTACACCTTGTATAAGTTAATACATTCTTATTAAATTATAACTACGATGGTTCAACATAATAGCATAAGCAAACACATTATCTCATATTTTTTATCAGTGGGTACACTATTTGAATGCGATGCTAACATCTCGCGGTATCGGCAGGATGGCTGTCTCACCGTATCTAACGCTTTAATCAAAACATGTCAAATAAATATTCAAGCCGCTGTTACAAGCTAGACAGATGGAGCTCCCAAATGTGGATTGATAATTTTGTTGTTTTTTGGTTGTATAATTTTCAGGTATTTGATTAAAGTAACACAGTGTACGAGTATCACCAGTGAAGCTAAGACTGAAGAAGTAACTAGTCTTAATGAACAACTTACTAAAATAAATGAATTGAATTGTAGCATCAGCAGGCATTATTATTTGAAAGATGATGACAGTTATTTTTGTTGTGGGTTGTGGCTAAGTAATAACAGCCGCACGGGTCAATCGATCAGGTTAAGCTACGCTTGCCGCGGTTGGTCCGTAGATAGGTGACCATCTTTACATACCAAGACCCCTCCGTGCTTCGGAAAGCACGTTAAGCCGTTGGTCCCGGCTGTCATTCGTGGATCTTTGACAGTCGTTACATAAGGGTCGTCAGAAGCCCGAAAGTCTGACAACCAGTCTTGCCAAGGAGTATCGTATTACCCAGTAACTGGGTTGTGGAGGTCAGATAGGTAGTCGCTCCATGTAAAATACTGGTATTCAGCTGTATCCGGTTAGACTGGAAGCCGACCCCAACGTAGTTGGGAAAAGGCAGGCAGATGATGATGATATAACAGTTATTTATCTTATTATTAAATAAAGGTTTACTTTTGCGTTTTAAGGTCAGTACTCTAAAATGTTTGGGAAAAAGTCTTTTCGCATTATAGTATGTATGAACTTGTAATAAAATCTCTTTGGGTATACTATTTGTATCTGGCTGGTTTTGGTATCATTGAAAGTTTAAATTATAGAGAACATAATTCCAAATTCAAATTAGGAAAATGTGTGATTTTCATTTGTTTTTCGTACCGTCAAGATGAGTGAATCTAATGAAGAAATTTGATACATTTTAAAATTTTACTACAAAAAAGGTAAAAATGCAACGCAAGCCGCGAAAAAAATTTGCGATGTTTATGGACCTAGTGCAGTGTCTGTGAGAGTAGCACAAATTTGGTTTAAGCGTTTTCGATCCGGAAATTTTGATGTCAAAGATGTACGTCGCTCTGGTCGCCCTATTACGGATAAAATGGATGCCATTTTTGAAAAAGTGGAGCAAGATCGGCATGTCAGTAGTTACGACGTAGCTGAAGAACTGAGAATTGACCACAAAACAGTTTTGCCACATTTAAAAAAAACTGGGTACACAAAAAGCTCGATATTTGGGTACCTCACGAGCTCACTGAAAGAAACCTAATGAACCGTGTAATCATTTGTGATTCTTTATTACGACGTAATGAAACCGAACCATTTTTGAAGAAGCTGATAACTGGTGATGAAAAGTGGATCTCTTGCGACAAGAACGTGCGAAAAAGGTCGTGGTCAAAGGCCGGTCAGGCTTCACAGACTGTGGCGAAACCCGGGTTAACTCGCAACAAGGTGATGCTGTGCATTATTCATTATGAGCTGTTACCACCAGGCAGGACCATCGATTCTGAACTCTACTGCGAACAACTGATGAGATTAAAGCAAGAAGTTGAGAGAAAGCGGCCGGATTTAATCTACAGAAGGGGTGTGGTTTTTCATCATGATAACGCTAGACCTCACACATCTTTAGCCACTCAGCAAAAATTAAGAGAGTTTGGCTGGGAGGTGTCAATGCATCCGCCGTATAGTCCTGATCTTGCACCTTCAGATTTCCACCTGTTTCTTCAGAATTCTTTAGGCAGTGTCAGGTTAACATCACGAGAGGACTGCCAAAACCACTTGTCGCGGTATTTTGATCAGAAGTCCCAAAATTTCTATAGCAATGGGATCATGTCCCTACCTACAAGATGGCAAAAAGTTATCGAACAAAATGGTACCTACATACTTTAGTTAAATGTAAATAAACTATATTAAAAAATGTTTTGAATTTTCTTAAAAAATGCGAAGAAACTGTTTCCCCAGCCTATTATAAAGAAATATGTACAGTCTATTATCCACTATTAGCATTAGACTTCGCATAGGTAATTCCATTATTAGTAGGTACTTTCGGACAATTCTACTTAGATTCAAAGAAGTGTTTTGAGACAGTAGTCCAATACAAGTTGTCGTTTTGCATCCCCGTCAAATTGCAGGAGGCTGCTATGAAAGGCATGTATAATCAAATAAAATTACGATACATACTCAATAATTAATACAATCTTATTTTTTTAGTTATTTAAGTTTGACAGTATTTTAGAATACACCAGTTTCACAGAACAGAATCACCCCGTTGCTTATGCGGTAGTGTGTGTGTGTAAAAGGGTAGTTACAGTGCGGTATCACACATGCATCTGCACATTTGATAGGTCTACAACTAACAAAATTGCCAAATCAACAGTAGCTTCGTCATAAACTTCTAAGCAGAACCAAACTACAGCTACAAATCGTAGCCTGCTTATCCCTTTGAGAATCATAATCGTGTTGTTACTATAACCCGGTTGGGAGCACAAAATAACCTGTTTCCCCCAACGCTCCTACAACTTGGGGGGTATGATAACCGTCTGATACCACTCTATGTTTTACTCTTATTTCTAAATTAGCATGAGAACAAATTGAATTTCGTAGCATCGTGATCCTGTTCTCATGTAACAAATTGAAATGAAAGGTTTTTAAGAGCTTGTAGGCCTTGTTTTATAAGTCCTATCCGAATAATTATTACAGCAGGTATGGTTGATATAAAGTGTTTTATCAATATATTAATGTAATGGACTCATAAAGTATGTAGCTGAGCTGTATCTCAACAAATTCTTTCGGTTGCGTGCGTACTTCACATATACAAATTCCTCGCATAAAATCACGGTATGAAACGTAAATTATATCAAAGTAGACGATTTACATATTCATATAAACAGGACCTAAGCGTAGTAAGCTGTATTTTTGTTTATTACGTAGTTACAAACTCTAGCATTAGCAGGCAGATACTCTCTCAGAGAATCCATTAGTGTACCCATCGTCGTACCGTAATCAAATAACCAGTTCTAGTCTAAAGGAATAAGTAATTCATAAAAACGTCCCCTGAGTTAGGTCTTATATCAATATAATTATATCTTCAGAGTTTGTGTTATAGTTTATCTTGAAAGCACTGGAGGCGATGTATCCATTTTCTTATAAAGTTCTTTACAATATAACCGCAGAATCGCCTTAAGCTACTAAATGCTACTATAGACATAAAATATAATGCTTTTTGTGTCTTTACTACGCCAGGATTTTCCGTTTCCGAAATCGGACCTTAGGCTTTTTGGAACAAGGTTTAGATTGAATTGTTGTCAATCTACAGTACTACGTACAATTTGTTAGGGCGAGTTTACACAGGACCCGAAGTGCAACGTCGGGACAAACATTAAGCTTTGTGCTGCTCATGGAAAGGGTAAATATTGACCCTTTACTTCGGGGAAAAATGCGTTTAGACAACAGGCAAGCCGCTGTGTACTGTTTTAGTTATTGGTATGTATTAGGTTGAGGTGCTCGTCGATGCCCACAGCCATTGTTACCGCCTATTATGTTCCTTGTTTAAATTTGTTTTTTGATAGATGCCGACGCCTGTGCGTTGGCGGTCGATACAAACTGATCGAGCATTAATTATCGGAGTAATAAAATGAGGTTCATGTTTGTTTTGAACGGTAGTCGCGAAGTTACTTTTAATGGTTTTGGGTTAGACTCGGAAAGGGCGTATTATCATAGTCAGGTATTTCTTATCGTAGACATAAAAGTTGTTTGGTTAGTGACTCAGTGGTAATGTAACGGTTCTAACTAAGAATTCGGTAAATACCTCGAAAAATATATTGTACCTATACTTACCTAGGAGATATTTGACATGACATTAGAGGTTACGAAACATACATGACGACGTGTTGCTGTTTCTAATAAATTTGTAGAATTTCAGAGCAGTGGTGGCTCAGTGGTAATGGCCACGACTTACGAGTTGTAGGTCGTAGGTTCGAACCCGGACAGGCGCTTTACTTTGTGTAAATTATTTCATCACCACTGCTCTTAAAACGGTGAAGGAAAACATCGTGAGGAAACCGGCATGCCTTAGAACCAAAAATTCGAAGACATGTGACATCTACCAACCCGCACTGGGCCCGCGTGGTGGATTACGGCCGACTCCCTCTCACAGAGAGGAAGCCTGTGTCCCAGCAGTGGAAACATTATAGGCTGATTATGTGATTATGTGATGTGTAGAAGTTAAAAGAGTATTAACTCTTTTAACAACAAAGTATTAACTTTGTTCGTAGATCTTATCTTCTGTATATTTTCGTTTATTATATATTATTTTAATTGGTCAAGGACAGCTAATGAGACACAATCGATTTTCTATTGTTTGTCTCCGAATCGGTGTCGCGCGGGGCTTAACAGGTTAAGAACTAGCAAAGTTACAACATTCCAAAAACATGCAGAAGTTTTAACCATAGACATGTCATCGATTATTCATGAATCCCACATGCCGCCTGTACGTTTCTTGAACAATTCGTTTCTAGTCTTATTTCATAAAGTGTTTCTCGTTTGTCGTCAACTTTACAACAAAAGTGCTCTTCAATTGACAGTTATCGTCAATTTCCTCATCGTCCCGCTAATCGGCATTTTCCTCCGTTATGCGGTTTACAATCCACGACGGTCTATAAACGTGGTGTAAGTCCACCATTGTGTAGACAATGGCCAGGAGTGGGCATCTTTGGGGGCTGGTAACATTGTTATATTCGGCCTTTGCGTATGTATGCTAAACGGTTGAATTGTTTCCTACAGGTGGGTTACCAAACGTTGGGTGGGAACGTCGGACAGGGTCAAATTACATTATTTAGCGAAACTCCACTGATGTGATTGGTATCGATATCTAAACACAATAAAACAAAAATGAAATTAATTTGATGTTGTTTTTCTGGGGTCATCGACCGCAGTTAGTGTAGTTACTTGGAAAACATGTCATTTGGTTTAAATAGGTTTTATTTTTATTATTTTAATATTATTTTACATGGATTCTTGTGTACGTTGTGAATGTGAGAACGTTGGGCTTAATAGACTAGATCTTTTGTAGACCTTTTTCTTTTCTTTTTTTTTGTTTTGTTAAGTACTTATCGACAGGCCTACACTGTCCTCCCATACCTATTAACACTGTAATTTAAGAACATTGTAAAAGCCAATTATTTTTAAAAGAGTAACCGTGGAGTTTCTTGCCGGCTCTTCTCCTTAGGAAACGACCAATTGGAATCGTGCACCTAGCTTCTGACGCTTCTTAGGTGCCTACATGGGTTTATGTGAAATAAAAATATTTAGATTTTTTGATTTTAACTTGAAATATCAGTTTAAAAAAACAGTTTTTTTTGTGTAAACTTCACAGACGTGATTGGTCTATATTGATTGGTCTATATATTGATCTATACCTAAACACGACAAAATATAAGAAAATAAATTTGTTCAACTCATACTTCAAGTAGCAACGAGATGCCTGAAAGCTATGTAGCCATGTACTAAGTGTGAGTTATAGCTTTTATCAACTTTCGCCATGTGATTGTTGTTGTCTGTTCTGTCGAAGCTTGGGTAAAAATCGAACAAATTCCAGCAGGCTTAGCATGACACTCTCTATTTCTTCGAAGAATAGACACGGCTCTTTCCCTACAAAGTGACATTTCGTTTCTCCTTTTTTGACATCTCATCGTAGAAATCTTTCTACATAAAAAAGGACCTAGACAAAGATCGTTAGAAACGAAAGACAAGATGACAGATTGTAGAAGGATTTCTACGGTGAGATGTCAAAAACTGAGAAACGAAATGTCACTTTGTATAGAAAGAGCCTTGTCTATTCTTCGAAGAAATAGAGAGTGTCAATCTAAGCCTGCAGCTGTCCCATACACCAAAAAAAACTTCAAATATTTTATCTTATCGTGTTTAGATATCCATACTCATCACGGCCATCTCATCAGCAGAGTTCCGCTGGCTAATTCAATTTGACCTTGTATTGTCCTTCAAAGAGGTTCGTAACGGTTGGACCGTTACGTCCTAATTGACCGAGTATTGGTTTGTTATGAAATATTGCTATCATTATTTGGCAAAAACAGTGGCAACCGTATTTTATTAGACCACATTGTGTTGCTTCTGCCTTTGTTTTGACACAATACTCCTCTTTTTTTACGACACCCACTGCAAGCAAGGGGGAGGTCTTTTCTTCACCAGAAACCACACTGCAAACAAAACAATTTCAATAATACAGTAGCGTTCAATAATACAGGAATGTCCTTAGCAAATGGAGATCCTACAAACACAAGAAGTGCACCAGCTATATGGAGGCCATAAACCCGGTCACCTCAACAATATAAAGTGACAATGTCCATTCACACTGGTATCCTAAAATATTTATCGTCTTCCACCAATGATATGTATTAGGAACGGTGAAGGGACATTGTGCTGCCTACGTCATTGTTGTAAAATGTACTAATGGTAGCGGAGTGATGTCGCACCTAAGATCTAGTATATTATATAGCTAGCTTTTTAATAGGTATGTGTGTACCTACCACTACTAAAGATATTATGTTATCTGTGGTAAAGATCACACTTTATGTGATAAAATTCGGGATGACGCAATCCTCGTCCGGAATCTTAAAAATATTTGAGACTTGGGCCATATCGCACGCGCGACTGTCAGCAATATGCCTGTCGGGCCCGCCATAGCGCTCCAGTCTGCAGAAGCCTTTAGCGTCTGCCAAGTGTTAAGGTGGTAGCCAGCGAAATTCAAATTTTCTTACTTTTTTTGCAATTTGCAGGTCAATGTCAGGTTGTATCTTCTGCCGGGGTCGCGGGAAGGTACTAAAGGGTTACCGGGGCCCCTGGCAACACAAGCAATGGAAGGAATACGGGTGGGTTTTAGTCAGTAAGAGTCTGACACACTCTCCCGCTCCGCCCAGAGTGGGAGAAGTTATTTGATGATATCACACCCAAAAAAAAAAGGTTGTATCTTGATCAAAATATAATTCGCGATCATAACAAATATGTATTTAAAGAATTATAATAATTACAATCATTAATACATCTCTCTAAGTTAGATTTGTTTTATAAGAACTTTTCCATAAGAGATTTGCTCTCATACAAAAAATCTAACTAATCTAATAATGATATTAACGATTATAGTTCTGTAAATACATATTTGTTATGGTCGCCAATCATATTGTGATCAACATACAATCTGACACTGACCAACAAATTGCAAAAAACGCTGCAGCGCTGCGGATCCACCTTAAGTGATTTATGAATTGATGAAAAATCATGATGATTTATAAATTCATTTGTGTGAATCAAGAGTCTAGACTATCTATTTGGTGAACTAAAATCAAAAAGGTATACACTTAAAATATCTAGTATACCACATAGAACTGCTCTTCTGGGCAAAGGTTTTTTTGGAATGGCATCTAAAATTTGCAATAAAATACCTGTAGACATTTTAAAAACCAAGGAACTCCCACTATTCAAATATAAATTGCGACATTTTTCAATTGAAAAAGCCTACTACACGATCTAAGATTTTCTTAATAATTAGTACTTGCTACAATCTGTCACCAATACTATAATCTGTCACTAATTCTTTTTGTAAGATTTGCTTTAAAAGTGATAACTTATTTTTTTATACTGAAGGTTGACATAATTTATTTTTGTATGCCTATAGGCAGGACATAATGGATCTGTAATTTACCTAACATCTGTATGTATAACCTATGTCCACAATAAAAAGATTTGATTTGATTTGATTTGACTAGCTGACAGTAAATATCTGGTACGTTTAAATTACTTATTGTAATAAGTACTCGTAACTTGCTCATCGTGAAGTTCTCTCTTGAAAAACTGTTTCTTTTTTATAACCAGAGCAGCCGGCAGTTTTTGCCCATAGAGCCAAAGCTGCAAGTGTTACATTATCATCCTGTCTCTAATTGGGATTTCCGTTAGACATAACATAATGACTTAATTACAAACAGTGTCAGTCGTGTAGTCTGAATTATAAATACAACGCTTTTTATCGTTCGTTCCGAGTACCATGAAATCGAGAACGCAGAATTCTCAATCGCGTATCAGATTTCATAAGGTGCTAAAGACTCGCTTAGAATAGTATCACATAATTTTTCCGTTTAATTTATTTCCTCCATTTGCATACATATATTAAAAACAAGCATTCTAAATTAAATTTATACTGAGATTTCAACTGATATGAAATTGATAATATCATAAAATGCCTAACATACGCCTTGAGGCGCTGTTAAAGGAAACACATCATTAAATGTCTGAATAAAGTTGTATATATGTATTTCATTGTAGATAAATTTTGTTTTGCGTAAATGTCAGTTGGAGATCGACTTGTCCACCGGTTATTGTAACATTATGTGTTATATGTCCACCTGGGGGGTAACCATCACCTCATATAGCAGTATTATTGTAATATTACTTCAGCGTGAGAAAGAGATGGAGCTATAAGTCCTGTATAGCTCCATCACTTTCCCACTGTGAAGTAATATTATAATAATAATGCTCTAACTGCCGCACACAGAGACGTCATTTTACTTTAATGTCAATTATAGCAAAACCTAAGGTACTTAACATCATAAAGATATAGACTATTATTCAATGACAAAATTAGTAAATCAGAGATTAGCGTTAATGGGCGCCTCTGAGTGCGGCAGTAAGAGGTGATGGTTACCGGGCTGAGCCTATTAAGTTTTTGTTGTCATTAATAAGTTTTTTTTATTGGCTTTAAAACTTTCTATGAGTTAATTGTATACTTTTTTGCTTTGTACGCACATAAAAATATTAATTTGTTTAAAAAATACAGTGATATCCATAATGTAAATACTAGGAACAAACACAAATTTGTTGTTCCTACAACCAAGCTCAAAAAAATTGGCAGCTCGTTTAGATGCCAATGTATACGTTTTTATAATAAACTTCCTAGCCACATTCAAGAACTAAGCCTTAATAAATTCAAATGTTTCATAAAACAGAAACTGTGCCTAAAAGTCTTTTATACTGTTAAAGATTATATTGAGGACAAAAAGGCTTTGGATTGAGCTGCTCCAATAAACTTACAGTGAATGTTGTTTTTTCACTCTTTTTATTTTGCTAGTTATTTATATTTTCTTATTCTATATAACATTGTATATAAACAATGACATGAATATTTACATTGTACCTATAGTATTATATTATATTATTTTAATTATTAGGAATGTGAGGACTATGTGGGTCATTGTTTGTTTTTTTTTTTGTCTCTAGTTTTAATGATGGTCTGGCAGTTTGAGTACTTTATGCGGCCTACCCAAATGTCTTTTCTTTGGTATTGTTCGTCAAATCATTGAGCTCCTTAAGTTTTGAGTTGAGTTGTATGATAACTGACAAATGCGTGCACTGACTGGACAGGTCCACTCAAATCTGTGTGGTCTTTCCTCAAAAGACCATTTCGGACACCAACCTACATGGTCCTCAAATGATCTGACCAAGATTATGTCCGAATATACACATTGACATTGATGAATTTTATTTATGCAATGACATGAATATTTACTCTGTGTAGTATTATATTGTTTTAATTATTGTAAATGTTAAGACTATGTGGATCATTGCTTAGTTTTGTTTTATTCTCAGTTAGTTTTTAACATGGTCTGGCAGTTTTGAGTATTTTTTGCGGCCTAGCCAAATGTCCTTTCTTTGGTATTGTTCGTTGAATCGTTGAGCTCCTTTAGTTATGAGTTGAGCTGCACAACGACTGACATATGCGTGCACTGACTGGACAGGTCCACTCAATCTATGTGGTTCTTTCATCAAAAGACCATTTCAGACACCAATCGACATGGTCTTTACATGATCTGACCAAGATTATGTCTGGACTTTAAAAGAGACTGTGACCTCTGAGTTTGTTTCGGCCTTTCTTCTCAGACTAGTCAGATAGGAAACGCCGGCCTCATCTAGTTTAAAAAAATATGTTTTGACGTGTAAAAGTGTTTGTAAAAACCTACTTACAGAAATAAAATCATTTATTATTTAACATTTATTTATAATGAGATTGAGGTTTGGAAAATGTAATCGAGAACTCTTCCGAATATTTTTTTTTTACATATACATCATTTTGCGACTGTAAATATCAAAACAAGAAGAAATTATCGTTGTAATTGATCTTCTGGATATCCTTAAGAATAATTATAGAGTACTAACGCAGATGTTATTGCTATCATTTGTGACACAGACCTATTCTGTTGTTCTCTGAGTGAGTTCACAAAGAATGCATTATTTATAATAACTTACAAAATTTAATTAAAATAATGTGTTAGTAAATAAGTTAGGATAAGAGTTCAGACGTACACTATCGCAATAGGTTTCTCTGTAAGGATAGATGTAAGTTGGAAATAAATAAATAAATAACAAATGTTCGAACGTTGAAATCTTTTCTTCAACGAAGTTGAACCAGCGAACGGCAAAATACTGTATGCTCTGTATGAGGAGTCAATTAGCATCCCGTATGGTCTAGTGGCTAGGATACCTGGCTTTCACCCAGGAGGTTCGGGTTCGATTCCCGGTACGGGAAAGTCTTTTTGTTTATAAAAATGGCTTTTCACAAAACTAAACGTACAGGGTGTGGCGTAAATAGTGGTCTAACGTTAAGGAGTCATATATCATAATTTGAACCATTTTTTTTCCATAGGTCTCAAAATATTATTATTTTTTTGAAAAATTCACATTTTGCTTTGCTAATTTGGCTGTAATTTCTTTAACTGACATTATTTTTCTATTTTGTTTTTTGTTTATAACTGTGGAATACATTTGATATCAAATATGATTTCTAAAGTAATATAGATAAATGTGTTTATTTCAAAATTAAACTCGAAGCTCCAGAAAATGATGTCAATCAATCAATCAACTCAGCCTATAACAGTCCGCTACTGGACATAGGCCTCTCCCAGGCTGCGCCACAACACTCTGTCTTCCGCCTTTCGCATCCAGTCTGTCCCAGCCACCTTTTTAAGGTCGTTTGTCCATCTAGCTGGGGGCGTCCCACACTACACTTACCGATACGCGGTCTCTATTCCAGGACTCGTCTGCTCCACCGGCCATCGATCCTTCGACAAACATGGCCAGCCCACTGCCACTTCAGCTTGCTTACTCTGCAGGCTATGTCGGTAACTCCGGTTCTCTTCCGGATAACTTCATTTCTGATCTTATCCTTCAAAAAAACTCCGAGCATAGCCCGCTTCATGGCACGCTGAGCGACCTTGAATTTGTGAACCAGCCCCACGTTCGCGTTTCGGCACCGTATGTCATAACGGGCAGGACGCACTGGTTGAAGACCTTAGTCTTCAAACACTGCGGGATTGGCGACGAGTAGACTTGACGACGTTTTCCAATCTCTGCCTAACCCAATAGGATCCTTCTTCAAAGAAAAGGCTTCGGCTTCTTTCTCAAAGTTGTGTCTACCGAGCTGGATAACTTGTCCTAGATAGACGTACTCCTTTACAACTTAGAGAAGCGACCCTTCGATGTGGATTGGACTCGGTAAGACGTGCGAATTGTACATGACTTTCGTCTTGTCCATATTCATGCCGAGGCCAACCCGCCGAGAGGCTCAATGATGAAAATGATGTAACTGGTGCGAATGGTGTAAAAAAAAAACTAAACTGTCGGTGCCCATTATTTAAAAAAAAATTGTCAAGTTAATGCAGATTCTTAATAATAACTTATATGAATAAAAGTTGTAGCCATTTATATTAAAAAGAGCTGAGCTTAAAAAATACCCAATTTCATTTAAATTCGCTACAAATATTGCAAATGTTATTTTAATTTTGTAGTGATTTGAGAAGCATAGGAAAAAACATACTTAGTAAATATTTTTTTTATTAAGTAAAGGCTCCTTCAAACTGGCGCGACTTGTCGCGCGACGCGACACCGCACCGGTAGAACAATTTCAATTAATTTTCATAGAAATTGTCTAAAAAAATCTACTGGGGTCACGTTGCGACAAGTCGCGCCAGTTTGCAGGAGCCTTTAATCATTCTCTTCGTATACGTTCTTTTCATCACTAAATAAATAATTTAATGATGAAAAGAACTACAACGACCAAAATTTTAGTGCATTCTAAATTCTTATTGCGATTACGTATGTGTGCTAAAAGGATTTCATAATTTAAATGTGTAAACACATATTTCTTATTTTTCTATGATTTCTGCTGTGTGTGCCGCAAAAGTCAACAATGTAAGACGGACGTAGGTAAGTCAGTTTGATAGACAGTAGAATCATTTGATAAAATCATACTACGAGTGGTTTTCCTAACACTGGTGAAAGTTAGAAATCAAAGTGTTTCTTTGATTCTAGTAATACCAGAAATTCTAATCGAGAATAAGGAATATTTATATTGTTAGTGACTAACCCCCTTATTCATAAAAAAAACTAAAACGCTCTACAAATCTATTTTAGTTAAAATAGTGTTTTGTCAATTTCTTTCGAATTATGATTTGAGTTTGAAAGAAGACAAAACACTATTTTAACTAGAATAGGTTTGTAGAGCGTTTTAGTTTTTTTATGAATAAGGGGTAAAAGTTTAAGACAATTATATTATTAAGCTATGGGTGGAGCTATAATGAATATAACTTCCTGAAAATATTTTCTATGCCGACTACCACTTATTGCATTTTCCTATCTATAAAAATTTAATATTTTTGTATGATCTCTTTTACTCTCAGGGTGTACAATAAATCTTTTCAATTTTACAGCGGTTCCAGTAATATTACAAAATGCCTTCTACGTAAGCCTTGGTTTGCATGAAGATATTAAATCTAACTGTCTAACAGTATAGTAGTGTGAATCCTTAATAGGCGATTATTTTAACACTTCATGTTTTATTTGATAATTAATTTTATACCGGTATTCAGCTATTACTTTAGCTTTACGAGACAAGTTATGAGTGGCAGTAAGGTGAAGGCGTTTTATTTAACGACTGTCCGTGATTTTGTTTTACAGGGACTATAACTATACTTCACTTGTAACAACGTCGTTGCATATAAGTTACATATATGATACACTAGCTGCACCCTGCGGTTTCACCCGCGTAAGTCTCGATCCCGTTGGAATATTGGGATAAAAGTATTTTATGTCCTAATACAGGTTATACTAGGCCTACCCATGTGCCAAATTTCATGCAAATCCGTTCACCCTTTTTATTGTTAAAGCGTAACAAACTCACCTTCACAATTATAACATACATACATACATAAACTCAAGCCTTCTTCCCATGGGGGTAGGCAGAAAGTATATAACGCCACCTGCTACGCTCCTTACATACTCCTTTTGCTTCGTTTACGTTCATACATCTGGTCATACACGCGCGCCGGTTGCGAGTACTACGCACCTGACTTTTTTGAAGAACATCATTAATGAGGTCACTATATGTCTTTCTGGGGCGTCCCCTCCCAGCATTTCCACTCACATATGGCTTGTTAATACCTTTTGTTAGTCGCCTTTCATTCATCCTCTCAACATGACCAATTCTATATAATGTAAATACCTATATAATATATATAGTAAGGCTTGGAGAGCTCATGGCTAAATGATAACAGCCGCACCGGTCGATCGAAGGTTGAGCTATGCTTGACGCGTCCGGTTCGTGGATGGGTGACCATGCATTACATATCGAGACCCCTCCGTGCCTGGGAAAGCACGCTAAGCCATTGGTCTCCGCTGTCATTCGTAGATCTTTGACAGTTGTTACGGGTAGTCAGAAGCCCAAAAGTCTGACAACCAGTCTTACCAAGGGGTATTGTGTTACCCGGTAACTGGGATGTGGATGACAGATGGGCAGTTCCCATCTTTCCGGCCACCGTAGGCGTGGGCTTGCGGACGGTGAGCTATGGGTAGCTCACCGTCCGGTAAGGACCAGGCTCGGGTCAACGGCGCGTTGCATTCCACGCGCGCCTCAAAGAGATGTCGTCAGCACAAGCGTAGGGGTCCACTAGGGCCGACGCCTGCCGGGGTCGCGGGAAGGTACCAAAGGGTTACCGAGACCCCTTGCACTATGTAAGTGCACCCAACGACAACCCCCGTTTGTTGCAGCACTATTGCAAACAAAACATATTGCTATGGGTTTGGGTGGCTATAGTGGATTGGTAACCTAAAACTATAGAAGGACTATGTCCCCTGCCTGATCAATGTTATGTAATACACCGTCAATCGAAGTAATACACGGATAAAATGGTAGGGGGTGAGTGGCACACTCAATAATGGGCCCCCGACAACGGTCGCAAGCATATAGTGACGTAGCGACAAGGGCGCAACATTTCCTGAGGTGCTTGAGGAGAGCCCGGAAGATGGTCAAGACCCGTACCAGCACTAACAGGGGGGTAACCATCACCTCTTATAGCAGTATTATTATAATATTACTTCACAGTGGGAAAGTGATGAAGCTATACAGGACTTAAAGCTCCAACTCTTTCTCACGCTGAAGTAATATTGAAATAATACTGCTATAAGAGGTGATGGTTACTCCCCTGGAATACTTGCTTCCTCCGAGCACGTTTTCTCTTGCGAATCTCCACTCAAGCCGGCCAATAAAGGCAAGAATGCCGTGGGTGGGAGCTCTATTCCTGGCCAGCGTTCACTCCAGCCGGCCAATAAAGGCAAGCCAGTGATGAGCAACAAGACTTCTCTCGGGAGATTATAATTATTTTTATTAATAGGCTAGACAGGCAGGCAGGACAGCTTGCTTTTCTGGGGAAAATCACAGGTTAGATCAGATTAAATCAGGGCTATGTCACGGGGCCTAATTCGGAAGTTATGCTGCCATGATCTGGTATGAAATCCGAAACCAAGATTGCAACGGTGGAATTTTGAAAATTAAACAATGGTAAAGTTTTAGAGCCAGCTTTTCCTCATAATCAGTTACGTTTATTTTCATAAAACAAAAAGTACAAAAAAAAAAGCCTGAAGTTACAAATTAATTAAGATGAAAGCCACTACTGGTGAACAATGGAAACCTATTTAAAACACAACATTAGACATTCATTTAAAAACGTTCTTGTTTTTGTTAAGATACAAAATAAACGATTCTGTGACGCTCGATTCGATCCGTTGAGCAATATGTTAGGACCGGGGCTTACTTTGAAGATAAATTTACAAATGGTGGCGGCGCCGCGCGCTGACAGCGGGCTTGCGTTGCGCGGACGCATTGTCGCAGCTGCGGTTGGGTTGTTAGCGACTAAATATAATATGGATTATATCAAACGATTCTATAGAATTTGGGTAACAGGTTAATCTATCACGCTTTTCATTTCTCCTTTGATTCAACTTTGTCTGGCTTCAAAGACACATGAAGACATGGTACAAGCCGATGCAGCGATGGCTTTCATCGACACGAAAAAGAAGTTGACTGGCTTCTGATCATTCATACCTTTTTTTTTTTTTTTTTGATGGTGGGAAATCATCAAATAACTTCTCCCGCTCTGGGCGGAGCGGGAGGGTGTGTCAGACTCTTACTGACTAAAACCCACCCGTATTCCTTCCTGTTGCCTGTGTTGCGGTGGCCTCGGTGACCCATAAGTACCTTCCCGCGACCCCAGCAGGCATCGGCCCTAGTGGACCCCTACTATATGTGCTGACGACATCTCTTTGATCGTTCATACCTGTTATTTCCATAAATTGATTAATATGGTATCTAGTCGTTTCTTTTACTATCTTCAAGTAATTTCCTTTGCTATTCAAACAAGTGTATGTAAATCATCTTCATTACCGTCGTTGCCAACTCTTTTTTCTTTTCCACCAGTTCATTATTTCACAGCAAAACCACATGGATATACGGTTGCCTTTACATTCTTCCTATTACTGCACCATAGTTTGTCATAGTCCCGGTTCCCATCTTTTCCATTTCGTTCTCTGTATTCACAAATATATTCCAATTCCAACCATGATCCGATAATTTACTGACCTATTGTGACTTTAGTTATTCAAAAATGCTTTATGCTTTCTTAAGTATATGAAAACCCATACCTGTCAACTCGTACCCCGTGCTGACTGGATTTTTAAATAAGCCGTCGAGTCTCACCCCCTTGTCAACTCGCGTTTATGTCAATGCATTTGATTTTTATGTGAGACATTTTAGGAGAAATTCGGTATTACATTTGTATCATCGCTCAACTTGGCTTTTTTGACAACAGCTTGGCTTCTACGTGAGATGGTGGTGATTTTTGTAACACACTGTATTTTAAAATAAGCCGTCGAGTCTCACTCCCTTGTCAACTCGCGTTTATGTCAATGCATTTAATTTTTATGTGAGACATTTTAGGAGAAATTCAGTATTACACTTGCATCATCGCTCAACTTGGCTTTGTCGACAACAGCTTGGCTTCAACGTGAGATGGTGGTGATTCTTGTAACACACTGGAAAGGAACTAATTTAAAACTTTTAAATGTGATATTTATATAGTTATTCCAAAAACCTATACTACACACGGATCGTGTAAAGGAAACTGCATACACATAAAGGACATAAAAAGGAAAACGCTTGTAAAGGAAACGACGTATACAGAACCAAATGAAATTAGCTAGCGGAACTCCGCAGACGTCAGTGACTAAACATGATAACAAAAAAGAAAAAAATTGATGAGTTTTTTTGTTGGGGTCATCAACCGCAGGTAGTGTAGTCACTTGAAATATCAGTTTTTTTTTTTACTAAACTCTACAGACGTGATGGGTTTCGATATCTACACACGATAAAACAAATAAAAAGCAGATTTTCTCAACTCATACTTCAAGTAACATCACTACCTGCCAGGGTCACCGCCGTGTCCTCGTGGAGGCGATCGGCGGCAGAGATCTCTCGCGTCCGGCCCTGGTTCAGGCCATGGTACGGAGCGAGAAGGCATGGGCAGCCGTCACCTCCTTTTGCGAAGCAGTAATGCTCGCGAAGGAGGAGGCGGGACGGTTGTGGGAAAGGCAAATTTCGCGCCTTCTCGCCCCTAGCCGCCGCAGGACACGCCCTGGGCGTCGGGAATCCCGGGCGGATTTCCGGCCACCGTAGGCGCGGGCTTGCGGATGGTGAGCAATGGGTAGCTCACCGTCCGGTAAGGACCAGGCCCGGGTCGACGGCGCGTCGTATTCCACCCGCGCCTCAAAGAGATGTCAGCACAAATGTAGGGGTCCACTAGGGCCGATGCCTGCCGGGGTCGCGGGAAGGTTCTAAAGGGTCACCGAGGCCCCTGGCAACATAGGCAACAGGAAGGAATACGGGTGGGTTTTAGTCAGTAAGAGTCTGACACCCCCTCCCGCTCCGCCCAGAGCGGGAGAAACTCATACTTCAAGTAACATCACTACCTGCCGGGGTCGCGGGAAAGTCCGAAAGGGATACAGTGGCCTTTGGCAACACAAGCAACGGAAGGAACACGGGTGAGTATTAATCAGTAAGAGTCTGACACACCCTTCCGGTCCACCCAGAGCGGGAGAAGTTATGTGATAATTTCCCACCAAAAAAAAAATGTAACATCACTAAAGCATATATTTTTTATTTTCATTTTATCATGTTATATATCGATGCCCATTACGCCTGCGGATATTCGCTAGATAATTTTGACCCTGTATAGTTTTTTTTTATATGTTTAAAAATATATCTATTTCTATTTATGGCGCTAGTTGCTTGCTCGCCAAGCGAGTGTGTTACCTGTCGGATCGTGTCTAAACCAATATTCGTTACGCGACTGACTCTCGTTTAGTGCTGACACATTGACTATTATTTCCATGAATAAAAAGTGACTTGACCGTTCCCATTGACATTCGGGAGCTGGTATAATAAGTAGGAATTTACATTTCATCGGCTCATACGTCCCTCCGTTGTTTCTTGTGTTTTAAATTTTAAATTCAGCCTTCGCTGCACCGCATTGCCTATATTATCCAGAAAACATTTTCCATGCCGAAGTTTAATTTAAAAAGTTGACGGGTAAAAATAATGGTAACGTAACATTTAAAATTCGACATTATGAAGAGTAAACTGGCCGCGTTCTACGCTCATTAATTACATACTCATTTATGCATGTAGAGTTGAGTTTGAAGACCCACCCGCGCCATCGTCGCTGCTCTTTAATGAATTTTTAACAAAAACTTAATTAAAAATCGTATCTCGCGTGTTCGAAGGAAATGAACTCATTCTTTGGACTCGCTGACTGACGGGCGAACTGACGGGGCCGTCATTATGAAGAGCGTCCACCGTATCTTGACCTGCGGTGCCTCCTGTTGCATACACAAAATTGTGGCCCCCGGCGGAACCAACGTGCAGTCAAAGGTCAACCAGCACTGGTGCAGGTTGTATGTTTTGGAAATTTTGTAGTTGACGAGGTATGCGGCAAATGTTATGACGCACTTAATTATTAATTATTGGTTCATGTAACGTTAACTTTGGTTACTCGGTAATAAGCGTTTAATAATAAATACACGTTCGGGTTGGAAATTTTTGTATGCAAAAGTAGAGTAACCATTTATAACAACAAAGTTATATTCAATCCTGAAATTTATTCAAGAGACTATAAGACTCGGAGAGCGTATAACACAGTACATTGTAGAACAATGTTCAACTTCCAAAACCAATACAACGAAGTAAATAGAAACTCATACCGGGTATACAGGTTTGATGGTAAATTCAAATATTCTATTGTATTCACATCATATCGCATACATCGGTAAGGAGGGCTTGTAAACATTTTTTCACGTCCACTCTAGGTGTATTGAGGTGGCAAAAAGTGTAAAAAGCCTCGCATGTAGGTATGAAGACGCTGGCTTCAACAAAACCAACACGGGGCGGCCACAAATTGGCGGTTCAGCGAGACGGGCACGTCGTGACTGCGCCGCCGCGCCGCGGGCGCATCCACTTACAGAGGAAAGAACATGAGCGGAGCGGGAAGCGGAAAACAACTTTGGAAGAAATAATTTTTTTAAGTTAATAAAAGATCTAAAGAAAAAGCATTTAGAAATGAATTAAAGGCTTTCGAAGGAATACACATTGGTAATGACATATTTGATGAAGCAGACGAGTTTATCATAAAACTGCGGAGTGACATATTAGGTAGTAAAAGTTGGTGTTAATGAGGTTTTTGTGAGGTGACCTGGTGACCAGGTGACCAGTGATAGATTGAATGAAGAGATTCAAGGAAAATGATCCTGGTTGAAGAGATTGATTGCTGTGGAGATAGGAGGATTGTTATTGAGTAGGAAAATAATAAAAAACTACATTTTTGATAAATGCATTTGAAGTTCGTTAGTTGTGACAAACGCACGACGTTAATTCAAAATATGTATTTCGAATCTTTAAGTTCGTGAGATTCAAATCATCACGAACATAAAGATTCGAAATATATATTTTGAATTTATGGATAATGTAAAAATAGTAGAACCAAATAATGAGATAGAAACGAATGATATAAAACACATATCGTTAGAAGAGCGTCTTAATAATTCAAAAAGTAGAAAATTATTTATTACGTGCACATAAATTGTGTTAATAGACAGCGCAATAAGCGCGCAGCCTTACGAGTCCAGTACGATTATTTGCTCAGTAATGGTAGAAATCCATTAAACAAGCTCCTTTTAGTGATTGAACAAGTACAAAGACTAGAATACATTTTTGAATTGCATCCAGCCAATTTACAGGCACTAAATTGCATAGCATGGAAATGTGAATACTTTTTGGTTCTTTTTTATTGTATTGCGAAATTAATTTGAGTGCTGAATTATAGTTAATTTACTCAAGTTGATTATTGTGGGAATGTTTATTGAGTTATATTGTTCTGGTTTACGGCGATTTATTGGAAAATAAGTAGGTAAGTACTTTCAATTCAATATAGCATGTTTTTTTTTAAATTAATCTTTGCTACCAAAACTTGAAATTTCATGCAGAGGTTTTACGAAGCTTGAGAATAACTCATAACGTTTTAACTATCACTGCAGGCTTAGTATGACGCTTTATTATTATTTACTTAATACTTTAACCTGTTAAGCCCCACGCGACACCGATTCACAGTCAAACAATAGAAAATCAATTGTGTCTCATTAGCTGTCCTTGACCAATTAAGCACACAAATTTACAGGGTGGACTAAATGCCATAGGCATTTTCTACCAGTCAACCTTTGGGCGTTGTAGAGACAAACAGTGGTAGGTGCAATCAAGAAAAAATGAGGAGTAAATATTTATTTAAGTACAAAGATTAACATATACCAATTCAATCAACTCAGCCTATAACAGTCCACTGATGGACATAGGCCTCTCCTAGGCTGCGCCACAACACCCTGTCCTCCGCCTTCCGCAACCAGTCTGTCCCAGCCACCTTTTTAAGGTCGTCGGTCCATCTAGCTGGCGGGCGTCCCACACTACGCTTGCCGATACGCAGTCTCCACTCCAGGACTTGTCTGCTCCACCGGCCATTGGTCCTTCGACAAATATGGCCAGCCCACTGCCACTTCAGCTTGCTTACTCTGCAGGCTATGTCGGTAACCCCGGACGACCCCGGTTCCCTTCCGGGTAACTTAATTTCTGATCTTATACCAATTACAAACTATAAATGTAATATTATAAATAAATTATAATAACTATAAATGTATATAATTACACGATTTCTATTTCTACTCTACTGTAGAATAGAAATCGCTTGTCTACCGAAAATGTTCTACTGTCTACACGGAAACGTCATTTTTGTCTACTCTTCCATCGACAAAATGCTTAGATTCAGTTCTCGTGATTCGGTTCTCGTGATAAGCCTGCTGGTACTAGTGAAGCAAAGGTTTCTTTTACAAAATGCTTATAAAGAAAACACTTTTTTTTTTTGGGTGGGAAATCATCAAATAACTTCTCCCGCTCTGGGCGGAGCGGGAGGGTGTGTCAGACTCTTACTGACTGAAACCCACCCGTATTCCTTCCGTTGCCTGTGTTGCCAGGGGCCTCGGTAACCCTTTAGTACCTTCCCGCGACAGAAAGAAATAACTTGGCATTTTCATTTTACTTCAGAGAAGCTGCGTCAATTTTATGCTGTAAAGGCCGAGTTGAAGTATAATGCTGTTGTTAACCTAACAACGGAACGATCAATGTCTTTCACATAAATCCCGCATATACTTTGACAGTGACCATCATAGAAGATGGTAGTAATTTTTTAAGTGCTGTTTTACAACTCACGGCTATGCATTTTGACCCCTCTCTGTCTAGTATCATAGTAAAATTTATTGTCAATGAAAAATATTATGGGAACTTAGTCACAGTTCTGGGGTTTACTTCGCAAGAAACGTCTTGATAATTTAGTAGGTTGTTAGAAATATAGGTGATAAAATACTCATTTCTACTCTCGGTCTTATGTCATGCCAGTAGTTAAATAATATTTATGAATACAGAATACAGATGAGTCGTATTGTTCGGCTGCAGAAATAGGAAGGCTTTTTAATGATGACTTGAGATTTGAAGTAAACATCGAGCTGCTTGAATGGTATGTAACAGTAATTGATTTTAATAAGGAACATGCAAGAGACTTATGTGATATTGCACAGTATTTCTAAGCCAAGATGCCTGAAAGCTAGGTAGCCATGTACGAAGTGTGAGTTATAGCTTTTATCAACTTTCGCCATGTGATTGTTGTTGTCTGTTCTGTCGAAGCTTGGGTAGAAATCGAACAAATTCCAGCAGGCTTAGCATGACACTCTCTATTTCTCGAAGAATAGACACGGCTCTTTCCATAAAAAGTGACATTTCGTTTCTCCTTGTTTGACACCCCACCGTAGAAATCTTTCTACATAAAAAAGACCTAGACAAAGATCGTTAGAAACGAAAGACAAGATGACAGATTGTAGAAGGATTTCTACGGTGAGATGTCAAAAACTGAGAAACGAAATGTCACTTTGTATAGAAAGAGTCGTGTCTATTCTTCGAAGAAATAGAGTGTCATGCTAAGCCTGCTGGTAGAACTTATGATACCAATCATCTTATCAAATTTTCTCTTCAGTGTTAGTGATATCGGGATCGTAACCAAAATGTTATGGTAGCTACAAAATTAGCTACAAGAAAAGTAATGACACATAAGGTTCGATTTTCAGGTCTCTTTGTCACTAAACCACATATACTAAAGTTCGTTTTTAACCGACTTCAAAAAAGGAGGAGGTTTCTCAATTCGACCGTATATGTATATGCTTTTTTTATGTTTGTTCGCCAATTTCTCCATCAATTGTGGACCGATTTTAAAAATTATTTTTTGTTTGAAAGGGTATGCTCCCGAGGTGGTTCCATTGTCACCACGTCATAATCTGATGAGGGTATCCCATGGAAATCGAGGGAAATCCTCAAATTTTAAAGGCACACCTATAGCGTTTAGGTATTTTTTATAGTAGCTTGTGCAATTGCTCTTAGAAAGCACCATTTGGTGGAGTGGAATTGATGATGAAGACCACAGATGGCCATCGGAACTACGTAATAAGAAGTATTTAATGAGTTGCGATTCGATTAGGTACTTTAATATGGTTGCTAAGCCATTTAAACTCTTCACAATGCATATGGTGAGTGGCAGTTCTCCTGGTTCTCACCAGGAGAACTCCTCAACAATTAACGTCCCTGCATCAAGAAAAGCAATATTTTGTAAAAGGTGATGAGCATTTGACATTAGGCTATTGTAACTTAGATGAATTAAAAACTGACCCACTACAAAGTGAAAAATAACTTTAATTTCGGAAGTCAGTGGCAAAAAACTAAAATACAGACCCAAAGACACCGACTTCCGAAATTAAGGTAATTTTGAAGGCAGTTGTTTTTTTTTTGTAAAAAGAGTTTTTTTTAATCCCAGAGACTAATTGGACATTTCAAATGATAATTGTTTGGTTTTTCAATATAGAGTTTGACATTTGCACCTGTCAAATTAGTCTACCAGATTAATAAACAGACTTTAATTGAATTTTCATAACTATCAGTATAAGTTGCAAAGATTCACTTGACCAATACTTAAATTATTTCCACTTCTTGCCCATATAAAATACCGTTGAAAACGCACATGTTTTAAAAACCCGGTACAACTTCATGAAACATACAAAAAACGTTCGCATACATTGCGTAAACTGTTCCATTACAGTTTGATTACGAGCACGCAACGAGCAGTGTTCTGTTCAGCAAAAAGCACAGCGTACGACCGTCACACAGTGGAACGAATGTATGGGAGCGGTTGGACGTAGACATGTCCGAAAAAAAAGAGTAAAATTATGCCAAACTAATGATGCCATCTTATTCGATTACTTAATGCCTTCATAACTTGTGGTGATGAATTTCTTCATAACTCCCATATTTCGGGAGTAATTTGAGAAAATGTGAAATTTTACTATGAAAATGAGTGTATCGAGCTCTCTCCCTCCTGATTCCGGGCTTGTTTCAAGTAGCGGTCTCTAATATCATAATGCTAATACTAAGAGCTATATTTAATACTAAGACACATAGTGCGCCAAATGTGCACTTTCTGGGATAAAGAGTGATGTTTATTTTATAACACAATTTTTTTATTTTTTGTTTATTTTGTTGATTAAAACCGTTTTTCTAAAGGTTTACCTTATTACAATAACATTTCTGAGCAGCCAATTAGAGAAGATATAAGCTAATTAGGATATATAATTAGGGACTTAAGGTTTACATATAAAACTGATGCACTAATGATTACTGATAAGAACATTGCTATTATTTAATTACTAAATGGCTCTTAATACACTAATTTAGCATGCATCATTTACTAATTATCACAATAACTAATTACCTTGCAATATTTAACAAAGGATACCTGGGATACCTGGATTTTATATAAATAGGTCACTATTAGTAACTTTAAAATCAGTGTTGATTTACACCTCGTTGTATCCAAGCTAATCTCGCAATGTATTTTCCAAATTTTAATACAAATCTTGATATTCACGTTGCTTTATGCGCATGCGCACATAAAGATTTACGCGACTTTAACTATTTGTTCAGTGTTTTAAAAGATAACAGTTGTGTTCAGTTATGTGAAAGTGCTGAAACAAGTTTAAAAGACTGGTGTCGTCGATTTTGCTACCGCATTTATGCAAAATGGACACAGTCTGGAAGAAGCACAGATAAGTTTCGGAAGAAACATGAGATTTGGCTACAGGCTGCAATTCAATGGCCGGAATTACAGAATGAAAATATGGAACCTTCTACAGAAAATATAAGTGACGTCATCGAGCCCATAATTTCTCCTGCTAAATCTGATGCTTCAACTTGTACACATCCTAGTCCTCGTAAATCTTTTGAGGACCTTAGTAACCGGCAAAAAAGAAGACGCACTGAAGATAGTCTTTCATGCAGCAGTAGCAGCGCTGAAATTATGTTTTCGGCCGAAAGGGCGCTTCAAAAGGCAGGACAAAGCGATACAGCTTATGTTATGAAATACTTGACGGAGAATCCAGAAGAGGCCTCAAAAATCAAAGCCTTCATTGAAGGTAAATCAATTCAGGTACGGGAAATATCCCCTTTGAAGGCATTGGCTCTTTATGTATCGATGAACTTATCGAAATGGCGCTATAACACTCTTCGGGATTTCAACACTCAAGAAGGAGCTCTTCAATACCCGAGTTACTACATGTTGGTTAAAGAAAAAATTAAGTGCTATCCGGCCAAAGAAGATCTCACAGTTACAGAGAGCTCTGCAAAAATCAAATTACAAGCCTTGATGGATTTAACCTCAAGAAGACTTATTAGGTCGTTAGAAACCCCTGTTGATCCCAATCAACAGCTCGTATTGACCAGCAAATGGGGTTTTGACGGATCATCTAGCCAAAGCATTTATCATCAAAGGACGAGTGAAGATGAGCAAATCGATCTTGCTAGTAATTTTATGATTAGTCTTGTACCACTGCGGCTCGTCTCAAAAGGTGTAACAATTTGGGAAAACGAGCGACCATCTTCCACTTCATTTTGCCGGCCAATATTGTTTAAGTTTATAAAGGAAACCAAAGAAAATGTGCAGAGAGAGATGGCTGAAATCGAAGCAGAGATTGAAGCCTTAACTCCATCCACCATCACTGATGGAATTAGTGTCAAACACCAACTGCTGTTGACAATGATTGATGGTAAAATTCATTCCATTATATCCAATACAGCAGCTTCAGTGTGTGACATATGCAAGGCTTGTCCTAAAGAAATGAATAATTTAGAGTTAATCAAAGATAAACACGCAAACGAGGACATGTATAAATATAGCTTAAGCACCCTTCACGCTTGGATTCGCTCAATGGAATGCTTATTACACATTTCCTACAAATTAGACATAAAATCATGGCAAGTAAGGGGTGATATAGCAAAAAGGCAAGTTGATGACAGGAAGAAAAGAGTTCAAGAGGCTGTAAGAAGAGAAACGGGCTTACTTCTCGATGTTGTGAAACAAGGCAGTGGATCCACCAACAATGGCAACTCGGCAAGGAGATTTTTTGAAAACTACACTAAATCTGCTGAACTGACCGGAATAGATGCTATGCTTTTAAGAAAAATCTGTGTGATCTTGCAGTGTATTTCATCAGGAGAGAAGATCAACGTAACTAAATTCCGAGAGTTCTGCTTTGATACTGCTAAGCTTTACGTGGAGTTATACCCATGGTATTATATGCCTTCTTCACTTCATAAAATTTTAATGCATGGGCCAGACATAGTTCAGAACATGTCAATTGTGCCCATTGGTTTTCTATCCGAAGAGGCATCTGAGGCTAGAAATAAAGATTTTAGAAAATATAGAGAGGGGCATTCTCGAAAGCATAGCAGTATCTCATGCAATGAAGATATTATGCACAATCTTTTACTGTCTTCTGATCCACTTGTTACAAGTATCCGTCCAAAAGGAAATAAGTTTGTAAAAAACTCTTCTTTTAAGGAATTTTATGAGCTTACGGATTCTGAGAAAAGTGATATCGAATTTGTTAACATAAATGATTTAGCGGACATCGATTCTGAATTTGAATTAATTGATGATGATGATGATGACGAAGATAATTAAATGATGTTATTGTTTTAAAATGTGTAACTTAGTAAATTAGAGCTTACATCTTAATTATTTATTGTACTTTTAATGAAACTAGGTAATTTATTATCAACTTACTTAAAAGTCATACTCTCATCAGTTCTTGTGAATATTTTTGTTAATATATATTTCTGTATATATATAATATATTTATAGACCTCTTAATAAGTCTGTCTGCGGTTTAAAGTAAATACAAATGGGGAAAAAACGTTTTTTTTTTTAAATTTTCATTTCCTTTTATCCCAGAAAGTGCACATTTGGCGCACTATGTGTCTTAGTATTAAATATAGCTCTTAGTAATAGCATTACGATATTAGAGACCGCTACTTGAAACAAGCCCGGAATCAGGAGGGAGAGAGCTCGATACACTCATTTTCATAGTAAAATTTCACATTTTCTCAAATTACTCCCGAAATATGGGAGTTATGAAGAAATTCATCACCACAATTTATGAAGGCATTAAGTAATCGAATAAGATGGCATCATTAGTTTGTCATAATTTTACTCTTATTTTTCGGACATGTCTACGTCCAACCGCTCCCATACATTCGTTCCACTGTGCGTCACCGGACTTCATTTACATATAGCGAACATAAATTCTCGTTTGTAAGAACACACTGGCACTTTTATTGTGCAGTCTTCGTTGGAAGCAAAAAACTGACAGTTTTTTTAACGAGATAGACCTCCGCTACATGACGACCTTTGATCGCGTCTATACAAATATTAATTCTTCGCATGTTGAAGCAGTGAACTAATCGTTTTTTATTGGTCACGGCGCTTGTACGGTCGTGAGCTTTTATGTGGGAGGTATTGATTCTATAGGCAATTTGACGAGTATGGATATGCATGGAACAAGTATAACTTGTGTATCTGATTTAATACCGGGCCCGCTTCAAAAAGAACGTAAGTGCCCGAGTGTGGGATTTTGATTTGGATTCCTGATTCGAACCGAAGCTAAATAATAATGAATCACACACAAAAAGTGTTAAGTGTATGATAAAATTGTGCGATAAGAATGCCTAATGTGATTTTAATGCAGTTATCAGGTGTCACTACTTCGAACAAATTGTTTGCTCAACTTAAAAAGAGGATTGTTATATTGAAACACATGTCCTCATATCTGCGTTGAATATAAACGCGTGTTATTTTTGGGATGTTGATAAGGAGCACTTTAGCGATCAAACCCTTTCCTTTCGGTTTTATTTGAATCTCATGTAACCACACTGCGTAATGGAGCAAATATTGTTTGTTGCGTATGAGTTTCGGGTATTGTTTAAATATTTTGCGTATTTGTGTAAATAGTATAACTGGCGTACGTTTACATTGGCGGACTCGTAAACGACAAACGGGCAATGTTCATCGGAAACAGTAAACATTGTTTAATTTTATAAATACGGACGCGTACGTTGCGAATCCTGGAATGGCCGTTTTCACAATTCCAGTCTGCGAGAACATGCTCATATTTTACGTCTGATCATCAAAAACGTTGTAAAATTGATTTACAACAACCTCAGAGTGATTGCAGCGTCAATATATGAACGGGAACGCTAAAATTGTATGAGATATTCAATGAACGCTCATTCATTTGTTAATTTTGTACGCAGCAGTAATATTTAGTGGCAGTAAATAATACGGCTATAAAACAGTCCAGAATGATTTTAATATTTTAGCTCCCGTTATTTTAGTTGTCGGATTTTTATGAGTTTTTACATATATTTATTATTATGGTAATAGGAAGTTATGACATACATTGGCGCTATATTGTTAATATATATACACAACGCATTTATTTATTATTCTTATGACAAAATTAGGGATTTAAACATGTCTCTATAGAAATTTTCGAGGAGTAAATCTTTTTTAACAGATTTGTCTGCGAACTCGCCTCGGGCTGGTCCATGATGATGGTCTGGATGGGAAACCTATAATCAGTGAAATTTTTTGTCTGCTTTTGGTTCTTCCGATTGTTATTCCGATAGAAATCATGTTATTGATTTATTTTAGAACAATATTCTTTTTAGTCTATATTCACAAACGAAACGTATCAGCTGTGGCTGTGATTCTATGATGTTCTATTTAATAACTGATTTAATTCGATATTTAGTTATTATTATTTATATATTATAACTTTTTGCACAAGTAAAAAAAAAATACCGTACAAAGGCAGACTTATGTAGTAACGGAGGCATTTTCTACCAGTCAACCTTAGGGTGATACAGAGAAGACACATGGCAGGTGCAACTTAAGGGATAGATAACACGAAAAAAACTATACAATACAATATATTACCTACATACATATAAACAGAATAAACTTTGTCAGCAGAAATAACGATCGGTAGCGGGGAAATAACGATCAGTAGAGGAGAAAACGAATCCAGCAAAATATCAGCGCTGGGATGTTTCGATTATTAGCTAATCTATCATCCATATTATGTTGAATGAAATCCAGTCAGTTAAATGTCTAACTTTTCTCAGGCCTGTGAAGGTTCTGCGTTAGTTTCTGTGCAATTATCATTGGCATTATCAGCTCGTATCAAACCTTACTAAATTTAGCGAGCTTTCAAAGCAGCAGTGCCAAGGACGAGTTAAACATCTTCAACAAAAACAATCCAACTTTTCGCCGGCATTTAACTCTCCATAGCTTTATTTATGCAGTTTGTCCAGAAAGTTTATATGAAATGTTTTCTTTCAATAAACAAAGCTGAAAATCACGTTGTCGTTGTCTGGCAGTCACATCTGTTGTGTGATCGCTTGTTCGGATCGCGAACAGTTTTATGTGGGTATAAATACTGGCCGATCTGTCCCCGTGGTCGCTTGCTTTGCGAAAGGTTGCCTTCATTATGTCATGGACGGATGAATAGGGTGCGAGTGTTAAAAGTATTAGAAAACAGTATGATAAAGAGAAGACACGTGAAGTAGTATTTGGATCACATAATAAAGAATGCAACTGTTATTGCTATTGTGATGAAAATGATCACTAAATAATTGAAGGTCACTAAATTCACTTAATAGGTCGAGGGTCCCGCTAGGCGTGTAAACTTGTTACTTAGCTGTTACGACAGGGTCTATAATGATTTCATTATACTTTAAGTACAAATTGTGTAATGCAATAAATGATTGAGTATCATTCTTTAAGCTTTTATTGTATTAACTGCACTTATGTTGATACTACGGAGATTATGATTTGGCGAGGCCTATGTCCAGAAAAGTATGTCTGTCGGTTGAAATGATAATGATGACGGAGTACTTAGGTAGTTCATTTTAATAAAGTACCTATATTTCCCGCAAGTGACAATACAAGTGAAACTGTTAACTTATGATATACTCCAAAGGGTGGTGTTTTTAGTTTGCACTAGCTGTTACCCGTGACTTCGTCTGCGATCCAGGGTGAAGCCTATGTCCTTCTCAGGGTCACGGTCTACCCATGTGCCAAATTTCATCTAAATCCGTTCAGCCGTTTTAGCGTGAAAGCGTAACAAACAAATAAACAAACAAACTCACTTTCGCATTTATAATATGAGTTAGGATTAGTCGACTGTGTACTACTTATTTCTTAGTTTATGTTGTAGGTATTTTGTTCAGACCCTTTTTCGTTTTTACGAGCTGTTTATCAGTGGACACTTGTAAATGGCATTCAATTTCATATTTTTTAAGAATAATGTATAATTTAGCGGTAACTTTCCCGAATAAAATTAAATAAACAATTATGAAAAACACTGTTATGTTTACCTTGTTATATTATCTATGTCTGCGGTTTGTATTCAAATTCATTTTTTTTTATTTCAGACCATATAGATCCATAGAGGGGCTTGTGGCTAAGTAATAACAGCCGCACGGGTCGATCAATCAGGTTAAGCTACGCTTGCCGCGGTTGGTCCGTGGATGGGTGACCATCTTTACATACCAAGACCCCTCCGTGCCTCGGAAAGCACGTTAAGCCGTTGGTCCCGGCTGTCATTTGTAGATCTTTGACAGTCGTTACGGGTCGTCAGAAGCTCGAAAGTCCGACAACCAGTCTTACCAAGGGGTATCGTGTCACCCAGTAACTGGGTTGTGGAGGTCAGATAGGCAGTCGCTCCATGTAAAATACTGGTATTCAGCTGTATCCGGTAAGACTGGAAGCCGACCCCAACATAGTTGGGAAAAGGCTAGGCAGATGATGAGACCATATAGATCTATATAGTGTTAGTATGAACTTAGTTAGACTATGTTAGTAAACTTAATAACTTAAAAATACAATAATTATTTATATATTTCTTGGCTACATGAACATGTGCACACACATGTCTGCCAGCCCAGAGCCTTATAAATGGTCCATCAACCTTGTCCGCCAGTGTAGCTAAAATACTGTCACGCCACATACAGCCCACGTGCATCTGTCGCGGGAAGGTACTTATGGGTCACCGAGGCCCCCGCAACACAGGCAACAGGAAGGAATACGGGTGGGTTTTAGTCAGTAAGAGTCTGACACACCCTCCCGCTCCGCCCAGAGCGGGAGAAGTTATTTAATGATTTCCCATCCTCAAAAAAACCAAAAAAAAAAAAAAAAGCCCACGTGCATCTAGTTATGCGAAGGGTTCCTCTGTGGATATGATAAAACGTAAAGTATTATTTAAGAGTCCTGTCCATAATAGGTCCTGTCTTTCCCGCCTTTTTCTAATTTGACCCTGTTATCCTGCTTTTTTGAGGTCGTCAGCCCATCTGGCTGAGGGGCGGAGCATGTGAAGTCTGCCGTAACTTCGCATCTATCGAACAAATAGAAAAAAAACAAAGTTAATTAAAGATATAAAAAAAAGATGCGGTTAATTTCATGTGAGAAGTTTGCACCTGCAAATCGATTCAAGTCAATAAATCTAGGTATATATTTTTAGCCAGTGCAATAATAGTTGTAGCTAAAGCCAGATCTCGTTAAACAAATCACAGGACACTTTTCTCAATTCAAAAGGCAAGCAGTTCCTTACAATCTCGGCTTTATAAAGTTAGTCTGTATACAAACTCAACGACAATATCGTCTGCGATCAAATAATACGACAAAGTTCTTTGTGACCGCCGCGGAGTTTGCGCTCACTCTAATTAAACGCGCGGACTGTAGTGAAAAGATTTTGTCGCGACGATTTCAGATTTAAGTGAAACTTGTCCCTTGTCTTCCTTCGCGTGTAGGTGTGCATTGTATTAAGATCCTTACGACATCTAATATTTTCCAGACAAAAAAATATGCATGTGCAGTTTAGCTGGGTGTTAGTAAGGATTTGCTGAATTTTGTCGTCGTTTTCGCAGTGTGGGATTATTTTGTCGTGTCCTTAAATGCGCTAAACGAAATGGTTTTCTATTTATACAGTTTATGACATTTAGTCTTCAAAAAGAATACAATTCACTTAACATGAGAAATACAATTTAATCTTAATACGAGTAGGTCCTAAATACATGTATCTTGAATGCAATTATTACCTATAGCTGCGGTTGATTTGAGATGCTTCCTTGTAGCACACACAGATTTGGATACATCTTCAAAACTTGGATAACTAATATATACCGATACCGAACTGATCATTGATTTTGATGTCGAGCGGACTTAGCATTAGCCAAGATTTAACTTTTCGAGTGTTTTTAATTTTTTTAACACTACTACGTTACGTAACCGTACGTGCCTATGTTCAAGTTTTGCAGTAATTTTGGTAAACATCAGGTCAACTATTTATTTAACCGCACTGAATTACTAGTTTACCTTTACCCAAACTTTGTGTAAACATTTATGAGAACAAACCATACAAATAGTTAAATTATTATTAACAAAAATGTCGTAACTGTAGGCGGGAAGTCAAACACAAAGCCGGTTGCCATAATAGGCAATAAAAAAAACAACTTGCATTCGTGTTGCCAGCTAAAAATGCTGTTTACATAAGGCGATCATCACTCATGTGATAATAGTGTATTCATGTAAATTGTTCTCATTAGCCGTCTTGATTCTATTTGCCTTCGTACAGAAGCACCGACTAAATAATTAGTTATATATGAACGTATTTTATTCACACCCGTGTTATTTGATTAGTTTGAAACTTCGGCCATCTTATGTCAATACATTTGAATTTCGAACACCTTGCTACTTTCAAGTAAAAAGTCGATATGAATTTAGATTCACACTTTGTATTTTAATGTGAAGTTATATTAAAAATAAAATAATATGATTTGATGTTGATTAAATATTTTGTGTGATTTTGACCTCTGTGGGAAATATTTATTTGATCTTTTCACATTGAGAGAAAATAATTATTTACTTTTAAAGCTGTATTTGAAACACATTATGGACCGTAGTAAGGTTTTATAGGCAAGTTAAATGAGCCTTAAGCACCTGCCTAGTCACAATGATTTAATATAATTTTTACTTAAATGTTGGGCATGTCCCTCGTAAAGTCATTCGGTTCATAGAAAATTTGGCTCCATTTAGTTTACGATCAGGATAACGATTCGTGTTAAAATTTCTAAATAGGTTTTTAAGTAGCCATAGTCAATTAAAGGGAAAGCTAGTTGGAAAATAATATTTTACCGTAAATTCGGTTTATCTTATCTAAAACAAGGGTTAATAACGATGCACTTAAAGTAGGAACACATAATTTTATGAATACAACCATAAAAGCACTAATGATATTATGGTGTTATTATACAAACAAGATTTTCGAGTAATAACCCCTTTGAATGGAAGCCTACCTTACAAGACGAGCTTTAATTGGCGGTTTTAGTGATAAAAGCGGCCTGTGTTGTTATATATTATGACAGACGGACGCAAGCGGAAACTTGTGAAGTTCAAACGCAAACAGAAAACCAGCTCCGAACAAGTTGAATTGTTAGTGTTGTTACTCATTTATTTATGAAGCTCAATAAAATGATTCACTAATTCGAATATAAAATATTCTTATCTGCGAATTCAATAATGAAGTTTATATGAGTCTTTTAAAAAAGGACATGAATTATAACTTTGTACCGGACATCATTAAATTAATATTAATAACAGCATTAATAAAGGAAGATGGTCTTGTATCTCAGTTCTTCGTATTCGGGCCACATAGCGTCCGATCACATCGAACGAAATTTGTTTGTGCTCGACGATTAAAACCTTTTTGGTCTCGTTTGATAAAACACAGCCCTTATATCAGTTCGAACATAATTTTGAATAATGAAACGCGTGTCGTTATACATCACTCTGTTGGACAATAACACGGGACTCGTACAATGCGAGCGAAATTACATGCGGCTCATATTGACCGGCGCAAATAAATATTTTGAACTGACGTTTGGATAGGTTTTTTGTCCTTTTTGTAACTAAAGACAAAGACCATATCCGCCCACGACGCCGGACGAAGGGCACCGAAAATTATTATGGACCGTGTTCACTTTCCGAGGCATTCCACGACTAATGATTTCGAGAGATACCCTCCCCTTGAATGTAAAGCGACCCCGCCCCTCGAATGAATTGAAACACTGGCTGGAATTTTTTATTTATATTTATTAATTGTTGTTTTTCGACGACTGGTGGCCGAACGGGGCAAAAACTCTTATTCTATTTTTGAAATCGTTTTATAGAATGAGAGTTTTTGATGAATTATGGCTTCGGGAACTTTGTGCCTCCCACGAAAATTCGATTATACGATCAGAGACAAGTTTTGTCTTTGTGATAATATATGGAATTAATTATGTAGGTAACTTAATTGCGATTTTTGAAGCAGAAGTCATATCACTTAATTTTTATGAGCAGGTTCGAAGTATAAATTGATATGTTAATGCAGATATTTGAATAGTGTATCAGTGGGCATGTTTTGACATTTCGAAGTGGAGTAACATCTAAATCTTGGGTAAACTTGTCCCACTCCCACACGATGCTTGAACGTATAATGGCGGGCAATGTCTGGTGCTAAGTATAATTTATTGGCATTATATTTCAGTGTTATAAGTAACGAAGTACGAGTAGAACAGGATTAGCATTAATGTGAACTAATTAATATTGATATTAATAAGGTAGCAGCTAATAAAGTGGATCACTTGTTATTTATCGCCTCTAAGCAGGAAGCGAAAATAATTAATTTATACATACTTACTGTCAAATCAAACATTTGTATTAAAACTGATGATAGTTGAGCTTCTTATGATTAGGTCCTTCATTTAGTTTTTAAAGCATTTATTTCTGTAAAATTAATCTATCAAATTGAAAATCAAACCTAGATTTATCACACACACACACTCAGACAAACACAAAACACATCACACCTTCACCCAAATCCCACATGCACCTTGAACTCCACTACCTACACTTCATACAAATTTAAGATTTTATTATTATTATTATTTTTACTTTTCTTCTCTTTAACAAATAGTTTGCCCTTTTAACATAGAAATGTAACTTTCGCTAAGTGTTGTCTATAATAATGTTTTTGATGGTATTTTTGCCTGTAGGGGGGAATCCTTGGTGTCCTGAAATACAAGTCACGGCTTAGTTTAGGCACCAGTATCCCACAAATGGTTACATTGTCCTACATCATAATAATATTTTTTCCATCTGTAAGTTTTAGTTAATAGGTGTTATTTGTGGAAGAAAAGTAAACATTTTTATTATTATTATTATTATTATTTATTAAGACCCACTTAGTTTTAAATCACGAATCTTTTAGCAAAATATTGCATTACATCTGTAGTACACGCACATAGCAAATTTATGTCCTCTAAATATTACACCGGTCACCATCATCTGCCTAGCCATTTCCCAACTATGTTGGGGTCAGTGTCTGCCTTGTTGGTCTAGTGGCTGCAAGTGCTACTGCTAAGCATGAGGTCCTGGGTTAGATTCCCGGGTCGGGCAAAAGTGTTATTGGGTTTTACTATCTTGAATTTTTCTGTAGCAGCCCGGAGTCTGGATTTGTAACCGGTTGATGGCAACAGGCTCGCCCCCTATTACATGGACTTTTTTTTTTTTGAGGGTGGGCAATCATCAAATAACTTCTCCCGCTCTGGGCGGAGCAGGAGGGTGTCTCAGACTCTTACTGACTAAAACCCACCTGTTGCCTGTGTTGCGGGGGCCTCGGTGACCCATAAGTACCTTCCCGGCATTACATGGGACTTAAAATCATAAGTGGCGAAATGTGGGTGTACTACAGGTACACCTCTGCCCAACCCTTTGGGGAAACAAGGCGTGATGTTTATGTATGTTGTGGTCAGCTTCCAGTCTACCCGGATGCAGCCGAATATCAGTATTTTATGTGAAGCGACTGCCTATCTGACGTCCACAACCCAGTTCCTGGGTAATACGATACCCCTGGGTAAGACTGGTTCGGACTTTCGGGCTTCTGACGACCCGTAGCGTCTGTCAAAGTTCCACGAACGACAGCCGGGACCAACGACTTGACGTGCTTTCCGAGGCACGGAGGGGTCATGGTATGTAAAGATGGTCACCCATCCACGGCCCACCCACGGCAAGCGTAGCTTACTTAACCTGATCGTTCGACCCATGCGGCTGTTATTATTTAGCCACGAGCTCTTCAAAATATATACAACATAATCAGCCTATAATGTTGGGAACATTATAGGCTGATTATGTTGCTGCTTGGACACCGGCCTCCTCTCAGTGAGAGGGAGTGGGCCGTAATCCACCACGCGGGCGCAGTGCTGGTTGGTAGATGTCACATGTCTTCGCATTTTTGGTTCTAGGACATGCCGGTTTACTTTGCCACAAGCCCCTCTCAATATAGCCCCGGTAAGACATTAAAATAATTCAGAATATCTCCATATATTAGGGTGGCATAACTCATCAAAATATCTAGTTACGCCAATTTCAGACGTTAATGAGCGGATCCCTGTACATTAAAATTCCTGCTTTTATTAATACAGAGTGTGAAGTCAAACTACCAGTGTGCACACGCTTTATTGACGAAGAAAATGTGTTGTTATATTATTGACACATTTTTATAAAATAATTATTTTGACAGGGCAAAGTTTTGCTCTGTTCACATTTCATGCTGTCACAGATTAAGATTATAGTTTTTGTCAGTCAGTTTCTTTAACGAAAATTACCGACTTGTCATAATTAAACCCAAGTCATCCTGGGATCCGATTGGTTGTTTTTATAAACATTTTTCTTTATTGTTTTTTTTTATAAACAATTCAGTTAACCAATCACAACAGTTTACGGGCACTTGACAGTTTGTTAGTATATTTTTTAGTTGATTTTCGTTCTAGAAACCGGGCGTGGATGTCAAGTCTCGATGACGATTGAATAAACATCCATCGGTGTTCTATATTCCATCATTTACAACAAACCGTTGATGACCGATCTGTCATGGATGTGGTCGAAGAGTAGAACATTTTCACCTTCTATATCAGCATACCTACTGTTATAGAAACCTTACGTCATCATTTCAGCCGAAATACGTCCACTGCTGGACATAGGCCTCCCCCAAGCACCGCCACTTCGACCGGTTTTGTGCTTCCCGCATCCAGCGGATTCCTGCGGCCTTCACAAGTTCATCGGCCCACCTTGTAGGAGGCCTTCCAACGCTACGTCTTCCGGTACGCGGTCGCCATTCCAGACCCTTTCGGCCCCATCGGTCATCTGTTCTGTGAGCAATGTGCCCTGCCCACTGCCACTTAAGTTTGGCAATTCTTCGGGCTATGTCGGTGACCTTGGTTC
The DNA here is from genome assembly GCA_905333075.3 of Atethmia centrago. Lineage (NCBI taxonomy): Eukaryota > Metazoa > Arthropoda > Insecta > Lepidoptera > Noctuidae > Atethmia > Atethmia centrago. The sequence continues at coordinate 11,390,296 of HG995382.1, forward strand.
GCCTGCTGATCTCTTCATTTCTGATTCGATCACGTAGGGAAACTCCAAGCATAGCCCTCTCCATTGCCCTTTGAGTGACTTTTAGCTTTTTGATAAGGCCCGTTGAAACCTTACGTAATCAGCCTATAATGTTCCCACTGCTGGGACACAGGTCTACATATATATATATATATATATATAATAATAATAATAATAATAATATAATTATATATAGAAACCTTAAATTTGTCAATTTAATCCATATTTCATAAAATATATCAGTTAATCAATCAATTCTGCCTGCCTTTTCCCAACTATGTTGGAGTCGGCTTCCAGACTAACCGGATACAGCTGAATACCAATATTTTACATGGAACAACTGCCTATCTGACCTTCACAACCCAGTAACTGGGTAATGCGACGCCCCTTTGTAAGACTGGTTGTCAGGCTTCTAACGACCTCTAATGACTATCAAAGATCCACGAATGACAGTCGGGACCAACGGCTTAACGTGCGTTCCGAGGTATGGAGGAGTCTTGGTATGTAAAGATGGTCACCGATCCACGGACCAACTCCGGCAAGCGTAGCTTAACCTGATGGATCGACCCGTGCGGCTGGTATTACTTAGCCACGAGCTCTTCAACATATACTTATGCAACATAATCAGCCTATAATGTTCCCACTGCTGGGCAAGTATGTAATTTAATCTAATGTTTTGTGTTTCGTAATGTTAATTACTTTGCATACGATTTGTATAGAATCAAGTTTATCTAACTAAACAGACAGATGTGCTGCTGGGGAGTTTGTTCCACCACTTCTTCTTCCCAACTAAAGCACTAGGAAGTGGTGAAGGGCGTTTTTTTGGGGGACTATCTTATGTAACGTTTGACGTTCGAAAAGTGCTGATTTTCAGCCTAGTTTGAATAACTGACTTTTGATTTTGATTTGATTTGGGACACAGGCCTCCTCTCAGTGTGAGGGAGCGGGTATATCCACCACGCGGGCGCAGTGCGTGTTGGTAGATGTCACAATATGTCTTCGAATTTTTGGTTCTAGGACATGCCGGTTTCCTGACGATGTTATCTTTCACCGTTTTGAGAGCAGTGGTGATGAAATAATTTACACAAAGTAAAGCGCCTGCCTGAGTTCGAACCTACGACCCACAACTCGTAAGTCGCGACCGTTACCACTGGGCCACCACTGCTGAAAATTTATGAATAGATGTAAAATAAAATATAAATGTTTCCATGCACAAATTTACTTGAACAAAACGAATTGCAATTTTAAATTAATTAATAGCATGTAAGTAAAACACTTTTATTCGACACACTATATGAAATAATTGTGTTTTATAAAGTAATATTTATGACAGTAGCTCAAGTCGTGACTGTACGTAATGAAGCAACTTCCGCTATGAAATCATACGAGTGAATCACGAGATATTTGTGATATTTATTTTTTTACTAGTTCTTGCCCGTGGCTTTGCCTGCGCGGAGGTCGGAAAATATCCCACGGGACCGTACTACCGGGATGAAAAGTATACTGTGTCCTAACTTAGATCATGGTCCACTTATGTGCCTAATTTTACCCAAATTCGTTCAGCTGTTTTTGCGTGAAAGAGTAACAAACATCCATCCATCCATTCTTACAAACTTTCGCATTTATAATATTAGTAGGATAATTAGGATTATTAAGTCACTATGGGAAATATGTGAGGTCGAGTGATATGTGCTATTATTCTCGGAAATTATATTTTTCCCACGAGTTTGAATCAGAACGTTAATGATATAATAATTGTTGGATACTGTCGGATATAATCATTGATATCAATGATTAGAAATAGGGTGCACAGGTTTTGTCCAAATAAGGTAATGTCATGATTTCTAAATATTAATAAGATTTGTAGCCACTATACCTACCAACTAAAACAAACTTTACTCAAGCAGAAATAAAATCGTAAACAGCAATTAATACCTAAATATAAGCCTCCAGGCATAAAGGGCGTGCCCACTTACATATAGCTAAAGTACCTACATAAAAAATAGTGATTTTAAACTACTTCTTCTGACCATGCTTTTATCTTGCTGACCATGGTTTTTTATTGTTATTAGTAATGGGCTGTTTATTTACTTTACTTCGATGGTGCTAGTTTATCATTTGTGACTTCGAGTTACAGCTATAGTTTTATGTAAGTGCGCACGCTCTTTATGCCCTGAGGTTTTATCTAGGTATTAAGTTCTGTTAACGATTTAATTTCTGCTTGAGTATAGTTTTTTTTTTACTATGGCAGATATAGTGGCGTGTGCTAGCTGACAAATGGCAAACATTACATTTTACATACTATTGTATAGAATCGAAGTATTCCTAACTGAACAGAGAGCTGTGCTGCTGGGGAGTTTGTTGAGCCACTTCTTCCCAGCTCAAGCACTGGGCCTGGGTCACGCCACATTGCGGCGATAAGTCCCCTCTTTGAGGAGTGGCTAGAGAGGCGCCACGGCGTCCTGCCGGCTGGTCCGGGGATACCGCACGGTCTCCAGTGAGGCAGCGAGCCTCCTTGCCGGATTGCCGCCATGGGATTTGCAGGCAAAAGTCCTCACGCACGTATGGGAGTGGCGCGAGGAGGCGAAACGCCGGGGCGTAACTCCGCTGCCGCGAGAAATCGCGACATAGCGGACGGAGCTCCGGCGGGATCTCCTGGCGACATGGAGAGTACGGTTGTCGCAACCCAATGCTGGGCACGCCACAATTGCAGCTATGAGTCCCCTCTTTGAGGAGTGGCTAGAGAGGCGCCACGGCATCCTCACCTTCCGCCTGACGCAGGTCCTCACCGGACATGGCAGCTTCGGGAGGTACCTGTGTCGGATAAGGCGGGAGGAAACGCTCGGGTGTCACCATGGTGTTTGATCATCCGGAGGACACGGTGGAGCATACGGTGGAGGTCTGCGTGGCTTGGGCAGAGCACCGCCGTGTCCACGTGGAGGCGATCGGTGGCGGAGATCTCTCGCGTCCGGCCCTGTTCCAAGCCATGGTACGGAGCGAGAGGGCATGGGCAGCCGTCACCTCCTTCTGCAAAGCAATAATGCTCGTGAAGGAGGAGGTGGGACGGGTGAGGGAGAGGCAAATTTCGCGTCCGCATGCCCCTAGCCGCCGCACGAGACGCCTTGGGCGTCGGGAATTCCAGACGGATTTCCAGCCACCGCAGGCGCGGGCTTGCGGACGGTGAGTAATGGGTAGCTCGCCATTTAATAAGGACCAGACCCGGATCGACAGCACGTTGTGTTCCACGTGCGCCTCAAAGAGATGTCAGCACAAGTGTAGGGGTCCACTAGGGCCGATGCCTGCCGCGGTCGCGGGAATGTCCGAAAAGGTCACCGAGGCCCCTGGCAACACAGGCAACGGAAGGAACACGGGTGGGCTTTAGTCAGTAAGAGCCTGACACACCTAAAAAAAAAGCACTAGGAAGTGGTGAAGGGCTTGCGTTTTTGGGGGACTGTCTTATGTTATTTTGATGTTCGAAAAGTGCTGATTCTCAGCCTAGTTTGAATAAATGACTTTTTATTAAATGTTGAAATACTAGGTAGGTACATATAAGTGTGATGTGAGAAGGCGTATCATTTCGGTAATAATACTAATTATATGAGATCTATGGTAAAGTCAAATAGGTAAGTTATTTCTACTTTATTGAGATGGTTTATGAGCTAAAAGAAATATTTATACTTTGGCTACACGTTCTTCTGAACCACTGACAAAATCATAAAAATAAAGGAAATCCTAAATAGCGATGAACATTAACATTTTGTCGGGAAATCATCAATTTTAATTAATTTAAGTTTATTATTAACAAAAAATATTTTCATAATTTACGTATATTTCGCACAAACTATCTGTATCTGTCAGTTACTTTATAGCCAATCATGACTCACGACACAGGTATCTCTCTCTATATTCAATAAAACATATTGAATATTAAAATAGACAATAACGAGAGGTGACATGTCTTTTAGTAATAGCACATTAGATATATACAAAGTTTCGTTGACATACCACGAATTCATGGATGCAATAACATGGCTACATAATACCGGACACTACGAAAGTAAATAGATAGAAGACTCACTTGTAACAGCATGCGATCGTGTCTCCGTGGTCAAGTTATGTATGTGTGACGGACGATACAGACAATTCTTTCTTCTGTACGACAAACTGTCCTTGAAATATCACTGAAACAAAAGAAGATCGAGTTAAGCCAGTTGTCGTCAGTACTAATAGGAATGTCTTAAACTAAATAGTCAGAAAACTGACAAAATGCAATAGCTGGGAGATAATCAAAGATTATTCTTTCACCACTTTTTTAAAGCCATAAGCTGCATCTGTAATCAATCAAAGACCATAAATACAACGTACTGAAAACGAAGCAAAAAGAGTATAGAGGATAAGTTTAAGAACTTTTCATACAAAGTGACTGGTCACGTGACTTATGTTTGTATGAGGAGTAGAATTTTATTTTTTAGATTTCGACCTATGTTCCTTGGGGAAAGTTGTTCAGTTTTATACACCTGATTACCTCCTAAAATATCCGCACTCCTTTTAAATCGATCCTGTATAAGGATCGTAGCAGGTGGCGTTGTAGTTTCTGCCTACCCCCATGGGAAAAAGGCGTGAGTTTATATAAATATGAAAACGATGGCTGAGGCAATGGAAACAAAAGTTCTCAATTTAGATCTCACGGCATTCATCATCATCTGCCTAGCCTTTTCCCAACTATGTTCGGGTTGGCTTCCAGTCTAACCGGATGCAGCTAAATACCAGTATTTTACATGGAGCGACTGCCTATCTGACCTCCAAAACCCATTCACTGGGCAACACGATACACCTTGGTAAGACTGGTTGTCAGACTTTCGGGCTTCTACGGTCGTAGAAGCCCGAAAGTCTGACAACCAGTCTAACGTAGTCGTAACGACTGTCAAATATCTAGAAATGACAGCCGGGACCAACAGCTTAACGTGCTTTCCGAGGCACGAAGGGGTCTTGGTATGTAAAGATGGTCACCTATCCACGGACCAACCGCGGCAAGCGTAGCTTAACCTGATCGATCGACCCGTGCAGCTGTTGTTACTTAGCCACAAGCCCCTTAGATCTCACGGTATTAATTTTGCGTTAAAGTATGGACCTTCTGCATTTGTCTATTTTGTATCATAGTGTGTGTGTCCATCGATATGGCCAAAGGTCGTCCCGCATTTGATTTTGACATTACACAATGCACGAATGGACGAAATTCACGCTTCAAACATGAAAGCTGATCCCGATGTTACTCAATCCCATCAAGTGACGACCTTTAGTGCACTTACGTGAGAGAGCTTGAGTAAAAAGCGGTATTCTATTTTTTTTTTCGTGGATAACATAATATAATATCACGCCTCTATTTCCCGAAGAGTTAGGCAGAGGTGTACTTACCTATACCCACATTTCGCCAGTTATGTTTAAGTTCCATGTAATGGGGGGCGAGCCTATTGCCATTAACCCTTTGACCGCCACATTAAAAATGCAAAAACATGCCATCGGCGCCGAGCTACGCATTATTCCTTATAAATCTGTCATGTATTCGTGAGTTCGAGACCGTGGCGTGCTGGGCACATTTTGGTTTGTCATCTATACATGACTGTGGCGGTCAAAAGGTTAAACGGGTATAAATCCAGACTCTGCCATGATTTTTTTTTTTTGGGTGGAAATTTATCAAATAACTTCTCCCACTCTGGAGGGTGTGTCAGACTCTTACTGACTAAAACCCACCCGTATTCCTTCCGTTGTCTGTGTTGCCAGGGGCCTCGGTAACCCTTTCTAACTTCCACGCGACCCCAGCAGGCATCGGCCCTAGTGGACCCCGACCCCTACACTTGTGCAACGCGCCGTCGACCCGGGCCTGGTCCTTATCGGAGGGCGAGCTACCCATTGCTCACCGTCCGCAAGCCCGCGCCTACGGTGACCGGAAATCCGCCCGAGATTCCCGACGCCCAGGGCGTCTCCTGCGGCGGCTAGGGGCGAGAGAGCGTGAAATTTGCCTTTCCCTCAACCGTCCCGCCTCCTCCTTCGCGAGCATTACTGCTTTGCAGACTCCGCCGGGCTGCTACTGAGATTTTCCAGATGGAAAACCCAATAATACTTTGCCCGACCTGGGAATCGAACCTAGGACCTCATGCTCAGCAGTAGCGCTTGCGACCACTAGACCAACAAGGCAGTCTATACGCGAACTAAATTAAAATGCAATATTGGTGATTATTTAGTTATTGTTACTGAATTATTGACATAATATAATTATTTAATACTTAGTGAATATTTGATACATTTTAAAAGCGTACCTAATGAATTTTAAATAACGATGTAATTTTTTTTTATTTATTATTTTATTTATCATCAATGTAATATTTTCAACACAATGTATTTTGTGAAGAAATAAATGACTATTTCATTCAAACTAAGTTTGTAATAATTGGATAGCAGATTATGGCACGTACTCGTAAAGCGTTCATAGAACAGATTTTTGTCAGTCATAGAAAATATTACCTCTTTTTCAATTCCTATGGACTTGATACACCTGCTTAGATATTTTATTTTTATCACATTGCAGCATTGAATGAAAACGCTTGAATGAAACACAATACTATTCGATTTAAAATGTTTTGTTTCAGTTATAGTATAATGTGGCAGTATTGATAATGTTAATAATATTCAAGCATAAAAATATAACTAACATTATCCAGTACAAGTAGCTCCCATCATAAAATTTTATAACCCAGGCGATGTGCATAATAATCTTATTCACAGAGTTTTCTTCCGTCCAAACCTCTATGGAAATTAAACATCTGTTAAACCGTTATATTTATTGCGAACCTTTGCCTTTCCTTCTTCGTTGTAGGTTCATATTTATTTGTCAATTCTTAAATGGTTTTCTTTGAAATATGTTAAGATACTATAGTTAAGTATATTTTGGTGACAGGGGCAAAAAATTTGTTTAAGTGAAGTAGAATGCTAAATTTCTACAAAGGTTTTTTTTTTGGCTGGGTAATTATCAAATAACTTCTCCCGCTCTGGGCGGAGCAGGAGGGTGTGTCGGACTCTTACTGACTAAAAACCACCCGTGCTCCTTCCGTTGCCTGTGTTGCCAGGGGCCTCGGTAACCCTTTCGGACTTTCCCGCGACCCCGGCAGGCATCGGCCCTAGTGGACCCCTACACTTGTGCTGACGACATCTCTTTGAGGCGCGCGTGGAACACATCGCGCCGCCGCGCACAGTGGATCGAAAATCGGCTGTAGAAGACATAGGATCTCGATTTCTTAAATGTTATTTTTTTTTGCTGGAAATGACTTCTGCTCATCATTACTGTTCTATAAAAAGTCATATGAGGTAATTGTGTGCACAAATGGAAGAGTTATAACTTTTATAAGAAAAAAATGTATGGAGCTGACATGAAAAATGAGGATATCTCTGGAATCGCAAGGTTGGCCGTTATATCCTTGCACACTGTTATAGTACTATTTATTTGTGAATTTTTGACATACTTAATATCGCGGCATCATTTGCGATTTTTTTTTAAATCTTCAAAATTAAAAAAAAAAAAGTATATGATACATTTTAATGCTTAAATATGGCTATACCAAGTGTAATTTACAATATTTTTTATGCTTAGACCAAAACATTCTAAGAAATCACAAAGTCGTATTACCTACTTATTTGAAATGACATGGTAATTATGAATTACATAATATGTAATCTTGTCTAATGCCTCAAGTCCACATTAGCTAATGATTAATAAAACTTAATACCTATATACCTGTTAAAAGGATACGTACCATAATGAGGGTAATCAGATAAACGTGATCATTAGTCAATAACAATAAATGGTAAACTATTGTATGATTAAAAAAAAAGCAAACTATTAAAAAAAAATATTAACTTAACCTAACCTAACATAAACAATAAAATTTAACTTATATTATACTTCGTCACCATCAGAATCCACTTCAGAATCAGGCTCTACAATAGATATAACTTCTAAGAACTCTGTCGGAGCTTCCTGATCCTGAAGTTTCAGTAGTTCTACTGTTTCCTTAAAGTATGTCTGCCTCTTGTGGGCATTTAATTTTGGTCTTGTGGAAGAAATTAGAGGATCAGAAGAGACGATAAGCATATTGAGGATATCCTCGTTTGATGCTTGTCTAGTCTTTTTCCTCGAATGGTGTTGTCTGAACCTCCTAAAGTCTTTGTTTCGGGCCTCTGAAGCTTCTTCCGAAAGACTTTGAAAATTCTTCCAATTGGTACAATAGCATTTTCTGCAATTATGTCCCCTCCGTGAATCAACAATTTGTGGACGGTTGATGACATGTAGTACCAATCGTACAGTTTCACGTATTTTTCAGCGGTTGTTCTAGCGTATTCTTTAAATTTCGGCACGTCTACAATCTCTCCAGATGTGATAGCTTGCAGAATCACAGCAAATCTGCGTATTAGGTCTTCATCTAATCCAGTGATCGCTGCAGTTTTATCAGGAAATTCAAAAAACCGCCTTGCTGTGTTCCCGTCGTTAGTTGTGCCTGATCCTTGCTTAACGATGTCAATCAAAAGATTGAGATCATCTTTGAATCGATCTTGAATGAGTTTTTTTCGTAAATGCAATAACTCTTGATGACCTTCTCCTCTTGCAGACCACTTTTTGAAGTCGAGACGATACGCTATGTGTAGAAGACATTCCATCACATTAATGCGGGCATGAAGTGATATAATCCGAACTCATACACACCAGAAGAAATGGTTTTTGACGCAATGACATCTAACCTATTAATTTCTGTAGGCTTAGCCAAACACAGGTAGCAGGCCGCATTTGACTTAGCTTCAGACAGATATGTACAAATTTTGCCGTCAATCATCGTCATCATTAATTTGTGACTAATTTCATGTCCTTGACATTTTGAGGGAACGAGAGCTTCAATTTCGTTATCCATTGCAGTTTTTTCATTTATGACAACGTCTTTGGTTTCTTTCACAAAACTAAACTGGACTGGACGGCAATACCTAGGTGAGCAGGGTTTTGGATTCACCCATACGGTATCGCCGTCAGCTGTCAACTTTAATGGAACCAAAGAGGTCATAAATATGCTGGAATCATCTTGACCACTCTCTATGTTTTGCTTATATCTACTTTCGTTAGATGCACCGTCAAATCCCCACTTTGATATTAATATCAATTGTTTATCTTGTATCGCATCAGGACTACGAATAGTTTCAAAAATTCTGTTCACTGTTAAATCTAGTAACGCTTGTAGTGCAATCTTAGCAGATGAATCCGTTACAGTCACAAATGTCTTCGGAGGGTAGCACTGTAGCTTAGCTTTTTGCACTTTATAGTAAGACGGATATATCTCCTTTGAACCTTCTCGAATATTCGTTTCCCTTAATGTGATTTATTGCCATTTCGATAGTTTTATTGAAAGTAGCAAACCCAGTGCTTTTTCTGGTGAAAATATTGTTGAAGGAGCTGGTTTGTTCAACATTTCCTTGATTTTTGCTGCTGCTTCTGGATTTTGGAGCATATGTTCAATAACAGATGCAATATCCTCACGACCATCTCCTTTCAAAAGTGCTGCAGCTGAATAAGCTACTTCATTAGGGTCATCGCCTATATGTTCATCAGATCGTCTCTTCTTCTGCTTGTTACTTAGATCTTCAAACGGCTTTCGAGATCTTTTTGTCATCGTTGAAGTTGATTTCATTGTTGAAGTCGATGGTACAGGTTCAGGTACAGGTTCAGTAGAAATATTTTCACGTGTTGATTCTTGAATGAGCAAATTGGTTTGCACGCAGTTTGGCCAGTAAATATTTGCCTCAAGCCAATTACTGTAATCACGTCTAAAAACTTCACTTTTCCTGTGGGATCGTAACCATCTCTTTTGAACTGCCCGTGTAAATGTTCGACAAAATTCTTTCACAGTAACACTGTCTTCATCTGAAAGGCTAGAGCCCAGTCGAATAACAAGTGTGTTGAACAATATTTCATGATCGAAAGAGGAAGCATCCTGATTGCTCAGAATAACAAACAAATCCAAATTTGTAATAATGCTTTCCATTATTCACGATCACTGAGTAAAAAGACACGGTAGGTTAGATGTTAGTATTAGAAATGCTCTAAATGAACTGAAGTTGTGAATCCAATGTTTGACTATTTATTGTTATTGACTTATTTTTTTTTTTTTGAGGGTGGGAAATCATCAAATAACTTCTCCCACTCTGGGCGGAGCGGGAGGGTGTGTCAGACTCTTACTGACTAAAACCCACCCGTATTCCTTCCTGTTGCCTGTGTTGCGGGGGCCTCGGTGACCCATAAGTACCTTCCCGCGACCCCGGCAGGATTGTTATTGACTAATGATGGTATCACATTTATCTAATTACTTTCATTAAGTTAATCCTGCACTAATTGCTAAATTAGCGAGTACCCCAAATTATTTTGGTACGTATCCTTTTAACTAGGTATATAGGTATTAAGTTTTATTAATCATTAGCTAATGTGGACTTGAGGCATTAGACAAGATTACGTATTACGTAATTCATAATTACCATGTCATTTCAAATAAGTAGGTAATACGACTTTGTGATTTCTTAGAATGTTTTGGTCTGAGCATAAAAAATATTGTAAATTACACTTGGTATAGCCATATTTAAGCATTAAAATGTATCACATACTTTTTTATTTTTTAATTTTGAAGATTTAAAAAAAAATCGCAAATGATGCCGCGATATTAAGTATGTCAAAAATTCACAAATAAATAGCACTATAACAGTGTGCAAGGATATAACGGCCAACCTTGAGATTCCAGAGATATCCTCATTTTTCATGTCAGCTCCATACATTTTTTTCTTATAAAAATTATAACTCTTTCATTTGTGCACACAATTACTTCATATGACATTTTATAGAACAGTAATGATCAGCAGAAGTCATTTCCAGCAAAAAAATATAACATTTAAGAAATCGAGATCCTATGTCTTCTACAGCCGATTTTCGATCCACCGTGCGCCGCCGTCGATCGGGCCTGGTCTTTATTGGACGGCGAGTTACCCATTGCTCACCGTCCGTTCGCAAGCCCGCGCCTACCCAGCGTGGCCGGAAATCAGCCCGGGATTCCCGACGCCCAGGGCGTCACTTGCGGCGGCTAGGGGCGAGTGGGCGCGAAATTTGCTTTTCCCTCAACCGTCATTACTGCTTCGCAGAAGGAGGTGACGGCCGCCCATCATAAATATGTTAACTTACTGTAGTTATATTTTGGTGACAAGGGCAAAAAGTTTGTATAAGTGAAGTAGAATGCTAACTTCTACAAAGCTACAAGCTTGGCACGTTTGGAACTAACGCCGCCCTCTTATTTTGCCACAGTGTAACCATGTTCTTCCTAAAGTAGTTCAATGGTTCCAATATTGACAGTTTTAACAAACAGAAGACAAATTTTCGTACTTTAAAAATTATTATTCAAAAAAATTCAAATATCATTTATTTCAATTCATTCAAGATCATAATTTATTATATTTTATATTTAAATAAATTCAAATAAAAAAATTTCATATTAATAAATATATATATATATATATATATATATATAAATAATTAGTAAAATAATACAAATAAAATCAAAATTAAAATTGTAATATAATCATAAAATCATATTGATTACGAAATCTGATGACATTAATCATATAACAATGGTCAATGTAATGACAATCAAACCTGCTCGCAAATGCTCGCTTATTGATCGAAGTTCAAAAACGTTCAAGTTCCAGATCTCATCTCAGCGACGATCAATGTGAAAAACTTGTCAAAATAGAGGAAAATGTAAAGTTTTTTGACAGATTAGAATGTGAATGTTCTTTTAAAAATAGGTACGGCAATTCTTCATTCCGTTGGGTTTTCTGGGACAACTCAAATAGTTAGGCAATGCTATTTTGTCTCAATTTTCAGTTTTCCTAATCCATGTTTATCTGATCTTTTGTTTCACGACGACGAATATGTTTCAATTTTCTTTGTCACAGATTGATTATACGATAGTGACTTTATTTAGTCTGAACGAGATCTGATCACAAAAAAAAAACCGTTCGTTTTTTAAGTGAAAACTTCTTTAGCCGCGTTGAGCGATTACTGGTAGGGGCAAAACGTATGGGTTCGCGTCACCGACATGCAGTCGTAGCAGTAAGTTAAGTTAAATTGACTACGTAAAGAGTTTAATTTGTGTATACTGTGCATTGTTTAAATTGTGTTTTAGATACCTAATCATTATTTTATGGAAATAAAAACTTCTTTAGGCGCGTTGAGCGATTTTTGTTAGGGGAAAAACTTATGGGTTCGTGTCACCGACATGCCTGCGCCAACATGCTGTAGTAGCAGTAAGTGAAGTTAAATTGACCACGTGAAAAGTTTAATTTGTGTATACTGTACATTGTTTAAAGGCTCCTACATACTGGCGCGACAAGTCGCGCCAGTATGTAGGAGCCTTAAATCGTGTTTTAGATAATCAGTATTTTATTGAAGTGAAAACGTCTTTAGGCGCGTTGAGCGATAAGTTTTGACTTCTGTCGGCAGTTCCCATGACTGCTTATGTTTTTTTGCTATGTAGTATCGGTTTACTTATCAGTCGAATTTTGTGAAGCCTAGATTGCTACTGGGATCTTTCGGCGCTTGAATGACTTTGTCAGGGGGGCGTAAGTGTAGGGGTCCGCTAGGGCCGATGCCTGCCGGGGTCGCGGGAAAGTCCGAAAGGGATACCGTGGCGCCTGGGAAACACAGGCACCGGAAGGAACACGAGTGGGTTTTAGTCAGTAAGAGTCTGACACACCCGTCTGACGTTTTGTATATTTGATAATATACAAAACAAAAAAAAAATGGGGGGGCGTTGTTGGTAAATAATTGTGAAATTGGTACAGAAATGTTATTCGCAAAATAAGATGGCGGCGTTAGGTACAATTTGGCCACGTACCAAGCTTGTAGCTTTGTAGAAGGTTAGCATTCTACTTCACTTATAAAAACGTTCTCCTTAATGTGGGACCGCAGTGGCAGCCCGCGAAATTCAAATTTTCTTACGTTTTTTGCAATTTGCAGGTCAGTCGACCATAACCAATACCTATTATAATCATTAGATTAATAATTGATACATCTCTGTTGTTAGATTCGTTCCAGAATCGAAGAATCTATCTTTTATGGACAAGTTCATATGAAACAAATCTAACTTAGGGAGATGTATGAATTATTTTATCTACACCCATGCTATAAATCCTCTGTAAAAGTTTCTGAAACAGTTAGCTTATTGCCAACATTAAAACAACCAGTGTCATAGTAACCATAATATAATCCAAACGAGTGTTATTATGTTGTACTAAATTACATATGCAACTCTTTTTCAAAAAAAGAACATTGTCATGCACGCGCGTTTCACTACCACAGTGCCGTACATAATTAAAAAAAACTTGTAAGTTATTCGAATTCACGTTGTATCCCGCCATTTTTGTTGGATATTAGTACTTATTGCAAAAAAGTATTTTTGTTGTTTACAAAAATGAGTGAGCTTTGATAACACATAACCAGGTATTTCTAATGCAGCAAAGAAAGAATGTTTATTCTGCACCAAACAAAACGCACATTACAAAAATTTACATAAAATACACACATATACAAAGTAGCTAAAAGCCTCGTAATCAACCCATATAAGTTTGACAATCCTGTCGATTACGTAATATTTATTCTGTGTTGCGCCACTGTCAGATGACAACCAATGACAACATAACATACAATCAAAACAAAAACAGAATGGCGATTACAGAATGGGGAAATAACTAAGTACTTTTATAACAAATAAACAAACTATAACTAGAACAATTAAACAGTGCGTCGCATCTGTGCAAGAAAAGGTCGTTGCTCAGCGAAATGCTGTGACTTCGGACAAGCCTATCGTCAACAGCGCTGATTTTCAGCAATTACCTACTTGTCGAATGACGTAATGACGTCCTCTGTGTGAAGTAATAAATCTGGTAAGTGAAAATTTTCCACAGAAATATTTGTGATTCAAGCTGAATAAAGTATGTATATAAATAATAAATATATATCTGTATCAATGCGCAAAGAACTTTTCTAACCAATTATTACCAGAAACTTTACATGAATTTAGATAGTTCTTACAACACTGTACAACACCCTATGGTTTCAGATCCTTTTAAAGAGGATTCATAATTATCATGTGTGTAGATAAATTCTTGTATGCAACTGTACATAATTAGGTATTAAAACACTTATGTGATACTATTGTCACCCACATTCGTGTTTTAATACCCCTTAATAAAAAACAGTTGCATAAAAAACTATTAATGACTATAATTCTGTAAATACGAGTACATATTTGTTATAGTCGCAAATCATATTTTGATCAAATCTGACACTGACCTGCAAATTGCAAATAAGTAAGAAAATTTGAATTTCGCACGTAATTACGTAAGACGCTGACAACACCTAAACCGCGGTCACTGTCAAATTGCATAGAAAAGAAAGAGAAGCGCGATGACACAACGCTTATTAATTTATTGCAAAATATGAAGCAATTATCTATTTATCAAAATTGAGTTGAGTAATCGAAAATAAAAAAACAACCAAGTTCTGCATTCAAATAAGACGTTCTTGTTATTAATTAAATACGTAACGTATTTTGATATTTAATACAGATATTTTGGATTAGAACTTAAGGTAAGAGGTGAGTTTAACATTAGTTTGTATCGAGATTTTTTTTCAAAACGTGTTTTGGTAACAACCAAGTTCTGGGAAATATGTTCAAAATTAACATATATTTTTTCCGCTACCACTAACTATACAGATTTGGCAATTTTTTTTCTCAAGAGAAACCTATTTTGGTCAATTAGGTCTTGTCAGCGCCAAGTCTTCAACGTTTGCCGTTGTCAGAAAAGGGTAGCAACCTCCATACATCCCTTTGTATTGATAATAATCAATCAACATGGTGAGCATGTTCACATAATTGACATGGGTATGACATACTGGACGTGATCTCCAGTCATCTTTTCCTGGTATAAAGGTCAGGGTAATTGGTTTTATGTTTCCAAAGTTAGCTTTGCGAGCCGGTTTATGCTATTTTCTATCGAGATACTTTTCTTAAGCCTTAAGGAGTAAGAAGAAGAAGGAAACTGTGGTCGCCAATGTGTTCAGAATGAATGTCGATTTTTATTTGATTTTTAATTTTCGACGTCATTCCGATAACCGTGATCAATAATGCAATTTAATGGGGTACTGGTGTATCATTAGTAGAAAAATTGGGGACTACTGATATACTAATGTTGGTCTTCAAAGTTCTTGAAATAATTAATATTAATAAATTAACGAGAACGTTCTTAATACGACCGTGCTTCAATAAAGGCTCACGCAGTCAGGCGCGACGCGTCTATAGTAGCACAATTTCTATGAAAAGCTCATGGAAAGTGTCACGCTGCGTTTCGCACTGCCTTTCGCGCCCGCGATATCGCGCCAGTTTGCACGAGCCTTAAATTGAAATAGGTTTCTCAATAATAGTTTCAGAGCAAACGGATTCAGACTCAGCGGAATTTGCACTATTGTTTGAATGAATAATGAGTTCTATGAAGTAACTCAGTAATCTACGCTTTGAGTAAGACAAGGTTCTATTACAATAAACATCTGACGATCAATAAACAGTAGGAGACTTCAAGATTATCAAGCTATGCTTGTGTGGTCCAACGGATGTACCGCACAGATGTAAGATAACTAAAGCTCCATTTACACGGTGCTAGTTTATTGCTTGTGGCATACAAAAATTGAAGGGCAACTAACTAGCATCGTCTAAACAAGACATACAATATTGTTGCACGATACGGGCAAGTTAGTTGCCGTTCAAAACTGGTATAGGTGTAAATAGTACGTACAATAAAATTGCACGTGCAATAGAATCGCATTCAACTCTACAAGTAAGACAGATGAAACAAATTAAAAAAAAAAAACATGAAAAGACTTTCAATATTTCTTCTATGAATATTTGGCAGCGCAGATACGGGCAAACTTGAATCAATTGTACAAGGACGTGCACCTCTGAATTAGAACGAGGTAAAACTTGTTTGCAATAATCGCCTTGCAATAAAATTTCCTTGGTGTAAGTCGCATGCGATTTTATTGAACGGCATAACTGGCATTTAATTATTGTATGCCATTTTATGTAAATCGCACGCGTGTAAACACTTGCATACAATTCTTGAATGGCAATGGCAATATGGCAATGGAACGTGCTTTATGGCATGCGATTACTGCTCTTGAACGTTCCAGAAACTTGCACCGTGTAAATGGAGCTTAAAGTTAAGGCAACATGTAATGCATTAAATATTAAACAATACCACAGAATACGAGTCGCGATGTTCGTAATTATTTTGATTGGTGCTCACACTTGATATAATTAATCATTCAGTTTCGTCCGCAGTGTCTGCGTTTATTAATCGCGTGTAATCGCAATGGCCAAACTGTAAATGTGTTAAACTGATTAATGGACGCGAATCAAATTTGATTATCTGAAAGTGCTTTATGTGGTGGTGTTTCACAATATACAACATGTTACAAAAATATTTCGAGTCGGTCAGTCAGCCGTGTTGTTAATAATGTTGTTTTACAGACAGGATTTATTAACTTTTGACCGTAACATTAATATCTTTAAATTCTTTTGTTATTATAATGAGTATTTCTGTATCAAGTTCTGTTAAGGATTTTGGGGCTTTGACAGTCCTTTGAAGTTCGCTGCACAAACTGTTCTCCTGAAGAGAGACCTCATGGTGCGAATTATAAATACTGTCTGGAAATAAGATTGGTCGTGGTAGCAGGGGTTGTAGACTTCTGCCGGGGTCGCGGGTCCGGGATACCGTAGTCTCTGGCAACATGCAGGCAACGGAAGGAAGACGGCTCCGCCCAGAGCATAAGTTATTTGATAATTTCGGTTGCAGACTTGCCAACCACTTACAAATCTGCCGATAAATTTAAACTAATTACTTATAGGTATGTGGTTTCTAAAAGCGGATTTTATTACAGGTCACCAATGCAAAGGTAAGGGTTACTTTAGATAATCCTGTCTCATAATTATCACATCCTGTAGCGGAGATAACTTTTATTTACTTACCTACTGGAAATCCAATTATACTTTTTTATGACTAAAATTTCCTTAACATAGGTACTAAAAATAGAGTAATGTGACAGATCATGTTGGTTATATTCTAGTCAAAATTGGCAATGTCATCCAACGTGCCAAAATGATAATGAGGTTTTTGTCCGATTTTTTACATGACATTGTCGCGCTTTGTTGTTTTTAGGGTTCCGTACGCTCTTAATAAGGCTCCGCTGTCCGTCCGTCACAGGGCTGTATCTTTTGAACCGTAATAGGTAGACACTTGAAATTTTTACAGAGTATGTACTACTATGTGTGGTATAACAACAAATAATAAAAATAAAATAAAGTAAGAAATGAAAGCGGATTATATACATGAAACATGTTTTTTTCGGCGTTTATTCCTCAATCTTAAAGCCCCGTATTGATGGACAACAGTTGCTCAATACCAAAGTCTCTCAACATCACGATGATTTCGCTCGCCGAGCGGCTTCAACAAGGCGTGATTAACTCCGCAACACAAATGTTGACAGCAACTGAGCAACTTGTTTATGCAACCATGTTTACAATGAATACAGGGCTTAATAATGGAAATACAAACAAACGTCTAACTAATATACATATTTACAAAAGCATTTATAAAAAATATGTAGTGTTAAATATTATACGGTGGTACGGAACCCTTCATGTACAAGCCCGGCTCGCACCTGGCCGCTCTTTTTATTTCATTTGTTTTCTGTTTGTTCTATATTTGAAATAGGTTTCTACATATTTATTACTTACTTAGGTATAGTTATTATTATGTTCAAGTTATTGTAATGCTACGGCTACATTGTCCTATGGACAAAAAAGTGGTTCAAATTGTGGTATGTGGTAGCTGAATATACGGTGTATGGGTTGATACACCGTATATTCAGCTACCGTTGGACCACTATTTACAACACACCCTGTATATCTACGTCATGGTGTTTATGTGTAGTATAGTGAATCTATTTATTATTCAATGTGACCACAAACAAGGTAAATGTCAAGCTATATTTACAAGTATAATAATAATAAACAATACAATAATAAAATAAAATACAAACATAGTTTTCAATAATGTTGCAGGAATTTGTTCTGAATGATGATAAGTGGGTGACTCATTTAACAGTAACTCAATACTGGGTCTAATGCTACTGCTACATTGTCGCGATAAGGCGAACTACACTTCGCGATCTCTCTGTTTATAGCGAGACGTCGAGCGGTGTGCGAGGGAGAGTGCGCTAACTGTAGTTCGCCTTATCGCGACAATGTAGCCGTTAGGATAATTCTACGTCTATTCTATCCATTGTCGCGATAACGTGAACTTCACTTCACATCGGCTATGAGGCTGATTGTAAATGTATGTTATGAAAGCTCTCACAGCAAAGAGTAAAGGAAAAAGTCGGAAAATCGTTCATTTGTAGTTTAGTGTAGTTATCACGTTTTGTTTTGTTTGCGATTACAAATTTACATTTCCAGTTGGAGAATTGACCGTGACGTATATAGATGTATGGGAGAACCTTTTCTCAACTACAAAGATAAATTTGTTCTTGGGATAAGTTCAGCCTAACTAAGGAACCCATCATTGTGCGTGGTCCGACACGCACTTGGCCGGTTTTTTACATACATAAACTCACGCCTTCTTCCCATGGGGGTAGGCAGAAACTATAGAACACCACCTGCTATGTTCCTTACATACTCCTTTTGCTTCGTTAACGTTCATACATCTGCAGGCTTAGCATGACGCTTTCTATTTCTCCGAAGACTAGACATGGCTCTTTCTATACAAAGTGACATTTCGTTTCTCCTTTTTTGACATCCCACCGTAGAAATCCTTCTACATAAAAAAGGACCTAGACAAAGATCGTTATAAACAAAAGGCAAGATGACAGATTGTAGAATTATTTCTACGGTGAGATGTCAAAAATGGAGAAACGAAATGTCACTTTGTATAGAAAGAGCCGTGTCTATTCTTCGAAGAAATACAAAGCTTCATGCTAAGCCTGCTGGTCATACACGCACGCCGGTTGCGAGTTCTACGCACCTGACCTTTCTGAAGAACATCACCAATGAGGTCACTATATGTCTTCCTGGGACGTCCCCTCCCGGCGCACACTGGTCCCGAATGATAAAAAAGTGGACATTAAGAAATTTTTGACAGAAGGTCAACGGATTCGGCTGATTTTTTTTTTTGTAGACAGCTGATGCAATTACAAATCACTTTTATAGATTGAGTTTTTGCCAAATAAGCCGTATTTTCAGAGAAAAAAAATATTCAAATATTTTTTGTATGAAAGAAATCCTAATTTTGTCTTTATCTTCCAAGATTCAAACGTATTCAAAATAAAACTTAGCGCAGCTTGTAGAGGTGCTAATTGCTCACCACTTTGTCATAGACACTCTTCTGCGATTTTGTGCTCCTTTTGAGTTACAGGCACTTTAAATATTTTTTGTAATAAAAAATCCTAATTTTCTCTTTATCTTCCAAGATTCAAACGTATTCAAAATAAAACTTAGCGCAGCTTGTAGAAAAGCTAATTGCTCACCACTTTGTCATAGACACTCTTCTGCGATTTTGTGCTCCTTTTGAGTTACATGCACTTTAAATATTTTTTGTATGAAAAAATCCTAATTTTGTCTTTATCTTCCAAGATTCAAACGTATTCAAAATAAAACTTAAAGCAGCTTGTAGAGATGCTAATTGCTCACTACTTTGTCATAGACACTCTTCTGCGATTTTGTGCTCCTTTTGAGTTACAGGCACTTTAAATATTTTTTGTATAAAAAAATTCTAATTTTGTCTTTATCTTCCAAGATTCAAACGTATTCAAAATAAAACTTAGCGCAGCTTGTAGAGTAACTCTTACAAATATATGAAATTATCAGTATCAAATAAACAAACAAGGAAATCTCAAAACGTGTTCAGACATGTTTATGTACAGGTAAGTTATTGTGTGACTCGTATGTAAAATTTTTTTTGTATAGAGTCATTGCTTAATTACCCTATAAGTGACGATTTCGG
This sequence comes from Atethmia centrago, assembly GCA_905333075.3. NCBI lineage: Eukaryota > Metazoa > Arthropoda > Insecta > Lepidoptera > Noctuidae > Atethmia > Atethmia centrago. The sequence continues at coordinate 11,410,504 of HG995382.1, forward strand.
CTCTATTTGGTCATCTAGTCGAACGCGTCGAAAACGCTGAATGATGAATAGGTATATAAATTGCAATTAAAAATTCCCTTTGTAGTTTTGCGGTATTTATGTAGGAGCACATCTTAGTATGTTTTATTTTCTCGTGACTCATCCAAATTGCAAGAATATTTGGCTCATTATCTAACTACCCCATTAAGTAATGAGGTAGTTAGGTAATCAGCCATTATCTAACTACCCCATTAAGTAACGGGATAGTTGGGTAATGAGTCATATATCAATAGTATAAGGGCAAGCGGAACCCGTTTTTGTTCATTACGCGTCTTGTGCTCGTAAAAACAACACAATTTTTTATCAACTATCACCACATTGTAACTTTTATTTATTTGCCTGTAACATTTTTGTATCAAAATGACTACATTTGTGACTAATTTAGACATTTTTTCTTTTTTGAGTAATAGTGGGTGCCTTAAAAATAGTGATTTACTGTGTCAAACCATTATAAATCGTATTTCAAGTGAAATTCCAAACGAAGAGCTCAGTATTATCAAAAAGTTTTGCCAAAATTATACGTCAAACCTAGCTAGAAGATGGGACAATTCAGGTAGAAACGAAAGATTTGGTGTTAAAAACAAGGAGTGGTTGGAGTCTAAAATTTTGTGGCCAACTTTAACTTCTGTGAATTTTCCTATGTTGTTTGATCCAGAATATACCATAGAGGACATTTCAGTAGACGTAGAAGAGCATAATTTATCGTACGAAGAGGAAGCGGGTGCATCTACATCAGAAGCTACCACAAATACTCCCAGAACTAGAAATAAACGACCATTTGAAGATTTAACAAATAAGCAGAAGAAAAGACGTTCTTTGTCTCTTTTGGAGCATTCCGAAGAAGAGCTGTTCTATGCTCTTATTGCTAAACTTAATGAAAACGGGCGCACTGTTTGTTCTAAAGTTATTAAGTGCCTCTCAAATAAGCCAGAAAAGGTGCAAGAAGTAAGTGACTTTTTATATAAAGCTTCTGATAAATCGATTTCCGAGGAAGACACCTTAGCTCTTGCCACAGCATTGAGTTTATCAAAATGGCAATATCTAACTTTGAGGTCCATTTTAAGTACAAATGGCACAGCGGCTTTTCCATCTTACCAGAAGTTACTGTTGAAGAAGAAAGAATGCTATCCAGCAAAAGAAGATATTGTGATATCGGAGTCAGGAGCTAAAATTAAGTTACAGGCAGTTCTAGATTTAACTGCCGAGAAGATTTTGAAAGTGACTGGTTCAAACATTAATGGTGGTGTTTTGAAGCTAGTTAGTAAATGGGGCTGTGACGGAGCTTCTTCACAAAGTTGTTACAAACAAAAACCAACTGGTGACATATTTTCAGAATCTTCTGTATTTATGGTTAGTTTTGTGCCACTTCGCCTTATGAGTGACAACGATGTGATAGTATGGGAAAATCCGCGCCCTTCTTCAACAAACTATTGCAGACCAATTATGTTCGAATTCAAACAAGAAACAAAAGAATATATTCAGCAAGTAGAAGCAACATTACAAGAAGAAATTCAGAACCTTCTACCAACAAAGTTATTTGATGGCGAATTTGAAGTATTTCATGAATTGCATATGACGATGATCGACGGCAAAGTATGCACGGCACTTTCACAGACACAGTCTGCAGCCAATTGCAACATTTGCTTAACAAATCCGAAAGATATGAACAACTTGAACCTCGTTTTTAATAAACCAGAAAACCATGATATGTACAAATATGGTTTATCTTCACTTCACATGTGGTTGCGATGCATGGAATGTATTTTGCACATATCTTACAACTTAGATTTCAAAAAATGGGCGGCTCGGGGTGAGGACAAACTGCTCCGAAAATCAAGAAAAGAGTTAACGCAGCATGAGTTTTTTGTTGTAACTGGCTTAATGATTGATATCGTCAAACAAGGCTTTGGGACAACAAACGATGGCAATACAGCTCGACGGTTTTTCAATGATTACGAAAGGTCAGCTGAGATAACAGGAGTTAATGCTAATTTGATTAAGAGATTTGCTGTAATTTTGCAGGCAATATCTTCTGGGAGAAATGTAGATATTGAAAAATTTAGAATTTATTGCAGAGAAACAGCAGAACTTTATGTCAGCGAGTACTCGTGGTATTACATGCCTTCGAGTGTACATAAACTTTTAGTGCATGGTGCAGATATTTGCCAGCATTTTTCTTTTATTCCAATTGGTATGATGTCCGAAGAAGCCTCAGAAGCAAGAAACAAAGATTTTCGTTCAATCAGAGAAAAGCATACTAGAAAGATAGGCAGAATGCAAACAAATGAAGATATTTTACACCAGTTACTTATCAGCTCCGATCCGTACATTACGAACATAAGACCGAAGTTCACCAAAATTCAAAAGCAGCAGAGGTTTGAAGAAGCCGAAAATCTTCTAAAGGATGACGTTTCACCCAATGAACTCGATTTAGAAGTTGCTGATGAGGAAGAAGTATACGTCGACATTGAGAATAATCCCCCACAAGATCCGCTAGCATAATTCACATTGTAACATACGCACGTTCATGTTAGTTTATTTAAGTTTGTAAGTTTGTAATCTAGTTTATTTAAGTTATTAAGTTTATAGGTACTGAGAAAAAATGCGCTTAAAATTAATTTATGTTCTAGTTTATTTAAATTTGTAAAATAATAGTTTACTTTAGTTATTAAGTTTACAGGCACTGAAAAAAAATGCGCTTTGTTTTATTTTTTGTGTTTGTTTTATTTATTTATTTATTCATATTATGTTGACGACAGCCCTAGCAAAGTATTACATTTGTAAACAAAGACTACCCACTGTTGGGGTAGTCAAATAAAAAGTTGTATTTTACATTTCATATGACTTATTAGGACAAAGTAGGGTAGAACAATATTGTTTATTTTTATTATACCCTGATATTTTATTGTGACAATGACTTGACATTGAATCTTGATCGCACGAACATTGCTCTGTGAATTAACCTGTGAAAATAATTGTAAAAGCGTGTGTTTTGTTGTGGAACTATAATTAAAAGACTGTTAATAGTGCAAGTGCCGTTTATTATTGAAGAAAGTGACCAAAACAGATAAGCACGCCAAGATCCCTGCCCTAAATCAAATACATATTAAGTGATAAAGTATAAAATAAATAAATAAACAAAACATGCATGTAAAGATAAATTAAGCGTTAGGGTTACAGGTAGTTCAAATTTTTTAAGTACGCCTTAATACAATATCTATATTATTATATAGGTTTGTATTTTGACGGTCCTAAGCCCGTTAAAGTACGAAGGAAAAGTTTTAATTGCAATTTATACTTTTTTATCATTCAGCGTTTCCGACGCATTCACTAGCGTTAGATGACCAAATATAGCCCAAATTGTAAGTAATCGGCTAATTAAGCAATGACTCATTACCAAAAAATGCTTATAATCTGAATATGAGTCACACAATAAATTACCTGTACCTGAACATGTCTGTACACGTTTTGAGATATCCAAGTTGTTTATTTGATATATTTAAAATAAGACTTTTTTTAATAGAAAGACATTTATAAGAGTTACTTATTAATGAAGAAAATGTTATTACATCTTAGTCTATCTTTAACAAGATTATTTCTAATCCGCCTGAATTAATTTTTTAACTCTGAAAATACGGCTTATTTAACAAAAAATACATCTTTAAAAGTTACTTGTAATTGTATCAGCTGTCTACAAAAAACTAGTAAAGCTCATCCGACAACGAAAAATTTAAAGTGCCTGTAACTGAAAAGGAGCACAAAATCGCAATTGAGTGTCTATGGCAAAGTGATGAACAATTAACCCCTCTACAAGCTGCGCTAAGTTTTATTTTGAATACGTTTGAATCTTGGAAGATAAAGACAAAATTAGGATTTTTTCATACAAAAAATATTTAAAGTGCATGTAACTCAAAAGGAGCACAAAATCGCAGTTGAGTGTCTATGACAAAGTAGTGAGAAATTAGCCCCTCTACAAGCTGCGCTAAGTTTTATTTTGAATACGTTTGAATCTTGGAAGATAAAGACAAAATTAGGATTTCTTTCATACAAAAAATATTTGAATATTTTTTTTCTCTGAAAATACGGCTTTTTTGGCAAAAACTCAATGTACAAAAGTGATTTGTAATTGCATCAGCTGTCTACAAAAAAAAAATAAGCTGAATCGGTTGACCTTTTGTCAAAAGTTTCTTAATGTCCCCTTTTTTATCATTTGGGACCAGTGTGCGGCGTTTACCTTTTACCACACAAATACCTACCTTTTGTTAGTCGCCTTTCATTCATCCTATCAACATGACTAAACCATCTAAGCATAGTCTTTTTAATTTTTGTCACTACTTAATTCCTCGTTGGTCTGGTGGTCGCAAGCGCTACTGCTGAGCATGAGGTCCTGGGTTAGATTCCCAGGTCGGGCAAAGTGTTATTGGGTTTTCCATTAGGAATTTCTCAGTAGCAGCCCGGAGTCTGGATTTGTGCCCGGTTCATGGCAATAGGCTCGCCCCCTATTACATGGGACTTAAACATAACTGGCGAACTGTGGGTGTACTACAGTTACCTACATCTCTGCCTAACCCGTCGGGGATTACAGGCGTGTTGTTATGGTCTATGTATGTAGTTATTAAGTACATATATGTTTTTTACATAATTTCCCTAATATGTGGTAAACCGGTACCAAATGAATTCCACTTAAGACACCGACAACAACTAAACCGCGGTCCCTGTCAGACTGCATACAAAAGAAAGAGAAGCGCGATGACACCACGCTTGTAATTTATTGCAAAATATGCAGCAATTATCTATTTACTCAAAATTGAGTTGAATAATCGAAAATAAAAAACAACCAAGTTCTGCATTCAAATGAAACGTTCTTGTTATTAATTAAATACGTAACGTATGTTGATATTTAATACGGATATTTTGGTTTGAAACTCAAGGTAAGAGGTTAGTTTAACGTTAGTTTGTATCGAGATTTTTTTTACAAAACGTGTTTTGGTAACAACCAAGTTTTGAGAGACCATACCATACAGATTTGGATTTTTTTTTTCTTAAGACAAGCCTATTTTGTTCGTTTGCCTCTTGTCAGCGCATTAATAATGACTGTTTGTGACAGAACACAACATTGCCATAAACGTAAAAACTTAATACAATTTAATGTTTCCCACAAAAATAAAACGAAAAAAAAGGACCGAGAAGCTAATTGAGCGTTCACCGGTTTTATGAGTATGTTATCATTATCTTGTATGCGACACCCAATACCACTTTCTTATAAAACTTTTATTTTATGGTCCTGCGTTAATTTCGTTGATTTTTATTTCTCAGTTGCCATGTGGGATTGAAAGTTAAGACTTAAGGGTCGGGTAATCGCCGTCGACCTTGGCTATACAAATGTGCGTCGCGCTCACGCCGCGCGGCCGTTCGGTTTCATAGGGAATATTTATTTTTAGTAACGAAAATATGAATATTTCTATAAAGTCACAGATAGAATAAATTATAGATACTTAATAAAAGAGTCTGTTCATAAAAAAAAAAAATCATGAAAATATCTTAAGCAGTTTGAAAGTAATATTGTTTTCTATGCTTTGGGTAACTTTAGTTCCTGAATTTAATTCATAAAGTATTTTATTACGATACTTAAATATTCATGTATAGAATTGATGTGTACGCGTTCTAGTTTAACATTATACATTGCATTATACATAGCAGTGGTGCAACAGTGGTGGCCCAGTGGTAACGGCCGTGATTTACGAGTTGTGTAGGTCGTAGGTTCGAACCCAAACAGGCGCTTTACTTTGTGTAAATTATTTCATCACCACTGCTATCAAAACGGTGAAGGAAAACATCGTGAGGTAACCGGCATGTCCTAGAACCAAAAATTCGAAGACATGTGACATCTACCAACACGCACTGAGCCCGCGTGGTGGATTTACAGCCCACTCCCTCTCACAGAGGCTTGTGTCCCAACAGCGGGAACATTTATAGGCTGGTTATGTATGTATTATACATATGAAGGCGCAATAACAGATTTAAAAGTCACTAAAATCATATATCTGTGCCTTAAGCAGATTACCACTTATGTGGGGTACACGCATTCAGCATGGGATTGGCGCTTTTTGGTTTCAATTCCGAAACAATTCAGAAAATTCTGAATCTAGTTGGAAAATGACAAAAAGGCACATTGCTCGCAGAACAGTTGGCTGATGGGACCGAAAGGTTCTTCTTCAGAGTGGCGACCGCGCATCGGAAGCCGTAGCGTTGGAAGGACAAGCTGGACCGATGAGTTTGTGAAGGCCGCAGCAATCCGCTGGACGCCAGAAGCACAGAATCGGTCGATGTAGCGACGATTGGGGGACGCCTAGGTCCAGCAGTAGCAGTGGCTGAAATGTTGATGATGATAAGTTGGAAAATTACGACACATGCACGCCAGTAAGTATTACAATAAACACACATAACTTTAGAGCAGGTTTTTAATAAAATTAACGGGTAGGGACAGTGATACATGGCGGTAGATGAAAATGTTGATTATTTAGAAATAATAGCCGATCGTTAGCACAGTATGACATTTATTCTCAAATGGAATACATAAACTAGCTAACATAAACGGAACCGGATACAGTAATAATGACCGAATTCCTTTTTAGTTTGTTAGTGGGATTTTAAACAACAGAAAATTCTTCTGCTAAAGCTCTGAAACGAATGTAGTGTCCTCCACCTCTTTCAGAACTGCTAGCAAATGCCATACTCATGGATTTCTTGTCGGCTCTGTATGGTAATCTTAATACACACGGGTAGCCGTGTGTATTAAGATATAACAGTTTATACTGTTAGTAGTTATTGTAGTAGTTTATACTGGAAATTATAGCTTGATATGTATTATATTATAGCTTGAGATATCAAGCTATAATTTCCAGTATAAACTGACCTCTTATTGTAAGGAAATCTTACACAATGCGAGATCAGCATAAACTAGAAATGTTTAGCTTGATATGTAGCCATGTGTACCTAAAATATCGCGGCAGGATTTTATCGCGCATTTGATTTTCATCTTTCGGTGTTGACCCGACCATTGAAAATCCAACAGAGTGCATCCATGCGCATTGAACAAACACACTGTTGGATTTTCAACTCTCGGCGCTAAGCAGTGCGTTTGAAATCAAGTGCGCGAAAAATAATCGCCGCGGGATAAAATCGCCCGTGCGTACCTGAGCTTAAGGGTCGGGTAATTGCCGTTGACCTTGGCCATACAAATCCGCGTCGCGCTCACGCCGCGCCGCCGTTCGGTTTCATAGGAAATATCTATTTTTGTATCGAAAATTTAATATAAAAAAAAAAATCACGGATAGAATTATAGATATTAAAATATAGAATTATAGATACAATACTTTTTTTTTAAATCGTGGGTATATCTTATGTAGTTTAAAAGTAATATCGTTTTTTATGCTTTGGGTATACATTAGTTCCTGAATTTATTTCATAAAGTATTTTACTACAATACTTAAATATTCGATAGAATTGATGTGTATACGTTCTTGTTTAACATATTATTTTGCACAATTTATTTGCATTATAAGAAGGCATAGTGACAGACTTAAAAGTCATTAAAATCATATATCTGCGCCTTAAGTTCAGGAAAAACTCAATTGTAAGAACACAATCCAATCCTTAGATAACGTCCGGGAGAAACCAGAACAGGCGTTACTTATTATTTTATTAATAGAAATCAAAGCATACAAATAATATGACGAATCAATATCAGTCAGTTGTACCATCAACGAGGTTGTCCTTTCTTTATAGAGTAGCCAAGGTCAGGCAACGACAGCAAAAAAGTCGTAACGATTAAAAATTATTAATCAAGATATCTAGCCAATGATAAAAAGAAAAAAAAACTCGCCCTAACTGTGCCGCGAAAGCAATAGCCAATCAAAATAAAGTTATTAATCTTTTGATTAATTTAAATCTTGTTCTATAAATATTAATAAACATCTTATTTGGCGATAGTGCGTGTAGCGTTAGTACTTAATAACAGGTGTGTTCTAGCAGGGATGGGCAAAATCTGTATTTTTTGTATTATATTGTATCCAAATTTTTATTTGAGTTTTTTTGTTTTTGACATGTTTTATTAGTAAAATTGACAAATTTTGGATTAACGTTACGTTGAGCAGATACGTTAACATAATTGTTGCTATTTTTTTTTGTTTGCAGAAACCGTGTTCCTTTTAGTATTTTGTTTTTTGATTTGCTCTTATTCATTGTTAATCATTAAACATTATCTTTAATACAAAAATCAATCAATCAATCAACAATCGCAGTCCACTGCTGGTCCAACCTCTCCCAGGTTGCGCCACAACACCCTGTCCTCCGCATTCCGCATCCAATGTGTCCCAGCTTCTTAAGGTCGTCGGTCCATCTAGCTGGGGGGCGTTCCACTCCAGGACTCGTCTGCTCCACCGGCTATCAGTCCTTCGACAAACTTGGCCAGCCCATTGCCACTTGAGTTTACTTACTCTGCAAGCTAAGTCGGTAACTCCGGATCTTTTCCGGATATTATTATTTCTGGTTTTGTCCTTCAAAGACACTCCGTTGAAGCCCGCGACTGACAGTGTCCACGTTTCAGCAGTGTATGTCATAAAAACATTTGATTTTGTCTTCAACCAGTAAATGACAAAAAAAATTGATTTAAATCAACCAACCCTGGCTAGAAGTGACCAGTTGAGTCGCAAGTGTAATTTGGTCGGAAATGACGGAAAAAAGGCAAATAATTATATAACAGTGTAGGGAAATAATAACTGCTCATTATTGTTATCATTTACTGTGGCGAGGCCGTTGTCCAACCGGCCTGTACTAATGAGCACTGTGTTTGAACATAGTGAGGACATGCCTCACTTTTGTTTACGTTCTTTAATGAACATGGTGGGTTTTTATTTTTGAAAATTTTGGCTTTCGCACTTTTGAAAAGAGTAAGCTGTCCATTAAGATAAGTTTATCAGAATGGTCACAATCACGGCTACTGAACTTGAGATATTGAGATTTCTAGGTTGACCAGTTTTATCAGGAGTCTGAAATATGGATAACATGTATAGGTTTCATATGCGATTTAACTAGCCAATTAGGGTGGAAAAATGCTTCTCTGCTTGGCAATTTGTGTTGACTAGATGTTAAGCTGTGGGAAAGATAATCATTAAATTATAAGCTAACGCTAACTTAACAAGAAGATTATTAATAATAATATCAACCGCGGTTTCCACAAACGTCTCAAAAGCTCCTTACAAAAGCTAACAAATAAGAAACGGAACTAATAGAATTCTGGTTTCCAAAAAAAAAATGCCCCTATCTCTCAGTTCATTGCGTCTCGCATGCAACAGGCCTAATGCTTGTAATTGTAGCAAATCCGATTCAAGTAGCCAACCGACGCAGAAACTCCTTTTCCGCCCGAGGGCACACCAAAAAACGGGCGCATCCACGAAATTGTAAACGTATTTCTAACGACCCGGCCAAACAACTAATAACGAATAATTCACTCACCAAACACTACAGAAGACTACTAAACATTTTTTTCTACTCATAGACAAAATAAAACAACATGTGGATGACTATGGATGTCGTCATAATTCTTGTGCCTTATTATAATCGGCGTCAGGTATACATCGTCTATTGTTGCACGTTTTTTTTCGGAAATACAAATAGTTTTAAAATTCGATCGCTACCTGCACTCGAGTGCGGATTTTCGGAATTCTGTTTTTGAAAAAAAATTGATGCTCACCGCAAACATTGTTTTTGTAGCGGTTTGAATTTAAATTCAGGTGTAGCAGGGGTATTCAACCTTTGAGTTTAGAAATTGGTAGGTAAAAAGCTTAATTAAATAATCTACTTCTTACTAACGAAACATTCCATAAGCTTTACCCAAAAGTTGAGAGACAGACAGGCTGTAAATGAAATGAAATTGTTTATTCTGTAAATAGTATATTGGAATCACTTTTACACGTCAAACAAAAAAAATAACCTAGATGGAGTCGCGATTTCCTATCTGACTACCCCTGAGAAGAAAACGTCTAAAAAATAACGTATAGCAAAATGCGGGGTACCACCCGGACTGACCTTTTGAGAAAAGTACCAGAAACAAGTATTTTTGAGGTAAGACCATTTCCGTAGGTGATCATTGAGCTCGTTCTCTCGATTTTATGACCCGTTTAAGGGCTTCATAGCCACGCCACGCTCAAGCAATACACAAACATTATGAATTAATTGACAAGAACCCAATATAGAAACGAAAGCCTAAATAAATAAATAATAAGGTCAATAAAACCCCAATCTGTACTCTAATGACAGTGAACGATCTCTAAATTATTCATAGCTGCTATTATTCGAAAATTGTTTTTAATTACAACGGGTTTTCTAATCGGCCCAATAAAAAATAGTTCGTGATCCCTGATCCCACGCCACAGGGAATTAGAAAAGTAACAAAAGTTTAATGTTGCAGATCTTCGCTGTAAGGCGCAACTGTCAATAAAGGAATGTTTTATGTGTAATTCGTTACACTGCTGGTTTTAAAGGAAAATTTGCTGCGTAATCTTTGGAAGATCCCGCAATGTACTTTGCTAATGTTTTTTATAGCGGATATAAATCTTGCAAAGGGCGGGTGATGCGACGTCATACTGCGGCGGCGCAGCGGTACGAATTTATCTTTGTTTATAAGATTGTTAAAAATGAAGCAAATTTTTTGCATTGTTAACTTTGGTCGTAATCGACAGTAATTTATTTATTTAACGACGCGACGATGATGTGGATTCTTTTGTGCCGTGTTTTGCAATTTTTATTCGAATATTCCTTTTTTAAACTTTTGAATTTACACAGATTCGAAATGACGATGTCAGAAATGTATATGGCAGTAATTTAATTACTTAGTTACTTAATGTATTTTTACCTAACGACTGACATTGGTGCCGATTCCCTTGTTCACAAACTAAACTAAATTTAAGTTCAGTGCATCTTTTTCTTTCTATTTCATTAAGAAAAGGACAGAAGATACATTTTGGTTTAGTCCTGTCAAATTTATCAGCGCCTGTCACTACTCCATACAAGTTTAGACGTGATTAAAAACTTGCCTACTAAAATTACGTCAATTTACGTCAAGCGCTGATTAATTTGACAGGACTAAACTAAAATTTATCTTCTGTCCTTTTCTTAATGAAATAGAAAGAAAAAGATGCACTGAACTTAAATTTAGTGTAGTTTGTGAACAAGGGAATCGGCACCACTGTTACTTAAATACAGAAACTAAAATAAACGTTGTTTACATCGAACGACGTATGAAGACTGCGAATTAGCGTCTGCATGACAGTATGAGATGGAATTTCACGTAATAATTGCAGTGGTACAAGTTAATGGAATAATTATAATTATATGAGAGGCAAAGGGGCCGGCGGCCACCCGCTGTCCGCGCCAACTTCGCCGATTGTTAAGCCCAAAAAAAGCAATTAAAAATGAACCAGTAAGAAATTACATTGGATTGTGAAAGAAACAACTTTACTTTTTTTAATTCCCTATTCTGGCAAGCCCAACTTTTTATAGGTGCCGTTTCTTATGATTTGTAAATGACAATCACACAAAATAGTTACCCACAATCTAAACGTGGTGGGAAATTGAAATTGTATTCTGTGGATGCGATTCGTAATACAAAAAATCTATTACGAGCAATGCCAAAAAATATGGACGCGATATAAAGGCTCCTACAGACTGGGGCGATATCGCGGGCGCGACAGGCATATTGCTGCCTGTCGCGTCCGCGATATCGCGGTAGTCTGCACAAGCCTTAATATTGATGGAGTTTCTGCTCAGATTAGATTACGATAGAGTCGAAAAACGACCGTCAAGTTTTTCATTCGCTGTGAAGTTGGATTTTAATAAAAGTTTTGTTGGTTGTTAGTTTGAAGAATTACTGTTTTCAATTTGTTTGACCGATCTTCTTTGGACGGTGAAAGTGATAGATGGGTACTAAAAAGCGTAGTCTGAGTATTTATGTTGAATTGGATTGTGGGCTGTCGTGCTTCTTCGTTGTGTCGACAGCACAGTTATGCTATTACATTTATACTGGACTCACTCTGGCCCGTATGGTCAAATAAGAATAATTCATCTAATCACTTCCTTTGGGGCTAATTCGAAGTTAAGGCGCTGGCAAGACCCAATTGACCAAAATTGGCTTCTCTTAAGAAAAAAAATTGGCAAATCTGTATAGTTTGTGGCAGCGGAAAAAATATATGTTAATTTTGAACATATTTCCCAGAACTTGGTTGTTACCAAAACACGTTTTGAAAGAAAAATCTCGATACAAACTAACGTTAAACTAACCTCTTACTTTGAGTTCTAATCCAAAATATCTATATTAAATATCAACATACGTTACGTATTTAATTAATAACAAGAGCGTCTTATTTGAATGCAGAACTTGGTTGTTTTTTATTTTCGATTACTCATCTCAATTTTGAGTAAATAGATAATTGCTTCATATTTTGCAATAAATTACAAGCGTTGCGTCATCGCGCTTCTCTTTCTTTTCTATGCAAACAGACAGTGACCGCGGTTTAGGTGTTGTCAGCGTCTTAACCGGTGGCTCTGAAGTGCGCTACTTGCTGCGCACCCCCGCTAACACATGAAATTGTTACTAAGCAGCGACTCGCCTCATGTTCCGAGCCGCCATAAAGTTTTAATCGGGCTGTACTCGTATCTGTGTTCTGAAAGTAGAACGTCCACCTGGGTGCCTCACTTGTACTAAGGTGGACGTTCTATTTATCTATTTATTTATTTAACCATTTATGAACACACATAATATATAAACAAACAAGAAGAAAAGAACAGAAAAATACGTATGTACAAAGGTGATGCTAAAATAAGCATCACCTTTGCAAGTACGTATTTTTATTAGGTATGCTGCAAGAGATTTTGTTTGGAAATCTAAAGAAATCTCTTCCAGCATACCTGCGATAGGAAAGTTGATAAAGAGATTCAGACACCGTGTGTAAGTGTAGAAGAGAAAATATAATACTTACTTATAATCAAAATAATTCACTAAATAAAATAAAACAAATATATTAAGAATATACTTACATACATACATACAAATATACTTCTCAAATAAATATCACTAGAATATTTTTTTATTTTTTTTTATCTGCTCAATTTCTAACCAAATTCATTTTTTTTTAAATGTAGTAAGGCCCTATTAGATCATTTGTGTCGCCGAGTATTCCAATTTTAAGCGTAACCATAAAACAAAACTGGCCAATGCAGAAGATTGCTAACAGATCAGTCTCCGTTGCTTACATCTTCACGCCAATGAATGGATACAGAAGGGGAAACAAAACGTTAATCAAATTGTAAATTGTGCAGCGTCACAAGAGCAATAACGCCACTTATGTGACGTTGGGCAACCCGGCGACATGGAGTGTACTTACTGCGATGACACTTCATTGAGTGTCTTTGCTCACTCTAGCTACAACTGTTGGAACTTGTGACACTTTAGTCAATGAAAGAGTATACAGTTTGAACTACTGTACTTACACCAGGGTACGTAGGTAGGTACCTTGAGATTGCGGAAAAAGAGGCATAAGAAAATAGAAAAAGAAGAATTGCTAGAGAGTTCAAATGAGCAAAGCGATGACGATGTATCAGAAATCTATCCTCAAAATAGTCCGAGACAATTCAAAGAAGATGTGACTTGATATTCCTAATTTAACATTAATCTATTCAAAGGTTGGTAATAGTGAAAGTGTAGAACATAATCACCACAGCGAAATTATTCAAAAAACAAAAATTAAACATGGCTGTTTAGCAACTGACAGTAACGATGCATCAAAAGACAATTAGTTGTTCCAAACTTAAAAATAAATACACGTAATTAGTAATCATAATAGACAACGATGGAATCACCAATATCAGATATAATTGGCCGGGAACGGTTCTATGGGAAGTGTGTGGTTCGTATTGCGAGTGGAATTGAGCTGTCAGCCGCGTGTATATTAACAAATGGGTCCCTATGAATATTAATAAACCATGCTATATATTACGTTTCACTACCTTGCCGCCTGACTCCGCCCGTCCAACTTACGTGATGTATTAGTCCGATTAGATAACTCACATTACTGTGCCACCAGTATTTCGAAGAACTTTTTATAGAAATCGTCGAGATTATCATGTCGTTTGACAACATTTTTTAATTATTTTCAAGTTATGGTCTTGTGTTTTTAGTGGGAATTATTTGAGCTGTCAATACTGCTTGTTTGTGTCCATAAATCTATTTAATTCTTCGAATTTTTACATGGAGTAATTAACATTTTTCTTTGTAGTAGTATACATTTTTACTCTGTTAAAGTATGTGGAATATATGTAATACTAATGGCAGTTTATGAACAAACACACAAGTTGTCTCAGTTTATAAGTAACAGTTTATTAGGAAAATGGAATCAGTGCTTGCGTTGCACGTTGTTTCAAATGATTAATAGTTAGGATTTATGTGATGGTTATTCTCATAATAAAAACAAATAAACCAGATCATTTCTACTGCACTTAGATCGTCTTTAATTATTTCGATAACTTCCGTCTTTTGCTTTTATTGGCTTAAACTAATTTTCTTGAAAATAATTGATTTGAGAATATTATTTTATGGGTGGTGTTTGTTACGTTAAAAGTGATCTATCATAATGATTCTTCATCTGAGTTAATGTGTGTTTATGGATAATTAAGGTACTCTTAGTTTCTGAGCACCAATGGCCCAGTGGTAACAGCCGCGACTTACGAGGTCGAGGTCGTAGGACCCAACTCTTTTTTTTTTGGTTTGGAAATTATCAAGTAACTTCTCCCGTCTGCAGCGGAGCGGGAGGGTGTCAGACTCTTACTGACTAAAACCCACCCGTGTTCCTTCTGTTGCCTGTGTTGCCAGGGGCCACTGTCGTATCCCTGTCGGACTTTCCCGCAACCCCGGCAGGCATCGGCCCTATTGGACCCCAACACTTGTGCTGACATCTCTGGCGCGTGTGGAACAAAACGTGCCGTGCTTGGCCCTTACCGCTCCTTACCACGGCCTGGACCAGGGTCGGACGCGAGAGATCTCCGCCGCCGATAGCCCCCACGAGGACACGGTGGTGCTCTGCCCAAGCCGGGCAGACCTCCATCGTATGTTCCACCGTGTCCTCCGGGCGATCCACACACCATGGTGACGCCCGGGCGTTTCCTCCCGCCTTATCCGACACAGGAACCTCCCGAAGCAGCCGTGTCCGGTGAGGACCTGCGTCAGGCGGTAGGTGAGGACGTCGTGGCGCCTCTCTAGCCACTCCTCAAAGAGGGGACTTATCGCTGCAATTGTGGCGTGCCCAGTAGGTTCGAACCCTGACAAGCGCTTTAATTTGTGTAAATGATTTCATCAGCACTGTTCTCAAAACGGTGGTGGAAAATATCGTGAGGAAACCGGCATGTCCTAGAACCAAAAATTCGAAGACTTGTGACATCTACCAATCCCAAAGAGCTGTACAGTCATTGGCGTAACCGCACTGGGCCCTCGTGGCGGATTACGACCCACTCCCTCTCACAGAGAGGAGGCCTGTGTCCCAGCAGTGGGAACATTATAGGCTGATTATGCTTATGGTAGTTCCTGAGTGCGCTGACTTATTTTTTTAAAGTTCTTTTCAAGCATTTACAGTTTCACTCTTGATGAACTGTTTCGTACTCTTTTGTATGAATAAATATTTACCATGTTGACCGTCCCCTTTGAACCCTTATATGAAAACCGCCCGAAGTGAAACATTGCTAACTCGAGGTTGTTTAGGCCACGTATAATATTTGCGAAGCTGTTCCTTACATTGTATTGATGGGAATTAACCTCTAACCTGTATTGTTTACGGCGTTATCATACTTGAGGACTTTTGACAAAACGCGAACTTTATTGATGCGACGACATCTTTCTGTGGGAGTAGGTAGATATTATATAATTTCGTGAAAAGGGACGTGATGTATAACAGGAAGAGACAGCTTGAGCATGGATAAGGAAGTAATTTGTAATAGCATGGAATTAGTAAGTACTTTATAATAGCATGGAATTAGTAAGTACTATACAGGTTGAAATTGAAAACTTGCGACAAACTGAAATGGGACATTGTATACATCATTATTAACAACTTTTACTAAGGGACCAAAGCTGTAATCCCAAAAAAAAAAATCTGCTTTTCCTACATTTTGATGAGATATTGCGAACATAAATGTAGGGGACAGCAGTTTTTTTTTTGGGATTGTAGCTTTGGTCCCTTAGTAAAAGTTGTTCATAATGATGAGTACAATCTCCCATTTCGATTTGTCGCATGTTTTCAATGTCACCCTGTATAGATTGTAAGTAGGTCGAATTTCGACACGTGGGCGACCACTAAGTAGTAATGGATAATTATTAGAAATATTTCAGTATTTAGCTTTTTTAAATTTTGAGGTTAATTTCTGTCGCTGCTTAGTTGCTTTTTTCCAAGGTGAGATGGCAGATGTTACACGTCATATGCGACTATTGTTTGGCTCGCTCGTTTTCTGTAAGCAATATTTTGTAACCATAATACGTTGATTTAAAAGAGTGTCCGTGGAGTTTCTTGCCCGTTCTTCTCCATAGGTACCTACTACGCTGGAATGGGCAACTAGCTTCATTTTTCTGACTGACCGACCCCTTGACAATTCAAAAGTGCCTGTAATTGTTTTTTTTTAAATAAATGCTTTGAGTTTGAGTGAGTTTTTGAGTTTGAGTTTTTTATGTTTGAGGAATTTTACTTGTTTGGATTATTCTGCTGTGTGTTTGGTTTAGAAGATTTACTTTGTGAAACTTCACGTTTAAGTTCCGAAAGTGTTGAAAGAAAGAAAATACGTTTATTTGCGGTAAACATGACGCAAAGAAGGAAGACAAATACAAAAAAGAAACAATTTCGGGGAGAATATGCGTCACGTCCATGCAAAACGGCCAATGCTCAGCATAATGCTGCGACCCTATGCGAGACAGAGCCCCGCTAGTTTTCAGCGATAACCGTGTTGTTTTATATCACTGTTTGTAGAACAACATGTTAACATTCGCTTATCATAGTCATATAAGCTTCTGACCGGTCATATAATGTATTAAACATCATACTGGGCTAATGGACTGGTGATTTTAGTCATCATCTGCCCTTTTCCCAACTATGTTGGGGTCAGCTACCAGTCTAACCGGATGCAGCTGAATACCAGTATTTTACATGGAGCGACTGCCTATCTGACCTCCACAACCCATTTACTGGGTAACACGATACCCCTTGGTAAGACTGGTTGTCAGACTTTCTGGGTTCTAACGACCCGTAACAACTGAAATGAAAGTTTACTAATGAAAGTTTGTCATAGTCGACACGAAGACGGAATAAAACACTGTTATCAAGTAGAAATCGTGATCATGCTTCACTGTTTAAAAATAATAAAAATAACAACTTGATTTAAAAAGATTAAGGTATCACGTAATACAAGTTTTCAATTGAAACTATCAATTAATGATGAAATATTTTTTAGAGATTTTATCTTGTAGTCCAGTCCCAAGCGCTACTGCTGAGCATGTGGTCCTGGGTTCGATTCCCGGGTCGGGGAAAGTGTTGTGGAATTTCTCAGTAGCGGCCCTGAGCCTGGATTTGTTCTCGGTTGATGGCAATAGGCTCGCCTCCTGGGACTTAAACATAACTGATGAAATGTGGTTGTGTACGATAGGTGCATCTCTGACTAACCCTTCGGGGAATATGGCGTGATGTTATGTCATAAAAAATAATTATTAAGAGCACGAACACATATCAAGTTATACATTTCCAGTATAAGCTGTTCTTGCATTATAGACGATTTCCGCTACAATGAGAGGTCAGCTGATACTGGAAATGTATAGTTTGATATGTAGCCGTGTGTACAAGGCGTACATACACAGTCACCTATGGGTAAACTGTGGTAGCAGTCGTAACACGAATTAAAGTAGATCCAAACTTTCAAGAAGGTATAACATACATACATACGAGTCACGCCTTTATCCCATGACCCCCATGGCAGACAGAAACAATAGAACGCCACCTGCTATGCTCCTTACGTACTCCTTTTGCTTCGTTTACGATCATACATCTGGTCATACACGCACGCCGGTTGCGAGTACTTCGCACCTGACCTTTTTGAAGAACATCACCAATGAGGTCACTATATGTCTTTTTCGGACGTCCTCTCCCGGCGTTTCCACTCACATCTGCCTTGTAAATACCTTTTGTTAGTCGCCTTTCATTCATCCTCTCAACATGACCAAACCATCTAAGCATACTCTTTTCAATTTTTGTCACTACATCTTCCTTTAAACCGCACCGTTGCCTTATCACATCATTTTAGAAGGTATAACCGTTTCTTTATTTACTTAAAAGTGGAACCAGTGAAATGGTTTTCAAAAAACAGAACCTAAACCTTAGAATTAAAAACCGGCCAAGTGCGTGTTGAATCACGCACAATGAAGGAAGGGTTCCGTAGTTGGTATGAATTTATCCGAAGAACAAACTTAACATTGTAGTTGAAAAGCATGTTCCCCCATAGAATCCAACTGCAAATGTAAGTTTGTACGCACAGTATTGTGAGATTTACTAAGTTATTTTCACACCATAGACTTATTGTAGGTTTTCCTGTAATCTATAAGTAAATAACTATTTTTTGTATTTTTTTTCAAAATTTTAGGGACGGTAGTTTCGGAGATAAGGGTGAATGGTCAATTTTCATCTATTCTCTAAATCTATTCTATAAATTTCTTAAATAACTTTTAGACAATTGATTTTAAAATGTAGGTCCCTCACAACAAGCTCTTTCAGTTGATATGTGCGCGGTACAGTTCGCAAAACTTTTTTTTAAGTTTCTAATTTGCCCGTAAAAGTGACCCTCATATTAAAAAATCGTTTACTTACGATCCACGTCCGTATTTGGGTCACAGAAATTCATATGTATACCAAATTTCAACTTAATCGGTCCAGTAGATTCGGCACACCGGCTGTGTGAGACGGACAGACAGACACACGTGTGTTCCTATAAGGGTTCCGTTTTTCTAAAAATCTATACATCCTTTAAAGAAGACATAATAATCCCATAAATCAAAATGAAGACGTCTTGACAACCTAACTTCAAGGAGATAGATGAGCAACATTGATGTTAGACAAATGACAATAATAACTTAATAAATTAAATTAAAACTAAGTTAGGCCTAAAAAAGGCCCTCGGGGCATTGTACCGAGGATGCTGGCGGCATTTCCTCGCTGAATTGCAATGCTGATGCGTTGCGCGAGAAAGCCTTCAGCTTGAAAATTACATTCCCCTAGGAAGTTTTCAGTTGGCATAATCAATACAAACAGCTCAAATTGTTTGTTTAGGTAATGGCTGCTCTAGCATTTTTTTTAACTGTTTATAATTACTTTGAAATTATTCTATTGGCGTTTTGTAGTTGCAGATTTTGGTATAGTGTAGTATATATTTATTTGACGATCTCTAAGTATAACTACAACATCCTAGATCAAACGGGGAGCATTGGAGCGAGTACTAGCCCAATTGTTTCGGTCGGCCCGTCAAAGAGCTGATCATTGGCAGATGACTGATGTCAGTAACTGTTTGCCACTTCACGCGTACCGATCATGCACTGTGAACTAATTATATGTGTGGCATAGACTTCTGGGCAGTACCTACCTATGGTACAGGGTGACAACGGTTCAGTATGGCAATGGATATCAGGTATATTATAGAAATCATTAGTGTACTGAAGAAGTTTTATCTGGATGGCTTTGCCCACCGACGTCCATCAATGTTTAGAAAGTTAAGGCGCTGACAAGACCCAATTGACCAAAATAGGCTTCTCTTAAGAAATAAAATTACCAATTCTGTATAGTTTGTGGTAGCGGAAAAAAATATATGTTAATTTTGAACATATTTCCCAGAACTTGGTTGTTACGAAAACACGTTTTGAAAAAGAAAATCTCGATACAAAATAACGTTAAACTAACCTCTTACCTTAAGTTGTAATCCAAAATATCTGTATTAAATATCAACATACATTACGTATTTAATTAACAACAATAACGTCTTATTTGAATGCAGAACTCGGTTGTTTTTTACTTTCGATTACTCAACCCAATTTTGTGTAAATAGATGATTGCTTCATATTTTGCAATAAATTACAAGCGTTGTGTCATCGCGCTTCTCTTTATTTTCTATGCAATCTAACAGTGACCGCGGTTAAGGTGTTGTCAGCGTCTTAATGGCATATGACGAGATAAATTAATCAATCAATCAACTCAGCCTATAACAGTCCACTGCTGGACAGAGGCCTCTCCCAGGCTGCGCCACAACACCCTGTCCTCCGCCTTCCGCATCCAGTCTGTCCCAGCAACCTTTTTTTAAGGTCGTCGGTCCATCTAGCTGGGGGGCGTCCCACACTACGCTTGCCGATACGCGGTCTCCACTCCAGGACTCGTCTGCTCCACCGGCCATCGGTCCTTCGACACACATGGCCAGCCCACTGCCACTTCAGGTTGACGACGAGATAAATGCTTATTCATAATTAGAATAGAAAGTCTTCGACAGGCAGTTCGCCCCGACAGCTGATAGCGCGGTATTTTAGATATAAACTTGCTCGATAGTTTGGGTATGTAGTATGTAGTAGCTCAGAGCACGGTGATTCCGGTGAGACTCTTCAAGTCTCCCACAGTACCCACTACTGCACTCTGGTGCACTGCAACGCTTTCATCCAATAATAAAACTTTTAATAGATACGTTTTTGTAAGCTTCAATATTAAGGGTCGGGTAATCGCTCTTGACCTTGGCCATACAAAATGTCGACCTGACGACGCCGCGCCGCCGTTCGGTTTCATAGGGAATATTTATTTTTGGTAAGGAAAATATGAATATTTGAAATATTCATAGATAGAAATATAGATAATAAAATAGTCTGTTTATACAAAAACAAAAACATGAAAATATCTTAAGTAGTTTGAAAGTAATAGTTATAATTTATATGCTTTGGGTTTACTTACTGAATTGATGAGTATGCGTTCTAGTTTAACATACATTTTTTGCATAACTTACTTGCATTATATGAAGGCGTTGAGGGGCTTGTGGCTAAGTAATAACAGCCGCACGGGTCAATCGATCAGGTTAAGCTACGCTTGCCGCGGTTGGTCCGTGGATTGGTGACCATCTTTACATACCAAGACCCCTCCGTGCCTCGGAAAGCACGTTAAGCCGTTGGTCCCGGCTGTCATTCGTGGATCTTTGACAGTCGTTACGGGTCGTCAGAAGCCCGAAAGTCTGACAACAAGTCTTACCAAGGGGTATCGTGTTACCCAGTAACTGGGTTGTGGAGGTCAGATAGGCAGTCGCTCCATGTAAAATACTGGTATTCAGCTGCATCTGGTTAAACGTAACAGTTTGTTGCAAACAGCGCTAAAAGAATTCCAGTGCATTTCAAATTCCGCTAAATCCAAATCGACCAATCACAGCACGGCATTTGCTCAACGTAACACAACAAACAGTATGGCGATTTTGTCAACAAAGTGAAGAAGTGTTGTCAGTTTTTATGTTTTGTCAAATCTGTCAGTTACGAATCCCGCTAAAACGAACAATGTTTATTTCAAACCCCGCTAAAATCAAATCAAATCAAAATTCGCTAAAACAAAAATATGAACGGTTATTTTTCCGTTATTTTTAATTATTCTCCCAGTAAACAAAGTTTATTGCCAGTCTCAATATAAAGCTGTCACTGTGGTTTTTTAAAGATGTTGTTTAGAATAATGATTTTGTAAGGTTTTTTACGTTTTACCGTTATTTAATGAAAAGTGTTTTGGCGGGTTTTGAAATTGAACTCCTCATAATATATCTGCGCCTTAATCTGCTCACGTTGGAAGGAATACGGGTGGGTTTTAGTCAGTAAGAGTCTGACACACCCTCCCGCTCCGCCCAGAGCGGGAGAAGTTATTTGATGATTTCCCACCCACAAAAAAAAAAAAAAAAAAAAAATCTGCTCACGTTATCTAGCAACAACTTCATGCTCAACGTTAGCATCATTCCCATATTAAAATGACGCAATCTCATTCAAAACTACATTTCCCAACAAAAAAATATTTACAATCTCACTTAGATAGTGTTACAGCTACTATGACGTTGTTAGGATTCTTGTCACGAGTGTAAGTAGATTTACATGTCCTCAGCACGTGAGCTTATTTTGAATTTTACTCAGATTGCTCTCCGGCCTTCTTGAGACAAACTTTTGGGAACGAGGCGTGTCGGATGAAATAATGATTTATGCTCATAAAAAGTTCTTAAGTTTTCCTAGGAAGATTGTGGAGCCCTTCGTGGAGGTCTGCTTTCTCTGAAAGGGGGAAATGGCGTGAGAATATATAATCATTATTGGAATTAGGAATTTGACAGCTTTCAGCTATAAAATTGTAAAGCCTCGGACCTTCTGAGGATCTTGCCTTGTTGTTGATAACGAAAGCGATACTCGCGCGAGTATCTGCCTAGCTTTTTTCCAGCTATATTGGGGTCGGCTTGTGGCTAAATAATAATGGATAACAGTTAAGCTACGCTTGCCGCTGTTGGTCCGGGGATGGGTGATCATCTTTACATACCAAGATCCCTCCGTGCCTCGGAAAGCACGTTAAGCCGTTGGTCCCGGCTGTCAGTTACGGTTAGGCAGAAGCCCGAAAGTCTGACAATTAGTCTTACCAAGGAGTCTATAAGTGTTACCCAGTAACGGGTTGTAGAGGTGCAATGGACAGTCGCTCCATATAAAATACAAGTATTCAGCAGCAGTTACTGGCTAACACGATACCCCTTGGTAAGACTGGTTGCCAGACTTTCGGGCTTCTGACGACCCGTAACGACTGTCAAAAATCCATGAATGACAGCCGGGACCAACGGCTTAACGTGCTTTCCGAGGCACGGAGGGGTATTGGTATGTAAAGATGGTCACCCATCCACGGACCGACATCGGCAAGCGTTGCTTAATCTTGAAGAACGACCCATGCAGCTGTTATTATTTAATAATAAAAATAATAATATCCTTTATTTCAGGCAACTAAGGCCCATAAAAACACAATATGTGTGCTGCACCGGTCGACGTCTTAACGTCAACGCCGGCTATCGCTGAAAACCAGCGCTGGGGCTCTGTCTCGCATAGAGTCGCAGCATTATGCTGAGCGTTGGCCGTTTTGCGTGGACGTGACGCATATTCTCCCCCAAATTGTTTCTTTTTTGTATTTGTGTTCCTTCTTTGCGTCATGTGTACCGCAAATACGCGTATTTTCTTTCTTTCTTTCTTTCAGTACATAAATAAGTATAAAAACAATAACTATAAACTAATACATATTTTCTACTTATTCAAAAAATTTAAAAACTACACATGAAGTGACGGCGTCGTGTTACGCTGCGAGGTGTCGCGTAGCCGACCGCGGAAACGCCGATACAGCACATCTTTCGGCCAAAACTCTTCCTTGAGGAAGGTCACCAAATGATGAGTCGGAACACGCACTACAAACGACTTGAAATTGGTGTTATGGCGCGCCTCCAACTTCTCTTCCCTCAAGGTCCAGTTGGTCTTCACCCGTATGTACCTACTCTACGATGTCTTCAGTCTTCGTAGAGTGGTGCAAACGGGACACTATATTAGCCATGAGCGGGAGTATTTAGCTTTTTTTTAGCACTATATTAGCGGGAGTATTTAGCCACGAGGTCCTCGATAGCCGCGCGAGTATTCAATAATCATAAAGACACGGTTCAAAAGGAATTCTGGAATGAAAATAACGAAGATTATTCTTGATAAGTACAAAAAAACCCCTAATGATACCGTTACTCATAAAGTAAATTGACAAACAGAAGCAGACGAATGTGAATACCTGTATCGAAATGTTATCTTTGATCACATTACAAAATATAGCGTTAGCGATTTGAATGAGACAAATATGTTTGTTTCATAAGTAAATATGTTGTACTGTCTGAAGCTATTCCCAAGTAGGGCTAAGGGTAAACAGTAAAAGCTATTCTATATTTGAGTTGTGTTCCTTGTCTATAAATAAAGTCTGTAATAGCATAATTATTTTAAGAAATATTAAATACACTAAAGTTCCTCACGATATCGTGACGATTACGTCGTCACCTCGTTGCATACACTAGTTCTTGTATTAGCACGTCTTGCGATATGGGCTTCTTTTTTGTAATTTAGCATAGGTATACATATTAATCACGCCGACAAAATGCTAAAATATTTTTTTTTTAGGGTACAGCCCTAGCACGTAATGTCGGGATGATATTTTTTTTCTCGTCTATCCCATGGTGTGGGGTATCGTTAGATAGGCCGTTCAAAAATATTGTGGGTCTGTGAACACCACTTTTCAATTCAAGTATCCACTTGCGTAATTAAAGTGCTAATTTTTGTTAGAGTCAAGTGTGAGCTAATGGTTGTTTATGGAGATGTGAAAAAAATCATGGCAGTAGTACATATAATGAAATTAAAAGGAAAACAATCACAGCTAAGTGGGCTTTACAAATTAAGGCGCTGACAAGACCCAAAGGACCAAAATAGGCTCCTCTTAAGAAAAAAAAAATTGCCAAATCTGTAGAAGATATAGTTTATGGTAGCGGAAAAAATATATGTTAATTTTGAACATATTTCCCAGAACTTGGTTGTTACCAAATCACGTTTTGAAAAAATAATCTCGATACAAACTAACGTTAAACTAAAAACTAACCTCTTACCTTGAGGTTTAATCCAAAATATCTGTATTAAATATCAACTTACGTACGTAATATACGTTACGTTTTTAATTAATAACAAGAACGTCTTATTTGAATGCAGAACTTGGTTGTTTTTTTTATTTTCGATTACTCAACTCAATTTTGAGTAAATAGATAATTACTTCATATTTTGCGATTAATTACAAGCGTTGTGACATCGCGCTTCTCTTTCTTTTCTATGCAATCTGACAGTGACCGCGGTTTAGGTGTTGTCAGCGTCTTAACGAGTTATAGTCGATCAAGTTAAATTTGCAGTTGGAGAATTGACCGTGGCATATATGTATATGGGTGAACAAGTTTTTCAACTACAATGCTAAGTTTGTTATTGGGATAAGTTCATCCCAACTTCCCAACTACGGCACCCTTCATTGTACGAGTACGTGGTCCGACACACACTTGGCCGGTTCTTTACATGGATTATGTGGAGCATTTCCCTCATTCTTTGAAATTCTATGTTAAGAATTCTAAGAATTATTGGCTGTATCTATCTACGTTTAGTATATACCTGAGTCATCATGATGAGAAGACATGACATATTTTTCTCATATCGTAATCTCACACGATCGCTGCGAGAATTGAAGCAGGACAGTAAAGGGTGTTAAGGTTCTCACCGTATTTCGTATTTTTACACATTTCGTCCGCTATTTATCATAAAAAAACTGGTTGGGCCCAAGTTTATCAGTTTTATAGCATGAACTTCTACACAATATATTAAAGTGTTTGATGACCATTACGCTTTTATCTGCCGCTGCAGATAAGTTCATGGCGTGTTTATGTCTCGGCAAGATCGATTGGAGGCCCTTTGCCGCAAGTATCCTGATAAGATAAATATATTGATCGAATAATTATGTTCTTACAGACGTATAGTAAGTTTGATGTATTTTGGGTAACAGTTTATTAAGAGAGCACTAAAATTACTGCAGTAGTGAAATAAAATTTAGAAAAGAGACATACGACAGAAGAACAAGATTCAAGATATATTGTTTTATGAATTGGTTGAGTGACGTTGAAGACTAAGGTGAATCCAATAGTTTTGAACAAAATGTTACTTGGTATAAAAAATACAGTTACGTCATTTCCACAACTAATTACTGCCGCCGCTGGATGAATACTTACAACACTATTATAAAATAACAGTACTGCCCGATGATAATAACGCCATTTCAATACATCCTTACGAGTAACGTCCTTCCAAAGCAAATGAAGAACTTATTTAATTCAATTTGATACTTCATAATATGAGCCGAAAGTTCGAAATGATATTGAAATCCACATTTTCGCCTCTCGTATCCGACCGGCTTTTTTCCTACGCATACTGGCTACGTGACATTCGGCTTCCAAGTGAATCGGAAATCTTTTACTTATTTGCCAGTGAAAGTAGTAGCATGTTTCTCTAAATTATACGAGGTTCTACGGTATTTGTTGCATGAGAATCACGTCCAACTCAAGTTGAAGTTAAATAGAAAGTAACCCTGTCCACTACTGTTCGTGTATATTTAATTGGTTTTCTTTAATAACTAATTTAGTTAATATTGGAATGCTTTATGAGAATAACTTTATTAACCTTTGGGGCCAAATTATTTTCTGACAAACGGTCTATCGAAAAGCAGAGAGTGTTTGTTCATATAATGAATATGGCATCTGATTTGAACAGTGTTATGCCATTAAAACTTCTGTGTCTGAATCCGTAGGTGTACGGTAAAAATACCGTAAACAATAATTAATTAGGCCTCGTTTTGTGTGCAAGCAAGCTTATACCTTCGTGCGTGGGTGGAGCCTTGATTATTGGGTTAATAGGTTGATGAAGAGCTAACTAGTTATCGCTAACTACTTGTTTGAGGCTTACACTTTACCTAATTTACGAGATAGTAGTTTTCATATTGTTTGCCTCTATTATCTGAAATAGGTTAGGTTGATAAGAAGCAATCATAATGATCCACCAAGTAACGTTTTTTAAGCAAAACTTTTACACGGATGGATTGCAAACAAGGTTTTGTTAACTTCAGTATGTACTTATACTAATTTTAAAATCAGATAATGATGGTCCACAGGTCACATAAAAGTTTAATATAGCAAGCTTTCTCCTATTTTGTATCACACTTCAATAGTAAATCATTAATCAGTTAAAGCATGAGTTATCCAATTTTAACAGCTGCATAGTTTACCATATGCGTTAACGCATTGTCGTTAACTACACAGACCGAGTCAGTATAAAGTTCAACTCAATAAAAGGGTTCAATACTATCGCAAACATTTGACATTGAATCGATTGTGTCGATTTTGACAGTAAATCAATTTGGAATGCTTGAAATTACCATCGTATCATGAACATTATATTTTCTTCGTCAAAAATTCTAACAACCTAATTCTAGAAGGCGTAAGACGCAGAATCGAATAGATCGATTTCTATAATCGATTTGGAGAACAGCAAAAACTCGTTGGTCGCTCCGAATGTAACAAATATCGATCGTCCAGCAGATAGCCGTAGCAGTTGTTGAATCGATATAGACATGGCGCTTTGATTACTCGATTCAATCGAACTCGTATAAGCACTCGGATCTCCGATGCCGCAAACCATGTTGTGGATTGTGGTAATGTTCGATACCTATCTTTGTCGGCTGGCTGTCGAATCGGCGATCATTCGAGTATAACACATTACGTATTCATGTTGGGCAATTGATATAACTTGTTACGGTATGTACGACGTCCGCAACTTCACCATGTACGCTATAACAAGTACTACGAGTATAGTCTGGTCTAGATTCAGGTGCAGTCATATTTTCAATTCTTTCTTTGTTTATTTTATTCAAGTGGCATATACATATCTCTACACATGCATCGGGTAATGGGGAGCGTATCGCGGTGTAATCAGAACGCAGGCCATTTAAAGGTCTTTAGCAGAAAATAAGAATCGTACAACTGAAACTGGACAAGTGGGTGTTATTAGAGATATTTTTCAAAGAAATTGTGGATTGTAATCAAAGCTGTTCCATTTATATGGTAAAGTTATTTTAATTTGTTCGATAAGGTATCATCAAAAGTTAATTTAAAATGTCTTCTTAAGAAATAATGATGCGTAGAAACGCTTGATTATAGTCTACCAATAATGTCACATCCAGACCTTTCCAGTTAGCATAAATACATTCCTGTCATCCAAATATAAGTGATGATACAAAATACATTTCATTGCATAATCTCATCACGCCCTGTCCAAGTTGACCCACCTCTGAAATACTTTAATAGACTGAACAATGTGCCCCGAATCGAACTTTACCAACAATATACACTCTGACTGTCCAAAATTTATCGGTTTTAAAACTTTTTGAACTTCCATTGATGCTATCGTCAAGACTTTTAAATATGGGACGGTACCAAATATTCAATGGATGTTTCATTAGTCGAAAGTTTTGAAAAGGTGTGTATCGAAAAGGAGACCGAATGTAGAAGTATACGGTTGATTGTGTGGACGTTTTGACAGCTGACCACGCTCGTTACCACTGTCGTCGTGAAAGGCATCAGTAATCTAAATGCAAGGCTAATTGAATACAAAAGAAGCGATAACTATGGAATGCACTTTATGGGGCCGCGTTGTGTAATATAAATATAGGCTGAAGTTTGAGCAAGCACAGTTTATCATCGTTGCTCTTATCATATTTGCGCCTTCCATTCTTTTGTTTAGAAAGGTTATCTTAACTGCCCACGCTTCACGCCACACCTACAGACCTGTCGATTTTGTTAAGGAAAAAAAAATGGCAGTGGTGGGGATTACCGAAAGAAGTGAAAAGTTAAAACTTTGGAATAATGAAAATACAAATATATTATAATTATATACAAGGTGTCGTTTTGTAACCTCGTCAAATTCAAGGAGGTACTTACGAGTATGCTAATGATTCTCGACACGAATCAATAATAAAATAAGTAGGTATTTTTTTCTTTTTTTTCTAGTTTTTGGCATGTGTGGGACACCCTTATTAAAACGCGGCCCGTATGATACCGCACTGTAACTGCCCTTTCACACACACTACCGCATACGCATCGGGGTGATTCTGTTCTGTGAAAGTGGTGTATTCTAAAATACTGTCAAACTTAAATAACAAAAAAAAAAACAAACATGTATTAATTATTGAGCAGCTGTTGTAATTTTATTTGATTATATATGATTTTCATAGCAGCCTCCTGTAATTTGACGAGGATGCAAAACGATACCTTGTATAATAAAAATATATTATTATAAATACATAACATCATACCATGTTTCCCTGTAGGGTTGGGCAGAGGTGTAGGTGTACACCCACATTTCGCCAGTTATGTTTAAGTCCCATGTAACAGGGGGCGAGCCTATTGCCATTTACCGGGCACAAATCCAGACTCCAGGCTGCTACTGAGAAATTCCACATAGAAAAACCCAATGACTATAAATATATTATAATATTCATTCATTTCACTTCTAATTTAGAGCAGCAAGTATGTACAGTCGAGTATGTACAAAGTATTAGTGCGTATACATATAGGGGAGCGGCGGGACATTCCGTACAGCGGACGATACCGTACATTGTATTTGACAGGGACCGAATCATGAGAAATTAGGTCTATCCTTGTCTAACGGTCGCAACACGGCACTGCTGCGTTCTCCCCTCCCGCCCGCTCCAGTGACTCGTCAGGTTCCGCGTATAAAGCATGTGTCACGTTTTCGCAATTTTTATAAAAATTGCCGTGAAAGATTTACGCTGTAAGTACTATATTTTTTATTGAATTGTGTTATTTGTTTATGTAAGTTGTACGATATTGATTTAGGATTCGATTGATTGTAATTTTTCATTGAAATCACGAATAATTTTCGTTTGTTAAAACATTTCTCCCAAAATGGCGGCTTCGGGTGGGTTCGTACATTTTTGTACGGTATCACCCGCAAGTACGGTATCACCCGCAGGTCTTGATTCGATTTAGTTATTTACTGTTCTATCTTTATTTTCAGATGCCTCGAAGAAAGAAGCTTACCTGGTCTCCCCGCAAAATGAGACTCGCTATAGAAGAGGTAAACGCGGGCTCCAAATTACGTAAAACAGCAGAGAAATTTGGAGTCCCAGTAATGACCCTCCACGATCACGTAAAAAAAGGTCCTGAATATAAACCCAGACTAGGGGCAAGCCTGTTTTTACTACCGAGCAAGAAGTAGAGATCCGGGATGAGCTGATCAAGTTGTCTAAAATGTTTTATGGGTTAACACCGCAAGCATTACGAAGAGGTGTTTATCAGTATGCTGAAAGAAAAAAAATTAAGCACCCATTTAACAGAGAAAAGGAAGAAGCCGGAAAGGATTGGTTTTATGGTTTCCTAAAACGCAACCCAGAAATCAACGTCCGAGTACCTGAAGCTACCAGCGTAAGCAGGATCACTGCTTTCAATCAAACGGAAATGGAGTTATTTTTCAAGAACTTAATTCACTTACTTGAAAATCATACTATACTTCCACATAGAATGTTTAATGTCGACGAATCAGGTGTAACAACTGTGCATAAGCCAGGAAAAATACTTGCACCAAAGGGTCAAAAACAAGTCGGTGCTGCTACAAGTTGGGAAAGTGGGAAGAACATCACAGTCTGTTGTTGCATGAGCGCCACAGGCCAATTCATTCCACCGTTATTCATTTTCCCGCGCATTCGAATGACACCAGCATTAGAAAGAGGTGGTCCTCCAGGTTCAATATACAGGTGCTCAAAATCAGGATGGATGATTGAGGAACTGTTCTTGGATTGGCTGAAGCACTTCGTTGAACACACCAAGCCAACTTTGGAGGATGTCGTGCTCCTGATTCTAGACAATCATGTGAGCCACATATCATTAGAAATTTACGAATTTTGTCGTCAAAATGGCGTGTTGATGCTTTCACTACCGCCTCATACATCACACCGTACTCAACCACTTGACCTTACATTTTTTGGACCTCTAAAGCTCCAATATCACAAAGAATGTGATCTGCACATGAAAACTAATAACTATGAGAAGCTGACACCTTATGACATTGCGCCTCTTTTCAACAAGGCATATTTGAAGGCTGCCACTCCAGAAAAAGCAGTCAATGGATTTGCAGCAGCTGGGATTTGGCCTGTGAATCCTGACAAATTCTCTGATCAGTACGCTGACGGATCAGTGCGCTGCACCTATAGAGATTCTTCACACTGATCAGTGCCCTGCACCTATAGAGATTCTTCACACCGATCAGTTCGTGTCAGAAATAACCAGCAGAGAAGATATTGAGCCAATACCCTCAACTAGTGGAACCTCAAAGCAAACAACGCAGGAAGAAACAGAATCAGATGATCTCGGAAAAGACAAAGAGGATGTCCATGTTTCTTTTGGTGAATGTTCAATGGCTCTGCCGCAGAAAAAAGGCTATGAGATAGATACAAATTTGGAAAAAGGGAAAGGGAAAGGAAAAGGCCAAGGAAAAGGAAGAAAGCAGCATTCTGAAATTCTTACTTCAACTCCTATCAAAGAAGCCTTAGAAATGAAAAAGACTCTAAAAACTATCAAGACAGAAAAAGCTAAAGATAAACTGAAAAGAAAAACAAATCTAAAGAAAACGAAAGCATCAAAAGCAGAGAAAAAGAAAGCAGATGGAAAGCAGTCGCACAAGAGAAAAATTTTAAACAGCTCGAGCTCTGACGATGAGTCTTTGATGCTAGGCGAAAGTGATGACAACGACAACGTCTTTTATGCAGAAGGAGAAACAGCTGTTACAAACGAGCTTTGTCTAATTTGTGGTGAATTTGGAAAAGATCGAGAGCTCTGGTATCGATGTATAGTGTGTGGGCAATGGGTTCATGCATTGTGCAGCGATAAAGATGTGCCAGATGGTTATATTTGTGGATTTTGTCATGCTAAATAGGTAAACCAACACTGTACGCAATCATCCGAAGGTGTCGGATGATTCCGTACTTTTGTATTTTATTTAAACTTAATAAATCTAATATTTGAATTTATCTGGTTTTATTTTTCGTTCGAGCATTTAGTAGTCAAATATTTTCCCTACAGATAATGCTTAAGATAAACCAAATAAGGCTTTTAATTATTGAGTAATAAGAGATCTACCTTAAGTGTACGGTAACCCCCGCTCCTCCCCTACACAAGCCGCTGCGCGTCGTCGGTCTGGCGCAACACGTCACATTAGCATGTCGGTGACGCGAACCCATTAGTTTCACCCCTACCAAAAATCGCTCAACGCGGCTAAAGAGGTTATAACTTCAAAAAACTTTTTACAAAAAAAAAAAAAACAACCGACTCCCAAAAAAACACTACAAAGTGAAAAATAACTTTAATTTCGGAAGTCGGATCTGTATTTTAGTTTTATGCCACCGACTTCCGAAATTAAAGTTATTTTTCACTTTGTAGTGTTTTTTGTAAGTCTGTTGTTTTTTTTTTGTAAAAAGCTGTTTAGCGGGTCAGTTTGTAATTTATCTAAGTTACAATAGCGTAATGTCACCTTTTACAAAATATTGCTTTTCTTGATGCAGGGACGTTAATTGTTGAGTAGTTCCCCCGGTAAGAACCAGGAGAACTGCCACTCACCATATGCATTGTGATTTGTGAAGAGCATAAATGGCTTAGCAACCGTATTACCTAAAGTATGTAATCGAATCGCAAATCATTAAATACATATTATTAAGTAGTTCCGGTGGCCATCTGGGGTCTTCATCATCAATTCCACTCCACCAAATGGTGCTTTCCGAGAGCAAATGCACAAATCGCAAGTTACTATATAAAATGCAAGTTACTATAAAAAATACACAAATCGCTATAGGTGTGCCTTTAAAATTTGAGGATTTCCCTCGATTTCCATGGGATCCCCTCATCAGATTATGACTTAGTGACAACCCTGGGAGCATACCCTTTCAAACGAAAAAAATATTTTTAAAATCGGTCAACAATTGACGGAGAAATCGGAGAACACACATAA
Source organism: Atethmia centrago (assembly GCA_905333075.3). Taxonomy (NCBI): domain Eukaryota; kingdom Metazoa; phylum Arthropoda; class Insecta; order Lepidoptera; family Noctuidae; genus Atethmia; species Atethmia centrago. The sequence goes on from HG995382.1 coordinate 11,443,316, forward strand.
AAAATATATATGTAAGGTCGGATTGAGAAACATCCTCCTTTTTTGAAGTCGGTTAAAAATATTATAAAATTGTTGAAACTTAACATGACAAACAAACTTACGAAGACAACCAATATCGCAAAATAAGAGTGTAAATCGGTCATCAACAACCACAAAACCATGTTTCATAAATAAAGATCTCATACTTGAAGCTAATCCACACAGTGACAAAGCGAGCGATGGGACGCCCGAGGCATGGTACTCGTACAAGACTCCTGTCTCCTGCTGTTAATGACGTCATTAAATATGAACCGTGTACCCAGCCTTTTTGTAAAGGTTTGCACACGTAAGCAGGTGCAGGACAGATCATATTCATATGCCTCGCCCCTAGCTGCAAAATCGAACAAGTGGGTCTTGATGGTATTCCTTTATGAGGCTTTTTTCCTTTGGAACTAGTAAAACATGTGTGTTATAGCTATTAACTGATGTAATAACACTCGTAATAAGTTCTGTGTGCAACATTTTAAGGCGAAGTAAACGGTTTTTCTTGCTTATGGAGTTATGATTTAAAATCTACTTGAAACCGATTTAATTTACAAAGTAAAGTCAGTGAAATTCATTGTTTATCAAATTGACTAGTACCAACTTAAATTGTTCGAATATTCAAATCACAACTGTCATTATTTGACAGTTGTATGTAGTGGCTAGAATACAACAAATTGACGTAGCGTGTAAAGAACTTCCCTGACACGCACACACTTTGACTAAAAGCGTTGATTTTCATGATTTGCTTGAAAATAAAAATCTTTATGGATATTTTCATATAATTTCTTCGTTAAATGTTTTCTTTTTTCTAATTTTCGTTTCAAATGTCGAGTTATACACGAAGTTAATGAATGACAGTTTAGTATGTTGTTCCTAACCACTTTTGAATCGTGAAGACACTTTCATTACATTATGTAAACAATTGTTTGGCCACCTGTCACACAAACGTGATAAGTTTGTAACAAAGAACTTTGTTCACACTGTTTAGCGTACTTAGAGCTGACACTTGTTTTAAAATTATGTCTTTTAGTTCAACATTATGTTGTAGTACCACGAATTATGTGCCGTGTGTTCGTGTCTTTCTTGAAGTAAATACTTCTTTAGGCTCGTTGAGCAATTTTTGGTAGGCGAAAAACTTATGGGTTCGCGTCACCGACATGCCCGCGCCGACATGCTGTAGTAGCAGTGAGGTTAAATTGACCATTTGAAAAGTTTTTTATTTTCTATAAGCGCGTTGAGCGATAAGTATTCACTTTTGTCAGCAGTCCCCTTGACTGCCTATGTTTTTTTTTTTTAAAGTTCAAACTGATTAAACTTCATTACTTATATCTTATTTCCAAAACAAAATGTTTACTATGAAGTTGAGGCTTATTAAGAACATAAGATTGATTCAATAGCCATAGCCCTCCTTTTAGTTTAGAATGAATTAGTTTAGAATGAAGTTTTTGGCTTGCACATCTTGATCATCAACTGAATGATTGTCTTCTGTCGTGTATCCCAGTACAAGACTTAATCATTTCATTTCCTCTTGTTTCTAAAAATAGATAAAATTAATAATGACTATTCCAGTGATGTCAGTAGCTATTTAATCGACAAAATGACGCAGCAATTACGCTACAAGCGTGCATGACCATGCATTCATAATGAAGTGTGGGCTGAGCATGCGCATGCGCATAGCATTTATAAGCTTTACTCTGCTCCTCTTTATCATACTGTACTTTGTTGTTATCATACGATTGAATAGCTAGAACTTTTGAAATGTGAGGAACTTTTTAGATTATTGGAAGCGTAACTCGGACTTTGCGAATTACTGATGGCATAAGTTTTCGGATGGGAATTTTGGTAATGTTTGCGAGTACTGCTTGGCAAATTATGGTTTGAGAAAGAAAAAGACAGAAAAAGTAGAAATTATTGGAGGAGGCCTATACCCGTCGAGGGGTCCTTAATTAAGAAATTTTTATTGTAATTATTCATGTTTATGAGCCAAATTATTCTGAATACACCTAAGTTACACAGCTCACAATCAATCGGAGGGAGCGAATGACTTATTTAGTATAAACTTTGTAGAGATAAATGTTCAGCTGTTGATTAAAATAGTTAAAGTTTACAGACTTGTCGTAAGAAAGTACTGGACGCACTGCGATGAGTGAAAATATGTACTTGTCTGTGAGAACGAGCTCAGGTCTGGGAATATAGACGTGACGTCATTTGTGGGTAAACTTTATCTTGTTTCAAACCGCACGTTGACGGAAACAAACACTTTCCTATTGTCGAACACATGATAAGATATCCACTTTGTAACGCAACAATGATTCGTTTTCGGGTTCGGCGTACTTCGTGTCTTATCGTTTCCTCTTTGGGACAGTCGCTTATTGTGGCCAGATTAGTTAATGATTCGTTAAGTTTGTTACCTAAGTTCGGCGTCGGTTTGTTCTCGGTTGATCGCGTATCCTGAAGTGAAATGAAGGAATCTTTAGTGGTTATCAAGATTGGGACTGTTATCTGTTATCCAACTTGGCTAATCGAGTTGAGAAGCTTCGTTATCGAATAAAATATGTCTGGATAGACTGTTTGTTCCTTAGAAAGCATGTTTTCGATAAGTCGAGACGAAATCAAACTGGTTGCTCTAGACTTAATCAAACTGGTTGCTATTTTAATTGTACAATTTATTATTTGATACAAATAATAAATCAATGTTGAATTTAAATTCTGTGATTATTTTAACTCACACACTGACCTATTACTTTTTTATTATTTTTAGGAAAACGTATACTTTAACAATGTTTGTAAATATGTGAGCATCATGTACCTATCACATAATTAATTTATCTGTCATTGCTATATTTTTCATTCTTTTTTAGCTATTTTGGTATAGTAATTTTATTCTAGATGCATCGTCTTCACATATAATTTTAAAATGTACCTATATAAAATTTTATATAACATTTTAAAAGAGTAACGGTGGAGTTTCTTGCCCATTCTTCTCCATACGAAACTACCTTTTGGAAGCGGCAACTAGAATCAATTCAATTTTTTTTTTGTAAATTTTGACGTTCAAAAGTGCTTTTTATGTGCCTATTTGAAATAAATAATTTGACTTTGACTTCGATCGCTCGGTCTTATAAAAGTCAGTCTCAGTTTTTATAACAGTTGTTATATTAGGAGTCATAATTTCAGCTAGTAAACTGGATTTGTTTATGTCGGTATGCATCTCTTAGCAATGCGTTCCTGTACTAATTATTTACAGAGTTGCAAGGTGTATGCGAACAAGGTATTGCTAGTAGATGCCAGGTGTAGCAATTAACAGTGTGATTTAAAAATAGTTTCTAAGTAACTCGTTATTGCAATGGCGGCTCGAGCAAAAGATCCGAGATTTTGTGTAGTACTCATTAAAAGTCTTCATGCAGACTTTTAATGAGTCAGCCAAAATAATGGTCAATGATGTGAAATCCGTCCAATTTGTTAGGGAGCATGAATTGAAAAACGTCGGTGTCGGTCCATGGGACCTTTTGTGTGTATAAACAATTCTCGACCTTTGTATGGGATGTCAAGCGTGTATGTAAAATAAAAAGGTGCCTTCGTGAGGCGAGGGTTCCCTCGAGTGTTCGCTCAGTAGGCATAACAAATTCGTCTGATTGAACCCACCACACTGTCAATCATTCCTCACATCAATGGCGGCTAATGATTTTTATTAAATTGACGTATTTTTTCTTTCGATCCAAACAAAAAATTATAACAATAATTGATGACTTGTTTTTATTCGTCGTTTATTAATTGATATCAGACATTTTTGAAGGGTGACGTCAATTGGTATTACGAGAGATTATAAGATTAGATTATCTTGATTCGTTGCGCGTTGATGCAAAAAGTGCACTCGTTCGTTTTGTTTATGCTAGCGATTATATTTAGTACAACTGATAATTACATAACATCACGCCTGGCAATCCTCGAAGGACTAGGCAGTGGTACCTATGGTACACCCACATTTCACCAGTTATGTTTAAAGTCCCATGTAATATTACGAGCCTATTGCCATCAAACGGGCACAAATCCAGTCTCCCGGCTGCTACTGAGAAATTTCTGATGGAAAAACCTAATAAAATTTTGCCCTACCTGGAAATCGAACTCAGGACCTCATGCTCAGCAGTAGCGCTTGCGATCACTAGACCAACGAGGCAGTGAAGTCACACTGATATTGCCCTCTGATTTTACAAAGTAAAATCTTCCAGCTTTCACTCACGTTCTGATCACTTCAACGTTCATACACAGAATAACTGCTGCTGTTCGACTCTGGGCAACTATTAGATGTTCCTCTCTATTCATGTTATAATTATTACGAGTACCGTACCTCTACACATTTATGACTATCTAGTCCGGTCATAAGTTCCGTTATTTTTTTTATGAATTAATGTAATCTTAATAATACTTTTAAACTGTAAGTACATACATATTTATAGAAGTCTTGGCATGAAAAAATGTATTCAAAATGGCCACCTTTGGCTTAGATACAGGCCTTTAATCTATCTGGTCTAGTATCTATGGACTTACATACTGTTTCCATGGGAAATTTAGCCACTGCTTACTCCAGAGATATCTCAAGAGACACAATTACGGCGTGTCGTTTAGAGCAGGCCATGTCTAAAACTGACCATAATTTTTAGTCTGAGGGGTTCAGATCTTGGCTAGACGAAGACCTTCTTCGGCCCTTATAAAGTCCGGAACGTTGGTTTTAAGCCAGGATTGGGTAGTTCGTGCCTTGTGACCAGGTGCAGTAAAAAGATCTGTGCTGGAAAGGTCCCGGTACACTTTTTAAAAGTGTTTTGCTGAGAGGTTTCACAGCACGATCCAAGACGGTCTCTTGATACACTTTTTGTACCTTTCCGACCACTTGGCGGCTTCTTTAGAGCTTTGAGTGTACATTTAGTCATTTTGCTTGTTGTAGTGCTCTTCAATCGTGAATTTTTTTTCATAAGTAAACAGGATATTTCTGTGCCTTTCACTTGCGTATCGGGACAGAAAGTTTTGATTGATCCACTCTGTTTAACTGTAGGCATTGATTTAGGGCATGTCCTGAATAGCCGAGCTTCAGGTCTTACGCGACAGAGTCTTAGCGGGAATCTTAATTTCTCGCGATAAGATTTTTTGTTTCCTACTGGGGTTTTGGCGTATTCTGGGTTTAACAGCAGTAACAGCCTTTGTAGTTTTAACAGCATGCGGCCACTTAGATCTTTTATGGTCTTCAACAGAGGAAATTTTGGTATATCTGTCGATAGTACGATATACGAACATACGGCTGATACCAAATTTTTGAAGTGTCTTGAATAATATTTGTCTCTTGGTTTGTGTCTTTGTGCAAGGTAGTCAATGCAATCCTATATTCTTTAACTCCCCATTCCATATTGTAATTTCATAATAAACACGAAAAAAATAAAGAAAGAAAAATGTGAAGTGGCGGCAAATCGAAAAGTTTTTAACATAATAAACGCGTTCCAAATTCAAAATAATTAAAGAGTTGAAAAAAGAAAAGTTTTATGTAATGGTATTTATGGCCAGACTAGTTATACATCTTTCACTAAGTACACACAGGGAATAGGGGCCTGCTCCTCGCTAGCAGTAGTATGGTAAAATCGGAATTACTTTACGTATGTAAGCCGGCAGATGTAAGCAAAATAATATCATTTTAAATACATACGCAGCCAGAATTTATGATCCGGTTGCTCCTACTGATATTAGCATCTTTTGTTTCTCCCGCAAATATACTTTATGATGCTGAGAATATCAAAACAATTGTTCGAAGTATTTCCATACAATCGGTTCAATAATGCAAGAGCTTTTATTAACAAGTTCCGTAATACCCGTTTATTGTTTGTTGTGTGTCATGTAGCTGGTATTATATTACCACAGAAATCTTCATAAGGAAATAGAAGTGGTACTTAGTTAAAGGATTTTGTATGAATTCCGAACCCGCGAAGCTTCCATTCTTAAAACATAAAATTAGTACCTGCTTCTTCTGAAATGTTTTCCCAAATATCATGATGATGGGCCACGGTATCCCCTCCCGTTCTTGCCCGCGACCCCGGCAGACATCTGCCCTAGTGGACTCTACACTTTTTTTTTATGAATGGCATCTCGTAGTTGACCTTGAGACTCCGAGGTCGTGACTACTCAACCGGACGATCCTGTGGCTGCCTTAAGCGGACTCAAAGCCTCCAGCCAGGGGCGAATTACTTACATTACTAAGCGACTGCACGCTAAGGGCACCCCCTGTGGGGTACGGACCTCGGCTTAGGGCTCCCTTGGGGGAGGACAGCAAGTTGGGACAGGCTGGATCTGAACTATATTATTATTATACGGGGAATTTAAAACTACAGGCTCAGCTGCGGCGCGGGCTGGCGCTTCGTCGAGCAAGGGTCGCGTGGGACCTCGGCGGCGAGGTCGGAATGTCGGTTTGTGTGATTTGTGCACTGTACTCGTGGCCCAACTGGTTTCCTGGAGGAGGGTAATGGGGTTATCGGGGCGGTGAGCGTATGCCTTGAACGGCGAATAGAGCTAATGGAGGAGGGCCTATAACTGGCGGACCCCTACACTTGTGCTGACATCTCTTTGAGGCGCGCGTGGAACACAACGCGTCGTCGACCCGGGCCTGGTCCTTACCGTCGACGAGCTACCCATTGCTCACCGTCCGCAAGCCCGCGCCTACGGTGGTCGGGAATCCGCCTGGGATTACAACGTCCTGTGCTTCCCGCACCCAGAAAATTTCTGTAACGATCACCAGGTCGTTGGTCCACCTTGAGGTCCCATGTTGCCGTAATGGTGTGTATGATATGTAATGATACTATTAATTTCATATTTGGAATTAAGAATAATATAGCAGATTCTACTGTAGCATTGGTATTATTCCACAAAGCCAACACTTTATTTCATTTGAAGTTTATGTGTTTATTTTTAATTTAATTTATCGGTGTCTCTATGTTTTATGTTTAAGGCCAATTTTATTTTGTTTGATTTGTGATGTTATTTTTAAAATCTTATTATTTCACGTTTCTTTGAGTTTGTTTCTTTTGTTTTTTCCTACTTAGTAATTTATTTTATAGTATAGTGATTGTGGCACAATTATTACGTTTATGTCCCCATAAATGTAATGATTGTAACACAATGCGGTGCTAACCTACAAGAAATTGTTACACTAAGCTTAGATTGAAGTAAAATATTATTTTAAAATTCTAACTTTGTAAGCAATTGTTGGTTGGCCATTAAAGAAAAATAAAAAATAAAAATTCCTATCATGTCACGATACCTGAGTCCTGACTCCATAGCAAAGCATAATAACTATTACTTTGAGGTGTGTATGTACGACCATACATTTTACGGGTGTATATGAGAGGCATCTATTCAACTCTTTTGTTTTCTGTATATTATGACCCTTGTAACACAAACTAATCACTATAACAAGATGCCAATACATCTGTGCGTTATCTAATCTCAATTTCAATGATGTATACGAACATGGTCGTATGTCGTGGGAATCTTTGGCCAATTATTCAACTTTCGAGTTGTTCCTATGTTTGGTTGAGGGTATTGACGGGTAAGGTATAAAGGCAGGGATATACCGTGCAACAATTGTGTATGGATTCTTTTAAGTAATGGGGAAGATATTGATTAAATAAAATAGGAACCATATTTATTATTTATAGTGACCTTATTAGTGTTGTTCTTCAGAAAGGTCAGATGCGTAGTACTCGCAACCGGCGTGCGTGTATGACCAGATGTATGGACGAAAACGAAGCAAAGGGAGTATGTAAGGATCTGTGGCGGCATCTACATGGCCATATGCGAACTACGCAACATACTGACGTCACGCAAAATCCTGCATCGCGTAAGCAGAGTTTACCGCGTAACTAGCATATATACGATACCCCGTCATCAACCTTCGGGCAGTTGCCCACCACACTCGACACCCGTCTGGTCCCTTTTTTATGGAGGATGAGTGAACTTTAGACCCTGTTCCTCATGCCTCTATAGATCGTAGCAGGTGGCGTTCTGTAGTTTCTGTTTACCCCCATGGGGAAAATGCGTGAGTGTATGCATGTTTGTGAAAATAATAGTAATTGATAGAACACATAAGGCGAGTCTAGATGCCTGTTCTTTTAAAAAAGTTAATTCTTCTTGATTAAATGTTCTATCCACAAACTGTACGAAACGCCCTCTAATAAATAATCTGGGACGTTATAATTTGATACGTGAACTCAAAAGAGAATTTACTCTTGAAAGTTTTTCAATTTATTAGCTTAGCTGGTCAGTATAACTCCTTACGTTTCGACAGACATATTGGCTATCGCGGAGGCCAATTTTCGCGTTGCCCCATCTATCATCGATTGCGCTTGCGATCCAAAGTTAGCTTCAAGTGTTTTAGATAATGACGCCGATCTAAAACACTTGAGCGGATCGCGTCAGTGGAAATTATGATTAATATCGGGCTAGTTAACGGTGCTAGAGAGGAGCACGACTCGTAACAGTTGAGGCCCGAAGGTGCCCGAAGCCACGGATGTCCGTGCGATGGGGCGGACGCATCATTTGTTTGCCCACAGACCGGTCCACGTCGCTACTGCTTCAAATTCATAATTTTTCAATGAGCCTTTTTTCTGTTGGCCGCTCCGTCTCGCTGACAACTGAGCTTATGGTTCCCCAGATAAGATCGCTTTGTGCGCCATTAGCCAAAGTGATTGACGTTGTTAGTTTGTTGTCAGTAATTTTGTTTGAAATTTAGAACGGCGAGCGTGCGTTTTTTTTTTGTTCTGTATGAGTAAAGAGAGTCGTGTTGACATGAGAGACTATTGCGATATGTCCGATAGTGCGATTTCGAAACCAAATAACACAAATTGAATTGCAATACACGGGCTTAATAACACAGTGGAACACTAATGATAATCTAATAGCTTTGTGCTATTTGTACGATTCAATGTCTTTCGTTTCATAACATAAGCCACGAACGGAGGCATTTGATGATGAATGATAGTAATGAACAAGGCCTCGACAGTTAGAGGAGAAGCATTAGCGAGAAAGATCGCATGAATGATTCTTATCGTTAGCAACTCGGACCTCGATTTGCTTCACATCTTTCTGCCAGGACATTAACATCGGTGACAGTTCAAAACCAATCAAAAAGCTATTCGACCATATCTGGTTTAACAGTAACTGGGTGATAAATAACAAAGCTGTCAGTGGAGCGTTTAACAATGAGTCAGAGTAATTATACGGACGACACTATTGGGCAACGGTGAGCGGTCGGTATCTGTCGAATTGTGAAACAATGGAAACTTTTAGAAATTTGCTAGGTACGATACGTGAACGACACGGTATGCTACCAGAAGATATGGAGACACTTGTAATTTGGGATGAATGGTGCTGATGCCAATAATCGTAGTAGGTACTGTGGTGTATCATGTGCATGTACATGGTGGACGTTTTTTTTGGTCGGGAAATTATCAAATAACATCTCCCGCTCTGCGCGAAGCGGGAGGGTGTGTCAGACTCTTACTGACTAAACCCACCCGTGTCCCTTCCGTTGCCTGTGTTGCCAGGAGCCTTGGTAACCCTTTCGTACTTTGGGTTACCGAGGCCCCCCCCTGTTTGCTTTACTCACTTCTTCTTTACTTTTATTTTTTATATGAAATACGTAGGTTATTCTTTAGAGGGTGCATAACGGGCTTTGCAGCTAACCGAAGCCTTGTCACTTACAATATAGATTATGGAAATAAATGCCACTGACAAAAATGATAGACTTTCAGAAAAATTTAATGTTAGAGATCTTAAAGAAAAAATCTTGCACTATGAAATGGTTTCGGATCGCAATCGTATCGTACAGTATAAAATTATTAAAGCACCCATTGAGAGACAGACTGGACAATATCGTGACCAGACGAAATGTGGTACAAATTGAAAACGCCGTGATTGTCCATGTTATTTGGATCGCGATTGGTTCGCATTTGCAAAGCTCTGGGGTTCCCCAAAGTGAGGTCGAGGTGGTTTTAATTAAAGAAATCATACGAGTGATAGTTGTATGAACCGCAATCATCGAAACGTGCACGACGATAAATGGTTTTTGGTCGACGACGAATTTTATCTATGTGTGGTATGTATTAGTTGATTTAAGAGAGATTAAAATTGAAGAAACGAAGCAGCTTATAATATGAATTTTAAATTAATTGCTGCTTTTTTGCACAACTCTGAATATTAGGTATCTGGGGGGTAACCATGGCCTCTTATAGCAGTATTACTTCAATATTACTTCAGCGTGAGAAAGAGATGGAGCTATAAGTCCTGTATAGCTCCATCACTTTCCCATTGGAAGTAATATTATAATAATACTGCTATAAGAGGTGATGGTTACCCCCCTGAAATCCACACAAACCGTACAAATTTCTATTTTATCAGTGTCCAGTTCAATTAGCCAACTCTTCCTAACAGAGAATATCCTTCTTAAGAATTGCGTAAAATGTATCAAAATCGTATCGAAATACAGCGGAGCAAGTGCGTAATACACATAAAATGACAATTGATCGCAATCGGTTTCATTTTGACAGTTCTCCCACGTCCATTGCGTTATTTACGTTGCTAAGCAGACGATTTTTTCAAACATATGAAGCAATGGATTAGCAATAACCTTCCAAATTCTCGGATTGTGATTCAAACTGTGTTACGCAATTAGAGGGGGGGGGGGGGGGGGGGCTGCTTAAAGTTTTCCGAATCACCGTAGGTTGAAGAGAAACACCGAGTCATCCCAGATTTTTCCGCAAATTGGTGTTGATTTTTGCAACCCCCCTCGGGCCGCGCTCCCAAAGTTTGGGCTAACTGCAGCCAAGTGATAACACGCCATCGCTAATCCGAGAGACGACCGCGCTTTCAAATCTATTTGATACAAGCATAGAGAGTTACTGAAAGTGTCATCCAATGTGGAACATAAAATGTGGTTTTATACATTTCTGAGACAGAGGTTTTTAATTTCTCAAGAATGAGCTGCAAAAAAAAAATGAATGTATTAAGTTTTATTTCGTTTTCATTTGCCACGTTGCCAGGGTTGTAAAAATTTGATTCTTTGCATTGTATCCTGAGCGTATTGTCTGAGCGGTGGGACTCGGCGCTGCTGGAGAGGTGGATGCACCTGCATGCCAGTTCGTCACCATTTTAATTTTAATTGATTATTGATGCAATGATTTTATGATTTTATGTATATTCTAATTCGTAATTGATTTAATTATTTTACATTTTTAATTGACTCATTTATGTATTTTCTAATTTATAAATTTTGAAATATTAGTTGAATGTTATTTTAATTTCAATTGATTTCAGTGCAATGATTTTAGTAAATATATTGTAATTTGTAATTTGTAATGCTTATCTGTCATCTTTTGTATTCATTATGTGTTTTGTGTTTAGTTTCTATGGGTGTAATTTATGGACCTGAAATAAATGGATTTATTATTATTATTATTTCATCATGTAGGTGTCATCACAACTCAAGTATAACAATACTTTTTTAGGACCTCTTAGAGCATGATAAGCAGTGCTGAACGCATCAAAACACTAAATTGTTTTTAAAATGGCGCTTGGTTTTTAAAATGGTGAATTCCCTAGTATACGCTAAGAACGTAGAACATCACAATATCAACTAAATACAAAGTTGTAGAAATTGCAAATAACCAAAAAATATCCAGTCCCTTCCAGCAAATCATTTAAAACAACATAATCCAAGCAATCATTCAAACCGCGTAGGGTTGCATAATCCTCGTCAATGCGTTTGTCATCATTCACGCACGACTTCGGCTTTTACAGCGTAATCGACTTTGACTTTGGTTTTATTCTGACTGTCCTCGTCGACTTGGATTTTGAAACTTAATTAAAATTTGCCGTTTTAGGCTTTTTACCCGACTGCCCCAGAAGGAAGGTAATGTTTTTCGAGAGTATGTATTTACAGTCACGAGCACTAATATGTATACACTTAGCAAAATACAAAAGCTATTTTTTCGTGGAATAACAACTGGAACACTGAGATAAGACCTATTCCGTAATAGCGTGGGTTCCAAAATACTATGTTCGTAGCGACATAAAATTACAACCAACACAGTAGGAGAAAATAACTTTTAGTTATGTCTATTTCTTTGGAACTCTCTGTAGCCTAAACGGCTTGATGGATTTTAACATATGAAGTGTCGTTAGATCCGTTTTAATTGTGGGAGTGACATAGGCTTTATAATATTTATACATTGCATCTACAAATACAAAAAAGGGAGGGGAAGGTTTTCTTTTATAAATTACAACAATATTGGTGTCAAATAAAAGCTAGTAATGAGTTAATTACAAATATAAAAAAAAACTAGCAAATTATTTAAAAAATAAATAATTAAAAAAATCAAAAACCCGCCTGCAAAAAAGACAATTTAAAAGTATATAACGTTAATGGGCTTCGCTTGCTAAAACTTAATGCGGGTATTTAACTTACGCTTTCCGTTCATAATCTGTTAAACCGAAGTAGAGTTTACTGTTTATAGTTTACTTATTTTTGTTTTCTATTCTCAATCTTGTTTCGGTATTTTTAGTGTATTACTTTTAAATTGTCTTTTTTGCAGTCGAGTTCTTGATTTTTTTATTTTAGTTTAGACTTTTTAGTGTCCACACTCTATGAAGAGAAACTGTGTTACTTATATAAGTCGGGCAAAATGTAGAGATCATTGCATGCCAAATAAAACAGACACATGAAAATTACAATTTACGTAAGCATTTCAATTCTTCAAGAGAATTCGCTTCGCCTTTTTTTTATGGGTCATCAATCTATAATGTTTCCATTGCTGGAAAACAGAACTCCTCTCTTCTCTCGAAGAGAGGCCGGTTTTCGACATCTACCAACCCGCACTGGGCCCGCGTGGTGGATTACAATCAACCACGCAGGCCCAGTGCGGGTTGGTAAATGATAATGATAAATGATTTTATTTCTGTAAGTAGGTGTTTACAAACACTTTTACACGTCAAAACATATTTTTTTAAACTAGATGAGGCCGGCGTTTCCTATCTGACTACTCTGAGAAGAAAGGCCGAAACAAACTCAGAGGTCACAGTCTCTTTTAAAGTCCAGACATAATCTTGGTCAGATCATGTGAAGACCATGTCGATTGGTGTCTGAAATGGTCTTTTGATGAAAGAACCACACAGATTGAGTGGACCTGTCCAGTCAGTGCACGCATTTGTCAGTCGTTGTGCAGCTCAACTCATAACTAAAGGAGCTCAACGATTCAACGAACAATACCAAAGAAAGGACATTTGGCTAGGCCGCAAAAAATACTCAAAACTGCCAGACCATATTAAAAACTAACTGAGAATAAAACAAAATTAAACAATGATCCACATAGTCTTCACATTTACAATAATTAAAACAATATAATACTACACAGAGTAAATATTCATGTCATTGCATAAATAAAATTCATCAATGTCAATGTGTATATTCGGACATAATCTTGGTCAGATCATTTGAGGACCATGTAGGTTTGTGTCCGAAATGGTCTTTTGAGGAAAGACCACACAGATTTGAGTGGACCTGTCCAGTCAGTGCACGCATTTGTCAGTTGTCATGCAGCTCAACTCAAAACTTAAGGAGCTCAATGATTTGACGAACAATACCAAAGAAAAGACATTTAGGTAGGCCGCATAAAGTACTCAAACTGCCAGACCATCATTAAAAGAAAGAGACAAAAAAAAAAAAAAAACAAACAATGACCCACATAGTCCTCACATTCCTAATAATTAAAATAATATAATATAATACTATACAAAGTAAATATTCATGTCATTGTTTATATAGAATGTTATATAGAATAAGAAAATATAAATAGCTAGCAAAATAAAAAGAGTAAAAAAACAACATTCACTGTAAGTTTATTGGAGCAGCTCAATCCCAAGCCTTTTTGTCCTCAATATAATCTTTAACAGTATAAAAGGCTTTTAGGCACAGTTTCTGTTTTATAAAACATTTGAATTTATTAAGGCTTAGTTCTTGAATGTGGCTAGGAAGTTTATTATAAAAACGTATACATTCGCATCTAAACGAGCTGCCTATTTTTTTGAGCCTGGTTGTAGGAACAACAAATTTGTGTTTGTTCCTAGTATTTACATTATGGATATCACTGTACTTTTTAAACAAATTGATATTTTTATGTGCGTACAAAAGATTTTCATAAATATACTGAGAAGCTACAGTCATTATATTAATCTCTTTAATTTTTTCTCTGAGGGAGTATCTGGGACTTAATTTATAAATTGAACGGATTGCCCTTTTTTGTAAAACAAAAATTGTCTGAATATCGGCGGCATTTCCCCATAACAGAATACCGTACGACATTACGCTATGAAAATAACTAAAGTATACTAAACGGGCTGTGTCTAAATCCGTTAAATCACGAATTTTTCTAACGGCGTATGCTGCAGAGCTAAGCTTTTTTGACAATTTATCTATATGGGGGCCCCATTGAAGCTTGGCATCCAAAGTTATGCCTAAGAACACAGTGGTATCTTCGGGGTTCAACTCTTCACCCTTTATGAGAACACTAGTTTTTACTTGTCTAACATTAGGTATTGTAAACTTAATACATTTGGTTTTTTTCTCGTTAAGAAGTAGGTTGTTAACATTAAACCAGTTAACTACTTTTTCGAGGGCACTATTTACATTGTCAGTAACCAACTGCTGACGTTTGAGTTTAAATAAAAGTGAAGTGTCGTCTGCAAACAGCACTATATCATGATTATCCTTTATGAGGCAAGGCAAGTCATTTATATAAATAAGAAACAAAAATGGGCCGAGAATTGAGCCCTGGGGGACCCCCATTCTTACTACAGATCCGGGTGATCCGGTAGATGTCGCATATCTTCGAATCTTTGGTTCTAGGACATGCCGGTTTCCTCACAATGTTTTCCTTCACCGTTTTGAGAGCTGTGGTGATGAAATAATTTACACAAAGTAATGCGCCTGCTTGGGTTCGAACCTACAACTCGTAAGTCACGGCTGTTACCACTGGGCCACCACTGCTCTATGGGTTGCCCATCTAAAAATGTTGACACCCCTTTTGACCCCACATTTTAATAAGAAATAAACAAAACAATTTATTTGTTTCGTTTCAAATATGTGTGATTGGGCTGCGGATATTTATCCCTCTAAATTTCATGTGATAGCACGAGGTGCGACACAAACATGTCCCATTTTTACGCTATCAAAAACTTTTTAAACCAATTTATTATTCTTAATTAAATTTAAACACATAACTTATATCATTTTTTGTAATCCCCTTTTAATTTCCATTATTTTGATACCCTACTCGATAGGTTTGGTTAATTTTTATTTTATTAACGTAATTATTGGGCGCCAAAAATCCGCCATTTTGTTTTTTTTTTTCAAACACCTATCTAAGGATACTTAAGTTTTTAAGACGAATATAACGATACCTTAACTGTAGAAATCCATCCAGCCGTTTGGAAGATACGAGGTAATCGTATCTTCCAAACGGCTGGATGTATTTTTAAAGAAATTTACACACAAATGTACATACATACAAGATACGCGCGAAAAACATAATCCTTCCTTGACAGTCGGGTAAAAAACAAAAAACCCGACTGCAAAACCACATAACTGAAAAGAGAAAAACAAGCATTATAATCTGTAGAATTTTGGTATTGCACAAACAAAAGTTACACCATACTCGTATTTCAGGTTATTGGTTGTTTTTTTTAATAGTTTGCTTTATTTACGCAAGTAATGGTTTAATCGGTTGATTGAATTCATGATCTTTAACCTCTTTCAGCTAAATGTCCTAATAGGCTGTTTGGGACGGTAATAACTCAATCTAGTAAATTGCTCTCTCCTGATAAATGTTTAGTGAGGCCACTTTATTCAAATTGTCAATCACGGTTGATAGTTTTAGTTACTGCTATAAATTTATCGAGTTCAGTTAAGATAAAAAGCTTTCTAAATACTATATTGGGCTCAAATGAAGTTAAATCTTGTGCGGAGAAAAGTAATACTTTTCTCATAAGTATACTTTTTACCGTACAAAAGTTAGCGGCATTTATCTTTACCTACTTCACACTTATTTTCTTTAGACTCATCATTATCTTCCGTTGTCAAATTAGCCGCGAGTGTGTGAACAAGACCTTATCTCTCATCGGATGTAGAATTAAATGAATACGTATTGCGAATGTATTCGTTCCAATGCCACAAACCTGTTTTGTTGGCACCTTATTGCTTGGTGATTAATCATTACTTGTGTACATTGTGGCATATATTCAATCATTATCACTTTTCATGTATTTTATTATGCGATGATAGCTAATTATCTATTTATTTTTTTCCACGGGTTTTAGAATCAATTCGGCGACTATAAGGAATACCATGCAGATTGCTGTGAAACCATACACGGAAAGAAAATCGGGGACCACATGCCTTTTGGCCTTTAGATTCACTAATATCCTATTGGAATTCAAATTGCCCAGATTTATTGAGCTTAAGATCCTGTGGGAAAATGCATGCGAAAGACCCTTAAGTACCTGAATAATCAGGGTCAAGAACCAGTTTTCGATAGCTGTCATTACTTAACAATCATTTTAAATACCGATGTTTAAAAATGTAGGAAAAACGTTGTGGTAAATGTTGGCAATTGCCTGCATAACGTTTGTTTTACGACTTTTTAAAGTTCGTTATAATATTATAAAATCGTCTATAGGCAATAAAATTGATCGCTAATTCATCATACTTTATGGCATGTTTTTACTTTGTTGATCCAACAAAAAATAATCCCGAAGTAAACTAGTTTCGGGGGTCGATAATTTGTGAAGCGCGCGACATTCACTTCGGGAAGTTGTTAGTTTTTTTTCTATCCTCAAGAAACTGTGTAGAGTCGTTATGTTGTTTATTTTGTTCTTCATATTAGGGACCCTAATTTACCACATGGTGCTCTCGTTCGACATAAAAAATAATATCTACATGATTTGACGTAATTTGTACCGTGTTATGACGAAAGGTTCGTGTGTTTAAGAGTAATTTCTCCTCGAGCCGTTATTAACCAGTAACCGTCTTTTTTATTTTTGTCAGAAAAAGTTAACGAGTATTAGACATGAAGCACGATGTCACATTTTTGTAGTTAATGAACTAAATGGATAAAAGAAAAAATATAACTTGGAAAAAATGGGGAGTCTATTCGGAGTTCATTATATTGAACATCGCAACATATTTTTATATATTCACTATTACAACATAGGAAAATTCTATTGAAAAAAATATTATGCTTATCATAAGCGACATAATATTTGATGTTCATACATTCATAGAAATACATTCTGAATGGGATGCCCATGCTTAGCTATGGCGGTATTATTCGGTATTAACCACATTTAGAATATAACATTGTTAATCCGAATGAGGTATCTAAAATATTTGCTTAAATTTTATTCATATTCAAACAAGAATATAGTTTATCGCTCGTATCTCAATATACCGAAATGATATTCCTACAGTCGGCTTTAATAAACGATCGAACACTAATCGATTGTGAATAGGAATTGCCTCAAGATGTAAGATGTAATATTTGGACGGGCGGATTAAGTGAATATAAATTTTAAAGTTTATGTAGCTTCCTTTATAGATGTGCTTAGCGAATGTTTTGAATATTGATTTGTATTACCAATTTTTCTTCATTAATGGCTACCGAGACGGTATACGAGTTATGACTCGTTATTGGTAATAATTTATATGTTGTGGAATGTTTGGGGCGGCGCTATGTACGAATATAAACAACCTTAATTTAAGTTTTCTATGTTGATGGCATTCTGGGAAGCACGGTAGCTACGTATACCTCATTATGAGGAATTAAGATGATAATTAGGCGGTAAGGGGAGAGCTCGGATTCTATCGACTCTTGTTATTTTTTTTACTTTTCTTATTTGATGGTATCAGCATTTAGTTTTAATTTGATATTAAGTTCTTATTGTTGTCTTTGAAAGCAAGTTCTTTTGACTAATTAAGGATCGGCTAATCGCCGTTGACCTTTGCCATACAAATTAATGTGCGTCGCGCTCACGTCGCACCCCGTTCGGCTTCTTATGGAATATTTATTTCTAGTATGAATATTTGAACAAAATCTGATATATAATTATAGATAATAAAATAGTCTGTTCGGACAAAAAAAAAACTAGAAAATATCTTATATAGTTTAAAAGTAATATCGTGTTTTATGCTTTGGGTAGATATTACTTTCTGAATTTATTTCACAAAGTATTTTACCACAATACTTAAATATTCACATATTACAAATGATTTGTATGCGTTATAGTTTTTTTTTTTTTTTTTTGCATAACTCACTTGCATTATATGAAGTCAATAAAATCATATACCTGTGCCTTAAGCTTTTGAACGAAAAGCAATTGTGAAATACTTGGCTGTATGGCTATGGGCTAACATTAATCGTAGGCTCAAAGCGTAAAACTACTAGTTTAACCAATATGTTTTCTGTATAGCTTTTTCCTTTATGTTTTACACATTAACTTCAGAAGACAAAGTAGCTAGAGTTTCCACAGTGGAGTCGTAAATTTCAGTGTGTCAAACATAAACACACATGTTTACACGGCCATTGTGGGGTCAAAGTTAATTTATTTCTTTAAGTTACGTCCGAAGAGCCACTTGCTCTTGCTTAACTAACGAACAACAATACAAGAAACGTACAGAAGCTTCATTCCCAATTCATAACATATTTGCTGTTAGTTGGAAAAAGAAGAGTAGGTATAACTTAAAGTTATACATTAGCAATAATCGTTCTGTAGATTGAATAAAAAATAGAAGCGACACCTTAATTGAGTAGCACACTATCAATTACAAAACGAATGATTTTGAAGTATATTGCTAATCAATTGCTTCTTATGTTTGAAAAAATTGTCTACTTGATAACTTAAATAACGCAATTAATGTTATTGAACTGTTAAAATTAAACCCATTGCTACTGATAGATAGTCGCTGATCTCTTACAAAAGGGCATGTAAACCTCGCTAGTCATGCTCAAGAAACGGATTCACTTCAATGACAACTTACATCATCATTTAATTTTGTCATATTGAACTGTTTTCCTGCCATATAACTAACTGTTAGCTCCTTTGATCTATTGTGCCTGGATTTTGATTCTGCGCATACCTATGTATGAGCTTTCATATCAAAAGTTTTTCTGAGACAACCTTCTGTAGCCTTTTTCTTAGTGCTACCAATATTTCGTGTCCCTTCATTTAGGCGCATTGTCACTTGTGTCCAGACACTTGCACATAAACTTGTTGGGAGTTAAACATTTTTGTAAGGTTACTTAAATGGAAGGTGTCGCGATAAGATTTAGGTATTCGGCCTGACAACTAATTCACTAGGTTTTGCGGTTAACTTGATTGGTTCGGGCTTGATTTGGGCACATGTTTCCCTTGTTACTTCACAGTATTTTATGTTAGAGAATGTGACAAGTGATTATTTTCAGCCACCGTTGCTGAAATGTTTTGTTTGGACCGCAAACCAGGAAAGTGACAGAGAACCAATCAGTTTTATGACACATAGAAGGATACTTCTTTAGGCGCGTTGAGCGATTTTTGGTAGGAGAAAAACGTATATATTCGCGTCACCGATATGTCCGCGCCGACATGCTGTAGTAGCTTTAAGGGGTTAATATTATATGATTTTAGTATCTTTTAAATCTGTTATTACGGCTTTATATAATGGAAATGAGTTATGCAAAAAATCTATGTTAAACTAGAACGCATAAACATCAATTCTATATGTGAATATTTACGTATTGTAGTAAAATACTTTATGAAATAAATTCAGGAAATAAGGTCTATCCAAAGCATAAAAACGATATTACTTTCAAACTGCTTAAGATATTTTCATCGTTTTTTTGTATGAACTTACAGTATGACTTTTTTTTTTAATATTATACTAGAAATAAATATTCCCTATGAAACCGAACGGCGCGGTGCGGCGTGAGCGCGACGCTAATTTGTATGGTCAAAGTCAACGGTGATTAACCAACCCTTAAGTGAAGTTACATTATAGGCGCGTTGAGCTATAAGTTTTCACTTTTTATGCCTATTTTTTATGTAACAAATTAAGACGCACCGTACCTTTATAAACCAGAAACTTCCAAAACCACTGCACTGCAAACCACTGCAGCTTCCAAACACCTTCACACGCTTCTTATTCAGTATGATTCCCAGAAAAAGACCACCATCGTTTCGTTCACTGTAACGTGGCTAAGTCTGTGATCTGTCTATGAAATGACCTTACATCGAAGTAGCATACCTATTAGGAACACGATATTGAGTACCTGCCAACTGTTCTCTGTACACTGATTTGATCTAGTAATATTTGTAAATGCGACGTTTGCGACTTTTTATAATTTAGTTCCCTTCAAAATTGTTGAGCTGAATGGTGCTAATCCATACGCCATGTTCGTGAACGGGCGTCGTCAGTTGAGACTGGTCATTTCTTAGCTGCCACGGCTTATTTTAATTTAATTCAATTTTTTTGAATTGTTTATTTTTTTTACTTTTTATTACGGACGCTTTTACGTTTTGTATCGTTCTCAGATGTATAATTTCAAAATTAATGATATAAACAATATTTTGTAACCATAATATATTGATTTAAAAGAGTGTCCGTAGAGTTTCTTGCCCGTTCTTCTCCATAGGAACCTACTACGCTTTGGAATGGGCAACTAGCTTCATCTTTCTGACTGACCGACCCCTTGGCAATTTAAAAGTGCCTGTGTGTGTTTGAGTTTAGATTATTCGGACGAGACATCCTTATCCAACCACAAAAAAACCTAAAAATTAAATTATGTCATAACATCACAAGCAGGGGCGTTGCACATTTCTTTGTTTATTGTTGAATAGTCATTATATGTAAATAGTGAAGTCGTGATGATGGGCAGCATGATAGTGACGAAGCATGTTTCGCAAGCACACGGAATGATAATTGTCTATGCTCGGAGACTCGGCACCCGTGGGTTGGGCGCACCTGCCTATCTTTCTCGGTAGACGTAAACCCGTAGAGATTTCCTTGGCAGATTATAACTAGATTTAATATTTCATAAACGTGATTTTTTAAACGTGCTCCCATGAATTTTTAGTTTTTTTATGGTTTTACCTCGCTTGTGCTAGTGGACACTTGTCCACTAGCACAAGAACGAACGAACTTCAATGTTGATTTAAGGTGCTTGTGTAAACAGTACAAAATAAAGCCCAGATAAAAAAAAACGTCAATATGTTTTTTTTTTTTGTTAAGTTGAAAGTGGGGCATAATTATCTTTTGGCACATCCCATCTATCTGCGAAAGCAATAATCCAACTCCGTGATATTACTGTGAGTTATCGTCTAATTGACAATGTATAAACCCACCGTGCGAACTCTATTTTCACTGTTTTGAAATTATCTAAAGATATGACATACATAATATGAACATCTCGCCTGTATTTCCCGAGGGGTTAGGCAGAGGTGTACCTATATTACACCCACTTTTCACTGGTTATGTTTAAGTCCCATGTAATAGGGGGCGAGCCTATTGTCATCAACTCGGCACAAACCCAAATGATATGACATTCTTACTAATTCGGATGACCGAAAACTGTACTAATAATGATCTAACTGAACTATTCTACGGACATTTTCGAATAGAATAGAATGGAATACTCTTTATTATTTTCACCATAAAATATATTCCCGATATAAATGTTGAAATTTTACACGGGGTGACCAAATGGGCGGTCGTATTGCTAAAAGCGATCTTTTACAGACAACCTTTGGATGGATTAAAGGGAGAAGGAGAGACAATAATGCAGGTAGTCATTGGTGTATCATTTACATATACATATATTTATAGATACATAAAGCATATACTTATCTACGTCTAGTTGATGTAACTGGTGACCAAAAAGCTGGCGGTTTTCTCGCGCAACGCATCAGCATTGCAATTCAGCGAGGAAATGCCGCCAGCATTCTCGGTAAAATGCCCCGAGGGCCTTTTTTGGGCTTAACTTAGTTTTAAATTAATTTAGTTAATGTTAATAATCATCTTGTAATTTGGTTATGTCAATAAATACGTTAACACTTATCTACATAAATACATATACATGAAACAACAGCAAGAACTATGATAAGCAATGATAATGTTTAAGGAGGCAGGAAGTACTTTTTTACCTGAATTTTGAAAGTGGACAAAGATTGAGCACGCCTTTTACTGCATAATGTCAAGTTCTAGTACAAAATAAATGTCATGCTTTCATATTCCTCGTATAACACCTGTCTCCACGAATGTCGTACTAAAACTACTTTCTTTGCACTGAACTTGAACGCGGTGTGAACTAAAACTGTACGGAGTTTGCACTGTGGTTGACATTGACCTATAAACATCCTTGTAATGTTCTGAGTTGCACTAGAATTGCACTTTACTTGCACTAGTGTTGCACTCGTACTGTACTAAAAGATAACTGTTAAACATGCACTAGAATATTAGTAGGTATTTACATTGATAGTTGAATATGACGAATAGGATTTTAATAAGCGCGTTGATAACATATTAGTACTCATACGACATCAATTACCGATTTATACCCACGCAATTAATTTGTATCGAATTGATTGTGATGCGTATTGATAAGTCTGATGACGTCACATTGGCGTAGGGGAGGTGGGCCCAAAACGGGTACGCTAAGGGAGATGACCAATAAAAAACTCCTAGAAAAGAAAATTAAACTTCTATTTTTACTTTTCAAATATTTAATTAATAAAGAATCTAAATTAAGAACAAACATAACCATTTTCCTTATAATTCGAACAAAAACAAAAAACAAAAAAGCCCTTCAAACTACCCGTTTTGCCCCTATTGGGTGCCTAAAACGGGTACAGCGTTTGGGCAAAACGGGTATGGGGTAATAATCGAGATTAATCCATATCACAGTGAAATTTTGTTAATTAACTAATTCTATAATAATACTATTCTCATTTTCATTGCATCTCCATTACGAGTAGTAGGTAAACTTATTGTATTTTCTTGGATCATCATAAATCAACTTTAACGTCTCAGTTATTAACTATAAAATTAAAGTTATTCCTGACAGCCGTCACAGTAATAGGAACCTCTACCAGAATATGTTGTGCACGCCTCGTGAGCTCACATTTGACAATCGTCACATTTGATCCAGTTCTTTATAGGTGGGTATGAGTATAACTCAGAACAAACCAAGCATGGGTATTCGGCTCCGTGATCTTCATTATCCTTTGTACTTCGCTTGGAACTTTTCTGTTTATTTCTCTTACTACTAGAATCTTTTACAACCTTCAAATTTTTCTTCACTGCTTGGATTTTACTCATAGGAACTTTATTTTTCTCTTATTTTTCTCGTTGCTGATCTTTTATTGGCGTATCCTGATTTTAATTAAAAACAGTGATGAACCTACCAAGTTTTTTTTCGGGCATGCTTTTTTGATGTGCCGCTGTAGTGTTGATAGGTTGATGCCATATTTCTTCACCTTTGAGTTGCTGCACCTTTGACTGAAGTCTTGCCAGCTTCTTCCATTGCCAGTTTCATAATATCCTCGTTTCAGGATGCATTTGCTTTTGTATTTATTTACCATCTTAAAAATACCTACATTAACAAGGTATACCTATTCTCATTTTTCATCCATTTATGAATTAAAAACTAAACACAGTAACGCCTGCCAACCCACGAAGCCATACCTAGGGCAAAACGGGTAAGGGCAAAGCAGGTACCCGATTTACCCCTACCCGTTTTGCCCAAGAGGTCTTTTTAGTTTTTACACTTCATAACCTTAAAATTAAAACACAAGTACCCACAAGTTTTCGAAGATAAAATAGCACAATACTAGCAAAATCATAGTGTAAAACTTTTGAGAACATATCATACACCATTTTTAAGTAAACACAACTATTACAAACCAATATTTTTTAGTAAAAATAGCAAAAAAACATTTTTTTATCTTACCTCGAAAGCGCTTGTATCACTGTAGTGAGCCGACTGTATATGATTGGTTGATGCTCGAGACACCACACTGCACTCACACATTTTCAATTTTACTTACGGCGCGCAAATTTAAGAGCCTACCCGCTTTAGGCGGGGTACCCGTTTTAGGCCCACCTCCCCTAAATTGTATAAATCTGTCTAGGCACCATGAGATGTCAAGAATAAAAAGGGACGCACAGTTTTGTTAACATTGATATTGTGAAGTTGTTAGAGATGATGACTCAGTGTCCATAAATTGTCTGTAAACGGTCACTTTGTACTTAAGACGCTGACAACACCTAAACCGCGGTCACTGTCAGATTGCATAGAAAAGAAAGAGAAGCGCGACGACAAAACGCTTGTAATTTATTGCAAAATATGAAGTAATTATCTATTTACTCAGAATTGAGTTGAGTAATCGAAAATAAAAAACAACCAAGTTCTGCATTAGAATAAGACGTACTTGTTATTAATTAAATACGTAATGTATGTTGATATTTAATACAGATATTTTGGATTAGAACTCAAGGTAAGAGGTTAGTTTAACGTTAGTTTGTATCAAGATTTTTTTTTCAAAACGTGTTTTGGTGACAACCAAGTTCTGGGAAATATGTTCAAAATTACCATATATTTTTCCGCTACCACAAACTATACAGATTTGGCAATTTTCTTTCTTAAGAGAAGCCTATTTTGGTCATTTGGGTCTTGTCAGCGCCTTAAATGCTTATGTGTTTAAACATAGGACTCGAGATACATCGTTGGTTAAATTATGAAATCGAGGAAGCGGAAGTTTCAAGCAATTTATTTCCGGATACCTAATAAGGAATTATTTTAACTAGGAGTCGGTGAGTGGCATAATTAGCCTAGAACGTTCTTACTGCCGGGACACACGCCTCTTTTCTGTGAAGAGTGAGCCATGATCCACCACGCGTGCCAAGTT
This sequence comes from Atethmia centrago, assembly GCA_905333075.3. Taxonomy (NCBI): domain Eukaryota; kingdom Metazoa; phylum Arthropoda; class Insecta; order Lepidoptera; family Noctuidae; genus Atethmia; species Atethmia centrago. The sequence continues at coordinate 11,468,360 of HG995382.1, forward strand.
CGGGTTGGTGAGTGCAAGATATGTAATTATTAAATAGGCGTTGTAGAGTGACTCACTCATTGTATTTGCAAAACTCAGAAAAACTTACCTCTCTGAACTTAATATACCTACCTGGAAATCTATCACCACTGTTAGCTGTTAATAAAAAAAGTACCAACCAACAGCAGTCTTTGAGAGGCAGCAGAGGTGTGTCTTTGCTACACCTACATTTCGCCAGTTTTGTTTAAGTCCCATGTAATAAGGGGCGAGCCTATTGTGGATTAGCGGAGCCAGGCTGCTACTGAGAAATTCCAGATAGATAAACCCAATAACACTTTGTCCGACGCGGGAAGCCAACCCAGGACCTCATGCTCAGCAGTAGCGCTTGCAACCACTAAAACAACGAGGCAACGAGGAATATAGGGCATTCTAATTTAAAAGTTGGCGCAGACTGATATCCTATCAGTACTTGGCTGGCTTCCTATGGCAGGTGCCTGGTTAGCTTTACTTGGCTCCTCGTCACTAGTCATTTGGCTCCGAAAGTTGGAAAGGACAGTATGCAAAATAATGTTGGCAAGAACGTCCTTTATGCTGCCTAATAGCTGACGGTTGTTGTTATCTTGAATGTTTTTTCTGAATTTACATGTAATAGAGGCCAGTGGTGATGAAATAAATTACACAAAATTAAAGCGCCTGTCGTAGGTTCGAAACTAGACAGGCGCTTTACTTTGTGTAATTTATTTCATCACCACTGCTCTAAAAACGGTGAAGGAAAACATCGTGAGGAAACCGGCATGTTATAGAACCAAAAATTCGAAGACGTGACATCTACCAACCCGCATTGGGCCAGCGTAGTGGATTACGGCCCACTCCCTCTCACTGAGAGGAGGCCTGTGTCCCAGTAGTGGGAACATTATAGGCTGGTTATGTAGGTATGATGTGTAGAGGCCAGTGTTACTGGCCAGAAATATTTGTCCTGGGTGTACCTACCAGGGTATGGTTTAAAAGAAAAACTATTGGCTGCCTGTGACAACGTTTATAGAATGTTATGACTGTCCCGAATTGATTTGTGCCGTGCAAAATGCATGCCGATGTTATTAGTCAATCAGCATTCTGAAATTTCGTAGTGAGGAACATATTTGATGTAGACATTATGTTGAATGAACAATTCATTGACCAAGTACTCTTAAGTTATTTTTGAACTCACCCTTAAGCAATAAAACCATAGGTAATCCACCCAAAGGTTGTCTGCAAAAGATCGCTTTTAGCGATAAGACCGCCCATTGTATCAACCTATGTAAAATTTCAACATTTTATCTGTAATTTTATGGTGGACATAATAAAGAGTATTCTTTTCTATTATAGAACCAATTATTAGATAGGTACATTATTATTTTATGCATACCTAGCTCCTCGAGTAGTCAAAACAACCAAAATGAATCCTGAAATACCCATTTATTTTGGAACCGCCCTGCAATAACAGTTTGTTTCGCTAATTCAAGCCCCAACATTAAACAAACGAGTGTTTAATTTTAACAATAATTATCTCGATATAAATAGCGACGTCATTATTCAGTTGTCGCCCACTCGGTGACGTTGTCGGCCGATAATCTTGCTCTACATGTGCTAATTAAAGGACATTCCCTTACACAATGATCCGGGCTGTCCGCCCAGAGAACATGAAGGGCACGCCATACGACCAAGTCTTTCTTCCCAGTCAATGACTGACTACCAATACTACCACGTTCTAAAGTAAGCTTTAAAGTCTTTTCAATTTGTATTTTGTTTTAACGCATTCTTCTTGACGATACTTTTGAATTTGGAACCATGCATTGCGGTTTCAGTATCCACTTTCTGAATCCATTTCGACATGCGCGGGAGATGGTATTTGCATTCATTGATAGGGACACAGTCATGTTGCGGTTCGGATCTGTTACTCAGGGGCGATTCAGTGATCGTCTCGTGATAATCGCGATCACGGGCGACTGACATTTCTTTTATTTTATCGCAAACGGTCGCCGTAAGATAAAACGGCAATAAATAATCTGGGTAAGACATGGTGGCTACGTGTGCACAGTTGCGCTTTTCATTTGTATTATGCGCGTAATTATGCCTTACACAACGTACGGCGAGGTTTATTTATGGTATCGATCGTAATAGTGAGGTTAATCGATTGTTAAGACGCTGACAACACCGAAACCGCGGTCACTGTCAGATTGCATAGAAAAGAAAGAGAAGCGCGATGACACAACGTTTGTAATTTATTGCAAAATATGAAGCAATTATCTATTTACTCAAAATTGAGTTGAGTAATCGAAAATAAAAAAAAACCAAGTTGTGCATTCAAATAAGACGTTTTTGTTATTAATCAAATACGTAACGTATGTTGATATTTAATGCAAATATTTTGGATTAGAACTCAAGGTAAGAGGGTAGTTTAACGTTATTTTGTATCGAGATTTTTTTTCAAAACGTGTTTTGGTAACAACCAAGTTCTGGGAAATATGTTCAAAATTAACATATATTTTTTCCGCTACCACAAACTATACAGATTTGGCAATTTTTGTTTTTAAGAGAAGCCTATTTTGCTCAATTGGGTCTTGTCAGCGCCTTAATGGCCAGTGATAAGTGCAGTGCGTTAATTTAAATAGTGTTCGATTGATAATGATGATCTTGGCTGTAAACAATTTGTGATAATTTTTTTTTTACGTTTGCTTTAGACAATTGGAATTCGCTGCTACTATTCAAAATAGGCCTATCTGTATTTTTCATTGTTCTGTTAGAATTCTCATCATACCGAATAATCTATCGATCTCATGAATTCACGCTAAAGACACATTTTTGCGGTCATCATTGCGTAAAACACAGGCATACTTCCTTTTGTCTGACTGAAATAAAAAAGAACAAAAAACTCCCATTGATAGATAGAGTTATGCAGTTTGTGTTATCTTTCAATCTCTAGGCGATAGATATAAATATTTCATGTGTTCGCACATGTTTCGAGAAATCTTTTTGACGGAAAATATAGGTAACACAATAACTTTGTATACAAAACAAAATAGGACATTATGCGCGGCGCATCTCCTCCGTCGCGTCTTATTCCTGTGAATTTTACGCCGGGCCTCGAAATCGGTGGACATCAATACTGATTTTTTTGCAAAATGGTCTCACGTACGACGATTTCTTGTAAGTTTGTAACTCACTGATATTGGTATTGATGTTGTCAATGCATGTTCCTGTAGGTGTTGTATTAAACATTAGCTACATAAAACTACTTATAGATAGATTTAGATTAAATCTTTTTAATCAAAATGTATCTACGTAGTTTAATAATAAGAATCTTTTCTTGCCCGTTCTTTACCATAGGTATATTCAAGCTTTGAAACACGCAGAAAACTTCAACTTTCTGACTGACCGTCTCCTTGACAATTCTAAAGTGCCTGTAAATGGTTTATTTAAAAAAAATGATTTGAATTTGAGTAGGTAACTTTTACATCTTTCAAAGTAAAAGTAGAAGGTAAGTATTGAGTAGGGCTATGCGGTATTGGGTTTGATGGCAATACAGCAGGCTTAGCATGACACTCTCTATTTCTTCGAAGAATAGACACGGCTCTTTCCATACAAAGTGACATTTCGTTTCTCATTTTTTGACATCCCACCGTAGACATCCTTCTACATAAAAAAGGACCTAGACAAAGATCGTTAGAAACGAAAGACAAGATGACAGATTGTAGAAGGATTTCTACGGTGAGATGTCAAAAACTGAGAAACGAAATGTCACTTTGTATAGAAAGAGCCGTGTCTATTCTTCGAAGAAATAGAGAGTGTCATGCTAAAGGAGTCTACACACCAAACCCGCCGACCCGCCGACACAGCCCGGCGGCTAGGTGTCGGCGACTTTGCTTCAAGAATCATGTCGGCGACTCGTACCCGCGCGTGCAAGTCGGCGGCATGGCCGGCGACTTGCGTACGCGCACGCTCAGTTGCCCGCCGACACTCCAGCGATACTGACGTGCTTTGCTAGACACTGCAATCACTAACTAAAAAAGTTGTACTGATTTCTTGCCGCCGACTAACTCACCGACACAGCCCCATGACACATGTTGGCGGGTTGGCGGGTTTGGGTCGCTGACACCAAGCCGCCGGGCTGTGTCGGCGGGTCGGCGGGTTTGGTGTGTAGACTCCATAAGCCTGCTGGTATTATTCCGGTATTAAAAATGTCGAAACCGGGATATCGGTATTTCGGTATCTTTTCGGTATTTATTAATTTCTTACAGTACAAACACCTCTTTCTTTCCCTTATGTCATTATATGCAGCTAGTTTTTTTAAAGAAAAATCGACTACAATTTTGCATCATACTCGTAAGTCGAAATGCCGAAATACTGGTTTTACAAATTTCAATCCCGATATTAACAAACTGTAAAAAACTACCGGGATCCGGGTTTTTAGGTAATACTGAATACGAATAACCATGCTCTAATGATGTGATTCCGAAATTCAAAATTGATAGGAAAACAATTGCATAAAAAAAAACTGAAAATTAAAGATATGATGATATTTTTTTCCAATAATTAAGACAATTAAAGGCTCCCGCAGACTGGGGCGATATCGCGGGTGCGACAGGCATATTGCTGCCTGTTGCGCCCACGATATCGCTCTACTCTGCACGAGCCTTAAGTTATTTGGTTAAGGCTTCTACATACTGGCGCGACGCGTCGCGACACAAAGGCACCGCTTGTGGCGCTACACGCGGTGTCCTTATGTCGCGTCGCGTCGCGCGACAAGTCGCGCCAGTATGTAGAAGCCTTTATTCAAATTCACAAAACTCAAACTCAAAGCATTTATTTCAATTAAACCATTTACAGGCACTTTTGAATTGTCAATGAGTCGGTCAGTCAGAAATATGAAGCTAGTTGCCCATTCCAAAGCGTAGTAGGTATCTATGGAGAAAGCGGGGGGGGGGGGGAATAGTGTTGAATTTATAACTAAATGTGAAGACGATGTAACACCAAATTGTTCCGTATCATCATCAGTGTAGGTACCTTACAAAACTACTACCCGCCACCCGCTTCACTGCCAAAACCTTCATACTTGGTTTCACGTCCCGCTACCATAATCTATTCTGTGCCTACCCGCTACCCGCTATCCTAGAGGCCTTTCCTAGTCCAAGTCCCTATTCCCGTCACGTGTTTCCTACAGGATGTGTTACTGATAGGCTCGCGATACACGAATTGAACGAGTTTGAGCTTCCTCGACTCCCCAACGCACATCTAACTGTATTTACGCCAACAAATATGCATTATTTTATTTTTTACGTCCTTTTATGCCTTTTATGTATGCGGACTACGTCCTAGCGTCATCTGTTTCTTCCCAACTTTTAAATTGTGGGGGAGACAAAGTGGTTTCGGGAAGTTATTGGGACTACATAGGGTGTTGTTTAAAGTATTGATATTGCATAGGCTGTGTGCATGTTAAGTTAGAGTTTTGTTCTTTATTCAAAAGTATTTTAGAAATAATAGTTCCTGAAAAAAAAGAAGATATCAATGATTTGATTTAAGCATCCCGCAGTCAGGCGCGACGCGACACTAGTAGCACAATTTCTATCAAAACTACATGGAAAGTGTCGCACTGCGCGTCGCGCCCGCGATTCACGCCAGTCTATAAGAGCCTTTATTGGAAGCATGAAAGCGTGCTATATTTTCCGGGATTTATTTTATACCTCTGCTTATCGAAACATAACGTCGAAACTATTTATCCTATATAAATAATTTTATCGAACATCACTTGCACAATAGAGATGACGTTATTCACCTCGCGTAAGTCATTCTTTTTCTTTGTAACTGAGGAACGATAGCTTATTTTCATTTTTCTTAGAATAGCTTTCGATGGTTTTCTGTTCTTTAAAACATGAGGTAAGTTGCAGCTAAGTTCTCTTACTCATGAATTGGAATAGCTTATGGTAAAAGTATCTTACCTACTAAAGATGTCGACGACCGAGTGCCAGAAGGAAATATTTAGTCAGAAAGTGGACCTTAATCCGAAGAATATTTCGTCTAACCATTTATTTTTTATGCCTTTAAGAATACTGGAACATTAATTTAAATCAATCAAACCTACATAAAATTAAAACATAACATAAATCATTTAAATTTTTTCCTACATCATGTCACTTGTCGTTTGCTTACAAAGTCGTCAAAGCCAACCGGCCAATCTAAATCTAATTTTTTGTTGCTCAATAATAAATCAATATAATTATTGAACATAACTTTAATTGAACATTAATAATCACCGTCACGCTACTGAGATATGCATAACGAATAGCTTTACAGTCAAACGTCAAATGACGTCAATCAAAATGGCCGACTTCGAATTGTCACTTGTAATCGGTCCGGCGATCACCTAATCCATCGGCCCCTTTGACGTTCAATTACAATCTTCTTATAACTCGAACCGATCGGATTAAACTAAAAGGCTGTTATGTAGACACGGCCTAACGTGATTCAAGTGTCAATGTTGATCGAAGAAAGCTTAGCAATTTTTGTCCGGGAAATTATTTTAATTGCGTTCGTTGCTAGGTGTAAAATAATGTTTTCTTTTTATAAATTTTTAGCAATTTATTTTTATTAATAAGTATCTTAATTATCTTTATAAATTGAATCTGAATGAAAACAATTGAAAATAAACTGGAAACAGTTTTGTAATAGCTTACATAGAAGTGCCATTGATAAACGATAAATGATTTTATTTCTGTGACTACGTTTTTCTAAACAATTTTACGTGTCGAAAAATAAATTAAGTTTTAAAACGAACTACAATCTAAACCAAACAAGCATTACTCTAGTATAACCGTCTATTGCGGTTAATCCTTTAAACGTCAATTTGACAGATCAAGTAATTAATATTTTCGAAGTTCACATAGTCAGCCTATAATGTTTCCACTGCTGGGACACAGGCCTCCTCTCTGTGAGAGGGAGTGGGCCGTAATCCACCACGCGGGCCCAGTGCGGGTTGGTAGATATCACATGTCTTTGAATTTTTAGTTCTAGGACATGTCTTTGACATTTTCACGGTTTCCTTATGATGTTTTCCTTCACCGTTTTGAGAGCAGTGGTGATGAAATAATTTACACAAAGTAAAGCGCCCGCCAGGGTTCGAACCTACGACCTACAACTCGTAAGTCGCGGACGTTGCCACTGAGATTTTCGAAGCTCGAAATCAGAATTATTCCAAAATCCTAATTAAACACAAATTGATTAAGAACTTCAAGAGACTACTCTTATATAAAGGAACAAACTTTCCCTCTTTACTTATCACAATTTCTTTGTTCAAAAGTTATTATAAAGATCATTTCCTCCTACAATCTACTCCAAAGATGTTACATTAAATTTTGTTCGAGCTTTAGCGAAATTAACCGAGTTTTATGCTGTGGTGGCCCCAGTGCTAACGACCGCGACTTACGAGTTGTAGGTCATAGGTTCGAACCCTGATAGGCGCTTTATTTTGTGTAAATTATTCCATCAGCACTGCTCTCAAAACGGTGAAGGAAAACATCATGAGGAAACTTAGGACCTAGGAGGTCCTAGAACCAAAAACTCGAAGACATGTGACATCTACCAACCCGCACTGGGCCTGCGTGGTGGATTAAGGCCCACTTCCTCTCACAGAGAGGAGGCCTGTGTCCCAGTGAGACCGTTATAGGCTGATTACGGTATACGCTCCACAATATTGATTTTAATATCTACTTATTGCAATTAAGTTGCAAATTGATTGGAGGCCAATAAAAATAGTTTTGCATACAATATATTTTTAGCCTAGCGCATCCTCTATAATTTAATTACGTAGGTACACGGCTTTTAAATTCTTTGAGCTATTATTTGCTCTAAGTTTAAGCGAAATAAACTCCGCCTTGATGATGTTACGTTCATAATAGCCCATAAAATAAACACAATAAATATTACGGTAAGTATTTGTGTATTAATTCAAAATATGCGTCACAATGACGAAGGTCTCGTTAACCTTAAGTTAAGCGGCTTCTGACGTCAAAATATTTTATACAGGGAAACATGCAGGCTGTGTATATTGAGCGCATTGCGTTGTTATTGCAAAGAGGCTTTGTAAGTTCTATTGTGAGGAATAAACGAACAAAATTATACCTATAAAGGATATTTTAATTCTCAATTTCCGGACATCAATCTGTGTATATATTTGTAGGTAGCTACGTATATACCGCTATTAGTTACCAACTAAGCCAAGGTTATCAGGATCAAACCCCTATCAGTATTACATTACAGATTGTAAAACATCCCACACATACCTATGCACAATACATTATTGTGATTTGTTGCTTCGGATACATGGAAATTGATATCAGAACTCTTTGTGGCAAATCCAGCCAGCTCTCCAACGTTGCTTTAAAAAAAGAACCCGCTACGTATACGAACTTCTGAATTAAAAATTGGAGAGGAAGCAACTTAAATAAAAACAATTGACAATCTAAGCTATGTCTAAAAGATCTTGTATAAAATTCCCATTACAAACAAGTAAGTTTCTTTAATACAAATATCCTGTATAAGTCCATCGGTCTGTACCGACGACCGGCAAGAATTCAAGATGCTATCACAGTACCGGGAGCTTAGAATTTTATGTGACTTATGGTGTAATAAATAAAATATACCGTTACAGCGACACCTACATACGTCATCGGAACTACGTAGTGATCACGATGAACTTTTATACCATCTTTTGTCCGTTAATGACGTTAAATTAGATTTGGTAGATGTGCCGGATAGATATGTTATTCGCAAGTGGGTTGGGAGGACATTATTCTTTATTATAATGGCTCGTTTATATTAGAGGATAACAAACGACTGTGTGATGGCTTCGAGCCAGATAAAGCACTGAGTTTGAAATTTGAAGAGGTAGAATAGATGCAGAGGGATTGGGACTTTATGATATGGCGCAACTATGAAGACGACTTTTACTCTGAGTAAAATTGATTTTAGTGACATGACTGTCAAAACTCAAGGCAATTAAATTTAGCCGACAATAGTTTTAGTTTAGAAGCAAAAGTAACCTGTATTAATGTAAGATCCATACCAAGTAATTTTTTAATCGTTGCCAATAGTTAGGATGGGATTTAGATGATTAATGTTTCCGTAAGATTAAAAGGTATCGTTAACTAGGAAACTGTACTAGAAGACAAAAAGGCCTTTTCCACATAAATGTTAACAATTTGAAGTCACAAAGAATCAAACATAATATAAGTTATATTATGTTTGGGTTAGAATTTAATATAACACATAATAAGAAACAAGAAGTGTTGCGTGAAAGATCTTATAGTTGTGCTTTGTTTTTCTTAAAGCCCTTACATTCACTATATTTTCACTGTTCCCTAGTATTTCTTGTATTTCTTGAAGTCACAACAGCAATAAAATAGCGGGTTTAACTATATCACAATAGTACAAACATGACAGGTTCTTAGTGGCCCGCCTACGAACGAACACAGATCGGTTTTCCTCGGCTTACATTTACAACTTAAGGTCCTATAATTTAGGTTTAGTTAGGTCAAGTTCAGGGTTCCTTTTGTATTTCAGCATTGAAATATTGAAGAATTACAAAACAGTCTATATTTTTTTTTGTTATTTTATGATTATGAGACCAAGATAATCTGGTAGTATTTCATTAAAAAGATTATATCGTACATAAATATTGGTTGGTAACATAAAACTTCAACCTGCACAGAATAAAGAGCTTACTGCAAAAAAATAAATGGAGTTATGGAATCAAAATTCAATTTGCATTCTCAAAATCATAATCATAATTGGAGAACATCCGCAACTCTGCTGGTATGATAATTCTACACGAAGCGTTTTAATTCAAAAAACATTCATGGACCAAAGATGATACTCAAAGAGTAAGCGTGAAACCGAGAAGACAGTCCCTAGTCCCGAACGTTTAAAGTCGACAGATGAGATGTCAGCAGAAAATTGGATTTCGTAAAATAAATATGTCGCATTCACTTTGAATTAACTGCAGCTCCCACTAAATTGAACCATATACTAACCACACAAGGACCATTTTCAATTGTTGAGTACCTCCACGAAGGTTTGACGAAAAGTTAATTTTAAGTGCGACTTTTGTGTTCACAAAAGATTTTTGTCCACTATGGACGAGTAATGCATTTTTTTGCTAAAAGTTATTTATTCTTCCTTTAGAGGCGCAAGGATTAATTTTGCGACAGCTGAAAACTGTGAAACGTATACCTTGTTACATATTTGAATGACACTTTCCAGTTTTTAATTTAAACGTGGCATCGCCAAATTGAGACGAAAGCTCTTAATCCTTTTGTTTCCCTTTGTTCAAACGTTAATCCTGTAAACCTGTGCCTTTGATGTGTCGTCGCCATTGTAACCGAGTTTCGTCGTTAATTGTTCCTAATTCCACGTCTTTATCCACCTCATTCATCCAATTACTTTTACTTTTAGTTAAATCTGTTTTCTTAACTTTCTATTGATGCTCTGATATTTTAATCTCCTCAAGATTTTCTTTCAAGGTCTCGTTCGTCGTTTACGCTTCCTTCGAATTTGGTGGTTTTGAAATTACCCTCGTTGCCTATTTTGATATTCGGTCCCAGTGTCCGACTCTAATTACAGTGGACGAAGTTAATTAAGTTTGTTTTACGACTATTAAGGTAATTAGGGAGAGGCAGGATAATATAATTATTTATGTAAATAACTATTATGGGTCACGGCCCATATAGTTTTGAATGTTAACGTCGCCTGTCGGTATACGCAGGGTATTTTACGAGGATATAAAATATACGCTAATAAGCATCAAATGACGCTGTAAGCCGCTCAAGGTGTGGTCCGAATTTCGCACGGCTTTGATGATGGCCCTTCGAAACGTTTTAGTGTCCCCAATAGGCTTTCGTAGATATCCGCTAAGTGACCAAAAGAATGCACACAGAACTAATAAAACTGGATCTTACGAAACTCGAAGCTTTTAATACGGAAATAATGTCGTGCGCCCACGTGCGCCATCCTAAAATACGGATTCCCGACTTGTAAACTTGTATAGCGTAACTCTTTAATATGAAAGCGATTAATATGTCTAATATTTTAGTTTTTGTCTAAGATGATTTATAATTTCCTCGCTTTTATGTCGTTTGTGTGTGCAATATTTGGTATTCTGACTCTAATCCATTGATTTACCGCGGTCCAAATACCTTGTTTACGTTTGCAGCCACTTGGAATCGATACTTTGTTTATTTTGGTAAATAAAGGAAATAGAATACAACACAAATATGGTCTGAGAATGTGTGGCATGTGTGTTCCTGTAGCAATTAAAAACAAAAGTAAATCACCAGTGTGCCTGATTCAGTCCATACATCCTTAATCATTTCGAAATTTATTCGTTAACTTTGTGAAATTGTCTTTTTATTATGGTAGTGATTTATTTGACAGGCAATACAAGCCGAAGAGGCCAATAAATGTATCGAGGCAGTCCCGACCCTTGTTTTAAAAAGGTATACACAGTCCATAAAATGAATATTAAAAGTATAAGAATTGACAGTTGTACGAGAACTTAATATATTCCACTAACTTACGAATTTAATATAACTTGAAAAATATTTTTTTGCATATTATTATTGGCAGTATTGTACGTGTTAATATATTTTTGAGTGACATTACGGTGTATTGAGGTAGAGGGCCCGTAAAAGAGAACTCTATATTTATGAATATATGTGTATTGCAAAATAATGGTGGGGTATTTAATTTCCCAGCGGGAAGTCTGTAAGGACGTTGCATATGATCAGGGATACGTTTATATTAAAGTTTTTATGTGATTGGACGTAACGATCGCCGACAAAGAGAAAGCTTTTGATTACTGAAATTAATTTAGTGGTTTTCGTGTCAGCCTGTTAGTGCCTTAATTACCAAACTACCTGAATGTTCGACGTCGACAAAAAGTCGTGATGAAAAATTTTAAAATTTAACTTTATACTGCCTTGAGCAATACATTACAATAATTATCCAAGTAACATTTGGGTTTTTTAAAGCTTTTTAGGGTTCCATACATCAAAAGACAAAACGAAACCCTTATAGGATCACTAGTGTATCTATCTGTCCGTCTGTCACAGCCGATTTACTCCGAATCTGCTGGGGGGTAACCATCACCTCTATTATTATAATATTACTTCGCAGTGGGAAAGTGATGGAGCTATACAGGACTTATAGCTCCATCTCTTTCTCACGCTAAAGTAATATTGAAATAATACTGCTATAAGAGGTGATGGTTACCCCCCTGGACCGATTATGTTTAAATTTGGTGCACATAAACAATAATGTGACCCAAACGCGGATGTTTATCGTAAATAAATGAATTTTTAATATGAGGGTCACTTTTGTGGGGGTAAATTAGAAAAAAAAGGTGGTGCTAATTGTGTAAAAGGGCGTGAATGAGGTCTCAAATATTATTTTTGAATATATTTTAAATAAAAAGCGTAAAGTTATCTAAGAAAATAGATGAAAATTGACCAGCCTCTCATCTCCGAAACTACTGACCCTAAAATTTTGAAATAAATACAGAAAATTGTTCTTTACTTATGGATACAGGAAAGAAGTGTTTTGTGTTGAAATAACTTGTTAAATCTCTCATTATTATGCGTACAAACTTACATTTGCAGTTTCATTGTATGGGGGAACATGCTTTTCAACGACAATGTTAAGTTCGTTTTTGGGATAAATTTATCCTAACTACGGAACCCTTCATTGTGCGTGGTCCGACACGCACTTGGCCGGTTTTTTTTTAAATGGAAGTCACTTTTTCTTTCTCTACGTAAAATTGACTACCTCAGACAACGACATAAAAATACCTACGCATCGAGCCAAAACAAACAATATGCAAAAAGACCTTTGTTTTTTTACGATTAAGTTGATGCTTATTTTTTCAACGACCGCCTTCCGTTGTGCAACGACGCATTCTACGCCGAATCCACCTTCATGCAAGGATGTGGCTACGTCATAAACATTCCATCATGTCACACAAACCAAAAATAGCTTTCCAAAACAAACACTGTGTCTTTACGCTCGGTCTGTCTACGTTGATTAAGTTCTTTATGACAGGCACAAAGGGGCGACACAGGACTCGTCTGTGCCTTTTTTGTATTTCAACATAGATAAGCTTTAGTATTATAGTCACACGATAACATATTGCACTGATGTTTTACTGCTTAGATTTGTAATTTTGTGGAGGCACCCGTGTTTAAGCGGTCTGGCGTCTTTTGTGTAAAAATCTCACCGTGAGAACTAAGGTGAAGTGAGCTTGGAGTGAGCTCACAGCTCACTTCACGTAGGTTGATTACGAAATTGATTGGGAATTGAAGAAGCTTCCCACTTTTTGAACATAGAATTCCATTTTCAAATATTTTGTGTGTGTGAGTGAGCTTGTCACATAAATGTAGGGGTTCTGTTCCTGCATAGGATGTATGGTGGTATACCTACGGTCGTATGTGAAATGGTATCGAACAAAACAAACGTTGTGCCGTCGCGGTCGCGTGTTTCCGTTTCCTTCCACTAACTCGCCGCAGAGTTCCGTCTATTGCATCGTGCGATGCATGCTGATGCGGTCTACCTGGCTATCTCGATGTAAATGTATTATAAGCTTTATTGGCTGGAAGGATTTGATTGCGGATATGTGTGGATTATCTTTGCGTTGTGTTTCGAGTGGGATAATGGTTTGCTTTATGTCTTACGGAAGCGGCTTTGATGATTTTCTTTTGGAAGATCTAAGAGTGCAAAGCTTCAAACTGTATACCTATCTGTGGATTTGCTCTGCTCAACTTGTTCAAGTTTTCTGTTCTTTACTTACTTCTCGATCGTAAACCCAATAAAAATCAGTTAGAGCAATTGTCAACATTTATGATCTCATCGCTTCTTCATCGTGACAAAAGCATCACGATAATATGCAAATAATGTGTGCAGTAAATAACTACAACATTTGAGTCATCCTTCATTAGAAGAAACAACTCAGAGATGAGAATTTTCAAGGGACCTTCCTATCACCAACACTGCTAATAATTCCGACAAGGTTACACGCTCAATCAATGCAAATCTTGATATCCAACTGGAATTATCTTCCTTACGTCATCAGTACCTATCATTCGATTAGAATCGTGCATTTGATCTCGACTCTAATTATAATCGAACTAGAAAAACTTGCAATAAAACATTCTGCATGCGTGCTTTATTAGCCTATGATTATTCGAAAGTACCAATGCTACAGCTGATGGATAGAACGCAGTAACGAAATCGAAAACTACATCTACGGGCTACTTTCGCCGACCTTGAGAGGAGTTATTGAAAGCTGTATGTCTAATTGTGTTGTGCAATCTTGATTGTGAACAATCAAAACAGGGTTGCTCAATTTATTAGACGAATAGGTGAACATCCATTTAGACGTTTGAGTGATGTGTTTTTGTTTTATGATTTTCATTTTACTATGTTGTGTATATTATTGTAATTTTATTGTCATTAGACAAAATGCGTATAAAAATTAAGTTTTATTTACTTATCCAATGTTTTATTTTTATAACTATAGCTTGATTTCCCTGATCTTAATTTTGAACAAATATTTATTTTGCGGACTCGTGTCTAAATAATAACAGCCGCAGTGGTCGATCGAACATTAAGCTACACTTACCGCGGCCGGTTCGTGGATGGATGATCCATCCATTACATATCGAGACCTCTCCTTTTCTAGGAAAGCATGTTAAGCCGTTGGTTCCGGCTGACATTCAAAGATCTGTGACAGTCGTTACGAGTAGTCACAAGCCCAAAAGTTTGACAGCCAGTCTTACCAAGGAGTATTGTGTTACCCAGTAACTGGGTTGTGGAGGTCAGGCAGACCATCGTTCCATGTAAAATATTGGTATATCCGATGAGACTAGAAGCCGACCCTAACATGGTTGGGAAAAGCCTAGGCAGATTTAGTTGTTTTTATAAAAGGAAACTGAATGTACCCAAGATTTAAAACAAATAAAAGAATACTGAACGCAGTATTATTGATTTATTTTAAATCTTGGTTGAATCTGCGCAAATGATTCAGGTTAATGCGTAAGTTTAATGATACGAAGTTATTACCTATTCGAACAAAATACCAATCAACAACAGTTGTAACGTTTACACAGAACCGATTTTATTGGTAATTCACCAACACTGATATTTAAAGCACAGTATGATTGTTAGACTATAAAAGTGATGAACTATAAAGTCAAAGCATCACTTTTCGGTGCGATTACACGTTTAATACTGATTAGGGATTCCATTTAATGATCATGAGATGGCCGCTTAATGTGAAAATCTATATCAAGAAAATAAACAAAAATGGAAACATTTACCGTCGATTATAATAATTTCACCCACTAATACTAAACACAGGAAAGTCATGATTGATTACTATGATACATACATAAACTCACGCCTTCTTCGCACGGGGTAGGCAGAAACTACAGACCTAAAAAAAACCTTATTAAAACGTATATTAAAGAATATATTTTTTATGTAAGTGCTGTGTACGTCTATAAGTGACTAATTCACTATAATTCAATTCCTATTTTTAATTTATTATGTTAATGTTTTTAATTAATAGGTCGTTGGTGTACCTTTCAAATAAAATAAAATAAACTCCAGCTGCTACAATCCTTGCAAACGCTCTTTGCTTTGTTTACGTTCATACATCTTCATCCTAATTGCGTAACACAGTTTGAATCACAATCTGAGAGTTTTGAAGGATATTGCTAATCCATTGCTTCATAGGGAAAAATTAGTCTGCTCAAAAACGTAAATAACGCAATGGACGTAGGTGAACTGTCAAAATGAAACTATTTAAAATGAAACTATTTAAATAATTTCTCTTCTCTTAATTACCGTGATAGCATTGGAAAATACCATGAATGTAAATAGGATAAGAAATAAAATGTTTAAGTATGTAAATCCTGTAACCTAGTAATAATGGTATGATAAATTGTTCTATTGGCTGGGGACCTATAAACTTCGAAGGTAGTGGCAACCATAACATCGAAGAAAAATTATCTAGAAATAAAATATTTTATTTCGATCCGAAGCTCGAAAGCAATTAATGTGCGCAATAATTACAGACATGTTTGCTAACTGCTTTTAATTGTAGGTGTAATCAAATCGTGATTTTATAATGAAGTAGGATTCGAATATTCAGCAAATGTTAATCTGTAGAAAAAAGTTCCTAATGCCACGCCTTGTGCATATTTTGAGGACCGTCTAGACTCTTGATTTGATTATGACGATTGACGCTTAATTTAAATATTTGCGGTTAACAGTCGCGTTTTCTTAATTATTTTATATCTTACAGACACGTGGCTGGTCTTGGTATTAGTCAGATTTTTTGGCAACGCCAGTTTTCACGGAGAAAATATAAGAAACTAGATTCGAAGTGACGTCTCCTAATTTTGGCGCGGAGTTGGTCTATGGAAAGTGTTCTGTTGAAAATTTCTGATGTAAAATATTGCAGATTCTTTGATGAATATTTTTAGAAGTCATTCACATAATACATCAATATCAAAATGTTTAAGCTACAATTTCGATGGTGCTTAATTCAATTTACTGCCGTATGGGATTTTTATTAGCCTACACGCATTCTCTGCTTTTTCCACTTGAAATATAAAGAGTACAATCTTATAAGAGCTCCAAGCCAACTAGACCTTGGAACCCCTAGTAGGCTTCTTATAGGTTAAGTACTCAAGTATTTCAAGGCCATATTATTTCAATTGTTGTAATTCCCTATAAGTGGAATGCAAAGATATAAATCGTGCGCCATTACGGCGCTTACATGGATATTTAAAGGAAATAAGTAGGTAATACAAAATAATGATTATATTTTCAGTACACGAAGAAGAAAAAGTGAAGGGCGAAGGTTTCGTAACATCACGAGTTCAAATATGGTTCATTATTTAATCAATTCTTTGGTCTGTCCCTTTTCCATTTAATGGTCCAGACAAGCAATTAATTTCAAGCTTTATCTATTTATTTCAGTTTACCTACATGAGACGAGACTGTTAGATTTAAAGCCAGGCCTCTTTTTTAGCTTTTTTAGTTTCGCCATGTCCGTCTTTCTGTCCCCGCTGTAGCTCAGAGACGCTTAGTATTAGACAGCTGTAATTTGGCATAGGTAAAGATATTAATCACGCCGACAAAGTGCTAAAATAAAATCTTGAAAAAGTTTTTTTTAGGGTACCTCCCTTTCATGTAATGGGGGGATGATATTATTTTTTCTCGTCTATCCCATGGTGTGGGGTATCGTTGGATAGGACGTTCAAAAATATTTTGGTCTGTGAACATCACTTATCGATTCAAGCATTAAAGTGCTAATTTTTATTAGAGTCAAGTGTCCCCCCCCCCCTGCCAGGTAAACGGTTGTTTATGGAGATGTGAAAAAATTCATGGCAGTAGTACATATAATGAAGTTAAAACGGAAACTATCACAGCTAAGTAAGCTTTACCAGTTAACGAGTAATAGTCGACCAACTTAAATTTGAAGTTGGAGAATTGATTGTGGCATATGTCGATGTATGGGAGAACATGTTTTTCAACTACAATGTTAAGTTTGTTTTTGGGATAAATTCATCCCAACTTCCCAACTATGGAACCCTTCATTGTGCGTCGTGCGACACGCACTTGGCCGGTTTTTTGTAGAAACAATTTGGTCCTGATTCCTGATTCCTGAGTCCTGATGAAAAAGATCCAACTACACATTTATACCTGATGTTTGTTTTCCCAAAATAAACGGTAATTGAAATGTTCACAAAACCCTAAAGTGCATTCACTTTTAGAATGTAACTAACAAAGAGGGAGTTTTACTTCCCCTCAAAGTTCGATATATCACGAGTGACAGCCCACAGAATCAACATAATTAAGTGACTTCAAAGTGAGATAGTGTACACGGTCGAATGAACTGTCCAGGACAATTTGGCCGACGAAACGGAAATACACCGGGGCAAAGGAATCGGCGAAAGAGTGTTAAATACTGCAACTGGGAACAAACACGTTCGAGGATGTCATTTTATTTTGTGTCTCTGCGAAAAATGTCGACATGTGGCTCTTTTGAATGTCCTTTGGGACGTGCGAATTTAAAACCGCGTCCCTAGAAGTTATATTAATTTGTAGGTGGGAAACTAGCTGGAATAAAATTGTACAACTTGCATACCGTATTCGTACAGACAAGTTTCATGTGGTTTGACTAGGTTTTGTTTCAGATTTTCCTTTGTCATAATATAATTTCATGTTACTTTCGCGTTAAACAACTGACTGCGATATAGCTTGTTCAACGTTAGCGCTATCAATTACCGTTTCAATTTAGTCCTTGTATCAATAGCTGCAAATTCCAAATACGGTTACAAAGCCGTTATAGTCACACAAAATAGTGCAAACAATTTTCGGTCCTCACGTCTAATCCTGTTCAGCAAACCTGTTGTTTTAGGCTGGAACGGAACTCAGCTCGACCGCAGCTCCAGCATTCATTATCAAACAGTGGCCGAGGTTTCGCAATTCAAACAGTTGGTCCCTAATCCGACCACGTACGAGTAGGTTTACTTCTCTAGCTCCATGCCCCAAACAAGTGTATATAAAATATGCTGTCGCTGTCAAAGGGCTATTTGTCTCTTTCTGAATTGTAGCAACATTTCACGGCGATGTACTCACATTGTATCGCGCCTCTGTTTTTCTATTTTCCTCACTTGATGTATGGGACGCATTTCCGCACTTTCGAATAACACTCTCCACTCTCCACTCCTAGTATTCCCTTTTATGTACGCACAGCTTTAAAAATGTATTCGCAGTTAGGGGTGGGCTTTGGCGATACGAAGATGTGTAAAGGAATTATTCAAGAAGCCCTAGCATTTGGGCTACGGTTGGGGTGTAGGCTTTCGATGTTTGCGATAGAAAAAGGAAAATTGATAAAACGGAATATTTTTGTGGATATAGTTCACGACTGGGGACAGACTTAGAGAGTAGGCACTCTCTAGGTCTGTCAACGAAGATACGGGGTCGTCCGCAAGTAGTTCGAAACTTGGGAGTGAACTGTACACCCCATTTATTAGCTTTTTCGGACGAGTAGAAATAGGGGCTTGTTTCTAAGTAATAACAGCCGCACGGGTCGATCCATCAGGTTAAGCTACGCTTACCGCGGTTGGTCCGTGGATGGATGACCATCTTCACATGCCAAGATCCTTCCGTGCCTCGGAACGCACGTTACGCCGTTGGTCCCAGCTGTCATTCGTAGATCTTTGACCGTTTTTACGAGTCGTCAAAAGCCCGAAAGTCCGTCAACCAGTCTTACCAAGGGGTATCGTATTACCCAGTAACTGAGTTGTGGAGGTCAGATAGGCAGTCGCTCCATCTATAAAATACTGGTATTCAGCTGTATCCGGTTAGACCGGAAGCCGACCCCAACTTAGTTAGGAAAAGGCTAGGCAGATGATGATGGACTAGAAGATACACATCAGGAGTAGGAACAACTGTTAAATCATGGTGTCATTCATTTTTAGGTTGGGCTCCAAACTAATCATGATTCCATAAGTATACGGAGTAGGAATCGCCCGTAACCTAGGCCAAAGCTACGGATTTCGTGCTTAGAGAGTAGACTTCCTGGTCCAGGAATAGGTTTTACCTTTTTTTTTTCAATCTCAGCTGTAGGTAAAATAAAATAGTTTCAGCAAAAAAAACCAAACGAATGTAATATTTGAACCCACCAACTAAACTTCCTGCTTCACCTGCGATGATAATAAATTCGAATACGATGTCTTTATTTCCACGTCTAAACATAACATTAAATTGAAGTACCTAAATTGCTCAATGTTCACAACCGGTCAATTAACAAGGGGGCTAACACTCCATGCGATAACTTGTACGTTCAAATCAAACACACCACACATCATATGAAGCGAACCTTATAAGAACTGTTATCAGTAAATAGAATCTCACGTCCGACCACACGCGGCGTTGTTTTTGCGCCAACAAATTCTAATCGCCCATAGTAATGACCTTAGAACAACGTTTACAAAACAAGTATTAAATTACCACTGTAATATATTACAATTACCGTTCGTGAAGCGTATTTCAATGGTCGCGATATCGATCGCTTAGCATTTCATCAGGGCGACAGAGGCGGATGCATTATCTAAGCGAACTAGGAAGAGATTGCAATTGTTGATCTATCTTCACTAGTATGCCAATTAGCCAATTAGAGAGCGCATACAACGCCGGCCAGTTTAGATAAGCGTACGTTTTCGTGGCCTCGCCTGAGGACATTCCTTTTGTGAAGTTAAATCATTAATTTCAAGTGAGGGAGTTAATGTGTTTTTATTGGCGGCACAAAGGTCGACGCAATTTGTTCGTGTAATGCTCGATGCTAAGCTTAATTTTCGAATTAATATGCAGCTTATGAAGTTTCTCATTAGATGAACGTCGGGTGACAAAGTGTTACAAAGTGAAACGTTTATTTTGTTGACCATTTTTGGAGACGTTGTCGTAGACGTGATTTTGTTGGAGCTCTATTCTATTCTTGGAGCTCAGATTAAAGAAATGCCGCTCGTTACCAATTTGAATGTTTAATTAAATATTAAGAATACCGGAGTACATACTTACATGAATTATAATCTATTAGTGAACACAAATGCAACCAGAATATAATAGAAGTAATATAATACGTATATAAAAGGAGTACCTAATATAACGTAGCCAAAATAATAAAAAAAAACTAATAATATTTTCCATGAAATATATGTTTTTCATCAATATTAATACATTATTTGGATCTTTTTGGAAGCGTAACACTGAACCGTAAGCTATACACTACCTACTACTGTTTCGTCTTTCAGGCTTTAAATAGTCAAAACTCAAAAGGACTGTCATATTAGATAATCAGCATAAACACGAAAAACAAATCCGCATCACTACCGAAAACTCAATATTCAAAACAGTATTTCGTCTATTAATTTAAATTCGTGCAGTTGGAAGCACAGCCCGCCCTAATGAAAGAAAGTTTCATAGCTGAGGCTTAATTTGGCGAGTAATTAGATGTCACAGAGAAATCGTGAGGAGAGAACCGACGAACGTGTAGTGGAGTCGACGATTCGTGAACGGGCAAAGTTGTGTTGTAATGCAGGTGAAGATGAGTAGTTTAATGCAGTTTAACATTTTGTTTAAATTAGCAAAGCTTATTTTAATAATTTTTTGTTATGTTAATTATTGACATTTGTCTAGAAAATCGCAGATTTGTCTAGAAAAACGTACGCGGTTCGGTATAGATTGATACGCGAATGAACTTTCTTGTTGTATTAAGGCGCTAACAAGACCCAATTAATCAAAATAGGCTTCTCTTAAGAAAAAAAAATTGCCAAATCTGTATAGTTTGTGGTAGCGGAAAAAATATATGTTAATTTTAAACATATTTTCCAGAACTTGGTTGTTACCAAAACACGTTTTGAAAAAAAAATCTCGATACAAACTAACGTTAAACTAACCTCTTACCTTGACTTCTAATCCAAAATATCTGTATTAAAATTAAATATTCAACATACTTTACGTATTTAATTAATAACAAGAACTTCTTATTTGAATGCAGAATTTGGTTGTTTCTTATTTTCGATTACTCAACTCAATTTTGAATAAATAGATAATTGCTTCATATTTTGCAATAAGTTAAAAGCGTTGTGTCATCGCGCTTCTCTTTCTTTTCTATGCAATCTGACAGTGGCCGCGGTTTAGGTGTTGTCAGCGTCTTAATAAGTGAATGTATATTGTGAATGTGAAGACTATGTGGGTATTTGTCGTTTTTTTTTTCTCGAAACGACAAATACCCACTATTTGTCGTTTTTTTTTCTCATTTAGTATTAATCATGGTCTGGCAGTTTGAGTAATATATGCGGCCCAAATGTTCTTTCTTTGGTATTGTTCGTCGCATCGTTGAGCTCCTTAAGTTCTGAGTTGAGCTGCACGATTACTGACAAATGCTGGACAGGTCCACTCAATCTGTGTGGTTCTTTCCTCAAAAGAACCATTTCAGACACCAATCTACACGGCCTTCACATGATCTGACCAAGATTATGTCTGGACTTTAAAGCAGCCTGTGAACTCTGAGTTTGTTTCGGCCTTTTTTCTCAGAGTAGTCAGATAGGAAACGCCGACCTCATCTAGCTTTATTCTAAAAATATTATTGACGTGTAAAAGTGTTCGTAGAAACCTACTTACAGAAAATAAATAATTTATCATTTATCATTTAAGTTTTTTTTATAAAACATGCATTTGACTGTACATTGCCGCAATGGTAAGAATTGCTTTTGGTTTTGCTTTTGCTTGTAGGGGTCGTGGCTAAGTCATAACAGCCGCACGGGTCGATTGATCAGGTTAAGCTACCCTTGCCGTGGTTGGTCCGTGGATGGATGACCATCTTCACATGCTGAGATCCCTCCGTGCCTCGGAAAGCACGTAAAGCCGTTGGCCCCGGCTATCATTCGTGGATCTTTGAAAGTCGTTACAAGTCGTCAGAAGCCCGAAAGTCAGACAACCAGTCAACCAAGGGGTATCGTATTACCCAGTAACTGCACGGAAAAAAAGGATCTCTTCAGCGAAGAATATCAATATTCTCAGAAAAATTGTTTTAATCCAAGTAAATATTTTCTTAACGTAAGTAAATGTACTCAGTCCAAGAAAATCTGTTTACTCAAATTAAGAATAATAAATACTTGGTTTTTATTCTTGACTTAAGCAAATATTTTTGATTCAAGACTATAATAATCTTAATTGAAGAAAATATTCTAAGAGTGAAATAATATTCTTAAAATTAAACTTAATAATTCTTCATTTAAGTATAATGTCTTCGAAGAAGACAATAGAACTAAGACAAAATTTTACTTCATTCAAGAAAATATTGTTTTCCCCATATATGAATCAATATTTGTCTTGACCAAATGGATATTGTCTTAATTTAAGGCATCCTGTTTTTCCGTGTGGGTTGTGGAGGTCAGACAGGCAGTTGCTCCATGTAATTTTTTTTTTATTATATTCCCGTTGTATTCAGCTGCATCCGGTAAGACTGTAAGCCGACCCCATCATAGTTGGGAAAAGGCTTATAGGCAGGTTGATTGGTGTTTTGCTTTCACAAGCCAACATTAGATGGTTTTAAATTTAGGTACTGTCGATCGAGATAAGTCTTCTTAATTCTTATGGAAACACTTTTGTATTATTGTGCAAAAATACCAAAAAAAAAAATTGCAAAAATTATTCTGATATTACATACATACATAAACTCACCCCTTCTTCCCATGGGGAGAAACTATAGAACGCCACCTGCTACGCTCCTTACATACAAGGAGTATGTAAGGAGCGTAGTATGTTGCTTCGTTTACGTTCATACATCTGGTCAAACACGCACGCCGGTTGCGAGTACTACGCATCTGACCTTTCTGAAGAACATCACCAATGAGGTCACTATATGTCTTCCTGGGTCGTGTCCTCTCGGCGTTTCCACTCACATCTGCATTGTAAATACTTATTAATTTTGTTAATTATTTTGATTATTAAATAAATTAAATTGCACTTCTGCACAATTCCCTGTGTAACGTGAATAGTCCGACTATTTCAATGATCCCTCATAAGCTGTTGAATGAGATGTCAGTTTAATTTCGGAGTGATTTGTTCGTTTGACAACTTTTTGGTGTCCATGGAGTCGCCCATGGATTACGATCAAACTACTTATGAATATCAAAATTACATATTATATAAGTTAATAATTAATTCAAATTGTATTTATTTGTCATGCATGGGGTGAAACACGATAAGTACTAGTTCCTAAACGCTGTTTTGGTCTTTTCTTACGCCTGAAATGATCAATGAATGGCAGAACAATTAATATAAATTATGAGGTGGGCTGGTTCGAGACAGAGCGGGAAAAAAGTACCTGGAAGGACTTAGGAGAGCCCTTAGTCCAGCAGTGGGAAAGAAAAGGCTAAAAATTAGAATTCGAAATAATCTTTAAAAAATATATATACAGTAATTATATCAGAACAACTGGTCTGTCTGGGTCTGTTCAACCAAAATGATAACTATTTTTGGCTCGCGTGACATAAGATACTATTTTATATTAATTTGATAAAAAAGAAAAACTGTTTACAACCTTTTGCGCATTAACATAAAAACTTTAAGTAAAGCACCGATATTATTATAATTTCAAGGATTACATTAGCTTAGTGAGGTTAATTTTTCGCCTAATTATAACAACTTTAATAGCGGCTTCTCCCGTTAGAAATTGTTAAGTTGTATTATTATTAGGCTATTATTATGCATACGATTACTCATAATAAGTAATAACACAAACGTTTCCTGCATAGAGCAGTAAAATAATAGGTTCATATGGGAAATTAGTTTAGTTCTTAATTATAGGATTCCTGGTCTATGTTGGTATCAGTGTTGGTAATTGATATTTGATTTGTATTCCTGTTTTATTTTCGTATCCTGTATTATTAAATCGTGCTTCCTTATTACTTACTCTTCAATGAACTGAAACATTAGGTTCTTGACACCATATTTAACTTAGAGAACGAATGTAAGTCAGAAATAAGCACATATATTTTTTTAAATTCTTATATTTGTATATAATATTGTCACTCTCTTCTGAATAGATTCAATGTAACTGCTTGTGAATCTGTTAAGATATTTCGCATTTACCCGGATAAACAAACACATTTGTTTCATCCTAAGAATACAATGTAATATTCGGACAATTTCCGGGAAAAATCTCGATTCACTCATTTCCGTATTTACCAAACTACAGGGTAGTGGTGTATCAAAGAGCTAAATCCCGTGTTAACGAAGGTCCGCACTGTAATCCCGGGCCCGGGACATACGGACACAATTAACAGGCTACAGCATTGTCTTACATGTATATTAGTAGTTACAGGAATTAGTGAAAGAACGTACAATACGTACATTGCGGGATTTGTTCCTAATGTAATACAAATACGTGTGTAATTAAACTGTTGTGTTTAGAGACTAAAATAACACTGTACTTGAGTGTTAATTGTATTTATAGGATTCGACTCTTTTGAATTGTATTTATGTTCATAATTATGCTGGATTTTGGAAACAAAACAAAATATAAAGGCAAATTAGAAAGTCGTTCCCAAATATGACTTTTTTTTTTTTTGGTAGAAAGTCATCAAGTAACTTCTCCCGCTCTGGGCGGAGCGGGAGGGTGTGGCAGACTCTTACTGACTAAAACCCACCCGTATTCCTTCCTGTTGCCTGTGTTGCCAGAGGCCTCGGTGACCCTTTAGTACCTTCCCGCGACCCCGGCAGGTATCGGCCCTAGTGTACCCCTACATTTGTGCTGACGACATCTCTTTGAGTCGCGCGTGGAATACAACGCGTCGTCGCCCAAATATGACTTGACAGCTTATGTAAATAATTTATTTCCTTTTTAGGGTTCCGTATGCCCGAATTAAAGAACGAAACTGGTCTGTCACAGCCAATTTGCTCCAATCTAATGCACCGATATGGACATTCGAGACCAAAAGTGCTCTATTATTATTATTTTTTTAATGCACGAACGGAATCACTCCACAAACGCATCTCGCAAATTTTCCAACTCCTTTCGGCATAGAAGAAAAAATAATAAAGATAAAAATATCAATAATAATCTGCCCCGCCACAAAGCAACAAACATTGCAATTTTCCAAACTAAGAAAATATATTCTAATTTACTATTAAACCTCCTTATTTCCGAAACTACTGAGCCTAAAATTTGAAAAAAATATAGAAAACCTAGAACTCAGGGACTCAGGTACAATGCAAAAAAATGTGAATTATTGGTATTCAAGGCGGGCACCAAATGTTACACTAACGTGCCAGATGTGACCATAAATAATACTCCAATATCTAGAGTAAAAATTCAAGTACCTGGGTCACTGGGTCACTCATGACCTGAATGATGACCTGAACATAGAAAATGGATCGCAGGGCGATGGCTGTCCGAGGTAATATGTTGATCCGCAGATTTGCACGTTGTACGACACAAGTCAAAATAACCCTTTTCAGAGCTTACTGCCAGTCTTTTTACACGTGCAGTCTCTGGGTCAGGTATTCGCTGAGGGCATACAACGCCTGGCGTGTCCAGTATAATAATGTATTCAGGATGCTGTTGGGTCTACCACGCTTTTGTAGCGCTTCCGGGATGTTTACCGAGGCCAGGGTTGATGGTTTTCATGCCATTATACGGAAACGGTGCGCTTCCATTCTCGGTAGAGTACGTGCTAGCTCCCACAGTATCCTGAGTGTTTTGTGTGATAGGTGGGACAGCCCCATGCTGGCTCACTGGTGTCAGACGTTTCAATTTTGTATTTAGTGTAGTTTTACTAACATTAGGTTAACATGTTTACTAACATAATATGGATTTTATCTAAAATAAAATATTTATTATTATTATTATTAGAAGTCTTAAAATAACATAGTAAATCTCTCAATATTCTGCATACAAACTTACATTTGCAGTTGGAATGTATGGGAGAACATTTCTTTCAACTACAATGTTAAGGTTGTTTTTGAGATAAATTCATTCCAACTACACACACACTTCAATGTGCGTGGCACAGCCCGACACGCACTTGGTCTGTTTTTTAATAAAATATTTCAGGGCCATTCTGTTTCACACGTCCCTCTTATTAAGAAATAATAGAGGCACTTTTTTTCGTAATGTCATTTGTCAATCACAAAAGGCTTCAGATTTTTCTTCCTATTGCTGTCTTAACTTAATTTTCTTTCTTGAGATAATATGGCTTGGCTAATTATATAAAAAATCACTTAATACAACACTGTGCTTGGATTCAGAAACTTTATTTGTAATTACTAATATCAATAGCTAATATTTATAATAGTACCTATTGATCACGAACTAAAAGGGTAGAAGCAAAATTAAATGAACATAAAGCTTATAAGAATCCAGCAAAATTCAACAGCAATTGAGCAGACGTTCAATTGCATTGCCGTAAGTTTATAAGTCTGGCCAAACGACTGTGGTGCATTGTTTGTATAAATTATCGAATATGTCCTCGACATGCACTAACGTGTATAAAACTTCATTTGAATAACTCACTCGACAGCCATGTTGTTCTATTAAAAGTCTCGTGCCTTCATTATGGAAAGAGAGCAATCGGTTGTTAGCAATGCTGTTATGATTGTTAAGGCGGAAGCCTTGGTTAATGAACGAGGAAAGGGATAGATATCGATTCTCATTATATATTGTATTGCCAAAGGCTTTCGATACAGACAATCAAAATAAGCGTACGGTAAAATTCTGCTTACAAAGTATTTTGTGCCCTTTTGTACAGCAAAATGTTCTTCATAAGAAACTGCTTGCTTTTTCCACCTTTCTTTGCTTCGACACATTGTGCAACAATGTAACACAGAGAACCCTGCCGATAAGCAAGCAGAAACTACCCGATGTCAACATACCGATACAACCACAATTATTGCAAGATGGTTGCCTCTGAAACTTACAATAAAGGCTCCAGTCAAGCGGCTACCTTTGTAATTTTTATCCCATTGTATAGCCTTGTTAATGCAGATAGGTAAATTGTATGACAAACATTTAATGAGGTGTTTCTTGCATATAAAGAGAGACAACGATCGTTTATTCTTTATGTTTTCATATTGATACACCCAGTAATGGTTTGTTGGGAATTGTTTATAAATTATGTTGATGTGAATGGGTTATTTGTAGCTTTTAAACGTCATCGCGGTTCCCTTTAACGTTTAGTTACAATGCATCCGGTCTTTCACGTTGAATAGTAATGAGTACGTGATCAACATATATTAAATGCTTTTGAGCAGTTTTTTAGTTTGGTGCCTTTGGATGATGCATGACAAATTGTCCTTGCAAGTATGCTGATTAATATTAAGTGGTGCTTACGAAGCAAAGCTTGCAAAGTTGTTTTAGGGGTGTCAGTGAGCCATTAAGCTAAATGTATTGAATTTTTCTGAAGTAGTTAATCATTCAGTATCTCTGTACTGTACTTCATCATCATCAGCCCATAGCAATCCACTGCTGCACACAGGCGTCTCCAATTGCATGCCATTAAGTTCGATTCTCGGCATCTCTCATACAGCTGCTACCAGCTACCCTGCGAAGATCATCGCTCCGCAGCTAGCCTGAGGGCGTCCTGCGAATCGGCAAACGTAAGGTACGTTTGCCGATTCGCTGTCTCCACTCAAGAACATGTCTACCCTAACGGTCATAGGTTCTACGGCTGGTATGGCCGGCCTATTGCCACGGCCTATTATCAGCTTGCTTATTGTGTAAGTATGTCGACAACTTAGGTTCTCTGCCGGATCACCTCGTTCCGGATTCGATCCCTCAGAGACACTGCAAGCATAGCCCGTTCCGTAGCTCGCTGAACGACCTTGAATTCATGGACCAGCCGTACCGTGAGTGTCCACGTTTCGGCTTCGTAAGTCATAACTTCATAACAGGCAGAACGCACTAGTTGAAGACCTTCGTCTTTAGGCTCTGTGGAATAAGCGAAGGGAAGACTCGACGAAGCTTCCCAAATGCTGCCCAGCCCAGAATGTATAATTTTTGTCTTTAATATAAATATTTAAAAGCTCGAATTTACTCGCTACCCCCCCCCCCCCCCCCCCCCCCCTATCCCTATTGAGGACGGGTTAGTTTATTTCAAGATGAATTCGATACAGAGCTACTAAATACGGATGAAAGATTTACAGAAGAATAGACGCTCATGTGGTGAAACATATTTAGTACCTACACATGATGTACATAACATACTAGCATGTAGCTTTTTGGTTTCTGGAACCATACCAAATGTAGCCTTCAGGGTTTTGGTTTGGTAGGTACCCAAAAGCATACGTTCATCTCAACCGGGGATTTTGGCCGGCTGTCGCTGAAAACAAGCGCTGGGGCTCTGTCTCGCATAGAGTCGTAGTCGTAGCATTATGCTGAGCGCTGTCCGTTTTGCGTGGATGTGATGCATATTTTCCCCCAACTTGTTCTTTCGTGTTTGTGTTCTTTCTTTGCGTTACGTTTTTCGCAAATAAACATATTTTCTTTATTTCTTTTAATTATCAATATTAATGCGTTGTAGGTACTACCAGCTTATTCACAATCTAAGAAGTATTCTCATAGCATAACTTTATATTATAGCTACTTAATGCTCAAGTCAGTGCTTTGTAGTACCGACTTAAGAATTTCAAATTAGCCACAGATTATTAAGTATAGATACCGTTTACCGTTACAAGACTCGAAATTCGAATGTGGATTTTCTTTAATAAATCATGTTCTGGTTCGCAGAAGAGATTACATTGTGTTTGCGTAGTCGCTTGGCAGCCTTACAGCTCATTGTTGCTTGATCATTGCAATATTTCATAAAGCGGTCTGTAAGGGTACATGACCAACTTATCTGTTGCCGTTGCCGCGAAAGCACAAAAAAAGAAATGTTGCTTTTGAATTTTCAAAATTGGGATGTCGATTAAAGAATTCGGCGAATGGTGACTAACTAATTTTTTTTTTGTTGTTGTGTACAATGGTCTTTGTATTGATGCTGACTTTGCAAATGTCCGTCTATTACTTAGGTTCCGATTTTTACGGAGTTATTGTTTTTCTTTTATAAGTTTTTGCGGTAGCTGCAGTCACGGATGACCGTGATATATGCATAGGAGCTAAAAACACGTGAGTCTCAATTTTAAACAATGTTGGTTCAGTGTCTGTTTCCTAAATAACTTAACTACGATTACTTTAACTATCAACTGCTACACATGTCAATGAACTTATATTTCTTGTTAAAAAGGAAACATTAACAATGTCAAAGGTCCTTTTAACACCGTCAAAAAAATTCTCGAAGACGGGAACTTAGACATAGTAAAATGAAATAATTAGATATACAAAACACTAATTAGTATTCATGTATTCTGGACACGATGACAGCGACGCCGCTACGAGAACTCTCTTTAAAAAACAAAAAGTCCAATCCAAAACACTCTCCATAATAGTGGGCCTACATACTTTGAATATAAATTAGCAAGAACTCAAAACTACGGCATACTTCATGCCTAATAACGAAATAAGATGATAGACAAGCGTGTCTAACAAGTAATTTATAGCCTTATTACCATTGTTTTCTATTAAGGAACAATAAAACCCAATTTTGTCTCGGAAGATGAGTAATTGTTTGAATTAGTTACGATATAGCCCGCAGTGAGCCACCAACTGTGCCCTCATAGAAAAATGAGGAATTCCAGGATAATGTCACGTCTTTAATTTATATTATCCGTATACTTATAAGAAAACCGGCTTCGATGACTCTAGAACAGATATAGGGCCGTATTACAAAAACCTTACTCAAGATTCAAGCATTACTTAAAACTAGTGATGTGCCGGATCATTAAAAATATAGATCCGCAGATACGGATCCAGATACGGATCATTGGCGTCAATATCCGCAGATACGGATACCGATATGGATCTTAACTTTCTAATTAGAATAATCATTTAATTACAATTTAAAATATTATAAAGATTTAAGTTTTGTTATACTCGTAAAAGTGATCTTATAACTTTCGATAATAAATGTTACAAAAATTTAAATTCAATTGTTATCAAGAAAAAGATATTTTAATTAATATTTTATAATAACTTCCTTTAATATATATTAGATAGTTGATTTAGTTCCTTTAAGTTACGTACTATTGGTATGTTAACTCACTACGATAAATGTTTGCAATTTATAGATGCCAAATATTTGATTTTTAGAAATAAAACATAATTTGATTGAAATTTAACAGAATCTATGTATTAAAAATTAAAAAGGTAAAAGATCCGTCAAAAATTATACGGATACGGATCTTTTTTCTCCCGTGGATATCCGCGGATACGGGTACGGATATCCGAAACATCACTACTTAAAACTAGTTTCAACCAATCAAATGGCTTTAAACGAGTTTTAAGTAATGCTTGAGTTTTGAGTGAGATTCACATGTCACAATGTTTAATAATGTAGTACCACTAAAATTCCGAAGTCGAACAACGCGCGAAACTTTTATATGGTCCGTAATAATTAATATAAAATAAAAGAAAAAGTATGAGTGTCCATAAATTAAACGAAGCGGAAAGGGTCCGACGCATATCGAGGGACCTTTTAAGAAACCTGTACACTCGAATTCCATTCCGAGAGCCATAGTTAAAATGCTCAAAGAATAGCTATTCATTAGCGGGTGCGAGAATGAGAATTCTTCAGGCACTCTGAATATTCCATTGGCCGAGAGGCTTGTATTGTCTTTTAGAAAAATACCTGAGTCTTTGCCAGGGTGCTAAATTATGTCGCCGCGATGTAGCCAACACCGCGCCTGACAAACACTAGAGGAGCCGACGCGGGAGCGCGAACATCCGACTTCATTATTTATCTCTATAGATTTCATTTGCAAGCAACACCAAACAATAGCCATAGTTTATTACTATTCCATTAATTATGGTAATTTTACCAGCACTACACATTCATGCAATGGCTTCCTTTATTAGTCCGAGCGTACAGACCAAATATAATACCATTGATTGTAATTAAAACAATTTTAGCTTAATTTCGCCTTACCGTGTCAACACAACATCGCAAGGCTGAATTAAAACGACAAGAGAACCATTAAGAGCGTGTAAAATTATTCAGCATCCTGTCGAAAGAGTCCCACAAAGTTTGCTCTTTGCATATTTAAAGAAACACTCGCCTTATCTGGCTCATCGCCGATTCAGTTCACAGATATTCTCAGGAGAAAAACGGAGCGAACGAAAGGCCAAGATTCTTACGGCCCGGTGCTCGCATTAGGACAAAATTAAGTGCGGTTATGTGTTCAGCTGTCACATTAAAATACCATCGGCTACTTCACACTGTTTGTGAAAAAATAAAGCCGCGTAAGCTATTGGCAGTACAATTATTCGATGAATCCTTTGCGTTTACTTTGTGTTCGAAATTATGGTCCCCTTGTTAATTTACTGACTATCGTGTTTAATAATGTAGTCTAGTAACTCTTGTTTTGTTCTTTATTCTTTGTTTTGCATATTATCCTATACGCCTTTTTATATAGCCAATTGACCGCTGCAGAGAGTCTTTTTATTACGACTATATTTTATATTTATCATCGTTTAACGAAAATAAAATTTTAATAAAACTCATATACACAGGCGTGTATTCAACCAAAACAATTGACCAACCCATTTTGGGCTACGGCAGTGACTCAACCGTACAAGAAGTCATTTCCGTAGCAAGTCGATTAGTCTCGAGCATTGAGATCAATTAAATTGTAGGTACGGTCCAGTGACGGTGTGAGTACGAGAAGGAATCCCGCGGGAAGGTCGTGCGACACTGAGCCACGGGTTTAATTTTTTTACTGTATAAAAAATCTGGGAAGTGACGCGTAAGTTATATCCCAAAAAGAGGACTCCAATGGTTATTTTTTCGTTGAATAGTTGATTGATGATGCTGCTGCTGCATAATAGAATAACTTTACCCGATAGATACATTTGTATATTTTTCGTGAATGAAATATTTTTGACCCTAATTAAAATATTTTTGTATGAACTCTATATTTTTGTATGGATGGTCCAAACTCAAACTAAATAATATCATAAAGAGTATGTTAATATTGCTATTCTTTGATATTGACTATATAAATCGATAGTAAGTTACTGATCGAATAAAAATAGTCTTAATTTCTCAATTAATAAAACCACAAATGATAAAGCTTGCAAAGTTGAATAATAATTTAACAATTCTGATAAGCAAATTATATTATTAAACCACGTCTTTAAAATAATGAACGTCAGTGCACATACTCGTATACAACATAATTAAAGTCTAATTACCATACGAATGTTCTGATAGCCTTAATATCATCTTATCTCTATAGAGTAGTCGAGTGGGTTACTCAAGTAAAGATTACAAGCTACAGCTGACAGCCGATAGGTGGGATAGCGAGTTTACAAGGCAGAATAGACCTTCGTGCGTTCTCGGAAATGAAACTCAGGTATACTGGGCAAATATTTTATTATTGTTTTGATTAAAAACGTATTTTTCGCTGTTAATTTTCAGAATATCTTTCAACCCGAAGTCAGGAGCTACTCAACATTACCTATGGAGCATTAAAAGCTTCAATTTATTCCTTATAACCGTAATAGCAATTAAGGACATAGAGTAAAAGCACATAATGGTAAAAGTTCCGAAGGTATTTGCTTTGATGTTTTATAAAGCTCTAAAACGTTTGTGAAGAAGGCGGTATATGCAATTATCGTAAACCTACTAATAAAGCAAATTAATTCAGTAATGAACAAAATCTATTGATTGCTTAATCATACCGATATTATAAGTGAAGAGAGAGCAATGATTAGTTTTCTATCATTCCGTTTTAATTTGGACTCTCTAACAAGCTTCTCGTGTCCGATTTCGTCACACAAATAAGATTTTGCACGGCCAATCCTAGTGTCGGTGGTTTCGGTACCAATTAAGTGATTGTTAGATCAAACTACACAATCCTGTTACGGTCGTTAACGTGGCACATCTGAGCCAACCTTGGGCCATGTTCGCCAATCAACAGGGCTGGTTCGAAGATGTTTTGAGGAAAATGAAAGCCAAGCAAGATCTTGTTGCTGCAATTAAAAACCATGCAGACTTGGATATAGATTATGAAATTTGTTTTGCTTTGGCGTTTTACATAATGATCTAAAAAAAAGCAATGCATCCAGAGGTGCCTCATCAAAACTTCTTTAACCCAGTTTCAACATATTCTTGATTGAAAAATATTTCCCGCCTAATGTATACTCAGCGCACGACATTGACAGTCACTTAATAAACATTGCAAGAGCTTGCAAGTCTCTGCAATCTGATCAAATAACTTGCAGACGTGTAATACCACATGTTAAGTTCAATACAGAGACGACAGCTACCGTTCCGCTCGCGAATTAATTATACTACCGTTAGTAACAGAGTAAATAAAACTAGTTTGGAGCCCTACGGCTGATTATAATTTATGTGTCCACTGTGAGATTATGTGGTATAATTTAGGACTTCATTTTAGTGTCAATATTGCCTAGTCTCTTAGAGAAATTGTAGGATCATCAAATGCCTTAGCAGAACGCGCATTGATTTATTTTGATGTACCTAGCTGTAAGGCTTTTGCTTAAATATTGAAACTTTAGTTGCACCTTTATTAGAATCATGTGAAAGATTATTCTATCGAGCTGATACTTCTAAATCATCAGATGTTTTCAAATCAATAGAATTTAGATCATTAATGGAACTAAACATTTATCTCACTCTCTCACTAAAATATTAGCAGTGTTATTTTTCGTTTAAACCATAAGTTATTTTTTTTGCAAACAAATCATCGTGTACATCAATTAGCTGTCTGCTAACAAATAACAAAACAAAATACACATTCAATCTACACATTCATCAAAATTGTTTCACTACAGGTTTTCGATCTTTAAATTGATTGCAATTAATTTTTCAATATTTTGCTTACGATAATAACTCGACAGGCTCATAGTAAACTCGTTGGAAACTGGTATCATCTGCATAATACAATACAGGTTTATAAAATGATATCTAGTAGCTCCATTATTTTTTTTCGTTACTCCGGCAAATAATATGGCCATGCGGATTATTGTAAATGGCGGTTATGTCAGGAATTGACACTCAGTTCGTTACAGCAAAACCAATTTGTCAGTACTCTTAAATGTTTATGTGGCATCATTTGCTTCACTAAACTTTACCTCTTTGAGTAAATTTCCAGCTAAATCGAATTGTTTTTTCGCTCGCGACAGTTAATTATAATGTTTGCGTTCAAAATTCCTTCTTCGAATTCCAATCAGAAGCTATTCGCCGTTTTGTTACTTGGAAATTAATGATTCGTTTTCAGTGTGTTGTTTTGTATTCTATTCTACTGCCATGTTATCAAGCACGTACACTTCTTTAATAGTATCGAATGAACATTTTGTTTCTACTCGGTGTGATCGTCTATTTTTATCCGTTAGTTTTTTATTCGGCCGAGCTTTATTGATTTTTTGCTACCAGAATTCCTTTACTTTAATATGCTTCATCTCACTGCATAAAGAGGTACCGTCTATTGTCTTTCGGTATTTTACATTGCCTCATGTTCACTGTTTTGTTCTAAGAAGTGCTTAGTCATCGTTCAATGTATAGTTTTTGATTCGGCTTCACGTGCCTAAAATATATTTGTGACGGTAACTGTTGCGAGAGCCATTAAATCATTCTCATTATAATTTGAATCACCAATTTTCGTTTTACCTACAGCCATGCATTAAGAAAACTTCAATTTCACTATGTGGTTTACCGTTAGCTAAATAGTGGTATCAATCATAATCTTCATTGGTGAGATTCGCTCGAGTATTTTGATGATTGTTATTAGCAGTTCTGAGTTATGAACCTCAGTAGTAAGCTCCATGAGTACCGCTTAATGGAATTTTAAGAGGCAATTTGATTAATTTCGTACGTGCAGAATTTGTATTATGTCTACGTTAATTGGTGATTTTGTGTGAGTTTTCTGTGAGCTTTCCCGTTGAAATTCCAGTCCAATTAATCAGTTTAATTTTGTTGTCACGAAAGTGGTAGTGCAAAATTAATTACTATTCGTTATTGAAAATAAATATAAAATCCTTTCAATATACCATAATGATTAATTTTTCATCATACATTAAAAATGACAAATCGCAAAATAATTTACAGGTTTTCCAACATTGACAAATAGGAATACAGAAATAGTATGAAACATTGAATATTTACCGGTTACAAGTGATCATATAGAACGTAAATAATAATGATATAACGCACAATAAATTGCCATTAATAAGGAAGCAATTCCTTTGCACTTCCACATGAAATATGGGCAGAGGCGGTAGCAATTATTTTTTAAAGACCCCTGCCTGGGCTTTCTGACTTAAAAAATCGACAAGATATTTTGTCTTGTGAAGCTTTAATGCCCATTTTCATAGCATTTACAATCAATAATGATCCATAAAGTGCGGGCACGCAATCTTTTGCAATATTTTAGTCGTTTGTACTACAAATGGTTTATTGCAAGTACCTACATATTATTTCTGTTCATATAAATCGTGATTGGCTTATGTTTGTTTTATAGTCATTTTGGTAACATAATACCTTTATAGAAAAAATCTTGTACCTTAAAGCCCATCAGAGAGCAGGGCTTTAAGGTACAAGATTTTTTCTAAGTTTCAGATTTATTACAGGAAAAATATAATATTAATTCTAAAGACTGCCTCATTGATCTAGTAGTCGAAGCGCTACTACTGAACACGAGGTCCTAGATTCGATTCCCGAGTCGGGCAAAGTGTTACTGGGTTTTTTCATCTGGGGTTTCTCAGTAGCAGCCCGAAGTCTGGATTTGTGCCCGGTTGATGGCAATAGGCTCGACCCTACTACATGTGACTTAAACATGCCTGGCGAAAAGTGGGTGTACTACAGGTACATCTCTGTCTAATCCTTCGGGGATTACAGGTGTAATGTAATGTTATGTTAACTTCTAAAGCAACACTGTGAGACAATCTCAACGTTTATCTGTATTCTATTCAAAGTTCAAATAAAAATATTTATCGCATTCCTTGCCTTTACAACTTTTGCTGCATTTTCATGGTGTTCGCATACCTACTTTTGCAGAACGACATATTATTTTTAAGTACTACAGCAAAATTTTACTGACAATCTAAAGTTTACACTTTGAATTTACGACTCCTACCTATGTTAATGTTTGGTCGTAACATTGAATTGGTACAACAGTGCTCCTAGGTAAGCCCCAAGCTGTTAGTACTCATGCACTATTGATGTTTTATGTCAAGAACTTGTTTTATTTACTATTCTATACCAGTCTCAGTAACAGCCAGACTTGTAAGCGTATCTCGGATCTGTGCAAGCGGTAAAAATAAATCAAAAGTTGTAATGGAGCTCCTTATAACAGATTTCGTTTGGGTTTCTAGCGCCATTGTTATTTCTTACGACAAGTAACGCTGTGTTTTTTAAGAGTCTAGTCTCTGACGATACAGGGCCGCAGGGACAAGAGATATCTCAATTTGGTTACAGAATGGCAACACCTCGGAAAATTTCTTCATGTTCCCGGCGCTTAGAGCTGATTACATAATCAGCCTATAATGTTCCCACTGCTGGGATACAGGCCTCCTCCCTGTAAGAGGGAGTTGGCCGTAATACACCACGCGGGCCCAGTGCGGGTTGGTAGATGTCACATGTGTTCGAATGTTTCCTCACGATATTTTCCTTTTTTTTCACAGTTTTGAGAGCAGTGGTGATGAAATAATTTACACAAAGTAAAGCGCCTGTCTAGGTTCGAACCTACTACCTACAACTCGTAAGTCGCGGCTGTTACCACTGGCCCACCACTGCTCAAATTTACCATCAAGCTTCAATTTTACTTAGAGCTGATTGTTATCACTTTATATTTGGTTAGGAAGCCTTTCCACGTGTATTTTTTGGTATCCTTTTGATAGTTGCTAGTCTTGAAAGCTTTTTAATCGACCTGAAGCATTGCCGATAAAACGCACATATTTTGAACACCCAAGGGGATATGTCAGTCACAGAAACTTATTCATACGCCCTGTTGCTCAATTAATCACTAAATAAATTACTCTTCTAAACGCACCATGTCCATGCCTCGGGTATCCGTAGGTACCTATAAAATTTGTCCGAGCCGTCAATTCGTATTTATGTTTCTAAGTGATATAAAGCGCAGCGACTATCGAATTAACTCGTCATCCCGTCGGGACGTTATCGCTCCACGACATCGGTAGCCGACAAGTCGGTTGATCTGTCGGTGTTGCGTGCGTTTTATTTTACGCACGGTGACGTGTGCCGCCTGTCATCCGGCTCTTTGCGTTAATTTAAAACGTAAAACGAATGTCATTTTTGGTAGTTTGCGATACTCGATAAGAGTCCTCGAGTTCTCGAAATTCGGCGGCACTGAGTTCTATGAATTTTGTTATCGATTTTTGTGGAGTCATAACTCAATTATTTAACGTAGAGTACTTGCTTTACGTATTAGAATATTGAAGCTTCTAGTGATATTGATAAAAACTTGTAAGGAGACCGACTGTTATCAGTTATCTTGAAGTCATAGAAGTGACCCGTAGATTAAACACTACAATGTTATGTTGACATTTCAAAATGAAAAAAGTGGTGATTAACTAAACTATTTTAAGGCTGACTAATATACAGATAATTTAATTTGTTTTAATTTAATTTTATATTAAATGCTACATACCCCCTAAGGCTAAGGTATCGCGCTGGCTGTTAATAAAATATATCACTTAATAACACGCTGCGATCTGCCTACCGACTGCGAATACTATTTTTATGAACGTGGGTGGCGTTGTATACGTTTGTATTAAAATATTTGTCTAGCTCCGGGCTTTAAAGCTATCTAATTAACAGCGATCGACACTGAAAATGCCATTAAATTGTCAAACAACAAATAAACTCACGCAATATAGTAAATTGATCGGAAACATCAGATGCCCGATCCTCAATGATGTTATCGTTACCTTTAATATATATCCATCTTTAAATTACTATGCAGACCGTAGCACACGATATACATTTCAATTTTTGAATCTTAATTAACGCTACTTTATACTGACAAAAAGCTAATTAAGAATGCGCAATAATCTCCGTCCTGTCATTAGGCGGTAATAAAACATTGATTTGAAAATCTTCGCTTTTTTGTTTAATCTACAAAGAAATATATGCGTTTTACATTCAAATATTGGGTAACAATTTCTTTTTCGAGCGTAGAATGTGACAGTATTTTAAACGATTTCTTTTGTGTGTCGATAAAAACGTCGGTCTTAGAATATGTAGATTGCCTGTAAGGTGTCAAATGGAGTTTAACGCAGAGCGCAATGATAATCGCATCGATTCAGTTGGAATCGATACACCCAAGCCGAGCTTTTATTATTCTATTGCTTTTGATCGAAGGATACGTTGTCCGTTGTGACCGTTTGGAGTCCAATGCGTGTTCGTATTTTATGGGGGCATAAATATCAGTGGATGGCCGTCGAAACGGGCCGACCGCGACGCGCGCGCAGGCCGCGGGCGAACAAACCGGTCGTAATTTTTGTTCGCCGCTCTGTGAACAATTTCGGTAAATTTGTTTGCATGTACCGGGTTTTGTATGAGCATTAGCAGCCGAGTTATGAATGCGATCTTAAATAACTATAATTGTGGACGTCCGAATGTATGAGAGCTGAGAGCGTCCATATTTATGAGACGTATTTTTTTATGACGCAACTTTGTTTGAATTTTAATATTTATTTCTTTTGGGTGGGACATAAATGGTAAACTAACAAACCGAACCTATAATTATTCCTTAGGCATAAAGACATCAACATTATTTTTATTGACAGGCACTCATTTATAGTTTTTTAATTGTTTGTTTAATAGGTATGATTTTTTTTTCTTTAACCAGCTTGTTCATCTATTCAATTTGATTTATTTCTTACATCATCACCGCTCTTTTAAATTCAATCAGGTACCTCCTACCTAAAGTCATAAACGCTTTTAAATATTTGCACCAGTCTTGCGGCCAATCGAATGGATTAAAGGCTCCCGTAGACAGACGCGAGATAGAATTTCCATGAAGTTTTCATAGAAACTGTTTTGTAGAGTTGCGTCGCGCCTGTCTGCGGAAGCCTTAACGCAATCCGAGGATACGATTGAAAATAACATTAACTAAACTACCGTTCGGTACCGTAGACCCGAAAAGTACCAAAAATGGTACCGCTAGATAAATTTTCCATATGCCATCTAAAGGTCTCGTTCACTTCCTGATCGCTGCATCCATCGATTCTTCTTGATATGCGTAGGTAAGTAAAATGATGCATTGTGCTTCCAATCCCACGCATCTATACGACTAATATAATCAGATAGGGTTAAAGAATTAGCCATCAATCATTGATGATAATGATATTTGACGTGCTCTTATGATTGTCCTGTCGATAATTTTATAAATACCACGTTTGATTGATACGATGCGATGCCAAATTTGTATGCGAAGGTGAGTAATCCGGATTTTTTGTTGTCTTGGTTGACACACAGGTTGTTATAATAAGTATAGGCACTTCCTGTAAGTAGTTACTCATTTTTTTCTTAGAAGGTTGTTATCTTCGCCTGAGATAACCTACTAGTTATTTAAGAGAACTAAAACCTCTCGCTGCCAGGCGCGACGAGATTATATACTTCATGGAAATTGTTCTACCAGAAATGCGTCGCAACGTCACGTTGCGCCTGTCTGCGGGAGCCTTAAGTTTTAAGGCTTGTGACAAAGAAACAGTATAGTATATTATAGTATGTATAGTACCTATAATATAGGCATGTTCTTTGTTAATTACTCTAGTCAGTCTAAAACCAAGCATCTTGCCTATAAAAAAAAAACCGGCCAAGTGCGTGTCGGACCACGCACAATAAAGGGTTCCGTAGTTGGGATGAATTTATCCAAAAAAAAAACCTAACATTGTAGTTGAAAAACATGTTCTCCCATAGTTCGATATACCAACGCCACGGGCAATTCTCCAACTGCAAATGTAAGTTTCTAATCGCAAAAAAAATATGTGATAAAACTACAAATTAACGTTTATCGCACTTTTTCCTTTACTCGTGGTATGAGAACTTGCTTCTTGCCAAATTTCATGTTTCTAGGTCACCGGGAAGTACCCTATAGGTTTTGATTTATTTACGAGTATCACAATATATCGCATAAATGGCCGTAGTTTTTTATTGCGTTCACTTAGAAGCTTTATTTTTTTAGAGCACCAAGGGACCGTAGACTTACGTATTTGATATAAATTTCAACTTATACATAATATTTAAACCACGCGGTCCTGAGAAAAATGGGCTTGACAGATTGACAGACAAACAGACGGACAACGAAGTGATCCTATAAGGGTCCCGTTTTTTTCCTTTTGAGGAGCGGAATCCTAAAAATTGGTCGATCAAGACAAGAACGAGCCATAATTCTAAACTTCAAAGAAGAAAAACGGTGAAGCACAAATATATAAATATTATATCGTCAGTTTCTGCCGTTACACAAATAGGTAGGTACGACCATAGCTCACTGCCTTATGGGCCTAATTTAACAATTAGGGATCATTGCTAATAGATCATGTATCCTAATTAGCACCAGCTTTTAATAATGTTTAAGAATGCCTTCAAAATACAATAATCACCAGTTTTACTTTAATAACTGTGGTAAAACAT
The DNA here is from genome assembly GCA_905333075.3 of Atethmia centrago. NCBI lineage: Eukaryota > Metazoa > Arthropoda > Insecta > Lepidoptera > Noctuidae > Atethmia > Atethmia centrago. Next base: position 11,509,714 of record HG995382.1, read on the forward strand.
CATCAAAGTTTTTTCCAAATAATTAAAAGCTAAATAATCCATGAAATGGTACATCAAAGACTTAGACAAGGGCCAACAAAAAGTACCTACACATTAATTATTCAATATGGCAACAGGATGCCATGATGTAGAAAAACCATGGGAAGTGTAGCGACTGGCGATCGAAACCAGTTAATATCGATTGCGGCCGAACCATTAAAAACTGCATTTATAGAGATTTTATGTTGTTATGTAGATTTTTTATAGATATAATATATACATATATATATTTAACATATAATATCTATATATACTAGATCTTTCCCGCGGCTTCGCCCGCGTGGAGGTTTTTTTTTCTTACATAAGAACCTTCTGACAATAACAAACACAACAAAAAAAATAATTAGCGAAATCGGTCCAGCCGTTCACGCGTGATGCCGTTGACCAAGGAAAATAGGGATTCTATACTATAATATGTTAGTACGTGGTCGAGCTGAAATCATCATTATAAGATAGGTAAACACTTGTCACTGAAATAATTAAGCTGAAATGCGCACAAAATGTAATTAACTAAATATGAGTTCCCGTTAACTCAGATTTTGGACCTACTCAGACACAGAAGACTACAGAAGTAATCTCTTTAGGGCAAAAAAATTAAGGCAAATCATTTTTTATCAAAGAAGTGCAAGAAGAAGAAGAAGTCTGTTCTGAAGAACTTCTAGAAGTTTTGTAAAATAATACTTCGGAGTTCCTTAGGTAAGTATTATCATTATCAGCTTTCTAAGCGATAAGGCCGCACCGCCCGTTGTATATTTTGTAGTGTATATATTTTTTTTCTATTCGTAATCAGATGTACACAATAAAGTATAAGTATACAAAACATAAATAATTAAAGTGGCACACAATTATTGTTTACTTATTCCTGTATTATCGTACCTACTTAATATTGTTTTATCTACTTACATGGTAACTAACCTCATTAATAATTTTAAGTTAATACCTTTGACTTTTGTAACCCAGAGGCTCAAAGTTTCCAGGAAAATGAAACAGTACATTCACAGTTATTTTACCTCTGACAGCAACCCAAGCAGCAACCCAGATTTTGACAGTGATACAAAGTCAGAGGCAAGCAATATCAAAGAAAATCATTTATTTCTTTGCTAGCATGGGTAAATTTGTACATAGGTGTTGTCGTAAAGTTAGTTCTCCATGTTCTGCCGTCACATGGGCGTGCAAATCATAATCAGTTAATGCCATATTAAATAACATTAGAAATATTATTATAATGCCATTTTACAAATAAACGTCAAATCATTTGAATCACAATAAATAGAAAATGTCATAATATTACATCAAATATTACTGGCTACAATATTATGTCAATGGATTCGTACAATAATGTCATTTATTGTACGGTGGTACATACGGCACCATTCCTGTGCGAGTCCGACTCGCACTTGGCTGGTTTTTATATATTATTATTAAGTATATGTAAAAATAAGAAAATAATTGATTTATTTATAGTATAGCGCTACACGGTTATTTTCGCGTATGGTCAAAATCTGGACTTTTGCCGCCATATTGTTTTTTTTTTAAATATATTTCTAATGACATTACACAAAACAATGTTTACCAACAGCACCACCTGTCAACGTTCAGCGCAAAAATATCCATAAAGCAGTGTTGAATTAAGCGAAATGGAATAGTTTCATTTCACGTTAGCAGTGACAACATTTATGTAAACCATTGATAAACCCACACGTAAGCCTGTCTCCGATAACACGCTACATTTCAATATGCAATGTAGTTCTCGATAATGTCGACCACAAGTCGATCACAACTTCTTATATCGTTAGTACATTATTACCTGCTGAGAAGAGCAATCGCGAACTGGGTTGTTAAAAAGAAATAATCATTAAGTTGGATGTAATGTGCATGGCCAATCTAAGGCAATTAGGCGATCATATTTGGAGGGAGAAAGTCATAATTTCTATTGTAAAACTATTTGGAGTATTTATGGTTGTTTTAAGTGGTCATGATAATCATAAAAAGTATCAAATACAATAAAAAAAGAAACAATGTCTGTTATCAAGTTTGGTCCAAATGTTTAAACCTCTTGTTTAAGTCTCTAGGTGTATTTACAGCTGTTGAACAAGTGCATAGTAAGTTTCCAGACGAATAGTTGACGACTAACACGAAAAAACATTAAGAGGCTGACAGCACCTAAAGCGCGGTCACTGTCGGACTGCATAGAAAAGAAAGAGAAGCGCGATGACACAACTGGTAGTTTATTGCAAAATATGAAGAAATTATCTATTTACAAAAAGTCTATTGATTTGATAAAAAAATTAAAACACTTATGCTAATATGTTGCTTGTAGAATAATGTGACGAAAAATCAGAACGATTGCATGTATATTAGTATGGTTTTTAATCGGTAAAAGATTTTTTTAGAGGTATATTCGTGATTTCTTTCTATCGTATAAAATTAGTTGTACTATGTTTTTAACACACTATCTACCTAGCATATATCCTGAAGAATATCATATATTTTCTGATTTTGTTTACTGCAGTGGAGCATATACTTTTAGGCATTATAAAACTTGCGTTTAGCTCCTGTAGTCCCCTTAACAGCATAGAAGTTAATTGGTTGATGAATAAAGCTGAGGATGCCACCTTTAAGGTTCCTGCAGGAAATGGCAATGAAGAAATTAATCACCATCAATAGATAACAGAACAGTGGTCACGAGGAGTCTGGTCTTCAGCCAAGTCCTTGCTATTAAGGTCCTTCACAAATGATGCTTAAGAAAGTATATATAAACACAATGCAAAACTGACTTCGGCACCATAGAAGACATGGAAAGAGTAGCAGGAGACTCTTAGGGCGAATTTCACCAATGGGCTCGATTTACATTGCTGAAATTCACCCTATGTCGTGTTTTACGGCACACATGTGACACCAATTGAAAAGGTGAATATACCCATAGAAACAATACTAAAAATACAGAAAAACAATACAATAAAGAAGATTTAGAATAATAGCAGTAACAGCAGTAATTGTTTCTTAGAAAAAAGAAACACCAACATCACCTAATGACCTTATGACACTAGACAGGAAACAACAGTCTATTAAAAACATCCTCTTCGCTATAGGTCTTAATATTAATATGAACCATCGCATGTCAACGGTCGCACGTGTAACATACACTAATCATACGGTACGGAGTATCTGTGTCGTTATTGAGTAGGAACGAGGGTAGTCGTGAGCTTAGATTTGTACGGTCTACTTGAACAAATTACTTGGTGCAGAACATGGTTTTTGGATGTTATTCAATGTTGTGAAATCTATGTTTGGGTCATTTGGTACTTACATTAGGTCAAATCTAAGTTACGATATTCGCTAAATTCGAATTATTAATTCACTGGAGCAATCTGACATGTGCTAGCTGTCGCTTTGACAGCTACAGTGACAGCTAGCACAATACAATAATAAAAATACAATATTATTTTAGAATTTTACACTTTCCTAAAGTCTATTAAACTAAACTATCACTAATACAAAAAATATGACCATTTTAATACACAAAGTGACAGCTAGTATACATGATTACTCCAGCGAATGAAAGATTCGACTTTAGACCATGAGTCCTTTTGGATAAGTCGATATTTTGTTCTATCAGACAGTAACATTATGTTATTAGACTATAATTTTGATTGATTTGTGTCTAAACATACCTACGACACGTGGTCCTTATGATCGAGAGAAAATACTAATTTATAAAAAAAAGACTTTTGTCTTTTCTGGTTCAGTCATCAGGCTAACTTATGTGCAAGATATATCCTGATTTTAGCAGGAAGCATGCCAAACAAACCCGTAATTACCACCCGATTTATCTAGTCTTTCACACCACTTTTACGCCATACATATGTAACGAAAAGACTAATTCAAGGTAACGTGTGTATGTGCCATGTGTGACAAGAATCGGTACCCACGTTGTGGGAGATTCGTTCGTGATCTTAGATTTGGATGCTCTACTTCCTTCACCGGAATGCAGTACCATCGATGTTACTGATGTTAGAAGTTCTGGAGGTGGTTCTCAATGTACTTTGTATCGAAGCCGATATGAGAATGAAATTTTTAATTAAATATGTTGCTGACTTCTTGAGTATTGTTGGTTTTTCCGTCGTTTGGCAAATGCAGTTTTCGGTCTGTTTGGAGTCTGAATTTAAAGATTCGTTAGGTGTGATATCTGCTTTGTTTTTGGGGTGACAACGTCGATAGATTTCGTCTATCAGTTCCAATAGGTACCGTAATCACCAAATAGTAGGCGTGAAAACGAAAACTCAACCTTATACAGCGTGTCGGCTATATTAATTGAAATTGTTACTTTGTTTCCGAGATAAACTGCAGCCTATGCAGATTCCCGTTATGGCCGTGATTAAGATTGTGGCTGATAAATGACTGTAGGCTCGCTATCATAGGTCGAGCTGTAGGTGTGCGACGGAATATCTGTTACTTTAACTTATGTGCTCAGATTACCGTATCATTTAAATTGTATCTGCCTCATTGGTCGCGTGGTATTAAGTTCACGAGCGTGTAGTGCGTTTGATTCTCATGTTGGGTAAAGTTTTAATGGTGTACCGTTTTTGTTTGGAAGTTCTCTTTGGAAATCTGGCGTTGGAAACTGTACAAAGCAAGGTAACAGGCTCGGCTATAGTATGGACCTTACTAGGATCGTTACGTTGGAAAATTGTAATAAATATATAGTAATGCAGCATGTTGAATGCATGTTATTACACCGATGACCAAAATTACATATTTTCTAATACACCATTGATACTCGCAGACGATGCAGAATATTTAGAGCAACAATACCAATTTCTCTAGCGTGCCACAATTCTAAATTCGTGTGCCTTACACCGAAACCAATCAAATTTCTACGGTACATATTTCACATCGCATTTGTCAAGAGCAGGCTTTGTAATTACTCATCACGTTCGGCAAATTGATATTACAACCGGTAACATTATTAGAAAGTGGATCTTTTCTATATTAACTGACCCACTACTTGATGGAAAACATTCACATGGCACGATATGAATCTATTATAAATATAATATGACAATGGTGTATTAACAATGAAGTAGATGAGACGGGGACTGGTGAATGATAAAGATCGGTACGGTTCATTCATCATTCAGTGTTACTGAACGGTGGGAGTAAAAATATTAGTATGATAAACAAACTCCTTGATAGTATCGATAATGTTTCAACTATTAATACTTTATGGCAATGTGGATAGATCCCGGTAAGATCAAAGTTCGATGACTCGGGAACGGTTTCTGCTGAATCTCATCGTATCGAACCCACAATACTGACATAGTACTTATTTAGGAACAGTTCAAGTCACTTTGAGATTTTTTACCTGCCCAAATTTCGCCTTGGCTAACAATTTCCCATCTCCCATGACCAGCCAATACTTGGCTGCGCCTTGCTGTAAGTCCACTACATCTACATAGACACGTAACGTTGTTGGATGTTCAAAAGAAAGTGGAATATCAGCAGGGTGTAGATGTGGAGCTATGTCGCAAACTATGCTCCACCTGCCCTCCTATCCTGCCCTCTGTGCCCCAAAACATGCAGTCAAAGTGGCCTCTGCTCTGCTACCAATAACGCCGTAGAAGTGACCAAGTTTTGGGCCAACAAAATTACTGTCGTGCCAGCGATATGAAGAAGAAGAAGAAGAATAGAAAGTTGAGAATCATTGATTAATTTATTAGACTACCTTTTCACTGATATATTTTATACAGAGTCAAATTAAATTAAGCAGCGAAACTCAGCAGACGAGACCCCTTGTAGTGATGTATACTTTTTTTTTTTCGGATGGAAATCATCAAATAACTTCTCCCGATCTGGGCGGAGCGGGAGGGTGTGTCAGACTCTTGCTGAATAAAACCCACCCGTATTCCTTCCTGTTGCCTGTGTTGCCAGGGGCCTCGGTAACCCTTTAGTACCTTCCCGCGACCCCGGCAGGCATTGGCCCTAGTGGACCCCTACACTTGTGCTGACGACATCTCTTTGAGGCGCGCGTGGAATACAACGCGCCGTCGACCCGGGCCTGGTCCTTACCGGATGGTGAGCTACCCATTGCTCACCGTCCGCAAGCCCGCGCCTACGGTGGCCGGAAATCCGCCCGGGATTCCCGACGCCCAGGAGTGATGTATATTTAAACTATGAGTTGAGAAATACTGTTTTTTTCTTTTTATCGTGTTAAGGTATTGAAACATTCATCTGTGAAACTAACATAAAAAAAAAAAATTGAAATTGATTTTGCGGTGTACCTAGTACCCAGTACCCCAAAAAAAAACACATCAAAATAATCAATTTTTTGTTTTAACATGTTTAGATTTCAATACCCATCACGCCTCTCAGGATTTTCTCTGGCTAATTGAATTTAACCCTGCATATCCTTAAGCTTTGTTTCAAGAGCACAGCCTCCGTCTTTAAGTCGGAATCCAGTTACTTATTTCTATGGCCATGGAAATGAAAATACGGCGGTAAGTAAATTAGTACAGTTTTCTGTTAACGTTATTCTTATTTATGTTTACGTCGCATGCCTAAACCATAAATCAGTAAACGTAAAAAAGTCTACACGTAAAAATGTTACCTACCAGGAGACTATAAATTAGAGACGATAGTGAGTGAATTAGTCCGATTTGGTTTCACTACGGTACGTGGAAACTACACGTTTATGGGAATGCGATTTTCAACGTTATTTGCGTATTTAGCTTTCGTCCTTGGTTAGCCTTTTTTGGCTATGTAGACTTAGAAGGTAATTCCCGTAACTCTCTGGTTGATTAAATATTGAGAAGTCAACGATCTATCGGTATCGAACATCGTATCGATCTAAGGTATTCGCTGGTAGTTTTTGCAACATGTTTTAGATCATCTGTGTCTTCAGGGTTGTTAAGATTTGGAGTTTGGAGGAAAGTTATGAAGAATGAAAGAAGAAAGAAAGTTAGGAGAAATGTTAAGATGTTATGCAAATCTTGGTCGTAATTTAGAGTTTACAATTTTATTAGGGATAAAAAGCTTTCGAAAAAAAAATGACACGGAAACAAAAACTACATACAGGGTAAACTTGTCAAACATAGTTTAAAAATAAATTGTTAACCCCTTTGCCCATCCTAAAGCACTAAACTTGTATAGAATAAAAAATAGACACCAAAACCTCCCATTGTGTAATTCTATTGCTGTGGAGATTATCGAAGCTTGCCCTTAAGCAAACTATTCATTAAGGCCAAGTTGATTGATGTGGCCGATTATAAAGTTAAGTGCGTTCCAGACGGACGCGCGGTTTCGTTTCCACACCTTATTTGTCTGTATAAACGGGGTAATGAATTAAAACCATTTTTATGTTCGTACAGTTTGGGAAATGGACTCGTTTAATATAATTTATTAATTGATTTGTATCTCATGACTAGCTTAATTAAAACAAAAATAATTATGTTCTTTAATCAAAATAAATGCTGTCGGTGAAAAATTGGAAACTCTTAATATGTACAGTATGTCTGTGGTTACAAAACCCATAATCCCGGTCATAAAAATAATTCAAGTAATTGCAACGTTTTCCTGTATAAAAGGGCCTTAAAAATATCGGTAGGTACCATCAAACACCCTTCTTCGTAGGGTTGAGCTCATGAAATACTAATTAGTTTATATGGAGATATAAAACGCATAGAAAAAACCAATACAGACATTTTGATTTGTGCAGGTGAATCATTCAGCTGCTTATAAATTATAGTCGTTTGATACGAGTCCTTTGAATTATATGAGATGGAACTACGAATTAGTTTTTTTGTGTTATGGTCCTTAATTACATGATTAGCAAGCCCGCACGGGTTGGTAGTGACATTTCCTTTTTTTTCTTTTTTTTCGTGGTGGAAAATCCTCATGGATGTCTACCGCCCTGGGGCGGGCGGAGGGGTCTGACTCTTACTGACTAAAAACAACCCGGTGTTCCCCTCCCACACTTGCTAGAGTCACCGGGGATCATGGGATCTAGTGCGACTTCCGCGATTCCCGGCTAATGCCGGCCATTGCGGGCCACCTCAGGCTCGCGGAGGGAACTGAGGTGTTAAACTCCCCCCGCGACGTCCAATAGGGGCGCTCGTGGAATACTACGCGTCACCACCTCGGGTCCTGCTATGTGGGGGGCGACGGATGTCCCCGAGTCCGTCGCCCCTGGACCCATTTAGGGGGGCTGAAAGAGGGCGTTGTCCGCCCTCCGCCAAGACCCGGTGCGCCTGCTGCGGGCAGGGTGAGTGGAAGACATCTCCCGCTCCCTTTCCGCAGCCTACTTCTGCGACATGACTGTTTCTAAAAAGGATACCAACGCGTCCCAGGACTTCTCGCTGCCGACCATGGAGTTGACTATGGCTGCTAGCTACAGATCACTGCCTACTCCTGAGATGAGGGCACGGCGCGGCCCCTCCCAACCGGCACATTCTGCCAGCGTATGCCGCGCCGTGTCCTCCCGGCAGTTGACGCAGTGGTGAGACCGGGCGGCCGGCTCCTTGTTTATGCGATACAGGTACTTTCCGAAGCAACCATGCCCCGAGAGCACCTGCGTCATGTGAAACGACAGGGAGCCGTGCCTCTTCCCGAGCGAGCGCCAGTGACATGTCTCTAGCTTAACTCCTTTATTGTGTTTCAAATTAGTCATATCCTTTAAATATTATTTGTTCTATAAGTCAATCTCTTCCCTCCTGGAAAAGATTCCATTCAAACCGTGATGGGCCTCCTATACGGCCCTCTGTTTCCCAAAATATGCAGTCAAAGTGACTTCTGCTACCGACGACGCCGTGGAAGTGGCGAAGTTTTGGGTCGAAAAGATTTGAAATACTGTCGTGCCAACGACACGAAGAAGAATAAGAAGACTGGAAAAGTTTTAGCTTTTTCAGTGTTTAGGTTTACATCGTACTGAATAGGACACACAGGTTTACATTATACTTTTCAGCAGCGGCGAAACATAATATTGTAATAAGGAAACAAAATTAGTTTCAATATTTTTTTATGTATAGCGATAATTAGTCTCCTCACCCTTTTTTAGATTTCGGTCTATTTATTAGCAGATGATGATCACGATAAACTAAGACGAAGCAGCATTTTTAGCCAGGGACCACACCATGGGTACACTATCCAAAAGCTATCATAAAATTTTATATTACCCGTTAGTACAAATTAATTTTAATATTTCCCTAAAGACGTCTTATATTACACGTTTATACATTAATTCCGTTGACGAGAAGCATTAAGGTGCTGACAAGAGGCAAATGATCAAAGTAGGCTTGTCATAAGAAAAAAAAAATTGCCAAATCTGTGTAGTTTGTAGTAGCGAAAAAATATATGTTTTTTTTTCAACATATTTCTCAGAACTTCGTTGTTACCTCAACAGGTTTTGAAAAAAAAATCTCGATACAAGTTAATGGTAAACTAATCCTTTATTTACCTTGAGTTCCATTTCAAAAATATCTGTATTCAATATCAATGTGTGTTACGTATTTAATAAAAATAACGTCTTATTTGAATGCAGAACTTGGTTGTTTCTTTATTGTCGATTACTCAACCCAATTTTGAGTAAATAGATAATTGCTTCATATTTTGCAGTAAATTACAAGCGTCATCGCGCTTCCCTTACTTTGCTATGCAGTCTGAGAGTGACCGCGGTTTAGCTGTTGTCAGCGCCTTAAAGATACATTTGGCAACATTTTTACTTTCGGCGCCACGGAAACGATAATTTAAGACTCTCCGCATGATTCGTCATATGTAAATATGATTTCGTGTACCAATGAATGGTCTCCACTGAACGTCCGTCAATAACTTCCGACAAGTACCTACTGGGTTGGGCAAACTGTGTCCGATATATTTTAGTGTGGACATCCATTCATCTTTGAACGGAATTTACAGAATTGATTCGCTGGCGGCGTGGGAGCAGTGTCACGATAAAACATTCTTGTGGGGCACAAAATGTACCGCCTGCGAACATGATTGAATTTTATTGTGCGCTTAGCGCTTACGAGGACTATTTACTAATATTTTATAGCCAGGATCAAAACGGTAGCGATGGTTTATCGCATTCTTTAAGAGGATATAAGGCATATATACGCTCACTGTAAAACTTTATTTTACGTTTTAGGACATTTCCGAAAATGAATATCAGAATTTTTGAGAAAATTAGGCTTTGTTTATCTTTTTCCGAAAAGAAAGTATGAATGTAATTGTGGTTGGTAACATAATTGAAAAGAAACAAACAAACAGATCCCTAATCTAAACCAAAAAAGTAGGAGTACCTACTAGATTTCTTTAAAGAACCAAATACGAATCTAGAGAAATATTTGCGGTTTACAGACGATATTGTGTTCCCGTCGCTACGCCGCATTTGCCTCGTACACAAGATGACCGCCTCAATTTGACTATTGACACTTCTTCCAATAAAAGTAACCCCAATGGATGCAGCCCTTGGGACAAATAAACTGCAGCTCCGTCCATATGATCATACTTTAATATGCATAGAGTCCATTTTATTCGTGGTATACTACAAAAACTGCAGTGAATAGCAGTAACGGGGGCACCCACCTTGTATTGACAATTTGGGTGTGCTTCCGATTTTACTTACCCATGAATAATATATCGCGTTTGGAGTACTGGGTAGGATTTATGAAGGGTGGCTGGGGTTTTAATCTTGTTGAACGACCATAACAAGACGTATGGGCAAATTACTGAATCCGTTATGAGGTAACTGAAGCGATTTAATGGCTACTTGAATTTTGGGAGAACCCTTTTAATATTTTAATTTAATAGATCAAGCCGGGATTAGAAGTCACGATTTATGCTTTTTGTGTTTTCATTTTGTTGATTACATATTGCGTTGGGTGCGAGGTGAGCAGTTGAATGATGATTAAACAAGAATTCAAAATTAAAGAAATACCGCATTATACAAAAAACGCTGATTTATCGTCTGGGAGGACTCTTATCACATAAAAAAAATAAACATTATAAAAATTGCGTTTTAAAAGACGTTGTAAATAAATAATTCACAACATTTTAATATCACCCCACAGTAGCTTTTACAATAGCAACATTATCATAAAACTTAAATTTTTCGGCATATTAAAAATGTTTTCAACTAAAATATTCGTTAGACCATATTGTAGCTGTAAACATATTTTAGCACTTTGATATTCATTTCGCAAATGTAAGATTAGGTGATAGACTCTTGACCCTGGAGATTTTAAATCGACACGTTTTTAGGATTATTATAATTTATATTGCTAAAATGTACTAAAATATATCTTCTAAGACTTTTTCGCCATCTATTTGTTATTTACGATTGAATTTATGACAATAATCTCAGAAAATCGGCTCCTGCTGTTCGTTATTCTATGTTGTAAACGACAAAAGTAGGATTTCTGTTTATAGGCACACTCTGAGGTGATTTTAGTATTAAAGGTATAGTATACTTCGCACAGCGGAGGAATAAAATAGACCATAAAGGTCTGGCGTCATTATAATTTGCTTTGTGACGTAAGCATTATGGCCGTAGATTCTTATTCTCGTAACCGCGGTTGCCAGTTTAGGAGCCTTATTTTATATGGTTTTATGGATTGTAAAATTTAGACCTACGTTTATTTCTGCTGTAGAGTACTAGCTATTAGCCTTTGTAAAATAATAATATGCTTTATTATTGTTTAGAATTCAGGGATTCCCAAAGTGGTCGATATCGATCCCTTATTTTTTTTTTTTTTTTTTTAGGGTGGGAAATCATCAAATAACTTCTCCCGCTCTGGGCGGAGCGGGAGGGTGTGTCAGACTCTTACTGACTAAAACCCACCCGTATTCCTTCCTGTTGCCTGTGTTGCGGGGGCCTCGGTGACCCATAAGTACCTTCCCGCGACCGATCGATCCCTTGGGGTCGAAATCGGTTGCCCAGGGGTCGAAAAGTGCTGATTTTCAGCCTAGTTTGAATAAATGACTTGATTGATTTTGATTTTGACCCCTGAGTTTGTTTCACCATTTCTTCTCAAAGGTGTAGTCAGATAGGAAATTTCGACTGTCTAGATTTTTTTATATGACGTGTAAAAGTGGCTCGTGGCTAAGTAATAACAGCCGCACGGGTCGATCCATCAGGTTATGCTACGCTTGTCGGGGTTGGTCCGTGGTCCAGTGCCGATTCACAGGTTAGTTTGAATAAATGACTTTTATTTGATTTGGTTTCTATACAGGCATTTCTGAATGCAGTTATGAAAATATGTTGTCGAAGCGAGCGAGATTTTCTTACAGGTTTTGTCTATAATATGATATTCTTATTACTGCAAAGATATTGTTAATTCAGCATACCTCAAGGGAAAAAAAACAAGTCTAGAATTATAGATTTGCGTAGTGAATGTGGTACCAGGTGTTGTAGCGAAACCAAGGAGACTCATTTCTAGAAATGAATATAATAAACTTCTCCCAAGTTGATAGTGTTTTTTGATAAATACAATTTTCGAGAAAATCTTTGATATCTGGGCTTGTATTTTTTGAGGTATTTTTTATGACATTTATGTCAATGAAAGATTATTGACAGCAACAAAATATTTTACTGACTTATTCGATAACAAGTCCATAAAAAAATCTAGCACTATAAGAGGATTATAGGTAGGTATAAGTCACCATCTCCAAGGGTGACAGAATCGTGGCGATAGTCTCGCCGCGATGATATTGCCGTGTAGAGATTGCACCATACAGTTTCCATAGAATATGATGCCACGTTAGACAGAAACCCTCGAGGCACCCAGATCTTTCACAGACGTTCTAAACAGATCAGGAGACATGATCAACATTTGGAGGGAGATGTGCTGGTTGGAATAACCACCGAACGGCCACCATGGCCCACGCACAATGGTCCACCTGAAAGACTAAGTGCGGAAACCAAACCCTCTAACATAGATTTGATGTCACGGCGTGACTATCGCCGCGATACTCTAGCCCGTGTAGATGGCGCCTAAGGCAACCGCATTTTCTGCCGGGGTCGCGGACTGCCGGGGTCGCGGACTACCGGGGTTGCGGACTGCCGGAGTCGCGGGTCCTGCCGGGGTCGCGGGAAAGTCCGAAATGGATACCGTGGCCTTTGTCAACACATAGGCAACGGAAGGAACATGGGTGGGTTTTAGTCAGTAAGAGTCTGACACACTATCCCGCTCCGCCCAGAGCGGGAGAAGTTATTTGATAGTTTCTCACCAGAACAAAAATGGCAACCCCATTTTTGTTACTATCATTGATATTGCCAAAATCTTAGCACAGCATCACGATATGTTGTTATAAACAGAAAGGCGACTATGCTCCTAAATCTTAAGGCGCTGACAAGACCCAATTGACCAAAATAAGCTTCTCTTAAGAAAAAAAATTGGCAAAACTATATAGTTTGTGGTAGCGGAAAAAATATATGTTAATTTTGAACATATTTCCCGGAACTTGGTTGTTACTAAAACATGTTTTGAAAGAAAAATATCGATACAAACTAACGTTAAACTAACCTCTTACCTTGAGTATTAATCTAAAATATCTGTATTAAATATCAACATACGTTACGTATTTAATTAATAACAAGAGCGCCTTATTTGAATGCAGAACTTGGTTGTTTTTTATTTTCGATTACTCAACTCAATTTTGAGTAAATAGATAATTGCTTCATATTTTGCAATAAATTACAAGCTTTGCGTCATCGCGCTTCTCTTTCTTTTCTATGCAAACAGACAGTGACCGCGGTTTAGGTGTTGTCAGCGCCTTAAGCAAGCCTTTAGTCATCTGTTAGAAGACGCTTACTATTCGCAAAAGGGCCTATTCTTTAATAAAAACTACTAAGCGTAATATACACACTCCATAACTCTTCAGTCCCAAAATACACAACTTTATAGCCAGACTAAAAATATAAGCATAATGAATAAAACCAAGCCATCACGTCTATCAAGATTAACGTCATTCAAGTCAGATTTATATGAACACGCACAAAAACATATTTTTGTACCTGTTAGAGTATTAGTAACGTTTAAATATGTGGCTCTCTGTGGTTTTGAATGTCAAATATGCTAAGTTGGGCTGGTTTGAAGTTTTCATTTTTTTTATTACAAATTGTTCGTTTATATTTTAAACACTACGGGATCGCGAGATGGTGCGACTCCTATGGCCAGGAGTGGAATATTATTAAAGGAAGATAATAAAAGAATTTCAAAGTTTATATTAATAATAATTCATTTATTTCAGACATAATCCATACATTTGATAAAAATAAAATCATAAAAACATATTACCTACATTAAAATAACCAACAACAATAATAAAATTAAATTTCAAAATTACACAAACACAATTTAATCATAAACATAGTCATGTCAAATAATATGAGGAAAGGCGCTAACATGCAGCTGCACCCACCTCTGTATCAGTGACAGGTCCCACCGCTCGGACAACACCCTCAGGAGACTGTTCAAGCTGCTCCGTTGGCGACTTAAAAGTGAAGCGCTCCACTTCCTTATGATCGCGAAAAAATCATCAGTCTCTTAATTAAACTAAGAATGTTAGCCTGATGAAATAAATTGTGTTTGATAGACAATTAAATGTTCCTTACATAATCAGCCTATAATGTTCCCACGGCTGGGACACAGGCCTCCTCTCTGTGAGAGGGAGTGTGCCGTAATCCACCACGCGGGCCCAGTGCGGGTTGGTAGATGTCACATGTCTTCGAATTTTTGGTTCTAAGACATGCCGGTTTCCTCACAATGTTTTTCTTCGTCGTTTTGAGAGCAGTGGTGATGCAATAATTGACTGGACTTATGCCGACTTATGTTCATAGCAATGGACGGCCCTTATTACATTATACTTACTTCTCAGCCTACCGTTTCGGGGCATAGATGCGTGATGTTGTCTTATTAAAGTTATTAATAAGTAATTGTTTCTTATGTATGAAGGAAATGTTATTTAAATAAATAAACATGGTAAGCACATTTTACTATTTGTTTGCATAGTGGCTTGAATGAAAAGAGAATTTATAGCCGTTTTCCTGCCGCCTGAACAGGGAAACAAGTTAATTCTTAAACCAGGCGAGGAAACTACTCGTTTTCTAACGGAATAACTGCCATTATAACTGCCGCACATGTTTTACTACGTTTAAAATCAATACAACTTGTAACTTTTACGATGTGTGAAGGATTTGTTATAGGTAAAGTTATTATATAGCCATGTTGCTTGAGTCTTTATCTACAGACGTATATGTAGCGTTATCGAATAAGAGAAACACAATTGAAACACACACAATTGAATTGAACTAATTCTTCAAAAATGATTAGGCCTTATCTATCTTTCCTAAGATATATAAAAAAAATATTATATTTCTGAAAAGTAGAAGAACTTAACATAACATGTCGCCTGTAATCCCCGAAGGGTTGGGCAGAGGTGTACCTATAGTACACCCACATTTCGCCAGTTATGCTTAATGTCCCATGTAACAGGGAGCGAGCCTATTGCCATCAACTGGGCACAAATCCAGACTCCGGGCTGCTACTGGAAATTCCTGATGGAAAAACGCAATAACATTTTGCCCGATCTGGTAATCGAACCCTGGACCTCATGCTCAACAGTAGCGCTTGCAGCCACTAGGCAGAAGAACTTTTCCCTAGAATTGCCTATATTATGCTACTTTTCACTAAGAAATAAATGGACTCATAATTATGTGGAAAGTAGAAGCACATTCCACAATCCTCTACTAATCCCTATCACAGTTAACCCGTCTTAATTAAAAAAAGAAAACACAGGAGTCCCGGGACTTTCCATCACGACTGTATATAATTAATTGCCACACCTATTACTCGGGGATGGTCGCGTCTCTCTGTGGCGTGTACTAATAGCTCTAATTTGCTTTCCCCACAAGTCATGACGGCAGCCAAGATCTCGGCTGGACTCATGACATTCATGACACGGTGATCCTATGTCGTGCACAGCTTAATTAGCCTGCAAACCAAGCATCGTGACAATCGGGATCACGTGTGCGAATTTGAATAATAAGCCAAGCCGCGGTCCACTTTGGATTGTTAGGTGGAAAACGCTAATAGACCCTGTGTTTTGTTTTTTTTTAATTCTGTATTTTTTACAGTCGGTACGTATAAGGGAATGTTTCATGGCCAGTACTATGTGTTCTGTACGCAGTGCATAATTCGAGTTTGATAAAACAAACAGTTTCATAAAAAATATATGCATTGAAAACACGAATCTAACTTTAAAATTAGCTACATTCGGTAGCAGTCCGTTTGTGATAACAATCGAATATTAATATTCAATATGTAATATCAGATATATTATGTACATACGAGCATTTCGGATAGTCAGGTAATCGAAAATAAAGTAATCAAAAATCGATTTTTCTGTACACATACTCGTAACTGCTTCGTATGCTACATTTTGACATATTAAGCAACTTTCATAAATTGCCCATCATCGCTGTGGAATGTTAAAACTACAAAACACTTGTGCACGATAGCATCACTTGAGTATACCTGTGTAAATACCAATAAAAGAACATTATAATTACGATAAAATCTCGTAGCGTGGATGTTTGGGCTCTAATATCGGCGTGGTCTGTTAAACAATGTCCACCGACGCGCTGCCCACGCGCAAGTCACGCCCCTTACAGATCTCACATTATTGTTTTTATACTTTGTGTATCGACAATATCTCACCATCGATGTGTATTGAAGAATGCCCAAATTGATAGGCATCGGACACTGCTAGACGTTATATTAGGACGATACGTGATGGATTTTACATTGTATGCGCTTGCAGCGTATTATTATGACCAATCGAGAAACACATTGTTCAAAATAAACAGTGTGGTCTTGAAAGTAAAGAATGTGTATGAGGTCAAAGATCGTAGTTACCATTTTTCTAATGACTGTACATTTTAGTTTAGATGTCTAAGTGAACGTAAAAGATCTAAGGGCCGTATTGCAGAACCTTATGACTCTTACAAACAAGCGCGACACGTGACGCGACACAAAGGCACCGCTTGTAGTGCTACACGCGGTGCCTTTGTGTCGCGTCGCGTGTCGCGCCTGTTTGAAGGAGCCCTTACCCAAGACTCAAGTATTACTTAAAACTAGTTTCATCCAATCAAATGGCTTTAAACGAGTTTTAGGTAATAGTTTTGAGTGGGTCTGTATTACGCGCTTTAATCTCACAGAGTTACTTTTTTTTTTGTTTGTTTCGATTCGTGTTCATCGAATCATCATCAAAAACTGTGGGTTTGTACATTGCATTTTCTTCAGAAAATAAACATCATTCCATACTGATTCTGCATATACCTACATAGACACATTCTTATTACCCATAGCATAAAACGTGAAAAAAGGTATATTAGCGTAACCTAAATCATTATTACTAAGACCAAACTTCCAAGATTCTTGTTGAACTGCTGCACCAGAATAAACATACTTCCTACCTTCGGTACACACGCCCGTACCGCCTCCCAAAACGCCTGATCGGTACTAACAATAAATAAACGATTCTTTAACACATCATCCATACCTTCATCCAACTCATTAGACACAAATATATTTGGATCCTTAAATGACTATATAATTTTCTTCAGAAAATGAAATGTACAAACCCACAGTTTTGAAATTTTGATCGAATACGAACTAGTAAGAAATGTTAAAGGAGATTTACAAAAAACAGAATTAATATCGGGATCATTTCGTATTCGACTCGTGCGCAAAAAGGAGTTCCAATTATGCGTAAACGCAGCGTCCACTTAAGCCAAACATTCGCTTCGTTCTTTATCGAAATAAATTGACTGCAAAAATTGCTAACCGACGCAAAAAATATATTTACAATGTAATGTGAAAAACTGTGGAAAGTGTATTGACGTTTTTACATGTTTGATATTTTTAAATTCCCGTCCCTAACGTCAAACAAAAGTTACTCCATATGTCATTGTGTCAAGCCGAGTCAATGCATAATGCATTGTTTACATTACACTACGAATTTTAACATAAACTCGATGTTAAAGTTTCTTCCATGAATAAAATACAATTTTTTAGTTGTCAGGCGACTCTGACTTGGATGTGAGGCACGCAGAAGAAGGACAGCATCTGGACCTCGTTTGTTTCTTAAGGCTCTTGATAATAACGTCCATTTTCATGCACCTTGCTTAAAGTGTGTTTTGACGAGATGTGCGTAGTCAGCGAGAGCTTTTTTTGGAAGTGCTTCGTATCGTAATTCAGTAAGCCTGCGTTGAGAATTCGGAAACATTCCGGAAAAGTTTATACGCAATGTTCAAATATTTTATCAGCTGTAGGTGCCTTTCGCTTCAGAGACTACTCTCTAAATCTATCAACGAAGATACGGGGCCGCCCAAAAATTGTTGATCCGTCGAATCAAATGACAAATTCAATTTTTCTAACGGGTACAAACATATTGTGAGTAGGAACAACTGTCAAAGCGTGTTGTCATCCATTCTCAGTTCGGGCTCCGAAGTAATCTTATGTCCGTAGGTGATTCGGAGTAGGAAACGCCCGTGATTTCGGCCGAAACTATGGATTATTGTTTAGGGAGTAGACCCCCAGATGTTTATCGTTATTTGACTCGAAGAGGAAACGAACGAAGAAAAATTAAAACGCTTTAATTTTTCTTCGTTCATAATAGTGCTTACAGAGCAAACATTAAAAAGAAGGTTGATTTTGTTAGCGACATTCCACTGTCATTGGCAGCTAACTGTATTGAACATCCACTGCTCTGTTTACAAATACAAACCTGCTTCAAAGTACGCTTCTTATACAAATACACTGTGATTTGCTATTCCGTACCGTTGCTTGTTCGTGTCTAATATTTGTGTTTGTCGCCCAAGACAAACTGAGCGTGCCTCGTGTCTTGTTCTCGACCATATCCGTATCATAAAGCTAGTCATATTTATTAAAGTTAAAGATATAAACTTCATGACATAATGAGATACACTCAAACCATGTATTTTAATTAAGAATTTTCTGTGAGAGAGTAGGTACAACAATTTTATTTGGAGCATGCTTACTTAAAGCTGGTTTACTTAAGTAATAGAAAGGATAAGCAAGTTGAGACCACCAGCGGTGTTCTAGACATGCAGGGGCATCATAATTACTACGGGCAGCTTTACTCTGAATGTAACATGCCAAGTTCCCACCGTATATGATAAATTGTGGTTTGTCGCTTGATTATACCCTGCTGACGTTTCAATTTGATAGTTTCCCATTGAGTCTTATCACTTTCTAGGATTATTGATCGATTTAGTGGGGCGTATCGTTGCGATCTCAGGGCGTCGTATAAATTACTGGCTTGCATCGGCCGGTCGGCTGGTCCGGCCGCGACTATTGTCAAAGGAAGTGCATCGGTTATTGTTCCCGTCGCTTTGCGTTTTATCTGCGCCGCGCAATCGCGATCAGAACGCGCAGAGGACTGCAATTTATCTCGCCCTCTATTTGATCGTATTATTTTACTATTGGAAATTGTCTCGGGAAATTGACGCATCATTATCGGCTTTGAAAAATCGCATTTGCATGCCCTGGTTGTCGTGTGTTTTGTTTGTAATCGATCATATAATTTTCTTTGAAGCGTTTCCGCACATCAAGTGATAAATTACAGCTGGCTGACTTGTTTGTTGAATTAATATCATGATTCATCGATTTGATGCAGCTTCATTCGTAAATTACCGATATCCTAATTTTATTGCATTAGCGTTTATTGAGATTCCAAGAAGATTAAGCGCATTATCTTGAGATCCGATCTTTGTCCAATCACCCTAATTATTTTAACTTGCTAGAGGAAGTAAGCATTCATTCTCATGACTTCGATTAAGAGCTGCTTGATAAAATCAGAACTTCGATATCTTATTCATAAATCCGTTGGAATCGATTGTATTGATGTCATAGTGAGTGACGCTCGATCAGCATAATCGGTTTACAAGCTTCCTGTCCCAATTGTTATTGTAATACTCATTGTACTACCAGTTATTAATGTCACATACGAGATGCGAACCGTCACGCTTAATTTATTTATACTACTCAAGCAAAATAATGAAGAATAGTGTGGTCTCGAGACGACGATCCGGAGATTAAGTTTGAGCATTAATTAAGGTTTCCATTAAGATCCAAGACTGTTTGTAAGATGCTAAGTTTGGTGGTTTGTTTGTCTCTAGACGGATGAGTAAGTAAGCACGTAGGTCAGAACACGTGAATATACTCTGATGATGCACTTAAGAAATTATGTAGAACGTTAGGTTGGCCGATCTCGAAGCCAAAGTTTTGTGGTCGTTTACTTGTAGAAATTTTACTATGCGGGTTAATAACCTCCGTGAAATTTCAAGCTTTAGCTTTAATATTGTTTGAATTTCCACAGAAAATTAAAATTAAGTTTTCCGCGCGAAAGGGGCCTCTTTTGAATATTATTGATTACGTAGAATTTGATTATGTTGTTTAAAAGAAAATATCACCTACTACGCTTTGGAATGGGCAACTAGCTTCATCTTTCTGACTGACTGACCGAACCCTTGACAATTCAAAAGTGTCTGTAATTGGTTTATTTGAAATAAATGCTTTGAGTTTGAGTTCATTTTAAATATAATTTCCATTTATCAGTAAGAAATCAAAAAGTGAAGAAAAGTTAAAAAAACAAATTATGCATATTGGCTTTCTCAAAAACCTCGCAGCCATGTAAATATCTACGTGAATAATACATTTCCGCCTGGACCACACGTGATTTAAATAATTTGGCAATTTATCGATGCCAGATATGATTTGATGTTGACTTGCACCTACTTTAATGGTTACTGATAGCCATAATGTAACTGAACACGAGATTGTAGATATTAGTTTTTATTTGCGGTGGCGATGAAGAATTTTTATATTGATTAATGACGATCATTATAACTGTTGATTATTTTATCAAAGCTCTTTAGTTTTTTTGTGCCAGTATTAAACCACGGGTAATTAAAAACTTTTAACCGACTTCCAAAAGGAGGAGGTTATCAATTCGACATGTTTATTTTTTTTTATGTATGTTCGCCGATTTCTCCGTCAATTTTGGACCGATTTTAAAACTTATTTTTTGTTTGAAAGGTTATCCCCTAACGGCTCCCGAAGTGGTCCCATTGTCACCAGGTCATAATCTGATGAGGGAGTCCCATGGAAATCGAGGGAATTCCTTAAATTTTAAAGGCACGCCTATAGTGATTTAGGTATTTTTTATAGTAACTTGTGCATTTGATCTCGGAAAGCACCATTTGGTGGAATGGAATTGATGATGAAGACCACAGATGGCCACCGGAACTACTTAATAAGAAGTATTTAATTAACGAGTTGCGATTCGATTAGCTACTTTAATATGGTTGCTAAAGCCCTTTATGCTCTTCACAATGCATATAGTGAGTGACAGTTCTCCTGGTTCTTACCAGGAGAACTCCTCAACAATTAACGTCCCTTCATCAAGAAAATCAATATTTTGTAAAAGGTGATGAGCAGTTGACATTAGGCTATTGTAACTTAGATAAATTACAAACTGACCCCCTAAAAAGTGCAAAATAAGAAACTTTTTATAAAAAAAAAACAACCGACTTCCAAAAAAATACTACAAAGTGAAAAATAACGTTAATTTCGGAAGTCGGGGGCAAATAAACTAAAATACAAATCCAAAGGCACCGACTTCCGAAAATAAAAATATTTTTCACTTTGTAGTGATTTTTTGGAAGTCGGTTGTTTTTTTTGTTTTAATTTTGTTTTAAAATTTTCAATGCCGTGCGAGGGTTCTGGAATCTCCTAATAATCCTCCAGGGACACCAGCTGTAACAACCCCCATTTCACTTATGATTTATAGCAGTTTCCGATCACCTATAGGTTGTAAAACCGATTTATAATCTCAGTGATTTATTGACACAGTAAAACTTTTTACATCTTCAGAATATCTTGTTTGTGATCTTTTTATCGTTGGTCGTCGTGAAAATATTATCACAGGTTTTCGAATCGGCAAGTGGCTCGGAGTAAACGGCGCGAAGCATGCGATACTCAATTGCAGATTCTGCAGATTGCTGTCATGGGGTCCCATTGAGAGCGCTGTTTAACCTGTGCAAGCTATTATTAACCGTTCATTGCTGGTGGATTTATACCGTCGTCGGCGTCACGGACTGTTCCCGTACGCAATTATCCGACTCGCGATCTCCCCATTGTTGTCGAAATTTAAAACAAATTTCCTGTACAAGGGGGGTCGCGTTTTTCTGCCCTGCCAAATTGGATAAGCACTGTAATTACTCGTTTAAGTTCCGAACGCTCGTCGGTTTGTGGGTATTGAGGCTCGGTATATATACTTTGAAGGAGTTTATGAGGCGGAACGCATTCCTCGTCGAGGCGTAGGGAGTCTGAATCGGAATACTAACTGCGTCTTAATTCAAGAAATGTACCGTTTACTCCCTGCTGCGGAGGCTGGAGTACAATGACTAAGGATGTCTTTGATAACCAAATCAGATTGACATTATTTCCAAAAGTGCTTGTGGTATAGTAGCCGGTGGTCTGATTTATAGCGATAAGAGTACTGAGGAGGTGGAATTATCGGGAAAATCGCAAGAGCAGAGCTAAGCTCGGTTTGCCGAGTGACATCGTATGACCGATGCGATTGCTTTCACAGTGATTAATTGTCAGGGTATCTTCAGAATTTTACTGTTATCTAAATCTGCGTTGTACTCGTAAGTAGTTCTTGCGACAAAGTTGCTTATTGTTACTAGAAATGATTCATGGCCATTCATGGTCTTTCAATATGATTCAGATACTCATCTCTTATTCTGCTTAGTTAGTATTATTAACTGGCGCGTTGGTCAAGTGGTTGCAAGTGCTACTGCTGAGCATGAGGTCCTGGGTTTAATTCCCGGGTCGGACAAAATGTTATTGGGTTTTTCTATCTAGAATTTCTCAGTAGCAGCCCGGAGTCTGGATTTGTGTCCGGTTGATGGCAATAGGCTCGCCCCCTATTACATGGGCCTTAAACATAACTGGTGAAATGTGGGTGTACTACAGGTACACGTCTGCCTTCTGTTATGTAGTATTATTTGCGGATCTAATATTTTGATTAACTTGAGAACATCGGTAAATCAAATATCATGACTTAACGTATAGTGGTGGTTATCGCTTAGACACTTTTACACCACACACCAAACTCCCTTCGTTTAAATTTTGACAGATGAGATGTCAGTAGAAAATTGGATTTCACAAAATAAACATGTCTTACTACTTTGGACGACTGCAGTCCTTTTGGTGTCGAAAATTAAACTCTATTGCTGATGGATAAAGTTGATTTTGGGAAGATGTTTGTGATAATGGAGTATTGCACAGGACTCTTGAACGGTGTTTCCTTTATCAGTGTTCCGGTCAAAAGATTGACTTCACAGCTAACAGCTGTTGGCCGAGTAAGACGAGGCATTTTATTTGCTTAAGGCAGATTGACGTATCACATTCATATGCAAAGCGTTCCCAGATACCATCTTGATGGGAATTTGATGAGTTTATTAAAATTGCAAAGAAATGAATTATAAACAGGGTCCGCAGGTTGAAAACGAGATCCGTACGATATTTATGCGACGAAATAAGAAACTGATAGGAACATACATATTCATAGCATTAATTAGTTTGACCTACAGTTTGAAAATTGCTTGTTTTATGATAATAATTTCATTATGAGTCTTGCAAAAATAGATTCGCTTGTTAAAGAAAGATTCGATTTTAAATTAGCTCATTTTATACAATTTAAAAATATATTTATTTACATAACCAAATTACAAGATGATCATTAACATTAACTAAATTAAATTAAAACTAAGTTAAGCTTAAAAAAGGCCCTCGGGGCATTGTACTGAGGATGCTGGCGGCATTTCCTCGCTGAATTGCAATGCTGATGCGTTGTGCGAGAAAGCTGCTAGCTTTTCGGTCACCAGTTACATCAACTAGACGTTTCGCGATTTCCGCAAATAACTTATGCGCACTGGGACCCCACGGACCGAGGGTCTCGACGCCAAAGGGCACAAAGTTGTACTCTCTGCCAAGGCCTCCATATTTAATAACTTTCAGATTTTCGGCATTTTCTGCCGCTGCACCCTCTTTAGAAGTAGTCCGTTGGAGGTGGGACGGTGCCAGTGTGTCTACACAGGTAGCGTCCCACACAAGCATCCGTCCCAAACTCCACGGGACCAAAGACACACCATCAGGTCTTTTGCCATCATCTCTGACAATGCCAGTCGGCTCAAGAAGAGCAGGCACATTGATGCTGGCAAGAGACCGGCGGATTATGTCATTAAGTGTCGCATGTCTTGAAAAGCGGCCTGCACTTTTTTGACAACAAAGTCCGTGGTGACCCAGTCGGTCCACATCCGTGCCACAAGGGCATGTGTGTGGAGTGCATACCGTGACCCCAAGCCGCAGACCAGTCGCTAGACGAAGCGAGGTCGGATCCAGGATACGGTATATGGAGAAGGATGGGCATGTAGCCAATGACCGGCCTCTCTGGTTCCGACCGCCAAAAGTCTTGCGCGATCCGGACCTGAACTGCGGCTCAGAATCGATTTGTATGTTAATTTATTAATTTTATTAATTTGTTAATCATATTTATCTACTTCTGCTTTTTCAATTGTCTTAAAAATAAACACATTATTTAGACATCTTTTATAATTATTATGTCTCAGGAGATTTTGATAATTAAGTGGAAACTTGAAATATATAAATCATCATTGATCGTCGACGATCTAGTAGCTTTATCGGGTTAAATAAATCAATAAAAATCCTTTAATTTCAAATAGTCCTTCTTTGGGTACCTATACGTAAACGTGCTACCTACGACGTGGTATACCCTTATTTGACGAACGACCGATTTTCGTTCCTTTCAGTCACTAACTTCACAGCACGTGATGTTGCTGTGAGACCAAAATTGAAGGCACTAAAATAATTAAAAAATAATATACTTAGGTATTTTCAGTAATCACAATCCACATTCATATCTCACCTGCCCGACGTAGATTGCTAACATGACGTCTGACGGGCTCGAAGTCAACCCTCAACTTGCCAATGACGTGGAATCGACGGCTGACGTCTGACTGGCCACGTCACTCGGACTTGACGAGCGTCCGACAGTCGGACAATGCGGCTATGACGTGACTGTACACGAAATTCGGACAGTTGAGGTGAATGTAAAATATTGATGTTTTGATCAATGCGTATGAGAGTTCAATGATCTGGGAATTGAAAAAAGTTAAATATTCAGCAGTGAACTTGGAGTGCTTCTATCCCGTGAGTTGTGTTTATAAGATTTGGGATATCTTATGAAGTCTACTTTATTAACGTATGTCATAATTATCCCTATTAGTCCTACCACTCTCTGATAAATTGTAACTTCATTACTGAATGCAGTAGTTCCGATGTAAGACACGATATTGGTCCAAAGTTTGTTTACCACATCAGGGAAAAGAAATTAAAGTCAAATAAGGGATATCTTATGAAGTCTACTTTATTAACGTATGTCATGATTATCCCTATTAGTCCTACCACTCTCTGATAAATTGTAACTTCATTACTGAATGCAGTAGTTCCGATGTAAGACACGATATTGGTCCAAAGTTTGTTTACCACATCAGGGAAAAGAAATTAAAGTCCAATAAGGGATATCTTATGAAGTCTACTTTATTAACGTATGTCATGATTATCCCTATTAGTCCTACCACTCCTGATAAATTGTAACTTCATTACTGAATGCAGTAGTTCCGATGTAAGACACGATATTGGTCCAAAGTTTGTTTACCACATCAAGGAAAAGAAATTAAAGTCAAATAAAAATCGAATAAAAATATTTTTAGTAGGTATGTGAATACGTATCCAAAATACTCTCATCACTAAGTAAAAGCTCTTTTACGAGTGTTAGTTTTCAAAACAAATTATTAATTTAACAACTTATACGACCCTTTGAGATTATAGTTTCATTTTATGTCTTGGTTGTTAAGTTTCGTAACATATCCAGTATCTTTTTCTGGAGTTACTGATACTTTTCGAGCGGTGAAGGCACGACCTCAAGAGCCTCAACTTTTTTCATAGTTACAAAGTCGTAAAACGAAAAATCGTACTCGTCATTATCGGCTATAAACATCGATAAATAGTTGAAGTGTTATATCTTCCGTACGCCTATTTAGGCGAGTATATCAAATGTCTATAAAATGAGAACGCATTCTGTATTTGGATTAGACATCTCTATACAGCGTATTTTGGCTATAAAAACTGTAGTTCGCTTTATTATTAATTGGTTCTCCAAATATCGGCTACAGGCTGTAAATTATATTTTTACGGCCGATACAACATGAGCAATTTCTTTAAAAGGAGCGTGATGGGCGGAGCTTTTAATTTGATGACACCAATTAACGGCGCACATTTTTGAAAATTATGATGATAAAGGTCTATCAGGCTATAGTATGACGTCATAACATAGCCTGATAGGCCAACTACTAATAAAGAGATGGCCATCTATATTGGTGGCACTGCCACGCAATTTGTCTCAACTATGCTATAAATTGAATGTGCGCGCAGCGTGGCGTCTATCTGTTCCACTCGGTATTTATAAATGATTTTGATAATATAAGCCTCATCTACATAGACGGACGAGTCAAACATGATCACAATACAGGTATAGCATCATTGTGTAGCAAGTTACTTCTGTGCAGTCGTGTGGAACAACCATTAGGAAAGCTGCATGTTTTATTGTGTATACGAACTTCTCTCACTGTGTACGAGTATTAAGGCGCAGATATATGAATTTAGTGACTTTTAAATCTGTTATTACACCTTCATATAATGTAAGTAAGTTATGCAAAGATGTATTCGTTTGTATGTATCAATATTATATAGTATTGTAGTAGTAATACCTTATGAAATAAATTCAAGAAGTAATGTCTACCCAATAGTATAATAAACGATATTACTTTCAAACTACCAAGTTGTATGAACAGACTATTTTATTATCTATAATTATATCTGTGATTTTTTTCAAATACTTATATTTTCGTTACTAAAAATAAATATTCCCTATAAAACCGAACGGGCGCGGGCGGCGCGGCGTGAGCGCGATGAGCATTTGTATGGCCAAGGTCAATAGCGATTACCCAACCCTTAAACATAATGATAGAGAGTATTTGTAATAGTGAAAGTGTGGTCTATTGGCTGTATATTTTGATGTCACGATTTCAAAATAGGATACGTATTTGCGGCTACTGCTCAGATCTTTTTTTTTTTTTTTGAGTGTGGGAAATCATCAAATAACTTCTCCGGCTCTGGGCGGAGCGGGAGGGTGTGTCAGACTCTTACTGACTAAAACCCACCCATATTCCTTCCTGTTGCCTGTGTTGCCAGGGGACTCGGTGACCCATAAGTACCTTCCCGCGACTCCGGCAGGCATCGGCCCTAGTGGACCCCTACATTTGTGCTGACATCTCTTTGAGGCGCGCGTGGAATACGACGCGCCGTCGACCCGGGCCTGGTCCTTGCCGGACGGTGAGCTACCCATTGCTCACCGTCCGCAAGCCCGCGCCTACGGTGGCCGGAAATCCGCCTGGGATTCCCGACGCCCAGGGCGTCTCCTGCAGCGGCTAGGAGCGAGAGGGCGCGAAACATGCCTTTCCCTCAACCGTCCCGCCTCCTCCTTCGTGAGCATTACTGCTTCGCAGAAGGAGGTGACGGCTGCCCATGCCCTCTCGCTCCGTACCATGGCCTGAACCAGGGCCGGACGCGAGAAATCTCTGCCGCCGATCGCCTCCACGAGGACACGGCGGTGCTCTGCCCAGGCCGGGCAGACCTCCACCGTATGCTCCACCGTCTCCTCCGGGCGATCCACGCAGTGGTGACACCCGGACGTTTTCTCTCGCCTTATCCGACACAGGAACCTCCCGAAACTGCCGTGTCCGGTGAGGACCTGCGTCAGGCGGAAGGTGAGGATGCCGTGGCGCCTCTCTAGCCACTCCTCAAAGAGGGGACTTATCGCCGCAATCGTGGCGTGCCCAGCACTGGGTTGCGATAACCGTACTTTCCATGACGCCATGAGATCCCGCCGGAGCTCGGTCCGCTGTGCCGCGATTTCTCGCGGCAACGGACTTACGCCCCATGTACCTATAATTTAAAGTGAGCTTTTGGTAAAGCACGGAAATATTATCGGAATCAGATTTAACAGCTATACAGGGTGCTGTTAATCGATTTTATTCCTGATCCATTTCACCATCATTCAATTATATTCAGAATTGTTAAAGCTTATCGTACCCCTCTAGTTAAGATCGTTTAATTTATTTACTATAAATATTGCATTCTGTTACGTCCAATTTTGATTATATTGATTTTTGTCTTCATCACTGAAGGCTCTACGATTCTCTCAAAGTACATTATCATATATAATTACAAACAAAATTATCTTTAAACGGAAAGTTTTAATCAGTACATAAGTACATTCCTAAATCGTATGTAGATTATAAATATTCATGGAAGATCAATACTATTTCAAGCTTATTGAAAACATTACGGTCAAGTGCGACTCGCCTACGAAGATTCCGTAACACTAAAACTATACAATATAGTCTGTCTTATAACTTATTTTGTTTTTAATATTCTGTTTGATTTTTTGTTATTTAAATTTATTTCAATATTATTATTATTATTCTTTAATGAATTAATTTGTTGTTATTTTAAAATAACAACAAATAAAAGCAAATGTCAATGTTTCTTGACATTTGCACGTCAAATATGTTTTTACCCAATAATGTTATTATCTTGCATGCATGTTTTTTTCTTGTATGTATAATACCATGTTTAAACTATTCACCGCCACGTCAACAAAATTAAAAACGTGCTCTCGGCGCCAAGCTATGAATTATTCCTTAAAATCTGTCATGTAGGCGTGACCGTGGCGTGCTGGGCACACATTGGTCTGTCATCTATACAGGACTGTGGCGGTCAAAAGGTTAAGCAAATAAATATTATCCTATCTTATAGATTACCTTCTTTTTTATTATTTGCTATGGTAGAGGGCTTGCTATTATGTGAACATTTCAACTGGCTACCTACCCATTACGGTTTAAGAGATGCAGCTTTTTGACAGACAGACACACTGACGATGGGATGGACAGACAGACAGACAGAGAGCTTAGGGTTCGTTTGTAATAGGGTACCATTTTCACCCTTTGGGTACGGAATTCTAAAAAAAAAAACACCTATTAACGTTCGATTTTGTATTTTTATCAAGTTTCGTATAATAAGTCGGTATTATACGAAACGCTCGATAAATCATTCGGTATCGAATCGAGTTGTTTCAGTACCATTTGTGGCTCTATTGCAATAACGCATTTTAACGATCGCAATAGTGCACGTGTGTGTTTTAAACGTTTCTATTTTTAAACTTTCCACCGGAAAAAGTGGTCTCTCTGAATTGTACGAGTACACAAAATAACAACTAACGTCGCTTCGTGAGTTGTGCGACAGAAATACGAGAATAATGGCAGGAACGAATTTAGATGGCGTTTTATTTAGGTCGATTTATATCTGAGCTATATTTAATTAAAACACAGTTTCTGTCACTAACCACATTTAAAATCAACCCGTAAATCAAAATAAACGATAGTAAGATTCTCCTTTATCATTATAATTATTACGTGAAGTGAAAGCTTTGTACCCCTTTTTACAAAAAGTACGCGGACGGAGAAGTATGAGCGCAGAATGCGATTTTTGTATTGAATTTTAAGAATTTTTGTATGATATGCATTAAAAATAAATAAAATTAATTAAAAAAAACATTACACACTACCATGCGTTTGACACACACACACACACACACAGTACCAGGGCCTCATGACTTGAAGACAGATACAGTGACAGAAGTGACAGCTTGAGCATGGAATAAGTAATTACTTTTTAATAGCATGGAATTAATTAGTACTTACTAGTTACTTACTAGATTGTAAGTAGAGGGGGTCGAATTGCGACCAGTGGGCGACCACTAGTTTAGGTTGATCTGTGATTGCGACATTTTAAAGACAAGAATTGGATATATCTCGATCTTTCCTTTTTAACTTGGACTTGAAGTATCAAATCCTGTCCTCAGCAGCTTTGGCGGTTAGAAACCGTGCCGCAAGACTAATGAGGCGACTAAACAGATCATCTAACCTAAATATCTACAGGAAAAAAGAAGTCATGGCTATCCTCCTAAGGGGTCATTTTACTCATTATTATGAACAACTTTTACCATGGGACCAAACCTGAAGTCGCAAAAAAAATATTCAGCATTTATGTTCGCTTAACTCGTCAAAATATAGGAACAGCTGATTTTTTTTCGCAATTTCAGGTTTAGTTCCATAGTAAAAGTTGTTCATAATAATGAGTACAATGACCCCTTAAGAGGATGCCCATGAATTCAATTTCACCCTGTATATCGAACCTCATCCATTTAGTAGGTACTTATACATTAATTGAATAACTTCCTTAAGTCAATTAAACAGAAACAATACGATATTATCAGCCCCAGCTTTTTGGGAAATTTCAGTTGTTGTTCACCACAGTTCGAAACGTAATTGCATTTCATTAAAATTCCTGTCACCCTTTCGTTAAGGGCCGTTCGATTCAATTAAAGTTGCTTATTTGTGTTTAAGAGAACAGTGGAGAGGATTGTGTACAAATAAAAGGGTTGGTACCGGTATCGGTACCGAAGGGTATCGGCCAATTGGTGTAGCCTCGGTTTTATTCATGTTTACGTCTATGATGTTATCTTTTGACTATACGGGCGCTCCGCCCTTTTATTAAACTGCCACGTTATAGGACTGACAGGGAAAACTGTCGAGTTGTCTGCTGGTACATTATGGGGCGTTTGTTTCGGTTGCGGCTTGAGTGATATATTTTCAATTGCGAGCATTCGCCCTCTGTGATGGGCGAAATGTGGTTTCCGACAGTTTTGGCGTGTTCTGTTGTGATGGACGTTAACATAATTCAAGCAGCTGCCGTTCCAAACTGCATTATTTTAGAAATACACATAATGTAAATTCTCATGTTCGTTGAAAAAAGTAATTAGGTATAAGAGATAAATAATGTAGAAATGGTAAGTATTCATTATTTAGGTAACTATTAAGTATTTCAAACATTTACAAATTGCATGGAATACCTCCTGCAACAAGTATCTAACTTACGTAAAAGTTACGATGGTTAAGTAGCTACTTAATCTTTTGACAAAGGAGATGTGTGATTTTGGGCTACCACTATGTACACTACATAGTTAAACGGGAAAAAAATAGGGGATTATAAAAATACTAACAAATTAATTTGAAGAAGAGTACATGCGTACGAAAATGATTATTTGGGAAGATTTTTGATATTCCTGATTTCCTGATTCGTTTATTCCTGATCCACCATATAATTTATGTTGTGTTGCTCTCCTTGACTGAGTTAATTTGAATTTACATTAAAACGAAGTAAAATTATAGAAAATTATCATAAAAACGGATACTATATTGTATAGCGATATTTACATATAGTGTACATATACCTAGCCTAGGCTCTATACATTTCTGGAACATCTCTATCTAGTTCGTCGACGAGTCAACTCAACAGTTTTCTCTATTCCATTAGCACGCGAGCGTTTGTGTTTAATGAAAACAGGACAAGAATCTGAATTTAATGTGTTTCTCCTGGTCGTCTCAATATCGTTACTCGATAAGTTTATTAAATTGCCCGGGATGGGTCAGTATGAAATTCCATAGCCCCGATTTTGGGACAAAATAATAGGGGAAGATGACCTCAAACGATAGTGAACGTGTCCATGTTACAGTCCTGTTTTACATTGAAATGTAATTCTGTAATTTTATAGGTGAAACTTTGTTTTTAAACTTTGTATATTATTTTGTATGGCAGCTTTGGGACGTGAGAAAAACATTAAGTAACAGATTATCCTTAAAGTTACGCTAACCGGGGTTGCTGAGTCGTTGCAGAATGTATTTAAACAATATTAACACTAGAATACAGTTAATAATAGGTACCTATAGGTACAGTGTCTGTAATAGTAGTTTATGAAACTGTTGCATAATGAGGGATATTTTAACCTGTAAAGCCCCGCGCCACTCCTATTCGGTGTCAAACAATAGAAAATCAATTGTGTCTCATTAGCTGTCAAACACGAGTGTATTTTAATACCTAGTTCATACACTACTTTATCTACTCTCATACATTGCAATTGAACCTAACCATCTAAATAAAAGATCAAAGTAAAAAATTAAAAGAGTAAAGGTGCATCCACATCTAAGTTACTTTTTGTAGAGCAACATTTTGCACATGATAAAATTAAATAACTTTCTATAACTTTTGCGGCTTTTGCTATGTTATCCATTGTAATTTTTTATTGCCCAGTAACGCTTGCCAACGCTGATCCACAAAAAGAAGCTGCGGTGTGGATTCACCTTTAGAAATAGTTTATTGCTTGTACATAGAACCCAGCACCGTGCATGCACTAAAGCGGGCGCTGCCACAGATAAGTAGAATTTGGGTTCAAAACTTTTTGTAATGCTATAAAAATGGCGCACACCGCATATGCGTTCCGTTAGAAAAAAAAATGTTGGAAACTCCTTGGTGATATAACTTTTTGGATTTGCCCTGGATCGTATTGGTAAAAAAAAAAGTTTTATAACATTATCTATTTTTTTACCTTAGTCTTCAAACACTGCGGGATTGGCGACGAGAAGACTTGACGAAGTTTTCCAAACGCTGCCCAACCCAATCGGATCCTCCTGTCGGCTTCTTTCTTAAAGTTGTGTCTACCGAGCTGGATATCTTGTCCTAGGTAGACGTACTCCTTCACAACTTCGAGAAGCGACCCTTCGATATGGATTGGACTCGGCAAGACGTGCGAATTGTACATGACTTTCGTCTTGTTCAAATTCATGCCAAGGCTAACCCGCCGAGAGACTCCATTTAGGCTGTGCAGCATCTGGTCTAACTGTTCCAGTGTCTCTGCCATTATGACGATGTCATCGGCAAAACGAAGATGTGAGATGTACTCGCCGTTTACGTTGAGACCCTGTCCAGTCCAGTCCAGCGTCTTAAAAACGTCCTCCAACGCATTGGTGAAAAGTTTCGGGGATATCACATACCCTTGTCTCACCCCCCTAAGCAGTTGGATAGGGCTGGTTTTTTTATCCTGGATCTGGACAGTCATCGTTGCAGCGTCATACAAACACCCAACCCACACAATATGAGAGTAGATAAAATTTGTTTAATTATGTCATGAAGCATTGTAAAAATTCTGAGTGCATTTGCAACACTATGCTGTTGTATAGAAATCTCAATATTTTTTTTTAGTGTTCCGTACCTCAAAAGAAAAAAACGGAACACTTATAGGATCACTTTGTTGTCCGTCTGTCTGTCAAGACCCTTTATTTCGGGAACGCGTAGAGGTATCGAGTTGAAATTAAAACCATATACTCAAGTCTACAGTCCCTTGAAGCTGTGAAAAAATCAAACTTCTAAGTTAACGTAAAAAAAGATACGGCCGTTTATGCCGCAAAAAAACGTATATTTCGACACTCTCAAGGGAATCAAAATGTATAGGGTATCTAATGACTAATTACCCGACTGCGGAGCAACCCAAAAGGAGGGTTATGTTTTTTAACGGCCTACGCACGAATCCATTGCACATCCCTAGTACCAATGGACCCAAAAAAATGTGCACAACAAAACTTCACCTATAAAATAATTCAGAGACCGCAACCAGGTTGTAAAATTTTGTTGCATGAAACCCCTTTGTGGTTTAAGCCAATGTCCCCATGGTTCCGTGCCGTAAAACTTGATTAAACAAAAAGAACCCCCGGTAAAATTTTACTACTTGGACGGGGATATCCTCAATAAAAACGAGTGTATCATGCTTTTAAGAAAAAGACTACAGCAGTTTCATTGAGACCAATTTTACGATTTCCAATGGAAAATAAAAATCTATGTTGTCTTTTGGTTTCTTGTGAGATATTGTTTTAAAATCTATAAATAATAAAATTGTCCGTGACCATTGTTTTGTTTTGTTATTAGTAATTAATTGTTTATTTATTTTACTTTGATGGTCCTAGTTCATCATTTGTGACTGTTACAGCTATAGCTATATGTAAGCGGGCACGCCTTTTATGCTTGGAGGCTTTTATTTGGGCATTAAGTTCTGTTTACGTTTTTATCTCTGCTTGAGAATTAATAGTTTTCGGTGATTTGCTTTTCTTTTTTTTTTGTTGGTATAGTGGTGTGCTAGCTGACATATGGCTAATAATTTAATGTTTTATGTTGCACGTAATGTAAATTGTTTTGCATACTGTTGTATAGAATCCATTTTTTTTCCCTCTAACTGAACAGACAGCTGTGCTGCTGGGGAGTTTGTTGCGCCACTTCTTCTTCCCAGCTAAAGCACTAGAAAGTGGTGAAGGGTGGGCGTTTTGGGGGACTGTCTTATGTAATTTTGACGTTCGAAAAGTGCTGACTTTTGATTTTGATTTTGTAGCGACATCAAAACTTTTTTTTTTAAAGTAATTGCTACGAGCGCGAGGTCGGGACCGATTGTAATGCTGAAAATATAGTATTTAGAATGTTTGTCTGTTTATCAGTTTGTGTGTTTGTTTGAATGTATGTTCCAGCATCATGTAAATACTACCAGATGGATTCTGTTAAAATTTTGCATAGATATTCTTCAAGGTCGCGCCCGCGATATCGCCCCAATCTGTAAAAGCCTTTAAAAGTCTTGTCTGTCTGTAGGATATAAATTATCACGCTATTTGCTATAAGGGATGAGAAATATTGCAAATAGTTAGTTACTTTTAAATGATAACCATCACGCTGTACCTTTATGGAGCTACATATGGCTAAACAGTCATTCATGACATATTCCATGTTTAGGCCTCTTCTGTCATCTATGGTTATAATAATAAAAATAAATATCTATGG
This sequence comes from Atethmia centrago, assembly GCA_905333075.3. Lineage (NCBI taxonomy): Eukaryota > Metazoa > Arthropoda > Insecta > Lepidoptera > Noctuidae > Atethmia > Atethmia centrago. Next base: position 11,544,759 of record HG995382.1, read on the forward strand.
TTGGGTGACTGTTAATAAGAAATGCCGCGTGTTTACAATCTACATGTCTTTTCTTTGGTATTGTTCGTCAAATCATTGAAGTCCTTAAGTTTTAAGTTGAGCTGCATGATAACTGACTGGACAGGTCCACTCAAATCTGTGTGGTTCTTTCCTCAAAAGACCATTTCAGGCACCAACCTACGGGTGGGTTTTAGTCAGTAAGAGTCTGACACACCCTCCCGCTCCGCCCAGAGCGGGAGAAGATATTTGATGATTTTCCAACCAAAAAAAATAAATACACATTTACATTGATGAATTTTATTTAAGCAATGACATGAATATTTATTCTGTGAAGTATTATATTATTTTAATTATTGTAAATATGAAAACTATGTGGGTAAATGTTTGTTATTTTTTTTTCTTAGTTAAAATTTTAACATGGTCTGGCAGTTTAAGTATTTTTTTGCGGCCAACCAAAATGTCCTTTCTTTGGTATTGTTCGTTGAATCGTTGAGCTCCTTAAGTTCTGAGTTGAGCTGCACGACTACTGACATATGCGTGCACTGACTGAACAGATCCACTCAATTCGTGAGGTTTTCATCAAAAGGCCATTTCAGACACCAATCCAAATGGTCTTTACATAATCTGACCAAGATAATGTCTGGACTTTAAAAGAGACTGTGACCTCTGAGTTTGTTACGGCCTTTCTTCTCAGAGTACCTTGTCAGATAGTAAATGCCGACCTCATCTAGATTAAAAAAAAATGATTGACGTGAAAAAGTGTTTGTACAAACCTACTTACAGAAATAAAATCATTTATCATTTATCAATTTATCATTTACAGCTATTAGTGGTAGTCGTTTGCGAGGAATTATCTGTAAGAATGCATCAGTCAGTGCTGATACACTGTTGTGCCATTGGGTAAAAAACGAAAAACTTCGCAAGCAATGGGAAATTGCTAAAGAAGACTGCGCGTAACCTGCGCGCAACCTCAGGACAAGATGCTTCTCACACGCACAACGTGTCGTCAGTCCTGACTCTCTGTATATTTTGGCTGCTGAGACCAAAACTATAAACGTGGTATACAGGGAAGTTTTATAAAATTGTGGCTGTTACTTTAGTTTATTATGTCTTACAATCTACTTACATAATCTAATGACAGAATGTTGACACACTAATAAAATAACTGTATTGTTTTGCTTGACATATATTTTGTATATTGACATAGTCTTATTATTTGTTTTCAGTATGTGTGTTGACTTGTACTGTATTGAAATTTTATTTTTTATTTTATTTGTTCTCTTTTTGTTGACATTTTTTTTTTTTTTTTGAGGTTGGTAAATCATCAAATAACTTCTCCCGCTCTGGGCGGAGCGGGAGGGTGTGTCAGACTCTTACTGACTAAAACCCACCCGTATTCCTTCCTGTTGCCTGTGTTGCGGTGGCCTCGGTGACCCATAAGTACCTTCCCGCGACCCCGGCAGGCATCGGCCCTAGTGGACCCCTAGTATATGTGCTGACGACATCTCTTTGAGGCGCGCGTGGAATACAACGCGCCGTCGACCCGGGCCTGGTCCTTACCGGACGGTGAGCTACCCATTGCTCACCGTCCACAAGCCCGCGCCTACGGTGGCCGGAAATCCGCCCGGGATTCCCGACGCCCTGGGCGTCTCCTGCGGCGGCTAGGGGCTAGAGGGCGCGATACTTGCCTTTCCCTCAACTGTCCCGCCTCCTCCTCCGCGAGCATTACTGCTTCGCAGAAGGAGGTGACGGCTGCCCATGCCCTCTCGCTCCGTACCATGGCCTGAACCAGGGCCGGACGCGAGAGGTCTCTGCCGCCGATCGCCTCCACGAGGACACGGCGGTGCTCTGCCCAGGCCGGCCAGACCTCCACCGTATGCTCCACCGTGTCCTCCGGGCGATCCACACAGTGGTGACACCCGGTTTTTGTTGATATGGATTTATATTGCTATTTATTATTAATTAATTTGTGTGATGAAACTTATGAAACGTCAGAAGCTGACGCAAACGTCAGAAGGTGCATGGTACCAATTAGTCGTTTCCTGTGGAGAAGAGCTGGCTAGAAACTCCACGGTTACTCTTTTAAAAATAATTGGCTTTTACAATGTTTTCAAACTAGTGTAATTAGGTATGGGAGGTCAGTATAGGACTGTCAATAAGTACCAGATACTTAACAGAATATAAAATGGTCTACAAATTTACGCTCTATTAAGCCTAAAACGTTCTTACATTCACAAAATGTAAAAGAATCTGTGTAATACATTAATAAAATATTAAAAAATAAAAGCTATTTCAACCAAATGACATGATTGCCATTACAACTGTAACAAATTTGAATTAATATCCTGTCCACGAAAGCCACTAATATATAGTTGAAGTTAAAATTATAGGTGTAATGTCAAATAATGAAAAAACTATGTCAAGGAAGGACGTAACAAAAAAAAAGGAACAGTTAATAGACATTTACATAGTTACGCCGTTAATGAGGTACCAGGGAAGCCACATGTGCAGAAGGAATTACTGCCAAACTTTCTTGTGTTCAACGTAGTCTTTAATCTTATAATATGATTTTTTGATAAGGACACGTTTGATGTGGGTTTTGAACTTTCCATCGACTTTGGCAACTTATTATAAAAGCGGATACTGTTGAATGATTTAATTTTTTTTACCTAAATTTGGGTATCACTATTTTATGTTTACTACGTGTATTTATATTTTGTTTTGGTGTAATTCTTTATAACTGTTTTTAGAGTTCCGTACCTCAAATGGAAAAACGGAACCCTTATAGGATTGTTGTCTATCGGCGACATCGTTTGACAGACTGACAACAACAACCCTTTATCTCGGGAACACATGGAGGTATCGAGTTTAAAACCATATACACAGGTCTACAGTCCCTTGAAGCTGTGAAAAAATCATGCTTTTAAATTAACGTAAAAAAATATACGGCCGTTTATGCCGCAAAAAAAGTATATTTCGACACTCTCAAGGGGAATCAAAATTTATAGGGTAATTTCCGTTGACCTAGAACTATGAAATTTGGCAAGTAATATCGTCTTATACTACAAGTACAGGGAAAAATCTGAAAACTATAAGTACATTTGTAATTAAATCATAAAAAATATAGTCTTTATTTAATACCTACAAATTAGTTACCCAAAAAAAAGTGGACAAGTGCGAGTAGGACTCGCCCACCGAGGGTACGGAACCCTCGGTGGGCGAGTATGACTCGCACTTATCCAGTTTTTTTTTTGTCCAGGCCTATTGAATTTAATTATTGAGAGTTGACTCGCTTGATTATTCAATACCAAACATTTGTACGCCCGCTAGCATAACATATCGAACTGTTTATCATCTTTATATACCATTATTATTGTACCTATGTTAAACAAATGAATAAATGCCTTGTGACTTATGATCGCCACGCGAACGAAGTCGCGGGCAGAAGCTAGTAAATAAAATAAATACATATATATTTATTTTATTTACTATAAAATAAAATAACTACATTTTCAGGCTTCGAGGCTCATAGCGTGTTAGTATTACGAATTACTTAAATCTGTAGAATAAAGACTCTTACAAACAAGCGCGACACGCGACGCGACCCAAAGGCACCGCTTGTAGTGTTACACGCGGGGCCTTTCTGTCGCGTCGCGTGTCGCGCTTGTTTGAAGGAGCCTTAATAATTGACTGTTTATGTCTGGCCTGGGAAGTGCCTACCTAAAATTTTATGTCGTATTCATTAAAAACTACGAATGGTAAGTAATTGTTACTTACCCGTGTGATTTGCTGGTCAGTCAGAATGGACGCCAGCACCGTGTGCCTAAAATAATATTGTACAAAACTATTAGATTCCAATATTTTAACTGGTAGTTTGAAATCGACTTTAATAGGTCACAAAATCTAGAAAGCTCACAAGCAAAGTTTTTATAATTTTGTGTTTACATAGGTAGGTTAAAATCACTTTGTATCGGTAATTAAAAGCATCTCGATCATTCCAATAAGAAAACAAAGGGTAAACAGGTAGTTGAAACTTGAAATATCGCGGCTGTTTTCCAGTCGTGTGGTCAATGACCTCCGAACCGTAATGGCTGGCCACGTCACTCCGCCGTCACTGGCCGTCACTGCAAGAAGAGTTAATTTTCCCTTGCATTTAATTTACTTATTTAAAAAAAGCAATTTAAACGACCTGTGGGTTCCGTAAGTGTATTGAAGTTAAGTGGACCTTTCGAAGGTAAGCCAACCTTTATTGACGAATTACTTTTGTTTTTTTTAATATATCTCCAGTTTCTTATATCCAGTGTTGTTTGAAATCACTATTATGAATTGTCAGCTGAGGAAGATCAATTGATTGCAAAATGCTATTGCTGTGTTATACTATAATCCAATTCACACTTGTAACTCCACATTAGGTAGGATCTCATGTCTCGTGCATTGCATTGTTTAGTCAAATCACGTACACAAACAAGCCGATATTTATATCCCCCAGGCGGTTAAGTAACTCAGCTCGAGCCGTGCTCTGAAGAGTTAGTCGAAATAGTTCGTCCCACCAGTAGCATAATAATAGCATAATCAGCCTATAATGTTCCCACATCTGGGACACAGGCCTCTTCTCGGTGAAAGGGAGTGGGTCGTAATCCACCACGCGGGCCCAGTGCGGGTTGGTAGATGTCACATGTCTTCGAACTTTTGGTTCTAGGACATGCCGGTTTCCTCACGATGTGTTCCTTAACCGTTTTAAGAGCAGTGGTGATAAAATAATTTACACAAAGTAAAAGCCTGCCTGGCTGGGGAACCTACGACCTACAACTCGTAAGTCAAAGTCGTGGTCGTTTCCACTGGGCCACCACTGCTCTCCCACCAGTGGAATAAGTTAATTCTGATGATCCAGTGACTAAGCAAAGCCATGAAATTATTATAACCACGCAAAAAAAGAAGTTATTAGACTTAATAAAAGAACTGGAACACAACTTTGAGTAGCCCCTCGTATGATTACAGCTTCTCTGTGCTTACGCCAATATATGAAACGAACATTTTCAATTTAAATTCAAATTCAATTATTTTAATCAACAAAAACCATATAATCATCAAAAGAAATCACGCCACAAAAGAACCTGCTACAAAAGTACCACGGGACCCTAAACTCAAAAGCTCATACGCGCATCAAATGTTGTTTATCTTTAATTAGTTGAAAATTGCTGATTCACGTCGCCGAGATAACGTCCACCCACGTTCTGGGTTCTGTTCCGGACTGCGCCTGCGTCTATCATAACATCGGCGACGGCTCCAATGAGATACAAGTGTTTTACATAATTGTTGCAGTGAATTGTGTTCAATGTTTGTTTGTTTAAGTATGAAAGGGTAGATTGGATGATTGTTGTCCTTGATGAATTTGATTTACATCAAGACAAAATAGGCAACATTTTGGACTCCGGTGTGGAAGTATTTAGAATAACAATACTTGAAGAAATCTCATGTAAAGTGAAAAGATAGTTTTAGGTTGGAAGTACGAGTCAAATGTAGGATACCCTCTGAAAAGATGGAATGATATACGTTGCGGGCAGCTGTTAGATGAAAACGGATGACAACTTCAATCTAAACGATGAACTGGAACTACTAACAATAACGACTGCCAATCTGAATATTTACAAAATTAACGAGATGATAAAATGTGATCCTTTTTGGGAGTGCTTGCACCCCCGGGAGAACTCAAAGCTACAGATTAAATGACGTCTCAAATGAACAGTAAGAAGTTTAACATAACGTTTCGTTGAGCGAATCACATTCATATGTAAATATGCGCGGGAGACTGTACACAAGGCGCTTACGATGACTGCATTGTTAGTTCAGCATTCATATGTTTCAAAGTCACGAGTGCATATTGTTGGCGATTTCTGGTCAATGAGACTGTTGTAATTATTAGTAACTGTTGCCGTTTCCTTTGGGAGAATGCTTTGAAGAATATCTGACAGTTATGGGTGCGTGTGACTGCGAATAATGTTAGGTGTTACCATAATGGTCTCCGGGAAGGTATAGACCACCCGGCCCTCTATGTTAAACTGGTATTTCAAATCAGTCTAGTTCTCCTTTTGACAAATTCATGTCAAAGGAAGTGAAATCAGTATTGTCACTGAATATGAAATAAAACCCATTCGGGGGGAGGCCGGAGCGCAAGTTCTCCCTCATTGGTGATACAAATTTGTCAGAAATATAAATGTGATAACTGCTTAAGCAATTCGATGAGTATCATTAAGATTTCATATTTCGCAGCAAGTTTTAATTTTATCCTACAAAGAAAAAAAGGGGACCTTATATAACCTTTAGAATGTCTTTACAGAAATGTATATCACAAAAAATACAGAATTCGTTTTTGACGTGGAGAAGGGACGAGGGCAACCCCTTAATAAGCAACCAGAATGCATAATCCATAAGCCCAATTTCATATTAATATTAAATCACCTAATGCACTGCACCAAAGTAAAGGTCCCAACAAATCAATAACGCCAATCCTGCCCCCGTTTCAGAACAGGGTTGAATAACCGCCATGAATTTTTAAGGCATTTTGTGTACTGCAAACTGCGTCGCTATGAGGCAGATGAAGTCCGCATCTCCCGCTTGAGAATATTAAAATTCTTCGTGGACCCGTCCTACCTAAGGCACAATGCACATTGTCAACGCATATAAACCTACACTGTTGCCTTTACTTGCCATTGTACTGCACCCCTTGCACTTTCTTTGCTGTTTTCACGGCGTATTCTACTATTTTATTATTCATAACAACCGCCTTATGCGCAACTCCTATAATGTTAATAATTGAAGACATCCGTGACGTTGAAATGTTGGAGCGACTTGGAACAAGTCATGCTTAATACTCCTTTATTTATAAGTTCATGTTTTGTCCGTGTACTCATATTGAAAGTATGCATGAATGTGCCGTGTGGTGTGGTGCCTGGAGGCTTTAACTCCCTTTTTAGGGATATGTCATTCACGATACAAGTAGTAGGTAGTACGAATGTGGAGTAAGCGACAGAGGCGCACGTGGCGTTTTCAGTTTTCAGGTGTGCTCATATTGAAAGTATGCATGAATGTGCCGTGTGGTGTGGTGCCTGGAGGCATTAACTCCCTTTTTAGGGATAGGTCATTCATGATACTGGTAGTAGGTAGTACGAATGTGGAGTAAGCGACAGAGGCGCTCGTGGCGTTTTAAGTTTTCAGGTGTACTCATATTGAAAGCAGGTATGCATGAAGTGTACTCATATTGAAAGTATGCATGAATGTGCCGTGTGGTGTGGTGCCTGGAGACATTAACTCCCTTTTTAGGGATAGGTCATTCACGATACTGGTAGTACGAATGTGGAGTAAGCGACAGGCGCACGTGGCGATTTAAGTTTTCACTTACTCCCACATCAGCTTGCCGTGAAATTATATAAGCATGCACGATATTGGATGAATCGAATCGAATCGAAATCGAAACTTTCGCTTTTGCGAATGCGAGTATTTTACCGAGTAATATTTTTACGGCACGACTAGAGCATTAAAATGTATAAGTTACGATTAAACTGTTATTTTAATCCAGTCGTGCGCGAAATGATTCAAGTAACTCTACGCCGAAGCTCTCGCGCCGCATATTATTGAAATAAAGAAAAATCCATTTCTTTGGTATGGGATAGCATTATGCGTTGATATGACTGCATGTTTATGGCTTATTGTTCTCACTCGATATTATACTTAGCAACGTATTAAACATTTTATTGAGTAATGTTCGCCCTGATAGAATTCAACACAAAGGTCAAGTGTATGTTAATATATTTTAAAGATACTCTGTGGGCGGCACGATTTATTATGCTTTGATACACATTAAACTATGCAAATAAATTGTAAAATATACATATATAGTTGTGAACATAAAATGTCGCGTAGCTTTCGCTCAAAAATGTTGACCCGAAAGGTTGTTTTTTTCCAGTTTTACAAAAAACGCGTTCGTTAAAATATTTCATACCGACAAGGAACAAAACTGAAGTTGCTACAACTGATTGCATACAATAATTACTATTTTTAGATGGAGAAACGAAGACTAAAATTAAGTGTTTGCTATTACAATGATTATACATAAGTTAGATCTTACCGCCTGGAAGTACCGAGACTGGAGCAGTCGAAATGCTAGGTGCTGACGGAAACTCTTGTTCTACTTAGAAGTAGAAAGGGTTTTCTTTTTTCTAAGATTCTCTATTAGTTTGTTTTTGTCGGTGACCGTTTCAAGCCTGGCTTACAAAACTGTCTCCTGAGTCAGCACGGACTATACGAGAATAGCATATGGTGTGGTGACTTACGAGTTGTAGGGCGTAGGTTCGAACCCGGACAGGCGCTTTACTTTGTGTAAATTATTTCATCACCACTGTCTCAAAACGGTGAAGGAAAACATCGTAAGGAAACATGTCCTAGAACCAAAAATTCGAAGATATGTGACATCTAACAACCCGCACTGGACCCGCGTGGTGGATTACGGCCCACTCCCAAACACAGAGAGGAGGCCTGTGTCCCAGCAGTGGGAACATTATAAGCTGATTATGTTTGTTATGTATATGGTGTGGGAAAAAGATACACTTCTGGACACATCTATTGGCCCACCTTAGAGTTTAGGTTTCGATGGCCCCTACCGAAATATGATTCCTAGATTGAACAAAAACTGTTGATGCAGTTTTAAACCTGATACATTTTACCATCTTTTTCGATCGTATTGTTTTAAATTTTAATTCAGAATACCATACGACATGGAGCTACGCCTAACAAGTCGGATATGCGCCTTGTTAAAGGCAATTGATTTTTGAATAAAAACCATGTTTTATCAAATAAAGGTTTAATTTAATAACGCGTGTTGCCTCCATGGGCATCTACCACAGCTCTCATACGATTAGGCTTAGAGTTTATCAACCGCTCTATGAAATTTTGAGGGATCATCTCCCATTCCTCTTCTATGGCAGTTTTCAACTCCTGCATCGTCTGGGCAACTGGCTGACGAGCCCTAACACGTCTTTTTAGCTCGTCCCACATGTGCTCAATGGGGTTCATGTCTGGGCTTCTGGCTGGCCAGTCCATAACTGTGATGTTCACATCCCGAAGATATTCCCTGACGATGCCGGCCGCATGGGCTCTTGAATTATCATGCATAAAAAGGAAATTTGAACCCACATAGTCCGCGTATGGTATCACGTGAGGTTCTAAGCACTCACGAATGTACCATTCAGCATTTAATGTTGGCAGCCGTGGTCCTGTAACAACCTCAAGTTGAGTTTTGCCGCTCGCGGATATACCGCCCCAGACAGTCCATGAGCCACCGCCATAAGCAACCCTCTCTTCAAAGCAGCATTGTGCGAAACGCTCTCCCTTACGTCGGTAGACCTTCTTCCTTCCATCATTGCCATGTAACACAATTTTAGACTCATCAGAAAAGAGTACACGGCTCCAATCTTGCCGTGTCCAATTTAAATGACTGCGTGCGAAATGAAGGCGCGCTGTTCGGTGGGCTCGCGTTAGTTTGGGCCCATTAGCTGGCTTGTGTGGTACCATATCGCGTTCTTTTAACCTTCTCCGAACAGTACGAGCGCTCACAGATACTCCGTGGAAGTCGCGAAGTTGGTTTTGTATCTCAATGGAGGTAAGGTGACGATTTCTCAAGCTGGTCGTCACGATGAATCGATCCTGCCTTTCAGTTGTGACCCGAGATCGTGGCCTTCCTTGGCGACGAACAAAGCCGCCAGTCTCTAGGTACCTCCGATAAACATTTCGGACCGCAGATCGACTTAAATTAAGTTGAGCACTCACGTTTCTTTGGCTGTGTCCGGCCTGAATAAGTGCCACAGCTTGGGCGGCGACTTCAGGTGAAGTATCCATAGATTATTGATAGAACCTCACCTTAATGTTAAGAATAAGTAATGTTTGTTGCAAAACCAAAGATATCAATCACTTTTTCAAGAATTAAATCCAAGTAAACCAATAAAACCAAGTTTTCTTAGTATTCGATTGTTTGATATCAACAAACAGGCTCCAAATTGTCTTTTGTTTCTTTAAATTCTGTGTTCGAAATTCAAAAAAGACTATTGAATGAAATTGTGAATGTGCCAGGTTCAAAACTGCATAAAAACTTTTTGCTCGACCTAATATAAAATTTTAGCTAGGACCAAACGAAACTGAAAATACAAGGTGGGCCAATAGATGTGTCCAGAAGTGTATAATAACTATTTCATCAATCTAGGGTCATCAAAATTGCTTGTGCCATCCCTTCAAATGAATGACATACCGAATGACTCTAGTATAAAAAAAAAACTTTGCGAAGGAGGTTATATAATTAATTTATTAACACAATGCGAACAAAAACTCACTATATTACATTGCATCAGCACTACCTACAAATTATTACTAATTAGGTGTTATGAAGCCGAATAAATATTTACCAAAGACATTTATCTTATTTAATTTAGTGTAGTAAATATTTTTTTTTATCGTATGAAACTGGTTTGTTTGTAAAATAATCATTCCTTTAAGATTTAGAACGCGACAAAGAATTTAGATGGATAACGATCTATTGATTTAGATAGCCGATTTTTTAAATTAAGAATGCGAAGTCAAATTAAATATTGTTATTCGTTAGAGGCTTTTTTATATTTCGAACACGCTTTGTGTCCGTTATTGAAATTGATTTTGAAATATACCGGATGATTGGAAATACTTAGACATATTATGTGGACAAAACTGACTTTTGGAAAATTATGAATCTTATTGGTAATTGACGGTGTATTTTCATAAAAAAAAAACTATTCTAGATCAATTAAGTATTGTTGAATTAATCATTTTTTTACATGGTCTATCTTAAGTATACCATTCTGTTGAATATTCCAATGCAAGAATGATTATAATTATAATTTAGGTAGCTATTTATTATCTTATCGAAATCTTGTCTAATCTCTTAACCCATAGGTATCTTCTCTCATCTTATGTATTAAATGACAAGATTCTAGCGTAACTTGAAATACTTAAAAGAGGTGACATTGAGAAAAAAGCTATTAATACTAAAACGCTTAAATGTAATAGCATTATTTATGGATGCCTCAAAAACCAGACCAATTCCAATGAAGACCTTTTATAAAAAAAAAGGTGAACGATTTAGCTTCTGTAAAAATGGACTCGTCTTATTAATTTTACTAAAAGCAATTTAGACGACAACGATAGATCTTAACAGTAATTAGAATACGAAACACATTAAGAATAGCACCTGTATTCCCAAAGCCGTTACGTGATAAGCGCCAAATTTCGCGTGACCGAAAATGGAGTAGAGCCATAACATTTTTCTTGGATAAGTGAATATAATGAAAGTTCAAAGTAAACAGGCGCAGTCGAGCGGCATATAAAATGCAAAGTAATGGAGCCGCGAAGTAGGGTATCGCCACTTAACAGGTCTAGAAGTTTTCCTTTATCCGTTACACTTTTATTCCATTTTCGCAGGAAAACCGCTGAAGTTTTTTCTTTCACAGAAAAAGTTAATGCAATTGTTGCCGTATTCATAATTAGACCACACGCGATCGTGTAAGGAGCCAGAAGAATTTAAATTCCTGACGTTCGGGGAAAAAATTCATGCCATCCTCGTTGTTGATACTTTCTACGTTTTGTTTTTACAAAAAATATCTTTGAACTGTACGCTATGCGCTGGATGTTGTTCGTGGAAAAGTTTTAGGTTCGTGCAGGGCACGCGAGACAAACTATAGCAATTTACGACGTGTTACATAAAACTCACGTTCCTAAATTCATCTACTTGGGTGGCCCAGTTTGATAACCATTAAGCTTTTTGTAAGAGTTTAATGGTCGATCTTAAACGAGAGTAATAGGTGCGTTCTTTCTTTGTTTTAGCAGTTGTGGAACACGACGCAAGCCGCGGTAGAACGTGTTACAATTTAAGTGGTTTGATAACGGACTTTTAGCTCCAATGTGAACAATGGTTAGCTACATTTTGATAGCACTGTTGAGACAAGAAATTATTATTATTTACACGATGTTATCAGTTTTTTTTGTTGGAAGTGTATTGCGATTATTGTAGCTGTTGGAAGTGGTAATGGGTACATTTGAGAATAATCACTTTTATTACCTAGCAACATAGTGTTATATTTTTTTAATACTTCGATTTTTTAAAGTAAATCATAATCTTGGTGGTACTGAGCTCCACGTTATTTATTTATTTTGTTTTAACATAAAACTGCCTAGGCCAATTACAAACACATTATTTAAATACAATAATAAAAGTGTACAACTACTCGACAGTCATACGCTCACCTCACAATACTTCAGCAGGCTTAGCACCCTGCCAGGGTCATGGGAAAGGGATACCGAGACCCCTGGCAATACAGGCAACGGAAGGAACACGGGTGGGTTTTAGTCAGTAAGAGTCTGACACACCCTCCCGCTCCGCCCAGAGCGGGAGAAGTTATTTAATAATTTCCCACCCAAAAAAAGGCTTAGCATGAGAACCGTAGAGAAGCATTTTGTCGACGGAAGAGTAGACAAAAATGACGTTTCCCTGTACACAGTTGACAGTTTTCTACCGAGAAATGTAGACAAGTGATTTCTATTTTACAGTAGAGTAGAATAAAAAGCGCCATGCCAAGCCTGATGACACGTTGACAAGATTTTCTTCCATTCATCCGCGAACACACCACAGCGAGGTTTAGCGTCCAAGAGAGCGTTAAGCGCAGTGTTATATGAGTAAAATAAATTGAAGAGTATGCAGCATATCGAGAGCAGTGGTGGCCCAGTGGTATCGGTCGTGACTTACGAGTTGTAGGTCGTAGGTTCGAACACAGACAGGCGCTTTACTTTGTGTAAATTATTTCATCACCACTTCTCTCAAAACGGTGAAGGAAAACCTCGTGAGGAAACCGGCATGTCCTAGAACCAACAATTCGAAGACATGTGACCACCAACCCGCACTGGTCCCGCGTGGTGGATTACGGCCCACTCCCTCTCAGAGAGGGAGCAGTGGGAGAGAGCAGGGAACGTTATAGGCTGATTATGTAAGCATATCCAGTAGTTTTGTTTTTCTAAACAGTACGTACCTATTCACATTTTTAAAGCATTCTCATAGTTCCCAACCGCCAAACCCGTTGGCAAAGCTCTTAAACAATAGAAACGACATTAAAACTTAAAATAACAACGACAGCGCCAAGGAATGCAGTGGAGTCGCGTTACGCGTCATTCCTGTCTAGAAGTGTCCCGAATGTCTGCAATTCAACCCGTGTACGTCTGGCAATGCATTCTTTGGTTTCAACATAGTTTCAACGACACATCGGTTTTAAAACAGCTCCCCGTGACAGATGCCGTTGTACGTGACTTTGTTGTAAAACAACCGCGTTACGTAGTGGAATATAAAAATAGATCGAAGTGTTTTTGAGAGGTACGGTTTTTGTGGCCCGAAGTGCACTTACATTACCATATAGAGCTTTATTCGTCTGCAGTGGTTGTTTTAGTATTGCTGGTTTAGTTATAACTAGGGGAAAAGAATGATGTACTATTGTTTCGTCACACTTTTCATACATACGCTCGTACGTGATTATGGCGTTGTAACACACTTATATTTGATTTTTTTGAAATAATAGGTATTTTGTGCACTATATCTAGGTTTCTATAAAAACAAAAAATACAAATTTGGAGAAACAAATTCAGTATAGGCCTGCATAAATCTGCTTTTTTGCACAAATATTACCTGAACCTTGGCCGTTTATAATTTACTCATAAACTATAAATGTAAAGAAAACATCTTCATATTAACCTCGCATATGTAATGAAGGTTCTAAATGACAAACATTTATTTCACAAATTTGTAAGGCTTACTCAAAAACACGTCGCACGCTTAATAGAATACCGACCTATTAGAGCTTGAGTCAAAGTTAGGATTGCTGCATTTTTTAGCACAGATTTAATCAATGGATTTTGAAAAGTAGGTATCATATTTAACTGTAAATTACATACTTATTATATTAGCTAACAAGCCGACTAGACTCCAATTGCAAAACATTTAACAGTGATTTCCCAAAAATCTACTTTTTTGAGTTACCCAGTATTCTATTCGTGCGTGCGACATATTTCCTGCAACAAATATCATGAATTTTCCATACCCTATTTTTTGTTCAATGTTATCGCGTTCTCATTTGCTTGTGAGTTCTCACTTGCACTGGATGAAACAACAAGCTTTTCGACCATGCTCGCGTTGACGATAGACGGACCTGGAAGGGCCCTCTTAACGATAAAAATGGTAAAGCGAAGATTTGTAGTCAGAGAAATTCATTGGTACGCAAATTGACTACAAACTTAAATTGTCCGGATATTCAAATCACGAATGTCACTCTTTGACAGTTGTATGGAATAGCTATAACATGGAAAATTTACGTAGGGAGTCAATTTACTTTACAATAAATTTTCTTGGCTGTGCCTACAATGTTGCGTTTTAAAACAAATATTGTATTGAAATAGAGTATTTAGATGAGACGTTTGACAAACCATTTGATGAATGTTCTCTCCAATTTGTGTACCTACCTAAGTTCCTATTTGAAGTAAAGGTGGATATAATTCAAATACAGGGGCCATACAGAACTTACAAGTCTTGTATGGAGTTTAATAGTAGATATTAAACTGATACGAGTCTGCTTATACAGAAAGACTTCTCAAACATATCGAAATCGTATGAGGAAGACGTATATGCAATTTGTATCCAAAGTATTGACTATCACTAACACGTAATCCTGTTGGTCTGGACTATGAATAGCCCCGTCATGTCCCGTGGGGTATCATAAAAGGGACAAAGGGGATTATATCAGTAGGATTACTTACTAATAACATTCTGCTATCCTGTTGATCATCATTTGCTTGTAAAGTGTAGTTTATGTGGAATTTATTTGTAGAGTAGCGTTTGCTTGTGACTTTGTCCTTGTTGACTTTGAATATACAATTTTATCAGTTGGTTTTGCAATACAAAATTCAGTATCTATCAAATTCAAAATCAAAATCAAAATTCATTTATTCAAACCACGCTGAGAATCAGCACTTTTCAAACGACAAAATTACATAACACTGTCCCACAAAAACGCGCGCCCTTCACCACTTCCTAGTGATTTAGCTGGGTTTCTATTTAACTCCATACCATTCAACCCTCTGTTACGCAAGGATTTGAAAAAATCTAAAATATTAGATAATAATATGTTTAATAAATTTAATGGTCTCGTAACTTCGTACTCATGCCAAATAATATAAAAAAATATTTTTATGTCAGTAACGAAATTGTTAATGTGTAGGTACTTAACCTAACTTTTCAAGTCCAACATTACTTAAACGTTTATTAGACTAAAAATCTTAGCAGTTCCATTAGCAGAAACTTAATTCAATTAAAACCTTCTATTTCGCTTTGAATCAGAGCACGTTTAAATTGAAAAGTCTGGGACAGGAATTAATCACGTTACAACTAGTTATAAGTGCTTAATTTAACCTAGTTTTAAGTTTCTGCAGACGTGTTTTTTGTAGATTATTCTATCCTTTTTGAAGCTACCTATTCGAAATTCCTTTACCTACTTAAACATAAAAGATCGCGTTTAATATTCTGTCAGCTTTGACATAAATTGTCTATTTAGGGTTGACTGTATCAAAACATAATTCAAACATAATTTTTCAAATATTGTGAATGTGAAGACTATGTGGGTCATTGTTGTTTTTTTTTCTCATTTAGTATTAATCATGGTTTGGCAATTTGAGTAGTTTATGCGGCCTACCCAAATGTTCTTTCTTTGGTATTGTTCGTCGCATCGTTGAGCTCCTTAAGTTCTGAGTTGAGCTGCACGATTACTGACAAATGCGTGCACTGACTGGACAGGTCCACTCAATCTGTTTGGTTCTTTCCTCAAAAGGACCATTTCAGAAACCAATCTACATGGCCTTCACATGATCTGACCAAGATTATGTCTGGACTTTAAAGGAGACTGTGACCTCCGAGTTTGTTTGTTTCGGCCTTTCTTCTCAGAGCAGTCAGATAGGAAACGACAACCTCATCTAGCTTTATTACCCGACTGCCTCAGGAGGGTAATGTTTTTCGAGAGTATGTATGTATGTGTGTATGTATGTATGTATGTATGTCTGTCTATTTCTTTGGTACGCTTTGAGCCTACAAAGCGTACCAAACGGCTTGATGGATTTTAACGTATGAGGTGTCGTTAGATTCGTCTTAATTGTGGGAGTGACATAGGCTATACAATATTTATAAATTGCATCTGAAAATATAAAAAAAAGGTATATACATATGATACCAATATTGTTGCAATTATTTTTTTAAAAAAGCTTCCCTTGTTTTTTTTTAAAAATAATTGCAACAATATTGGTATCAAATAAAAGCTAGTAATGAGTTATTTTCAAATATATATATTAATAAAACTAAAAAGCTTGAAATAAAATAAATTATTTAAAAAATAAAAAATCCGACTGCAAAAACACATAACGGAAAAGGGAAAAACAAGCATTAAAATCTATATAATTTTGGTCTTGCAGGCGGGGACAGTCGAATAACTCGAAATATGGTGTAACTTTTGATTGTCCTGTTGTTTTTTTTAATATGATTGACGTGTAAAAGTGTTTGTACAAACCTACTTACAGAAAATAAATCATTTATCATAAACGTAACTCTCCTTTTTTCTAAACAGAGTGCATGAGACAGTAGATACTTAGGTAAGCTCTTATTAAAACTGTAGGTTGCATTGCAACAACCCACAATGCCATCTTTACCTATCAACTCATCATCTGCCTAGCCTTTCCCCAACTATGTTGGGGTCAGCTTCCAGTCTAACCGGATCCAGCTGAATAATATACATGCTGTATTTTATATGGAGCGTCTGCTTATCTGTCCTCCACAACCCAGTTACTGGGTAATACGATACCACTTGGTAAGTGGTTGTCAGACTTTCGAGCTTCTGACTGTCCGTACCGACTCTCAAAGATCTGCAAATAACAGCCGGGATCAACGGTTTAGCGTGCTTTCCGAGGCACGGTGTGGTCTCGATATGTAATGGATGGTCACCCATCCACGGACTGACCTCAGCAAGCGTAGCTTAACCTTCAATTGAGCCGTGCTGCTGTTATTATTTAGCCACCAGCCCATCTTTACCTAAGTACCGTTTTACTTAACACGGGCGAGATCTATCACAGCTACATTAGAATTATAGCAAAACAATGATGAAAGCTTCGACTATAAAAAACCCCTTATCAGAATAGAAGGCATTCTTCTATAATCTACGTGGCTTTACATTCCAGCTCAGTTTATTGCCTGATTTCAACTAACCTACTATTTGTAAGTAGTTTTATGTGAACATTAAAATTTAGTTTCTTTGTAAGTTTCTTGTTTAAGTACAGCTTTTAACGAAAAGCTTGTACTTACCTACTAAGTATGTACCTATGTGAAATCAGGATAATGGGCTTATATTATGACTGAATAATTGAATACATAATATTGTATAACTACTGACATCTCACCTTGGTAATAAACAACTAAATTGCGACAGAAATTAACCTCAGAATTTAAAAAAGTTAAATACTGAAATATTTATTCGAATAATTATTCATTACTAGTGTTCTCCCACTGGTCGAAATTCGACCCCCTCTATTTACAATCTATATAGTACTTACTAATTCCATGAGTACACTAATTCCATGCTATTATAAAGTACTTACTACTTACATGCTATTAAAAAGTAATTACGTATTCCATGCTCAAGCTCCCTGCTCAAACTTCCTGTCTACAGACTTCCGTTCCTTTTCATAAAACCACTTCCATAGAAACCGAGAGGGAAGATGTTAATTATCAAAAACATAACATCACGCCTGTTTTCCCCGAAGGGCTAGGCAGAGTTGTACCTAATAATAGGGGAGATCCTTGTACCATACTCGTAGCACAGTTTTCTTTAAATCTTCATACTTTTGGTTCAAATTGATTCATGGCTATGAAAATTGAAATTTTTATTAGTAATCAGTAACATCACAATGTTATGGTGCAATATACTACCTATTAAGTTTTATTAATGAGAAAATGTCAATTAACTACTTAAAGATATTTGTCCCAAGGTACAATCATGGGTTGTACCTTGGGACACAAAGCCCTTCTTACATTTTTGTAAAACTAAACTTCCGCTAGACGAAAAAAAAAAAAGTTTTTCTATATCAGTTGATATAAATGTTTCACCCAGAATCAACAAGTTACACACTGAATACAGTCGTTTTTTAATAACCAATTCGATGGCATTTTTAAAATTTTCCTCATTTGATTTTGGCCGTGTGACTTTATTCTTACTTCGCGGCATCTAAAAACATAATAACAAATAAAAAAATAAATATATTATTAAAATTGAAAAAGGCTAGGCTTTATACCAGGGGACAGTCCCAAGGTACAAAACAAAATAGTGTTCCAAGGTACAAATTTCAATTGTATCAAAGTGTGGTTATAATTTTTCAATTACAGAAATCCAGTGATTTATATTTAAATAAGTGGTTACGAATGTAGTTATCCACTAATTGTACCTTAAAGAAATTACTCACCTCAAAATATATCGACTGAAACGAACATTTAAATGGATATAAGAAAAACAAACAAAGCGAAATAATCACAGGTCATATCATAACTATGACACAAACCAAAATGGCCGACTTTACTGCATATGTTCTGAATGTTGAATTGAAATAGCTACTAGACGTCGCTACTTACCACTTCGCAATGCATAATTTTTCAAATAATGGTGTTGTCCCAAGGTACAAGTTGTCCCAAGTTACAAGGATCTCCCCTACACCCATATTTCGCCTGTTATGTTTAATTCTCATGTAATAGGGGGCTGGCCTATATTAGCCATCCACACCACTAAAGTTCTTTTTTAAACTGCAAAGTTAAGTTTGCCCTTCAATCCTGACTTCGGAAATTCGGAATTAAAGTACTCCCACATTTCAACAGATAAGTTTAAGAAAACCTCAAATATGAATACTATTTCTGGACGATTACGTTTAAAATGCTCAAACATAAAAAATCTCTTAACTCCGTCCCTCACAGGCTGCGGAAACAAAAACAAAAAACGTCGCTAAAAACAAAACAATGCTTAAGTTCCCGATGTTAACCGAAGCGCTCTCGTTAAATTTAAATTGTTGTGCGAATAAAAACCGCAATAAAATAGTTCTATTTGACAGCGGTACACGCAACTTCACTTACTTCGACTTACCTGCGCGGGAGTGGCGTGTCCGACCAACAGGGGTATTCGACGATCCAAATATGTAACCTCTAAGGTATTTATTGCCTTTTGTGATTAGTTTTAAACATACAAGGGTAAATAAATCCATGTTGACAAAATACATGGGGTAGGGATAAATTTATTATCGATGGAAGCAAACGAATTGTTCGCAGAAAAATTTAGAGGGGACTTGGGATATTGGAGTTCTGCAAAGATACGCGGTCTAATTGGCACACACATTAATTATATTATAAGTACTAGCTTCTGCCCGTGACTTCGTCCGCGTGACATTTCTTGTTTTAACATAAAATACTTAATAATCACACACAAAAACACACATTCACATTCGGCAATACTGTACATTTCCATTAGTAAAAGAATTTTCGGAATCGGATGAGTAGTTCCGAAGATTACGCCCTACATGCAAACTCACAAATTTTAGGTACATCTTTATAGTATACTATCTTTTGCCCGCGATTATGTCCGCGTGAAATTTCTTAAAATCAAATATACAAATTTTACTTCTTTATAATTTAGAAATTTTCTAAATTGGAACAGGAGTTCTCAAGATTACTCCCTACATACAAACTTACAAACAAATTTTACCTCTTTCTAATATAAGTACGATGAAACGTCTAGTTGATGTAACTGGTGACCGAAAAGCTGGCGGCTTTCTCGCGCAATGCATCAGCATTGCAATTCAGCGAGGAAATGCCGCCAGCATCTTCGGTACAATGCCCCGAGGGCCTTTTTTAGGCTTAACTTAGTTTTAATTTAATTTAGTTAATGTTAATAATCATCTTGTCATTTGGTTATCTAAATAAATATAGATAAAATAAATAAATATATATAAGTATAGATAAATCTCGTAGTACCTATAAATAAAAAATAATAATAAAGACCAAATAAAGAAGCATCAATCTCGACACACATACGGAAGATCGATTTAATCCCCGCTAGTACACACATATCATTACTTGTACACTTTTGTCGACACATAGTAATGGGATCGCTCAACAAATATACGGAAATGCGTCCCCTAACCCAGTTTTTTTCTTCGATACAGAAATAACTCCGTAAAAAGAGCAATCAATCACGTAAGAGTATTTCCCTGTATCAGACTCATAGAACTGTGTATCAACCGATGCAACTTCCCGAATCCTTAAAGATTTTATGTTAGTACGTTTTTCGGCCGTTGTGTATCATATACTATTTGAATTTTTGTTCTCTCTTTAATTATTTTTATAAAATAGAGGCGGATTTTAAGGAACCTTGAAACGAGGTTTCCAATTTTAGTATATTTTGGTGGTGAGGTGATGACTATGGGAGCTTTTTTCTTCGATATCTACATAACTATATAAAGAGCAATCAATCACCTAAGATCGAACACCTGTATCGGATTCATAGAACTGTGTATCAACCGATACAACATGCAACTTCCCGAATCCTTAAAAAAAATATGTTAGTTCTTTTTGCAACGTTGCGTATCAACCGTTGTACATATATCAACATATTATTATACTATTTGTATTATTTTTTTCTAGTACAGGCTCGAATTTTCAGAAACATTGAGATTATGTTCCCGATTTTAGTATGTTTATTGTTTTGTATAGGTAGATAAGGTATTGGTGTTACCTCGCGTCAACTTCAGAAACTGAAATTTTTATGAAAAAATTGTTTCTTTGCTGGTAGGACATAATTTTGGTGCGACAAACGTTGCTTGTAGGTATGGAAAACTAAAAATGTGTTGTTTTTTTCATTGCTCAGCCCAGAAGAATTTCAGTGCCTGTAGAAATTCATAATTACCTACATTCTATGAAAGGTACGAGAAACAACTAAAGAGAGCAATCAATAATGTGAAAGTATTTCCCTGTATCAGTTGTAGAACTATGTATCAACATACAACTTCCCGAATCCTTAAAGATCTTATGTTAGTACTTTTTTACACCGTTGCGTATCATAAGATATTTGTATTTTGGTAACTTTTTAAAATATTAGAACTAGGACAGAGGCAAAGTTGCACCCGCTTAGTGTGGAAGCCGACTCCAATATAGTTGGGAAAAGGTTAGGATGAACTAGAACAGAGATGAATTGTCAGGAACTTTGAGTCGAGTTATCCGATTTTAGTATTTTTTGGTGTTTGGGTAGGTAATATGGAGGCGATGTCTATGGGTGTTACGTCGCGTAAACTTTAGAAACTGATAATTTCATGTAAAAAAGATACGTACTTTTTGGTGCGACAAACGTTGCTGGAAAACTAAAAAAAAATATTACTACAATATACTATTATTACAATATACTTCCAAAAAAAAAACACTACAAAGTGAAAAATAACTTTAATTTCGGAATTCGGTGTCTTTTGATTTGTATTTTAGTTTTTTGCCACCGTCTTCCGAAATTAAAGTTATTGTTCACTTGTTTTTTGGAAGTCGCTAGTTTTTTTGTTTGTAAAAAGATTTTTATTTTTCACTTGTTAGCGGATTGGTAATTTGGTGGTCGAGTCAGTTTGTAATTTACCTAAGTTACAATAGCCTAATGTCAACTGCTCATCACCTTTTACAAAATATTGCTTTTCCCGATGCGTAGGTATGTTCGTAATAATTGTTGAGGAGTTCTCCTGGTAAGAAGAACTGCCGCTCACCATATGTATTGTGACGAGCATATATGGCTTAACAACCATATTTAAGAGGCCGACAACACCTAAAGCGCGGTCACTGTCGGACTGCATAGAAAAGAAAGAGAAGCGCGATGACAGAACGCTGGTAATTTATTTCAAAATATGAAGCAATTATCGATTTACAAAAAAGCTATAGATTGTATATAAAAAAATAAAACACTATTATGCTAATATGTTGCTTGTAGAATAATCTGACAAAAAATCAGAATGATTGCATGTATATTAGTATGGTTTTTAATCGTTAAAAGACATTTTTAGAGGTATTTTCGTGGTTTTTTTCTATCGTATCAAATTAGTTGTATTATGTTTTCAACACACTATCTACCTAGCGTATATACTGAAGAATATCATATATTTTTCTGATTTTGTTTACCGCAGTGGATCTCATACTTTTAGGCATTATAAAACTTACAAAATTTGCGTTTAGGTCCTGTAGTCCCCTTAAGTAGGTAACCTAATTGAATCGCAACCCGTTAAATACTTATTGTTATGTAGTTCCGGTGGCCAACTTTGGTCTTCATCATCGGTTCCACTGTACCAAATGGTGCTTCCCGAGAGCAGATGCACAAGTTACTATAAAAAATACCTAAATCGCTATAGGTGTGCCTTTAAAATTTGAGGACTTCCCTCGATTTCCATGGGATCCCCTCATCAGATTATGACTTGGTGATAGTGGAACTATCTCGGGAATACACCCTTTCAAACAAAAAGATAATTTTTAAAATCGGTCCAGAATTGACGGAGACATACATAAAAAAAAACAACATCCGAGTTGAGGACCTCCTCCTTTTTGGAAGTCGGTTAAAAATATATTGTTATTTTTTTGGTCAGCCCAGGAGCTGAACCCGTGGATATAATAATTACCTATATTCTATAAAAGGCTCCGGAACTAAAATTATAACATACTCGAGCAAGTTTCCAAGTAATTTTTGCAACTACAGCTTCTTCTTTGATGCTTGTAAGTTAGTAAGCTTTCATGAAGTATACTTTATTCAGTGTATTATAGCTCAGAACGCTCAAGCAGCAACTCAGCAAAGTTGCGAACGATTACCTCATAACTTGTGAATACCTGAAACTTTGCAAGAGAACAGACTTCTAACTACCTACTGCAAGTCTTACATAGGTAAATGGCCACTGTTTATTGTTCTATTTATCGTAGGATTAAGAAATTATACAAAATGACACTACTTGAGTTATTCAAAACTTGTGTAATGAATATGGTGCAAGAAACTCCAAAACCGGCCAGGTACGCATAATGAAGGGTTCCTTCCCCCGTACATTCCAGCTGCAAATGTAAGTTTGTAGGCACAATATTGAGAGATTTACCATGTTACTTTAAGACCATAGACTTCTTATAGGTTTTTCTGTAATGTATAGGTAGTATAAAACAGAGTATTCTATTTTTTTCAAAATTTAAGTAGTAGCAGTTTCGGAGATAAGGGGGTGGTTCGGGGGGGGGGGGGGGAATCGTCTAATTTCATAAATTTTCTTTAATCATTGTAAAACTCATTATTTTAAAATTATAAAAAAAACATATTTGAAGTCATCATAACAAGCCCTTTCATACGATATGTCACACGGTACAGGATGCATTTTTTTTTTCTAAATTTGACTGACAGACAGACAGAGAGACACACGAGTGATCCTATAATGGTTCCGTTTTTTTCTTTTGAGGTACGGAACCCTAAAAAGCACGAATGAACCTCCTCCGGGTTCCAATAACAGAAAAAAAAATTCTGACAGTTTTATACGTTTTATATTTTCCCGGAAATGTAAAAACACAGCATTGTATATTTGTCTATCTAAATCAAAATCACAATTGTTACAATAGCTTTATGTTACGCCACGGTGTAAATTTCCCTTGTACACTCGTATATCCGGGCAATGCTAGCAAATCCGGATCCGAGAAGCATTTGGCAGAGTGCTGTGAGCTTGCGACGGAACGCGACTCCCCGCCGTTGTACGCCATTTTGTCCCTTTCGATACAGCACTTTGCACTCCGTGATCCAACCGGCCAGATAGATTAGCTGAAAGAATAAAACTCATTTGCTTTTGAGAGCAAAGTCGAATTGTGGGCAGGATTTAAAAGAGCAGTGTTTAATTACGGTTCAATTAATCAAAGTACGTTACTTGATTGAATTTTATATACTGCATTGTTTCTTGTCTTCCAGTGAATGCAGCATTTTAGACATAGATTACAAAAACCTGTTAAAAGTTAAAAAATAAACTAGGACAAGAGAAAATGAAACAAAACACTATCCGTATGCAGGTGCTTAATGCGAAAGTTATTGTCGATATCAAAATTAAATTCAATCATTCAATTATGTTCGTATAAAAATTGTCGTCTTACTTTACGATTCTCTGCATATCGCGGCAAGAAAGTTAAGAAAAATAAATAATAACCTTACAACAAGATCACTTCTTGTTCACGCATCAAATTCAGTCCATTTCCAGACGAATTAAAATCATAATTTAGGCAATCCGTTACAAGCACATCTAACGCAATCTTTTAACCTATAAAAACTGAGAACATATTTTAAAATAGGTAAATCTAACCTTAAATACATCAAAAGCTAAAAAGATTAAGACTTGATGCTTCATAAGAATTATTGGCACATAAAACTAATCTTTAACGCTTGCCACAAAAAAGAACTATTTTTGTTTTAAAAAATGTGGTAAATACCAAATAAATACTTAATACTGGTCATTTAACAAATTCCCATTTTATTTATGTGGGAAGGTTGCATAAACAAGACAAATTCCACTAGGTATTTAGATCAAACGGAAAAGGATAGCAAGGAATCGTTTACAAATTGATATAAATCGTCCGATCTCGATCCATCTTATTTAGGTCCATCGAGCGTACGTGGGTAATAGACGAATGACATCCATCTTTATCCGACGCCGAATAAATATTTAAATTAGATGTCTTCGAAAAACATTTTAGGACCTCTAAGTTAGAAAAACACGACCGGTAGCTGGCTATTAATTTGAATTTAAAAGTGTTCTTAAAAATAAATGTGGTCCCATTTAAATTGGTTATGTGGAGCCCACATGATGTGACTAATGTCCATTTTATCGCAATAGGTGTTAATTAATATTCTAATGATATTATTTTTCATTTAGTTTAGGCTGGTTTGGGTCGTTTTAGTTATGTATTCTCCCCTAAATTGTCAAGTCTTATCTTTACATGAACCGTTGATGTAAACATTCCATAAAATTCAAATCATATTTTTTTATCGTAGTCTTTATTGTACTTATTAGGCAGATGTCGTAAACCTTAAGTAATATTCTGTTATTTTAATCTTGTGTGTTATGCTAAATTAATCATCAAATAACGTAGATATCTTTAAAAGAGTTTGCTCGTGCTATGTAAAATACCTTAGTTTTAAATCGCGAACTTACTATTATTTCATGTTTCATTGTAATACCTAATACTGGTTTGGTGGTAGCTATTTTTTATAGAAATTTAAAAAACGAACATGGCATTATGAATATAATTCTTCTCTTTAAATATGGATATCATTATTTTCTTTGCAAAGTAAGTTATTTCATATACCTATATGCAAAGAAAATAACAGAAGTCGTATAATCATTTATCCATTTGTTTAAGATAGGTACAATAATAATGGTATTTCGAGATAATAAAGAGTGCGCTATGTCAAGACAGAGGGCGTACAAATGTTTGGAATGAAGTAATCAAGCGAGCCAACTCTTAGTAATAAAATAAAATAAGCCTGGACAAAAAAAAATAGTTATAAAGAATCACACATTTCATAATAAAAGAATATAGATAACATAAAAAAAGATGATCACAAAGGAAAAAGTATGCAGATAATTCTTTTACATTTATTTCAAATTATTTCCTAAGTAAATCCTAACCAATTATGAATCACTGATCATAACTCGAAGACTCAATGTAGGTCAATCAGTCACCCATTCATCAAACAGGCAGCATTAATCAAAACGAACAAGTACACACAATGTACGCATATCATCGGTAATTCAATAACTTTGTGCAACGATATTGATGGCTCCAGACGATAAATGATTCGAGTCGAGATTTCAACGATTTTGTCGATCGAGATTGTATGTGTGTGTGTGGTGCCTTTTTGTTTTTTTTTTTTTGGATGGGAAATCATCAAATAACTTCTCCCGCTCTGGGCGGAGCGGGAGGAAGTGTCAGACTCTTACTGACTAAAACCCACCCGTATTCCTTCCATTGCCTGTATTGCCAGGGGCCTCAATAACCTTTTTGTACCTTCCCGCGACCCCGGCAGGCATCGGCCCTAGCAGACCCCTACACTTGTGCTGACGACATCTCTATGAGGCGCGCGTGGAACACAACGCGCCGTCGACCCGGGCCTTGTCCTTACCGGACAGTGAGCTAACCATTGCTCACCTTCCCCAAGCCCGCGCCTACGGTGACCATCGCCCCAGTTTGCGGGAGCCATTACATCCATAAAATTATCGATGACAATACAGGTTGGTACACTGACTCTTCGCCGGAAATACGCCCGGGATCCCCGACGCCCAGGGCATATCCTGCGGAGGCTAGGGGTGAGAGGGCGCGAGATTTGCCTTTCTCTCAACCGTCCCGCCTCCTCCTTCGCGAGCATTACTGCTTCGCAGAAGGAGGTGACAGCTGCCCATGCCCTCTCGCTCTGTACCATGGCCTGAACCAGGGCCGGACGCGAGAGATCTCTGCCGCCGATCGTCTCCACGCGGACACGGCGGTGCTCTGCCCAAGCCGAGCAGACCTCCATCGTATGCTCCACCGTGTTCTCCGGTGTCAATCCACACAGTGGTGACACCCGGGTGTGTGGTGCCTAGATTTATTTTTATGTCGAATGCTTGGAGAATTAGCCCACTTGTAGTGTGTCTGGTTCTTAAGCTAAAGTAATCAGCGCCTGGCATATTTGTCGATTCGTATTGTACCTACAAATGAAAACTATTTAACAGTAGTATAAGTAAACAATTTGAAAAATCCTAAAGTGCACGCCTCACAGACAGAAATATCCCATCAAAAACATAAATGTGAAATGAGAGCCAAGTTCAATATGTATATATGCTTTGGTTGTTGACTTCAACGACAAAAGAAGTGAGATCTAAATGGGTGCCAAGATCAATGGTCAGTCCTGAAGTTTATTTATAACAACATAAAATATCATTTCTTCCTACAACTTAGGATATTAGATTGTAGCCTAAGGTCTGACTTGGCTATACGAATACTATAAAATGCTTGATATACGAATTATTATGTTCGATGGCTAGTTTCGACCAGCAAGCCAAATTTTCAGAATAATAAAATAAGAACCGACAAGTAACAGGTTTAGAACTTGCGAAGGCTATAATATAATTCTGATCAGTCAGTGATAAAAATGACGATTTTTGGACGTTAATATCTAAATAACTGTTTCAGATGTGTTTATGAAATTTGGAGCACATATCTCGCAAGTCTCAGTATCTGAGCTAAACTCGACACGTTTATGTGAAATCGTTTTTGAGTTATGAGGGGGTCAAAAGTGGCTCCAAATGGTACGTGTAAAATTACACACGGTGCTGCTCGCCAGTTCTGTTACTTGAACTTGGCTTGACACGCTACCGCGTGTCTAGATGTAGACGATAAATTTTACGGAAAAATATCTGAGAAAATTAATCGATTTCTGTTAATATCTTTTATACGGTTATGAGTAATGAGAATTAATAAGGCTCATCCGAAGGATGAAATAAAACTCGTAGAAGAAGATTTAGATTAATCCATTGTGTGTGACGACGTGAATCGTGACGACAAACAGACACACTTCCCAACGGAAAGCACTACACTTAATTTTTTTATTACATTTTTGTTTTATATATATCAACGTATATCTATCTAAAAATATATTAATCTTATAACGTCAAGTCTCAAGTATTTAAAACTTCCTTGCTATTATGAATTCTACATATAATTGAGAGAACAGAAACGACTTTTTGTTGGAAAATTTTGACAAGGCGACTTATCGAGAGTAGAGTACTGTCAAATGCTGAAGCGTTACGAGGCGCATATTAGGATCATTATAGGATTTCAGTCGTCCATAAACATTAAATAAATTTAGCTATTCATCAGCAGTAGGCTTAGCGTCATGCTAAGCCTACTGCTGATGAATATTTTCTACGAAGAATAGACACAGCTCTTTCTATACAAAGCGACACGTACGTGAGTTTCGTTTCTCCATTTTTGACATCGCATCCTTCTGCAATCTGTCATTTTATCTTTCGTTTCTAACGATCTTTGTCTAGG
Source organism: Atethmia centrago (assembly GCA_905333075.3). Lineage (NCBI taxonomy): Eukaryota > Metazoa > Arthropoda > Insecta > Lepidoptera > Noctuidae > Atethmia > Atethmia centrago. Next base: position 11,573,005 of record HG995382.1, read on the forward strand.
TCCTTTTTTATGTAGAAAGATTTCTACCGTGAAATGTCAAAAATGGAGAATCGAAATGTCACTTTGTATAGAGAGAGCTTTGTCTTTTCTTCGTAGATATAGAAAGCGTCATGCTAAGCCTGTTGTTCACTATATCAGCATAAAGTTTTACTCGTTAACACTAACGATCTAATACACTTGCCCCAATTAATTAATTAATTAATTAATTAACGAAACATGGATAATTTATAATTAATTCGAGATATTAAACAGTCACATGTCTCGCGTGTTCAAGTTCTCGATCGGAATGTAAACTGAATAAGTCACAGTCTTTGACTATACATATTATTATACTTAAATTAAAGTCGCTTTTCCTGTCTGTCTGTGTGTTATTCTTCTTACTTACGCAACGGATTTTGCGATTTTCACATGTAGAGAATTTAATTTTATTCTTGAAGTTTTATGTGTAAAATCCTAACTAATATTATAAATGCGAAAGTGAGTTTGTTTCTTTGTTACGCTTTCACACTAAAATGGCTAAACGGATTTGGATAAAATTTAGCAAATGGGTAGACCATAACCTGGATTATGACATAGGGTACTTACTATCCCGATACTCCGACGGGATTGAGAGTTATGCGGGTTAAACCACGGGGCGCAGCTAGTACATTTATATTAAAGTTACATAATTATCATAAAGAAATCTCGATGTTTTGTCAAGTCGTAAAACCCATGCGAAGCAGGGGCGGCTCGCTAGTTGATCAATAAAATATTCACCCTAATTAATTTCGCGTTCAAACTTGATCGTAAATGATTAAAATTATTGCATTTTTATCTTGTTTAACTGGCGGTGTCATTGGGTTTTAATTACTCGGTTTTTAAACTCAGTTTTACGGCCGTGTCACTGTAGCGTGTAATTATTTATGTTATTTATTTTCATTGCTTGTTTCGTTTTCATGTGATGGGGCTAATTGGTCCTCAATGTGGGTATGATAAGTGCTGCGTATTGTGGTAGGTAGATTTTACGATTACAGAAGGACTTGGCGTAATTACTTTTAGTAATTAAAACTATCTCATTAGGTCTAGTGGTTGCAAACGTTAGTGCTTAGCGTGAGGTCCTGTTTACAATTCCCAAGTCGGGCAAAGTGTAATCAGAAATTTCACAGTAGCAGCCCGGTGTCTGAATTTGTGCCCTATTGATGGCAATAGATTCGCTCCTATTACATGATCCTGTTGTGAAGAAATCGGCATGTCCTAGAACCAAAAATTCAAAGACATGTGACCCGCACTGGGCCCGCGTGGTAGATTGCAGCCTATTCCCTCTCACCGAGAGGAGGCCTGTGTCCCAGCAGTGGGAACATTATAGGCTGATTATGACATGCTCCTGTGCGGAACTTTTTAGGTACCTCGTTTTCGCTTAGAGTACATTTCGACTTTTTTTTGGTCCGCTTCCTTAGGTCGTACCTAACATGATGTTATAGCCTTTGACCTTCAAGAATCGGGCTATCAAATGTAAAAATATTTTTTCCGAGTGGTAGTTCCAGAGATTAACGCGTTAAACCAAAAAAACAACATTTCAGCTTTATTATAATAGTATGGATAAGTAAAGATACTCGAAGGCATATAAGTTCTAAGACATATTCCGCGCTAAATTTGTGTTTAAATTAATAATAATAAAAATAAAAGAGGGGTTGTGGCTAAATAATAACAGCCGCACGGGTCAATCATCATAATCGATTAAGCTACGCTTGCCGCGGTTGGTCTGTAGATGGGTGACCATCTTTACATACCAAGACCCCTCCGTGCCTCGGAAAGCACGTTAAGCCGTTGATCCCGGCTGTCATTCGTGGATCTTTGACAGTCGCTACGGGTCGTCAGAAGCCCCAAAGTCTGACAACCAGTCTTACCAAGGGATACTATCGTATTACCCAATAACTGGGTTGTGGAGGTCAGATAGGCTGTCCCTCCATGTAAAATACTGGTATTCAGCTGCATCTGGTTAGACGGGAAGCCGACCCCAACGTAGTTGGGAATAGGCAGGTTGATGATGAATAATAAAAATAAAATATATTTTAATTTTTATAAATAATATTTTTTTTATTTTTCAGAGAATATAAATTAAGACCAACCAGCACCATAATTGTGTAACTCACTACCTATCTTTCACAATCTGAATAATTTTGAAGTACCTACCTATAATGTATACCATTTCTTCATAGGTTCGAAAAATTTGTCTGCCCACGTAAATAACGCAATTAATGTTGTTGAACTGTCAAAATTAAACCCATTGCTACCTGCAGGATTAGCACGAGAACCGTAGAGAAGCGTTTTGTCGATGGATGACTAGACAAAATTAACTTTTCCGTGTTGTCGTGTTCCGTAATAGTTGACAGTTTTCTACCGAGAAATGTAGACAAGCGATTTCTATCTTACAGTAGAGTAGAAATAGAAAGCGTCATGTTAAGCCTGCTGACAGTGGGTTACCGAGGCCCCTGGCAACACAGGCAACGGAAGGAATACGGGTGGGTTTTAGTCAGTAAGAGTCTGACACACCCTCCCGCTCCGCACAGAGCGGGAGAAGCTATTTGATCATTTCACACCCAAAAAAAAAAACCCCGCAGGTTTAGTACCTACCTACCTAACAAATGCTAAAGAAAAGAGAGTGTAAAATAAGTTAGTTGCCATAATAATAGTTCAACTTAAAGCTATTGTTGGTTTTACTTGAATAATTTAATTACACAATGCCGTTAAGGCTTGTGCAGACTAGCGCGATATCGCGGGTGCGACAGGCAGCAATATGCTTGTCGTGCTCGCGATATCGTTCCAGTATGCACGAGCCTTAATGGTAATATTAAAAAAAATATGATGAAATCCGAGCATTTCAATTGCCATGTGAGTAAAATAATGTAATTTTTATTCGCTCTAAAATTCAGGTTTTAATTGCAAGGGATTTTTATCGTCCACAAATAACTCTTATTAAAAAGGCCTCCAGTTGGTTTTAATAAAAATAATTTTAGTATTACAAGTCACGTGACTCAACACGGGTTTGGTTTAATCTGTAAAATATAGCAATTTTGGATAACTTGAGACATTTAATGTGAAAGGCAATTATGGTAATAACAACCAATTACAGAAAATCGAAGGTTTATAATTCAAGCGAGTCCCGAAGGATTCAAAAGCCTTTACTTAACCTCAAGATGTTTTCAGAACTGTACATTTAATCTCCATGCACCCATGCATGCTCCATGCATGCTTCTCTTCTCAGTCTATTTTAAAGACGAGTTATTGACGTGGATCCAGAAGCATAATATAAAACTTGCCTAGAAATAGAACACGATACCTGAACTGATTGAAAACGCACTAAATAACACATTCACTTTTTCACCACGTGGATCACCAGAAAATTATTAAGTAGGCTATAAGGCTTCAATAACAGAGAAAATCTGGGACGATTTTTGAATTCGTACACACCGTCAAACGACAGACATTCTTTTGTCTCGTCGAATTGTCATTGAAATAATGTGATGTGACATAATAGTTATCGACCATTATTTACAAAGAGTATTTGAGTAAAGATACGCATTTATATAAAAAAATAAAATGTCGTAGGTGATTAAGTAACATGTTGACATAATTTATTATTGTATGCCTACTAGGCAGGACATAATAGATCTGTAATTTACCTAACATCTGTATGTTAAGGGTTGACTTTTTTAATGTAGAAATTAAATCTACATTATGCGCGGAAGGAACACCTGAGCTAAAAAACTGTCTTATAGTTGAAATATTATACGATTTGAGTTTGACTTAGAATTACTACCTACCTACTGCATCATTAAACCATAGACAATATCGAACGGCCATTGTTATTTTGGCAAAATTGAAAATGACGGACCTTCTGTCAAAACCGGAACATCGGCTAACTTAATTGGAAAAAAACAGCGCAGTACTTAGTACCTACCTACATACCTTAATAAAAAATCTGTATACATAATTGGAATCGTTCTCGCACTAACACAGTCATAATTATAAATCCTCAGCTTCACCCGCTTTGTCGATGGACGACCAACGAAATCTACAAAAATCTCTGGTTTTTCAAACACGTGAAGGTTGCAACATTGCTACACGATAAAATAAGTAGATGTATACGCACCTTAACCTCCCGAGCATTAAAAAATTAAACGGGTTAATATTCCATATAAAATACTCTTACACGTAAAGTTCTCTCTTAATCTTTTAAATATACATGTTCATTTATACAACGTTATCAGAAACGTTTCTCAAGCTGTCATTCACGTGTTGAAACAAGGCATAATTAAATATTTGTGTTACTTTATTTAACTTGAACTAAATATACGGTTAAAGTGTACTTCTTAATATGGGGATTATCTTCGGTCTTTGTCAGTGAATGAACTTACCAAGTTTATGTGAGTTAATTTAAATGTAAAATGTTGCGTTATATTTACAGCTGTTTGATTTATTGTGGTGGACGTGTTAGAATAACTTAACTACTCATAAGTTCTTTAAAAGTGTGTTGTAAATTATAGAAATATTCTGTTGACAGACTTTTACGGTGGGTTCGTCATTTCGGTATGCATAATTGCATATTTTAGTGACTTTAAGTGACGAGCGCAGTGGTGGCCCAGTGGTAACGGCCGCGACTTACGAGTATCTTTGTGTTATTTCATCACCATTGCTCTCAAAACGGCGAAGGAAAACATCGTGAGGAAAACCTAGAACCAAAAACTCAAAGACATGTGACATCTACCAACCAGCACTGGGCCTGCGTGGTAGATTACGGCCCACTCCCTCTAACAGAGAGGAGGCCTGTGTCCCAGAAGTGGAAAATTATAGGTGATTATGTTGTGACTTTTAGTATATATGTGAGTTCGACGATAGGTACCTACTAACCCCAATCATAATAGTAGACAACTGTCACTCTTCAAAATCTATGTAGTAGCTGACATTTATTGTCTGAGATATCCATTTATGAACATGTAGGTAATGCTTCCTTATAATAGTGAATTATTATTAGTGTCCGACCAAAAATGGATTTTCAGCCGAAAACGAAAAAGAAGCTTCGGCTTTAGTCTTATTTTCAGCCGAAAACGAAAATGATGAAATGGTTTAGACATTTTTTTTAAAATATTTCCGTTGTACAAAAACAGCGGCAATCTGGCATTTCTCTGATTTGTGGTTATTAAGAAAAAAAAAGTCACTCTTTAAATCAAATTCATAAGTTAAATTCAAATTAGTTAGTTGTTACAATCTAAGTAAGTTCCAACATGAAATCCGGCTAGGGCATGGCAATGTAATAATAATAATAATTTTAATATAATAATTAGAGTAAGAGTACGGACTATAGTAAAATATGTACCTAATTATTTATCTAAGTAACATATTTACTAAATATTGTTCTAGGTATTCTGCGACCGAGTAAAAGCATTTTTGTGTTACATATTCTTTTAATTTCCTGTTAAATTTATTGAATTTGGTTTCTTCTTTTATTTATTCCGGTAATTTGTTGAAAGTTTTTATTGCCATGTAGGTAATATGGGCTGTGGTAAAGCATTTTCATCCGTTTAATCCGATTAATTTATTACAAGTAGTTAATCACACGTGAAGTATTTTATTAAGTTTACGGTTTTTATTTCAATTATATATCATATTCAGTAGAATAAATTAATAATAATTGAGTGAATTTTACAGATTAGTGAAATGTCAGATTGTTACTTTTGATTCTATACGACTCAAATAAAGGCTTTAAAAGAAAATACTATAATTCGCAGATAATTCTAAAACCTTTGTCATTTGAGTAAAAAAAATTCAAATCCCACCAATTTATGGGCGTGAAGAAAAAATACATCATAACCTCGTTTCACAAATTCGTTTATGGCCGAAAACGAAAATATGGCCGTGTCATGATTTTTTGGCCGAAAATGGCCGAATGGCGTCAGTCACTAAGAACAATAACATTTTTTTTTTTTTTATAATGGCATCTCGTTGTTGACCTTGAGAGGTCGTGACTACTCAACCAGACTATCCTGTGGCTGCCTTAAGCGGACTCAAAGCCTCCAGCCAGAGGCGAATTTCTTACGTTACTAAGCGACTGCACGCTAAGGGCACCCCCTGTGGGGTACGGACCTCGGCTTAGGGCGTCGCTGGGGGGAGGACAGCAAGGTGGGACAGGCTGGATCAGAACTCAATTATTATTATTCGGGGAATTTAAAGCTACGCGCTCAGCTACAGCGCGGGCTGGCACTTCGTCGAGCAAGGGTCGGGGGGGACAATTACGTCGGGGTCTTCGCGAGGGATCTCGGCGGCGAGGTCGGAAGATCGGTCTGTGTGTTTTGTGCACTGCAGGAAAGCAGTAGGTGGGCACGAGCCACCTACTGCTTTCCTGCAGGAGGGTAATGGGGTCATCGGGGTCGGTGAGCGTATGCCTTGGACGGCGAATAGAGCTGATAGAGGAGGGCCTATAACTGGCTGCCTTCATTACCAGAGGGTTGCGGTGGGTGACGGCAGAGTCAAAGAATCGTTTCGCTGTGCGTTTCGTGAACTGCTGGATGGTGGGGATTTTAAGATCGGGATGGAGGATCTCGTTTCGGACGAAGTTTGGAGGCACTGCATCCTGTGGATGTGGTGGGGCCTAGCTTGTACAACAACAACAACAACCAACTAACTATTTATACTATAGCTTGACCGATACCGCTGTACCGCGCCTTAGGCAAGCGGCGAGACGGGAGGGGGGCATCGCAGGCCGCTCATTCGTCAACGCTCACTGCGTCTCGCCGCTCATTCGTCAACGCCGCCCCCCGCCTCGTCGCGCATTCCTAAGGCGTGGTACAGCGGTATCGGTCAAACTATAGCCACTATATTAAATGAATAATTAACTAACTAGTTATACAAATACATTTATTACAAGTAGTTGCTTCAGCAATAAAAGAAATGTAGAATCTAAGTAGTATATTAACACTATTAGAATAGAATAGAATAGAAATCTTTATTAGGTACCTACACACTCAAAATTACAGATATAAAAGATGAAATTTAGTTGTAGTTGTTAGTAATTTAGTTGTCGTTGTTAGTAATTTAGTTGCAGTTGTTATAAGTTGTTTTTAAATACTTTATCGGCACTGTTTCTATTCAGACATAGGTAATTGTTAAGTCAGTTACGTTAGTATCATCGTCATTGTCTTCCTGACCTTGTCCCATGTTACTTGTGGTCAAAACACGTTCCACGTCTCTTCATCACACGTTTTCTTCATCCATTCTCGCCGTCAACCGCCACGCTATGTTTTACTCCCTTCCATTTCATATCTTTCCTCATTCCTTACGATAAAAGTATATCATTTAGTAAATAAAATGATACACTTATTTTAATATTAACCCTATTCAGCATACCGCTGTAATCCGTTAACAAAATGGCCGCGTTATCGCGATAATATCTATGCTAAAGAATTTCCTTTGAGCCGTTTACCGTACATTGTTCGCTCGCTCCGCACGGAAAATTGTTCAGTAAATAAGTGATTTAACAAATCAGATTTTAAGTGGCGAGTCGGCATCATGAAGTAATCTCTGGCCTGATCAAATTAACTTATGCTCTCTACGGTTTATTTGAGGGTAATGCGAAGTAATAAGGTACTAGGAAGGCCGTAGAGTTGGCATATAAATTAACATACCCTGAAAATTAATACTGTCTATGCTATTTGATTAGCATTTTTATTTAAAATGTCGTGAGCTTTAAACGCCTCCGTTCTGTTTCCTTTCAATACTTTTAGGGTTCCGTGCCTCAAAAGAAAAACGGAACCCTTATAGGACCACTCGTGTCTGTCTGTCTGTCCGTCTTTCACAGCCGATTTGATCCGAATCTACTGGACAGATTAAGTTGAAATTTGGTACACACATGAATTTCTGTGACCCAAACATGGACGTGTAACGTAAGCAAATGAATGAATGAAAGAAAGAAAGAAAAGAAAATAACGTTTTACAAACTGTACCGTGTGACATATCAAAAGGATGACTTATAAGGATTTGTTGTAAGGATTGTAGATATTATATTAGGTATTTATAATTTTTAAATAAATAATAACACTTTTAAAATTATTTAAGAAAATAGATGAAAATTTACCATTCCTTCCCCCCTTTAACTCCGAAACTTCTGGCTGAGCCTGAGCCTAAAATTTTGAGAAAATAGTTCTTCACTTTAGATTACAGAAAAATCTATAACAAGTCTATGATCTTAAACTAACGTGGTAAATCTGTCAATATTGTTTAAAATTATTTAAGAAAATAGATGAAAATTTACCATTCCTTCCCCCCTTTAACTCCGAAACTTCTGGCTGAGCCTGAGCTTAAAATTTTGAGAAAATTGTTCTTCACTTATAGATTACAGAAAAATCTACATATAACAAGTCTATGATCTTAAACTAACGTGGTAAATCTGTCAATATTGTTCGTACAAACTTACATTTGCAGTTGGAGTGTATGAAGGAGCATGTTTTTTACAACTACAATGTTAAGTTAGTTCATCATCATCAGCCTCGCCTTTTCCGAACTATGTTGGGGTCGGCTTCCAGTCTTACCGGATACAGCTGAATACCAGTATTTTACAAGGAGCGACTGCCTATCTGACCTACACAACCCAGTTACTGGGTAACACGATACCCCTTGGTATGACTGGTTGTCAGACTTTCGAGCTTCTGACGACCCGTAACGACTGTCAAATAATCCCGTAACAATGTTAAGTTAGTTCTTAGGATAAATTCATCCCAACTACGGAATCCTTCATAGTATGTATTCCTACACGCACTTGGCCAGTTTTTTTGTTATGTGGCGTATTTTTATAATTTATTGACAGCTAAATGTTAATTAATTTAAATTACGAAATAATTATTTATGTGCCATATTTTATTCGTAAATGCGTAACGGATATTGTAGGTCCTTGGGATAAAATAATTTGGAAATGTAGACAATGGTGCCGATTCCCTTGTTCACAAACTAAACTAAATTCAAGTTCAGTGCATCTTTTTCTTTCTATTTCATTAAGAAAAGGACAGAAGATAAATTTTAGTTTAGTCCTGTCAAATTAATCGGCGCTTGACGTAAATTGACGTAATTTTAGTAGGCAAGTTTTTAATCACGTCTAAACTTGCATGTAGTATTGACAGGCGCTGATTAATTTGACAGGACTAAACTAAAATTTATCTTCTGTCCTTTTCTTAATGAAATAGAAAGAAAAAGATGCACTGAACTTAAATTTAGTTTAGTTTGTAAACAAGGGAATCGGCACCATTGCCAAATTATTGGTGTGAGAATGAACGAAACTTATGTACTTACATGCAAACTTTTTGTTTTAAATTTAATAACTTGTCATATACGCTATAAAAAATTGTAGATTTTGTTATATATTTTTATTTCTAGAGATGTATTGTTTATTCGTCTAGATCGATTCGGTTCGATTTTCTCAGAGGAAATATAATGACTTTTAGAAGAAAATAAGTACGGAATTTACTTTTATTAATAATTATTAATTATTCTTATAAACCACATCTTACATCATAATCAGCCTATATTGTTCCCACTGCTGGGACACAGGCCTCCTCTCTGTGAGAGGGAGTGGGCCGTAATCCACCACGCGGGCCCAGTGCGGATTGGTAGATGTCACATGTCTTCGAATTTTTGGTTCTAGGACATGTCGGTTTCCTCACGATGTTTTCCTTCACCGTTTTGAGAGCAGTGGTGATGAAATAATTTACACAAAGTAAAGCGCCTGTCTGGGTTCGAACCTACGACCTACAACTCGTAAGTCGCGGCCGTTACCACTGGGCCACCACTGCTCTCTAAAGACACTGCATAACTTATGTAAATTCTCTTAAGCAGTAATAGTCCTTCAGACCGAATTTCGGCCAATTTCAGCGGAGGTCAGACTTCGTCGCGGGAGATTTTATAGTAGGTACTTAAGTGTGTGCGCAGACACTTATAAACCACATCTTACATACGATTTTTTAAAGCTTGATTTAAATTGAACCATTTTTATCATTCGTTCTTTACGAACAATCGTTCATTACCCCAACACTATTAGTTTTAGTATGGTAACATTATTTTTCTTTGAACTGTCAAGTTACTGAATACAAATACAAGTCGAACTTTAACAAAATTGTAAATGTTCCACTGAAACATGGCACCAGCATTCGCTAATGCTGGTTAGATATTGTGAACGATATTAAAACCAATCAATAAAATAAGGAATTAAGTTGACAAGAGTAGCCAGAGAGTCACATTAGCCTCAGGTTTGAACGGCTAAACTTACCTACTTTATTCCTCGTTTATTACTAGATCTGATCAAAGTTTATAAAGAGAAATAATAGTAATAATGAGGAGCTCGTGGCTAAGTAACAACACCCGCACAAGTCTTTAGATTAAGCTACTCTTGCGTGGTCCGTGAATGGGTGACCATCTTTACTTACCAAGACTCCTCCGTGCCTCGGAAAGCACGTTAAGCTGATGGTCCCGGCTGCCATTCGTGGATCTTTGACAATCGTTAGGAGCCGTCAGAAGCCCAAAAGTCCGACAACCAGTCTTACCAAGGGGTATCGTTTTACCCAGTCACTGGGTTGTGGAGGTCAGATAGGCAGTCGCTCTGTGTAAAATACTGGTATCCAGTTGCGTCCGGTTAGACCAGAAGCAGACCCCAACATAATTGGTAAAAATCTAGGCAGATTTAATAATTCCTGATTAGTGCTTCACTGCCGTGTTGGTCTTGTGGCCGCAAACGCTACTACTGAGCATGAGGTCCTGAGTTCGATTCCCATGTCAGGCAAAGTGTCATTGGGTTTTTCCATCAGGAATTTCTCAGTAGCAGCCCGTAGTCTGGATTTCTGCCCGGTTAATGGCAATATGCTCGCCCACTATTATATGGGACTTAAACATAACTGGTGAAACGTGGATGCACTATAGGTACACAGAGGTGTAAGGCAGATGCCTTACCCTTTGGGAATCACGGGCGTGATGTTATCTTATGTAGTGCTTGAATTACCCCACGGTAAAATTTACAGCGAAAGACATGTTAAGTAGGTAGTTTAACTTTGACACATCACCTTAATAATTTGACAGCAAGTGTAACAAACAACACCTCATCATACACTTCAGTGCAAATTAAGTATGCACACATTCACTAATAAAAAATTCAAGTCAGTTTCCACCGCGCACCAAGTTTGCCACCTTACGTACGCGTTAAACTTTACCCGCTGCTGTCTGTACGTCAGCGTAACGTGTGATTAAATTTTAAATTGCGCGGCCACACAGGTCGGTTTAAAACCGCCTATCGCTTCGTCACGAGCTTCAGGCTTCTCCCTGAATAATCCACTGTGTGCATTAAAAATATTCTGAAATTTAGTGCTGGAATGGAGCTAAAAGTCGATGCAGTAGCGGTTTTTGTTAGAATATTTTGCTGCCAAATTTATTTGTCTCTAACATAGATTGGATAGCCCGAATTTCTATGAGTTATTTTTGTGATAACGCTGTATGACATTACTAAACTGTCATACGGTGTTATCACAAAAAGGTTTTGGTTAAAATGTTTGGGAAAAAGAAACATACCTCAGTTATTTGTTAAGTTGAAGTACATTCGATAAAAAATATGATTAACATATAAGGAAAAGTTATCAAACAACTCACATTTCCGTCGGCTTTTCCCGTCACTATTTCCGATCCCAGTCTCGTGAACCTGGAAAATGGAGATAAAAGTTATTAATATTATCTCTGTGTGCGAATTTTTCACCCGCACATTTTAATTTCTAGTTTCAATAAAATGGAAATGGCACAGGCTTAGAAGAATTAATTGAAATAGTTATTTCAGATCTCTAGGACTGAAATGATGATTCTGCTCAATTAAGGGTTGGATAATCGGTATTGACCTTGGCTATACAAATGTGTATCGCGCTCACGCCGCGCCGCCGCCGCCGCCGCCGCGCGCCGCGCTCTTTGGTTTCTAGGAATATTTATTTTTAGTAACGTATAAAAGAATATTTGAAAAAATTCCCAGAATTATAGTTAGTAAAATAGTCTGTTCATACAAAAAAAAAAACATTAAAATATCTTAAGTAGTTTTAAAGTAATATCGTTTTTTATACTTTGCATTACTTTCTGAATTTATTTTCTATAGCATTTAACTACAATTCTTTATACTCACATATACAAGGTGTCATTTGCATCGTCGTCAAATTTTAGGAGGCTGCTATGAAAGACATGTATAATCAAATAAAATTACGATACCTGCTCAATAATTAATACATACTTTTTTTTTTTTGTTATTTATGTTGGACAGTATTTACACCACTTTCACAGAACAGAATCGACCCGTTGCGTATACGGTAGTGTGTGTGTAAAAGAGCATTACAGTGCGGTATCACACGGGCCGCGTTTTAACACGAGTGTCCCACACATGCCGATTTCCAAAAAAAAAAAAAAAATACAAGATCTACTTATAGTTACCTCCTTGAATTTGACGAGGATGCAAAACGACACCATGTAGAATTGATGTGTATGCGTTCTAGTTTAACATACATTATTTGAAAAACTTACTTGCATTATATGAAGGCGTAATAACAGATTTAAAAGTTACTTAAATCATATATCTGCGCCTTAATTGGAAAATCCTACTCCTTAAACCGCCTTACCTCTATAGCTGCAGTCCCGTCTTGTAAGATCAACATTCTACGAAACGCAATCCATTCTCCAAAGCCGATTATTATGACAATATTCTCTTACGACAGTTAATTGCTTGTTGAGCTTTTATAGTTGCATAATAAAATTATAATTTCGAGGAGGAAGCTTTCGAATTCAAACAAAAGAAAATTACGCAAAAATTGAAAGCAATGACAAAAAAAATTGTCATTTATTTTCTCCAATTAATAGATTCGGTTAACACCAAGGTAACTCGATTAGGTAATTGTATAATTTACACCGTACAAGCTTACCCATAAGCTCTTTATATCGAGTCATTATCGAATCCCAATAACAAATTGACATCAATTAGATTCCAATTATTGTGGTTGCTATACGCAGTAATCATGCAAATTAGTTATTTGATTGCACGCGAAACCAATTTCACACGTAGGTATATAGGTAGGTAACAGATGTGATAAATGTCACAATTAATTATTGAGACAATCCGTTTATCTGATCGTTTAGACGGAAATTGTATGGGTAGGCGTTGTTCGAAGTAATTTCAATTTATATTGGTTTTAGTTTTGGAGGTTAAAATTGTATTTAAATGGTTAGTGACCAGTTTTCCATGCAATTAAGTGCATTAAGTTTTGTGTGTAAAATCTATGAATATGCATATTTTTATAGACGGTTTAAAGCAATTAATTGAACATGTCGAAGTGAGTATATTGGACAAAATAAAACACGCTATCTTGTTGACGTTCGATTGACTCTAATTTGCATGAAAGAAACTTATCAAATAGTGACCAGAAACCAGTTGTTCCATTAGATAGACAGGATGCAAGACGGGTATCACGTTGTTATGAAAGTAGAACAAGTTATGCCATGATGCAAAGTAGAGTGAGACAACGCGACAATTGTAGATAGTACAGGATTATTGTATAAACCATGAACAGATGGCCCTTGAATCGCTGTAGAAAAGGGGATAAAAAATACTATATCAACGGTCAACGATTATAAATAAAATTGCTACCTATTAGTAATACAAAGTACGTTCACCGTAGGGGAGTAAGGCGCGCCACCCACGTGCGACAGTTGGCAGTCGACTGCGATTTGTCATTTGTCGTCGTCGCAGGCACGCGTCTCTGACTAATTGGCGTTATAAATCGACACACGCGCCGTGTAATCAACGCTCTGATGCAAGTGTTGAATGGTCAGCGGTGCGACTTTATGACGTTGCTTATTGTTGATTTTGTCGCATTGAGCATGTCCATAGTTCATGTTTACTGGGAGGTAATGGTGGAAAATGTTGGGTTTATGTTGAGCTAACAATCTGATCAAAGGAATGTAGGAAGGCTGAGTCAACTTCTAATGAACAAACATTATTCGGTATAGAATTTATTTGCCGAACAAAAAGTTAGGGCGAAGTTATTGGCAAACACTATGCAACTCTATTATTGTAATAAGCCCGTCGGGTTGACTCAGTTCCAATACCAACTCAATAAGACGAGCGAATTTTCAACCGGAAAAATCCGATAACCATTACAAAATGGGGAAGCTAAACTTGCATAATATCAGAACATTAGACGCAGATGCAGTAGCTTCTACCTGCGTAATACAACATCACACGGCGACCATCAATTTGACTGCCAACGGTGGCAATTATGGCATTACCCCTATCGTTCGCCTCGACCATCTCCTAGGGTGGTCGATTATTTGTACTAGGTATTTACCAGCCTTAGAAGATGATGCATTGCTGCTGCGTTTTTCAATTACAGACAATACAATTGCTGGTATCAACCACAAAGTCTGTTGTACATTATTTATTGGTATTAAGGATAGTAATGCTGTGTTAGAAATAATAGACTGCTACCTATTGCCAAGGGGTAAATAAGGTGCTCAATTTACCCCAATTGAGTTTGCTTTGTTTGTAGAGTAGATGAATGTAATAAATAGTGGAATATTTTGTTACTAAGACCTGAAATAATCACTTAAGTGCTTTCATGTAGGAGATTTCCGGTCCTAGAACCAAAAATTCGAAGACATGTGACATCTACCAACCCGCACTGAGCCAGCGTGGTAGATTATAAGCCCACTCCCTCTCGAAGAGGAGAGGCCTGTGTCGCAGCAGTTGGAACATTATAGGCTGATTATGATGAAGAGATTTCAAATAAAGTTTTGCCTACCTTTGAGATATTAATTTGATTAGTACATTAGGCAGTCAAAGTAGAGTAGCAAATGTATTCAAGTTTTCACTTAGGTATATAGTAACAAGAAGAAATGTTAAGAGCAATTCCTAAATTCATGATTATATAGCAACAAATTTTAGTTATATCAAAGCTAATACTAACTAATTCCTTACCTTAACATACATAACATAACATCAAGCCTCTAATCTTCCAAGGGTTAAGCAGAGGTGTACCTGTAGTACACCCACATTTCGTTAGTTATGTTTAAGGCACATGTAATAGGGCGCGAGCTTATTGCCATCAACCTGGCACAAATCCAGACTCCGGGCTGCTACTGAGAAGTTCCTGATGCCCGACTTGGGAATCGAACCCAGGACTTCGTAGTCAGCAGAAACGCTTTTTTTTTTGGGTATTTAATTATCAAATAACTTCTCTCACTCGGGGTGGAGCGGGAGGGTGTGAACCCACTCGTGTTCCTTCCATTGCCTGTGTTGCCGTCGGTAACCCTTTTGAACTTCCCAGCGACCCCGACAAGAGCAGAAACGCTTGCGACCACTAGACCAACAGGACAGTCAGTAATATTTAATAAATACATCGCAAATTGCCTACACCTTGGAACAAAACTCACGAGTATTGAAATATCAGACCAGCGTTACATATGAAGCTATCGCAAAAATGGACACTGAAACAAATTGTGTCGCGTTTGCAACAGACGGTGTTAATGTAGGGAAAACGTGTACAAATGAGTTCTGATTGCTAATGTTTTTACATCAATGTTAATACTCTACATTAAGGCCCGGATACATGATTTTAAATCTGTTATTAGGCCTTCAAATAATGCAAGTAAGTTATGCAAAAAATGTATGTTGAACTAGAACGCGTACACATCAGTTTTATATGTGAATATTTAAGTATTTTAGTAAAATTCCTTATGACATAAATTCAGGAAGTAATGCCTACCCAAAGCATAAATATTATTAAAAAAAAAATCGACTTCAAAAAGAAATTAACTCAAAATAATGAAATAATATTTTTATATTAGGTATGCACGAAATTAACCAACAAAACGAAATGAAAAGAAGTTACGGAACCAATAAGGGGACTACATTTTTTTTTGAGGTCGGTGCCAGCAGTTAAAAGTACCTATCAAATATAACAAATGGCTTAGCTGACCACAATCGGATTTATAGTTTCGAAGAAATGCGTGGACAAACATACATACATACCTAAACCTATAAAAAATTTGTATATTTGTTTGGAAGCCCTAACAGATTATCATATGTGAATATATTGCAGTTCCAATAATATTACATAATGTGAATCGAATTGAGAGCTTACTTTTTTTGAAGTCGGTAAAAACGATAATACTTTCAAAATATTTTCATGTTTTTTTTTTTATATGAATACACTAGTTTATTGTCTATAATTATCTGTGATTCATAATTATTTTTGTTACTAAAAAGTTGTAAGTTGTAAAGTTAGGGATGAATGAATGATTAATGTTGTATATGATGCTTTATCGAGGGAAAGTGTCACACAGTCGTCTTTTTCAATGTCCCACTCATCGCACTGACTTCATTCACTCTTCCTTCTTCGTTCAGTCTATCTCTCTGTGGAATGCGCTCCCCAGGAAATCAGGATGGCAACCAACCGATTATCCTTTAAAGTCAAAGTTTGCGAGCAAATTCGTAAGAAGCTGGCAGTATCATCACAATGTTAATGCTTTTCCATTGTTTGTCTCATCTGTTTTAGTATATTCGTGTATATTTATGTGTATTTATTAGGTCTTATATTTATGTATAATTAGGTATATATATTTAAAGTTTTTAATAGGTATAATGTATGTATATTTAAATAAATATTTATTCCACAGTTTTCGCTATTGCACCTACCACTGTTTGTCTCTGCATCATGGTAGAAAATGCCTACGGCATTAAGTCCGCCTCTGTACATTTGTGTGCTTAAAGTATTAAATAAATAAATAAATAATAAATACGTGTGCTGTCTCCTGTCTAGTTATTTTGAAGGAATTTATTTAAATATTGTTTCTGATTTCGATTCAATATATTTTTAACTTTGTTTTATCCCATTGTGTCAAATAATTCCGAAGTTTCGAAGTTCTTTCTATCGAAAGACTTTTTGCTTTAAAAGTTACTGAAATGACACCTACCTAAATCCTGATATACGATTCTTCAACTGACAAACAGGTCATATCTCAAAAGATTCTACAAACAGCATCGAGACATCTTACACAACAATCGAGTACCATGGCGAGCTAACTTCGTTTGATTTCAAATTTCAATAGTCTTGCAAGTGCATTGTCGAATACGATACCCATTCAGCGAAATCAATCCTTCAGCATGTATTGAATCTTACGCTGTATGGGTATTCCTTTAGGCGGGGATGTTGGCCATAGCCACACAAGGCTGTATATTCATAAATGTCAGTCACAAACGGATTATTGCAGGCGCTCAGGCGGAGGAACGCTGAGCGATGATCGACCGGGACAAAGGCGTGCGAAATTAGTATTTGTCGTTCATTAATAAGCGTATGTTGCAACATGCAATAAGGCTTTGAGGCATAGACTATAATAGGAAACGGGTTTGCCTATTTTGGCACAGTGTTTTTGAATTATGCAAATACAAATTGCGGTATTGGCTCTTTACGTTGACAAAATTTTGTTTTTAGGGATCCGTACCTCAAAAGGTAAAACGGAACCCATATAGGATCACTCGTGTCGGACGGCTGTCCGTCTGTCACAGCCGATTTGCTCCGAATCTACTGAACCGATTGAGTTGAAATTTGGTACACATATGAATTTCTGTGACCCAAACACGGACGTGTAACATAAATAAATGATTTTTTAATATGAGGGTCTGTACCATGTGATATATCAAAAGGGCTTGTTATGAGGGACTCGAGTGTATATTTTTTTATAATTTAAAAATAAACAGTTTTAAAGTTATATTTAATAAAATAGAAGAAAATTGACCATTCCCCCAACCTATCTCCAAAACGGCTCAGCCGAAAATTAAAAAAAAAATACAGAAAATAGTTCTTTACTTATAAATTGCAGGAAAACCTATAAGAAGTCTATGGTCTCAAAATATCATGGTAAAAGACTAAAATTGTGTGTACAAACTTACATTTGTACGAGTAATGTATGGGTAACATGTTTTTTTTAAATTCCAATGTTGGCGAAGGAAAACATCGTGAGGAAACCGGCATGTCCTAGAACTAAAAATTCGAAGACATGTGACATCTACCATCCCGCTGGGCCCGCGTGGAGATTACCCTCCCTCTCTCAGAGAGGAGGCCTGAGTCCCAGCAGTGGTAACATTATAAATCTATCAATCAACTCAGCCTATAACAGTCCACTGCTGGACATAGGCCTCTCCCAGGCTGCGCCACAATACCCTGTCCTCCGTCCTCCGCATCCAATCTGTCCCAGCCACCTTTTTAAGGTCGTCGGTCCATCTAGCTGGGGGGCGTCCCACACTACGCTAACACACTACGGTACCATTATAGGCTGATTATAATGTATTTCCAGGTCTCAGTAATTGATGCTGCGATAAACTGAATTAAATAATTTTTTTTTTTTTTTTTGTGATAAACAACCCTTCCGTTTCTCCACTATTCCATTGCTTACTCTAGGATCCATATCCGGTAGGCTCTAATAATCGTTCCTATCCTAAGTGCACCTCTTTTTGACCATTACCGCGCCCCCCGGTCTACTCTTTGATATGCAATGGTCTCTGTAGTCCCATGAAACATGAGGCTCCAGGGACTAGTGTAAAACCTTGCGTTCATTCGAGCAATCGAGTCTGGCTTAACCACGCTGGGGACGTTGCATTTCATTCATTCATTTTTGGAAGCAAACAATCAGGCGTCCCACCTTGATGGTATGAGTCGCTTCTGCCGCATATGGACTACAATACCAGAGACGCATTTGCTTTACCATCCAAGAAACGTTGTCGTTCCAGAGACAAAGCTAAAATGCCTCGTGTGCCCTGATATTTTGATATATTTTTATACTTCAAAGTCAAATTAACAAGGGCTCCTTTGTCGCTTTACATAGATTTCGTGGAAGTTGACCTTTTCTGACTAGTTCCTAGAAGTCTTATATAAAAACGTGCCCGAAATAAAGTTTTGGAAGTAGAGGAATAAAAGAGAGATTTCACCCAAATTGTTGTTAAGCAAAATATCGGGCATTTTCATGTGATAAAACTACGTACTAGGTTACCTATTAAACCTTTCATTTAAAACTGAATATATAGTCTACATAGATGTCATGTATGGGTTTAATATAAAATGTTTACACAATAATGTTCAATCATTCTGAGGGGCAACCACCGCCTCATATAGCAGTACTATTTTAATATTGCTTCACAGTGGGAAAGAGATGGAGCTAATTCTGTTCAAAGAAACTTACGTTATGATTATGAGTATCCCTGTAAATGCTATTTGAACGTATAACACTATCAGTTCTAAACAATAACAAAAAGGTAGGAGTTGGGATGTTATGATTACATATATTTAATTGTTATTTGTCACCTTTAAGGTGGACCTGCAGTGGTAGCCCGCGAAATTCAAATTTCCTTACGTTTTTTGCAATTTGCAGGTCAATGTCAGCTTGTCAAAATATGATTCGCGACCATAACACATATAATATGTATTTACAGAATTAAAATTATCATTTGACGCAAATAACATACTTTTTTTTAATATTTAAAATGATTACAAATCTTTTTAATATTTGAAATCATGACACAGCCTACATTCAACTCACAAAAAAAACAAAAGTCAATCCCGATCAGGAATAAATGAAATGCAAACAAAGTAATGGAACTGCATAAACAGAAATACATCCCAAAGCATCGTGATGTCCCCAGAGCTAACGAATGTCCATGCAAGAGGTTTTCTTGTACATAAGGAAGAATGAGGTAATGCCGTCGGATGGTGGCGTACTACTGCTCCAAGAGCCCGGTTAATATCGACCTTCACTCATCTGTTTACCAAGTAAAAAGTATTCTTGTTCAATCTCTGTGCATAAACGAACATGCGACAATTGGATTGACTAATGTAATAAGGTACGGTTATCTGTAACTATTTTTTTTTGCAACCTCTTCTTGAATTAATTTGTTTACTGAACGAATTAAACACTAATCGAAAGTACAAAGAATGTGAATCAAGAAAAAGTTAGATTGCTTTAGAGAATTTATCTTATCTTATCTTTTTGGTCCTTACAAATAATCTAATATCTAAGTAGCCCGGTATAGGTACTGACCAGAAAATATAGGCAATCTAACTTTTCTAATACTTTTGCTAATAATAAAGTACTTTTCTTTTAAAAAAACACACCAGTAAATTTCGATGTTAGTCTGGATCTTAGACTATGCGGTTTTCCTGTGGCCCGTGGGCCCTTCCGTGCGTAACCCGCCACTTTTGAGCCAACTGGATGTTCTAGTGTCCCTCTCACACGTAACTACTGGGAATAGAGGGCGTATTCTGATTGATGGTGATGATATCGGGAAGATATCGAAGTTTTGATTGACAATTAATCGTCCACCTTGTGGCCTGCGGCCTCCTAACGCTACGTCTTCCGGTACACGGTCGCCACTCCAGAACCTTTCGGCCCCATCAGCCATCTGTTCACCTGTGTGTTTTGTAGGCCGTAGTCTCGAACCCTGGCAGGCGCTTTACTTAGTGTAAATTATTTCATCACCACTGCTTTCACAACGGTGAAGGAGGAAACCGGCATGTCCTAGAACCAAAAAATAGAAGACATGTTACATCCACCCGCCGATTACGGCCCACTCCCTCTCACAGAGAGGAGGCCTGTGTCCCATGGCCATCTGTTCAATGAGAAATGTGCCCTGCCCACTGCCGCTTAATTTTTGAAAGTGTTTGGGCTACATCGGTTACCTAGACGCGTAGGTAATACTGGCAAAATTATATGTTTAATAAATCGGCTACCATGCCGATTCATTTTAATGAATACAGACATGAGTAAAGTTCGATGTTAGTCGGGATCTTAGACTACCTATACGGTTTTCCTGTGGCCCGTGGGTCCAACCGTGCATAACCCACCACTTCTGGGCCAACTGGATGTTTTAGTGTCCCTTTCACACGTAACTACTGGGAATATAGGGCGTATAAAAAGGTACTCTGCAATCCTCATACCTGTGCTATGCTATATCTTCAACCTATGCCTCGTCTCTGGTACCTTTCCATCTTCTTTCAAAAGGCCATTATTCATCTCATTTTTATTTAGAAATAGAGGCACGGTACCCACCGTGCCTCTATTTCTAATTATTGTTCTATTGCGGTGCTACCGGCTCTGTCCAATATTTTGGAACGACTCATTAATAACAGGCTTACCACATACCTTGAAAGCAAAAATTTATTGTCAACCAACCAATTTGGATTCAGGAAGAAAAAATCAACTTCTGACGCAGCCTTGAAACTGATAGATGGAATCGTTGATAAACTAAATCAACGTAAAAAATGCCTCACAGTGTTCATTGATCTTGCAAAGGCATTTGATACCGTTCCTCGCCCCTATCTTCTGTCTAAACTACAATCTCTAGGCGTACGCCTAGAGATTGTAGTTTTTGGTACGCAACTCCAGCTGTTTGATTCATATCTCTCAGACCGTAGGCAGATAGTCAAAATCGACGGTTGTTATAGTAACGAGCTTTCTATTTCATATGGAGTGCCTCAAGGGAGTGTTTTGGGCCCTACATTGTTCCTGGTGTTCATAAACGACTTGTGCAATATTCTCACCTGCGCTCTGGTAACATTGTGTCTTTTGCCGACGATACTGCAATTACCTTTTATGATGAATCTTGGACTAAACTGCAAGCAACTGCTCAAACTGGATTTGATTTAATATATAGTTGGCTTAGCTCTCACTCACTCACGCTAAACACCAATAAAACTAAACTCATAACATTCTCTTTAAACTCCACCACGCAACCCTTAACACCCATTACTCTACATGCTCACATTTGCCAAGCTAATTCGGCTTCTTGCAACTGTCCTAAAATTTCTTCTACTGACACAATAAAATACCTCGGTATAATCCTAGATAAACACCTCAACTTTAAAGCGCATGTCACCCACCTTACTGCTCGAGTTCGTAAACTGATATATCTTTTTAAGACCCTCAGACACATTGCCAATACTTATGTAATACGCACCGTGTATCTCGCCATGTGTCAGTCAGTTGTCTCGTACTGTAATAATAGTTGAGGTGGAGCTACGAAAACTACACTCAAGCCTCTGGAAGTAGCTCAGAGAGCCATTCTAAAGGTTGTTACTTTCCGGCCAATGCTCTAACCAACTTTTGATCTATAAAAAAAATGTAAAGTCCTCACGGTCCGGCAGACATTCATTCTCAACACTTTATTTCAACAACACACAAAAACTCCTTTTACACAAACTCAATCCTCACTTAGGCGAAAGTATGAAATTTGCAAAGTACCCTTCACACGCTTTGCTTTTACTAAACGTTTCTTTTACTATCTTGGGCCATTTTTATATAACAGAATAAACAAAACTGTCCCTGTACATCAATCCTCTAACGAAATGTGTAAAAAACAGATCACATGCTTTCTATCCTATTTTAAACTACGACGACACTGAATTTCTGCGTACTGAGTTCTCTAACATTCCTTATCCTAACTCAACCTCTTTCCCTTCTGTTTACACACACACACACACACACACCACATCTCATCAAACACATACTAACACTTCACACACTTAGTATAAGTTAAAATACGTTTGCACCTTATAGTCCTAAACAGTATCTATTAAAATGTCTGTACTCCTTTGGGAACCTGGGCTGGCGAACCTTAATATAGGTTACCATGTAACCTAGCTAGGACGCTAGATTCAATTATGTTGTTACTTTATTTAAATCTTATTTGTTGTAACAGACTGTATGTACCACACTGTTTTAGAACCAATAAATTATTATTATTATCCTTACATATCTCGGGACCATGGGGTCCCGGACCTTTGGAAGGCGTACGAGGAGCCGAAGCCAACTCGCAGAGGCCCCTTGGACAATTGTAGTGGGATGAGGCACCAACCGACGACTATCCCTGTTTGCTCTATGAAGATGCACCCAAGGACAGCCCCCGGTTGATGCAGGACTATTGCAGAACATGGGAACAAAACATATTGGGCTATGGGTTTGAGAGGCTATAGTGGATCGGTTTCCTAAGACTATAGAAAGGCTATGGCCCCTACCTGACCAATGCTTTATATAAAATTCACCGATAAACTGGCAGGGGGTGTATTATTAATATTATTCTGATTGATGGTGATGATATCGGGAAGATATCGAAGTTTTAGACTGACAATTCATTTGATAATATGCTGCAGACTAATAATGCTCCGTTATATCGGTTACCTAGACGCATAGGTAGTACTGGCAAAATTGTATGTTTAATGAATCGACATGGTAGCTTTCTGTTGTCCTTTTCACTAACTTGTACTGGATATAATTATAATGTGATGGACTATTATTTTGTTTATTAGAGGTTAAAGGCTCGCGCAGACTGGGGCGACATCGCGGGTGTGACAGCCATATTGCTGCCTGTCGCGCCCGTAACATCGCGCTAGTGTAAATTAGCTTTGTACAGTTAAGGTTGAGTGCAATTTTCTTAGTGAAATATAATAATTATAATTTTGTGTGTTCCATTCTAAATTAGTTACTCTGTTCACTGCTAATTGAAAGGATTCAGTACAGGAAGTTATTGCGTATCAATTACTAGCTTATTAATTCAGTAGATTGGATTTGTAATTGCACTTCATTAAATACATTAATGTCAGACATTAAATTGTGTTTGGCCTCGACAGGTTACCTAAAAAAATTGTTTATCATTTACTTGAAGGAGATTTTAAATAACATAAAATATACTCTTACGAATTTATGAATTGCATTTTTGACGTTCTGAAGGAGTACGTCTACCTAGGACAAGTTATCCAGTTCGGTAGACACAACTTTGAGTAAGAAGCCGACAGGAGGATCCGATTGGGTTGGGCAGCGTTTGAAAAACTTCGTCAAGTCTTCTCGTCGCCAATCCCGCAGTGTTTAAAGACTAAGGTCTCCAACCAGTGCGTCCTGCCCGTTATGACATACGGTGCCGAAACGTGGACACTGACTGTCGGGTTGGTCCACAAATTAAAGGTCACTCAGCGCGCCATGGAGCGGAATTTCTTTGAAGGATAAGATCAGAAATGAAGTTATCCGGAAGAGAACCGGAGTTACCGACATAGCCTGTAGAGTCAGCAAGCTGAAGTGGCAGTGGGCTGGCCATGTTTGTCGAAGGACCGATGGCCGGTGGAGCAGACGAGCCCTCTTTTTTATTTTTTGGGTGGGAAATCTTCAAATAACTTCTCCCGCTCTGGGCGGAGCGGGAGGGTGTGTCAGACTCTTACTGACTAAAATCCACCCGTATTCTTTCCTGTTGCCTGTGTTGCCAGGGGCCTCGGTGACTCATTAGTACCTTCCCGCGACCCCGGCAGGCATCGGCCCTAGTGGACTCCTACATTTGTGCTGACGACATCTCTTTGAGGCGCGCGTGGAATACAACGCGCCGTCGACCCGGGCCTGGTCCTTACCGGACGGTGAGTTACCCAGTGCTCACCGTCCGCAAGTTCGCGCCTACGGTGGCCGGAAATCCGCCCGGGATTCCCAACACCCAGGGCGTCTCCTGCGGCGGCTAGGGGCGAGAGGGCGCGAAATTTGCCTTTCCCTCAACCGTCCCGCCTCCTCCTTCGCGAGCATTACTGCTTCGCAGAAGGAGGTGACGGCTGCCCATGTCCTCTCGCTCCGTACCATGGCCTGAACCAGGGCCGGACGCGAGAGAGAGCAGACGAGTCCTGGAGTGGAGACCGCGTATCGGCAAGCGTAGTGTGGGACGCCCCCCAGCTAGACCTTTTTAAGGTCGTCGGACCATACCGACGACCTTAAAAAGGTGGCTGGGACAGGCTGGATGCGGAAGGCGGAGGACAGGGTGTTGTGGCGCAGCCTGGGAGAGGCCTATGTCCAGCAGTGGACTATTATAGGCTGAGTTGATTGATTGATTTTTACGATTAAGTTTTGTTGTGTTTAAATGTATGTAATATAATAATTTACCTTACCCTTAACCTATAATTTACCTTAGAAGGTACAGAGGTATATATTATTTTTAAACATTTTAGAAAGAAATAATACAATTCTTAATATATCGCCGTCCAGAATAGTCCCGCGATAACAGTGGTTTCTAGAAGGGGTTATGAAAGGTTTTTACATCGTGAAAAGTTGCATAAATTTGGAGACAAGCAAAGTGAGTTCGCGTGTTCTGAGCACGTGACTTCATTCCACTCGTCGTATGTGAAAATAAAACCTTTAATGTGTCACGTAGATTTTGTTGGTGCTTTTGTCCTAATTCTCAACTTTAAGCTGATGTGCCTGTATGTTGTTGGTGTTGCTAAGTGCTGTTTTAGGACGTGTTTTGCTGGGTGATTAATTTAAGACGTGTAATTATATTACAGGGTAATGTGGGAGGTTCAGTAGACGTCTTGAGATTCCTATAGAGGAGCTTCGCAAGGCGGCCACCCGGTAGCTGGATAAGAGTAGCCGAGAATCCCATGTATACATTATCTACAGTGGATTATGATGGTATATTGCAGGGTAATGTGGAAGGTTTAGCAGAAGTCTTGAGATTCCTATTGATGAAGCTTTGCAAGGTGGCCGGTTGCTGGATAAGAGTAGCCGAGAATCTACAGTGGATTATGATGGCTATGATATTGAAAAACCGCTAAAGAAAAAAATCAGGAAAATAAGAACTTTATACATCACTCCATAGAGTGAAACCTAAGAATTGTCAGACACAGAGTGTCATGATAATATATTATTATGACACGCTCTGCCATTCTTATTTTTCTATGTACTTCGTTATTGGCGTGTAATATTTAGAATAATAATGAGGTGGTACTTCCTGTCAGCTGTGAAGCTACCTTTTATGAAATAAATAAATAGATACATATTTTATACCGGTCTACATAGTTTATCTTTGTATAGTTACATAATCAGCCTGTAATGTTCTTACTGCTGGGACACAGGCTTCCTCTCTGTGAGAGGGATTGGGCCGTAATCCACCACGCGGGCCCAGTGCGGGTTCGTAGATGTGACGTCTTCGAATGTTTGGTTCTAGGACATGCCGGTTTCCTCAGATGTTTTCCTTCACCGTTTTGAGAGCAGTGGTGATGAAATAAATTGGCACAAAATTAAAGCGCCTGTCTGAGTTCAAAGTTACGACCTACAACTCATAAGTTGCGGCTGTTACTACTGGGCCACCACTACTGCTCTCTTTGTATGCTTAATCAAGTCTATTGAAACTTTTTTAATGATGTTTGAAAAACACCTCAGGTGTCCCAAAATAAACGTTTTTATCACTACTTCTTTTTACTACGCTAAACAAACGTAAAAAATGCCTACAGTTCACAAATGTTTGCTCACAGATACAATTGAGCTGAGTCTGGTCGGTTGCTCATGATTCGTGGAATCAGCTTGAACACACCACAAAGTTAAAAATCAACATTGAACTTCGATTATTTACGCCTTGCTGCGTATTGATCAGTCGAAAATATAGTTCTCTATTAAGTATACAACAGACTGTTTAGTAAAAAATGTAGGTGAGGTAGTAAGAGAATAGTAATATCTAATTTTCGGAATCATGCTTGTTATGATTTGTTAAGCAATTATGACGACTGAATAATGTTTATTATTATCTAAATAGTAACATAATGCTAAGACTAACACAAAAAAAAAAACCGGACAAGTGCAAATCGGACTTGCCCACCAAGGGTTCCGTACAGCGCGTCGTATTCCACGCGCGCCTCAAAGAGATGTTGTCAGCACAAAGTAGGGGTCCACTAGGGCCGATGCCTGCCGGGGTCGCGGGAAGGTACTTATGGGTCACCGAGGCCCCCGCAACACAGGCAACAGGAAGGAATACGGGTGGGTTTTAGTCAGTAAGAGTCTGACACACCCTCCCGCTGCCCAGAGAGCGGGAGAAGTTATTTGATGATTTCCCACCCAAAAAAAAAAAAAAAGGGTTCCGTACAAATTTGTAGGTATTAAATAAACACTATATTTTTTATGATTTATTTACAAATGTATAGTTTTCAGATTTTTCCCTGTACTTGTAGTGTAAGACGATAATACTTGCCATGTTTCATAGTTCTAGGTCAACGGAAAGTACCCTATAAATTTTGATTTCCTTGAGATTGTCAAAATATACATTTTTTGCGACATAAACGGTCGTATCTTTTTTTTTACGTTAACTTAGAAATATGATTTTTTCATAGCTTCAAGGGACTGCAGACTTGAGTATAAATTTTTAATTTCAACTCGATACCTTCCTGCGTTCTCGAGATAAAGGGCCTTGACAGACAGACGGACATCAAAGTGATCCTATAAGGGTTCCGTTTTTCCTTTGAGGTACGGAACCCTAAAAAATGAAGAGTGACTGTAACAAACTGGAACTTACACTGGACTACGACATGACAGAAAGTTTCTTAGTTTAAGTAAAAAACTAACAGTAAACACATTGACAATTCACAAAAACACATGCACTCATTAACATACGTACGAGTATTACACACCGATACTTTCTTACAACACCAACACAACTGACACAAATCACACCACCATGTATACATACATACTCTTATTATACCTATTTTAAGTTAAAAATGTACTTTAATTTTAAAATTATAATATAATTAATATATAATATAGTAAATGTACCTAAATTTTTAAATAATATAATTTTTAGATAAAATTGTTTAAATTAGGTTTTTGTTGGAATTAGGAATTCAATTAATTCCTAAACCTCTCACTAGATTGTTGTGAGGTCTAGGAATTCAATGCACCTGAATGTAAACTTAGCGAAATAAATATATTCTTATTCTTATAAACATTAGTATTTTAAGACACGTCGTAGAAAATATATTATTTTACTTTAGGAAAGCTTACAGTTTATACAAATAAGTACAACAAGCGCTTACAGCTTTTGCTACTAGCAGAACCTCCACATTGACATAATAAAGTAATTGAATACAATACCTAGTATTTATTATACTTTTACGAGAGGAAACCTATTTCTCATGCTAGTAAAATGTAAAATAAGTACTACCGACTAACGCAGACAAAGCCGCGCGCGTAGCTTGTTATCTAACAAATAACCCGAACATATAGAGCTGTCGTATTTATAAGACTTGTGCCACAGACTCGGGTGTTTGCCTTCGTGTTATTTCTTTGTTCGGGTATTTCCAAAGTGATAGAAAGTGAAATATTGGCACTTTCATCGTTTATATTATGTTAAGCTTACAATTTGTTGCTGTGTAACGTAAGTTTTGGGTGAGAAATATGTTTATACTTTACTGAATTGAGGTGTGGTCCAGAGTCAACAGGGACTTAGGTATGTCTCCTTTGCGGGAAAGTCCGAAAGGGGTACCGAGGCCCCTGGCAACACAGGCAATGGAAGGAACAAGAGAAGGTTTTAGTCAGTAAGATTCTGTCACACCCTGCCGCTCCGCCCAGAGCGGGAGAAGTTATTTGATAATTTCCCACCCAAAAAAATATCATAAAATGGTCTTATTAATCAAAAGACGAAGTCAAAGATAGTTATTAGTGCAATGACGCATTTCGCCA
Organism: Atethmia centrago; assembly: GCA_905333075.3. NCBI lineage: Eukaryota > Metazoa > Arthropoda > Insecta > Lepidoptera > Noctuidae > Atethmia > Atethmia centrago. The sequence goes on from HG995382.1 coordinate 11,601,559, forward strand.
TGAATAGGCATGCAAATAGTAATATAAAAAGGTGAGTACTCATACATTTATGTTAAACGTTATGTTACTCGCATGTAACGCAAGGAGGAGACGGGACGGTTGAGGGAAAGGCAAATTTCACTCCCTCTCGCCCCTAGCCGCCGCAGGAGACGCCCTGGGCGTCGGGAATCCCGGGCGGATTTCCGGCCACCGTAGGCGCGGGCTTGCGGACGGTGAGCAATGGATAGCTCACCGTCCGGTAAGGACCAGGCCCAGATCAACGGCGCGTTGTGTTCCACGCGCGCCTCAAATAGATGTCGTCAGCACAAATGTAGGGGTCCACTAGGGCCGATGCCTGCCGGGGTCGCGGGAAGGTACAATAGGGTTACCGAGGCCCCTGGCAACACAGGCAACGGAAAGGACACGGGTGGGTTTTAGTCAGTAAGAGTCCGACACCCTCCCGCTCCGCCCAGAGTAGGAGAAGTTATTTGATAATTTCCCACCCAATAAAAAAAGGTATGTCTTCTAGTATGTAGTAATAATTAGGTAATTATTATTTTGCTTGCATTTACTGTTCGAGTAATTGGAAGGAATTGATTGTGTTAAAGTATGAATTTGGAAGGCTAAAGGAGCAGGGGAAGACGAAAGGAACAATGGATGGACTGTGTGCATGATGATATGGCTAGAATGGTGGTGACTGAGGATGGTAGATACTGAGGAGCTCGTGGCTAAGTCATTACAGCCGCACGGGTCGATCCATCAGGTTAAGCTCCGCTTGCTGAGGTTGGTCCGTGGATGGGTGACTATCTTTATTTACATCCTGAGACTCCTCCATGCCTCGGAAAGCTCGTCAAACCGTTGGTCCCGGCTGCCATTCGTGGACCTTTAACAGTCGTTAGGGGTCATCAGAAGCCCGAAAGTCTGACAACCAGTCTTACCCAGTTACTGGCTTGTGGATGTCAGATAGGCAGTCGTTCGATCTAAAATACTGGTATTCGGTTACATCCAGTTAGACTGGAAGCGATCCCAACATATTTGGGAAAATGCTAGGTAGATTGATTGGTGGTGACCACTGAGATGACTCTTAATAAAGAAGTATAGAAGAAGAAGACATCGCGCTGATCCCAAATAAATTAGGATGAGGGCAACTTATTGATGACGATGATGATGGAGATTGTGTTGAAGACCATGGAATCTCTAATATAGACATAATCCCCAATTTGCATAAACACTCCTCAACTTACAACCCGATTCCAAAGTACCTGATAAAAATAATCCCTTCACACCTGACACTGGGCGATCAAACTAGGAAATGCCGGTCACACAAAAATGTAAATGCGCACGTTATCTTAAGTCTGTCTTAACAGCGGCCGCTCATCAGGGAAAATATTTACTAAACACAAAATCACAGGCACCTTGGAAGACATCCATCGAGATAAAGCAGAGATAAAGTCTAATTAACCAGAATTACATTAAGGCTTAATAAGGTGTTATTCAACTTAGAATAAGGCGCCGTCGGGACAATGTTCGGGTATCTCTGCGTCGAATCTTTGGAGCAGACTTTAGAGTATTCGTAGTTAAAAGGCATTAATTGTGGAATGATTAATTATTAGATTTGGTATATAAACAGGTGTCATAATGAAAGTGGACCGAAGAAAACGGCGAAAATTTTTTGGATTTGAAAACTAACAAAATACGCAAACAATTTTAAAATTGTAGAAAAATACGTAGTTTACTTTCATTGATAAACCCAATCTGAGCTATGACCAACACCTTGAAAAGTTATCACTGAACGGCTGGGCCAAGAACTTTATACGCGGCATGCATGATTGTGAGGAAGTTCCTTCACATTCATGCCGCGTATTAGGGCGCTTTGTATCCCATTATTGGCTAGGGTTTTACCACCTGGCTGTGGGTAAAACACAATTTCATAAGAAACAACTTTTCTTGAACTTATTTTAATTTGTCTTATTTTAAAGCCTTTTAAATTATAGATTGACATACATATCCTGTTGAGGAGCACATGGCAAAGTAATAACAACCGCACTGGTTGTTCCAACATGTTAAACTACGCTTGCCGGGGTTGGTACGTGGATGGGTGAACATCTTTACATACCGAGACTCCTCCGTGCCTCGGAAAGCACGTTAGGCCGTTGGTCCCGGCTGTCATTGGTGTATCTTTAACAATCGTTACGGCTAACTAGTTGTCAGACTTACGGGCTTATGACAACTCGTTACGGGTCGCCAGAAGTTCGAAAGTCTTACAACCAGTCTTACCAAGGGGTATCGTATTACCCAGTTACTGGGTTGTGGAGGTCAGATAGGCAGTCATGATCATCATCATCATTTCAGCCGAAAGACGTCCACTGCTGGACATTGGCCTACCCCAAAAAGGTGGGGGTTGCCATAATCGCCACGCTTGGCAAGCGGGTTGGCGATCGCAGTACGATTATGGTGTTAAAATGCATAGAAACCGCTGCTGCCCATTCTCTAGTCCCCTTCCCTTCCTTCCCTTTCTCTAGTTCCCTTAGTCGCCTTTTACGACACCCACGGGAAGAAATGGGATGGTGCTATTCTTTACGTCCGACACCACACGGAATAGATAGGCAGTCGCTCCATGTAAAATACTGGTATGCAGCGGCGTCCAGATAGAATGGAAGCCGACCTCAACATGATTAGGGAAAGGCTAGGTACATTGATATTAATCTCTCGCACTGCTAATCGCCTATGACCCAACCGCTCTACTTACTATACAACATTCGCCCAACTAAGAGTAAGATGTTGCGAATCTGTCGATATCAAAGCGATTAATGAATGTCGTCAGAGGATACTTGGCTATTCGTCTTTCTCCTTACTTTGCTCGTCTCTGCTCGTAAACATCAATGGGAAATATTTCGCTGCCTGTATAACCGATTATTTGAACCCATAGTTAAACTTTAATACAGGGGAAATAGTCCTTCCATATGTTAGGTTACGAATCCACTATAGCCACCCAAACACAATATGTTTTGTTTCCATGTTCTGCAATAGTCCTGCACCAACCGGGGATTGTTCTTGGGTGCATTTGCATAGGGATAATCGTCGGTTGGTGCCTCAATACTTAAATTTGTCTATGGGGCCTCTAGGAGTTGGCTTCGGCCCCTCGTACGCATTCCAAAGGTCCGGGACGGGTCCGGGTGTCTGACATTCAAAAAAAAAAATATATAATCCTTTATTTCAGGCAACTAAGGCCAAAACACCTCAGTAAAGTAGTAACTTTACTGAGGTGATTATTGTTTAGACACAAGTCGTGCGCCCGACGGCATTTCATATCGGCAAATAATCCAACCGCTCACGCTACTTTCAACTTCGAATTAGCAATATATTGCAAGGTGAACCTGCACTAAACCCTATATTACCTGGTAGCTTTTTTCATATAACAACTTCAATGACTAGGGGTTTGTAGAGCTACGATGCTTATTTTCTGAGTTGTCGTAGTTTTAGTGAACTCTCGCGTGTCAATTCTACCGACTATCAAAACATCGGGACAGGATATCGATTTGGAGAATTATAACAGTAGAGGGATCTTGAATCCCCTATTTAACCCGTTTAGGGGATGAATTTTATAAGATCCTTTCATAGTGCTCATCTTGGTTATGCAATGTGTAACTGAATTAATGCACGTTACAAAAGTAGTTTTTTCCGATTCGTTTATTGAATCGATTTCTCTCATTTTTAATAGGTATAGGTAAATTTTTATCCTAAAAATAATTAAAACTACGTAAATTATATTCACTGGCGTAGACGTGGACACAGACAGTCGGGCTGGTCCATAAATTCAAGGTCGCTCAGCGCGCCATGGGCTATGCTCGGAGTTTCTTTGAACTATAAGATCAGAAATGAAGTTATCCGGAAGAGAACTGGAGTTAACGACATAGCCTGCAGACCAAGCAAGCTGAAGTGGCAGTGGGCTAGCCATGTTTGTCAAAGGACCGATGGCAGGTGGAGCAGACGAGTCCTGGAGTGAAGACCGCGTATCGGCAAGCGTAGTGTGGGACGCCCCCCAGCTAGATGGACCGAAGACCTTAATAAGGTAGCTGGGACAGACTCGTTGCGGAAGGTGGAGGACAGGGTGTTGTGGCGCAGCCTGGGAGAGGCCTATGTCCAGCAGTGGACTGTTATGAAATTATAGTCACACTTCCGCAGTACAGGCAAAACAAAATAAAATAGACGAAGTACTTAGTACTACGCTAGACCCTTATACGTGTGCAACTGTTTGCGTGCGTAGATTTTTTATGTAACCATAATTTTCTACTACAATCAGTATAACTAATTCAAAAACTCAAACTCAAAGCATTTATTTCAAATAAACCAATTACAGGCACTTTTGAATTGTCAAGGGGTCGGTCGGTCACTAAGAAAGATGAAGCTAGTTGCCCATTCCAAAGCGTAGTAGGTACCTATGGAGAAGAACGGGCAAGAAACTCCACGGACACTCAGGTGAGCAATGGGTAGCTCACCGTCCGGTAAGACCAGGCCCGGGTCGACGGCACGTTGTGTTCCACGCGCGCCTCAAAGAGATGTCGTTAGCACAAGTGTAGGGGTCCGCTAGGGCCGATGTCTTCCGGGGTCGCGGGCAGGTAACAAAGGGTTACCGAGACCGCTGGCAACACCGGCAACGGAAGGGACACGGGTGGGTTTTAGTCAGTAAGAGAGCGGGAGAAGCTGTTTGATAATGTCCCAGCCAAAAAAAAAAAAAAGCGGTGCAGGCTTAGCGTTGTCTGTCATTGAATTTAAGATTTTTATGAAGTAGAGTGCTAAGTTAAAAGAAATGAACTATACCAGTATATAATAACAGGGATGAAGGTAATTATGGGCGTCCATATATTGAGGGTTTTCATACTGGTATGGAATGATACGCTTGATTACGCGATCACTGCACAATAATTTTCTATTACGTTATAATATCTTAATATAAAACATTATTAGTCTTAAAAATATCTGAAATAATAAAACCACAGCAAGTTAGTTACTCTTCATACAAAAAACAAAGTGGACATAATTACATAATCAGCCTATAATGTTCCCACTGCTGGGACACAGGCTTCTTCGCTGCGAGAGGGAGTGGGCCGTAATCCACCACGCGGGGCCAGTGCGGGTTGGTAGATGTCACATGTCTTCGAATTTTTGGTTTTTAGGACATGCCGGTTTCCTCACGCAAAGCGCCTGTCTGGGTTCGAACCTACGACGTACAACTCGTAAGGCGCGGCCGTTACCACTGGGCCACCACTGCTCTCACATAATTGCAAACTATTAATTTAAAAAAATATGAAACTGATCAACAGTTGTAAATACATTATTTTTTAATCTTCTTTAACACAGAAATCAACATTGTACATAATTATCTTAAAATAATAGCAATCATTATAAACATTATGAAAAATAGAAAAAATCACAGTTACTTTGTCGTCGTGCAGGAAACAAATATGGCAATTATTGCAGACAGTTGTTCTATGCAACTTTTCAAATTTATCTAACCATTTTCATAATTTGCTACAATTTGGTTGGTTTGGCATAGGGCTTTACGGATTTCTCTTGGAATATATGTCACACTTGAAAAATTTGATAATTGTAAGTGCAAACCACATTGTGTCATGTTTCATGACATTTAAATATTTGATTAATGTAGGTTTTTTGCTGATACGCCTATTTAATCTCCCATTCCAATACTCTATGCTATTGGTGGTACGCTGTCTCTCGCCGTAACAACGCCATTTATCCATCCATTTTCTTGCCTCGTTTGGAGGTCAATTTTCCAGCCATTGTTGAACCATATAATCGTTGAATTTTATTTTGGTTTAATAAATAATCAAGTTGATTTACTTACAATAACTGATGCTGTGTTTCCAATTTTTTTTTACGTGTACCTAACAATCATTTAGGACAGGGTACCGAGATGAGAATGTCTCGTGGGCATGATAAATAAATTCATGAGTGCCGAGATAGGAAGGTGCCGATATGGGACTATACCCATTAATTCTATCTCGTTCTCACCTACGTACTTTTCTATTTATGTCCATGTCATAACTTGCTTCCTTAGTTACCTACAACGTGGTGCTGCGGGACACGAAGTCAAGTGTGTTCGTATCCACGAATTCTGACACACGTAGGCCGGTTACGGCGCTTTTTATTTACCGCTTTAAAATGAAAATGCTAAAGTGAAATTAAAAAACCGGTGAAGTGCGTGTCGCTTAACGAAGGGTTCCGTAGTTGCGAAGTTGGGATGAATTTATCCCAAAAACAAATTTAACAATGTAGTTAAAAACATGTTCTCCCATACATCGATATATGCCACGGTCAATTCTCGAACTGCAAATTTAAGTTGGTCGACTATTACTCGTTAACTTGTAAAGCCCACTTAGCTGTGATAGTTTTCCTTTTAATTTCATTATATGTACTACTGCCATGAATTTTTATATCTCCATAAATGAGCTGGCGGGTGGAGGGGTGACGACGATACTTGACCCTAACAAAAATTACCACTTTAATGCTTAATATTAATATTTTTGAACGGCCTATCTATATATCCCACACCATGGGATAGACGAGAAAAAAAAATATCACCCTCACATTACGTGCAAGGGCAACCCCTAATATATCTATATTTTCAAGATTTTATTTTAGCACTTTGTCGGCGTGATTAATATGTATAGCTATGCCAAATTACAGCTTTCTAGTACTAAGCGTCTCTGAGCTACAGTGGGGTCAGACAGACAGACGGACATGGCGAAACTATAAGGGTTCCTTGTTTTCTACGGAACCCTAAAAAGTGTGGATCTTGATAATGCTTTGATGACCTATGTTTAAGAAAATATCGTATAATGAATTCTTAGCTGATTATGTCGTAGGGAATACAAACACAATCAAATCCAGATCTAGATTTACTGATGTAGGTATACTGATTGGAAATACCTACAAATTAGATTTTCTGTTCTGATAATTTCGCTTGTATTGCGATTTATCGTTAAACCGAAATACCTTTCATTATACCGATATCGTCGATGTAATTACCTAAATCGAATGATAGTATCAGTTGTCAATTGGTTTAGAATCGGATATCGATCCTCGGTACAGTAATTGACAAATTTGATGGGAATACAGATTAATTTGTCCGAGAATTAGACTCGACATACGATTTACATAGGTAAATATTTCTCTGGGAAGACGAAATTAGATTTTTCAGAATTCTACGTTCAAACCTGTTTTATTGCCGTCCATAGCTGGGCAGATGAAGCTGCTCACAGGCTTTGTAACAAGTAAGTTTGAATATCTATTTGCACACATCTACCAGCAAACCTCACTTTGTTAGCAACCGCCACATCGAGTTCAGGTTTTACAAGCATTCTATTCGTGTATTAATATGATCGCTGACGTTAGGAAAAGTTTTGAATCTTGTACACTCTATGGTTTGGCCTACTAATCTTAGTAATGGCAGTCCACAACTCGCGCGGACAACTTCTTCTACGGTGTCGGCGGAGTAATTATGCCTGAGTTATAAGTAGAGATCGGATATTCGGATGCATATTTACCTAAAGTGAATTTATAGCTATGAAAATATGGAAGCGGCTTCTTAAAATATTTTTCCTGTAAAAAAAAGTTCCCGGATGCCAGGAATACCGGGAATGCATAATTAGTCGGATGTATAGTATGAAAGCGACTTCTAAAAAAAAAAAATTATTAAAATAACCCGGGGTTTTTTTTTTGTGTTGTTTTTATTGCATAACTATTTAGATAAAATTACTCTAAATATATGTGGTCCGTTATCTGATCTTGACGTTGTTTGCTATTGCAGTTTAGTATCTACCTACCTTCTTTACAATATTAGGTAGGTAGATATGCATCTGATTCTATAGTCAGAAAAAACACGATTTTTACGATCGATACAAAAGTGCATTCCATATATGCCAACATTTAAAAGTAAGTAAATATACATCAGATTCTATAATCAAAAACCTAAATCAATCCCGGAACTGCGGGATTTTGTCGATATAAAAGCGCATTCCATGTTAGCCAACATCTCAACTTTAGGTGAATATGCATCCGAATATCCGATCTTTAGTTATAAGATGTGTTAATGGCAAGGCTGCTAGAGGGACTGACTGCCTAGATGCACCAAACATGTGTCGGTACCCTTAAGAAAACTCGTATACATCCAATCTAATATTATGGTCTAGCTTATTTGATGATATGGTCCTTGGTAGTCCAGAGATGCTCTTCAGAGCAAACGTTATTATTTTTGTTCAATGCAAGAGAAAGGAGGTCTTTAGAAGCCCCCAGATTACTGCGACCTTCAAAGCTCTATAGTGAAGTGCTTAACCACGACATTTCCACTCTCCCGTTACGAACCTTCCCCCACAATAGAAAGCAACACGAAGTTACCCATCACGTTACAAATAAATCAAAACGTCATCGCTCAACAAACGAGTGGGGCTTTCAACGCAATTACCTGCAGTGACGGACTACACACAAACTGCAGGCAAAGAGCCCACTTTATAACGTGCAAACTGCGAAGTACTGCGAAGTACTGCGAAGTACTGCGAAGTACTGCGAAGTACTGGCGAATAGTGAGTGTTATTATTGAGTTGCTCGTTACTTTTGTATTTGTTTTGTTAGATGTTCAGGAAGTAATGGAAAGAGGTGAGTACTATCTACAGGTGACTGCATTTTGTATGATTTGTCGATGATTTTAGGCTCATTATTTAAGGCGGTATAAATTTGTCATATTTTGACAAATTTAATAATAAATAATAATAAACATACCAAGACCCCTCCGTGCCTCGGAAAGCACGTTAAGCCGTTGGTCCCGGCTGTCATTCGTGGATCTTTGACAGTCGTTACGGGTCGTCAGAATCCCGAAAGTCTGACAACCAGTCTTACCAAAGGGTATCGTATTACCCAGTAACTGGTTTGTGGAGGTCAGATAGGTGGTCGCTCTATGTAAAATACTGGTATTCAGCTGCATCCAATTAGAACTAGAAGCCGACCACAACGTAGTTGGGAAAGGCTAGGCAGATGATGATGATGTAAATTTTCAAAATACTGCATTGAAAGACCATTTTATACAAGAACCTACAGCTGAATTTCGATTATCAACGGGTAAATTGCTATAGACTCTTCAGTTATAAAATTACTTAATATCGATTAACTAAGGATAAATATTGCTTATATATCGGAGAGAGCATTTAGGAAGTCTGAAAGTAGCACCGGTGACTGAAAAGTTGTGCGGAAATCTTTTGTCATGGTATGGGCATGTGATGCAGAGGAATTAGGAAAATGTCGTGACGAATGTTTTGAGTATGAATGTCGATGGCTATAACAGTAGGGGAAGACCAAAGAAACGATAGATGGACTGTGTGAGAGATGATATGGCTAGAAAGGGGGTGACTACCGAGACGATAACTAATAGTGAAGTATGGATTGAAAGGACATATTGTGCTGACCCCAAATAAATTGGGATAAGGGCAGGAGAATGATGATGATCAGAGAGAGAGAGCATTTTATGAATGCATTAAAAATGTTATAATAAAGTCATTGCAAGGAGAACAGACATATACTTCTAGCATATACACCTATATAATATAATATGTAAAGTAACAACACTATCTGTCAATCGTCCAATTCAAATCAGAACACCACGATATCATTCACCACAACCCGTTATTTCCAACGACACTCAACTCCAAGCAAGTCTGAAATCGGAATTGACATTCAAAATATTAGCAGTCACGCGTTACACATTCTGATTCGATACTACGATCGCCTGCGAGCCATCAATGATGGAATAACCATCCAGCACAGGAGGTAAGGGGCAATTTGCAAACGTCTGGAGCGTGTGTGCGGCAGTCGGCATGTAATCATGTAGACAACACTGCCTAGCATTAACTTCAATGGGTTTTGGAAAACCGTCAGCTGGCAGTCTGTCAATTGCGTATAAGTGATGCAGTTACTTATAGAAAGTGGTGAAGGATTGTTGTTGGGGTCATTTGTGTTATCATAAAGATGTGGATTTCGGATTTCGGTAAGCCGCGAGGAGCTGAGAGGAAGTTGATATAGAGTCCACCAAATAACTGGGCATATACAATCATCCTTTAGCAATGCAGAATCGTGCCTGTCGTTCACGTTACTAATAATATTGTTACTTGCACACTGTAAAATTAAAACAATAGAATGCGTACTGCAGTAAATTCTGGATGTATTCTGTCGGTAAGACAAACTCGTAAGACCATTAGGTACGTAGGTAGTAGTGATTTTGTATGTTGTCCAAGTCAAAACAAAGTTGCATTATAATACTTTTCGTAACTTCCGAACTTATCTGTTTTCATACAATCTTAATTAAATTCAAGCAAATTAGTTGGTACACAAACTCAGTTACAGAGATCACGGTGCAAATCCGAGCTCACGTACCGACGACTCTTTCAACAAAGCGAAACAATTCCCAGGAACAAACTAACGAAGCCAGTTAGCATAACAATATTCGTGTCTCGCTCATATACACTCGTATATACCGGATTGTTCTTAAATAACTACGTGGCTTTTATGTAAATAACCCCTTCCTGCCTCAGGGTGTGTGCTGATATTAAAAAGCTTTTGTTGAGTTCCCAGCCGTCTGGTTATCTTGTCTCCGCGTAACGGTTTCGTTAACCTTTACTGTTGATGCGCATTTTACTAATTTTTTTGGCACATAGGACGAAGAATCTATTCTGAAGATTTTATTACATCTATGCAATATCAGCAAAGCAATTTGTTGCGAAAGTGGTGACTTTAAGAATGCGCAGAGATTTTTACATTCAGAGCCAAGATCTCAGAATCGAATAAAGATGCTTGCAAAGACGGCAAAGATGATATAAAAACAGATTAAACCTTCCGTCCACTGTGCTGATATTGTTCGCAAGAAACTCTATTACGTGCTAGAAAGAAATTTATTGTCAACACCATTAAAATCTTTGACATCGAGCTTCATAAAACTGAAACTTTATACTCTCGTGCAATATTAAAGGATATTGAGATATTAAACAAACAAAGCAAGAAAACAACAAGAGCTTAATTTACATTTTGTATATTTAGTAGACAGACTCCGTCATTTACTCAATGACTCGAGGAGACAATATTGACAAAAGACTTTTGCTCAGTAATGCAGAAAATATGCAAAACGAGATGCGGCGGACTACCAATTTCGCCCTTGTGTGGTCCGCTACTGGAACAAATATTTCCATATTGAATATGGGAAGCGGTTGAAAATGAAAAATTAGTTAATGAGAAGGAAGAAATTATTTAAACAAGACGTTTTTACTTAATGGTTTTGTTGTTATAGTTCTCATTGAGCGGTAGGATTTAACTTTAGCTATTAGCATCGGTCTGTCGGTAGACGAAAGCAAACAATTTACATGATTTGTTTGCCGACGCTAATTTTAAAATTAACATCGTGAAATACAACAACAAACGTGCCTTGCACTCAGACCACCATGGTCGAGTCGCTTAACGCCAGCGCATGCGTACTGCGAAAACTATTCATTACAAACATAGGTGACTAATACCTGTGAACAGATATTCTTGAATTTAGATCAAGTTTATCGTAAAGTATGGCGACCATAACTGAGATTTATTTTATAGTTTTGTTTGTTGTATATTTTACAAAGAATGAATGAATAAATAGATGAGTGAACATGAAAAATTCAGTATGTCAATCGTTGGTGCACTGCTGCATTGTATATCCAGGGATTCTGATGTTAGAATAATGGTTACGGAACTATTTTACAGACTTAACTCTAACCAACTTGACAAATCTTTTGGAGGCGCATATTTCTTCTAATTAGGCCACATAAAAATTAACCAAAAGCAAGTTTATTCGAGACATTATTTATGTTCATAGTTTTCTTCAAACATTAGGTGTACCAGCTAGTATTTGTGATATAACACAACCACTATGTATTTCTAGATTCGCATATATATAAAAGGATAAGAGTTTAGTATGCACATAATAACACACCTTTGCCCTGATTTAGTTATAAACCACGTTTATTCTCATAGCATACATTTCCCAAGCATTTTTTTCTGCTTCATTATAATCATCAAATATAATAACGTACTTTGTTCTACGTTTATTCAAGTTATTCGTGTTGATATCATCTCAGTCTAAGTTGGAATCTTAATGTTCAGCATATTTAACTTGGAGTCACGTTCTTTAAACATTTCTGCGTCTATTTTAATAATTTAAGTATTATGAGTGAAATATTTCGACTGACGTTACAGAGATTTAAGATCTTCACATAACAATTAATGGTGTGGTTTGAGTTTCGCTAATGTGTTCGTACATTAGCTGAATAATGACTACTTTTGGAAAATTTATTAAGTAATTCTCTAGATAATGAAAAGGTCTTTGAAAATTCTTTCGTTAAGTGGTTTATAGCCTAATTGGTGGGTAAGGTACATACCTAGATGAACATTATACGAAATATAGCGTCTTTGTGAAATTGAGAATATTTTTTTTTTATTAACGATAATAATGTTGTCTAGATGTCGTCCATATCCTATAGCTCTCAAAGGGACTGTTATTTTGGTCGCTTTTTCATTTGCAATTAGTTGCAATATGCTAGATGAAAAATAAATACCCTAAAGAAATCAATAAGCAATACACAGGCAAAGCAAAATCAACAACGTTTAACTGTATTTAAAATTACAGTCATTACAAGTTTCTCATATTATTTGATAGTATAATTATAGAATAATGATTGATCTGACGTCGGCATCATTACACAAAGTTGTTTAATTTCAGGAAGTATTTGATTCCGTTCGAGTTTTAGAGTAATTTTGTTTCGAGGTATACTTTTACAAACCTGATGTATACGTTTACTTTGGTTACTCAAAGATAATCACTTTAATGAAGGCAATCTTTGGATTTTGTTGATTTATTGATTGCTACAGCATTTTACTTTGTAAATGATATTGGGTTTTTTAGGGTTACGCGTCAGAGGGGTATAAGAATTTGTTTTTCGTGTCTCACTACGGAAGAAAAGTAATTTTGTCAAGATTTTTGTAGCAACTTTTCCACGTTTTGTTAGCAAGAGATTTATTTCGTAAAATACATAAATATAATGGAACACATTGTAAAACCCAAGCAAACGCACTCGTAATAGCATTTTAATAGTAATTCTTTAGGAGAAGACTGCGTTGCGTTACCACTAGAGCAACGGGTCTAGTGGTCGCAAGCGCTACTGCTGAGCATGTGGTCCTGGGTTCAATTCCCAGGTCGGGCCTAAATGTTATTGGAATTTCTCAGTAGCTGCCCGGAGACTGGATTTGTGCCCGGTTGATGGCAATAGGCTCGCCCCCTATTACATGGGACTTAAACATAACTGGCGAAATGTGTGTGTACCTCTACCTAACCCTTCGGGGAATACAGGCGTCATGTTATGTTATGTCTTTAGTAGAAAATTATCGCATGTTATTTACAAACTGCAAACATTGCAACTTTGCAACACGTCCAACTAGAAAACGATTAGTAGCACGAAAAGTCTGAAACTTTTTCTAACTAATTTTACGAGGTTAAGTTACGGTAAACCTGAACATTTCCGGGCAAATTATAATGTAGGTTAATAATAATACAATAAAAAAAAACGAGCGGGCCTTACAGTATTCGCATATGATGTGTAACATCTGACATCTCACTTTGATAAGCAACTGAGCAGCCACAGAAATTAACCTCAGAATTGAAAAATCAAAAATTGAAAATGCAAATACTGAAGTATTTATACAAATAATTATTCATTACTATCGCCCATTGGTCTAAATTGGACCCCCTCTACTTACACTCTATATAGTACTTACTAATTCCTTGAATGCGCTAATTCCATGCTATTAAAAAAACTGGCCAAGTGCGTGTTGGACCACGCACAATGAAGGGTTCCGTTGGTAAATTGGGATGAATTTATCCCAAAAACAAAACTTGACATTGTAGTTGAAAAAGATGTTCTCCCATACATCGATATATGCCACGGTCAATTCTCCAAGTACAAATTTAAGTTGGCCGACTATTACTCGTTAACTTGTATAGCCTACTTTGCTGTGATAGTTTTCCTTTTAATTTCATTATATGTACTACTGCCATGAATTTTTTCACATCTCCATTAACAACCGTTTAGCTGGCATTGACACTCAACTCTAACAAAAATTAGCACTTTAATGCTTAATATTACGCAAGCGGATCTTTGAATCGGAAAGTGGCGTTCACAGACCTGCAATACTTTTGAACGGCCTATCCAACGATACTCCACATCATGGAGTAGACGAGAAAAAAAATATCATCCCCATACGTGCAAGGAGGTACCCTAAAAAAAAAACTTTCAAGATTTTCTTTTAGCACTTTGTCGGCGTGATTTTTATATACCCTATGCCAAATTAGGTACAGCTTTCTAGTACTAAGCGTCTCTGACCTACAGCGGGGACAGTTAGAGAGACGGACATGGCGAAACTATAAGGGTTCCTTGTTTACTACGGAACCCTAAAAATACTTATTTTAAGCTCAAGCTGTCACTTCATGACTACACACTTCCATCCCGTTTCACGAAATCACTCTCACATAAAGCGAGAGGAAAGATCTTACACATCCAAATTGCACTTGGTTACTATTTGGTATTGTAATGTTTTGATTTTAAATTTTATTTTAGTCAAAATAAAGTCTAAAAACCATTCTTTTGCCGTCTCACGAAGAGTCAGTGTACCAACCTGTATTGTCATCGATAATTTTATGGGTGTAATGGCTCCCGCAAACTGGGGCGATGGTCACCGTAGGCGCGGGCTTGCGGACAGTGAGCAATGGGTAGCTCACCGTCCGGTAAGGACCAGGCCCGGGTCGTCGGCGCGTTGTATTCCACGCGCGCCTCAAAGAGATGTCGTCATCACAAGCGTAGGGGTCCACTAGGGCCGATGCCTGCCGGGGTCGCGGGAAGGTACCAAAGGATTACCGAGGCCCCTGGCAACACAAGCAACCGAAGGAATACGGGTGGATTTTAGTCAGTAAGAGTCTGACACACCCTCCCGCTCCGCCCAGAGCGGGAGAAGTTATTTGATGATTTCCCACCCAAAAAAAAGAAATAAAAGACTGGGGCGATATCGCGGGCGCGACAGGCATATTACTGACTGTCGCGCACGCGATATCGCGCTAGTCTGCATGAGCCTTAATCCAGTAGACATCTATTTTTTCTGGTATATCAGATACATGATTAGGTACGTCCAACTTTCTCAGTTCTCATCACCACAGAATCGCTTCAAAAGATTATATTGTTGATGTCTAAAGCTCAATTTTCCGAGGCGTGTCGCTTAGCAGTTCAGCGTAGTAATCTTCCATTACTGGAGCCGTCACAGAATGTATACGGAAGCTCAATTTAATTACACTCAACCGTTATAACGACGTACTAGTGGTCAGACTCTCATCGTCTGTATCGTATTAATCATTGACTCGCATGATTTATGTGATAATTCTATGGGATACTATCTATCCTCGATGTTATTAAGATGCTACTTTCGCGACTCAATATACCATCTATACCTTCCAAAGGCTTCGATAGATGAATGAGTTTTAGTGTTTCGGTGTCAGATTCAGTGCGATATAAAATCCATGTTTATTTGTTATCTTTATTACTACATAAGGATGTCTGTATTAAGATTTTATTGCTAATTTGATGGCTTCCGTAAATGTCAATGCACTATTATTCCGTGTATTCAACGCACAGTCACAATCAACGCTAGATGGCTAGATAAAATTGAAGTGTAATGGCAACACTATACCTACCTATCAGCTGCTTTATTGGATTTAGGTATCGGGAATTCAAGCCTGGTTGATTACTGGAGGAGCTATCAAATTAATAGTAGCTATCTTAGTGAATTGACTATCTTGGTAAGATACAAGAATGGAGTGAAATTCTGTGTTTCCATGAAAACCAATTTTCAATTACCCATCTTTGAGACTGTATACTAAATTCACTTTAAATACTGATCAACACGCGTGTGTCGTACAATTTCCCATTTCCGTTGAGCTCCAGATCAATTAGCAATAAAGCATTTAGTGGCAATAGTGGGTTTTACTCGGATCCAATTAAAATTAACCGACGTACTACGCTCTAAAGGGGAACGTTATTTACTGCGTACCAATGAAGAATTATCACCACGACTGAAATGTGACGCGATTCCTCTTATTAACCCTTATTCTATTAAATGTGAAGACAAATAGTACTAGGAGACGATATATTGGGGCAGTATCGATGTATTTATTTGATAGATTTATGTTTTCGTCGTGGGTTTTGCGGACTGATGCTGTAATTGCCTGAATTTTATAGGACCACTGTTTGCTAAGCTTTTAGTTACTTCATGATAATTATTGGATTTAGTTATCTAGTTGAAAGGGATTGAATGTGTTGTTATAACATCAGTATTTTGTCGGATGTGATGACCGTTCGCCACATTCGCTATTTCGTCGCTATCCTTAATAGGTCATATTCACTAATCAAAGCTGACAACGATGATGACATTAGTCCTGGGCCTCAAATCTGCTATTACAATAGTGTCAGAATGATCTGTTCCGATCCTCATTAATGACGCCATTATATTAGTAGATTACCAAACTTGTCAAAATCAACAATTATAAAATTAATGATAGACCATTCTGACACTATTGTAATAGCAGACTTGAGGCCCTGGAGTTGACCAAATTGAGAAAAATAGAGACAAGGCAAAAAAGGCAAAGTTTACGAAACTTTGCATTTTTTGCCTTGTCTCTCTTGTAATCATCGCGATGGAAATGGCTTCTACAAAGATCTAAGCGCCCCCAGGGCGCTTGGTGTGTAAGATATTTAATCAAGCAGTTAAGTTTTCGTGTTAGATACCACAATCCTATGGCCGACAAAAGTTTTGGCTTATGCAGGATCTTTTGCTCACAGTTTAGCTTGACAGTAAAAGTTAAGAAGCTTTGTTATAATTGCCATCGTGGTGAAAAGATTAGCCTATTGTCAGAAGTCGGTATTAGCGTTGCTGAATTTTGGGGTAAACAAATTTAAATATATAATAATGTATATTATCCAGCCATCGACACGCTAAGAACAAGAAGCTATATTCAATTAGCCACACCATAAATCCACAAACAAAATGACACAGTTTTTATTTCACTGAAAGGATTTTTATAGCGGTCCTAATTAAAGTTAAGTGAATAAAATTTTACTCTGCTTTATTATGTTTTACAAGGGTTTATATTTATGCGAATTGTTTTAGCCACTGGTATATAAAAGCTCTTAAAGCGATAAAATAAATAGGCTATCAACGTCATATTCAAATGATACACAAGTGTGCGAAGTTACCTACTGTTTGTTAATCAGCTTCCACAGAGCTCAAACCTTAAACACTTTTTGGAAGCTTTATTGAACTCATATTATAGTTTTATCAGACATGGATAGATAGCAATTAAAGGGTTGCCTGTAGTCCTATAAAACGCTGATAACAAGCAACAGAATTTGTACCTATATCGTCGTCAGATCTTAGAACTGATAATTTCATGAAATGGTTGTCTTTCATTAAATGGCCGGCTAAAATTGGCAATATCGTTTAAATGTCAACGTTTAATGATATGTTAGTCAACGTTTGGCCATATCATTAATGTAGGGTATCCGTGTATCTATCGTGGTCAGATCGTAGAAATAGCCATATCATGATCTGCCTATATCACAGCACAAGGCATATAGCAAAGTAGTTGCATTTCACGCCGCTAGTGGCATCCCCACTAAATGGGTTAGGTTAGAACTTTGACCAACTGCGCGCGAGCCAAGCGAGCACTGCCGCGGCAACGGCTGACGAGCGCTACATCCAAGTTGGTTGCAGAAATGGACTACAATATCGGATCGGACTACAACATATCGAATCGAATTATGGTTCGCCGCTACGATGCACAACAAAAACAAAGCGACATCAACGCCTCTACCGGTGGATAATCTAACTATTTTACGATTTTACGATGTGATCACTATTTAAGTTTTGGCCACATTATGAAGTAAGTCGTCAAAGTGTTCATGATCTGACCAGACCATATCATGATGTGACCAGCCGCGCGGTCGCTGTTCTATTTCGTGAAATGATCGAACATTTCATGAAATTATCAATTCTAAGTTCTAGCTACGACACATAAATACAGTCCGAAAAAAAAAACACTTAATACACAAAAAAAAAGTGCTTAATAAGTTTAAAAGTTAATACTGAACAGAACTTAGGTAGTGAACAAATAAAGATTAATATAGAAAAAATACAGAAAGACAGCAAGCAAGACCGCAAACAAAAACTAGTTCATCATGCCAAAATATTACGTGTGGCTGTAAATGAATTCCGATTTATATGGGAGTGCAATCTGGAATTTATAAATGTCGGCTATAACAATTTATTGTTAATTAAAATGTTTTAAACTTTATTGTTCGGATAAAGTTTTATGATGTGAAATTAACCCTTTTGGTATTTCTGTGAGATTTGTATTTACTTTAAAGAATTATAAAAAATATATTCAGAGAAGCGAGCGTTTCTCCTCAAATCAAATCTTTTTATTGTGGGCATAGGTTATATATACAATGGCGATATGGAGAGTACGGTTGTCGCAACCCAGTGCTGGGCACGCCACAATTGCGGCGATAAGTCCCCTCTTTGAGGAGTGGCTAGAGAGGCGCCACGCGTCCTCACCTTCCGCCTGACGCAGGTCCTCACCGGACATGGCAGCTTTGGGAGGTTCCTCTGTTGGATAAGGCGGGCGGAAACGCCCGGGTGTCACCACTGTGTGGATCGCCCGGAGGACAAGGTGGAGCATACGGTGGAGGTCTGCCTGGCTTGGGCAGAGGCGATCGGCGGCAGAGACCTCTCGCGTCCGGCCCTGGTTCAGGCCATGGTACGGAGCGAGAGGGCATGGGCAGCCGTCACCTCCTTCTGCGAAGCAGTAATGCTCGCGAAGGAGGAGGCGGGACGGTTGAAGGAAAGGCAAATTTAGCGCCCTCTCGCCCCCCCCCCCCCCCCCCCGACGGCCACTCGATTCGCCCCCCCGACGCCCAGGGCGTCGGGAATCCCGGGCGGATTTCCGACCACCGTAGGCGCGGGCTTGCGGACGGTGAGCAATGGGTAGCTCACCGTCCGGTAAGGACCAGGCCCGGGTCGACGGCGCGTTGTATTCCACGCGCGCCTCAAAGAGATGTCGTCAGCACAAGTGTAGGGGTCCACTAGGGCCGATGCCTGTCAGGATCGCGGGAAGGTACTAAAGGGTTACCGAGGCCCCTGGCAACACAGGCAACAGGAAGGAATACGGGTGGGTTTTAGTCAGTAAGAGTCTGACACACCCTCCCGCTCCGCCCAGAGCGGGAGAAGTTATTTGATGATTTCCCACCCAACAAAAAAAAAGGTTATATATACTGATATTAGGTAAATTACAGATCTATTATGCCCTGCCTACAATAATAAATTATGTCAACATGCAGTATAAAAAAAAATTGTTATCACTTAAAAAGCAAATTTTACAAAAATAATTAGTGACAGATTGTATCAGGTACTAATGGTAGCAGGTACTAATTATTTAGAAAATTACGCAATTTATAATTGAATAGTGGGAGTTGGTGTTTAAAATGTCTACAGGTATTTTTTATTTTGCCTAATGTACAGTCAATTGACCATCCTGTAACACTTTTCGCAGACGACAGTACTATAACTATACCATGTAATAATAAAGTCCTATATAAATATGACATTAATAATACACTGATCAAATACTATACAATGGTTAGATAATAATAATTTGAAAATGTATTTAAGTAAGACAGTAATTATGCATTTTAGCCAGCGTTTATTGACATTTTCCAATCTTGACATAACGTATAATAATATAACAATTGACACGGTTAATACAACTAAGTTTCTGGGGCTAATTATTGACCAACAATTAAATTGGAAGGATCACATAGATGGTCTGAGTAAAAGAATTAGTAGTAGTGCCTATGCATTGTGCTTACTGTCACGAAATGTCAATAGAGAGGCGTTATTAACAGCTTACTACGGTCTGGCTGAATCCGTTCTCAGATATGGTGTTATTTTTTGGGGTAACTCGACAAATAGAGAAGTAGCATTACAGCACAGAAGAGATGCCTTAGAGCAATGTTTCATTTGAAAACCACGGACAGCTGCAAACCCTACTTTATAATGCATACAATTTTAACATTGCCATCCATATACAGGGTGACATTGAAAACATGCGACAGATCGAAATGGGAGATTGTACTCATCATTATGAACAACTTTTACTAAGGGACCAAAGCTACAATCCCAAAAAAAAAACTGCTGTCCCCTACATTTATGTTCGCAATACCTCATCAAAATGTAGGAAAAGCAGATTTTTTTTTTGGGATTACAGCTTTGGTCCCTTAGTAAAAGTTGTTAATAATGATGTATACAATGTCCCATTTCAGTTTGTCGCAAGTTTTCAATTTCAACCTGTATATTCTTGAATCTGTTATGTTTGTTAGGAACAATCCTAAATTATTTGCGCGCAGAGCAGATCTACTTCTCAGGAATAGGCGTGACCAAACCCAACTATGTGTACCTCCCTGTAAGACTGCAAAAGTGTTTTTCATATGGCTCCAACTGTTTACAATAAGTTGCCAAAAAGTTGGAAGGAGCTTAAAAATGTACACTTGAAAAGTAAACTTAAGACTTATTTAGTTAATAAAGCATACTACAACATTATCGAGTTCCTAGATGAAAAAATTGTGTTGACATAGTAGCTTATTTGATTTTATTATTAATTATTTTGTGTTTATTAATTTACAATTGAATAATTCAACTTTGAATAATTTTTTTTTTTTAGTTTTTATTGTTTACATGATTATTGTATTTCAGTATTTTCAGACTTAAATAATAACATTTCTGGACATTTGCACGTCACATCATGTGGCAAACATGCTATACCTAATAATGTTGTTCTGGTTACCATCTTGCATGCATGTATTTTCTTTTCTTGTATGTATGACACATGTTTAGCAAATAAAATATTATCTTATCTTATCTTATCTTATCTTATCTTTGATAGGCTTGTGGCTAAGTAATAACAGCCGCATGGGTCGATCGAGCAGGTTAAGCTACGCTTGTCGCGGTTGGTCCGTGGATGGGTGACCATATTTACATACCAAGACCCCTCCGTGCCTCGGAAAGCACGTTAAGCCGTTGGTCCCGGCTGTTTTTAGATTTTGTAGATCTTTGACAGTCGTTACGGGTCGTCAGGAGCTCGAAAGTCTGACAACCAGTCTTACCAAGGGGTATCGTGTTACCCAGTAACTGGGTTGTGGAGGTCAGATAGGCAGTCGCTCCATGTAAAATACTGGTACTCAGCTGTATCCGGTAAGACTGGAAGCCGACCCCAACATAGTTGGGAAAAGGCTAGGCAGATGATGATCTTATCTTATCTTATCTTATCTTATCTTACAGATTATGTTGAAATTTCTTAAATACAAATTTTTGGTGACCCAAACATGGACGTATAATGTAAATAAATTGATTTAGAATATTGTCACTTATGAGGGAGAATCATAAATAGTTTGAAAGTTATTTAAGAAAATAGATGAAAATTAGTTTTGCAGATAAGGGGCGGAAATGGTCATGGCCGCCCCCTTATCTCCGAAACTACAAAGCCAACATTTTTGAAAAAGTACAGTAATTACGAGTAGTTCTACACTTATAAATTAAAAACCCTTTATGATATCTATGATCTTAAAATAACATAGTGCATCTCTCAATATTGTGCGTACAAACTTACATTTGCAGTTGGAATGTATGGCAGAACATGTTATTCAGTTACAATGTTAAGGTTGTTCTTGGGATAAATTCATCCCAACTACGGAACCCTTCATTAGATTTAAATTACTTAAGCTTAGAAGTAGCGAACGTGATATCATACTGAATGTAGGAAAACTGGAATTTATTAATCAAACGGTTTTCCTAGGAATCACTCTAGACGAGAAACTACAATGGGGACCACGTATAACATCTCTTGCGGGGCGGCTAAGCTCGGCCGTTTATACTGTTAGAAAGATGAGACAGTTAGCAGATGTAGAAACCGCGCGTCTATTTTAGCTAATTCCACAACATTATGTCGTATGGCATTTTAGAGTGGGGTTAGGCTGTTGACATTGAATCCATATTTATTTTGCAAAGCGAGCTGTCAGAACCATTTATAATCAAGAGAATCTCTTAGGGAACAATTTAAAAAGATTAATATTATGACGGTACCCTTTTTTATTTTTAGCCAGGGGCCTCGGTAACCCTTAAGTACCTTCCCGCGACCCCGGCAGGCATCGGCCCTAGTGGACCCCTACACTTGTGCTGACGACATCTCTTTGAGGCGCGAGTGGAATACAACGCGCCGTCGACCCGGGCCTGGTCCTTACCGGACGGTTAGCTACCCATTGCTCACCGTCCGCAAGCCTGCGCCTACGGTGGCCGGAAAGCGGAAGGTGCGTGGCGCCGTGGCACCTCTCTAGCCACTCCACAAAGAGGGGACTTATCGCCGCAATCGTGGCGTGCCCAGCACTGGGTTGCGACAACCGTACTCTGCCGCGAATCCACTGTGCCGCGATTTCTTGCGGCAGCGGAGTTACGCCCCGGCGTTTCGCCTCCTCGCGCCACTCCCATACGTGTTCGAAGACTTTTGCCTCCAGATCCCATGGCGGCAATCCGGTAAGGAGGCTCGCTGTCTCACAGGAGACCGTGTGGTATCCCCGGACCAGCCGGATGACGATGACCCTTTGGGCCGCGCTCAACCGCGGGCTGGCTGCAGCGCCAGGGAACGCACCCACACAGGAGCCTCGTAAAGGGCCATGGACCGCACGACCCCCGCGTAGAGCAGGAGGCGTTTGGACCCCCTAGATTAGGCAGGAGCCGCTTCAAGACAGCCCCTGCCCGCTTCAGTTTGCGAGCCAAACGTGGGAAATGCTCCATGAAGTTCCACCGGCTGTCGAGGACGAGTCCCACGTACTTCATCGTCGACTCCACACCGATGTAAACCCCTCCTCC
This sequence comes from Atethmia centrago, assembly GCA_905333075.3. NCBI lineage: Eukaryota > Metazoa > Arthropoda > Insecta > Lepidoptera > Noctuidae > Atethmia > Atethmia centrago. The sequence goes on from HG995382.1 coordinate 11,624,644, forward strand.
CTGGACTTGTGCAGGGCCACCTCGAGTCCCAATTGCCGGATCCTTTCGTCGATTATCGCAACCCCACGTGCCGCTACTTCAGCTGCCGCATGGTGCGACCTCCCCTGCGCCAGGACCAACGTGTCGTCAGCGTAGCACACTACGCTGACGCCGCTAGGGAGGTCGGCGCGCAGCACCCAGTCGTATCCGATGTCCCACAGATGCGGCCCCAGGACCGATCCCTGTGGGACACCGCACGACATCTCTTGCCGGTTCCACACTCCCTGGTGAACGGGGTAAATGACGGCCCTGTCTGTAAGATAGGCCTCGACCACACGACAGAGGTAGGTTGGCATCCGGTGGTACTGGAGTGCCTCCCTGATGCAACTCCAGGGCAGGGTATTGAAGGCATTGGCATTGGTGGTAGAGACACCGTCAAGATGACCTCACCCTGGGCATTCCCCGTCGTGAGGGCTCGCACGCGCATGATAGCGTCCACTGTAGAGCGCCCCTGCGGAAACCAAACTGGCTCTCCGACAAATCCGGCCCCACCCGCACCAGCTGGCCGACGAGGTGGTCTGCAATGACTCTTCCAAGAGCTTGCCCACCTTGTCGAGCAGCACGATGGGCCGATAAGCGGACGGACAGTTTCCCCGTCTTCTAACGAATCGGGAACTGGTCCAAGCATGCGCTTAGGAGCCCTCGTAGTCGAGGCCCGAGAGCCTCCAAGGCCAGGCCTTCCCAGGTAAGCCGTCGGGTTCTGGGGCGGTATTTTTGGCATTCAGCCTACGTACCGCCACTCTCATCTCTACCTCGGTCACCTCCGGAGCATCGTCATCGTCGTCTTCGTCGTCAGCGGTGAGGTCCGCATCGGGCACCGCAGTAGGTGGAGTCATGGGCGGGGCAGTGTGTTCCCCTCGCAAAGGGAACAAAGCGCTCCCCACGTCCTCCAGAAGCTGGGGCCGGAGACTCTGCGTCAGCGGGGAAGTTTATCCCTTATCAATTTGTACGGGCGTCCCCACGGGTCCTTGTTCAGAGTCCCCAGCGACTCTTCGCGGGCCGATCCCCTGGACCGCAGGATCTCCGCTTGGAGGGCGGTCTTCGCCGCTCTGTACCCCTCGTACAGCTCCGCCTGAATGGCTTCCGTATCCGGAAGTCGAATACGGAGCCTGCGGTGCCTGGTGTACCGGCGTCGAGCAGCAAAGCACGCAGTGCGCTGAGCCATCAGCTCCTGCGACCACCAGTAAACCTGGCGCGAGGCACGTCTAGGCTGGACCCGGGGCATTGTCACGTCACATATTTTGGACATGGCCTCCCAGAACCACTCCGCCTCGTCGTTGATGTCAGCAGGCCTGTCCGGTGGTGACACCCAGGCCTGCACGATCGAGGCTTCCAGGAGGAGCTCCCGGTCTAGCTGCTTCAGCGCCCACCGCGGACCACTCGGGGCCCGTCGGACCGGCGCGTTCGAGGTCTGGGCGGAGACGTCAAACTGGATATACCGGTGATCGGAATAGATCTCCACCCCCTCCATGACGCGCCAGTCAACTACACGCTGCGACAGAGAGTTCGGTTCGGAGAGAAGTATACACCTACCACGACAATCTTCCCGAACCGTGCTGCTACGCAGCCCCGTCCTCTCTTGACGGCTTCGAGGGACGGAGTACCGGCGGCGGCTGACGAAATTAGGGTCAATGAGCCGCTCAGGTCCTCCATCCAGTCATCCCTGGGCGGGACAAAGTACGTCTCAGCGACCACGGCAATATTAATCGACCACTGCAGAGCAACAGATCCTGAGCGGTGGCGCAGTGGTTGATGTTCGCCTGGAGGAGGCGTAATGGGGCCATTATTGGCATTCCATGTCAGCCCCCTCTTAAACCCCCCCTGAGAGGGTTCTGCCGTGGCGGCTACGGCGGTGATGACGGCGGTGGTGGAGGCGGTAGCGGTGGTGGCAGTGGCGGTGGCTGTAGCAGTGACGGCATTGGCGGAGGGCTTGCATCTGGCCCTGGCCAAAGCCAGGGTGGGGTGCAAGCCTTGCCCCCCATCCGGTGCTCAGCCGGCTTGCCAGCCGCCGCACATACGGCACAGTGCGGCGTGGCATTGCACGAGCCGGCCTTGTACCCGGCCAGACCACAGCGGTAGCAAAGACCGCTGCGGATTCGGGCCCCAGTCGCCGTGATCCTCATTTTGAGGCCATTGGAAGCGCCGAGCTCCTCGAGGGCCACTTCACCTACCTTCGCCAGGACGGTCTTGTAGGACACGACTCTCTTTTCCGCACCCGGCTGTAGTGTGATCACTACAGCTGCGAAATTCGGGGTATGGAGCCTAGCCGCGGTGGAGCGCTCCTTGTGCCGCTGCCGCTTCTCCCTCCTTTTGGTGGCTCTCTTTGCCTTACCCGCCTTTTTCTCTCCGGCCACTTGCCATTTGGCATCGGCCGGAAGAAATTCAGGAGGCGGTGGCGGCCGTCTCTCCACCAGGGCTTGTGCCCTCGCCACCTGCGCATTCGCCCCGCCCTTGGTTAGCCCCGACAAGCCCGTTTTGGCCGTGGCAGCTGCGGCTGCAGAATACGAGGCAGCCTTCCGCTGGTCGGAGGCTGGCTGGCTCGCTGCTAACGGGGGGCGCAGGACGATGGCCTCTAGAGCGGAGAAACGACTCCGCAACGAAGCCATTTCCTGCCGCACCAGGGTTAATACCTGGTCTTCAGCAGGCACGTGCCGCCCCTGCCCATGCTGATGCCCCCCCTGCGGCTCCACTCGGGATTTGACTGGGGCACCACCTTTGCGAGCCTCTTGGCTCTTTGGACCTTCTCAGCTGGGCAGGCTCGGCTCGGCTCGCCGACCTCCCTGGTGGAGGGCCCTCTGTCCGCCCGACCCCTCGTCGGAGGACGACCCCGAGTTGGGGCGCTTCGAGTTTCGGAAACACCCTCGCTTTCTCTCGACCACCTCTTCGCGCTTCGAGCTCCCGGAGCTCTTTGCGCCTGATGTAGCGTCGAACTCCGACCCCGCATCGCTCTCTTCCCCTTGACGTCCAGTTTTTTTGGTTTTTAAAAATGTGTCCATATTGTTCCCACGAGTGTGGGGGATGTATTCAGTCCACCTAGGTTCACCCCCTGTCCCTAGGTAAGTGTTCATTTATAACCCAACTATGGGTCCACTGGTACCCTGGTTGGGGGTGCGCTCGCGACTGATGCGCCACCTACAACTAAAAAGTTGCAGATGCCTCAGCCATTGATACCCTCGCTGCGCACCAAAACTTGATGTTAGAGGTTTTTTTAATAGAGGTTATCCTCGCGATCCGGGCGACCAAGCCAAGATCCTCATCCAGTTCCAAGTCACAAAACATGACTGTGATCTCTTTGCGGATTACGATTTCGACGGTTACACTCAGGAGAATCGCTTCTCCCGCTGCTAGCTCGCTGGCAGAGTAAGTGCACCCGCCACGCAGAAATTCGCCACAGTCAATACCCTCTCCGATACATGGAGAGACTATTGGCCGTGCCCAGGATGCACCGGCCCGACGACTGCTCTTTCCCCCGAACGTATTCGCAGGGAACCAGCAGCAATCAGGCACACGAGGAGGTTTTCTGCACGCACACCATGACGGTCCCTTGCCAATTAATTTATGAAAATATTACGTATGTAAGACAAATTCTACATCTTTTTAATAAAATAAGTGATAGACATAATTTTAATACTAAAAATAAAGATAAAATATATCAACCATTTATCAGATTTTCTAAAGTACATATATTATATCTTTCATGGGGTAGTGTGCTAAATGTTACAACTAAATACCTTGTGCCTACATTGCAATTAAATAAAATAAAATTTAAAACTCGTATTGAAAGTACACTTTGTAAATTAGCTTATTACAAATTAGAGGATTATATCCAAGATGCTTGGAAACATGCTGGTCTTGCTTCATAGGACAAGCTAGAGTCTAGACAATATCAAAGTGGTTGCTACTTTAATTGTATAATTTATTATTTTTGACATTGATTTTACCTTCCGTGCTTACCTTAACTCACAAACTGACCTATAACTTCAGTAAAAAAAAAAAAAAACTTTCAAAATGTTTGTAAATATGTGAGCACTATATATCTATCACATAATTAATTTATCTGTCATTGCTTCATTTTTAATTCTTTCGTTCTTTTTACCTATACATAATAATTATATAATAAATGTACCTATACAAAATATTGTAAACATTTTAAAAGAGTAATGTTTGAGTTTCTTGCCCATACCTTTTGGAAGAGGCGACTAGAATCAATTCTAATTTTATGTCAATTTTGACGTTCAAATGTGCCTTATGTGCCTGTTATAAATAAATAAATTAACTTTGACTTTGACTTCATTGTGCGATCTTGTAGGAGCTGACACGCATTCTGCGAAAGATTGAGGCTCACCGGTTTCGGATGATGGCATAAAAGCCGTCAATCCTTGCCTCAGAAAACATCCCCGAAACGCAGCAGCCCCGCCAGCACCCTGTACGCATTGTTATACTGCACAAGTAGGGCGTTGTATGACCTTTGCGTATACCTAACCCACAACACCACGACTGGCAGTCAGCTCTAAACAGTGTCATTTTTACCTGCTTGCTACACCGTCTAAATATGCGGATCAGCATATTACATTGGACAGCCCTGCGTTCCCTCTCAATGTCCAAGTCATCACTCAAGTCATCGGTGATCCAATATAATTTTCAACACAATTTAAATACCTGGGTATTTAAATTGTGTTGAAAATTATATTGGCTAATGCTGAATCTGCGTTCATCTAATGCCTGTTTTGAAAACATTGTGATGTGATTGCGCTTAGGTATAATTATCTAGTAGGTAGTTGTGTTGGGGTAGTCCACCGTATGATGAAGAAAATCAGAAATCAAAATGGCAGGTAGAACCTGAGTAAGAAATCAACGTTGGCGCCTAAAGTCACGACCAAATAAGATTTATTTTTTAATGTATTTATTTCATATTAACCTGTTAATTTATTATACATACAATCCCATACCGACATACAATGTGCTACAAAGTCGTAGAACACGACTCGATCAAGATGCAATAGATTATTAAAACCAATTGAAAAAAATGCAATCTTCATGAGTTTTGAACACCTGTCCTCATAATTATTTATGGAGATTATTATCGTGCGTAATAATTCACTAAGTTTCAATTGAGCGCTAAGCTCAGCCAAGCTATTATTGATGTTGATTTAATAACTACACGCTATTTTCAACCTTATACCAGTACCATAAAGTTAAAAATTATTTTCGGTGGTATTATTCGAGAGCCAAAGTAATTGAAATCTGTAAGTCATGCTAAAATTCATTATATAAGTCTTAAAGATCTAATAAGTTTGGCCGATCGAAAAAAAAGATATAACCATAATTCGAAATTGTACTTTCGGAATTATTCTCAAACCATAAGATCTGTATAAACCACAAGTTATAATACCTAGGTATCAAGTAACATCCGCTTTATCTTGCGATACATTAACGATTAGAAATTCTAGTTTATACATAATTATTGACTCTATCATGCAATTATCGCCAGTGCACACATAAAGTTATATATTCGGGGTGGTCTAAGTGGTATACAGATATATTAAGGGGATGGACAGAACACCATCCACCTGTATATCTTGCTGGCGAGTAGACAAATGGAAATTTGAAAAATATATTTATTTACTTAGCCAAGTTACAAGATGATTATTAACATTAACTAAATTAAATTAAAACTAAGTTAAGCTTAAAAAAGGCCCTCGGGGCATTGTACCGAGGATGCTGGCGGCATTTCCTCGCTGAATTGCAATGCTGATGCGTTGCGCGAGAAAGCCGCCACTAGGGCCGATGCCTGCCGGGGTCGCGGGAAGGTACTAAAGGGTCACCGAGGCCCCTGGCAACACAGGCAACAGGAAGGAATATGGGTGGGTTTTAGTCAGTAAGAGTCTGACACACGGCGGGAGAAGTTATTTGATGATTACCCATCCAAAAAAAAAAGGCCTGTCGAGAAGGTCCAGGTATTTAACAAAAAAAAAGGTCTACAAAATATCTAGTCTATTAAGACTACAACGTTCTCACATTCACAAGGTACTAAAGAATCCATGTAAAATAATAAAAATAAAAACCTATTTAAATTCTAGTTTATAGATTCATATTCTAGTGAAGCAATTGTTGATGAAAACTATATCAATTAGGTACCTACTAAATAAGTAAAAACTATACACGATGAGGTACAAAAAGATCAAGAGAAAACAAGGTAAGTACGTTGTCAATTAGTAAAGAAAAGAAAATCCTCCCAGGGTGGTTTATTTTACAGTTATCACGATTCTTCTATCGTTCTAGAATACGTTGCCACTAAGTACGAGTAGGTATAACATAATAATTATTATAGAAATGGTAACATTTTGGTTTGGACATTCTATGCAATTCCAGTCAAATCATTTCACTGCAGATCAAAGGCCTGTGCCTCGTTTTCACAATGTAATTAATATTGTATTCACTCAACAAAAAAACGCAGATAATACCTGGTAAATATAAATTGTTTACGACATAAGATAAAATAAACAACTGAATCTGACTGCAATTAAGTTTCAATAAACGCACTCTGACAACCTAAAAGCATTTTGCCGCCTCACTGTATCAAACCCGTGTCTAGATTTACATTTTAATTAATACAAATAACATCTCCACAACTATAGACGGGTAAAAATCCCTTCTGGGCGTTTGACTCGTGACTAGACTGACTCTTTAAATATCGATAGTTTTATCGATAAAGAAATGATTGAATAGAGAATTACGATATAATCAATCTTTATTATTGTAGCCGTAAATTATATTATTTTGAACACAAATTCTGTTATTAGAATACCTCATAATATTAAGGACTTTGATTAGGATAGAATTCATTTGCCCGAAATTGCTCTGAGTAGCGGTTAATTAGTGATTGACGCTCGATTTGCAAAGGTTTAACAGATTGTCACATTTCTATTTAAAAATAATGGTCGGTAGTCATTTAAAATCTATCAATTTATGATTTTGGAAACATATTTCAAATCATTTTTAATGTACCAAAGTAACATTCGCATCGATTCAAGGGATCTACAGACTGACTTGTAATTTGACGTATTCCTTCCAGGACGTGAAAGTGTAACCTATTTGTAATAATTAAAGCCTAGGCGAAAATTCATGGGATTCGAGAACACCCAACTTTTACGTATGTTTATAAATTCCCAGAATTCGTCACTAACGAATTCGTCACGTTTCTGTAAACTCTTTAATTGAATTGGCCTCCATTGCTATTTCATTGGGTAGGTACCTAATACTTTAACGAACCTTTCGATTTAACCAAATATTCTTGAACATCAGACACTTAAAAGTTCGCGGGAATGTACTAAAGGGTTACCGAGGCCCCTGGCAATAAAGGCAACGGAAGGAATACAGGTGGGTTTTAGTCAGTAAGATTCTGACACACCCTCCCGCTCCGCCCAGAGCGGGAGAAGTTATTTGATGATTTCCCACCCAAAAAACAGAGACAAAGACACTTAAAAGTTAAAGAAAGAAGTTTACTAACCATTTTCAAAAGTCATCTACGTAACTACGTACATGAGTTTTGACACCAGTTATCTTAAAATTTGACAATCGTGTTATGCGTGCAAATTGCGGGGAAGACATCTTTATTTAATCAGCTATCTAACGAGGTACAAATGTAAAGAAACATATTTAGAGGTACCGATGAAACAGTCAATAATGCTAGCAAAAGTCGATTTAGCAAATTGATGAAATATTCAAAAATTGTGTGTAGGCAATTCAATTTTAGAGTTTAGATATTTAGTGATGAATTTCGGGATTTTTCAATATACCTACATAAAAATTGGGTTTTCTTGAAAGCCATGAATTTTCGTCTAGGCTTTATGGGTTGATTAATTGTTGGAAGTGGGTTACACTATTACGTCCTAAAAGGAATGCGTCGAATTACTTGTCACCTTGTATAATAATTCCACAAACGATAGATAGTATCGACATTAAAGGAGCATCTCTCGCTACAGATATTACTCGGCCTTCTTGGAGAATCATTACTGTCCGTATGTTTGTTTTGCAAGCCTTCGGAAACTGACGATTAAGGAGAACGAAGATAACAGATGCAGCCGATCAACTGAGACATGCAACTGCATTATACTTATTAGCGAAATGGCTCGATAAAGAATTAATGTAGGAAATATTCAACGAGTAATTGTTGGATACGTAAACGGTATTTTTGTGTAATCATGAGATGTATAATTTTATGCTTAAAGATCAGGTGGTTAAGGTTTTCCTTGTTGATATGGAAATAATTTGGGGAATGAACAAAATGGCCAGTAATCCGTTGATGGATATAAACTTGAGTCCAGCGTCCGTCCTGAACAGGTCCGTTTTTTTGGGGAGGCAGTTTATCATATTATGTAATGCAATGCAAATGCAAGATATCAAGATATATATATATATATATATATATATATACAAGCCTGATCTGCAGAGATCTATGCTATACGAACGACTTTATTTTTTGATACTGATTGGTTTTATCCTCGTTTGGAACCTCATTTTCGGAAGTGTTTGGTTGGAATCATCAAACACCAATATAACAAATAGTATGGTGCTCGATGACAGCTACAGGTTTGTTTACAAAATGCTACATAATATTTACCACTTTTTGGGTGGTTAGGCCCAAAATAAAAAAATCAAACAGAGATTCATATTTAGCCGGATATTTTGCCCTGAAAGCCGGACACACTGGATTTTAAAAGTTTTTAATACTTTTGTATTTATTACTGTTATTTATTTGAGACTTACTCTACTCTTAATTACATATTAAGTTGTATATTATGTTATTTTAAATCACATTTTGTTCTTACTAAAGTAATTTGTACTTTCGTAAGGGCGCGTACACATAGAACGTCCGTTTTACAGGTCCGTTTAAACATATATGTTATTAGCGTATGTAGTTGTATGAGCGAATTCACACAGAATACAGTATTCTGGATCCAGTAAAAAATACTGATCCGACAAAATAAGCAGCAATCCGTTTTACATGTCCGTTTAAACGTATATGTTATTAGCGTATGTAGTTGTATGAGCCAGTTCACACACATGACAGTATTCCGGATCCATTCTCGTAGAAATTAGGCGATACACTGAACTGCTGTGTGAATATTACCTCCAGCAGCGACGGATCTGTTAAAAAAGATCCTGTAAAATCGGACGTTCTATGTGTACGCGCTCTTAGGCAACATTTTGCGGGTCGGGGTCGACCAAAAACCTAACAAAAGCTGGACAGGCCAGACTTGTATATATTTGGCCGGACACGATTGTAAAAAGCCGGACACCTAGCAACCCTAACCACTTTGGATGTTTAAACTGATTACTCAATTTAAAGAAGGTATCAGTACTTAAACTATATTTCAAAAGCCAAAGTAAAATAAAGAAAATGATAAGTACTTACAAGACTAGCCAAAAAATTCAGCATGTAAGTATGAAGGTTCACTAAATTATAAATGGTTTTGTGCGAGGCAGTAGTGAGCATTTCCTATTATTTTATTTTAACGTTTTTTTGTAATTTGCAGGTCGGTGTCGGGCTGATTAAATTGTCCGAATGTCATGACTTCATGAAATAGTCATTAAATATGGCAATACGAACTAAAAGTGATGATTTTTATGATTATAATTCTATAAATAAATATTTGATACGGCCGCGAATTATATTTAGATCAACCTAAAACCTGATACTAAGCTTGAAAATGCAAAAAAAATAAGAAAATTTGAATTTCGCGGGCTTCCCTGACGCTTTCACCTTAACACCCACTTGACTGCACAGTTATTTAATAAATCATTTTCGATGATGCCTACATTCAAGTACAATTGTATTCTCTTGTCTCTTTTGTTAGTTTTGAGATTTTAATTGGTATTAAGTGTCAATGATCCCTTTCTATAAGTGCAAGTAGGTTAAGTGTTAAGGGTTGCCACTTTGCTGATTAGCGTGTATAATTTCGACTGTAGGTATTGAACTAAGCTTTTTTTTGGGCTTTAATTCATTTCTTTAATTTTACTAATAACAATGACGCAAAAACGAGCAATGAAGACAAAGTAGCTACAAAATACATTCTAAGATGGTAATGTGTAATAATTATGTTCGTTTTTGATGGTCCCCCTTAAAGTCACCACTCAACACACACACACAATATATTTGTGTTCTCAATTTCAAAGAAATAACTAATTAATATTTAACCTCATGAAAGCTGAGAAAGAGAAACAAATAAAATATCTCAAATTAGCACACGAGGTTGTTGACATGTGGAATGTGAACTCGGCTGTCATTGTGCCGATTGTCGTAACGGCCAATGGCCTGATGGCCGAAAGCCTCAACCAACATCTCTCGAGGCTCTCGTTAGGCGGCTGGATCAAGGACTTGATTCAGAAGGCAGTACTCCTCGATACGGCTCGCATTATGAGGAGGTTTTTATCTCTGGAGCCCTAACCATCGGTAGCTTGGACCCTGCTCCCGACACCGGCGGACCACTATTGTTTATATTTTTAAATGTTCTTTTATATCTTTTTAAGGAATATTAAAAAATATATTTTATATGTAAAAAAATGAATAAACGACATAATAATCTTTATTGTCATAAATTAAGGAAACATTTTTAATTCCCTAGCTCCTGCGCTAGTGTACACTGTATTACAGGAGCTAGTGTAAACACCTAATTTTATGTTACATGTTATTTATGGTATCCAAAGATTACAAAGCGAATCAAAAGCAATAGAAATAATACAATTAAAGTAATGTAACATGCATAATTTAAATTAATATATATGTATATATATATATATATATATATATATATGTTTTAAATGTTTCTGGAATTTAAAGATTGTGTGTAATTATTTATATACATATAAGATGCATAAATAATTACACACAATCTTTAAATTCCAGAAACATTTAAAACAATAAAACCTGTACACACAACCCTATGTAAAATCACTAACAAGAAACCACAATTAAGATTACAACAAATTCGTTAAGCGATCATTCATCAAAGTTGATTGGCAGTTCGTTCATGAGCCGAGATGTTGCTACTGGCGAAATTGCATTACTACTCAATTACGGTAGTTACGCGCCTTTTTGTTAAGAAAATAATCAATGTATAAGGTGCTTCTGAACGTGTCATTGTTTGTTGTAATCGAGGTCAGAGATTGAGTGAGCTCGTGAACTTTGTGTACAGTATGACCGCTCAAATGTTGACGGTGTAGCCATACGGTCTGCAAGAATTAAAGGAGAATTTAAGAAGAAGAAAAAATAAGTCGGTATACGACGGTGACACTGAAAGTTCTTGATAATTGTTCATCAAAAAATGAACAAACTAGCAAGTTATTAGTTTTATTATATATTTTCAAAATAGCTTCCATTTATATCAATACATCGCTGCATCCGATGGTTTAAAGTTCTTTTCTCAGTGGTTGAAAAGAACTTTACCCCCTCGTCCTTTGGGGTCTCTTCGACGGCATTTTGAAACGCAGCCGCAGCCACTGCTTCCTAGGCGCCCATAAAACGTTTTCCTCCAAGTTTTTCTTTTATTTTCGGAAATAAATAAAAATCTCACGACGTCTGACGTCACCAAGTAGTCGATTGTTTGCTTGGCGGTGTGCGACGAGGCGTTGTCGTGGTGAAGGAGGATCCTACTGCGAGGTCGTTTCTCCCGAACTTTTTCCAAGACAAGTTGCAAACAATTGTTAGTGTACCACTCTGCAGTAACTGTTTTTCGATCCTCTAAAACAATTGTTGCGTAATGACCTGTCCTTCGGAAGAACGAGGCCACCATCTTTTTTCCCACGCTTCGACCTCTCTTCATTTTAGTTGGCAACTCCTCGAAAGGAAACACCCAGACTGTCTCTTAGTTTCAGGATCATAACAATAAATCCAGCTTTCGTCACCCGTGAGTATGTCGAACACAGGATTTGAGTCACCTCCGTTAAATCTTTGAACCATTTCACGACACCAATCAACACGACGGAGGTTTTGGGCCTCTGTCAAATTATGAGGTATCCAACCGGGCACAAAGCTTCCTGACCGCTAAATGTTCATGGAGGATTTTGTTCACTTGACTCATACCGATGTCTAAGCTTGTCCGAATCTATGGATAGGCCACTCGTTTGTCAGTCTCTATCATACGCCACACAACACTGATGTTATCTTCAGTCGTCGTCGTAGAAGGCCGTCCCTCACGCAGATCATCGGTGAGATTAGTGCGACCACGTTTAAACTCATTAAACCAGTTGTAAACAGTGGCACGAGATGGGGCTTCATCGTGAAAGGCAATCGAAGGCTATCATAACTTTCTTGTTGACTTAAATGACATCTAAAGTCATACAAAATCATTGTACGAAAATATTCTCGTGGTAAATTCATGCTGACGCGACACAGACAATTTTCAAATTGCCGCCAAATCGTAAACAAATGACAAATGAATAAAATACATACACAATAGTATTGGCAAAGAGTTCCATTTTCAAAATTTGAACTGTTTTTTTTACTATATCGTTTAGAAGTGGCCAGTTCTAAAAACTTTCAGTGTCGCCCTCGTAGTCGACCGTCGTAATTACGAGGTTTTACCTGTTTTGACAAAATTTCTAATTAAATTGAAACACATTAATTTATGAAGCCCGGCGCGTACCCCATGTGGTGCCAAACAATGGAAAATCAATTGTGTCTCATTAGCTGTCCTTGACCGATTAAGGTTGAAACTATCTAACTGTCACAAAGACAAAGACCTTTTCGTTTTATGACGCATAAGTGACATTCAACCTTAGAGTGGTAAAGCAATTATTACAGCGGGCCCTATCAGAATACCAGCGCTGTGGTATTTGTTTTTTTTTTTAAATAAATATCGCAGCATCATGCTGAGATAGGAGCCGTTTTGGCCTCGCACAGGTCTTCTATTTTGTTTTGTTTTCACTATTATATTATTATTTTTTTTATGTTTTCATGCTTTTGTTAGTTTTATGTCCTTTTTTTACTGTTGTATTTCCTGTGCGTGTCCCAAATAAATATTTTTTCTTTCTTTCTTTTTAATTATGAGGTTGACTTGCGTCGGTAGCGTATGTTCGGAGGCACAAGCCTTGCGGTAATTTTCAAAGCGCTTCACTATTTAAGTGGATGGACTTGACTTCGCATTGTTGATGTGCTCCCGGTGTAATGGGGATATCTTGATTGTACATTGGTTGTTACTTGGATGTTGGTATTTCTGTAGATTAATTTGGAATTTTTTAAGGGGTTAACGGAACAATACTTGCTAGTTTAAATAGAACGTTGCTGTTATAACTTTTAGGCAAGTCTCCATACATTATTTGCTGAGCTTGAGACTTCATACCTTCGGCTACTGAGAAACGACGCTTAAAAGTTGTTATAAAATGTAGCTTGTATTTGTTTCTAATAAAGTTTTCATATCAATCAGCAGACCCAATAAAAATGTCTTAAATATTCATAAATCAAAAACATCGCTTGAATAAAGTGATACATTAAAATGTTGCAACATTGTCACAAGCAATTTTATCAACTTAGTCTTTAGAGGTTTACCCCGTAATGGCTGTTCTAAAGAAATATACTGGAGCCATTATACTGGACAATTAATAATCACATGAATCAATACAGTAAAATTTATGGGCGTTCTTGTTACCACAAGAAATCACTTTGTTATTATAGCCAGGGGCTCTGTGAAATTCCTTCTAAGATGACCGTTTATGGGAGAGAAGGGAAGCCAAACATTTCATACAAAAATTCTTGCTGACATATTTTAATATTAATAATGGGATTAACTATGAAAAATGCGGATATTTGTAATATGCAAGAGTTATTTTGTGGTAATAATATTCCGGGTGAATTTTACAGCAGGATCGGTCTCATACCAGCAGTTCCGAAAGATGCTGTGAAATGATATTCTGTATGGATATTTTTTTGGATAAATAACTTATAATATCTGTGTATTATTTTGTAGTTATTATTGTGGTGTGAAAAGTCCCGAGCATATTCGTGTTATATTATGGTACAATTAATATAAAGAATATCACAAAGGCAAAACTATCAAAATATTAAGCTCTTAATATTGGGTTAAATTAATATTAAGCTACCCTCCAAAACAAAAAAAATGCCTATGCCTTCCGGGGTCGCGGGAAGGTACTAAAGGGTCACCGAGGCCCCCTGGCAACACAGGCAACGGAAGGAATACGGGTGGGTTTTAGTCAGTAAGAGTCTGACACACCCTCCCGCTCCGCCCAGAGCAGGAGAAGTTATTTGATGATTTCCGACCCAAAAAAAAAGGGTCAACCAAACCAAACTATTTGTCCCATTCATTGTAATTTTTAGCGTATTTCAGTAGCGATATGAAGATTTGACCCTCCCTACCGACCGTTGTTGTATAAATAGGCTTTTATCCTCTTTATATCGAACACTATCATAAAAGTGTCACAGGGCTGCCGCAAACGAGAATTTACTGCAGCTTCGTGCAAATGAACCGACGATGAAATAAATCGACATCGGATCTGATAGTTGACAAGATAACGCTGATAATTCACGGTCTGTACTTGTTTAATTTTCTTTTCATTGTGTTTCGATTGTCATAAATATTTGATACAAGCGTATGTAAATTGTAGGTACACTGTGTGGCAAGTCTTGCAATCGTGTATGGAGATTTTATGGCGAATATTTTCTGTTTTGAATTGTAACATGACGTGTGTGCTTTGGTTCGTGCTGTGTGGTCTTAGGTACAAATTGACCCTACCAATTCACATAAGTAGTTTGTGGGTACCTACAGTACTGGTCCAGGAGTTATTTGCTTCGTTGTTTTGAGTGGCCAAAGCCTTTTCAGATTGGGAGGTGGTGAGTTAGATACAATGTATATTTGTTGTAACCGCCTGGTTGGTCAAGGTCGCTACTGTTGACCATGTAAGAAGGAAAGAAAGAAAGAAAAATATTTTATTTGGGACACCCACAAGTAATAAAAAGAAACTTCGTATAAACAAAAAACAACAAATAAAATCAATAAAAAGGACTTGTGCGACGCCAAAAAGGCTCCTATCTCAGCATAATGCTGCGATATTTAGAAAAATAAATACCGCAGCGCTGGTATTCTGATAGGGCCCGCTGTGATGCTACGGAAACATCTACGGACTCATATAAATCCCACCAGGGGAATAAAAATAATTTATAATAAATAAAAACCGTAACTATGTAGATGTACAGTAAATATTACGATTGACTCCGACGCTCCAACTTCACTTATCCATGCCATAAACTATTGTCTATGTTGTATGACAACCATGGGGTCCTGGGTTCGATTCCTGGGTCAGTAGCAGCCCGGAGTCTGGATTTGTGGCCAGTTGATGGCAACTGGTTCGCCTCCTGATATGTAACTGGCGAAATGTGGGTGTACTATAGGTATAGCTCTGTCTAACTCTGCGGGGAATGTTGTTTGGTTATATTTGTTGTTTTGAAGCTTCACTGGAAGCCCATATTGGGTTGGATCTAGTATCGTTTGGCAGGAGTTGGGGGGTAAAAGGTGCTAAAGTTGGTAGGGTTTGGATCCCCGATTATAACGTTACCACTCTTATTAAAAGGTAATGCATATTTTTCGAGAAATTAATAAAAAATGTTTCTAACCTCAAATCCGATAAGAAGCGAAAAACGAAACGTTTAAAATGGGCGATTGACAACCAAATCTGCCCCAGCATCTGTAGTCAGTATCCAGTATCCAGTATCAGTATTTGTAGTCAGTCCATGGTATAAAATGTCGGGCAAATTCGACACGGAACGTAAACAATAAAACATGTATGCCATTTGCGTCATGTGTCACTGTCATTTGTTTTTGATCGTTCCGTTTCTCCCCAAGTTGCGTGAATTTTTTCTCTGTGTTTGTACTTCCACTGATCGTATATGTGTACAAAAGGCAATGTTACTACTGTTACTAGGAGAACTTAGGATGCAAGAGCAAGCGAAGCGAGCTCGGGACTTGGGGCACCCCGACTCGGACAGGTTAGGTTCGAAGGGGATGGTGGGGTCTAGTGAGCGAGCGGAGCGAGCGAACTCAGACCTATCTATCAGAGCTATCCCCTTCGAGGTTGTTTTTTTTTAAACCCTAGAGGCCCGCGAAGCGGGTCTCATACTACGCCTTTTAATCGACTTTAAGTGTTTTGAGGTTAGGTTACAATAATTTGTTTTTCTCAAGAACGGTGCGTTACCTTTTCATGGGAGTGGTGCCAGGGGGCAGGGATCACCCCTCCCCCAATCTCCCCCGCGAAGCTGGGCTCATACTACGGCTTTTTAAGCGACTAAGAGTTTTGAGGTTAGGTTACAATAATTTGTTTTTCTCAAGAACGGTGCGTTACCTTTTCATGGGAGTGGTGCCAGGGGGCAGGGATCACCCCTCCCCCAATCTCCCCCGCGAAGCTGGGCTCATACTACGGCTTTTTAAGCGACTAAGAGTTTTGAGGTTAGGTTACAATAATTTTTTTTTCTCAAGAACGGTGCGTTACCTTTTCATGGGAGTGGTGCCAGGGGGCAAGGTGCACCACCCCCCAACCTCCTCCCCCATTCCTCATTCCATTCCCTTTCGTTTTTCGCTTCTTATCGGATTTGAGGTTAGAAACATTTTTTATTAATTTCTCGAATAATATGCATTACCTTTTAATAAGAGTGGTAACGTTATAATCGGGGACCCAAACCCTACCAACTTTAGCCCCTTTTGGGGGGTAAAAGGGGCTAAAGTTGGTAGGGTAACTCCTGCCAAACGATACTAGATCCAACCCATTTTGCTACACAAAGCCACATATTTATGCTATAATAATTATAAATTTACCTTTTTATAATTCTTGTACTACTTTCCTTGCTTCAAACATATGAAATCATATTATTTCTCCAACTTTCTTACATATGTTTGAAGAGCACAGCTGAAAAGCAACACCACAATGAACTGTTTCTAACACTGAAGACTGTATTTTATATTATTAATTTTCTCTTGTTGTAAAATAGCATATCCATTTATCCATTGACATCTTCAATCATAAATTGTCATCTGTCTAATATTTTCTTTCTCTATGAATCGTACCGGCCTTGATAAAGCTAGTTTCAGGCTTACTTCGCTATGTACTCATGTAAACCGTTTTCATTGATCCTGGCAGGCATTCAAACTAATCACTTGAATTATGTTTCACAGAAACTTCTAGAACCTTTGCCAGGATCCAGCGGTGATCGGACCTGACAAGGGTTCAGTCAGTTCAGTTCAGTTCAGTTCGATTCAGTCAGTTCAGTTCTATAGCTTACTTTATTTCTTGTACTAATAATTGTAACGTGTAAAAATATAATCTCTAAAGAATCTCATAGTCTGTGTGATTTGTGATTCACCTTACATAGCCGCCCTCCCACTTCCGCCTTTCGGAGATTTCTAAGGCCGAAGGCGTTATAGTCGCGTGGCTTAGGACGCCGTAGCCGCCCACTCCTGTATGTCTTAGGAGGTCCAGACACTCGTCTCGTGGAGCGTGAGGTGCTGTAGAGTGCCTCCGCAGTCAGCCGTATCGGCGAGATTCGGACTACGCCACCGTATTAGTAGCCCGCTCCAGGACGGAGAGCTCTACCATTATTAGGGCATTCTATCAACGTGGCGTTGGACACTAACACCGATTACACATCATACCACCAACCACATCAACAATACCACTAATTTAGGTACTATATAACAAAACCTCTTGTTTAACAAGGGACGTTTTACTCCTTGGGACAGAGTTGCCGACTGACTGCGAAGGCGGGATCCTCATCTTCGTGCTCCGCCTCGTCTGTCAGCCCTGTGCCACTGCTGCCTGCCGATCCAGACCAACTACCTGCCGACCCTGTCCAGCTGCTACTAGCCGATGCTATATCCTGCCGTCCAAGCGTCCCGTGCACTCGGACCGGAAGCATAGAATAATTTTGATATTTAGTCTAATCTTTTAAATATTTAGTAGTAAGTACTATTACTTGAGTTTTCTTTTTTTAACGTGACTTACGACTGGCCCTCCGGCCAATCGTAACGTTACAATACATACATACATCTTTCTGGCTCGGCGTGCTGTGCTGGTGCTGCTGCTGCGGCTGCAGATAACCTCAAACGGCGCCAGTATAATAACCTTGTTGGTCATTATATTTTCGTCCGTTTGGGGTTGAAACCCTCGGGCCGTGGGGTCCGAGTGCTCACGGCCTTTTTAAGGAAATCTTCAAACGGCTGGTTGACACTTCCCGTGACCCAAAAGCTGGCTTTTACCTTGACCAGAGGCTAAGCATTGCCATACAACGTGGCAATGCCGCCAGTCTCTTGGGTACATTACCAGTCGACAGCGATGTGGATGAATTTTTCGACGCCCTATTTTAGTTTCTGTATAGTTTTAGTTATTTTTATTTATTTATTAGGTAAATTTGTTTTTTTATGTACTCTCATACATACATAAACTCACGCCTTTGTTCCCATGGGGGTAGGCAGAAACTATAGAACGCCACCTGCTACGCTCCTTACATACTCCTTTTGCTTCGTTTACGTTCATACATCTATCGCGTGTATGACCACACGCACGCCGGTTGCGAGTACTACGCACCTGACCTTTGAAGAACAACACCAATGAGGTCACTATATGTCTTCCTGGGAATTATAACCTCGCAATAAAAACGATGAAACTCAAAGGGCCATTTAAAAGGAGTCTTGTACCTTATAAAATGTATTTTGCTGTTGTTTTACTTCATCATCTTACAAATACAAATTAAGGTAGAAGGTATAAATTTATACAGCCTTACCATTGGCTAAACAAAGAGTAACAACTATTGGACCACACACGACATCTCTACATTGTTTCACCCTTAAATAAACTTCTGTACATAAACAGCTGTAATTTTTACAACCGTTTATGACGTTATTGCTCAGCCTTTCGACATGGGTTGCATTCATTTAATATATTACCTCAGTATATACTTAATATACTCTTCCGACAATTATAATATGCCCCATCTTGTTTACTGCGGCGAAATTGCCCACTGTAACATCTTGTAATGAAGTTTTAAAATTTATTGTATGAAATTAAATACTGTAAAAGTTCTCTTAATATACATTATATATCGTAAATGCGGTAAGTACGCGGTGCTTGATGAACCAATTTTAATGAAACTTTAATTGGCTATGATACGATGTGGTGGGAAATTATGAAAAATGTAATGATAAACAGACTTAGAAATCAACCGTTTTCTAAGTCTGTTTATCATTACATTTGCCAATATGGACGTACAAATTTTCCAGGATTGTTATTTGACGGATCTTTAAAAAAATACCTTCAAAGCGTCTAATTATTTTGAGACTAATTATATAAATATTATAACGGTATATTATAACTGGTTATGTTTTTGTTAATAGGCCAGGTGCGTAGTATTCGCAACAGGTGGCGTTCTGTAGTTTGTGCCCGAACTCATGGAAAAAAGGCGTTATTTTATGAATGTATGTATTTAAATTGTTATTCTTCCCTTAAATCATATAGTCCAGTAAGCCGGAAAATACTGTAAAATCTAGAAAAGTTTATAAGCATCTCCGATTTAAAAAAAAAAGTTTGTACGTGTTCCTTAGAACCCTCAGGAACATTAAAAATATAGGGTAGTTTTCCCACCCCCAAAGCATCCGCAATAGTAAAAGTGATAAAAAATAAATAAAAATTTCACCTCGGAAATTGTCTCTCGGGAGTTTTCGGAGTCGCCGATTACGAATTCGCGGTCATAAATCGAGTGAGGGTGGTTGCACCCAATTAAAACCACCCCAGAAGTGACACTTTTTCCACATTTTCCGGCTTATTTACTGGGGTAATACGTACCCATATTAAAATCATTGACCCGCGTATAAACATAACTGATAGACAGCGCGGGCGTTGACAATCGCAAAAACCTGGATCATGTGTCTAATACGGTTTTTCTTCATCTTTCGTGAATATGGCTATAGTATAGAACAGGTTAAAGCAGTGGTAAGTAATAAGTAAAGTTGGAAGCGAAGTGACGTTCGAAAAGTGCTGATTCTAAACCTAGTTTGAATAAATGACTTTTGATTTGATTGATTTGAAGCAGACTAAACAATTTGCAATAAGCTAGTGCTAATTTTTGTTAGTCAAGTGTTCCTCCTGCCAGCTAAATGGTTGTTTTTGAATATGTGAAAAAACTCATGGCAGTAGTGTATACACAATTTTTTTTTCCTTTTAGTTTAATGAGACCATCATTAAACAGTTTGAGTACTTTATGCGGCCTACCCAAATGTCTTTTCTTTGGTATTGTCCGTCAAATCATTGACCTCCTTTTAAGTATTGAGTTGCCTGATAACTGACAAATGCGTGCACTGACTGGACAGGCCCACTCAATCTGTGTGGTTCTTTCCTCAAAAGACCATTTCAGACACAACCTACATGGTCCTCAAATGATCTGACCAAGATTATGTCCGGATTGCTAAATGTGTAGGCACATTGACATTGATGAATTTTATTTATGCAATGACATGAATATTTACTCTGTGAAGTATTATTTTAACACTTCACATTATTAAAAATGTGAAGACTATGCGTGACCATTGCAGACACCTATCTACGTGGTCTTCACATGATCTGACGAAGATTATGTCTGGACTTTAAAAGAGACTGTGACCTCTGAGTTTGTTTCAGCCTCATCTAGTTTAAAAAAAAAAACTGTTTACAAAAAAAAAAACAACCGACTTCCGAAATACTACAAAGTGAAAAATAACTTTAATTTCGGAATTCGGTGTCTTTGGATCTGTATTTGAGTTTTTTGCCACCGACTTCCGAAATTAAAGTTATTTTTCACTTTGTAGTGTTTTTGGAAGTCCGTTGTTTTTTTTTTTTGTAATATGTTTTTTGTTTTTCACTTAGTGGGTCAGTTTGAATTTTTTGTAAGTTACAATAGCCATCGACCAGTCAACTGCTCATCACCTTTTACGAAATATTGCTTTTCTTGATGCAGGGCTTAGCAACCATATTAAAGAACCTAATCGAATCGCAACTCGTTAAATACTTCTTATTAGGTAGGTAGAAATCGGCGAACATAATGACATACAAAAAAAACGTCGAATTGATAACCTCCTTCTTTTTGAAGTCGGTTAAAAATATGATTGTCGTGTAAAAGTGTTTGTACAAACCTACTTACAGAAATAAAATCATTTATCATTTAACGAAATTAAAAGGAAAACTATCACAGTTAAGTAGGCTTTACCCGTTAACGAGTAATAGCCGACTGACTTATATTTTATTGGACAATTTATCGTGACGTATGGGAGAACAGGTTATTCAACTACCGTGTTAATTTTGTTTTTGGGATAAATTCATCCCAATCACGTAACCCTTCATTGTGCGTGGTCCGACACGCACGTGGCCGGTTTTGTCGTGATATATTTTAATATATATTTAAGGCTTCTACATACTGAGGTGATATCGCGGGCGCGACAGTCATATTGCTGCCTGTCGCGCACGCGATATCGCCTCTGTATGCAGGAGCCTTTAAGCTGGTAGTGCCTACTAACAGTAGCCTGTTTATTAACCTTTAAACACGTCCTTACCTCAACATTACCATTATGGACCGCAGGCGCATTCTGCGTATAACCTACATTTAATTTGCATTCGCAATACCGACTAATTACTATCTTTTTAACTTGCGTGCCATTTGTATGAAAAGGTTAGCAACATGTGCACTTTATTGCAATCTTTAAGGTCTATGTGTCTGTTGCTTTTTGCGGTATGAAAAATATGAAAATATACCTACACAAAATTAGGCCGGTTCCTTCTATCTAAGATGCTTCATCGGTACCTTAATTACGTAACACACTTTCATCACGATCCGAAAGATTTTAAAGAAAATAATAAATAAAAGATAATCCAGTGCTTCAGAATTTTTCAAACATATTATATGTTTGAAAAATTCTCTGCTCAACAACGTATGCAGCGCGATGAATGATCTTGCACTGTCAAAATGAAAGGCATTTCCATTGTTAGCGTGTCACGCAATTGCCCCGCAGGTTCCCGTGAACGTTCAAAATGTATTGACGGGATGAAATAAAGGGCACGTACCAAACACTATCTCCGAAAATTCGGAAACATTTTTCCGGAAAAGGGGGGGAATATAAAACTACTCGAAAAAATTTGTATATATGACGAGATGAAATAAAAGGCACCTACCAAAACTGTCTCCGAAAATTCGCAAATATATTTCGGAAATATTTTTAATATAAAACTACTGGAAAAAGTTGTATCTACGAGTATTTGTCAGATTTTTTTGCCATTAAACCTGTTACCCATTTATGAAATATTCTACGTAAACCTAGTAAATGCAACAAAAACCTTCATTGAAGAATACAAGCGTCTTGGGTCTCGCAGGCTCCGGGTCTCGCATACCCTTGTTAATTTAATTTGAACATGCCATCTGTCGGTCGAGCGTCTGAAGGGCCTATCCAATTACAAGTGCCATACAGCCTAGCCAGTATATCTTGACAGACGGCGAATTATGGAACTAAATTTAAATGTTCCAAGTTTGACATATTGTCGACATTTCTCTTTGCAAGCAACGACGCTGTTAAGTGTCATGATATATTGGACACCCTGTATGTAAAATGCCTTTGCATAACCCTTTCGAAATGCACTTGGGGAATCAAAGGCCGAAGTTTAAATGGTCCGATGGAACTTGAATCTGATGAGCATTCTTTAACTTTAAAATGTTTTGGGTGAGCTTTGATTTGGTAGAACCGTTTTCTCTTAAAAATAATTGCCGGTTGTAGCCGATTTTTGGGTGTCTGCCCAAACGTCTGAGTGTTCCACATTTGTCACTTAGTATCTTTTCTTTCGTTTTATTCGAGCGAAAAATATGTGTGGGCTTTAAAATACACAAGACACCAAAAAGCCTGTTCATGCCTCATTCTTAAAATCTTGATTCGAAAAATAAAAAGTTTAGTTTCAGTTTCTTTGCTCTTTCCATTGCATCATGTCTTAAGGCTTGTGCAGACTAGCTCGATATCTTGGGCGCGACAGGTAACAATATGCTTGTTGCGCCCGCGATATCGCCCCAGTCTGCACGGGCCTTTATTGTCTTTCCATATAAGATTTTATGTCTTATTTCGCACATTTTTTTTTTAATTATTTGTTTCTGTATTCTATCCGTGTCGTCCATCATATATCAGAATACCAGCGCTGCGACATTTATTTTTTAAGTGTTGCAGCATTATGCTTAGAGGAGCCTTTTGGTCTCGTACAGGTCTTTTTGTTTTTTTTTTTTAATTTTACTTGGTTTTTGTTTTTTTTTTATGTTTTTATGAGTGTTTTTTTAGTTTAATATGTGATCTCTTGTGCGAGTCCCAATAAATACTTTTTCTTTCTTTCTTTCTAATTTAAATCTCAATAAATGACAAAATAAATGTCACTACAGACATTTTACAGCTACAAAAAATATGCCGAAAACTAGCAAGCAATATAACAATCAATAATTCCGAGTACCACCTAAGTGATTCCTAGACACAATTATTATTCTTTAAGCCATTATTGCCACAAAATAATCAAGGACCACCTTAAAACCAACATTGAAAAATCAATTTTTCTTTGTCGAGACATAGTAATTGCGACTCCATCTTACTGACACAAATTGCGGGCAATTGCACCTGGCCGGTTGGACGCATCGCCAGCTATTTATATTGCACACTATAGGAATAAAAAAGAAAAATAAAGTCGTTCGCTATCCTCCACATTGGCATTGCGTTGAGTTATTTAAAATCGCCTGAGAAATTAATCTTGGTTAAGGCTTACAGCTTATTTTGTAGGTGATGGTTTGCAATCTGATTTTGATTTGAGGAGTGAGTTTGTAATTTAAGCATTTGTGTCTCTGATTTAAAAAGTCTTTGTTATCCTGACATTTTGTTAGCTACAATCAAGATAGTAAATTTCTATCGTTTACTCGGCTCTTTATCTCTAACATCTTTAAATAATTATGAGAAGCAGGTTTTTGACTTTTGTGATAAGCCCATAACCTTCCGAGCAAACTCTCACATCACACATAATCAGCCTATATAATATTTTTCCACTGCTGGGACAGACCTCCTCTCTGTGAGAGGGAGTGGGCCTTAATCCACCACGCGGGGCCAGTGCGGGTTGGTAGATGGCACATATCTTCGAATTTTTGGTTCTAGGACATGCATTCCTTCACCGTTTTGAGAGCAGTGGTGATGAAATAATTTACAAAAAGTAAAGCACTGCTCTCACACACGAATAAAATTTAAATCCTTTTCCTTTTCTTCACCAGATACATTAATGTTTTCTTCATTTAAACGATCACATACATATATTACACAAGCACCGGGTGGTTAACATAAAGTATTTATTTATTTGTATCTATAAGTATATTAAAACAATCCAAATTTCCAAAACTTTGTTAATATGGCACAAATTATAATATTAATAAGTTTACGAATACGATAACAAACTAATCATTTCAGCCGTCAAATCTTTTAAGCACAAAATATTTTTATTAATGTAAGAAAATAAATTAAATTTTCGTATTAGAAACAGTAAATATTTATATTGACATAAAAACTTGATTTTCGTTTACATGTCCGTCGCGAGAAAGTAAATTTGTTTATCTCGTTAGGAAAATATAATACACAATAAAATTTTATGTTATTGTTCAGCCGTTTCATTAATAAAAAGAACCCGTTGTTGGGTACTTTATGATAATATGGAGGTCATAATATTGTGAACGACACGTTTCGTATGTGTTCGGAAATAATTAGCATACTCACTGAAATAAATTAAATTTCGTTGGGTTCTGGGAGAAAAACATACATATGCTAGCTAAAAGTGTTACAAGAAACAGGTAGCTTATTTAGGCGCTAGTTTATTTTATCCTGTAATGCATGATTCAAATTATTATCCCCTTTGCAAAAATATTGAGATTATTCATACCACAATTTTTGAATTAAAAAAATACCGAGATTTTGATTTTACTCGAGACATAGTGACAATCACCACTGCTCTCAAACCGGCATGTCCTAGAACCAAAAATTCGATGACGTGACATCTATCAACCCGCACTGGGCCCGCGTGGTGGATTAAGGCCCACTCCCTCTCACAGAGAGGAAGTACTCGTATGTGTCCCAGCAGTGGGAACATTATAGGCTGATTATGTAAGTAGTGACAATGAAGTAAGATTTTGTATGAAAAATAGAGGAGTATTTTTTAAAGAAACTCAACTCAAAGTAAACGACTAAGATATCAAGATAACATACTTTACGATATACCTACCACAAACGATTTAAAAGGTGTGATTCAAAGATAACTACATAGATTCTCTGCGTTTAAAACACCATAAAATATTTAACAGCTCTTAAGTTGGTGTTAAAAACTTCCTAAACGCCATATTCTTCTGAATTTTTATTACCTTACTTATAAGCGCAAAGTGAGTTTGTGAGTAAATAAAAACTTATGACAAACGATAAAGTTGTTCTACTCAAGTAAAAGCTTATCTGCGTTTAGCGTTACATTTTATTCAACAGCGTCGTAAAAAATAAGTTGAAAACTTTAATTTTCCGAGTTACTTCAAGGTAAACCAAAGGTATAAAGTGAATTCCTAAAGAAAATTGAGTCTGGAATTAGTTGTTATTACCTACTCTTATTTACTTGCTGTAGACAAATAAGGAAATATATTGATAAATATTTTGGCGTGTCAGATTATTTTAAGTGGGATCTTAAGTGCGCTAAGGTAGCCTTTTTTTTTTGGGTGGGATACCATCAAATAACTTCTCCCGCTCTGGGCGGAGTGGGAGGGTGTGTCAGACTCTTACTAACTAAAACCCACCCGTATTCCTTCCGTTGCCTGTGTTGCGGGGGCCTCGGTGACCCTTAAGTACCTTCCCGCGACCCCGGCAGGCTCTATGGATCGGCCCTAGTGGACCCCTACATTTGTGCTGACGACATCTCTTTGAGGCGCGCGTGGAATACAACGCGCCGTCGACCCGGGCCTGGTCCTTACCGGACGGCGAGCTACCCATTGCTCACCGTCCGCAAGCCCGCGCCTACGGTGGCCGGAAATCCGCCCGGGATTCCCGACGCCCAGGGCGTCTCCTGCGGCGGCTAGATGCGAGAGGGAGCAAAATTTGCCTTTCCCTCAACCGTCCTGCCTCCTCCGCCGCGAGCATTACTGCTTCGCAGAAAGAGGTGACGGCTGCCCATGCCCTCTCACTCCGTACCATGGCCTGAACCAGGGCCGGACGCGAGAGATCTCTGCCGCCGAGCGCTAAGGTAGCCTGCGAAATTAAATATATCTTATGTTTTTTGCAATTTCGCGGACTACCCTGGCGGTTTCGCCTTGATTGGGACGACCCAAACGCGTAGCACAGTAGATAAACTAAAGGTATAAAGAATGAAAAGAAAATTAACAGTGGCTTGTATTTTTTTTATTGAAATTCTTGATTTATTTCAGGTTTAAATAACATAGCATCACGCCTTGTTTCCCCTAAGCGTTGTGTACCTGTAGTACACCGCATTTTGCCAGTTATGTTTTTAAGTCCAATGTAATAGGGGGCGAGCCTATTGCCATCAACCGGGCACAAATCCAGACTCCGGGCTGCTACTGAGATTTTCCAGATAGAAATACCCAATAACACTTTGCACGACCCTGGAGTCGAACCCAGGACCACATGCTCAGCAGTAGCGCTTGCGACCACTAGATCAACGAAGCAGTCTTTAGGTAGTCTTTTATTTCAGGTTTATCATCAGAATATTCCTCGGGATGAAAGGATTTTTCTCCTCCAGAGAAACATTATGATAATGAAGGTATAATGTAGGTAAATATAGGTACATACATTCTACCAGAGATCCTTGAGTAGTTTTCATGGGCTGATCACGGCACGGTGTCCTTAAGAGTCCTACCTTGTCCGATTTCCAAACAGAGGGTATGTATTCAAAGTTGCGTTTCGATTAGTTTCATGTTTCCTAACCTGCTGTGTAATGGAAACATTAGCTTGCAAGGTGCCCATTACACACGATTAGCACGTGTTCGCAGCTGGTTTTATGTTGTTTACACTAGATAGATAATGCTAGTAGATAAATCTGTCAAGCGTGAGTTGGTGTTAGTCTTCGAGGGTTCCGCGACCTTGTTAAGAGTTTTGACGTGATTTTCATGCCTAAATCTGTGAATCTGTGAGTTTATTGATTATAAAATAATTTGATTTTATTTAAATAATTATAAGTGAAAAATATTGCTTTGTGGTGTCAAAATATGAATATATTCATTTTAAATTATTAATAATATTTATTACATGTGTTATGTTTGACGTGTAAATGTGTTTGTAAATGCCTACTTACAGAAATAAAATCATTTATTATTTATTTATTCATTGTTAAAATAAGAATAATATTTTTTTAATGCAGAGTTAGAAGCTTTACTTGCTCTTCATAAATTTGAACTTGGTTGTTCCTGGATATTTAAACAACTTGACGACGTACATAATTTCATTATGAATAAGAAATACCTAAAAGCCAAGGGACATATACAACTGAATAATTCAATTTACCTGCAACTTAATAATTCAATTTACCTGCTCATTAAAAAAAGAAAAAACCGGTAAATAAAATTGTAGCACGTAAATACTTCGCCCGCACATTCTTGATACGCCGCAATTATCAGCGCCATTTTGTCGACGGCCTATTTGTTTTAATGCCAGAAAATAATTAACCACACTACAATTTCAACTTAATGCTTTATATCGCCAACGTAGAATTAAGTTCCCCTTTCATAATTATCTCAATTTTATATTTTCAATATTTGTGAAGGACTGTGAAATCATTTCGTTTTGTGGGTAGTATGACATTTTGTAAACAGTAGCGTCGTGGTGAGCGACCACGAGACGCCTGTCGGCGTTCGAGTAAGTTCGTTTTGTGTTATTAAGTTTATTTTTGTAATGGGTTTTAAAGGTTATTATAAAACATTGAATTTTGGTATCATAATAAGAGTATAATTAAAATAGTGATATCTTTCTTTATTTTTTTTTTATGCACCTGAATATACTATTTCAATTACCTTATAAATACGCAATATTTATTCTGTGTCTGTGTAGTGTGAATCTGATTATTAATTTTTCAGGACAATATTGAAAGGAAATTAGGATATCAGTTGTTAATTATTCTGAAGAAAACAGTTAGAACAGCTTTTTCGAACATTTACTCAGAAATACTAAATAAGTTAAGAATCAAAGCAAGGTAGTCAAACGAGATAACTCTGTGTTTTACTGAAAAATAAATAAGCAACACTGTTGGTTATAACCCTTTATCCACCAAGACATTTCTTATTTAATCCTCCCCTTAATCCTAAACTAGTAGAATTACGTCCATAATGTCAAACTACAATGATTGCTCTCAGGTCACAGCACCTACCTACACCTTGTTTGATGTGGGGCCATCATCGAGACCACAAAACATTATCTTGAAACCGCAGCCTCTCCGACATCTTGTTACCGGCGACAATTTGCTCGGAGGTTTTTTTTGTGGGTTATGTTGGTAGTAAGTATGGGAGTACCTTTACATACATAGTTTGGTAGGGTATTTCGTATCAACGCAGTTTGAAAATAATGCCTTATATGGATTCTGTCTGAAATAAAATGGAAATAATAAAAAACCAGCCAAGTGCGAGTCGGACTCACACACGAAGAGTATCTTACCATTATCTAAAATAACGGCAAAAAAAATCATGTCTTTTGTATGTTATATTATGTATATTTATTTTATTCTATTTTTTAGTATTTGTTGTTATAACGGCAACAGAAATACATCATCTGTGAACATTTCAACTGTCTAACTATCTCGGTTCATGAGTTACAGCCTGATGCCAGACGGACAGACAGACAGACAGACAGACGGACAGCAGAGTCTTATTAATAGGGTCCCGTTTTACCCTTTGGATACGGAACCCTAAAAAGGTCCTAATTGTGGCCATTTTCAACCGATTTCAAAAAGGAGGAGGAGGAAGGGTTTTTTATGTATGTTCATTGATATTTTCGTCAATTGTGGTCCGATTTTTAAAATATTCTTTTGATTTAGTAGAATAAACTTGCGCGGTGTTCCCATATATATTTTATTTACTTTGCTTGGGTAGTTTTTGGGTTAGCTTCGATAATAATAATATTTAATCCACTTTGTGTATCTTGATGATGTTATAATACTACCTGCCACGGTTGTTTACATAGCAGGACACGAATTGGTGTGAGGCTAAAAAAAAAAAACTTATTAAAAAAAAAAATTAAAAAAAAACATTAAAAAAAATAATTAAAAGTAAAAAATAAAAAACTTATTCGCATTAAAAATGTTTTGTTTTTTTTCTGTAAAAAAGTTTCAATCAATAGCATGATGTCGCTGCCAACATAATTATTATTTTGCTAATATACATTTTCCCTTATCAATCAATCTGCCTAGCCTTTTTCCAACTAAATATGTTGGGGTCGGCTTCCAGTCTAACTGGATACAGTTGGTATTTTACATGGAACGACTGCCTCTCAAACCTCCATAACGCAGTAACTGGGTAATACGATACCCCTTGGTAAGACTGGTTGTCAGACTTTCGGGTTTCTGACTACCCGTAACGCCTGTAAAGATGTACAAATGACAGCCGGGACCAACGGTTTATCCTGCTTTCCGAGGCACGGAGGGGTCTCGATATGTAATGCATGGTCACTCATCCACGGACCGACATCGGCAAGCGGAGCTTAACCTTTGAGAGACCCCACGGTGTTATTATTTAGCCACGAACCCCTCCGTGTCTCCTTATACAAGGTGTTGTTTTGAACCTGCAAAACATTTCAGGAGGTTGTTATGAAACTCGTAAATAATCGTATAACAATACGATACCAAGTCAATAATCAATAATACTTTTTATTTTAGATTTTTAAATTTTATCTTTTCTTTTTATTTTTTTTTTAATTATTTTTTTAATTTTTTTTTTTTGTTGATTCTGGTCGAGAATCACTAACATAATTACCTCCTAAAATGTTTTGCAGGTCCAAAACAACACCTTGTATACCTATCTTCTTTTTATACAATGTGTGTCTAAGCGTACAATAATCTGCAAAGCCAAATAACAGTTTTTGTTTTGGTAAGGCTTAAAGATAGATATTATATTTATAGTAAAAAAAATAAATGGAAAAGGAAGCTAAAGGAGGCTGACGTAAACGTAATAATACAAGATAAACACTGCCTATAATAATAACATAAAAATCACCGATACCAAATCCAATCACACATCCACCAAAATCACCAACAGGTGACAGATTTCCGCTACATTTTCCCTCTAAATAAAATGGGAAACCGAATAACCGCATACAAATGTAATCAGTAGGAACATATTCGTTGGCTGCGTTCGAATGGTCGCGTATTCCCGCTACGCCGTCACCGTAGTACACTTACGATATTCATAAGCAAAATCATCAAAGGATTCTCGATGCGTTGCTTCCGTAGATTCGAGATTGTTGGATAGAAAAAGATTCATATTCTACTCCCGATCTACTCGAGAGTTTAATCGTGCAACAATTGATACATCACATAATCTAAACATGATTGACGTGTAAAAGTGTTTGTACAAACCTACTTACAGAAAATTCAATCATTTTATTTCAACATCATTAACATCACAACTTGTTTCCCCGATGGGTTGGGCATAGGTGTACCTGTAGTACACCCACATTTCGCCAGTTATATTTTTAAGTCCCATGTAATAGGAGGCGAGGGGCCCCCGATGGGGGGGTGTATGGAGGGCGACAATTGATAAATCTCTGTTATTCTTTCAGATTCTTCAGGGTATTATAATTTTTCAGTGGAGTTAGCGCAAGACGATCTTGTATGAAGTTACAATGAACAGATAGATGCAAATTTTCAAGTAAAATACTTTTTATAATAATAATGATTTATACCAATAATCAATATTAAAGCTATTTCAAAATGTCTTGATATATAAAGAAAAAAAAAATGTTACAAGCAACCTAACTCTGTCCTATCACAAGCACAAGAACAACCAACAAAAATGTTTACAATCAACAGAATTATGAAAAAAGTCTAAGATGACTATCCATAATTTTAAAATCTAAGTAAGACGAACACCCGATGCGTTAGCTAGCTGTGAAATATTGCCAGTGGAATCGTCGCGACAGTCTGTCCGCTGCCTTATTTATAAAGTGTGAATGTTCCGTTTGATAGAACGAATTAAAATAGCGGTCTATCCCGTCCAAAGGAGCCGTGACGTATAGATATATCGACTTATTTGTCAGATGCGATTAATTTTTATACGTATAAATATATTTTCAGAGGAAACTTTGTATGGCGTGCGATATTTTATCCTAGTTAACTTATTAATGGGCACTTATGGAAAGGCGTTTTCTTTTAAACGCCATTAGGCTGATAGTTATAGACGTCACATTGTGGTTAATTATAAAAGAAGGATGGTTTTGGAGATCAGAAACAGTTGACGATCGAATATAGCAAGCTTCAGAAGTAAAGTTTCGGGATTATTAATGGAGATTGAGCCCTAAATATTATGAGATTTTAATGATAAATGTTTATACCTTATACCTATGATCTCGGTGTTAGAGTGGGTCAACTGGGGAACATATTGTGCAAGGTGGAAGAATCAGGTGAAGGAAATAGGCTAAGTAGTTTCGCCTCGGGCTTGCGTCATTTTGTACTGTGGTTATTAATGTGCCATTGTGATCTTTGAATTAAATGTGAATGTTTTTGTTGTGGTATGCATGTAACTTGTTGTGTTCTATAAGTTTATTTATACATAAGTAAGTACTTATGGGAAGAAGGCGTGAATGTACGTATGTAAGTACATACATACATTCACGCCTTCTTCCCATAGGGGGTAGGCAGAAGTTACAGAACGCCAAATGCTACGATCCTTAAGTACTTCTTTTGCTTCGTTTACGTTCATACATCTGGTCATACACGCACGCCGACGCAGACGTTACGAGTAATACGCACCTTTTTTTTTTTTTTGGATGGGAAGTCATCAAATATCTTCTCCCGCTCTGGGTGGAGCGGGAGGGTGTGTCAGACTCTTACTGACTAAAACCCACCCGTATTCCTTCCGTTGCCTGTGTTGCGGGGGCCTCGGTGACCCATTAGTACCTTCCCGCGACCCCGGCAGGGAGTACTACGCACCTGAAGTATATTTATTTATATACTTGATATAGCTACAAAATGGCAAGACAAATTAGGATGCATATCCAAAGGCTAGAAGAGAGCATCACTTATTGCAGTGAATTATAAAACTCTATTGACACTAATTGCTATTATTCAGTCAGAAGAGGAAAGGAACATTATTGCGTCACCTATAACCCTTCTACTTCTTGTTCAAATAAATTAAATATGAATTCACATAGGGAACCCTACTACAGTGAAATATCAATACCCATTCTAATAAGTACCTATGAAATAACCAAGTAGGTAGGTACCTTCTCAGAAATGAAACAATCGTGCTTCAGAACAGAATTCCTGCCATTAAATATTACACATTCCCGAAGAGCTACTGAATTAAGTTAATTAATCAATCAATCGGGGAGGAAGCATTGTTCGACGTTTTTGTTCCTGATCACAAAGGACTTTACACAATGCTCCTTGTATTCCAACAAAGGCGATGAACTTTCACCTTATACCTACTCATCTCACTCCTTTTGTATGCACTTACTTTCTTTAAGGTGGATCCACAGTGTTGTAGTCCGCGAAATTCAAATTTTATTACATTTTGTGCAATTTGCAGGTCAATGTCAGGTTGTATCTTGATCAAATTATGATTCGCGCCCATAACAATTATGTATTTACAGAATTCTAATCATCAATACATCTCTCTTAGTTAGATTTGTTCCATAAGAACTTTTCCATAAGAGATTTGTTTTTATGGAACAAATCTAAGTAAGAAAGATGTATTAATGATTATAATTCTGTGAATACATAAAATTAAAATCAAAAGTCATTTATTCAAACTAGGCTGAAAATCAGCACTTTTCGAACGTCAAAGTTAGATAAGACAGTCCCCCAAAAATGCCCGCCCTTCACCACTTCCTAGTGCTTTAGCTGGGAAGAAGAAGTGGCGGAACAAACTCCCCAGCAGCACATCTCTCTGTTTAGTCTGTCATATTCGTTATGGTCGCGAATCATACTTTGATCAAGATACAACCTGACAGAACCTAATTACAAGATGATTATTAACATTAACTTAATTAAATTAAAACTATCACCTGACAGTGACCTGCAAATTGCAGAAAAACTTAAGAACATTTGAAATTCGCGGGCTACCACTGCGGATCTACCTTAAGAAAATTCAGTAGTAAAAAGTTTTCGCATAACCATCCAAAACAAATGAGGGTAGAGAAAGTAAAAGATGTGTAAAAGTGAGAAGTGCGACGCCGGCGCCAAGTTCTGGACAAAATGCGTTAGAACTTTTCAGTTTTACAGTCGCTATGGTACTGTTTATTGGCTGAAGAAAGTATAACAAAGTACAGTTTATGATGAAAATTTTCATGTGTTCTTTATCTTAGTCCCTCCGCAGATTATAATGAAAATCTTGTATAGAGCTTTCCTTTGTTTTTGTAATTTGGGAACTCTAGTTGTCATAAATAAAACCTAGGACCTACCTACTGCTTTTGCCTTTCCGTATTGTAAAACTTATGCTGAGAGACTATACAAAATATTTCTAGCAAATCCTACTAATATTATAAATGCGAAAGTTTGTAAGGATGGATGGATGGATGTCTGTTACTCTTTCACGCAAAAAGTACTGAACGGATTTGGATGAAATTTGGCACACAGATAGTTTATAACCAGGTATAACACATAGGATACTTTTTTATCCCGATATACCCACGGGGTCAAAACCAATGCGGGTGAAACCGCGGGGCGCATCTAGTAATAAATCTTTTTAATTTGTAGGTACTTTTTGGTGAATTTTCTGACAAATCGAATGCATGATGGTTAAAACCATGGAATAATAATAAATAGTTATCCTAGGAACATAATGGATGTAGAGAACGAGACTGTAGTAACGACAAAATGCTGTCTTCCGCTCTCTAGAACAATGCTAATCTGTTGGCCATAATCGGCTGTCACCGACATAATCTGCACGAGGATCATTTATTTATGTACCTACTGTTGATTTTATTTTACCATCAGTCTAAAGAATCTAATAATCATCATCTGCTTAGTCTTTTCCCAACTACCAGTATTTTACATGGAACGACTGCCTAGCTGACTTCTACAACCCAGTTACTGGGTAACACTATACCCCATGGTAAGACTAGTTATCAGACTTTCGGGCTTACTAACCTGTAACGACTCTCAAAGATCTACAAATAACAGTCGGGACCAACGGTTTAACGTGCTTTCCGGGACACGGAGGGGTCTTGGTATGTAATGATGGTCACAGTCGGTTCAGTTTAATGAATCTTATAGGGACTTACAAAATCTTATCAACTTAGTTGTACATAATAGTGATTAGGCACCTATTATCGCCTCGCCCATAAAATCCTTGTCGCAACCTTCCATATATCGCTATCTCAGTTTTTCCACTATTGCCTTTCTAGCCACATCATCTTTCACACACTCCATTGACACGTTGCAGTATTAAACTGATTTACATCCGTCATCTCACACCTCAGGTCCAGTTGATAACCAGCGTCAGGCACTAGTTGTTTGGAAAAGTCTGAAAGGGTTACCGAGGCCCCTGGCAACACAGGCAACGGAAGGAACACCGGTGGGTTTTAGTCAGTAAGAGTCTGACACACCCTCCCGCTCCACCCAGAGCGGGAGAAGTTATTTGATAATTTTCCATTTTTGCTGTACTGGGCTTTTTTGGCGCAGCCGTGTGCCACATTTTCCTGCTAATTTCTTACATCGTACTTTACACTTTTTATTTGATTTATATATTTCTTTTTTTTTATCAGCTGTATTATTGGATATATTGTGTGCTAGTCTGTGTTAAATAAATGTTTTTCTGTCTTCTTTCCTTTCTCTAATCTTTCACCCTTTCTCTGGTCGTCCTCTGGCCTTTTAGCCACCTACATTCATACTCAATATATTTTAAGCGACAAGGTCACCATTCCCCAAAACCACAAGGCCCCCAATACTATGTCAGTAAAAT
This sequence comes from Atethmia centrago, assembly GCA_905333075.3. Taxonomy (NCBI): domain Eukaryota; kingdom Metazoa; phylum Arthropoda; class Insecta; order Lepidoptera; family Noctuidae; genus Atethmia; species Atethmia centrago. The sequence continues at coordinate 11,659,859 of HG995382.1, forward strand.
AAGAATTATTAAACATAACCATCGCTATCGTGCATTTCAATCAGGATACGTTTTAATGGTATCTCTTATTTCCTGATCCCTCTTTACAGAACATTAAAAATGCAATGGGAACGCTAATTCTACATCAAAGTACTGTGTTATTATTTCCATTGCTTATTTACATCAATAAAATTTTATTTCTCCCGTACAAATACAGTAAACGAACCGTAAAGGCGGCCGTTAACATTCTCGTTCACCCTTAGTTTACATTTACATACCACACCTCTCATACATTGAATATCGTTTTTACAGAAACATACAATTACGCAAATTGTGTAATACTACAGCTGTCCACTTTGAATTAGACGTTAGTCCAGTTTCTTTTTTATGTTTTAACGAATCGTATTGTTTATTAATGGTGGGTCTTTTATTGCAATCAATCTATTTAGCAAGAAGTCAATTTTACCCATGGATGTTTCTAATAATTACGCTTTCACGCTTCACTATCCTCTATTATTATCAGACACACTCAAGTCTTCATACGAACTACTCGTAACATCTGTCGGTAACATATTATAGGAATCCGACATGAATTCATTAACAGCATGGGAATTTGCGCAGATAGTTTCACCACTTAAACGCTCAAGCAGACTGGCGCGGTATCGCGGGCGCGACAGGCAGCGCAACACTTTCCATGAATTTTTCATAGTAATTGTGCTACTAGTGTAGTGTCGCGCCTGTCCGCAGGAGCCTTAACTCATTTTCATGCTTGTTCCAACTTGTAATACTTAATGCTAGTATGTTCGTATGTACCTACGTACTAATGTCGTCGGTAGTCACGAAATGGTAGTGTACCTGCATACCTGTATGCACAGCATTTTGTGTTTTATAAGTGGTTGCTAGCCGATAGCCTACATACATTGTGCATTAAATCACGCATATCTTTCAGGCTAAGTAGGTTTACAATTAGTTGAAGCCATTATTTCTCTAATGTAAGCTTAAAATGTAGTGTTTTCGTACTGTATGTGAGGTTAATAAACTGTTGTCTTGAATGACGAGGTAGCAAATATTTCAAGGATGGCAATGCTACAAATGGAGTAAGTTTTATATAACATTATCACCCTATAATGTTCCCACTGCTGGGACAGGCCTCCTCTCTGTGAGAGGTAGTGGGCCGTAATCCACCACGCGGGCCCAGTGCGGGTTGGTAGATGGCACATGTCTTCGAATTTTTGGTTCTAGGACATGCCCGTTTCCTCGACGTTTTCCTTCACTGTTTTGAGAGCAGTGGTGATGAAATAATTTACACAAAGTAAAGCGCCTGTCTTTTTTTTTTTTTTTGAGGGTGGGAAATCATCAAATAAGTTCTCCCGCTCTGGGCGGAGCGGGAGGGTGTGTCAGGCTCTTACTGACTAAAACCCACCCGTATTCCTTCCTGTTGCCTGTGTTGCGGGGGCCTCGGTGACCCATAAGTACCTTCCCGCGACCCCGGCAGGCGTCGGCCCTAGTGGACCCCTACTTTTGTGCTGACGACATCTCTTTGAGGCGCGCGTGGAATACGACGCGCCGTCGACCCGGGCCTGGTCCTTACCGGACGGTGAGCTACCCATTGCTCACCGTCCGCAAACCCGCGCCTACGGTGGCTGGAAATCCGCCCGAGATTCCCGACGCCCAGGGCGTCTCCTGCGGCGGCTAGGGGCGAGAGGGCGCGAAACGTGCCTTTCCCTCAACCGTCCCGCCTCCTCCTTCGCGAGCATTACTGCTTCGCAGAAGGAGGAAAGCGCCTGTCTGGGTTCGAACTTACGACTTTCCTTGTAAGTCGCGGCCGTTACCACTGGGCCACCACTGGTCCAAGTGGTGTGCTCTAAAGTTTTATATTAAGTAGAGTGAAATAATGCTAAATACATAAACATAACACACAACATCACGCCTTGTGTCCCCGAACGTTGGGCAGAGGTGTACCTGTAGTACACCCACATTTCGCCAGTTATGTTTAAGTCCCATGTAATAGGGGCCGAGCCTATTGCCATCAACCGGGCACAAATCCAGACTCCGGGCTGCTACTGAGGAATTACCTGATGGAAAAACCCAATAACACTTTGTCCGACCCGGGAATCGAACCCAGGACTTCATGCTCAGCAGTGCCACTAGACCAACAAGGCAGTCCTAGTAATGCTAAATATATTTAAATAAATATATGCTTGCTTTGATTTCAGAACGACAATCAGCACCCTAATTGCGTAACAGTTTGAACCACAATCCGAGAGTTTTGAAGCATATTGCTAATCAATTGCTTCATAGGTTTGAAAAATTCGTCTGCTCAACAAAGTAAATAACGCAATGAACGTGAGTGAACTGTCAAAACGTAACCGATCACGATCAATCAAAGATTATATTTTAGGTGCACAAAAATATCAGTCCTTTTAACATGTTAATTATAGCTCATAGAATCAATGACAGGCAGTTTTTTTTATTTGTATTTTTTTTTTTTTATTGACATATCGTAACTTTATTATAATAATATGTAGCTTACAATTAATAATAATAATATGTACAAATATATAAAAAGGGAGGGCAAAATATCACAGGGCGTCAATAAATTCGTCCGCATCGTTGTCAACAGGAAAAGTGCCCAAAAGGCTGGCAGCATTACCACGTTGTATGGCAATGCTGATTCTTTGGCCAAAAAATAGACCAGCCCTCTGGTCACGTGAGGAGTCGACCAACAGCTTTGCGATGTCTCTAAAAACTAAGTGGGCACTCGGACCCCATGGCCCTAGTGTTTCAACCCCAAACGGCTCGAACATATAAGCCCCAATAAGATTTGAGTACTTGCGCCGTTTGAGGTTTTCCGCACCTGCCGCAGCCGCCCCAGCACAGCCCGCCGTGCTAGGAAGATGGGATGGCGCAAGGGTGTCGACACACGTTGCATCCCACACCAAAGGCCTAACTACCTTCCAAGGCATTATGGTCATTCCGTCTGGTCTCTTCCCATCGTCGCGCGCCAAGCCTGATAAACGGCCATAAAATAAATCAATGCCATGACAGGCATTGATTTATTTTATGACAGTTTATCAGGTGCAAAAGATTCTCTAAAACAAGCATAAATAACAAATCAAACAAGACGTTTACCATGTTTTCCTACGATAAATCGTATTTGCACCAAGTGAGTGAACTCCTGCAAAGTGGTATGTCACAATTAATTACCTCATCCAACATGCATGACAATCTAATAGTGGTGATCTAGCAGCGACCCGCTTTCCGCTTTCTCTAGCACGAAGTCCTGACTGAGGCCGTCGTGAGGCCATGAGAAAAGCATTCTTAACCCGCTTTTGGGTAGAAAACTAGTTCCATGTACTTCGGCAACTGTTTTAGCACCAGTGCGTTAGACTGGAGATCAACTATTATGTCTTTCTATCAATAGGTACAAATTTGCAAGATGTCCAGTGATGTAATGTCTTGTAAATGCTAATATTAGTGATAAATATAACTATAGTTTTGTCCTTATCTGGTGCTTTAAAACAGGGCGAATATATCACTTTGAAGAGAAAACTCAACATAGCCTTTTAAGTCGAAAATAATTGATCAAGCAACAAGTACGCGATTCTCTTAAACCTGCGTCGATGTGGACTAAATAATTACCTACTGTGAACCAGACTGTACCATTTGCTTTTATCATTACACGCTTGCTACTTGAGTTAACTAAGCAAAAAATTGTTTGATATAGTGATAATACAATTGCTGTATTTGATGTTAGTTCTTTGTGCAAGTGTGATAAAAATTGGGAGACACATTATAACACCTACTGCGTTAATATACTTAGCCAGCACCAGTGGTGATTCGCCGTACGTCCAGTGTATGACCTCCTAGGTCATAAATCCTACTACCTTTATGACTGGCTAACATTGTCACAACCTACTAATATTCATTCACTATTCTCATGTAAATATTTGGTTTCGAAACCAGACGGGGCAGAACGCGAGAGAAGGAAACTTAGAAGCGTTAATTAACCTTAATTTTTCCGTACAAAATCTGCAATTTTAACCATTTCAATTAGGTACACCATCCACATGTCCAAATCGTTTACGGTTTCGACCGCTCACTTCGCCGCCTCAATCCGAGGTCGTGAGTTGAACTTAATTGGACCCAGCCCGGGTGACACGGAAAGGAGATGCATCGCTCGGCTGTATGGAACGCATAAATTTGACTTGAGAATTGGACCCCGTGGCCATTTTGTTTTATAATTTCGCAACTGTATATCATCGGGGATGGTTTTATTAATATAAATCATAAGTGTGGTGTCGTTAGTAAACCAGACAGGGGTCTGTGCTGATTAAAAATAGGGTAAAGTAACAGTGAGTTGCCAGAATCGACGCCAGTGCTAAGAGCAAGCTAAAATATTAATATCGTTACTATTGTACATTCTGCATGCAGCTTATATGTACTCAACGACTGTCTTTTTAACAAAAAGCTATGTTTAGCCTGCTCTCAGCATACCGGTGATCGGAATCTGATGACCAGACAAGGAAACTAAATGAAATGGAAAGTGGAATAACGTCCTACCAGAGCTAGGCATAAGCGTACAAGCAAGGTGGTACAGCTGCGGAGAGAGTTGTTTGGTTATAAAGGCAAAAATTAAGCAAGAAGTGCAAAAAATCAAAGAAATTAAGTTTCCAAAACATCAGTATTTAAATATTGTGAAAAAAACAAAAAAAATACTGCTAAAAGAAAGTAGCCTATTTCCACGGGAACTTTCATGATTCAAAACTTTAGATTTGCACAAATTTTACTTATCCAAACACGAGTAGCGATATAACAAAAACAAGCGACGTTTAACGTTTCATAAAAAGTGCACAACAAGTCGAAAAGTTACAATAGACGGATAGTGCCTAGTAAACGAGAAAGAACGTGAGCTGTTGACACATTTGAAGATAATGTGCGCATACCCCTCTGACAGGAGCTAGATGCAAGTCACAAGCGGAAAGCGATTTTCTTGGGAATATTTTTATTGAATTATCGTTATTTATTTTTAAGGCTAAACTTCAGAATAGGGGTTTCATGGATAAGTAAAACACTTACGTAGGTATTATTCAAACATTTTTTTATTTCAGGTCAACATGAACAAGAGACAAGCTACAGAATATCAAGAAAATCGGGGAGCAGAAAGTTATAATAGCGGAGCCCAGAGCGTTTTTAACCAAGCATATGCAGGGGAAAAGTTATAGTGTTGATTTAGTTATATATGGATGCGAGCAGCACAGAACCGGTCGAAGTAGCGATGTTAGGGGGAAGCCTATGATGCCTAGGCAGCAGGGGACGTTTTTCAGCTAAAATGATGATGATGTTGAGGTATGTGCGTAGGTGCATGACGGACACCGAAAAATATGTATATTTGCTAAGTTTCAAATAGGAGGCGTGGTCAGGTCTACATTCGGATTTCTAAAAAGGACAAAAAAACCTGATCAATACAAGTACATACTAAGACTGAGATAAGTGGCCTAGCTAAGCATTGTGTTTCTGTTTTATTTACAGCAAATAAGTATGTTATGACGTGGATGTGGTGCATTTGTAGTTTGATTAATGAGTGGATTAACAATATATTGTTAACTTTAGTAACTTACACAAAGGAAACATAGAGCAGTGGTGACCCAGTGGTAAGGGCCGCGACTTACGAGTTGTAGGTCGTAGGTTTGAACCCAGACAGGCGCTTTACTTTGTGTAAATTATTTCATCACCACTGCTCTCAAAACGGTGAAGGAAAACATCGTGAGGAAACCGGCATGTCCTAGAACCAAAAATACAAAGATACATCTAACAAACCGCACTGGGCCTGCATGGTGGATTACGGCCCACTCCCTCTTACAGAGAAGAGGCCTGTGTCCCAGCAGTGAGATCATTATATGCTAATTATGTGTTATATGTACAAAGGAAACATAGGTACACAATTTCCCAATATATTTTACCTTGAATTATAGAAAGTTTTCGTTATTGTAATTTTTACTGAAATCGCGTCCTCTCATCAGTTAGCTCCGTTCCACCGGACTCATGAATACGAAGCGCGCTGCGGCGCCGAGTAACGAGTGTGCATTTACATTTCATCTGCTACAAATGATTCGGTACATTGCACAGGTTGTATGAAGCCGCGGTCACAATACTTGACACTGTTGCCAACTGTAAACATGGAAATTGGACTACCAAATCTTTAATGTCGCGTAGACGGATATTTTTAGTGGACGGATTGTTGATGTCGTTACGGGTTTGCGACGTTAGGAATATTTTTTGTTAGCGACTTAGATGTCTGACGTGTGAATTTCTATTGCAGTAGACTTACATTAAACCCTAAGGAGATTCCACAATAAGGGCATGTAAAGAATTACGTTAGGGATTGAGTTGATCTTGGATTGCATCAGCGAGCAGTGAATTTCACTTATTAATTATGCAAAATCATGCAAAATCATCATTTTATACAACTATGAGTATAAATGTACATATTAACATTGATAAATATTATAAGCAAAATTAAGTGAATATTTATGTACCTTGAAAAGTATTATATTACTTTAATTATTGTGAATGTGAGCACTATGTGGGTCATTTTTATTTATTTCTTGTTGTTTTTTTTTTTAATTTCCTCTTAGTTTTAATGATGGTCTGGCATTTTGAGTTCTTTATGCGGCCAACACAATTGTCCTTTCCTTGGTACTGTTCGTCGAGTCGTTGAGCTCCTTAAGTTTTGAGTTGAGCTACACGATTACTGACAAATGCTTGCACTGACTGGGCAGGTCCACTCAAATTTGTGTGGTTCTTTCCTCAAAAGACCATTTCAGACATAGATCTACATGGTCCTCACATGATCTGACCAAGATTATGTCTGGACTTTAAAAGAGACTTTGACCCTTGAGTTTGTTTCGCCATTTCTTCTCAGGGGTAGTCAGATAGGAAATGTCGACTCCATCTAGCTTATTTTTTAATATGACGTGTAAAAGTGATTCTCATATCCTATTTACAGAATAAACAATTTCATTTCATTTCATTTCATTTCATTTCATTTCATTTCATTTCATTTCATTTCATTTCATTTCATTTCATTTCATTTCATTTCATTTCATTTCATTTCATTTCATTTCACCATGCTTTTTACAGACAAAAAAAAGTTTTTCTAATAAAATAAAAAAGGTTTTAAATAAAAGTTTTTAACAAATAGGCTGAGCATAAAGCATTATTTACGTCCTAGATAGCGATTCTATTCAGCTCCGCATAATCTAACTTCAGTAGAGCATTTATACTGTCTATCCTACGCCTGTCCAAACGTTTTGCTAGTGTTCTACTTAGCACCATAGGTTACCAACACTCAATGCAAGCATATTTATGAGACTTCAAGTATGACCGTCATATTTTCACTTGATTGAAACTGGGCCACGTCTAAGTTGGAAATATTGAGGAAGTTTTAACCAATATTAAAGTGTTAAGGGGCTGGTAACCGTAAGGCCTTTGACCTTGGCCATACAAATGCGCGTCGCGCTCACGCCTCGCCGCCCGTTCGGTTTCATAGGGAATAATTATTTTTATTATCGAAAGTTAAATATTTGAAAAAAAAACACAGTTAGAACTATAGATAGCTGACTATTTTATAGTCAGTTCATACAAAAAAAATAGAATCATCATCGCGTTCACATCAATTCTATATAATTGATGTGTACGCGTTTTAGTTTAACATACATTTTTTGCATAACTTACTTGCATCATCATCATCTGCCTAGCCTTTTCCCAACTACGTTGGGGTCAGCTTCCAGGCTAACCTCATGCAGCTGAATACCAGTATTTTACATGGAGCGACTGCCTATCTGACCTCCACAACCCAGTTACTGGGTAACACGATACCCTTGGTAAGACTGGTTGTCAGACTTTTTGGGCTTCTGACGACCCGTAAGGACTGTCAAAGATCCACGAATCACAGCCGGGACCAACGGCTTAACGTGCTTTCCGAGGCACGGAGGGGTCTTGGTATGTAAAGATGGTCACCCATCCACGGACCAACCGCGGCAAGCGTAGCTTAACCTGATCGATTGATCCGTGCGGCTGTTATTATTTAGCCACAAGCCCCACTTACTTGCATTATATGAAGGCGTAATAACAGATTTTAATGTCACTAAAATCATATATCTGCGCCTTAAATAACTGAACTAAATTACCTCCAAGTCTTTCATTTACATTGACAGCCTTGACAGGTATAGACTTGATACATATAGGTTTTGTAATGTTGCCTTGATGTTTATTCAGGTTACAACACTACTTTCCCGTAATCACTTTGCTTTGGAAAGTGAATATTGATGATTGACTATTGACAGAATGCGCAAGTCTCTGTAAATACCGAGCTTGTAGAGTAATTACTAGTACCGTAAAACGGGGTGAATAGGGGTGCAAGGGTGAATTGGGACGAAACTTTAAAATGGATTTTAATGTTGAAAAAATACAGTTTGCTGCCACCAAGTAAAATTAGTCGTTAATTATTATACAGTAAACACATTAGAGTCCTTTTTGGCAACAAACTATATTATTTCAACGATAAAATCTATTTTAAAGTTTCGTCCCATTCACCCCCGCATTCCTAGTCACTGTGTTTTACGGTAAGTAGAATTACACCTAAACCGTAGTAGCAATAGCAGTTTTGATAAATGCGTCGATTAAAAAGAAGAATAAAATCTAAAAACCGATTAACTTCCACAAGAAAAGAGCTGGGAATCTCATCTCACAGAAAATTTGAAGTAGTTGTGCGTAAGTATTATTATTAAGTATATTAGAATAGATTAAATACCTTTTTAGTATGTACACCATAAAAATAACAGATTTAAATGCTGAAATTTTACATAGGGTGACACAATGGGCGGTCTTATCGCTAAAAGCGATCTTTTACAGACAACCTTTGGATGGATTAAAGGGAGAAGGAGAGACAATACTGCAGGTAGTCTGGGGTGTACCATTTACATATATAATAAATACATACATACGAGGACATACATAAAGCACATACTTACTTATCTAAATATATCTACCATAATAAACATGTAATGATGATGTTTAAGGGTCGGGTAATCGCCGTTGACGTTGGCCATATTAATGTGCGTCGCGCTCACGCCGCGCCGCCGCCGCGCCGTTTGGTTTCATAGGGAATATTTATTTTAACAAAATATGAATATTTGAAAAAAAAACACAAATAGAATTATAGACAATAAAATAGTATGTTCATACAAAAAAAACATGGAAATATCTTAAGGAGTTTGAAAGTAATATCGTTTTTTATGCTTTGGGTATACATTGATTCCTGAATTTATTTCATAAAGTATTTAACTACAGTACCTACTTAAATATTCAAATATAGAATTGATGTGTATGCGTTCTAGTTTAACATACATTTTGCATAACTTACTTGCATCGTATGAAGGCGTAATAACAGATTTAAAAATCATATATCTGCGCCTTAAGGAGAGAAGAACTTATTATTAGAGAATTATTTAATAAGTAAGTAAATATATATTTTGCTGTTGGGAAATTCCCATAAACGTAATCATAAAATTAAAGAACAAGAATGTTCAACAGGAATAAAAATCAAAATTAAACATCAATGTTTATTGTTAAAGTTTATTTCATGAAGCTTTAACAACACGTTTGACCTATTAAATATTCATGCCGAGGTTGAAACTACTAAAAATATTATAATATTAACAGTTCAAACAGCAAAAGCAAATATTATATTTAACAATCGTCGTAAACTATTAATTATGAATAAACCTATTGTTGAACACGAGAGTATTAAATAACTATGAATTCATAATTATGTGCATACATTTTGGAGGGCCAGTAAGTTTACCGATGGTTAAAAATTTAAATCTGTTACGAACGACAATTAATGCTTCTTCCACGAAACAGGAATAATGCTAGAGGTTGAAATTAATCTAGCTTAGACTAGAATTTAATAATAATAATAAAATAAACTTACAACTATGTATACAATTACAATAACAACTACACAAACACACAACAAAATACAAAATAATCATTGCTTCAGCATTCCAGCTGAGATACTGGAGCAACGACTGCCAATACAGCCTGCAGTCGAGCCTGTCAGCAATAGTTCCCAGGATACTGTGTGTAATAATGAGGTAGATTAATAATAATAATTAATAATTTATGTTGTCAAAAAAGTGCAGGCCGCTTTTCAAGACATGCGACACTTAATTACATAATCCGCAGGTCTCTTGCCAGCATCAATGTGCCTGCTCTTCTTGAGCCGACTGGCATTGTCAGAGATGATGGCAAAATGACCATAGATGCTTGTGTGGGACGCTACCTGTGTAGAGACACTGGCACCGTTCCACCTCCAACGGACTACTTCTAAAGCGGGTGCAGCGGCAGAAAATGCTGAAAATCTGAAAGTTATTAAATATGGAGGCCTTGGCAGAGAGTACAACTTTGTGCCCTTTGGCGTCGAGACCCTCGGTCCGTCGGGTCCCAGTGTGCCATAAGTTATTTGCGGAAATCGCGAAACGTCTAGTTGATGTAACTGGTGACCGAAAAGCTGGCGGCTTTCTCGCGCAACGCATCAGCATTGCAATTCAGCGAGGAAATGCCGCCAGCATCCTCGGTACAATGCCCCGAGGGCCTTTTTTAGGCTTAACTTAGTTTTAATTTAATTTAGTTAATGTTAATAATCATCTTGTAATTTGGTTATGTAAATACATATTGTAAGAGGTAGTGATTACGTTGCTATTACCTAATGCAGATTTCTTTATACAATGTTGCTTTATCTAAATACTTATTGGACGCTTCAAGGATTGCGGGAAAATATATAATATTTCCGTGAATTAAGAAATTGTGAAATACTCATCATAATTGTTTAGTCAATATGCATGTGGCCTTACGTTGAACAATACAGTGACACACATGAACACATTGGCCGAGAATCTATCGTATAAAAATGAGGAAAAAAGACTAAATGGGAACTGCATAAAGATATCCGTGTCGGTAACAAAGTGAGAGCGAGACTACTCTTAAATAAAATAAGGCAGTTATGTAAATGACTCGCTCGGTCCGTCCCCGAGGTGCACTGGTTACAAAAAAGCTTTTGTTACTGCATTAGAGTGCGGATATGGTGATGAAAGAACGCGGAAATCGAGAGGAAAACTAATTTTCCAAGACAAGACTTAACATGGAGCGTCTATTTCTTGGACCCGATGGCCATCTTCATTTCCTAGAAACAAAAATTACATGTTACTGTACTTACATCGTAATAAAACTAAAACTTAAAATCATGCTTACCGCCTACCGAAATAAAATTGTAAATGCATGCAGTATTAGATATTTTTAACAAGTACCTACAAAGCTGATCAACATTAGTTGGATACAACTTGTACACTTTTGCAGCATTTCGATTGTTCCATTTTGTAAGAATTTTATTGGAAGAGAATTTGAATTAAAATCTTATGGTAAGGTGGCTGTAACGACTGCCCCAGTAATGTTTTTCGAGAGTACGAGTATGTATGTATGTATGTCTATTTCTTTGGCATGCTCTGTAGACTAAACGGCGGGATGGATTTTAACATATGAGGTATCCTTAGATTCGTCTTAATGGAGAAAGTGACTTAGACTATATAATATTTATATATTGCATCTGCAAATACAACAAGAGCGAGGGAAAGGTATAAAAAAATACAAAAATATTGTGTACCAAATAAAAGCTAGTAATGTGTAATTTTCAAATATATAGGTATATGTATATATATTAATAAAACTAAAAAGCTTGAAATAAAATTAATTATTTAAATAAAAAACTCGACTATAAAAACAGATATTTGCAACATTATATAGCATTATATCCCAACTTTGTTTTTCCAAATATCAAATTCGCGTCTACTCGTACAGCCCGCTACCCAATATAAGTGTGGAGTCACACAATCCGAGGCGCAGTGCCCGCGAACCTGATTACAATGCACGCTCCCCCGCCCTATGACAGTCTAATCACGGTGTGTCAAGGGACTTATTACTTTCCGCCTGCACGGACACCGTTTACGCCAGACTTCCATATTTAAATGTTATAATTACCGGCTAGCGAATTGATATGATGGGACTTTTGTACTTGTTGCTTGGGGAAATTTCACAGTAAGTGGAAATTCGAGTGTTAAAATTAATGAGGTTTCTGAAGACGGGTCATTAGCAGGGACTTGTACATGCTGTAGTTAATATAAAAGGCGTTTGGAATAGTGGAAGTTTCAATCTTAGACTTGACTGGATAGGTCCACACAATCTGTGTGGTTCTTTCCTCAAAAGACATTTCAGACACCAATTTGAGACCAAGATTATGTCTGGACTTTAAAAGAGAACCTAATTACAGAAATAAAATCAATTATTTATTATTTAGTCTTAGTACGGAGCGAGAGGGCATGGGCTCCTTCTGCGAAGCAGTAATGCTCGCGAAGGAGGAGACGGGAGGGTTGAAGGAAAGGCAAATTTTGCTCCCGCTCGCCCCTAGCCGCCGCAGGAGACGCCCTGGGCGTCGGGAATCCCAGGCGGATTTCCGGCCATCGTAGGCGCGGGCTTGCGGACGGTGAACAATGGGTAGCTTGCCGTCCGATAATGACGAGGCCCGGGTCGACAGCGCGTTGTGTTCCACGCGCGCCTCAAAGAGATGTCAGCACCACGGGGGCCACTAGGGCCGATGCCTGCCGGGATCGCTGGAAAGTACGAAAGGGTTACCGAGGCCCCTGGCAACACAGGCAACGGAAGGAACACGGGTCGGTTTCAGTCAGTAAGAGTCTGACACAGCCTCCCACTCCGCCCAGAGCGGGAGAAGTTATTTGATAATTTCCCACCCAAAAAAAAAACACCAGTATCGGTATTGTTTTATATAGACTAAAGTCAAAGTGCTTACCAATAAAAGAGCTAAATAAAAACCATTTTGGGATACAGAGGGTGAAACTAACGAGGAAAAACACTGTGGGATCGCAGGAATCGAACAAGGAACACATTAATCCATTGCGGAGGTAATGCAATTACATTGAATAGTTAATGAGTTAATTGTTAATGTTTATGTTGGTCTTAGTACAGAGATCGTAAACTAGGTAAACGACTTCGTTCACTATTACCCTCTTAGAGAAATTGCTTGTTACTGATAGAGATGTTGGCATGTTGCAGTAAAGAAGTTGTTAAAATGTTGTAAAGAAGTGACGACAGTTTTATCTTTGTATTATCTTAGTTGGAATCAATGAATATTCACGGAGGCTTGCCGAAGGTGGTATTACTGGACATTGTGCAATGGCTGATTGTGTCATAAAACACAGTACAACTAGGAACATTTTGAAATTCAAAGTTTTTGCAGTTTTGGTGAATTATTATTAATTTTGTAGAGTGAATAAATTTTTATATTTTTAGAGAGCCTAATTATTGTCCAAATAATGGCAGAAATCGCGTAGTTACACATAAAAAATCCTAGGAACTAATAGTGTCGTCAGCAACCACTAAAGCAAGCAAGGCAATGTAATCTAATCCTAAATGAGTGCTAGAACCGCGCTTGTGATCAGACGCCAGTAACGAACTAATCCGAATCGATTTCACACTAATTTACATGCACTTAAAGTAGTTACAGATTGGCTAGAGAGCTGGTTACGAAATTAGAATACCACTTGTCTATTCTTCATATGAAAAGACAAAAGTACAATAAATTGTGTTGGTATGATTGGATGTAGAATGAATGCTTCTTTGGTTGATACGGATATTGCAAAAAAATCTGTATTTGTGCCAGGTTGATGACAATAGGCTCGCCCCCTATTACATGAGACTCAAAGATAACTGGCGAAATGTGGGTGCACGTGTGATACACCTTTGCCTAACCTTTCGGAGTTAACAAGCGTGATGCTTACTATCTAGGACAAGTTAATCTTAGCATTTTTTGGCCCATAAATATAAATGAGCTAGCGCCAAATCTTTGAAGTTACTAGACTAAGTTAAAAGAGATGTGGCAAAAAACACGGATTCAAATTTTAAATACGCCATCATATGGACAAAAATGTTCCTCACCCGAATCAGATATTCGCAGATCATTTATTTTTCACATAGGATACACGAGCGTCCTAACCATACCTGCCGTGGAGAACACAACAAGCTCATTTCCAGAGGTACGAGATAGAGAGCTAATCCTAGTTAATTAGACGGTAGGTAGTATCGCTGTAGATATAACTGTAGTAGCTAGACATTGGTGAAGTCGGACCTTGTCGGACATACAGTGAGAGAATATTAGAGTGGGGACAACGGGGCGCTTTGTGTACCAGTAAATAGTTATTTCGCCGTATTAGGGATATCGTCTAAGTTCTGATTGTTTAATTTTCGTGTGTTGTTTTGATTATTGTGAGACCTGGAAAATTGGTTATACTGTTATTGTGATTGGGGATAGAATCAAAAAATAACCAAAGATGTTTACAAAGCTTAAAGTGATTAAGGTACTATTGGGTACAGTCAGATTTAAAAACTATGTATAAATCGACTAGAATACATTTGATTGTCTACAACCTTTATCCCATAATATTATATCAATATGTAGCCACAAAACATATTACACATGGGGTACCAACTTAATTGTAGCTTGTAACAAATTGTAAACAATCAAATGAATTCTTGTCGATGTGAGTGTACATTTTACGAAACTACTTTTACAACCTTGATAGTTGCCCGAATCTTAGTTGTAGGTACAGTAGGTTTATTTAATTGTATAAGCTCCTACCTTGGGTAATCTGACTAAATTTCCAAGTTCAATTAACGAAAGTCCCAATGCAAAACTTCTTAAGTAAAAGTGGACTAAGCCTCGGCAAATTAGAGCAATACGAGAAGCACGAGCTGACAAGCTTCCCGCCTGTAATCTGGATTCCATGGCTTTGGGTCTTTGTCCGGGGGTCTGTCAAATTAGCGGACACATTTTCGGGACCGGACACTAGTGGCGTGCCCTTATATCCGAACTGAATTACGCGGATAATACGGGTTTCCGAATGTCCGAATTATTTGGCTTGTAACTCGAAGTTCGGTGGGATGGTAATAGATTAATACTAGCCACTACGTGGGAATTTGTAAATTATACACTTGTTGTTTACTTTTGAGTTAGGTTGGTTTTTGAAGTTATGTTTAAATAGATTAGATTGATACAATAATAATAATAATTTTATTCAAGTAACTAGAGTCGTACTGTTAGTATCAACATACTTAATAATAATGTTTATTTAGTTAAAAAATAAAGCATTGTAGTACACGTTAAAAAATACAGTTTTACAAAATAAGTACTATATCTACAAACGTGTGGGTGAGCACTGCTCTCTTAGCTCGGTTAAGAAAACCTGTGTTAAGGAGAAGCCGTCCGAACCCCTAAGGTATAATGACGTGAAGGTCACATACCTAGTGCTTTTGATGTTACTGTTACAATTTTCGAGTATTGAGATGTGTGTGTGTGTGTGTGTGCGTGTGTGTGTGTGTGTGTGTGTGTGTGTGTGTGTGTGTTTGCTCGTCCATGTTGTTTATGTTAAGATTTTTTCTGTTTCGAACTTAAAAACTATGTTAGTAAAACAATTATTCAGACACAATATGTGACATCACTGCTGCACGGTAACAGGCCTAGCCGATACCCTGCTAGCTAGCACACAATCTAGCCTGCCTGCTACCACAGATATAGATGGATGAGATAATTGACTGATTTCTTTTATACGATTACTACCAAAGTAAAACTTACCAGCTTCTAAAATTATATATTAGACGTAATATACATTTTTGATGTGTAACATCTTTCCTTGAGTTTGTTTCGCAATTTCTTTTCAGGGCTAGTCAGATAGGAAATGTCGACTCCATCTAGCTTATTTTTTTTTTAATATGTCGTTTAAAAGTGACTCTAATATCCTATTTACAGAATAAACAATTTCATTTCATTTCCTCTCGCTTTCTGTGGGAGTGATTTCGTGAAAAGGAACGGAAGTGTGTAGACAGGAAGTGACAGCTAGAGCATGGAATTAGTAAGTACTTTATACATACATTGTAAGTAGAGGGGTCTAATTTCGACCTATGGGCGACCACTAGTAATTAATAATTATTTGAATATATATTTCAGTATTTTAAATTCTGAATTTTTTAAGTCTATTTCTGAGGTTAATTTATGTCGCTGCGCATTTGCTTATTACGAGTACCAAGGTGAGATGTCAGATGTTACACATCATAATCGACTACTGTAAAGCACGCTCGTTTTTTTTTTCGAAGACTTGTGACATCTATCGACCCTGACTGGGCCCGCGTGGTGGATTATGGCCCACTCCCTCTCACCGGGAGGAGACCTGTGCGCCAGAAGTGCGAACATTATAGGCTGATTATATTATGCTAATATTAACACAAAAATGTATATACATTTTTGTGGAATTTTCGGATATCGGAAATAGTATTTTTTCAGTCTTTGTATCACTTACCTCTTTCCAAATAATAAAGAATTAAAAACAAGTTTTCCCGCAAACGAAAACACAAACCGATCACTATACCTAATTAAATAACCTCAGCACGTTGTTCTAAATGAAATCGTCAACTTAATGATATCATAACTTTTTTCTTAGAGCATTGTCAATTAGCGGGACGGTATTGCATTCTTGGGTCGGGTAGTCGCCGGTTTGATCCCCGACAAAACACTGTTGTTGATAATACGATTGGATTGATAAATATTAATGGAGCAGCGGTGGCAGTTTCTTGCAGGATTTGTCGCATCGCGATTTGATAAAAGAATGTCTTTGAACTTAATGTATTTTCTTGTTTAGTAGGTACTTGTTTAGTAAGATGATAATAGCAATGGGGCGTGTTTTACTGTGGTTAGTATGTAGTGTTTTTCTGGTAACGTGGGTTTCTCTTAATACTTTGTATCGTTTTGATGAATGGTTGGCTTAAATATTATTGTTCGTGAACGGGCGCCCTCAGTTGGGACTGGGGAGCAACCATCACCTCTTACAGCAGTATTATTTCAATATTACTTCAGCGTGAGAAAGACATGGAGCTATAAGTCCTGTACAACTCCATCACTTTCCCACTGTGAAGTATTATTATAATAATACTGCTATAAGAGGTGATGCTTGGCCCCCTGGTCACCTCTTAGTTGCCTCGGCGTATTTTTAAATTATTTTATTTTGAAATTGTTTTTTTTTTGTTTATTTTCTTATATTGGACCGTTTTTTTACATCCTCCTCACATTTAGTTATAAAGTCATCATTATTTATACTAATCTTTATGTAACACTATAATTTAAAAGAGTGTCCATGGAGTTTCTTGCCTACGCTTTGGAATGGGCAACTAGCTTCATATTTCTGAACCGACCGACTCCTTGAGA
Organism: Atethmia centrago; assembly: GCA_905333075.3. Taxonomy (NCBI): domain Eukaryota; kingdom Metazoa; phylum Arthropoda; class Insecta; order Lepidoptera; family Noctuidae; genus Atethmia; species Atethmia centrago. The sequence continues at coordinate 11,677,224 of HG995382.1, forward strand.
ATTCAAAAGTGCCTGTAAATGGTTTAATTGACATAAATATTTTGAGTTGAGTTGATTGAAACACATTTCGCACTGGAAATCCAGGTGCCATTACGGTTTCCTACGAAAGCGGTAGCGGCCACATAACGGCCGCAGTGACGGCCTTCGAAACGCACCAACTTACCCAATTGCGATTATTTTTTCGCAACAGTTTGTTTTTTTGACGCAGTGAGATGCGCTCTGTTGAATTCTCAATGCTCGGCTCAACACCGAGAATTGAAAATCTAGTGCGCGATATTGTTCCGTCCGTCCGTGGGCTTATTTTCATAAATAACGTTTCATTGAAGTCATTCGAAGGTCAATTGCGGACGCTATGTGGCGGCCACTGCAGTCTTAGGAAACCTCAGCTTTAGTACTTATAACAATGTTATCATCATTTCAGCCGAAAGACGTCCACTGCTGGTCATAGGCCTTCCCCCAAGCACCGCCACTTCGACCGGTTTTGTGCTTCCCGCATCCAGTGGATTCCTGCGGCCTTCAAAAGGTCATCGGTCTACCTTGTAGGAGGCTTTCCAACGCTACGTCTTTCTGTACGCGTTTCCACTCCAGAACCTTTCGGCCCCATCGGCCATCTGTTCTGCAAAAATGTTAGAAGATTGTAAATAATTGTGTAAACATTTCTTAATTAGGTAGGTACACATTTTAAACAATTAAAGCGGTCTATTTGACCAAAGGGTTTTATTATAATATACCATTCCTCAAATAAATAACAGAAAACTCAATAACACAAAGATATCAGTCATTTAATCAATAAACGTTTGAAATGTCATGGTTACCATAAAAGCTTCGAAGATTGAGATGGAGAAGAAGATACGAAACTCATTGGTACCTGAACGATACGTTTTAATGCCTTTAATTATTGTTGTTTGAGTAAGGTGGAATATCGGATTTAAAGGATTAGAAGGTATCACAAGCAGACGTGATGCCGATTAAAAGCTTATTAATGTTTCAATAAAAGTTTTTTTTTTTAGTTAGTGTCTTCAAGACACGAATTGAAAAAAAAAAACATTTAATTAAAAAAAATATGACTTTTGACTTTTTTGTTTCATACTACGGCAAACCTAATTAAATAATTATTTTCATTGCTTAAGAGGACGGTAAATACCAGCGACCTTGAGCGGCTGGGAGGAGCTTGCGTCACCCCCCGCGACCCCGCAACCATACGCACGTAACGTAGGGTAACCATACGTTTCAGTTGGTGAGGACTGTCCTGGCTAATTTTTTATCATCATCCAATTTTTTTTTTATGTAGTGTTAATAAATGAGGTAATATTCAGATAATAAATTAAGATTGTAATATATTATATTATTTTAATAGTTTGCATTGAATAAGTTGGTTTTTACCTTTACGAGGCACGGAGGAGTCTCGGTACGTAAAGATGGTCACCCATCCACGGAACAACTGCGGCAAGAACGGCTTAACCTAATTGATTGGCCCGTGCGGCTGTGATGCGACTAACGAGCTCCTTAGCTATAGAAACAATATACAGATTTTTGGCTTTTTATTTCACATAAAAAGCCAAAAATCTAAATAAACAAAAGCGAACGGCAGGCATGTCTGGGAATTTCGTACCGTTAGTAAAATTTCATGTTTCGGGATATTTTTTGTTTTAATTGGTAGTTAATATTATAGACAAGCCCTTTTTAAATTCTTGAATTTTTAGAACTTGGGACGTAAAAGTTATAACCAGTTTTATTTTTTAAGGTTATGTACTAGTGTACCAATTTAGATTGTTACTTAAAGGCACATAAACATTGTTTCCGTAACAAAGTATATGTTCTAGATTGGTCGTCGCTATTTTTGTAGTGTTTTACTTACTATCAAGTAGGTAAATTGAGATGAGGATCGCACCTACTCAGCGGATTGCATTAGGAGATACCTATGTCCAGCAGCTGACTACAACAGTTTGATAATGATGAAGTCCTGATGGGGTTTTGAGTGTAGGTAAATAAAACAATACCCTAAATAGTTTTAATAAGTACATTATTTATTTATAATTAATTCTTAATATTACTTCATCTAAGACTAATCAGAGGGTATTACCCGACCTGCCCCCTGGTCGGGTAATACCCTCATGGCGAGCATAGCTTAAATACCAACATAACTGCGTTAAGTTTACGACTAAATTACGTGTAGTTATTAAAATCTTTTTTTTATATTATTAATTAATCAGAACTTCTAAAAATAGTACACTTACATGAAAATAAATGGTTTAGTTGTCTTAATATGTGGTACAAATTCTATAACAAAACAACGAAAAAAGTAAGTGGTACGAAATCTGCCGTTCACCTTTAATTCCAAAATAAAACAATTCATTTCTTTAGTGACAGGTTAGAAAATATGAGATGTGCAGGCAGGATTTAGAGAGGTAATGGGCTGTATGGACAGATCTTCTCCTTAAGGTGCATAGCCGAAAAACATCTGGCAAAGCACAAGAAAGTCTACTGTACTTTCGTTGATTTAGAAAATTCCTATGACAGTGTGGAGAAAAGAACTGTGGTCAACACTATCCATGTATAGTGTGGACTGGCGCTTGGTACGGGCACTGATATCTTCATCCAAGGATTCCAATGCTTGTGTTAGGATAAATGGGGCATATACAGGCTGGTTCTACATGTTAAGGGGTGTTAGACAGGGTTGTGTGACGTCACCGTGGCTGTTCAACTTGTATATGGATAGTTGTCTTATAGATTTAGAACAGGGTGAGTGTGGATAGAGAATTAATGAGTGGGTTGTCAAATGCCTTCTTTACGCAGATGATCAAGTTCTACTTGCAGCGTCAGCAGAACAGCTGCAAGACATAGGGACTGTGATGGATGACGCATATAAGATGAATGGGATGAATATAAATGTGAATAAGACGAAGGTGGTAGGTGGCAGGAAATGTGAATAAGGTATGTGGAAGGTGACATGGTGTTTGAATAAAAAAATTTTTTGGAAGTCGGTGCCTTTGGATTTGTATTTTAGGTTTTTTGCCACTAAATTCCGAAAATTAAAGTTATTTTTCACTTTGTAGTGTTTTTTTTTGAAGTCGGTTGTTTTTTTTTATAGTATTTGCCTGCCCCTTGGGAAGAAGGCGTGAATTTCTGTACGTGTTTATGTTCGTACTAATTACTTTTTTTACATTTCGTAGAAATGTAGTCATTTTTCGAAATGTTTCTCTTGTCGAGTGTCTTGATCATCCTGTTTCTCTGTCTCTTCTTTGTCTGTATTTTGCCTTGAACCAAAATCATTAATTCCATTCCAGTTGTGGTCCTGGAAATATAAACAAAACCTGTAAATCTACATTTTATATAATAAATAACGAACCATTGTCAGTTCTTTCACTATTTTCGTCAATATTTATTTCCGTCGGGTCGCAAAAACCAAAATATTAAAACATAATTTTATTAATGAGCTGCACCTGTTTATTTAAACTAGACAAGTTTCTAACCTACTATAACGGGATTGTCCCCATAAAACCATAATAAATGGTATGCCTACAATCTACAAATTCATACTCACTTTGTCTCCGCATTTTCATGTTGGGAATCATTGTCAGTTCTTTAATTATTTTTATCATTATTTATTTCCGTCGGGTCGCAAAAACTAAAATATTAAAACATAATCGTATTAACGTACTACACCTGTTTTTTTTAAGCTAGGTAAGTTTCAAACCTGCTGTAACGGGATTGTCCTCAAAAAACCATAATAAATGGTAATCTACAATTTATTAGGTACTTACTTGCTCTCCGCATTTTCGTTTCGGGAATCTGTATTATTTCCTATCCTTCTAAAAAAAAAAATAAATGATACGGATCTGAAGTTATGTTTGTACTTACTCGTAAATAAATAATGGATATACTCGCGCACAAATTATTATCAAAATAACATTTAGCTAACCTCATTATATTATAATAATATATGAGAAACTTACCTCAGTATCATGTTTCTTTCATGTATACGTCATTTCTCTTTCAGAACTTTAGTTGTTTTACCCATATTGTCAAAAAAATACGTAAGTTCAGCGGTCGCGCAAAGTGTCAGCGTCTACCCGTGACAGTGGTCAGCGGTACACTGCCGCCCGTCGCCCGCGCAGAGCGCCGCATGCCGTTCCGTTCGATTTTATAGGGAATATTTATTTTTAGTAATAAAAGTATGAATATTTGAAAAAATTCACAGATAGAATTATAGATAACAAAATAGTCTATTCATACAAAAAAAAAACATGAAAATATCTTTAGTAGTTTGGAAGAAATTTCGATTTTTATATTTGGGTAGACATTACTTCCTGAATTTATTTCATAAAGTATTTTACTACAATACTAAAATATTCACAGACAGAATTGATGTGTATGCGGTCTAGTTTAACATACATTTTTTGCGTAATTTACTTGCATTCATTGAAGGCATAATAACAGATTTAAAAGTCACTAAAATCATATATCTGCGTCTTAAGCCATAAGTTTTGCTGAAAACGAACTTCAAACACGGTCTACCTAGCATAAGCATCGTATAATCAGCGTATAATGTTCCCACTGCTGGGACACAGGCCTCCTCTCGGTGAGAGGGAGTGGGCCGTAATCCACCACGCGGGCCCAGTGCGGGTTGGTTGATGTCACATGTCTTTGAATTTTTGGTTTTAGGACATGCCCGGTTAACTCACGATGTTTTCCTTCACCGTTTTGAGAGCAGTGATGATGAAATTATTTACACAAAGTAAAGCGCCTATCAGGGTTCGAACCTACGACCTACAAGTCGTAAGTCGCGGCCGTTACCACTGGGCCACCACTGCTCGATCATTTATCACGGTAGATTTTCTTGAGAATTTTTGACAAATGATTCAAACTTGTCCCTGTATTTTTGCACTGTAATTATTTGTACATTGTTACCACTATAAATAAATATTAAAAAGCAATCACTTTGAAACGTAACTGAAGATAAACTTATGCGCAAGTCTCACTAGTGACATCTTGTAGCAACGAACTACATTAACTTGGTTGACTGTAGGGACCAATAGATGGCAGCATCTGTATTGTTGAATTTTTTTGCTTAGTTTGGGAACTTTATAATTTCAATACTATTGAAAGTTAGGGGTTTAGTGTAACTATGTAAAGAACTTTGTTTAGCAGCGGTCTGTCATGTTAAAACAATGCCACTTTGTGGGTAGGTACTTCTGAAAAGGACAACGAAAACTTAGACAAACAAGTGAAAATCTATTTATGGGCTTGCTGAAACTTAGGTGCACTCACAAAGCGGAGGTGCTTGATGTCAACAAAATTAGAAATATATTTACGTACCTACCTAATGTAGCGTAAGTACAGACGAACCCTTAACTATCTCATAAGTCTCAATTAGAGAGAACCGTTACATACATATTAAAGCCACTACGAGTATTCTAATGAAGTAAGGATTAGATAATCTGTAGTGGTTAGTAATTACAATTTGCAGTGGTGGAAAGGAAATAAGGAGTCAGTAGGTAAATGTATTTTTGGTAATTCTTTCTGCCGTAGGTATGTTTTATTTTTGGCATCAGTTTCTTTTAATCATTTTTAAATTTATTCGCTGAAGTGACGTGTGTCATAATGGTAATTTTTACAGCCTTGGTATTGTGGTGTTTAATTCGTTACCCAATTCAATCTACGAAATCTCATTAAATATTTAATGAGAGGTTTCTGCTACATAATTACCTATATCTAAATGCTGTAGTGCTTAATCGTGTAAAATCAATTGAGGATGTACCTACTGACGAAGACGTCATAATACCTTTTACAGGATTACCAAATTTTCTTTACTTTACCTGTATAAATTCTACATTACCAAACCACATTAATCCTTAGGCTCACTACTATGAATCATTATTTCAAGCTAACAAGAAAAGTCCCATCCAAAACTATTTCGTAATAAGACATACCCTGACCGCAAATTGCTTAGCCTAGTACACATAATAGGTAGTAAATCACTATTTACTGTCCTAGCTTACTTATCAAGTAGTTGGGCTGTAACTACGTCCCGTGGGTCTGTACTAGGCTTTGCTATGTTCAGTGTATTTAGGTAGTAATAAAGGTTGGTTAAAATAATTTATGTAGGATTTCATGAGGTAATGCTCTCTTGATAGAAATGAAATTCTTTTGATTTAGTGGGAGCTGTTGTTTTAAAATTTTGTTTTGAGATTATTATTATAATTATTTATTTATTACCAAAATATTTAACTTAGTTTAGAGTTGGTTTTAGCCACACAACGAAAACTGGTCTGGGTATATCTGTGTGATGGCGAGCCGTTCATTTCAATCATTCAAAAGAAATTATGATGGAGAGGATTTGTTGTTTCATGACATTTATAGGTGTTTTTTGATTACCTTTTGACCGCCATAGTCATGTATAGATAAAAGTTAAAGAGCTAAGTGTGCCCAGCACGCCACGGTCCCGACTACAAGATAGATTTCAAGGAATCATTTGTAGCTTGGCGCTGAGGGCACGTTAATCCATAGCGCTACAAGGTTACTTTGGTGCGTGACCAAAATCGGAACTAATGCCGCCATCTTGTTTTTTAACACATTTCAAATGACATTTCAAAAGCAGTTGCACAAATGTTAAACAATAGACTCCCCTATCAACAAAGTATAACTTATATTTATGAAAAAAGTGTAAGAAAATAATTAATCTAACTTTCGTTACTGAGAAAAGAGAATCATTTTCCCATCCCATTCTTTTTCAGAGATTTCTTAAATCCACTGAAGACCAACTTGTAAACAGACATATTAATTTATATATTTTTAAAGATTTCTTGTAAATTTCCCTGCAGCAGCATTCTTGATCTTATCTCGGTCTTCAGCCGTGTCTATCCAAAAATTGATTTCCTTGTCGAAGTAAGTCATGTCCTGTTTTAGGTAGCCATTTCATGAGTGAATAGGTCGGGCGATTTTCTTGGATTACACATTCCTGTTGTATGAATGTAACAGTAATATTCAAGACAAACGTTTGAATAATGTACCTACCAACTGTAAAACACGCTAACAAAACTACTTAGTAGTTCGAAGCTGATCATTTAAATTTTAAACTAACCAATCAGCTTCCATGTCTTCAACATCACTCACTTGCCATAATGGGACATTCCTAATTTAAAACACCAGACTTTTATGGTCTTAAAAAGGGGGACATTAAAGTAACTGTCAAACAGAAGAAACTTTTAATATAATGAACTATTATAAATCGGGTAATTAACCATTTTAAAACCCTCTAACATGAACTTATGTCCCGTTTCCTTGGCTTTTAAATAAGACGCTTGTGAACGGAATTAAAAAGTGCCTAGAAGCATTTTAACAGCCACGATGGGTGTCGTTAGAATTAATTATCCTTAACTAAGCGAGCGTTCGTACTTAAACCGCGTTAGATAGGTAAATTGTAGATATAGAGATAAACAATGTATTTTTTTTTGTTCTTTTTCATTTTTATTTGTTTATTTAATCCATAATGTAACAGTTTTATTTTCACTTAACACCTTGCAAACTGCGAAGCAATTTGGTGGCGGTAGATTCTTGTGGATTTTTCACAAATCTTTGCTTGACTAAACAGTAAAATTAAATCAAAACTAAGAAAGACTAAGACCATGGCTCTGTAAGCAAATACTCCGTATGTCAATACAGAGTAGTTACCCACACAACCATTGATTCTAAAACCATAGCAACTATACTCGCGGCATCAGCCAACAAACGTCATGAGACCATACCATAATAGGTACTATGGTATGGTCTCATGACGTTTGTAAAACAAAACTTATACTGAGTAGGTACTTAGTTTAAGTTTTGTTTTACAAACCTCTTCTTCATCTTGCTGAAAAAGAAGTTCTAAAATGATTCCCCAATTATTTTTGTATACAATAAAATATAAAAAAATGAAATAAGCCTTTATTGCTGTAACTTAATAACATGCATAATATAACATTTTACTTAATTCCATTTAACACTTTAGGTTTTAGCTAATTGTATAATTAGGCAGCCGGTTTTCCTTTAACTGCCTCTCCTTCAAACAGGGGCCTCCTCTAAAGCTTTTCCTTTTGTTCTGTCCTTTGCAGTGCGTATCCATTCTGGACCAGCTATCTTTTTCATGTCGTTTTCCCAACGTTTAGTTTGTCTACCTTTCCGTTACCGTCCGTGCCACTCCGTTACTAGTCTCGTTCCCTTCTCTTTCCTTTCATCATGTGTCTTGGCCATCTCCATTTCAGGCGTTTGTATACGGTGTTTATATTTTTAAATTTAGTTTTGCTCTTTTCTTGTCTCTCCTTGTCTCTTTTTTAACTCCAATTACGCTTTTTTCCATTCCATTTTGGCATACTTGGGTTTTGGCATACATGATTTGTTGCTCAATTAGTGCCCATGTTTGACATCCATATGATAAACATGGAAGGATACATGTGTTATATACTTTCCTGTTTTCTTTGATTGGACTTTGTCCTTAATGACCTCGCTCAGCGACCAAAACCGTTTCCAGCTGTTTGCTATCCTTCTATTTATTTCCTTATGCATTGTGTCTTCTGTAGATAATAGGTGACCCAAATATTATATATATATATATTGACATGTGTTCACCATTTATTGTAATGTATTTTTAGTTAAGTTTGTCATTACTTTCGTTTTCGATAGGTTCATTGATAGGCCTACCTTGGCGCCTTTATCCGATAATTGTCGTAGCATGTCCTCCAAATAATCTGGGTTCTCAGAAAACAGGATAATATCTTCTGTGAAACGTAGATGGTTCTAGATTGGTCCTTTGTTACTTGTTTTGAATTCCTGGGTCCTTTTTGAACGACAAGGTTAGACATAGATACATACTTCTTCTATCATCTTTCAATTCTGATATCTCTACTTTCAGCCCATGTCACCTAATAAGATATCATCTCATTTTATTATCGCAGCATCGACATTTTATACCAATGATGACATAACCATCTCAAAATTGTGTGAAACTCATAAAATATCGAGCGCGGGCGGAACACGTAATAAGTCAGTAGATATCATCAGTAATAAAATTTGAGACAGTATAAAATTGTATCAGTTCCTATGATTTTATTTGTTTTTACTTGTATGGATTTATGTGGGTATCGCTCACGCTTGTAAAGTCCGGTGAATCCTTGTAACGGTTTTGGTTTCATATAATTATGACGACTGCGAATTAGGTAGATACTCGTATTTTCCGTTCTTCAGAAGAATTTCCGTAACTCTGCAATAGGTATTTTAGTGTGTGTTTAATGGTAGTTACGGATAATTTATTCATCGTTCTCTTGCCCTTATCTCAATTCATTTGGGGTCGGCGCAACATGTCTCTTTCTTCCATACTTCTCTATTAGTTGTCATTTCAGTAGTCACCCCCTTTCTAGCCATATCATCTTTCACAAAGTCCATCCATCATTTCTCTGGTTCCACTTTTCTTATAATGAAAATGTTGAATGTAACTTACGTACATTATTGGTTACGTTCTTCAGAAAGGTAAGGTGCGAAGTACACGTAACCAGCGTACGTATATGGCCAGATGTATGAACGTAAACGAAGCAAAAGGAGTATGTAAGGATCGCAGCTGGTGGCGTTCTGTAGTTTTTGCCTACCCCCATGGAAAAGGCGTGAGTTTATACATGTGTTTGTGTACGTACGGGATAATATGACTTTTGTGAGCTTATAAGTCCATCATCATATACTAAAATGGCCATAACCAACCACCCTTTTTTTTTTGTATGGGAAATCATCAAATAACTTCTCCCGCTCTGGGCGGAGCGGGAGTGTCAGACTCTTACTGACTAAAACCCACCCATATTCCTTCCGTTGCCTGTGTTGCGGGGGCCTCGGTGACGCATAAGTACCTTCCCGCGACCCCGGCAGGCATCGGCCCTAGTGGACCCTACATTTGTGCTGACAACATCTCTTTGAGGCGCGCGTGGAATACAACGCGCCGTCGACCCGGGCCAGGGGGGTAACCATGACCTCTTATAGCAGTATTACTTCAATATTACTTCAGCGTGAGAAAGAGATGGAGCTATAAGTCCTGTATAGCTCCATCACTTTCCCACTGGAAGTAATATTATAATAATACTGCTATAAGAGGTGATGGTTACCCCCCTGGTCCTTACCGGACGGTGAGCTACCCATTGCTCACCGTCCGCAAGCCCGCGCCTACGGTGGCCGGAAATCCGCCCGGGATTCCCGACGCCCAGGGCATCTCCTGCGGCGGCTAGGGGCGAGATGGCGCGAAACATGCCTTTCCCTCAACCGTCCCGCCTCCTCCTTCGCGAGCATTACTGCTTCGCAGAAGGAGGTGACGGCTGCCCATGCCCTCTCGCTCCGTACCATGGCCTGAACCAGGCCGGACGCGAGAGATCTCTGCCGCCGAACCATCCACCCCTACGGGACATATCCAAAGGCAGTCACTTCTTGAAGGTAATCATGTTATTTAGTATAGAACGCTCTCATTTAAGGTTTTTGAGCAAAGTGAGAAATCAGCATAAAGCACGAAGACTATAAAATAAAATTTATCTATCTGTCTATTGTCGTCACCTCGATACTCAAACGGAACTTTATCTCCCAAAATAAAACCATTACAAATCGTTTGGTAACTTTTCATGTTAGAGCGATGAAAATATTTTATATATTATGGTCTATAAAATTATTATTGTTTTGCTATTACTTGGTGAAAATGCGTTGTGAATCATTTCTATTGTTTGGTTTGGTAATAACTAGATGTAAACGTTGAAAGGTAGGTAATATAAATACTCGTAAATGTTTACTGTGTCGCCTTTTTAGTAGCTTACCATAAATATGTTGTGATTTTGAAAAGATTAGCCTAAAAACGACATCAATTTATTGATATCGATGTTTGGAACCATCAAGTCTAAGTATTGTTTAAATAATATTTTATCACCAGCAATATTTAGATTACAACTTAAATTGCAGGTTAGCGAAGTCACATTCTTCAAGGGGTTTATCTATCAAGGGGTTGCCTCCTTCCCTCAAATATGGCGAGGGGGTTAATGGCTGATTTTTGCGTTATGCTCGTGAACGGGTGCTGCTTGTGGTGACTGGTCGTCTTGCTGACCATTGTTTTGTTTTGTTATTAGTAATTAACTGTTTATTTATTTTAATTTTATGGTCCTAGTTCATAATTTGTGATTGTTACGGCTGTAGATAAATGTAAGCGGGCACGCCCTTTATACTTGAAGGCTTTTATTTAGGTTTTAAGTTCTGTTTACGTTTTTATCTCTGCTTGAGAATAGTTTTCGGTCTTTTTCTTTTCTTTTTTTTTTTGTTGGTATAGTGGTGTGCTAGCTGACATATGGCTAATAATTTAATGTTTTGTGTTTCACGTGGTGTAAATTGTTTTGCATACTATTGTATAGAATCCATTATTTTCTCTAACTGAATAGACAGCTGTGCTGCTGGGGAGTTTGTTGGCCATTTCTTCTTCCCAGCTAAAGCACTAGGAAGTGGCGAAGATTGGGCGTTTTGGGGGACTGTCTTATGTAATTTTGACGTTCGAAAAGTGCTGATCCTCAGCCTAGTTTGAATAAATTACTTTTGATTTTTTTTTTATCCATGATTCTGTTTCTATTCTATAATATCAATAAAAAAGGAATATGTACCAAGTTTATACTCAATTACGTCTAACGTAATTAGTTACTTGTACACTAAAAATAACCCCACGATCATTTATAAATATATTCACAACAATATTATCCGTAACATATGCCTAAATAATCCATTTTAATCGCCAGACAATATCCGCGCAACTCCGTGAATTTGCCTCCCGACCTTTAATAATTTAAAATACTCGATATCGGAAACTATTATATTCATATGGGATCTTGAATAACGGGCTCCGTGCAGAAAGGATTACCTAGTTTCAATCTAGTTAATCCTAAAAGGTTTTGCGCTGTAATTATTGGGACCGGATATCCGTCAAGGATCCTGGTGTTAAAGGATGATTTTATACCGTTCAGATGTGTTAAGCGGTCTTTGTGGCTGAAAAGACCACAGACAAGAAGTCTATGTCTTCTACAACAGGAGACTTCAAGTGAAAGGTAACCAGTTATCACCTTAATAGTAGATCTTAACTTGCCTTCTATACAGCGTTATTGGTAAAGAATTCTTGTTTGCGGGCTTTTCCTCGACAACAATTTTATTTAGCAGAATATTTTTTAATTCTGACTCGATTGCGCCAATTAGTGGCTTTAGCAAAAATACAGCAACTGCATCAAGGCAAGCTATATTTAACCGCAACATTTCAGCAATTATCAGTAGACACAATTGGAACTGACAAATTAATACCGAGGTTCGACACATCCCGCCGCCAACTACTAATCGCCTCTTCAACTGTGAAATGGTGTGAAATTTTGAACACATCTGAACGCTCCAAGGATTATTGGTGGTAATGCGGTATGTTCGAGTGAAGTTACTGCATGACGTATGTCCGATAATTTAATTGAGCAGAATAATTGTGAAGTACGTGGACATTTCCTTAAGGTTCATTTTGATTTATACTGGTTGACTCAATATTTTATTCATGGATACTACCCAATCCAATGATTGGGTAGTATCCATGAATAAAATATTGAGTATTAACAATTTAATTCTACAGTTTCAATATTGGTACCTATAATCGGTAATTTTATTTGCCGGTTCAAATAGGTAAGGTAATTCCTGGAATGATATTAGTTCAATAGTTTCTTATTGGTCTTCCGTAACTTTTGCATTGATATCTACCCTATACTTTATAATCTTACTGCATGATTTCATGATAATTTTGAAATTGTCTATAGGTACAAGTCCTGTGTGTATGTGCATATTAACTAAAATGATCCTTCTGCTATATGCAATTTTAACGGCTCCTTCGATCACGATATTGCTCGTATCTAATAGAATACCTTGATGTAATGTTTTTTTTTAATTTAATGCATTTTAAGATATGAATCTGTTCCATTGTTCTATTTCTAGTAACCGAAGGCTTTGCTACTACATGACTTTATTTCAGTCGGGTGTGTCCGTTAAATCGTACCAGAGCTAATACTAATATTATGCTACCAGAAATACAATACCTCTTTCAAACAATGACTTTAAGTTTGGCACCATCGGAATAACATTCCATTCAATTATTTTTAATCAATGTTCATATTTCACCCTAATACAAAAACATACATATATGTTATTTCTGGACCTTTCGGACTCTGGTCAATAAAGCTTTATTAAGTTATTTACCGGTAATAAGATAATAGAGTAAGCCTCATTGATTATTCCAAATAAGTGTCAGGGGACTAAAGATGGAGATTTGCGTTACTCCCCCTAACTTTGTCCGGATTTTTGGCCAAATCTATTTTCAATTGATATTTGATTTGGTCCCATGATTGCGTTATGGAAGAGGGTGGCCACTGGCCGTGTTCAATTTAATTTATTTTTATTCCTCTATAATAAGGGATTTGCTTGTTCTTCTGGGATTCCAAGCTTTGAATAAGTTGTTTGGTTAACAGCTTTACCTATTTATGCGAGATTTGTTTCGCTATTTTTAAGTTGTGATTCGACATTGACATTTAAAATTGTATTATCATTGCTTTTAGTAGGCTAGATTAGTACTCCTTTAGGTTTGTCATTTTGTATAGAAAGATAGGGCTACGAAATTATTTCCTTTAGTACCTATGGCTCTAAAGAGAACCGTGACACTCAGAAACCCGAATATTATACTTGGCAAGCCACGAACTTCAATTTTGAAGGAGACTTCTGAGGGTGTTTTAATGCTTTACATACAAAGTGGATGGATTGCCATGGCACTTGAAGCATATTGAAGATCACCCAGCATCTGGACCAACAAACAGCTGGTTGGATATTTCGACTTTCGTCACAGTGACTTCATTTGGACCTCCAAATATTAATATTACAAGTAATATATTCCAAATATCACACCAAGTAGCTCCCAATCTTCCATTAACCATGAATCTTCTGATGTAACATCGTTTACCCCATAACTACAGAAGTTATAGTCGCTTATTAATACGGGTCATATGGCGTCAAGTGCCAAGTTGGACTGTCTCCAAGTGGACTCTCCATCGAATTTGGCAAGATTTCTGATAGTACCAGATGTCACACACATACACCTGCAAAAGTTTCTAACTTTGAAATTTTATTTGTACGATGAGTTTGTGTTTGATGCCATTAATTTTTTGTTGCACTGTCTTCTGTAAGACCGACAAGGTCTCCTTTTCTTTAAAAAGCTTTTGTGGACAGGATATTAATTCAAACTTGTTAGAGTTTTAATGGCAAACACATCATTTGGTTTAAATAGGTATTTATTTTTATTATTTTATTAATATTTTACATATATTATTTTACATTTTGTGAATGTGAGAATGTTGTAGGCTTAAGGACTAGATTTGTAGACCATTTATTTTTTGTTAAGTACCTGGCACTTCTTAAAAGGCCTACGCTGTCAAAGCAAATTATTTTTAAAAGAGTAACCGTGGAGTTTCTGGCCGGCTCCTCTCCATAGCAAACTACCAATTGGAACCGTGCACCTAGCTTTGACGTTTCATAAGTGTGTGAAGATGTAGGTATATGCGAAATTAATATATTTTGATTTTGATTTTCTGATTTTACTCTTGTAGACATAATATGGTTTATTCTTTGGTTTTGTCTTTATGAGACTTCTGTCTAATGGAATATTATTTTAATTAACAAAACTACACAGACATATTGCATTGTTTGAATATTATCTATAAAACACGTACCTACATTCTGTTTTGCTATTAGGTACTACCGTTGTAACGTCCCAGTTGTCCGTGACCTCGCGGGACTGAGGTAGAATTTGGTATCACCTTGGCAAATAAGCAAAATAAACTGTCTAACAAACCCAAAACAACATTTCATAAGACCGTATCAAGCCAAAACATTTTCTCCTTTTATGTCAACGAAAAAAAATCCGCTATAATATATGTAACTACATAAATATTTACTCCTTAAGTAAAGTTTGCCATCTCATGTCATAAAGAACATTATATAATTTGCATAAGAAGTTTGAATGGGCAGGGCTGAAAGCCTCCAGTCGCGTCTGGCATGTGAATTGCTTTTTTATATACCTACGTTAATATTGACTCTCTTACTTACGGCTACCATGAAGGCTTACATGAAGACCTTTGGCGTTAGTGCTCCTATTCTTTAATAAGTATTTTATGTTTCAAAGTCTTTGCTTCTATTTTATTTGGTTCATTGTTTTGTTTTATGATCTGAGATTACATTTACTCAAACGTTTATCGTGCTCGCAAAGAATGTTGAATGTATTTGTTTAAAGGGATGTAAGATAGTTTCTATATGGCTGTGATATGATAATGTAATCATTCATGTTGAAATAAATAATTAAATACCAACTTTAACACTGTAGTGTAAAAAGAAAATATTTAGTGTCTAAATATTAATCAAGCAAGTTTTGTTTTCTTTATTTTATAGCGTAATTTTTATGGTGTACATAATAAAGAGTAGGTATTCTATCTTCTATCTATCTATCAAATTTTTCTAATCACTTTAATGTTCATGTATTTATGTAGATAGCTAGTTTGCGTAATTAAGTAGTTTCTATTTTTCTTAGAAAAGTAATATTCCGTATTGAATTATTTATGCACTTCAATCAGGCGATTTGTATTCTACAAGCGCCGATCAGTCCTCTCAATGATAGTAATGTTTACATTTATAGTTTACCCCTTGGAACCGGAACCAAATAATCAAACAGCGAATAATATCATGGCGTTATTTTTCAAGTTTATGACGTCATCGAGTAGCGCCGCAGCTGCAATTTAACGCGTCATTCAACTGGCATGATCACGGTCAACTGTGTTAGGCGATGCTCAATGGACCTTTGGAATTTCGAACTGGTTTCCCTGTAATAACTAAGAAAGCAATTTGACATATACGACTGGTTTCATATAAATTGGATATTAACTATGATCTAAATTTATTGAAGATCTTAGAACAAAATGGCTTGATTGAAGTGACGCCAGACGAAAATAAAATTCTTGAAGATTTTATTAATTCATTTGGACACTTTTAAATAATTGCAGCTTTGCTTCCCCAAGTACGCTGAACAATTGAGCAGTAGGTATAACAAGATTATAATGTCAGCCCAAAATTAATAATAGAATAATTGAGTCGAGATGAAATCCTGTTCGGACAGATTTAAGATAAGAATTCAATTTATACTTTCCGACTACCCTCTCTATACCCGCTTCTGTTTTAAATCAAAACCACCCCAAAAGAGTATTTGATTTCAAATATACTGATCAGTATCAAACAGGCCCGCCCGCAGATATTATTGAGGGAAGTGATAAAAATCTATCAAAACAAATAAATTATTGCAATGTTATGGGAACTGATCAAATAGTGATTTACGATAGAAGGGTTTTTGCAGGCTTCGAAGTTAGGCTTATTTGCGTGGGAGGTGTGTGTGTGTTTTCTCAGCCGATGAAGGCCGAATGAATCTAGCAAAGTACGAAGGTAAACAAATTATTGATAAAATTAAGGTATTATACTGAAAATATAGTTTTAAATTTCCATCTTAATATAAAATCAAACAATTATGTAAAGAATTCAAATGTAGAAACGAAATGTTACTGTAATATACACTGAAGTCGGTACTTTGCGTCCAAGTACCTATGTTTAATTGAAATCAGCTTAATTCAAAACAAACGTCTCATGTAAGTAAACCGTTGCAGTTTGAGTAATTTATGCGGCCTACCCTAATGTCCTTTCTTTGGTATTCTTCGTCGAATCGTTGAGCTATATAGGTTGAGTTGAGTTGCACAATTACTGACAAATGCTTGCACTGATTGGACAGGCACACTCAATCAGTGTGTTTCTTTCATCAAAAAACCATTTCAGAAACCAATCTACATGGTCTTCACATGATCTGATCAAGATTGTGTCTGGAATTTAAAAGAGACTGTGACCTCTGAGTTTGTTTCGGCCTTTCTTCTCAGAGTAGTCAGATAGGAAACGCCGACCTCATCTAGTTTTTAAAATATGATTGACATGTAAAAGTGTTTGTACAAACCTACTTACAGAAATAAAATCGTTTATCATTTATTGTACACTTACGGCACATTACCGGTTAGTAAATCACTCTATAGGTACAGCATACCTACTTAACCAGACACCTAGATTTCCTTAACAAATCTAGACGGCACTAACATAAATTAACACAAAAACGTTCGCTCTAAGCGATCTGATACACCATTGTTTCGGCTAGCCTGTTTAACATAACACCCGTATTTAACAGTCCATGAATTGGTACTAGAATAACAGCATTAACTTTGTCAAGAAAGTGCTATTTAGTGACGAAATTGCGACGACTGCTTTAAAAAGAAATTAGAATCCACTATATATGGTAAAGTCCCCAGTAAATTCTTCAGAATTTACTGGAAACTTTACCATATATACTGGATTCTAATTTCTTTCACGTTCATAAATAGGTGGCGATATGAACGTCTTTCGGCTGATATGATAATGAAGTTAAAATGACAATCTACGCTCAGTGGATCATTTGAAATTGCTACAGTAATAACAACACGTAATGTGCGCTTATATAATTTCTAACGTAGCAATATTATCGTGGACGTCCATGTCAACGTCACGGCATCACGATGACACAGGGAAGTAAAATTGTATGGAAAAGTATGAAGACGCTTTTAAATTCCCGTTCACGATAACGTTATAACGAACACGTATTTCCATATATTTTTTTGGGCGTGGACGTCCATGATAATATTGCTACGTTAGAAATTATAACAGCGCACATTACGTGTTATTATTACTGTAGCAAATTTAAATGATCCACTGAGCGTAGATTGTCATTTTATTATATATTTTTGGGCGTGGACGTCCTTGATAATACCCTCACGTAAGTAATTATATTTTCAGACTCGTTTTAGATTGTCAACTGTTGCAATTTTAAAGTAATAAAATATGCTATTAATCATTATTAAAGCCCTAAGGATATAAGAAGTATGCCGCAAGTTGCTACAGATGCATAGCATTATGTAGAGCTACAATTTCCTGCAAACATCCTGAGAGTTGTGTAAGTTGGATTGGCCATACAAACTCCCACGCCTTATCTGACAGTTACTTTCAAAACAATTACGCTTCCACTTCTCGGTATGGACACACTGCTATGAAGTTTGACGAATTCTTGGTAAAAGATACTGTGTCGATAAAGACGGAAAATGAATAATTGCCATAGTAAGTTTCAGTCGAGTTCAATGATATACATATTATGTTTGTCCTCAGAGTACATTATATACCTACAATTTTGATATCAAACTATTTATTAGTGGCTTTTGTGGACAAGATACTAATTAAGACTTATTACAGTTGTAATATCAAACATGTCATTTGGTTTAAATAGGTTTTTATTATTTTATTAATATTTTACATAGATTATTTTATATTTTGTAAATGTGAGAGCGTTAAATTGTAGGTTTGATAGAACTAGATGTATAGACCATTTTATTTTTGTTAAGTACCTGGTACTTCTTGACAGCACCGTGACGGAACCGTGCACCTAGATTCTGACGTTTCATAAGTGCCCATGTAGGTTTATGTGAAATTAAATATTTTGATTTTGATTTCGAGAGAATAATATAATAATTATGTTGTTTATACTTTACAGTGTATTATATTATTATCCAAAGAGAGAATGAGAGCCAGTAGCTAGCAAAATGAGTGAAGACACACAGAAATCGGCATGTGATGGATGTGACTTTATAAAAATTTAAAAATAATTCACACGAAACTTGGACTATTATAGTGGGATCCTGCCGTTTTGCCGAAAATATTTTGCCAAAATTTCACTACCCAAACAAATTTTAGCAACCTATTTTTATACTAATGCAATGTTTGGAATGATTTTAGTACGCACATTTTCATTTGGTCAAATTATTACTTGGCAGAATATTATCAAGGATAATGTCATTTAGGCATTCGGTCATTAATCAAATGATTTATTAGAGCAAACAATCTTTAGATAATAAACGTTAGAGAATGTGTTGTGTGAATGAGATGTGCTTGAATTTGTCTGAAACAAGTCAAATTTATGGTTACTTATGGAACTAGTTAGAGTAGGTTAATTATTTTAAATAATGGTTGGGTTAGGTTAGGTTAAAACTGTGACCTCCTACGCACGAGCCAAGCGAGCGAAGCGAGCGGTGCCGCGGCAGCGGCCGGCGAGTGCCAGAAACGAATAGATTATGTAGAAAAAAATACGGAAAAATAGAGATTATTTTTAGCAGGCTATTGAGAACCGAACTAGTTAGACAAGGTAGAAATTTTATTTTGCGTAAAATGAACAAATGTAATAATAAATAAATTCCAACTGAAATATTTGACTACATAAAAATTGGTAAAAGTACTAGTTGGTAAACAAGTTATTGTTTAAACGTTCACTTGCCAAACATTAGGTTTGCGTTACAATTATTTGTGAAAAGATTATTTGCTAAGTAATAATTTGGAAAATTAAATTATTCGGAAAATTGTTTGGGAAGTGATAATTTGGCAATTTCTTTTCGATGAAACAAGAGAGACCCCTATTATAGTACCATCTGCCTAGCCTTTTCCCAATTATGTTGTAGTCGGCTTCCAGTCTAGGCGGATGTAGCTGAATACCAGTATTTTACCCAGTTACTGGGTAATACGGTACCACTTGGTAAGACTGGTTGTCAGATTTTTGGGCTTTTGACGACCCGTAACTACTGTCAAAGATTCACGAATAACTGCCGGGACCAACGGCTTAACGTGCTTTCCGAGGCACAGAGTGTCTTGGTATGTAAAGACCCGTCCACGGACCAACCGCGGCAAGCGTAGCTTAACCTGATCGAACGACCTGCGCGGCTGTTATTACTAAGCCACTAGCACTTCGAACTATTATTACCTCGAACTATTATAGTATATTCTTCTCAATTCTAACAAATCTTCCGCATAAAATAACTGCAACCACATCACGACAAATCATATTCTTACAACCTGTTCTAATTTATCACAGCATGCTTGCTGAATACTAAACCACTGAGTCACATATGCAGTAAAACACGTTCAGTCTATCAAGACAGACATCATCACGATTCAGTAATTTGCATATAATGACTACTTAAAAAGCAGCTAACATGAATTGTATGGCTGTTAACTGAAAGTGTATCGTCCAAGTTGTCAACGCTCAATCTTTGATTACTTTATTGCCTGGGGATGCGGCGAGAATTATAAACTTCATGAATAATTCGTAATCGGATTCCTTGATGTGTAGGTGGTCTTTAATGCGAGAATAATTGCAGCCGTTTAAGGACTAAACTGGTCTGAGAGAGACAATTTACATGAGAATTCTGGAATAGTTCCTACAGGACATGAAATTGTGCCAGGACTTGGAAACTGTCTCCATGATAGAAGCATATTATTCTCAGAAAGCCAGTACCATTTCCAGTTTTTTATTAAACTAGACTGTGTCTTCATTATTCAAATCTGTTTATGTAATGTTTTTTGACGCATTCCAATTATATATACATAATCAGCCTATAATGTTCCCACTGCTGGGACACAGGCCTCCTCTCTGTGAGAGGGAGTGGGCCGTTATCCACCACGCGGGCCAGATGCGGGTTGGTAGATGTCACATGTCTTAATGAATTTTTGGTTCTAGGACATGTCGGTTTCCTCACGATGTTTTCCCTCACCGTTTTGAGAGCAGTGGTGATGAAATAATTTAAAAAAAGTAAAGCGCCAGTCAGGGTTCAAACCTACGACCTATAATAACAAGTAAGTCGCAGCCGTTACCACTGGGCCACCACTTATATATAATTATAAGCCAATTATATATAATAATATATATTCATTATAATTATTATATTACATAACATAACATCACGCCTTATTTCCCCGAAGGGTTGGGTAGAGGTGTACCTGTAGTACACCCACATTTCGGCAGTTATGTTTTTTTTTTAAGTTCCATGTAATAGGGAGCGAGCCTATTGCCATCAACCGGGCACAAATCCAGATTCCAGGCAGCTACTGAGAAATTCCAGATAGAAAAACCCAATAACATTTTGTCCGTCCCGGGCATCGAACCCAGGACCTCATGCTCAATTTCGCGCCCTCTCACCCCTAGCCGCCGCAGGAGACGCCTTGGGCGTCGGGAATCCCGGGCGGATTTCCGGCCACCGTAGGCGCGGGCTTGCGGACGGTGAGCAATGGGTAGCTCACCGTCCGGTAAGGACAAGGCCCAGGTCGACGGCGCGGTGTATTCCACGCGCGCCTCAAAGAGATTTCGTCAGCACAAATGTAGGGGTCCACTAGGGCCGATGTCTGCCGGGGTCGCGGGAAGGTACTAATGGGTCACCGAGGCCCCCGCAACACAGGCAACGGAAGGAAAACGGGTGGGTTTTAGTCAGTAAGAGTCTGACACACCCTCCTGCTCCGCCCGGAACGGGAGAAGTTATTTGATGACATCCCGCCCAAAAAATAAAAAGTACCTCATGCTCAGCAGTAGCGCTTTCGACCACTAGACCAACGAGGCAATATATTATATTATTATATATTATTCTTTTTAGATTTCAAGAAAACCCTCATCGCTACCCATGCTAAAGTTTTTCTCACTCCACCAAATTATACACTACCAAAGTACCAAACATATTCGCAATTTGTTAAACAAAAAGGCTACAACAACTCGTTAACATATGCATGCTGTTGATACCGTAAGTACACAACTCATTTCCTTCCCTCGATCCGTTTCGAAGTCAGGCAAAATGTACGGCGCCGGTCTATTTCGGTGTTCTGCATTCTCTAGCAGTACTTAGTACTAAGAATTTGGACTATTTTGTACGACTGTACTATCAGCCATTGTTTTATTTCTAAGGCCATTATTTAGTTGAAGTTCTTAGTGAAAAATTGTGTCCTTTGAAAGTGACTAAGCTTCTTTAGAAAAACGTGCAAAACGCTTACGCCTACAGTATTTTTGTTTCTGAAAATGATCGAAGAGTTTAGTCAACTTTGCAAATTGTGAACTTTTATGATTGATTTCAGACTTCCTTCGCTTTCCATCCCAAAATTATTATGATTAATCATCTAATAGCTTCTTCTAAATAACCTAAATAACTGCACGTTAATTCTATTACAATTCATTAATTAAACAGGTAATTCAATATTGTGTGTTTCTAGACTGATTATTGGGAAGTTATGTATATACATAACTTTCCAATACTCGACAAATCGAACGCCGTACCAACATTGTTGAAATCGAGCCCCACTTGACGTTAATCTAAAATGCCCTTTAAACTACAGCCGGCCATTTTCCACACACACTTCACTATATAGGTTCACAATGTAATCCGCTGGCAGCGAGACCTTTTGATCCTGTCATAGGCTTCAAAGACACGAATGCACTGCATTGTAGAGGATTTCAACTGTTTAGTACAGTTGCGCTTGTAAGCCGGGATTAACCCGACGTGTCATGTAGCCACTAGACACTGGTAACTAATTGGAGTGGTTCGACTAATGTACAAGTGGACTGCACTTGTATGTATATCTATGTTATGGTCCAGGATTGAAGCGTAGGCAGTTTAAGGTTCGGCTAGTTTTGCTTCAAGTCTGGTAAGTAAGCTCGCTCAAATTCCAACCGTTTTGTGTTTTTTTTTTCTTTGATTGAATGACAGTGCCTGAACTGCTCTAAAACTAGAGTGAAAATTAATTCGATCTGATAAAATAATAAATTCAAAAAAATATTGATCAATACTTACCAATATTGACCTTTACTTGAATATTACAATTGCATCTAAAAAGACTGACTAAACACATAAAACGTAGGTACATCGTCTTAAGGTCTGATTATGCGTTTGCATAAATTCTAGGAAAAGATAGACATTTTGCAAAGTAACTGAACATTGGCCCTTAGCCGCTGCCCGGTTTCTGGACAGTTGTGTGATTTTTTTCTACCTTTCGTTCGGGATTTTGATGGAACTTTCCGGAACTATTCCTCTGTCAGATCATCTGTCCGTCTGTTTGCCTGCCAGTGCGTAAGTCAGTGGCTAAAAAATAATTGACTTGTTTTGGACACGCACAGAAATCTGAATTCGGGTTTTGTAAAGTCGAATCGATTTTGCGCTCATTATATATTTTGTGGCTAAGGAATCGAGGAATCGTTTTATTTAGCCTGGTGTGGAAATAAAAGATTAATTAAATTCAATGTCTACGTTTGATAATCCTGTATTTTATTCAAGCAAGTACTTCCAATAATCACATGTAGGTCTTTGACTTATATTCTGTAATTCTCATCGCATTGCGAGGAAACAGAAACAATTGACGACTACAACTTCTAAAAATTTTTATCTTCCAAATCTATACAATATCCTGTAGACTCTCTACACCAAAACATGATGAAACCCACCCAACACTACAATCCAACTCATTATAACACATTGACGGCCAGAGAAAAAACAAAAAAAAAACTTCAAACAAAAATGTCGCCGGTCGCGTCACTCATTCGATAGCAAGCGTCGGCGAATGTCGCGTGTGCCGACGATTTACAGCAGCAATTAGTTATGTACCCGACGTACGACAAACGATGTAGGCTGACAAATGGTCGGCCAGGGTGCCTTGACTACCCGCAGACAATGGTCGCACTCGATTCGGTCAATCATTCCGTGGTGAATAAAATTATGAGTCAAGCTAAGGACTTGAATGTATTACCAGACTTTGTTTTGATTTAGGTCGAAGTTCCTACTGCTTTCTAGGCAGACTGGATTGTAAGAAATCGAGGACGTGTAGGTAGTTGGATACCGTGGTATGTAGTCGTAGTTATCTTAATATTTGTATCACTTTCGGAGAGTGTCATTGCGCTTACGGACAATCAAATGACAAAACATTGGATATGCTCGCGTAATAACATTATGTAAGTTTTTAAGTGGGTACACTATTTATGCACTCACGGTGATGCCACGGTGAGCAGTGGTGGCACAGTGGTAACGGCCGCGACTTACGAGTTGTAGGTCGTAGGCTCGTAGGTTCGAACCCAGACAGGCGATTTACTTTGTGTAAATTATTTCATCACCACTGCTCTCAAAACGGTGAAGGAAAACAACGTGAGGAAACCGGCATGTCCTTGAACCAAAAATTCAAAGACATGTGACATCTACCAACCCGCACTGGGACCGCGTGGTGGATTACGGCCCACTCCCTCTCACAGAGAGGAGGCCTGTGTCCCAGCAGTGGGAACATTATAGGCTGATTATGTATGTATGTGATGCCAACGGATTTTGTTTTGTTCATAATATTTGTTCATATAATAGGTTGTATAGTTGCATTATATTTCAATTATACTGTTTATTTTATTTATTTTGTTACCTACTTATTATACAACTCATTATCTGACTGGGATTCCGTACGTCTTTTTCGGGTGACCACTGAAAATCAGCGCTGTGCTGTGGGTCCCCCATAGCACAGCATCATGCTGAGTGGAAGCCTTCTTGTCACACTCATGACGTGCAGCTGCCGACTATTTGTGTTTTGTGCTTGTGAGTATATGTAGTACTCGAGATCTTTTTGTAGACACGTGTTTCTATGACAAATAAACTTATTTTTCTTTCTTATTTTCTTTCTGTCTAATAATAAATATTCTTGATGATACGTTGTTCATCGCTTAGCTAGAACATGATGAATATCTGTGTTGGATCTCAAGTGGCTTTTCAACAATATCTTATACACGTAAGTGTATGTAAAGATAAACTCCGCCATTAATCACTATAACATTATTTAAATTCATACAAATAACCTCTCAATACTTAGATGAAATATAGAAAATCGTTGAGGTGTCATCTGCATTGACAAATGAGATCTATTAATGGTGTTATAGACACATTTCGCAATATATTGGCAGCGGCTGGCGCGAATGCTGAATGATATCAATCTTTCATTCTGTTCATTTATTATTAACAGCTTTTTGTCTGCGATTCCGTCTGAATTGATAAAGAGGTTGAGGGAGGGGAAATTTGAGAGGTAGATTATAAAGGATGATAATAATTTGGTAAGGTTATGTTATGGGTACCTAATCTTAATAAATCTAGTGGTCGAAGGCTTGACTGCAAAATTGTAAGCTTAACCAGAGTTGTAAAATAATTTAATAATTATATTTGAACGAATATTTTTTCACGCCGACTGATCGACACTTTACGTGACCAGAGGGCTGACTCGTTCTTTGGGCAAAGAATCAGTATTGCCATTCAACGTGGTAATGCTGCCAGTTTTCTGGGCACGTTTTCGAATGAAAGCGATGTGGACGAGTACTTCGACGCCAAAGTGTCCTTTTGTTTTTTTTTGTATTTATTTGTATATTTAGTTAGTCATTTAATTTAGCAGGTACCTAGTGTAAATAGTTAGTAGCGTCGAATATTATAATATATTATCTAGGTTATATAAGTTTTAAAGTTATAACAGTTGTGTTAGTAAATAAAGATCTATTTGAGCGAAAACTTAGGATTTTTAATTGTGCTGGCCTATGTTTTTTTCGGGTTTGAATAGCAACATTCAGGTTTCGGAGAATGTGCGACAGAACCATGATTAGTAGTTAATATGAATTCATAATCAGCCCTGCCACAAAACATTGTAAATAATGGAATACGTAATCTGAAACCAAAAATTTAATTCTTCTTTTTATTTTCGATGCTTTTAATTAATAATTAATGAGTTCGCTTTCAGTACGAAGTCCGATAGTCATTAATATTTGAATCCTTGAAGGTTCGTGCAGACTAGCGCGATATCGCGAACGCGACAGACAGCAATATGCCAGTCGCACCCGCGATATCGCGTCAGTCTGCACGAGCCTTGAATCTTTTCGACCATCATACATTTACACTTATCACGATGATGTTATTTGTTTTGGACACACTATGGACATTTTTGTATATACTATGGACGCGTTTTTTTTACATCGTCCTCACATTTAGTTATATATTCAACATTATTTATAATAATCTTTTTGTAACAATATAATTTAAAAGAGTGTCCATAGAGTTTCTTGATCGTTCTTCTCCTACCTACTTAATTTTTTTTTTTTTTTTTGAGGTTGGGAAATCATCAAATAACTTCTCCCGCTCTGGGCGGAGCGGGAGGGTGTGTCAGACTCTTACTGACTAAAACCCACCCGTATTCCTTCCTGTTGCCTGTGTTGCGGGGGCCTCGGTGACCCATAAGTACCTTCCCGCGACCCCGGCAGGCATCGGCCCTAGTGGACCCCTACTATGTGCTGACGACATCTCTTTGAGGCGCGCGTGGAATACAACGCGCCGTCGACCCGGGCCTGGTCCTTACCGGACGGTGAGCTACCCATTGCTCACCGTCCGCAAGCCCGCGCCTACGGTGGCCGGAAATCCGCCCGGGATTCCCGACGCCCTGGGCGTCTCCTGCGGCGGCTAGGGGCGAGAGGGCGCGAAACTTGCCTTTCCCTCAACCGTCCCGCCTCCTCCTTCGCGAGCATTACTGCTTCGCAGAAGGAGGTGACGGCTGCCCATGCCCTCTCGCTCCGTACCATGGCCTGAACCAGGGCCGGACGCGAGAGTTCTCTGCCGCCGATCGCCTCCAAGAGGACACGGCGGTGCTCTGCCCAAGCCGGGCAGACCTCCACCGTATGCTCCACCGTGTCCTCCGGGCGATCCACACAGTGGTGACACCCGGACGTTTCCTCCCGCCTTATCCGACACAGGAACCTCCCGAAGCTGCCGTGTCCGGTGAGGACCTGCGTCAGGCGGAAGGTGATCTCCTACCTACTACGCTTTGGAATGGGCAACTAGCTTCATATTTCTAACTGACGGACTCATTGACAATTCAAAAGTAAAGGTTTAATTGAAATAACTGCTTTGAGTTTGAGTTTGTTGTTTTGTCGCTTATTTATAAATACTTTTTTACATGCGAGTACGTATAACATAAATAAATAAGTACTTGTTATATTAATATTTGCATGCCTATTCATGGCGAAGTGCATCATTGCACTAATAACTAACTTTGACTTCGACTTTTGATTAATAACTTTTTTGGAATGTATTATTGAATGAATGGAAAAAAATTGAAAAAATGGAATATATACATATTAATGAATATTCTACTTAAAAAAACGTGGTCAGGATAAAAACAATATTGCACTTTCTATGATATTATCTAGAGATTCTAGAGCAGGGATTCCCAAAGCGGTCGAAATCGGTTTCCCAGGGGTCGACATAAATGGAAACTGTTTTTGGGGATAGACGAGGTCTAAAAATCAACCCCTATTCATTGCCACGAAAGTTTCAAATAAGAACTATTTGAAACTTTCAAGATAAAGTATAAGTTGTTTTACGTGTACCAACTTGTTATACAAGAATGACTAATATTTTAGTAGGAAGTATCATTGTTGTACTTTTAAAAAACTCAACAAGTCGATAAGCATGCACAAGTTCGTACAAGATGAAAAAAAAATACTATGGGGGTCTGAGGTATTAGTTCATTTTGGGTCTCTTGCCCAAAATAGTTTGAGAATCCCTGATCTAGAGCATTGATATTATAGATACTCGTGCAGAATCTATTAAATAGGTCAGCTTAATAACCCAATTCCAAAACCAATAAGTAAAACAATTACAAACATTGAAACGTGTTCTCCAATTTACATATGAGGATTTTATATGGGTCATATTCATCGTACGAGTTATTGGCAATCAACGCCGATGGCTGTTCATATTGTAAACAATGCTTGTGCAAGCAAAAAGAGCTAAATGCTTCGCGAATAAAGAGTTGAAATTATTAATGTTGGAGTTCATTGAAAAACTTTTGCAAAGGGCAAATTCATTATTGGATTTCAAAATAGTGTGGAACTAGATTTCAAAATGAATTAAGATGATCAAGATGTGGTAAACGCAGATACACGAAATAAAAAAAGGAGCTACGTCTGCCAACAAACTGCCTTGCAGTTTGGCAGAGGTCACTAATATCTTGTACAAAATATTTCTGTGAATAAACTTTAACTTTTTTTTCGTATAGGTACCGACATAATTGCTTGAAGACCGCAGGAATTCGCTGGATGCTAGGAGCACAGAACCGGTCCAAATGGCAATGCTTGTGGTCTAGCAGTGGACGTCTTTCAGTTGAAA
This sequence comes from Atethmia centrago, assembly GCA_905333075.3. Lineage (NCBI taxonomy): Eukaryota > Metazoa > Arthropoda > Insecta > Lepidoptera > Noctuidae > Atethmia > Atethmia centrago. Next base: position 11,705,405 of record HG995382.1, read on the forward strand.
TTATGACGTATTGTTTACAGGCATACAGTATTTATTAGAAGGTCGCAAATTGAAATATAGATTTTTGAAGTCCAAACTTTAAAAATAAAAAACGCAACCCATCTCGTAGGATTACTCGTGTGTCTGTCCATCTGTCTGTCTGTCTGTCTGTCTGTTTGTCCGTCTGTCACAGCCGGTGTGCTCCGAATCTACTGGACTGATTAAGTTGAAATTTAGTACACATATGAATTTCTGTAACGCAAACACGGACGTATATAGTAAATATTTGATTTTTTTAATATGAGAGTAATTTTTGGGGGGCAAACTAGAAAATTAAAAAAAAAGTTTTACAGGCTGTACCGAGTGACATATCAAATGAAAGGGATTATTGTGGGGGTCCCAAATATACGTATATATTTTTATAGTTTTAAAATAAACAGTTTTAAAGTCATTTAGGACATTTGATAAAAGTTGACCATTCCACCCCTTATCTCCAAAACTACTGAACCTAATATTTTTTAAAATACAGAAATATAAAAATACTTATGTAAATTATAAATACTTAGGTGTTTGGTAATCTACAAGAAAACCTACGAGAAGTTTATGGTGTTAAAATAACTTGGTAAATCTTTCAATATTGTGCGTACAAACTTACATTTGCAGTTGGATTGTATGGGGAACATGTTTTTTAAATACAATGTTAAGTTTGTTCTTGGGATAAATTCATCCCAACTACGGAACCTACCTTCAATTGTGCGTGGTCCGACACGTACTTGGCCGGTTTATTATCATTACTTCCAGGTCAAAGAAATACGGGATATCTATAAGAGTGTTGGTCTGAGGATAGCTTCGTCAAAGCGACAGGAAACACATGGACGAGGAACGCAAAAACCATGGATGGATACTGGTGGAAAAGAAAGAAGGTATTAGATACTTAGCAGTAAATGATTCAGGGCTAAGATGCTGATAAACACTGACTAAATGGACACCAAGTCTGAGAAGAATTTAGCTTTTGCTCTTTGCATGAATGAGGCATTCTCTCATCGGAACACCATCTCTAACAGGAAACAAAATTCAACAAGAACCAGATTTACAACTTCCCATAGCAACAGCAATCCCACTACATACCCACACAGATTTCAACCAACATCTCACTGGTCTTACTAAAATGTTTGACAAGAATTGTTTTGAAGCTCGACGAGATGATAAATGAAGTGTATTCGCACTCAGTTGACATACTTGGAGCTTGTGAGGCGTTTACTGTCACGACCGTGTATCTGATAATGTATGATGTGGAGGATTTTTCTTGTTGCTATCTTTGGATTTTTAAGGATACCTTATGACTGTCGTCTGAGATTCTTTTGAATTTTAAAAGTTTCTAAGTAGGCTTTGCAGAAACAGTCGTGTTTGGACCATGAAGGTTCAAAACAATGAATATTGTTAAAATATTTATAATGTGGTATCTTTTCGGTCCTTGGTAGGTAAGTACATTTTCTTAGATAGTATAGCATTCTGCAACCTGTTTATGGCTTGCAAAAGGAATTTGTAAAAAGGTACAATTTCCTCTTCGTTTCCTTTATGAAGTTTATTCGTAGGGAAATATTACCTAAACTTTACGTGGCTAGTTTACGTCAGTATATTTTATTTTATTATAATTAGGTATTTAAAGCCCCATTCGTTGAAGTTATAAACCCAGTAAATAAATTATTTTGCTCTCATATTATTGGCAAAACCGAATAAATTAATAAACACATTAACACAAATTGACCGCAAACTAAATAATTTAATGATTATGATATTTTAGGTAATGTTCCACCACCCACAGAGTAGTTGAAAACGATAGATAATTCTACCATTTATTTTATCATTTCGGATTTAAGATTTTTATTTTTTTTAATAAAACCGTTTCTCACCACGATCTTTTTCAGCACGTCATACTCAGCACACACAGCTCAGCACTATGTATTTGGCATTCTGAAAGCAGTGATAGCCTAGTGATGTGACCGTCGAGCTGCCAAGTCATAAGTCTCGAGTTCGAACCCAAGCCACGCACCTCTGACTTTTCGGATTCATGTGCTTGTGCGTATTGTATAATTATCACTAACTTAAAAAAACGGTGAAGAAAACATCGTGAGGAAACCGGCATGCCTTTTTTTTGGGTGGGAAATCATCAAATAACTTCTGCCGCTCTGGGCGGAGCGGGTCGGTGTGTCAGACTCTTACTGACTAAAACCCATCCGTATTCCTACCGTGTTACCCGTGTTGCCAGGGGCTTCGGTATCCCTTTTGGACTGCCACGCGACCCCGACAGGCATCGGCCCTAGTGGACCCCTACATTTGTGCTGACGACATCTCTTTGAGGCGCGCGTGGAATACAACGCGCCGTCGACCCGGGCCTGGTCCTTACCGGACGGTGAGCTACCCATTGCTCACCGTTCCCAAGCCCGCGCCTGCGGTGGCTGGAAATCCGCCCAGGATTCCCGACACCCAAGGCGTCTCCTGCGGCGGCTAGGGGCGAGAGGGCGTGAAATTTGCCTTTCCCTCAACCGTCCCGCCTCCTCCTTCGCGAGCATTACTGCTTCGCAGAAGGAGGTGACGGCTGCCCATGCCCTCCCGCTCCGTACAATGGCCTGGACCAGGGCCGGATGCGAGAGATCTCTGCCGCCGATCGCCTCCACGAGGACACGGCGGTGCTCCGCCCAGGCCGGGCAGACCTCCACCGTATGCCTTATCCGACACAGGAACCTCCCGAAGTTGCCGTGTCTGGTGAGGCGTCCTCACCTTCCGCTGGTGAGGACGCCGTGGCGCCTCTCTAGCCACTCCTCAAAGAGGGGACTTATCGCCGCAATCGTGGCGTGCCCAGCACTAGGTTGCGACAACCGTACTCTCCATGTCGCTATGAGATCGCGATTTCTCGCGGCAGCGGAGTTACGCCTCGGCGTTTCGCCTCTTCGCACCACTCCCATACGTCCGCGAGAACTTTTACCTCCAGATCCCATGGCGGCAATCCGGCAAGGAGGCTTGCTGTCTCACAGGAGACCGTGTGGTATCCCCGAACCAGCCCGATGGCTATGACCCTTTGGGCCGCGCTCAACCAGCGGGCTGGCCGCAGCACCAGGGAACGCGCCCACACAGGATCCCCGTAAAGGGCCATAGACTGCACGACCCCCGCGTAGAGCTTTCGGCAGGAGGCGTTTGGACCCCTAGATTAGGCAGCAGCCGCTTCAAGGCAGCCCCTGCCCGCTCCAGTTTGGGAGCCAAACGTCGGAAATGCTCCACGAAGTTCCACCGGCTGTCGAGGACGAGTCTCAGGTACTTCATCGTCGACTCGACGCCGATGTAAACCCCTCCTACCGTTATTTGGGATCCCGACGGTGGCGCGTTCCGAGGGCCATGAAAACACATGACCTTGGACTTGTGCAGGGTCACCTCGAGTCCCAATTGCCGGATCCTTTCGATGATTGTCGCAACCCCACGTGCTGTTACTTCGGCCGCCGCCTGGTGCTACCTCACTTGCGCCAGGTTAGGCTGACGCCGCTAGGGAGTTCGGCGCGCAGCACCCAGTCGTATTTGATGTCACATAGATGCGGCCCCAGGACCAATCCCTATGGGACACCGCACGACATCACTTGCCGGTTCCAAACTACCTGGTGACCGGGGTAAATGACGGCCCTGTCCATCAGATAGGCAAAACCGGCATGCCTGAGAGATATTTCTCGACGGCATGTGAAGCTAAGTCAGAGGCCCATGGGCGGCATAAAAAATCTGACACCAGGCAGTCACTAACCACTCGAAAAATAAAACATTCTGAAAGACTTGTATATAGCCGCCCGACTACCTGCACACTGTAGGAAGACAAACTTCCGATTATCTTTTACTTTTTTATATCGGCTATTGATTCGTACGAACCTACACATACATACAAAATCTCACGCCTTCTTCCCATGGGGGTAGGCAGAAACTATAGAACGCCACCTGCTACGCGCCTTACATACTCCTTTTGCTTCGTTTACGTTCATACATCTGATCATACACGCACGCCGGTTGCGAGTACTACGCACCTGACCTTTTTGAAGAACATCACCAATGAGGTCACTATGTTTTCCTTGGGCGGCCCCTCCCGGCGTTTCCACTCACCTCTGCCTTTTGTTAGTCGCCTCATTCATCCTCTCAACATGACCAAACCATCTTAGCATACTCGTACGAACGTTTTGTGTAAAATTGATCAAAAATCATATTTGTAAAATTTTACTCGACTACGGCAAAGCCAAAAGGAAGGGTTATGTTTTTAACAGCTCATGCATGTTTGTGTTTACGTATGCTCTACCGTAACACCAATCTACTCATCCGATTCTGGTGAATGAGGTGTTAATCGATTTGTTATTATTGTTCGAGTGACTTGTACTACATTTTTACCCGACTATGCTAAAACTACAGGAGTGTTATGATTATAACGGAGCAATCCAAACTTTATAATTTTATAAATGCGAAAGTGAGTTTGTTAGATTGTTACGCTTTCACGCTAAAACGGTTGAACGAATTTGGATGAAATTTGGCACATGGGTAGACCATGACCTGTGTTAGGACATGATACTTTTATCCCGGTACTACGTTCCCGTGGAATAATTTCCGACCTCCACGCAGGGTAAGCCAAGGGCAAAAAGCAAGTTAAAAATAATATTGCTTTTCGCATATTGTAGCTGAAATCACACTTCATTACTAAATACGTCATATAATAAAATCATAAATCCTACAGTTACGTGTGACTCCGGCTAAGTGTGAGACCTCATTAGTGCGGTGCGTTGTTTTGCTTCAGCCTTACTGAGTAACTTTATACATAGTCATCTCTATATTTCTAACGTTCTATGGCAACTGTAATGGCAATGACTGCTTGTTGATGGAAAATTAAACACATTGTTATTATACCTACAAACACAACAGAATCCAATTCATGCAATACGTAGGTATCGTTATTTGCAATGAATTTGCAAACCTCATTATTGATGTTTGAACTGGAAAATTATAATTTTAACTAGTTTTTGACAACGCATCGTATCCATTTATACTGCATTAATGGTAAAATGGTAAATAAAGTTTTTGCATGTGTGGTAACATGATTAGTTATTTAGTAAGCTGTGTTTACACATTGGAGCAATGTTTTTTCGTAACATTAAGGGCTCTCCCGCGCACTAGGCAGCCTGGCTGCGCAGCCAGGCTGCGGCAGCCAGAATATTTGCGCAGCCAGTTATAACAGCCAATCAACGACTAGTCTAGATCCTTCCGTCGAGCAATATGGACGTGGAAGAACTTGTTATTATTGCTTACCTATCTCGTAAAAAACGCAAAACAAAGAAAAGACACTGGATTCATCCTCTTTTTCTAGAAAGACACTCAAAAGGCTTATTCTAAACCTATTTCAAAGATATTCGCGCATTCCCAGACCGGTTTTTTAACTACACGAGGATGTCAGTGCAATCGTTTGATAACCTTTTGGAAAAAATACGAAATTCAATCAAGGGCATTGATACTCCTATGCGAGCTTGTATAAAACCTGAAGAAAAACTGGTGGTAACTTTGAGGTGAGTACGAAAATGAAAGATATTGTTAAGTTAAGTTAAGTCTTTACATTTATTATTTATTTCTTACATGTATGGTAATGAATTACCTAGTTTAAGTTGTCCTGTGTAGTAAATAATTCTAGTAACTCAGAACCCTGAGACACATCTGTTGCATTTGTGTCAGTTGGTGATAACGCATCAGTATAAACAGTATTGTCTTGCCTGTCTGGAACAGCCGTAGAATACCCACGGCGGTCTTCAGTGGTCGAGGCTTCTGGTCTATAATTCGAGTGTGTCGAGTATCCATAGCGATGCTGCCCACCGTTTGTGGTTTCCGGTCCATATTCAGTCGAGTATCCTTGACCTTGGCGATATTGTCCACTTAACGATGTTTGTCGTCTATATGATCTGGCGGCCGATGTCCCTGGTTCATAATCAACATAACGTTGGCGAAACGGACTAAATTCTGAATCGTGAGTTTCCATTTGAGATCTTTTTATAACTTCAATTAACTCCATTTTTGTAGAAAGCTTACGATGTCTCGGGATGTATTTAAAATCATCTAGAAGTGAAAGTATAAACAGTCTATCTGAATCAGACTCTTGCTGTCTTTCACGCTCTTCTCTCATTACAATACTTTCCGTTAATACCTGCACCAAATTATCGTCGTCACTTGTCTTCTTCTTTTTGGAAACAGATCGTTCACCTTGAGTACTACCGCTGTTAGTGTTGGTTTCGGCAGTGCGTGTTTCTTTCATGCTATTTTGAGTTTCATTAATTACCACGGTAGGCCGAAGAAAATGAAGTTGTTCGAAATATACGTATGGACTCTTACGCGAAGCTGCTGATCCACTTTTAATACCAGCTCTGCGTTTTACTTCCCTGCTGTAACTAGTCCTGATGTTCTTCCACTTGCTCTGTAGAGATTTACCTGAAAATTATATTTATTCTTTGTTACAGATATCTTGCTACAGGATGTTCTTTAATGGAATTCAGTCATAATTATCGGATTGGACATACAACTGTCCGAGATAGCATACATGAAGTTTGCATGGCGATTTGGGAGAATATGAGACATTCATCGTTTCCAGAATTAAATGAAGAGAGGTGGCTTGAAATAGCAAAAGGTTTCAATGAAAATGCAAACTATCCCAATTGCGTTGGTGCCATCGATGGCAAGCATATAAGAGTGATAAAACCCAGCGATTCAGGGTCACTGTACTATAATTATAAAAAATATTTTTCCATCGTTTTACTTGCTGTATGCGATGCAGATTACAAGTTCACATATATAGATGTTGGGGCTTTTGGAAAATGTAGTGACTCATCGATATATAAAAAATCCATTTTGTATCAAAAACTTGTCAACAAAGATATACAAATTCCGGAGAAGCGCCCCATATCAAATAATGGAGTACCGATGCCATACGTCATAGTGGGGGATGAGGCATTTGGCTTATGTGAAAATTTAATGAGACCTTATGGAGGTAGGAGTTTAACAGCGGAGAAAAGAATCTTCAACTATAGACTGTCTCGGGCCAGGCGGTACATAGAATGCACGTTTGGGATATTAGCCAACAAATGGAGAATCTTTCACCGCCCACTAGATGTCCGACAGGAACTTGCAATAGCCATAGTACAAACTTGCTGTGTCTTACATAACTACGTGCGCGAAAGAGACGGGTATAGGTTTCAAGACACACTACGTTCCACCAGAACTGGAAATAACCAGTGGACCCACAAATAGAGGAAGCCGATCATCAGCATCCTTAGTACCAAAAAAGAACAATCATAGTTATTCTGCGATACTTTACAAAAATATTGATTGGTGTTGCAGAATATACTGTATTATACTGTATAATCCAGATAATAAAAATACATGCTTACCAAATTCTTGTTTTTCATTTTCTGATAAACTTTCCGAGCACATTTCGTTCGTGATTTCTTCCCATCTTCTTTTCTTTAAATCCCGATCACTGTATTCTTCCGATGTTATATCCCAAATTGCTTTACGGCTTTCAATTTCCCGAATAAATTTCTCTGTATCGAAAGTCATCTTGTCAAAGTTCGGAACGCAAAATACGTCTGGCTGCTACAACTAGTGCGCGGAGACTGACTGCAGCCACATACATTCGCCTACACACGTTCTGGCTGCGCGCAGCCAGCTGGCTGCCGTGCAAACAGGCGCGTTTTATTGGCTGCTGCAGCCGAGATTTCGTGGCTGCCTAGTGCGCGGGCTCCTATACAACGTCATATATTTTACTGGCTGCCGCAGCCTGGCTGCCTAGTGCGCGCCCGGCCTAAAGGATTCCGGAAACTAAGTTATAATCTCTGTCCATTCCATGGTTGCTTGGAAGAGATCGCAGGAAGCGATAAGGCCTGCCATTGTATATTTTGTATTGTTTGATTTTTTTTCTACATGACTATATACACACATAACATGTTTATATATATATATATATATATATATATATATATATATATGTTTTTTTTTATGTATGTTCGCCGATTTCTCCGTCAATTGTTGAACGATTTAAAAAAATTGTTTGATAGGGTATGCTTTCGAGGTGGTCCCATCGTCACCAAGTCATAATATGATGAGGGGATCTCATGGAAATTGAGGAAAATCCTCAAATTTTAAAGGTACACCTATAGCGATTTAGGTATTTTTTATAGTAACTTATGCATTTGCTCTCGGAAAGCACCATTTGGCGGAGTGGAATTGATGACGAAGACTACAGATGGCCACCGGAACTACTTAATAAGAAATATTAACGAGTTGCGATTCGATTAGGAACTTTATTATGGTTGCTAAGCCATTTATGCTCTGCAAAATGCATATGGTGAGTGGCAGTTTTCCTTGTTCTTACCAGGAGAACTCCTCGACAATTAACGTCCCTGCATCATGACAAATAAAGATTCTGATTCTGATTCTGATCAAGAAAAGCAATATTTAGTAAAAGGTACACATAAAAACATACATAAACTCACGCTTTCTTCCCATGGGGGTAGGCAGAAACTATAAAACGCCATCTGCTACGCTCCTTACATAAGGAGTATGTAAGCTTTGCTTCGTTTACGTCCATATATCTGGTCATACACGCTGGTTGCGAGTACTACGCACCTGACCTTTTTGAAGCACATCATTAATGAGGTCACTATTTATGTCTTTCGGGGGCGTCTCCTCCTAGCATTTCCACTCACATCTGCCTTGTGCCAAATACCTTTTGTTAGTCACCTTTCATTCATCCTCTCAACATGACCAAACCATCTAAGCATACTCTTTTAAATTTTTGTCAATACATTATCCTTTAAACCGCATCGTTGCCTTATCACATCATTTTTCAGCCTATCATTTATAGTCACACCACACATGCTTCTCAAGGAAAAGGTAAGTTTTCTTAGTAAAAGGTGATGAGCAGTAAACATTAGGCTATTGTAACTTAGATAAATTACAAACTAACCCACTAAAAAGTGTAAAATATCACTTATTAAAGTGTATTAGTGGCAAAAAACTAAAATGTAAATCCAAAGACACCGACTTCCGAAATTAAAGTTATTTTACACTTTGTAGTGTTTTTTTTAAAGTCGGTCGTATTTTTTTTTTAAGTTTTTATTGTTAGGTATTTTCGTGGTGTATAATAAATTATATATAAATAAATAATAATTTTGGACACTTGAAGCGCTGTCATAGAAAACAGTTTTTTAATATTTCATTTTGCAGATCCATTGGGCAGCCTGGGTTGATCCGGGTGTCACCACTGTGTGGATCGCCCGGAGGACACGGTGGAGCATACGGTGGAGGTCTGCCCGGCTTAGAGCACCGTGTGTGTGCGTGTCCTCGTGGAGGCGATCGGTGGCAGAGATCTCTCGCGTCCGGCCTTTGTTCAGGCCATGGTACGGAGCGAGAGGGCATGGGCAGCCGTTACCTCCTTCTGCGAAGCAGTAATGCTCGCGAAGGAGGAGGCGGGACGGTTGAGGGAAAGGCAAGTTTCGCGCCCTCTCGCCCCTAGCCGCCTCAGGAGACGCCCTGGGCGTCGGGAATCCCGGGCGGATTTCCGGCCACCGCAGGCGCAGCCTTGCGGACGGTGAGCAATGGGTAGCTCACCGTCCGGTAAGGACCAGGCCCAGGTCGACGGTGCCTCGTATTTCATGCGCGCCTCATAGAGATGTCGTCAGCACAATGTAGGGGTCCACTAGGGCCGATGCCTGCCGGGGTCGCGGGAAGGTACTAATGGGTCACCGAGGCCCCCGCAACACAGGCAACGGAAGGAATACGGGTGGGTTGTAGTCAGTAAGAGTCAGACACACCCTCCCGCTCCGCCCACAGCGGGAGAAGTTATTTGATGATTTCCCATCCAAAAAAAAAAAGCCTGGGTTGATTGATTATGTATCTAAAATCTTAGACATAAAAATGTCCAGAGTCTTGTGTCACAGTTAAGCAATTCAAATCTTTGTGCGTTGTCGCAATCACAAATCATTTCGCTTGGTTGAGGACAGGTAAAAGTAACTAGCGAAGTCCTTAATTCGGAGAAAACTTTTGTTACTTTCACTCGCTTTCATTAAGAAATATTGTTCCAATTATAATAGCGCCCGCAGTTTCACCTTATTGTGCAGACAGTTGATTTGAGCCCTAAAATAATATTCAAAGAAACGCAGCTTTCTAGAGATTATTTCGTCAAGGCGTTTAGCAGACGGCGCCAAGCGTCACAAAATGAAATATCGCTTAATTAAAGTTTACAAGCTAAATTATCTTGCGTTTATAAACAACCTTATTATACGTAAAAATAAGGTTGAAGTTACAGTAGTAAAAATATAGTTCGTTACGTGATATGCACGTGTTTAAAGCAAATCGTAGTAAATCAAATGTCCCATGGCGAATTAACGCACAATCAACATTCCCTGATGTCTGACCCTTTCCTTGCTCATTTAGAAATGTTGCATTCTATAAATCGTTTGTTGTAATGTTTAAGTCTCCTAGTTCTATGAAAACAAAACTATCATAACGAACCTGTAAAATTGATGACAATTTACGTTAGAAATAAATGGACACTAATATTTTTGATCATTAAGCTAATCTTTGTTTGGTAACACAAAATATTCCATGTTTTTCTTTCTGCTGGGCAACATCGGTATTTTAATCGGAGAAGATTCAATACTCTTTGTCATAATACAGATAACCGATTAAGGGGACTACAGGAGCTAAACGCAAATTTTAATAGTTTTATAATGCCTAAAAGTATATGATCTATTGTAGTAAACAAAATCAGAAAAAAAAATATGATACCTACGAGTATTCAAGAAAACAAAAAAACTTAAAACTTGTGTTGAAAACATAATACAACTGATTTGATATGATAGAAAAAATTACGAAGATAGCTCTAAAAATTTATTTTAGCGATTACAAATCATACTAATATACATGCAATCATTCTGATTGTTTGTCAGATTGTTCTACAAGCAACATATTAGCATAATAGTGTTTAAATATTTTTATCCAATCAATAGAGTTTTTTGTAAATAGATAATTGCTTCATATTTTGCAATAAATGTCATCGCGCTTCTCTTTATTTTCTATGCAGTCCGACAGTGACCGCGTTTTAGCGGTTGTCAGCCTTTTATATGAAGATGTCTTCCCGGTAATTTATAAACTTAATGCCATATTTTTTTTTGAGATAACTGGTGACAAATTCCATGTCGTAGATTATATTTGAAAAGTTAGTAAACTTTTTCCTTTAACTGTTAACAATTTGATGTTTTATAAAATTTGGTTACATCGAAAGGTTTGTTAAAGTATTATTTAGAGATGAATTCCGGGAAATTTTCAAAAATACATAAGATTTGGGTTTTCTGGAATCCCATGAATTTTCGCCTAGGCTTTATGTTGTGCTTTGTTATAAATGAGGCACACTATCACGTCCTAGAACGAATATCTCAAATTACAAGTTACCCAGTAGGTATATCTATGGTGAAAAAACTTGAATGAAAATGTACGTAGCAAGGGCAAAACTAATCCTAGCATTATCTCATCTAATTATACTATACTTAGTCTAAAATAATGCACTGCATAATCTATCCCATAAAAGGGTTACGAAAACTCTCGTGAGAACGCGCACGCGTTCGCTTCGCAGGCGACGTTTAATTCAAATTAAACCGCTTTGCTCCGACTAAAATTTTACTAGCAACGCCCTTTATTAAATGAAAGCGAAATTCCGCCCATCACATCAGCGCGTTCCGGTACGTTCAGGAACATTTCATATGCGCATTTAATGCAATCATCTAAGCTAGTGATCCGCAAACGTAAATATTTATGGGAAAGGCAGAGTTGATGCTGTGCAAATAATAACCACCAATATGTTTATAGTCAAAGTCAAAGTCATATCATTTATTTAAAGTAGCCCATTAAAAGGCACTTTTGAACGTCAAAGTGTACAAGAAAATAGAACTGATTATAGACGCCCCTTCCAAAAGGTAAAAGGTAAGGTAAGGTAAAGGTAGGTTGTATGAAGAAAAATGAGGAAGAAACTCCATAGTGACTCTTTTGAATGTTTTGTAATATTTTGTGCAGTCTTTCTATACAAGTTGTCGTTTTGCATCCTCATCAAATTCAAGGATGTAACTATGCTAATAATTCTCGACATGAATCAATAATAAAATAAATAAGTCGTAAGTTTTCTTTTTCTAATTTTCAGAAATCGGCATGTGTGGGACACGCATGTTAAAACGCGGTCCGTGTGATACCGCATTGTAACTGCCCTTTTACACACACACTACCGCATACGCAACGGGATGATTATGTTCTGTGAAAGTGGTGTATTCTAAAATACAACTTAAATAACTAAAAAAATAAGTATGTATTACTTATTGAGCAGGTATCGTATTTTTATTTGATTATACATATAATTATGTCTTTCATAGCAGCCTCCTGATGTGTGATGCAAAACGACACCTTGTATAAGAAAGAAAAAATGAGAGAGAGTGACCATGGTTTAAGCATACCGTGACTTATTAGAAACTTAAAGAACATCGAAGTATTTTTCGATAAGGGTATTTTTTTGTAAATAATACCTGTTCATGAAACCAGGAGGTACTAAAAGAGTACCTGTGAAATAATTTACATCAGTTTAAACAAGATAATTAACATACGTTACCAAAACATTACCCCAATGCAAGTACTCATGTCTAAAATATGAGCATACAACATGATGTTCCATATGCATTAGAATTCCAATATTTTCTAAGTAAATACTCCCAATTTCCCGAACTAATTCATATGCTAATGACGAGAGTGAGTTGAATTGAAATAATAATTGAAAGTATTATTTTATGCGAGTTTCCAAAATGGTTGAATTAAGGAGAAAACACGCACTGCAGCAGAAAATGTATTATCTTATCTGCGAATTGGGCCTTTCATGTAAAAGATGGAACAAAACGGCTGATATGTTCTTGTAATAAACAAGGAGGGATGATGTTATGAATATGAATCCTTCGTACAATTTCGCTTTGTGAGTGGATTGAATCCTTTGAGAACGTATTGTTCCTTTACTTGACATGTTAAGTACTTGGAGGTCTAAGCAGTGGGAGAACAGAGTGATATATATGTTTTGAAGTTTGTATAGAAATTATATTGTTATTAGGTGAGTATCTGAATACAGATCAGGGATTTGGCTTTGAATTTGCTTAATAACAATATTTCTACGTACCTCTATCTACATATTTAAAACAAAAAGAATAAAATATTTTGAGCTAATCGCAAACATTAGCAGAAAAACTACTTTAAACTTATCAAACTCTTATCGAACAAACCCCGCTAGACTTTAAAACTCTATTTAACTAATGTTATAAGTTTTAGAACAAATGACAGTAATTTTATTGAACGTTGAACATTTATCATCATTCAGCATACAGAAGTTCTAAATAATAATAATAACAAAAAATATAATAAAAAAATTAAAAAAAAAATACAATTAATACAAATAATATGTATAATTAACAACTAGCGACACGTCCCTGCTTCGCACGTTTTTTTTTACAATACATTGAAACTTCTTTATTATACAATGTAAGTCGGCCAAGGACAGCTAATGAGACACAATTGATTTTCTATTGTTTGGCTCCGAATAGGATACGCACCGGGCTTCACAAGTTAATATAAATGTATTATATACAAAAACTTTTCATAATAAATTCTCTAAATGGTGGTGAGAATCGTATTAGAATCCGTTGAGTAGTTTAGAAAAACATCGCGGTCACACAGACAGAACCGAAAAGTGACTTTAATGTATAATATGAATAGAAGTCTAAAGTAAAACTTCAAGGTACAAAGAGATCTAGAAGTCAAGTACACGATGTTAAGTCATACAAGAAACTAGTGAACGATAATGTTAAGGCTTGAAACAAAGTAAGGAACACATGGAGGTTAAGGGGATGTTCCCAATAGAGACATGGCCCCAACCATTGATAAAGTCCTTTAATCAATTTACAAAACAAACTACTTGTTATGAAAAGATAAATTATTGTAGGTAATAAAACTGATAAATACCTACATTATAATTTTTTGTGACGAAAATTGGAAATGCTTAAAATAACGCAAGTGATTTCATTCTAATCTGAAAATGATACAGCCCTTTAGAAAAAGTAATAGTTAATTATTTCTGTAAAATAACTCAAATTATAACTCCCTTATATATTAAAACTCAGTGAAACAGTCATCCACTAAAATAAGAACTACTATGTAGAAAGCCATACTTTTGTAATAGATAAATTCACAAGCATAAACAACTTTATTCATACGATGTTCAACAGTCAAGACAAACAACATAATCATAACTCCATAATGTTGTTACCACTTCTCACAAAATTACGCAGTACCCAGCAACACGTAGTAAAGGCTCTGAAAAGAGCAACTTACGGCCTTTGACGACAAACTGCACTCGGGGCTACAATCGATAGACGATAGACAATGGATTGTTTGGCTATTGTTCGGAAATCGTAAAGCGCTCTAGACTATCTTAGAAGTTCTTTGAAAACGTTTCTTACACTGAAATGTATTGTGAAGTTTTGTTTTACGTCTTCATGACAGCACTGACTTTGTAGTTCGTCGTTCAAGTAATTTTCTTTTTAGTTACGGTCCAGTTTGGTGTATGAATCCTATCGTTGTGAAAGATCTTTGTTTGTTGAAGCAAAATACGTTTTCTTAGCGAGCTTCTCATAAAGATAGTTGATGCTTTTGTAATATCTTCTTCTAGAATTTTAGAGGATATCAATATTGAAGTATGTCAATCTGAAGTTGGAAAGAAAATTGTAAAGATTCTTTTATTTTTCGCCCACGAGTAGTTTTGTTAGTTGATGACTAAAATAATAATCGTGTGTATGTAATCATTTAAATAGGAAAATGGCTTGTTCAATTTTAGTCAAAGTATTTGCTATTTGTTTTTCCAGAATTTGCCTATATTAGGGAGGCAATTATAACACACAGATCGATCCCCTAACCGCAGCCACATCCGAAATTCGCAATGCCAATAACAAGGCAGTGAAGTATAACACAGACAATCACGTCAGTCTATCCCCTGCCAATGAGACATCTCTCAGGAGGAATAAAATAGCCTCATTTGTGACACCAATGCAATCCGTTTAATTCGTTACGCGGCAACCCCCCGACGATAAAGATCGAAGCGTTTGGGATTAAAAGAAAATTAAACGTTCAGGGACTGATGTCAAACCCCATGATACGGTAACTCTTACAAGCACAAGTATTGATGCAAGATAGTCCTTATTAGGATCGATTTTAGGGCTATATTACTAGAATGAAGAAGTAAATATAAGTTTGCAAGATATCACCACAGACAGTGGAACTGATTCTAGCCCCTCAAGAATTTATTCCACGTTTGGGGCGTTCCTTTGGTAACGGCTGCTGATTGTGTGGCTTAATTAAACTGCATTATACTCGCTCTGTGCAATTTTGCAAGACCAGAACACTTTTACAATCTAGTTCTGCTAACGAAATTGAGTGCACTTTTCTTTATATTTTCTTAATTGAGTCTCATTTCGGGATCTGCATTGTAAATTTTGTTTATAGCGTATATTTTTCTTTAATTTTATTAAGGAACATAACCAGTCGGTTGTGCTTGTTCCATTTAAAAGCCTTCATTTGTTTTAAAATAATTGGTTGCACCTGCTCAATACACGAACTAAAAGCAACATTATTAAATATTATTCCTGCACTTTTTGTGTTCCGATAGCAATGAAGTATACGATTTTCGTAATGACCATTTTGTGTTCTGTTTTACAAAGGATTTAGTTTGATGTTTGTAGAAATTGTTTGCAACTGTATTTGTAAATAGATACAATTAATAAAACCGAATGAACGTGAAGGAATCTGTAGTCGAAGTAGCTGATGCTTCGTTTAGATTTAGAACAATAATTTAAATAACTACTGGAATTTGCTACCAAACTTTTATTATAACCGGAAATACACGTAATTTAAATAAAAAAAAAACTTTAAACTTAAAAAGCTCCGAAAACTTCTTTTTAAATTTCATATTCATGTAGGTGACGTTTAAATAATTTGAAAGTCAAATAAGACGGTGAAGGCACGCGAGCACTTGAGTATTATTGTACACAAACATATAGATTACTCTACAAATATTTAGATGGCGTATAGTATGAAATGGTCACGTATTTCTATTTGCTGTGACGTAAGATATTATGCTTAATGTTTCGGATGGGTTCATAGCTCTGGTGTCAGCTGAGCGCCATACACATTCTAATGTTCCTTCGAATTGTCATCTTTATTAAAAAATAAATCATATGCGATGTTTATCACATTCGGTAGTGTCTTCAAGCCTGATATTAAAGTGGCTACAGTAGATCCACAAAGTGTCTACTTGTCTGCTTTAATGCTGATAAACAATTATTGTGAAGTACGCCTACGATAGGCCGCCCGCCAGTGATAACACAACTAGTATAAAGCTGACTACTTATTCTATTGAAACTCCGTACTACGCTAGACCAGCTCAAGGTCAAAGTGTTGCCACTGACGTGCAGTCTACTGTACTTGCACTAAGACCAACTCAAATTAAGATAGACTTAAAGTAGACACAAAAGCAAAACGGCATTACGTGTGACGTCAAGAAAATAAACCACCATCTTTTTCTAAGAAGGTTTTCTTTCTAATTTTCATCTTAGAATCATGATTGACATTATCCTCTTCAGCGCTTAGCACAAACTGCCGAAGAAAAATTCTCATAAAGGCAGCATGAGTGTGCAACTATGTGATATTGATATAACCTTTGCTAAACTATGATTGATAGTGTGAAGCCGAATAGAGCTTTATCGGGTAGTACAAGCTTATGACCGATTTGTTACGATATTAGAAAATTTATTGAACGCCTCTGAGAGGTCTTTATTGTGGCCGAGTGGGTGAACGAGTGATGGAGGTTCAAATGTGACTCGAGCATTTTTGATGTAGGGTGAGTTCACTTTCTTTTAGTATTTCAACGAACCTTTAGTTTTGTAAGTTGGGATTTTTCTTTTTTGCGACATATATAAAAAAAATAATTTGGGTAGTTGCAAAGCTTTTTGTTTATTGATTATCAAGGAAGCTTTAGGGTTACATGATATATTTACCTATACCTTATTCGCATCATGCTAACTTCGATTTTAATGGCGACTAAAATTACTCGATTCAATAATTGAATCAACACTGAAGGACCAGTTATATAAAAGAAATATTAACGATGATGAAGTCACCAAAAAGACACACAATTTTTGACTCACGACCCCAACGTTTTCCTTATTTAAAAAAACCGACCAAGTGCGTGACCAAGCACAATGGAGAGTTCCGTAGTTGGGATGAATTTGTCCCAAAAACAAGCTTAACATTGTAGTTGTTGAAACGTCACGGTCAACTTTCCAACTGCAAATGTAAGTTGGTCGACTATTACTCGTTAACTTGTAAAGTCTACTTAACTGTGATAGTTTTCCTTTTAATTTCGTTATACATATATACTACTGCCGGGATTCTTTTACATATCCAGAAACAACCATTTAGCTGGCAAGGGGAACACTTGTCTGTACAAAAAATTGCAATTTAAAGCTTAATTTTACGCAAACGGATCCTTATATCGGAAAATAGTTTTCACCACCCGTTTTGTTTTAAACAGCCTATCCAACGATACCCCACACTATGGGACAGACGAGAAAAAAATATCATCCCCACTTTACGTATAAGGGAGGTACCATATAAAAAAATGTGTTTTACCACTTTGTCGGGCATGATTGATATGTTAACTCGTGTCAAATTACAGCGTTCTACTACTTAGAGTCTTTGATGTAAGCTAGGGACAGACAGACAGACGGACATGGTGAATCTATAAGGGTTCCTTGTTGACTACGGAACCCTAAAAATCATTACAACAAACACAAACACATGCCTGGACGCTCTTATTACTTCAAACAATATTTGCACTAAATGAGAACGTCGCAAGTGTCAATGAATCAGGAGCTGACTGTCGAAGAAGCCGGGGCAGTTGACATAAGCTTGTGATGATAGCTCATTAAGAACAACCCACGTTCGAGCCGCGACACCCGCAAATATTTAATTTACACTCGGAATATGGGAGTTATATGGCTCAGAGACTGTGAAAGGTGAAGTTAGGGCATGTAATTATGTTGGGGGCCTTTAGCCAGTTATTCCTATTTGATATCAAGTGTGTTTATGACGTTAGCTCATGTTAAGGGTTGGGTAATCGCCGTTGACTTTGGCCATACAAATGCGCGACGTGAGTAACGAAAATATGAATATTTGAAATAAATCACAGATAGACGTATATACAATAAAATAGTCTAGGTATTCGTTTAAACAAAAATCATGAATGTCTTAGGTAAGTAGTTTGAAAATAATATCGTTTGTATGTCATGGGTATATACATATATATATGGGTACATTACTTCCTGAATTTATTTCATAAAGTATTTTACTACAATACTTAAATATTCACATATAGAATTAATGTGTATTCGTTCTAGTTTAACATGCATTTTTTGCATAACTTACTTGCATTCTATGAAGCCGTAATAACAGATTTAAAGGCACTAAAATCATATATCTGCGCCTTAAGCAGTATGATTGAGTTTTTATTTTCCAACGTTGGAAATACCTATGCTTGAAGAATATCTTTTGTTGCCAAGAAAAAACTAAAGAGTCTTAAAATGTATGAGAAACATGAGTTTGATACGCATAAATCTAAGTTGTTGAAAGATATTAATTATAAGAAAAGCAGTTAAAAGATTCCATAAACATAATAAAAACACAAGATGAATGTCTCGTTTGTTCATGAACAAGTTTATTATGAAATTAAAACTATGTCAAACGGTAAAACAACGGTACTTACATGATGTATCTGACCAAATTAATGTACCACGTTTATATTAAGCACCTACTGTTTAGCGCAACGCCAACAAATTTGGACAATAAATTACCACAGGGAACAATTAAGATAACCCGTTTCATATAGAACTACACGCTATGAATCACTTAAAATTCATAAAGCACTACCGAATGTGGGCCGTTGGTAATCTTGCCTTATCTTACAGATAGATACCTTTTATACCTCGTATGGTAAATATTTTCTTCGTAGAGAAACGGTAATATGATAAGACTAATCTTAATGATGCAGTAATATGCCAACGAAATTATGGTCATTTTTAATAATGTCTTTATCGGCAACAAAACACTCCTTCTCCTGCTTTGTAGGTAAGTTGCCGTTTTATTGTGGGAGATTATTTTTGTTTATCGTTGGATCTGTATAGTTGCGCAGTTTAAGTAGTGTTTTGTTTAGTTTTAAGTATGTTTTAAGTAGGTAATTCATATTCTTTATGTTTTAGTTACTATGTTCATTGTTTACTGTTTTGTTTTTCTAGCACTTATTTAGTTATAGCTTTGGAGACACAGATAACCTTTTGAAGACTTTGGAGGTATTGTGTAAACACAATAAAAACAAACTTTGGTCCTCTTTCAAAAAAAAAATGCAGAGTAGAATATCTCCTAAACGTCTACATTTTAAAACCGGTATATCACCTTCATCGTGTGGTGTCACATAATGCATAATTTCCACACTAAATAATAAAGATAACATGAGTATGCATCTGTCTTAGGTTATATTCTGTTCACCTAGATCTTAAGATAATTAAACAGTAAAACTTGATGACAAACCCACAAAACAAAGAAATATAATACACATGTGACTCAAATGGGAATTTAAGTATTTCCTTTTGGCGCTTACCTATACCTATATTACCTTATTGGATCACGAGATTACACGGTAAACCACTAAAATCGAGCCAACGAAGTGCAAAAAACGTGGGTTTTCGTTGTTCAGATAATAAATCGGAAAGCCAATAAAACAGCGATGATAGCAATAAACATTGTCACATTACCATGAACACGGGAGTCGTAAAATTTGATACTGTTCTTGTAGCCACACACCGTAACCTTTTTTTTAACACTGAGTCATCTGTGGTTTGGCGATAAACACAGGTCAAATATTTGATCTTGGTAAAGAATTGTTACAGTCATTCTTCGAAAGCTTATTAGAAATTGGATAATTTATGACGGTGATTTTTTTGATTTGTCTGCGACTTCGTTACTGTGTCACCTTTGTACTCTTTCGTGGGGATTTAAGTATTAAAATTAATGATAGCCTTTGTTGAATCTTATGTCATATTGAACGCTTTGTCATCGATATTAAATGAACATTTTTTCTTCATTTTACGAGTCTAAAGATTTGTAATAAATTGCATTCATAGAGTCTATTCTATAGTTATAGCTATTGAAAATATATGCATTAGATAGGCACATATATATTTAAGATTTAGACCTATCAATGTTTATAATATAACTTATAATCTAACGTCCTTGGCGATTCGAACGTTCTAACCTAATCGTCCCGTAGAAAGAATCGCTCCCACGAATAATCCTCCAACCAAATGTGTGAACTCAGCTACTTCGGTATTCAGTTCGCCAAACTGATGAATAATCACGGCAATATAATCAGTTGATACATCATTTATTTGATTATTTCTTTCATTCGCAGAACCATAAAAATCACACACAGCACCACATTTATCACCTATAAAATTATTATCTACCACACCACAAAATTGGTACCGCGACCACAAAATTGTATCATGGTGTTAGTCACGCCTCTTATTTCACTATCTACTACTAAGACCGGTATTTGCTTGTCTATTGTATTTGCCTATATTTTTTACGTTATTTGATATGCTACGGTTTTCTGCGAATTTATTTTTTTTGTTTTGATATCCGTTTAGATTTGTTTTGGCTTTTAGTTGCGGTTTTTGTGAGTTGCACGTTTGTATGTTTGAACTGTAAAAGGGTTGACTTTTGATTTTTTTGTATTATGTATGGAACTTTTTAACTCAATTTCAAGAGCAGACTCCAGTATCTACTACAGTCATGCTTCCGTGGTGGTTAAAAATTCCATAAAGAAGTCAATACCACAAATTACGTAACTTATTTTCTATACATATTGTAATAGGACCCACAGACCGACCGGCGGGCTATTATCGACCAATTTCACGTGACCAGCAAGTTAAAACTGAATGTAATTACGGATCAATCAAATTCCATAACAAACCTGTTTTGATCGTCCGTCGTTATCCCTATACACGAATTATTTATTACTACCGTTAAATGGATGAGACTAGGTGTGCCCCTTGATGCTGTTTCCAAGCTTTCGTGTTTTACATTCTTAAAAAAGGTTGTTTTTAATTATTTCACGTCAGTAATTTTATTTAGGTTGGTATTACAGGTTATGAATTATATATAATTATTGTAGCAACATTAATTAACATTATGCATTGTTAATAAATATATAGTGCCTGATGAGAGCAGTGGTGACGGCCGCGACTTACGAGGTCGTAAGTTCGAACCCATATAGGCGTTTTGCTTTGTGTAAATTATTTCATCACCACTGCTCTCAAAATGGTGAAGGAAACATCGTGAGGAAACCAGCATGTCCTAGAACCAAAAATTCGAAGACATGTGATATCTACCAACCCGCACTGGGCCCGCGTGGTGGATTACGGCCTACTCCCTCTCACACAGTTGAGGCCTGTGTCCCAGCAGCTGATGTATGTATGTATTATGGTAAAATTGGAAAATTAACCTTCGGATTCTTAGGAGCTCAACTGTAGGAACATTAATGAACATTGTTAATATATTAGTCAACCAATCACAAAATTGGACAACCAAACTTTCAGAAATTGGGATAGCAGTAATTCGTCTACTCGTATTCGATTAAAAAATATATAAGTAGAATATTTTTGCCTACAGCCACAGCACACAGACAAACCTTCATATTTTAAAACATTAATTCCTAGCTAACCAAGACCGACCACAAGCCAATTACCTACGTATCCTTTTTTGGTTCAGCACACCCAATATTGTTACACTTTATTACGCCAGTCTATGTATGATTTATTCGTCTTTCAACGTGTCCAATAAATTCAAAAACAAAACGCTAACCAGTATGTTATTAAGGTTTCAATCTGGATTTATTGTGTTTGTTTGATAATAAATATGCGATGTTGTTAACATGAGTGCTGTGTGTATGGAGTACAGTATATAGACACGGTATTGAAAGAAAGAAAGAAAGAAAAACTGTTTATTCTGCACAAACAAAACGCACATTACAAAAAAATAACACATATACAAAGTAGCTAAAAGCCTCGTAATCAACCCATATAAGTTTGACAATTCTGTCGATTACGTAATATTTACTCTGTGATGCGACACTGGCAGATGACAAAATACAATCAAAACAAAAACAGAATGCCTGAATGAATGAAATTTTTGAGTCAATCTTTTCAGATAAGAAAACAGTACACTGAAGTACACATTAAAGTTTGTATTTCTGAAGCTGACATTGACATTTTTATGTACCATTTTTTATATAATTATGTCCTAATCATACTCATGTCATGCAAAGCTTAATAGTTTCAAGTGCAAGAAAAATACAATTGGGTAGGTAGGTAACTTAGAGCAAGCTTCTCCATTGCCTGTCCTTATTTATAAAGGATTTACTTTTTGCAAGTCCTTCCTGTTCGTGTCTTGTTTAAATGTTCCAAAGCCTATATAGTTACCGAAATATAATTTTTTTTTTTGCTTCGGGTGGCCACCCGCCGCTCTGTGTCAGTTTAGGTTCAGTATAAATTTGTAATTTATTAGTGTAGGTATATATTCATCTTGGAGAGCTTAACCTGTTTCAAGTTGAGAAGGCTTTCTTTGTGAAAAAGGTTTGGTACTTAATTTTTTTCTTGGAAATACCAAATCCTTTGCAAAATATTTTCTTGTTATTGATTTGTACGTATTACGTAGGAGCATTACCTACTAAATATAATGTTGATACTAAATTAATTAACTTATTTCTTAAAACATGCTATAGACTAATCACAGCGGATCATCAAAATCGAAACGTTTTTTCTTCCGAAACAATTTATTAAAACTTTATTTTTTATTTTCCTATACACGTGCCGCCATCTATCGTACGAGTGCTGTACCACGGGCACCCACGAGAAACCACAGAGTGGGCATACAACATGTATCGTAAAATGTTGCTCGAGCAGGAATGCGCCCACGAGCTACGAGTAACACTCGTGTTGGAGTAAGCTTTAAAGTTTTAATACGGTAAAAGTTTACTCTGTTTTGACGGGTAAAGGCTCCTACATACTGGCGCGACTTGTCGCGCGACGCGACGCGACACAAAGACACCGCGTGTAGCGCTATAAGCGGTGCCTTTGTGTCGCGACAAGTCGCGCCAGTATGTAGGAGCCTTAATGGTAATGATTGTTTCGAGGAAAGTTATATCGTAGATTTTGAAAAGTTCATAAACGTAGGTACTTATGTACATAGATTTCATTGTGTGATCTGAAAAAGACGAAATAATGAAAGTTAGAATTTTAAAATTAAAGTAAGCTTTAGAACGTAGGTAGGTACATATCTAAAGCCAAGGTGGTGGCCAGGGACCAAAAGCAATAACATTGAACTTGCCTGGGAAAAAAACACCGTTATTGCGCAACGCTGATTTAATACGCGCCTACTAGTATACACATAATTATTATCACAATCAATTTTCATCCTGTGGATCACCACAAAACTATGAAAATGTATTATTTATTCATCAATAATAGCGAAAATCGGGGTCAATTTTTCAATTCATACAAAACGCCAAACGACTGACATCCTTTTGTTTCATTGTTATTTATTTTTGTCATTGAAATATGTGACGTGACATTATAATTATCGACATTATGTGTATAAAGAGTATTTAATACAC
Organism: Atethmia centrago; assembly: GCA_905333075.3. Lineage (NCBI taxonomy): Eukaryota > Metazoa > Arthropoda > Insecta > Lepidoptera > Noctuidae > Atethmia > Atethmia centrago. Next base: position 11,729,301 of record HG995382.1, read on the forward strand.
ATTTATTGAAAGAGAAAAAAACCTATTTTAGCGTCTGAAAAAAGAGCCATTGGCTTCGAAATATTGCAATTTTATTTTTCCTAAAACAATTTTTTTTTACATATAATAAAGTGTCTATCAAACAATTAGAAGTCAACTTTTCATAATAAAATAATAAAATCCAACGGAAAGCTACCAAAATTCAAATAATTTAATCTAGTCTATGCGCGTAAATTTTAAAATTATAATTGAAGCATCGATAACACCTAAAAATAAAATTCATACCTCCGCATGACTAGACCATAGTCAACTCCGAGCGGCCATTGTTGTTTACAAAAAAAAATAGAATAAAAATAAAATAAAATTTAGAATAAAAAAAAAATATGACATTAAAAAATTTGGAGTGTTTAAAACTTTTAGTCAGGCATTCAATATCCAGTCGATAAATACTTAACTACTTTGAATTTAATTAGAAGTTGAACTGTAATGTTCTTATGTAAATCAAAAAAACCTGTCTCAATAATGCTAACTGCATAAAACAAACCGCCCTCAGACAATTAGAGGTTTTCTCCGTCAAACACAAAAACCACAAAATGGCTACAAAACATATAACAAAATGAAAACCCAGTCACTTACTACATGAACACCAAATTAATATTAGCCGGAACGTCGCAAGAACGTGAGCAGTGTGCAAAGTTACTATTAAATTAACTTAAATAGCACCGAAGTGACCCAAAGAATAATTTACAGGGTCTCCTTGCTAATGAAGAATAGTACCCTCTCGACGACTATTTGTACTAAACTTGAGCCATTAAGATATTATAACCTTGATAACTGTTTATAATGCCCCGAATGTTAAGAAGTTTGGAGGAAAATAAAAAGTACGTAATGGAGATGTGTTGCTGCTTTTAGATGGCGTTTTTTTTAAGTTTTCATGACCGTTGGAGTAAAAAAATTAAATACATGAAAAGTAGGGTAGGTAGGCGGAAGGTGAGATTATTTTATCTGGAAGTAGATGAACAGCAATACCAACTTTAGTCAGATGAACGACAAAGATGGCAACAGAAAGACAACTCCGTGTCATACAAAATTCATCATAGTTTGTGACTTGAGAGTTTGCTAAGAGACATAGGTATTTATAAAAGTTATTGTATCGGTATCAACCACAGATATAGTCTATCTATATCTGTGGTATCAGCATAGATAAAAATTTGAAATGAATAGGCTAACGTTACGAGGGAAACAGGAGATAAAAATAATTAATTCAACCCGTTAAAATCAATGGCCATTAAAAATTATGAAGTGTCATCAGTTACCGAACAAAATAACTCATCGGTGACGTATTGAAATCCGTATTAACGATCAATAACGATCAATTTCCAACAGCAATAAGTCATTCGAACAAAGCGTTTCCAAGCTCGATTAAAATGTCGAAACAAATAATTATAAAGCGGTTATCATACAAACATCGTAAATTCAACTTTTTATTTGTTTCAGTTACTTCGTCATCAATAAATCAATCGAGTTATCTTACGACGATAGAAAATAATTAGAAGTTGCTTAATTATTCTGCTTTTTGTCGTCCGACTTTTAAGATAAAGCACGTATCGAATATTTGAATGTTTTATTATCCGGTGATTATGGACTAATTATTTAAATTGCCCGTCTAACTGTAATGATTATTAAATGGTTTATTGGATTTATTTTGAAGTAGCTTGATGAATTAATTAAGTCTTTTAAAGTTCTCAGTGCGATAATTGATTGATCATTAAGATGAGGGTTCTTGATATGTTTTCATCAATATAAACTCGAGAACAGTAAACACAGTCATTTGTTTGAATCATTGGTAAGACATCTGACCTAATTCGCAATGTTCGGAATATACAAGATATTTTAGACACTGGGGAATAGAAACAAGGACATGACATTCTTTACGTTTGTATACAGACACAAATCGCTCTATCGGTCAACTTGTCTAGATGGAGAACAGGCAGTAAATTTTATATATCAACATGTATAAGATATATTTTGTCTCAGAAGGTTAATTCCACTTTCTCGTCATTATGCTTTAGTAAATTAACCCAGTAAATCCAACAAACACACTTCTAAATCATTAATCGTAAAGCCAACTCTCCTTGACCCTCTTAATTATAATAAACAAAAGGGTGTATGAGTGAACTACAAGGTAAATCAAACTGCTCACTGGCTCAAAGACAGTTCCTCTTATGGACGGGTTTCGTTAAAGCTTTGGCGACAAGCTCCGGTAATACCAAATTAATAGAAACACGTAAGAGAGGATACTCTAAAATCCTTAAAGACATTGAATATAACAAACCCCTTGATCGAATCTCAGGGTTTACAATTACGGAAGACCCGAAACGGATCCTCACTCCACACGATCCCTATAGCAAAAGCATTTGGGGACGGTATGTAACAAGAAGCTTACAGTTCTAATTAACGCCATACCACTGAGTCTACTTGCGTCCCCAATGTCCACTTGTTCATTCTGAAAATGTTCAGAGTTTGATATCAAAGGAACACTTCTGTAAAGTAGTCATCCGATATGAGATTTGGGCGAAATCCTCCTCGAAATCGGTAACACTTATGAAATTATAGGTAGGCGGTTCTCGTAATAGTTACAAGGTTTTGCGCAACCCACCTACTTATTGCTGAGGGTTTTATCAACAAAGATTAAAGATTAAAAATCCTTCAAGGGATTTGTGAGTATAAAACTTGTCTTGTCAACTATAGAATTTAAGCTCCATTAATACTTATATTTTAATTCACTTCCCAGGCAATCATGGTACGTTTTCTCTCTTTACATCATCTGCCTACTATTTTCCCAACTATGTGTTAACTGGATGATTAGACTGGAAGCCGACCCCAATATAGTAGCAGCTGAATACCAGTATTATACACTGGGGGGTAACCATCACCTCTTAGAGCAGTATTATTTCAATATTACTTCAGCGTGAGAAAGAGATGGAGCTATAAGTCATTTATAGCTCCATCACTTTCCCACTGTAAAGTAATAATTATAATAATACTGCTTTAAGAGGTGATGGTTACCCCCCAGGCCTCTTCTCTACGAGAAGGAGAATTTATATTTAATTTAAATCCAATTTCAAACACCAACCCCATATTATATAAACCATCAGCTCATACGTCACACACCGATCCTACCGATCCTATTCTACCAATTAAACTCATATGTACTTTTAATTACAAAAGCAAATGTTGGACAAATAGGTCGCCAGTTCAAACAGCCTCAGCGATTAGCCCCCAATCACGAATAGGGTAATCGTGTTAATTAATGCCGTCCGTCATTTTGCTTCCACGTATTTTCCTGGAGGACCACACTGTTGTGTTTAGATTATTGGCCGGCATTTGGTGCAGCTACCCTTTGTTCTGTTTTTGGAGTATGTTAAAAAAAAACGTCGAAAAAGGCTTTGATAATTGAATCAATGATCTATACACGAGTTATGAGGACGTTTTTTAAAATCTGATAGCTCAGATTTGATTCATCAGAATTGACGGATTTAGGCGTATGAGTTTTGCTTGGCAACAGCTATCAAAAATTATAGCTGTTGCTGCTATTATATTTATATGTAGTTGAAATAAATAATAATATAAGCATAGCTAGCTTTTTATCTCCACCAATGTAAATGCCATAATAAAAGGGCCTTTGCAAAAACCATTTAATGAACACTCATTTCACGTTGTTTTAGTTTAAACCAACTCATACATTCCACTTATTTTTCAAAATGCAATGTATTTGATTTAACTGCAGTATGTTTATAAAATGTAAATCATGTTGCAGATAGAGAAAATCTCAAAGAGCTAGTTGAGATAAACGAGATACTTATTACTGACAACAGTCAACCGAGGGGAACGGATGTTTGAAGTAGTTGACGATGAACTAGTTGCCTTGTTCAAGTTGTGCTGTGATCTTTTGAGAGAATGTTAAAGGGTTAGCTGAAGAATTAGCACTTGAAGTTTTAACTTTTTAGTTTATAGAAGCGTGTGCATTATTAATCAAGATATATCTTTTGCAATTCAAATATCAAAATCAGATAACATGAGAAAGGGTTTTTGTCATCCTAAATAATATGAGCATAATAAGTTTAGTTTGTTAGTGTTCCCCAGCACTGTGGATTACCTACTGCAAGAAAGATAGACAAATTCTTAGAATAAGAAATGAGGAAAATATCAAGAACCCTGAAGATGTGCAATAATCGATATTGAAGAATGTATGAGTACAAAATTGACAGAAGGACATGATAAAATGATATTAACGATTCTACACAGAATGTAGAAGTCATAATAATCGTAAGTTATAAGTAAACATATTACTAAAATCGATAACAGCAATAAGTCATCAGCAGAATTCTTATGTACATTTTATTACCGATCAGAGGTCATTATTGTAGAAAATTATAAGCAATATTATCAAAATTAGACAATTACTTGGTTATTTAATTACTTGTATCGTGAACTATGTATGTATATTGCATCAATGGAACAAGCTACAACAAATGAAGGCCGACTGATTTATAATGCTTGCAAAAACCTATACCTATGCTGAAAGCCTCTGAGTGTTATATTAAAGGTTTTGAAATACTAATCAAATCATTTATTCTATCAATAACTTCTTAATATTATTAGAGTTAATTTTGTCCGAATGAGATAGAGGGCGATCCAATTCGAGGTTCCTAACTTCAATTAAAAAAAAATGCACAAAATGTAACAATATCTCAATTATTATTTTTTAATCGAATATTTAGTGTTATTCAATTATTATGGAAAATGATTTCAGGCAAATGGCAGTCTCTGGACTTTCTGCAGCAGTTAATTCTTTCGAGGTAATTTTCGATGACTTTTGCAAATTTCTTGGGTTGTCTCGGCAATAAATTGGCGGATGTTAGTTTTTAGGTGCATCACCGTGCAAAACCCCACAAAAAAAAATCAACGGCGACCTCTGAAAATTTGACGGTCAACGCAAACACAACAACTGAAACAATTTTAACGCGTTGAGCAACGGTACAGCGATTCATTGTATAAATGTACTAGCTGCGCCCAGCTATTTTTCCCGCATAAGTCTCGATCCCGCGGAAATAGCGGGATAAAAAGTATCCTATGTCCTAATCTAGGTCATGGTCTACCCATGTGCCAAATTTCATTCAAATCCGTTCAGCGATTTTAGCGTGAAAGCGTAAAACATAAACAAACGAACAAACAAACCCACTTTTGCATTTATAATATTAGTTAGGATTGTTACAAACTAACATTTGATGTTTGAAACATGCACCATTACTATCAGCTGTCAAAACAAAGTAAAGACACGATTAATGCATAACCAGTTTCCTGCAATGAAAACTTATTGACTGCAATATTAAATATTGCCAGTGCTAAATGGCAGCATCTGGAAAAAAAATCGCACGAATTAGTTTATTTCCACAAAACGGCACGGGAGTGCATACTTCGAAGACAACATTGGAAGCGTCGTCGGTGCGTCATCTTCGATGGAGACACCATGACTTTTTTTTTTGGATGTGCATTCATCAAATAACTTCTCCCGCTCAGGGCGGAGCGGGAGGGTATGTCAGACTCTTACTGACTAAAACCCACCCATATTCCTTCCTGTTGCCTGTGTTGCCAGGGGTCTCGGTGACCCTTTAGTACCTTCCCGCGACCCCGGCAGGCATCGGCCCTAGTGGACCGCTACATTTGTGCTGATGACATCTCTTTGAGGCGCGCGTGGAATACAACGCGGCATCGACCCGGGCCTGGTCCTTACCGGGCGGTGAGCTACCCATTGCTCACCGTCCGCAAGCCGGCGGCGTCGACCCGGGCCTGGTCCTTACCGGGCGGTGAGCTACCCATTGCTCACCGTCCGCAAGCCCGCGCCTACGGTGGCCGGAAATCCAGACACCATGGCTTGTCTGCGCGAAGGGGCGCATCTCGTTTGCCACTAGCAAATCTTCGTACAGCAGGTGTAGATTGTGATGCACGGACAGCAGCATCCACCGCAACCTCCACACATCTTTCCTATCGGAAGTAAAGAGTACTTAATATGACCCTAAAATAGGTCGAAAGTAAACCCAAAGTTATAAGTGAAGAAGATACCAACCAACTGCTATTGTTCGAAGCTTTTGAAAGCAACTGAATGTCAACAAAATAAAAGTTAAATTTACAATTTTGAAAAACCCTTGACACTTACAAAAACATCGAAAAAGTAACAAAATAATACTTATTGGGCTCTGTCAGTTTAATATAAGTAATATTTTGAGCCAAGCGTCGTTGAGTCGGGGGACGGCTAAAGAAACCGTCAAACAGACGAGGCTATAAACCTAGCAAAAGCTACTTACTAATTTACCCTCATTTCTCTTTCCTTCTCCATCGTCAGACCCTGATCACCATCTAGCTATAATCTATTTATTGAGACCAGTACAATGAACCCAAACATGACACCTACGCTGTAAGTTGGTGAGCGAGTTAGATATCAAGTAGAAAAGAGCTGATAATCTTCAAATGACTGAACACTGATTTTCTTGAACCATAGCTAAGAATACTCTCGATTAAGTCACCTTTCAAACAAAAAAAACAAAATCAAAATCGGTCCATGCATTCGGGAGCTACGATGCCAGACAGACACACACACACACAGACAGACAGAAACGTCAAACTTATAACACCCCGTCGTTTTTGCGTCGGGGGTTAAAAAGGGCATAAAGAGAAATAAAATAAAGTAAGCAGTTTAATTTTCTATTACATTTTCAATGAAATGCACAGCTAATAATATTTTAGTGCCCGTACTTTTATTTACACTTTAACACCAGCATAGATTGCCACAGCGCAAAAAAACTAAAACAGATATATTTTTCATTTGCACAAACTGTAAACTTGGTCCTTTGAGATTTTTTTGTTTAGCGCAGCGTCGACTGAGCGCATTATTATAACAAACAAAAGAAACACCTATAATAATAACTCTTTACGACCAACCTCTCACGTTACAAATTCAATTTTGTTCTTTAGTTGCGACATGCTCTCCCGAGCGTCATATAAACTTTAACGCATACTTTTAAAATAACCGCCAACTTTCATGTTTGCATCAACTCTTAAAGGAAATTGAAACGTTTTATTCAGCCAAGGTTATTTAAAGAGAAGTATTTTTGAACATGAGGCACTTTGCTTGCGTTGTTGTGTTAGAATTTTTTATTGCCTTTAAGCTAGGCGGTAATAATGGAAATAAAATTTTAAGGCCTGATACACTATGTAATCCTACTGGCAATGTTATTGTGATGAGCCTTAGGATCAAATTGAATGCATAAGGATCAAAATACGTAAACGATGTTCACTTTCATATATTATTCGTTTCTTCCTAGTCTACTTATTCTTTCTCTTTTTAGGGTTCCGTAGTAAACAAGGAACCCTTATAGTTTCACCATGTCCGTCTGTCTGCCTGTCTGTTTGTCTGTCTGTCCCCACTGTAGCTCAGAGACGCTTAGTACTAGAAAGCTGTAATTTGGCATAGGTATACATATTAATCATGCCGACAAAGTGCTAAAATATAATCGTGAAATTTTTTTTAGGGTCCCTTGCACGTAATGTGGGGATGATATTTTTTTTCTCGTCTATACCATGGTGTGGGGGCTATCGTTGAAAAGGCCGTTCAAAAATATTGCGGGTTTGTGAACACCACTTTTCGATTCAAGGATCCTTTTGTGTAATATTAAGCAAATTGTAATAGTGCTAATTTTGGTTAAAGTCAAGTGTCCACGCCAGCCAAATGGTTGATTATGGAGATGTGAAAAAATTCATGGCAGTAGTACATAATATAATGAAATTAAAAGGAAAACTATCACATGTAAGTGGGCTTTACAGTGGGCTTTACAAATTAACGAGTAATAGTCGACCAACTTAGAAGTTGGAGAATTGACCGTGGCTTATATCGATGTATGGTAGAACATGTTTTCCACTACAAAGGTAAGTTTTTTTTTGGGATAAATCCATCCCAAATTCCCAATTACGGAACCCTTCATTGTGTGTGGTCCGACACGCATTTGGCCGGTTATTTTTTTCTTTCTTCTTTTCCCTTTTCTTCTTCTTTTTATTTCACTTTTTATGTTATGATTAAGTTATGACCTTTTGATCATTGCAATGTATTCTTATAATGATGATAATGATGACAGAGTTACAAAGCTTTTGCAAATTCGGGGCTGGAAGTCTGCTGTACAAAATATTTGCATTGTATTAGGTTAGGAACCGCTAGTCTCCTTTTACATTCAAAATCTCGTGAGTTGCGACTTAATTGTATGTACTTTTGTCTTGTAAAGTGAAAATGTCACATGACTGTCACATTTCACAATAACATATTAAGTTTGAGAGGGTAAATAATCTTAGGTTACAGTCGGTTTGTGTCTTACCTTACTTGAATTTGCACAAGGAGCTCGAAATTGCAAACTGAAAATGTGACTATTACTGCTCATTTTCACTTTAATTTTAATAATGAAAATAACGTTTTGTGACTTATTAAAACATTTGTTTAGCTATTTATTACAACGCTAGATCAGAAGCAACGAATAATGATGAAAACGAAACTTTAAATCTGTGTTGCCACCACACTTTATAAATATTTTCTCACAACAATTTCCGAGGACCATTATTTCAAAACTTATTCCTGGAAGGACCAAACGAAGGTAAAACGATCACATAAAGTATTTACAGATTAGGCGTGGAAATGGCAAATGAATCCCAGAATCCCAGGACATTGTTAGGCACATATCCTGTTCTCAGTCGCCGGATAAGTTATCACGCTTTAAATAAATACAAACAAGACTAACGAAGTGCCGAAGGAAAGTTAAAAGCGTCTGGTAAGGAAGGAGTTTGTTCCCTACTACTGGTTTTGTATAAGGTTGACGGTTGTTTGTTGTGAATCGGTTTCCTAGTTCTAATTGAATTCTTCAAGTGAGTTTTTGAAGAATGTTTGTGTTGAAATAGAGATATTGGTAACAGTTTTAATTTTGATATAGGAATGGGTTTGTCAGAATGTCCGATCATAGATTTTTTGCGAGTTTTGTTTTGTTTGATTGCACAGTGTGTGGCTTTTAAAATACAAGTGCTGATGTATTTGTTAATACGATCTACTTTCGAACCTAAACCTACTTTCAGCTGGATAACCAATGAGGAACACCATAGTTATTAAATTCGCCTTCATGTAAAAAAAATCCTGGCAATTAGTCATAAGAGTCATAACCTATTTTTAACCGACTGCCTCAGGAGGGTAATGTTTTTCGAGAGTATGTATGTATGTATGTATGTATGTATGTATGTCTATTTCTTTGGCACGCTCTGTAGCCTAAACGGCTTGATGGATAAAATCCATCAAGCCGTTTAGGCTCGTATAAGAGGAGTCGTTAGATTCGTCTTCATTGTGGAAGTGACATAGGCTATATAATTTTTATATATTCCATCTGCAAATACAAAAAAAAGGGAGGGAAACGTATTTTATAAAATAAATTACAACAATATTGATATCAAATAAAAGCTAGTAATGAGTAAATTCCATATATGTATATATTAATAAAACTAAAAAGCTTGAAATAAAATAAATTATTTAAAAAACAAAAAACCCGACTGCAAAAACACATAACTAACTGAAAAGAGGAAAACAAGCATTATAAGCTATAGAAATTTGTATTGCAGGCGGGGACAAATCAATAACCTGAAATATGGTGTAACTTTTGTTTGTATCCGCCTGTGATACCAAAATTCTATAGCTTATAATGCTTGTTTTTCTCTTTTTAGTTAGATATGTGTTTTTGCAGTCGGGGTTTTTTGTTTTTTAAATAATTTGTTTTTTAGAAACAACGGACAGTCTAGTCTAGGAGTCGAAGCCAATAAAAAGCAAATTACCTAATGCAGTCAGTATCTAAAGAAAATACTCAAACGAATTTGTTTTAGAAAAGCAGTTCCATAGTAGGGGCATAGAATTTATTAATGTTAACGAACCTCTCGCCACTCCATTAAATCATATCTGACCAAGCGGCTAAAAATGTTACTTCTGGCGACAAATGCCTATTTTTGGAGTCAGTTTCATTTTCTTGTGACTTTGACTCTGGGTACAAAAAGGTGATCTGTTTTTTTATGTCACAGGAAATGTTTATTTTGACACTGTTTAATTAAATTGTGACGACGATTTTTTTTGTGATGCTAACGTTATTGTGAATGCAATTAATTGTTAGTTCAAGGTAGATTTAAAATCCGGTAGTAAGATTCTTTGATGTCTTTTCTGAAGCATAATTTTCTGAACCTCTATTTAGTTAGGATGGACAGTTGTTTAGTAGGACATAAACAAATGTGTATATTCCTCTGCCGAACCCTTCAGGGAAACAAGACGTGATGTTATGAGATGAGATGTTAAAAAAACGTCTAGGCAATACGAAAAACAATGTACAGTTAACAGCACATCAGGTTATACGAAACTGTCAAATTTCTCAATGATTTTAAACCTTAAAATGTTGATTGTTAAGTTCAAAATCGAATGAGAAAATTTGACCGTTTTTGGTAACTTGAACTACTTAATATTATTATTTTACAAGGGTCATGTTCGAATCTGTCAGCCTAGTCAAGTTCCAAGAAAAGCTCTTTTGCATGTTTTCTGGAATATTAATTAATTTTGTATTAAGTTCAAAAGTTACTATTTCAGCATCAAGTGCATTAATAATAAACCTATTAAATCTTAATGAGCAACTTCTAAATATAACCTAACATTTTTGTCATCAACCCAATCGGTTCGCGTTTGAACACTCAGCCACCCACACCCATTAGCGTTAGTTGTCGTGTATTAATGACGATTTCTGCCTACCCATCCAATATTTACAGTGATTTAATTAACATTTCTTCGCGATGATAAACGGAGACATTTTGTTTTATGACGTCATCTTTGGTGGTTTATTTTGGTCTTTCGGTACGATGGAATAGATTCTATTTGTAGTTCATAAGGAATCTTATTATTATGGTGATTTATACCTAGTACCGCCTTGGGACGAAGGGAAGTGTTTGAGACCCTCACAACAAGCCCTTTCATTTGATATGTCACATGCTACAGTTTGCAAAACTTTTTATTTTGATTTTCTAATTTGGCCCCCAAAAGTGACCCCATATTCAAAATTCATTTATTTACGTTGCACGTCCGTAATTGGTCCCAGAAATTCATATGTGTTACAAATTTCAGCTTAATTGGTCCAGTAGACTCGGAGCAAATTGACTGTGATAGACAGAGAGACAGTCAGACACACGAGAGATAAGAGTTCCGTTTTTAGGGTTCCGTACCTCAAAAGGAAAAACGAAATCTTTATAGAATCACTCGTGTGTCTGCCTGTCTGTCTATTCGTCTGTTACAGCCGATTTGCTCCGAAACTTACTGGACCGATTAAGTTGAAATTCGGTACTTATATGAATTTATGTGACCCAAACACGGACGTGTAACGTAACGGGGCAAATTAGACAATTAAAAAAGAACGTTTTGCAAACGGTGACAATACATGTCAAATGAAAGAGCTTGTTGTGAGGATTTCAAATTTATAATTTTAAAAGAAATATTTTTAAAGTTATTTAAGAAAAGAGATGAAAATTTACCATTCCCCTTATCTCCGAAACTAATGAACCCAAACTTTTGAAAAACAAAAACAAAGTAGTTTTTTACTTATAGATTACAGGAACACCTTTAACAAATCTATGGTGTTAAAATAACATGGTAAATCACTCAATATTGTACGTACAAACTATATTTGCAGTTGAAATGTATGGAAGAACTTGTTACTCAACTACAATGTTAAGTTTGTTCTTGGGATAAATTATATAAGGATAAAAATCATGGTAGAAAACATATTCATTGTACGGATCCCTCACCACGTGAGATCAACTCGCACTTGTCATTCTCGTTTTCCCCACTCAATTACGTTATTTAAATAACCACCTCTTTATTTTATGACAGCGTTAAGGCGCTGACAAGATCCAATTGACCAAAATAGGCGTCTCCTAAGAAAAAAAATTGCCAAATCTGTAATGTTTGTGGTAGCGGAACAAATATATGTTAATTTTGAACATATTTCCCAGAACTTGGTTGTTACCAAAACACGTTTTGAAAACAAAATCTCGATACAAACTGACGTTAAACTAACCTCTTACTTTGAGGTCTAATCTTAAATATCTGTATCAAATATCAACATATGTTACGTAATTAAATAATAACAAGACTTCATATTTTGCAATAAATTACAAGCGTTGTGTCATCGCGCTTCTCTTTCTTTTCTATGCAATCTGATAGTGACCGCGGTTTAGGTGTTGTCAGCGTCTTAAAATGTCGCGCTGACAACCTTTGAATGCATTTTCAACCAATAAAATCACAGTTATTTAATTTTCTTGATGAAAGGAGATAGATAACCAATAAACTGGATTTTACATTTATTGACTCTTTCACGTTATACTCGTACATGGGCTTAAATTGATACTAAATGTAATTATTTTCCTATAAGGTTAATCTATTATTAACAGATATTATTTCTTGGAAACTAAAGAATAAAATGGAATTGAAAATGAATAATATGTCATTGAAACTCAAACTGAAAGCATTTATTTTAGTTAAACCATTTAAAGGCACATTTAAATTGTCAAAGAGTCGGTCAGTTATTCAGAAAGTTGAAGCTAGTTGCCCATATCAAAACATTGTCTCTTTCTAAGCTATCACAAAACGTTGAACTATATATAAGACAAACAGCAAAATAAACCTAAAATAAAATTCGTACGACAATTTAGACTCTAGCTAGACTACTGCTGTGATACTGAATGTAATCGTTTTCCTATAAGGTCAAAACTATTACTAACAGATATTACTTCTAGGAAACTAAATAATAAAATGGAATTGAAAATGAATAATTAAACCATTTACAGGCAAAATTTCAAATATAAGTTTACCAGCCTTCATCTCCTCGGTCCACAGTACTGATAAATTAACCAGGAACATTTTATCTTATGGTTTACCGACGCGTTGAACGCTTGGAAAATGGCTTGTCCCAATATGGAATAGCCCGACAACCAAACCTCCCAGAGACGGTGGCACGTGCCGCTCTGCAGTGTTATTCGGAACACCGCAATAAACACGTCACTTAATACTGCTGAGTCTGCTCATCTGCTGGCTGTGGGAGGATGGCAGTCAGGCTTGTGGCTACAGGCGCTCCCGTCAAACAGAAAAATAAACCTAAAATACAAATCGTACGACAATTGAGACTCTACCTAGACTACTGCTGTGACCTGTACTGTTATATTTATACGTATGGAGGTATAATAATAGTCCTCCAGCAGGCTTAGCATGACGCTTTCTATTTCTTGGAAGAATAGACACGGTTCTTTTTATACAAAGTGACTTTTCGTTTCTCCTTTTTTGACATCACCACCGTAGAAATCCTTCTACATAAAAAGGACCTAGACAAAGATCGTTAGAAACGAAAGACAAAATCACAGATTGTAGAAGGATTTCTACGGTGAGATGTCAAAAATGGAGAAACTAAATGTCACTTTGTATAAAAAGACCCGTGTCTATTCTTCGAAGAAATTGAGAGTGTCATGCTAAGCCTGCAGATCGAATTTTGGCCATGGCGACCAATCTCAGCAGAGGCCTTCGGCGCGGGAGATTTATTATAGTGCAAAAGTGTGTGCGCAGATACATATGCTCTCTCGGAGGTAAGGTAAGTGCAATAGCACTTACCATACCACACAGTTGAGCAGGCTCATTGCTCATTGAAGTAATGTATGCCTAATTGAATATGGCTTGAATTTCACATTTAACAAGACTGACAGGACCAACAAGACTTCACTTCGCACGGTGATTGTGGCAAGGAATCTTGGGTCAACTCATTTGACTCCTATCTCCTTTCTCTTTTACACCTACTTGCTTCATATATTTCTGTCGCAGATGACCATTTGTTTCAATAGTTATGTGATTGGAAACTGTTGTAGCTTACGTAAGCATTCATATGCAAATCTTGTAATAAATTACTCGTTTTATGAGTTGAAAATGTCTGACGGGTTCATAACTTCATAACGATAAAGTAACATTGTCTCATGAAAATCGCCGTTGTTAGTTTGTAAAGATGTTTGTTGTTATTGTTTACTAGCTGCCCGTGACCGTGGCGTGCTGGGCACATTTTGGTCTGTCTTCTATACATGACTTTGGCGGTGAAAAGGTTAAATAGGGATGATTGAAAGAATTTTTCTGTTTTACAAAACTTCCTAGAAAATGTCTGTTTCTATTTAAAAATAAATTGGGTTTATTGGTCCATAGGTAGACTGATGTGTCATAGCAAAGAGTATTTATTAGCTGTACTTACCAGTAACCTTGTTAAAAGAAGAAAAAAAATATTATGGTTAAGTCACGGATTACAAGATTTGTAATTTTACGTTGAGAAACTTCTACAATAACATCATATTTTTACTACAGCCATAAGATTTCACCTTGTACAAAATCGCTTTATTTATACGTCGAAGTATTTGTTTTCACAAGTTTCTTGAGGCATTATGAGTTGGAATTTTCTACCCAAGCGTTTCTAAACATATCACATATGATCTTTGAAGTGTTAGACCAATATTTTCTGTTGTTATAGCCTTGGCATCATAACGTTACAATTCAGTTTATTTGCTCACATTGAAAAGGAAAGAACTTGTCTAAACATACTCACTTTATCTGATTCGCTATTATTATACTCGTTAGCCGTAATAGATGTCAAGAGATCTAAATTGGCAGTGTTTGATTACTAAATCTTCTGTCGTGTTAATAGCACTACTGAAGTATTTTGATTGGCCTTGACATGGTTGGATCTAAGTTTGAATTAGATAAGATTATCTACTACTGTTTACTACTTTGAGTCTTGTAGAAGTTTTGAATGAAATCCTAATAATATAACATCACGCCTGTATTATCCGAAGGGTAAGGCAGAGGAATACCTATAGTACACCCAAATTTCGCCAGCTATGTTTCATCATTTCAGCCAAAAGACGTCCTCTGCTGGACATAGGCCTCCCCCAAGCACCGTCACAATGATCGGTTCTGTACTTTTCACATCCAGCGGATTCCTGCGGCTTTCACCAAGTCATCGGTCCACCTTGTGGAAGATCTTCCAACGCTAAGTCTCCCGGTACGTGGCAGTTATGTTTAAGTCCCATGTTATAGGGGGCGAACCTATTGCCATCAACCGGACAACCACACTCCGGGCTGCTACTCGGACATTCCAGATGGAAAAACCCAATAACATTTTGTCTGACCCGGGAATCGAATTCATTCAATTCAAATCGACCTCATGCTTAGCCAAAACCCTTTTTTTTTTGGATGGGAAATCATCAAATAACTTCTCCCGCTCTGGGTGGAGCGGGAGGGTGTGTCAGACTCTTATTGACTAAAACCCACCCGTATTCCTTCCGTTGCTTATGTTGCGGGGGCCTCTGTGACCCATTAGTACCTTCCCGCGACCCCGGCAGGCTTCGGCCCTAGTGGATCCCTACCTTTGTGCTGACGACATCTCTTTGCGGCGCGCGTGGAATACAACGCGCCGTCGACCCGGGCCTGGTCCTTACCGGACGGTGAGCTACCCATTGCTTACCGTCCGCAAGCCTGCGCCTACGGTGGCCGGAAATCCGCCCGGGATTCGCGACGCCCAGGGCGTCTCTTGCGGCGGCTAGGGGCGAGAGGGTGCGAAATTTGCCTTTCCCTCAACCGTCCCGCCTCCTCCTTCGCGAGCATTACTGCTTCGCAGAAGGAGGTGACGGCTGCCCATGCCCTCTCGCTCCGTACCATGGCTTGAACTAGGGCCGGACGCGAGAGATCTCTGCCGCCGATCGCCTCCACGAGGACACGGCGGTGCTCTGCCCAAGCTGGGCAGACCTCCACCGTATGCTATACCGTGTCCTCTGGGCGATCCACACAGTGGTGACACCCGGGCGTTTCTTCCCGCCTTATCCGACACAGAAACCTCCCAAAGCTGCCGTGTCCGGTGAGGACCTGCGTCAGGCGGAAGGTGAGGACGCCGTGGCGCCTCTCTAGCCACTCCTCAAAGAGGGGACTTGTCGCCGCAATCGTGGCGTGCCCAGCACTGGGTTGCGACAACCTTACTCTCCATGCCGCCATGAGATACCGCCGGAGCTCCGTCCGCTGTACCGCGATTTCTCGCGGCAGCGGAGTTACGCCCCGGCGTTTCGCCTCCTCACGCCCCATACGTGCGCGAGGACTCTTGCCTGCAGATCCCATGGCGGCAATCCGGCAAGGAGGCTCACTGCCTCACAAGAGACCTTGCGATATCCCCGGACCATCCGGATGGCCATGACCCTTTGACCCGCTCTCAGCCGGCGGGCTGGCCGCAGCGCCAGAGAGCGCGCCCATACAGGAGCCCCGTAGAGGGCCATGGACCGCACGACCCCGCGTAGAGCCTCCGAAGGGAGGCGTTTGGACCCCCTAGATTGGGCAGGAGCCGCTTCAATGCTGCGCCTGCCCGCTCCAGTTTGGGAGCCAATCGTCGGAAATGCTCCACGAAGTTCCACCGGCTGTCGAGGACGAGTCCCAGGTACTTCATCGTCGACTCGACGCCGATGGAAACTCCTCCTACCATTATTCGGGACCCCAACGGTGGCGCGTTCCGAGGACCATGAAAACACATGGTCTCGGACTTGTGCAGGGCCACCTCGAGTCCCAATTGCCGGATCCTTTCGACGATTGTCGCAACCCCGCGTGCCGTTAATTCGGCCGCCGCCTGGTGCGACCTCCCCTGCGCCAGGACCAACGTGTCGTCAGCGTAGCACACTACGCTGACGCCGCTAGGGAGGTCGGCGCGCAGCACCCAGTCATATCCGATGTCCCACAGATGCGGCCCCAGGACCGATCCCTGTGGGACACCGCACGACATCTCTTGCCGGTTCCACACTCCCTGGTGACCGGGGTAGATGACGGCCCTGTCCGTCAGATAGGCCTCGACCACACGACAGAGGTAGGGCGGCATCCGATGGTACCGGAGTGCCTCCCTGATGCAACTCCAGGGCAGGGTATTAAAGGCATTGGCGATGTCTAGAGACACCGCCAAGATGACCCCACCCTGGGCAACAGCATTCCCCGTCCTCAGGGCTCGCAAGCGCATGATTGCGTCCACTGCGGAAACCAAACTGGCTCTCCGCCAAATCCGGCCCCACCCGCACGAGCTGACCGACGAGGCGGTCTGCAATGATTCTTTCTAAGAGCTTGTCCACCCTGTCGAGCAGCACGATGGGCTGATAAGCGGACGGAGAGTCCGCACGATGCCTTCTTTATGAGGACCAGTTTCCCCGTCTTCCAACGAAGCGGGAACTGGCCCCTCTCCAAGCATTCGCTTAGGAGCTCCCTAAGTCGAGGCCCGAACACAACTCCCTGGGCGTGTGTGCCCCTCGCGAAGGGAACAGAGCGCTCACCACGTCCTCCACAAGCTGGGGCCGGAGACTCTGCGTCAGCGGGGGAGCCCATGGCCGGAGTTTATCCCGCGAACCAAAACCCTTGGACTTAGAAAGCTAAGATTTTTCACAGAGGTTCCGTTTATAACGTAGACAAGGAATTAGGCCGGATTTTGTCGGAGGAAGTCACTGGGAAAGTACTAGTATCAAAATAAAAAATTCTTGACTGAGCAAGTGCAGAGTTCATTGTATCTTAAACATCCAGGAAGATAAATAAATTCATAAAATAGGCAAGCCTTCAAATTATTCTATTTTTATAATATCCTCCCGACCGATTTTGGTCACAGTGGTCAATATCAACGAAGATTAGCCAGGTACGCAGGAGATATTATAGTAAAAAAGTGTGTGCGATAACACAGGTGCACTCTCTGTCCCTTTACTCTCATGGTCCGATGGGACGGCAATCCGACACGACCAGGGAGAGATCAGGCGCAGGGCCAATGGCTTTACGTGGTTTCCAAGCCACGTGGGTATTTATTTATTTGATTAACAGTTTACGTACACACGTAAATAAACAGACAAGAAGAAAGGAACAGAAAAATAAGTACAAAGGTGATGCTTATTTCTAAAGAAATCTCTTTCAGCATACCTGCGATAGGACAGTAGACAAAGAAATGTAGACTCCGTGTGTAAGAGTAGAAGAGAAAACAAAATACATGAAAACAAAAAATCTATTCACTAATTTAAATATAAACAATACAATAAGAGAATATACATACATACTTCTTAAATAAATATCACTAAAATACATTAATTAATAGTATAAAATAATTTATACATAATATGCAACTATGGTAAAGAGGAAAGATAGTGTTCTTTCACTCTTCTTTTAAAAACGCAGTCCCTAATGTCAGACGGAAGTGAATTCCACAACCGAACCGCGTGCAGAGAGAAGGAGTAGGAGTAGAAGTCGGCAGAGTGGGGAGGGGATTTAAGGAGATTTCTAAGATGCGACCTGCAAGGTGCATCAGAAGGACGGGCGTAGGAAAAACGTACGAGTACCACCAACTTCCATACTCTGGGCTGCTACTGAGAAATTCCTAATGGTAAAACCCGATAACACTTTGCCCGTTCTGGGAATCAAACCCAGGACCCCACGGTCGGCAGTCACGCTTGCGACAGTTTGGCAGTCCCTAATGTCAGGCGGAAGTGATTTCCACAACCGAACCGCGTGCACAGTAAAGGAGTAGGAGTAGAAGTCGGTAGAGTGGGGAGGGGATTTAAGGAGATTTTTAAGATGCGACCTGCACCTGAAAGACGCATCAGAAGGACGGGCGTTGGAAAAACGCACCACCATCTTCTAAACTCCGGGCTGCTACTGAGAAATTCCTAATGGAAAAACCCGATAACACTTTGCCCGTCCTGGGAATCGAACCCAGGACGCCACGTTCGGCAGTCGCGCTTGCGACAGTTTGGCAGTCCCTAATGTCATACAGTGAATTCCACAACCGAACCGCGTGCACAGTAAAGGAGTAGGAGTAGAAGTCGGTAGAGTGGGGAGGGGATTTAAGGAGATTTCTAAGATGCAAACTGCAAGGTGCATCAGAAGGACGGGCGTAGGAAAAACGCACCACCAACTTCCATACTTTGGGCTGCTACTGAGAAGTTCCTAATGGAAAAACCCGATAACACTTTGCCCGTTCTGGGAATCAAACCCAGGACCCCACGCTCGGCAGTCGCGTATGCGACAGTTTGGCAGTCCCTAATGTCAGGCGGAAGTGATTTCCACAACCGAACCGCGTGCACAGTAAAGGAGTAGGAGTAGAAGTCGGTAGAGTGGGGAGGGGATTTAAGGAGATTTTTAAGATGCGACCTGCACCTGAAAGACGCATCAGAAGGACGGGCGTTGGAAAAACGCACCACCAACTTCTAAACTCCGGGCTGCTACTGAGAAATTCCTAATGGAAAAACCCGATAACACTTTGCCCGTCCTGGGAATCGAACCCAGGACGCCACGTTCGGCAGTCGCGCTTGCGACAGTTTGGCAGTCCCTAATGTCATACAGTGAATTCCACAACCGAACCGCGTGCACAGTGAAGGAGTAGGAGTAGAAGTCGGCAGAGTGGGGAGGGGATTTAAAGAGATTTCTAAGATGCGACCTGCAAGGTGCATCATAAGGACGGGCGTAGGAAAAATGCACCACCAACTTCCAAACTCTGGGCTGCTACTGAGAAATTCCTAATGGAAAAACTCGATAACACTTTGCCCGTCCTGAGAATCGAACCTCAGCAGTCGCGCTTGCGACCACGAGACCAGCGGGGCAAGTTATTTATGAAACTATGGAATTGGGGCTTTCTAAATAGTCTCCACATGCTGTTGCATCATTACTTAAAACCAGTCATACAGTGCCGGAACTATTCTGACAGAAGTTCTGTAGATATCAGAAAGGAAAACGAATATAAAGATAAGTATTTACGTTCATGCATATGAATGAACTGCAAGACTAACAGTTGTAACCGTTGCTTATCAACTTGTGGAACTAGCAAAAGTTGTTTAAGGCGCAGATATATGATTTTAGTGACTTTTAAATTTGTTATTACGTGTTCATATAATGCAAGTAAGTTATGCAAACAATTTATGTTAAACTAGAACGCATAGACATCAATTATACTATATGTGAATATTTAAGTAATGTAGTAAAATTATTTATGAAATATATTCAGGAAGATAGACATCTTCCTGAATCATCACCCGACCCTTAAGGTATACAGATACAGGAGTTTTAGGTACTGTTCAAAATACTGCACCGGGTCGCTTGAAAGTTGGTGCATTTATACTGTGTCTAGATGAAGCTGATAAAAATGACACACATAAGGAAAATAGTGGTGACGATGAAATCTATCGTAATAGGAATCAATTGGCTTTCGTTGTGCCATTTATCGAAGTTGATTGAAGAAATGAGGTCAATAAAACGTTATTATTGAATACGATTGGTGATTATTATGCAATAATGTCGTAATCATGTCTGCTTGCATTGTGCCTAAATAACAACAGCCACACGGGTCGATCTTCAAGGTGATCATCCATTACATATTCTCTACAGAGACTCCCATCCATGCCTTGTTAAGGCGCTAACAGGACCCAATTAACCAAAATTGGCTTCTCTTAAGAAAAAAATATTGCCAAATCTGTATAGTTTGTGGTAGCGGAAAAAATATATGTCAATTTTGAACATATTTCCCAGAACTTGGTTGTTACCAAAACACGTTTTGAAAAAAAAATCTCGATACAAACTAACGTTAAACTAACCTCTTACCTTGAGTTCTAATCCAAATTATCCGTATTAAATATCAACATACGTTACGTATTTAATTAATAATAAGAACGTCTTATTTGAATGCAGGACTTGGTTGTTTTTTATTTTCGATTACTCATCTCAATTTTAAGTAAATAGATAATTGCTTCATATTTTGCAATGAAGCGTTGTGTCATCGCGCTTCTCTTTCTTTTAAATGCAATCTGCAAGTGACCGCGGTTTAGGTGTTGTCAGCGTCTTAAGCTGTTAGTTCCAGCTGTCATCTGTAGATTTTTGATTGTCGTTATGGGTAGTCAGAATCCCGAAAGTCTGTCAACCAGTTTTACCAAGGTGTAACGTGTTACCCAGTAATTGGGTTGTGGAGGTCCGATAGGTATTCGCTCCATGTAAAATACTAGTATTCAGCTGCATCCGGTTAGACTGGAATCCGACCCCAACGTAGTTGGGAAAAGGCTAGGCAGATGATGATGTCTGCTTGCATCGTTCAATAATTCAACAATTAAAGCAGACTAATTAATATTCAGCTTTAGATATCACATGGATATAGGAAGGACAAAGGGCACAATAACAATACATTTTCATTAAGAAAATTGCAAACAACTGTGATACTGATTAAGAACAACATCTGCATACATCGCGTATTCATATCTAACGGATAGTTATCACCGATACTGTAGGTAGGCAATGTACACATTAGTCTGCCTACATTATAACATAGTCAACATTAACTGATTCCGGTCTGCATAAAATTTCATTAGGCTAAATAGACCTTAACGTGAACAAGTACCTACTCAATTTGGGCAATGATCAAATTTTCGTTTATCAACGCGATGGTAAATATAAAACAAAGATGATATCTGATGATTACCTAACATTTTACTGCTTAATTAAAGTTTACCGTCATATGAAGAGGCGGCGATGTGGACAGTCTTAGAAGCAATGATGTGACGTAAGACTAACCTACCGGTTAGTAAATTTATAGTTCTTCTGATTAGCTTTACGATATACCTATCGTAAAGCTAATCAGAAGAACTATGAACTTAATAGTCTCATTTATATGTAATAAAACTAACTATGAAATGTTCAACGCGACGTCTCTCGCATGGGATTGAATCAATGAGTTTCATCTGTAACAATTGAATTCATCGCTTAAAACGGAACCGTATATAATCGGTCAGATTGGTGTTACAAAAGATTAGGCCCGGGCTCATCCATTTTAAATGTATGCATAGAAATGCATCGTAAATGGTTTTCGTCGTCTTTATATTAAATTTATTTTTTGAATGGTCGTGTCTATATGAGTAAAAGGAACTGGGAATGTGTTCCGTGATAACATTTTTGGTTGTAGTTAACATTAATTTATCGTTTATGAACTTTTTCTTTTATAATTGATTCTTACTTCTTTACCTCCGTTAAAATAATTTCCTTCCGACCTCTTCGCTACCACCGATGATGCTCTGGAAGTGGCAAAGTTTTGGGCCAACAAAATTTAATACACTGTCGAGCCATCGACACGATGGAGAAGAATAATGTCCTTTAGTTTCTTTCATTTGTTTTTGACGTGATAACGTCTTATAAATCGATGAACCGGCTGCACGCACGAAAAAGTGTCACATTCCGCCTGAGCCGAGCGTGCAAGCGAGAGCGCGGAACTAGCGATAAAGAGGCACGATCGGCCTAAGCGTTCGGCTTGCGACGCGTCTCTCTGTCGTTATCACGTAAAATTATCGTCTGTAAACTGACTTTACACAACCAATTTTTCGTTAACGAAACAAACAAAACCACATACACTTTTTATTTTGCAGCACCAAAAAATTTGATTAAAAATTTCTTGCGAACTGCCAGCAAAATAATTATCAAAATAATAGTCTCATTAAAATTACATATATTTTTTCGAAATACACTTTGTGTGCGTCAAAGGCGCGTGGCTGGCGGCCGCAGTCCGCGACCTTCTCTCGTTTGGTTACCACAAAATTATGCGCTTGAGCGCCGTGTAATGAGACTTAGAGTGACAATGATGACGTAAAAATTCGATTTGTCATATTGTTTTACCGATTTATTCTGTATTTGATTGTTTTGTCTCTGAGTTTCTTTTTGGTCCTCGGTTTCATACTGAGTCTATTTCATAGGAAGTCAGAAGTCCAAGAATTTTCTTATTCGATGTCATTATGTATTTGCCAGCATCACATGCTTTAGCCGCTTGATGACTTATGGCATTTTTTTTTTTGATCGCAGTAAACTGTAACCAAACTACAACTGAGAACAAACTACATAGGCAAGTAGCTTCAAATATAAAAAAAAGTCATACACCACATTCAGGACGTATAATTTTGCTTTGATAATAAAAAATACCAAACCAAAACTAAAGAATCATGTAAAAAGGTAAACTCTGGGGGTTGAAGCCTGTCAACATCCCATCAAATCATCATCAGTTTTTAATCAATCAATCAATCAATCAACTCAGCCTGTAATAGTCCACTGCTGGACATAGGCCTCTCTCAGGCTGCGCCACAACACCCTGTCCTCCGCCTTCCGCATCCAGTCTGTCCCAGCCACCTTTTTAAGGTCGTCAGTCCATCTAGCTGGGGGTCAACCAGCACTACTCTTGCCGATACGCGGTCTCCACTCCAGGACTCATTTGCTCCACCGGCTATCGGTCCTTCGACAAACATGGCCAGCCCACTGCCACTTCAGCTTGCTTACTCTTATATAATAAAAGCTCTGTTTATAATAAAAGCAACATATTTTCAGTCAACACGGAAGCATGGTGTCCCTAGTGACTGCTCGCAGAGAAACCGTGTAGATCAAAAACATATACCGCAAATGAGTTTCGGAATCAACTGAGAAGGGTGAAGCTTTCTTTATACAGTGATTATCGCAAATTGCGACTAACGGATGCCCGCAGCCTTGTTTTGGAGGTTTATCATTAAAATTGTGAATGTCGTTACTGAGTCACCGTTAAATGTTTGTTTGATGTTTGATTTAACTCGGGAAAATTGTGATTAACTTAGCTTCCTTCCGTACATCATAACAAGAGTATTAGGTAGTAATAGTTATTTATGCAAATGTTGTATAATATGGGGTATTTATTTATTGAAACTTCACGCACACAATTAAGTACAAAGGCGGACTTAATGCCTTAGGAATTCTCTACCAGTCAACCAAGGGTGAGTAATATTCAAACACATGAGTGTTTTAATACCTAATTATGTACAGTTGCATACAAGAATTTACCTACACACATGATATGAATCCTCTATAAAAGGTTCTGAAACTGAAATAGTACAGTGTTGTAAGAACTATGAAAATTCATGGAAAGTTTCTGGTTAGAAATGTCCTTTGCTGCATTAGAAATATCTGGTGGTGTGTTATCAAAGCTTGTATCACAAATTTATTCTAATCGAACAAAAATGGCGGGATACGACGTGAATTCGAATAACCTATAAGTTTTTTTTTAATTATGGCGCTGTGGTAGTGAAACGCGCGTGCGTTCATGACAATGTTCTTATTTTGAAAAGGAGTTGCATAATTAAATTTAGTACAACATTATAAACACTCGTATGGATGATATTATGGTTACTATGATACTGGTTGTTTTAATGTTGGCTAACTGTTTCAGAAACTTTTATAGAGGATTATAGCATGGGTGTAGATTAACATAATTATATGGCTGTTTTTGACGTGGATACGTCTTCTAATTTGCTTCCATAGTGGGAAGCATTCCAGAAAACTGATGATAACAAAATGGGGGGATACAATTTGGTGTTGCAGCCACATATCTATCATCTACATCCAAAAGTTAATTACACCACTCGATACCTAAAGGATCAAAGATAGCGTTACACAGTTAATATTACCTACCCATATTCACGTACACGAATTCACGTAAAACTCACGCCGCGGTGTCCACGATACACAGCCATGTCTAGGTTGTGTGATAATCGTTTGATAATTTATTATAAACACCATGTTTGTACCAAAATAATATTTGTACGCCGATAACGGCTAGACATAGCGTTCTTTAATAATTACAACATCTGTACCTAACCTTAGGTAGGTTAGGTTAGTTGCTCAACAAATAAAATATTTGTATTTGTAGATTTTTTTTTCACGATATTATGCTTAGTATACTCGAATGAAGCGAGATGCTGCGAATGACATGCGTTTATCAAGAAAGCTGTTTAAACTTCACTCTATTATTCTAATGAACACCGAACATAGTGTCGCGCTCAAACTGTCACCCCATTCGAGTCGCCGTCGAGACATGTTAAATCTATCGAGTATGAAACTCGATAGTTTACCTTCTCGAATGACCGACTTATGGGAGCCGACGGCGTAAACGGTAGCAGTAGGGATCGAGTGACCGAAGCGCCCCCCGTCGAGTACCCGATTTGTTTCCTCGATATTAAAATTACATTTTCCGAGATTTCGATGGTGTGAAATGTTTTTATGATATAAATATTTTTGAAATCAGCGGGGGACCTCTATTTTAGGTGTGACGTCGAAGTGTGAGTATTGAGTTGCAAACTGTCGTGTTAAGTTAAATCAACCCTTACATTTTTGACACCTCGCTAGCTTGGTTTGATTTTCGATATCAGCATTCCAACAAGTTCATAAGAAATAAAAAATCTTTTTACTAAAAAAAAAAAACAACTGACTGCCAAAAAAACACTACAAAGTCAAAAATAACTTTAATTTTGGAAGTCGGTGTCTTTGGATCTGTATTTTAGATTTTTGCCACCGACTTCCGAAATTAAAGTATTTTTTCACTTTGTAGTGTTTTTGGAAGTCGGTTGTTTTTTTTTTGTAAAAAGTTTTTTATTTTTCACTTTTTAGCGGGTCAGTTTGTAATTTATCTAAGTTACAATAGCCTAATGTCAACTGCTCATAACCTTTTTACAAAATATTGCTTTTCTTGATGCAGGGACGTTAATTGTTGAGGAGTTCTCCTGGTAAGAACCAGGAGAACTGCCAATCACCATATGCATTATGAAAAGCATAAATGGCTTAGCAACCATATTGAAGTACCTAATCGAATCGCAACTCGTTAAATACATTACGATGTATTTAACGAGTTGCGATTCGAAGTAGTTCCGGTGGTCATCTGTGGTCTTCATCATCAATTCCACTCCACCAAATGGTGCTTTCCGAGAGCAAATGCACAAGTTACTATAGAAAATACCTAAATCGCTATAAGTGTGCCTTTTTTGAGGATTTCCCTCGATTTCCATGGGATTCTCTCATCAAATTATGACTTGGTGACAGTGGCACCATCTCGGGAACATACCCTTTCAAACAAAAAACAATTTTTAAAATCGGGCCACAGTTGACGGAGAAATCGGCGAACACACATAAAAAATATATACGGTCGAATTGAGAAACTTCCTCCTTTTTACCCGACTGCCTCAGGAGGGTAATGTTTTTCGAGAGTACGTATGTATGTATGTATGTATGTATGTATGTATGTATGTATGTATGTATGTATGTCTATTTCTTTGGCACGCTCTGTAGCCTAAACGGCTTGATGGATTTTAACGTATGAGGTGTCCTTAGATTTGTCTTAATTGTAGGAGTGACATAGGCTATATAATATTTATAAATTGCATCTGCAAATACAAAAAAAAGGAAGGGAATTTTTTTTTTAAGTAATTGCAACAATATTGGTACCTATCATATAAAAGCTAGTAATGAGTAATTTTCAAATATATATATTAATAAAACTAAAAAGCTTGAAATAAAATAAATTATTCAAAAAACAAAAAGCTCGACTGCAAAAACACATAACTGAAAAGGGAAAAACAAGCATTATACTCGTAATCTATATAATTTTGGTCTTGCAGGCGGGGACAGTCGAATAACTCGAAATATGGTGTAAATTTTGATATTTGCAGAAGCAATTTATAAATATTATATAGCCTATGTCACTCCCACAATTAAGACGAATCTAAGGATACCTCATAGGTTAAAATCCATCAAGCCGTTTAGGCTACAGAGCGTGCCAAAGAAATAGACATACATACATACATACATACATACATACATACATACATACATACATACATACATACATACATACGTACTCTTGAAAAACATTACCCTCCTGAGGCATTTGGGTAAAAAGGAGGAAGTTTCTCAATTCGACCGTAAATATTTTTTTTGAAAATATCATCACCATTTTTGCACTGCAGCGTCTCGATTTTATGAAATAATGACGGTACAACATAATAATCACCGTAGTTACGCACTTCCCGCTGCATAATTTACTTGGTTGACTTACAGACCACACTATTTCCCACTTTTTATCTTCCGCCTACTAAGTAACCGCCGTACTAGTACTAAAATCAACAAGAACCCGTCTAAAGCCGCATGTAAATCACTGCCCTGCCGTTATGTTCGCAATCAACAGTTTAAAATAGAGGGCCCGACCGCAGGCTCTATTTACCCCAGCTTCCTCCAGTTAATGACGTCATAAAAAATAAAACTCGTCGCTTAGATCCCCGTGAGCCAGAAAAACTGGACCATTTTTCTCCTTGCGATGCAGTGACGCGGCAAATTACAATTGTCTGCTTATTTTAACAGAAAAAGATGAAATATGATTGCTAGATTTTTCTCAAAACACGGAAGTCAAATGGAAGTTTATGAAATCCAAGCAATTTGTTCAGAGTAAGTATTAGTGTTTAGTCTGTCTGCACTGCTTTCCTTGAAATGAGAATTTGTAAATGATTGACAATTCTCTTTATGTTTTCGTTCCGTATTTTTTGGAGAAACATGATTTATCATGAAGAAAACTTATGTCGAAGTTTTTTTAAAAATCGTTTACTGATGGCGTTTAAATATACCACATTATACCTACACTATATGAGATGAAAACAGAATAAAATGTATTTTATTAGGATTCAGTCTCTATTGATGAGGTGCATCTTAAATATGGTAAATAAAACCAATTTCCGTAATATTTATCTTCTACCCCATCTATATGTAGGTAGGTACATCAAATATTTAATCAGCAATAAGAAAGTCGATTCAACAGTTTCGAAAACCAATGGCAAAATCCAAATTCATATTTCATAATAAAAAGAGAAAAGATTTGTTTTTGTTTGTTTTTTTGTAATGGAAATTCAAAACTACTGAACTGATTTAAAAAAAAAAATCTCCTATAGAAAGCTACATTATCAGCGAGTAACATGGGCTCATGGGCTGTATTTATTTTCAAAAATATAGAGATCCCTACGAAAATTACAATAAAGTAACGCAGTTTAAAAAAATTGCATATAAAAGTAATTATTTGGCATGCGCTGCGAGAACTATTGATGATACGTAAAATAATGTACTACATGTTTATAGTCATCATTACCCACGAAAAAATCTGTGTGGACATAATATATGTATGTCTGACTGTTAGGCTGAGGCTACATTAGACCGCGACGCGACCTGCGAGACATGAGCGATTAAAACAAATAAATGAAAGCTCACGTATATGGCTACACCTTACATAAAGTATTACTAGCGATCTTTGATTTCTTTAAGCGATCGGAACAACATTACTGTAATCACGGCATCGGCTACATCAACATATCAGCGAAATTAGCTGCATGAATTGCATGTGTACTGTAGCCACGTCATCGCGGAATATACACCGAATTTTCGGTTATAATGTAGCCATACCATGTTTATCTCGTTTCGCTCTTCCAGTCACATCGCAAATCACTGCCTACTGTAGCCTCAGCCTTATAGTTCCTGCCGGGGTCGCGGGAAGGTACCATTAGTACCTTCCCGCGACCCCCGCTTCACCGAGGCCCCCGCAACACAGGCAACGGAAGGAATACGGGTGGGTTTTAGTCAGTAAGAGTCTGACACACCCTCCCGCTCCGCCCAGAGCGGGAGAAGTTATTTGATGATTTCCCATCCAAAAAAAAAGCCTTATAGTTAAGTCACAATAACAGTTTTTTGTTCAAATGAGTCAACCACAACCAGGGTTAAATTTAAAGAGGATAACTTTCGTATCATGATATTAATAATTATCCGATTACTTAGTTTCATAATCAAGGTTGATTATGTACATGTAAATTCATCTTTATATTATTCGAATCGGAACTTTCGTTTAAAAGGTACGACGGTATAAAAATGCTAAAAGTAAGAAAAATGCCGCGGTGTGAGCGAACAAGTCTATTACTCGTAGTTACCTACATATTTTATTTTTGTGGATTAAATCCTATGTGGTTTTAGTCATTTTAATCCGGGTAGTACGTGCCCGTTGGATATTTTCCAACATCCACGCGGGCGAAGCCGCGGGAAAACGCTAGTGTAAAATAAAAGTATTTCATTCCCTAACTCGAGGTAGACGCTTATCACAATTTATGGCATATTGAACAGAATAAGGGAAAACAGAAATCGGATTTATTAAGAATTTTCTAAAACATCAGTAATATATTAAATTAAAATGGGCGTAATACGATTTTTATTGCCATATCTTTGGAAATAGTGAATTAGATTCTGTTAAGCTGATGTCATATGATATATTGATCGGTAAGAATATAATAAATGTATTACCTATCTGAGACGGCCTCGTCGGTATAGTTGCCGCAAGCACTACTGCTGAGTATGAGGTCCTGGGTTTGATTCCCGGGTCTGGTAAAGTGTTACTGGGTTTTTCCTTCTGGAATACCTCAGTAGCTTACTAAAGTATGGATTCTTGCCCGGTTGATGACAATAGGCTTGCCCCTTATTACATGGGACTTAAATATAACTGGCGAAATGTGGGTGCACCTCTGCCAAACCTTTCGGGGAATACAGGCGTCATGTTATTGCACATGCTGGTACAGAGTTTCATAAATCAAGATGCGGCTTCTTGCTGTTCATTTAATGCTGTCTAAGCGTTATCGATTTAATTTAAACGATTTAAATAAATGTTCAATGTAATAGAGGGTTAGAAATGAGGAAAATAATTATGATTGACTGATATTTAATATGGTTCTCTAGTTCCAATTAAAGTATAAATTCCAATAGGAATCAGGAAGGCATCATACGTCGTATTCGACACCGTTTTCCTTAACGCAAAATAATTCCAACTTAACAGACGAGGCATTTCATTGATTTCATTAATCAATAGATTCTTTCGTTCGTATAAGAGTAACTTAAAGGGGCTTGTGGCTAAATAATAACGGCCGCACGGGTCAATCGATCAGCTTAAGCTACGCTTGCCGCAGTTGGTCCGTATGGGTGACCATCTTTACATAGTAAGACCGCTCCGTGCCTCGGAAAGCACGTTAAGCCGTTAGTCCCGGCTGTCATACGTGGATCTTTGACAGTCGTTACGGGACGTCAGAAGCCCGAAAGACTGACAACCAGTCTTACCAAAGGATATCGTACTACCCAGTAACTGGGTTGTGGAGGTCCGATAGGAAGTCGCTCCATGTAAAATACTGGTATTCAGCTGCATGCGGTTAGACGGGAAACTGACCCCAACGAAGTTGGGAAAAGGCTAGTCAGATGATGAAGAGTGACTTAGACAGCGCAAACCGAAGGATCAAACGGTTTTGCTTTGTGTCATATACTCAAAACTTATTTGTCAGTAGATTTTTGGCAAGTTCTTTTTGAGACTGTTTTATTGCTAGAAAACGCACAGGCGTTGTTATCATAGGGCCAGTCTGCCCAAAGACAATCTTCATCTCAAGTTGGCGTTCGAACTCAGACAGGCGCTTTACTTTGTGTAATGAATGAATGAATGAATGAAATGCACCGACCCCAGAGTGGTTAAACCAAACTCGATTGCTCGAATGAACCCAAGGATTCGCACTAGTCCCTGGAGCCTCATGTTTCATGGGACTACAGAGACCATTGCATATCGAAGAGTAGACTGGGGGGCGCGGTAATGGTCAGGAAGACGTGCCCTTAGGATAGGAAGGATTATTAGAGCCTACCGGATATGCATCCTTGAGCAAGCAATGGAATAGTGGATAGACGGGTAATTTATCTATGGGAGGGGGGCATCCGTTTTAGTTTATGTAAATTACTTTATCACCACTGCTCTCAAAACGGTGAAGGAAAACATCGTGAGGAAACCGGCATGTCCTAGAACAAAAATTTCGAAGACATGTGACGTCTACCAACCCGCACTGGGTCCGTGTGGTGGATTACGGCCCACTCCCTCTCACCGAGAGGCAGCCTGTGTCCCAACAGTGGGAACATTATAGGCTGATTATGCTATGCTCAACTTCAATATTATTAGGAACTAGTTAAGAATTATTATGAAATATTTGTCTCCCAGTTCCAGTCATTCCCCATAAAAGTGAAACGAATTGAACGCTGACGACAGCAGAATAACATCAGACAGCGTTCATTGTTTCGGACATGTGACAAAGTTCACTTAATGGAAGTGATTTTTGGGGGCAAATGTATGAAAGGGGTCCTTCATATCTTCCGGATGTTGCATTTGTTGTAATTGTTGGTGTGTGCGTGATGCTGGCAGTACCTATTCCAAAGGGGGATTTGATAAAAATATTTAGTTTAAGTCTTGTTTGTTTTGTTTTGACTAACCTACGAGTATATTAGAGATGACTTCTAATCATATTAGATGTAGCAGATCTGGATAATCAGTAATTGTGGGAAAAAATAATGAGACTATCGTGATTGCGTGGTATTCAATATCTATTTTTGGCTTTAGCTAAAGATAGATATTAAAAGTACAAGTAGTGTTAAAAGGAATGCACAGAAATGATCGATGCAGTTGGCACGAATTTCAATAAGAAAGCAAGCTATTCCATTTTTTTATTTCGATATAATATTTGAACAACGACTTTGGAACAAAACGAATTCCCGCCAATATAAAGAAAGTACACACACACATTCACTCTCCCTCGGCTAGACAATTCGTTCCGGCCAAGCATGACGAAACAACGCCGTGCGCTGTCAAGTCCCAGCCACGCGTAATACAAAACTCTACTACAAATTAGCACAAACACCACTTTAAAACGACTCCTTACTCACCCAAAAATCAACCTTATCACAACCCTTTAAGAGTTACAGGAAGTTCAGAACAAAGTTTGAGGATTTTTGTCATAAATGAGACCAACTACGGATTTAGGCACGTGTGTAAAGATTTATGACAGAATAATGGATTGGGCAATGTAAATATGACAGTGAGAATTTGCTTGCATGTGTATCTTGACTTCTTAAAACAATTTGTGTGAAATTAGATTGCTGTTTGGTAGTGACACAGAAATTATCGTGTGACGACACATAATCATGCAAGTAAGGTTTTTATAGTAAAGCAGTGGAGTTCTAATTCCATTGCTGTATTTTAATTTGTGCTTATTCTTGTAAGAACGGTGTCTTATGAGATCTACTTGGAGCAGTTACACCCCAAACTAGAAGTAAATAATAATAAAATAAGAATCATTTCTTCCCCAACCAGCCTACCTCACGACAAATCACTAAGCATCCATACCCTGACACATTACGTCATTACATTTATTTATGTGAAAGCCAATGACAATATCAAATTAAGTAATCCTCAAAGAACGAGAGGGTCCAATTAAAGCGTCGCCTTTTGATTTCGGTGCTTATTTATTTTTCGCAGCACGACCTCTGATGTCCGGAACAGGGGTCCGACCCACAAGACGGGACGCACCATCCGTGGAGCAATTCGATTAGGGTGCAATACTGGGGAGAGAACTGACGGTGCAAGTAACCTAGAACACGATAAACTTACGCCCGACATACACAAAATCAACCTTTATGAACACGAACATAAAGTGTAAGGTGAAGATTTCGAAAGGTAATTAAGGTTTGCAGACGATATGTCATTTCATTTCATACACAACACTCACAAAATAGATCGGTGACGAAGCCCTCCACGTACCATTTGAGAAAAATGAAATTGCTATTAGGGCGACATTTCGTCGTATACTTCGTTATGATTTCTGGAAGGTCCTTTATAGTAAACATCAGAAGAAAATGAACCATTATGAAGTAACCAGAGCAACATTCAGTGCCAAAGCGCTGTTTGATACCAAGTTTGTTATAAATACAGCGTGTAAAATGCAATGTTGTCCTGTAAAGTTATAGGCTGCCAGCGGACTGCCGACAGTAATCCAATATTTTAGTGGGCTTTTGAATTTATCATAATATCAGCCTGTTTTATACCGTTGATTTCTGAGAGCTGGCCTACTTTACTTTGTTAATAGGCGACTGTACTAAGACAACATTGTTAAAGTCATCTCACTTTAACAATGATTTCTTAATCGCAGTGTATTCTTACGTTGGTTCAAGGGAAAATGGGCCTACAGGGGCTCCGACCTAATTAATCCCTTAGTCAGCTTAGTTTGATGATACAGACGGGAAGCAACAACAGTAACCTATCAACATTTCAACCTGAATGATATGATAAACCAAAAGAAAAATTCTGCTTTTCTTGTGCCCATAAAAGCACGGAAGCAAAAGAGCGGCCATTTCTTTGAAAATAATGTTCTACTCAAAATAGCGGAGTGACTAACATCGTGAGAACTACTATTGTACTAAAAACGGAACTATGTCGTTTTGTACTAAAAACAAACGTTTTGATGGCGCCAAATGAGCTATAATCTTTACATAGCTATTGTGTAGACAAGAGAGTTATTTCACTTTCCAAAACAATTTAGTGTTGTCCCCAGGCTAATTTTGTTATTTGATGTTTTGTCAATTTGATAACCACAGTAATTGAGACTTTCTTTGTTAGACGACATTCTTTTCTTTACTCTATGTTGATAAAAGATAATGGGCAAAATGGTCCAAATGTCCACCTCTAACGAGACCTACATAATATGTAACTGAATAGTCTAATTATTAAGGAGTTATTTTTATTTAGAGCCCTTTAAAAACAGCCAGCAAAAAGTTACAAAAAATGATTATTCAATTACTTTGCTAAACTCAATGGTGGCTAAAAACCGCCACGCTGTTCTTTTTTACAAAATTCTTAAAGCCATTCTCACTCTTGGAAAGAAGAAAAATCGAATGATACCTCATTTGTTCAAATCAATCAAGTCGATTTTATTTAGCTATAACTTTTCACAGATTTCTTAGTAAAAGTTAGGTACTATTTATTTATTGAAATATTCACTGACATAGGTCTCGTTAGTGGTGAACATTTGAACCAAGCCCCATACATTTTTGTCGAATGTCCTTTCATTCTTTATTTCTTACTCGATAGTTCTATAGTTAAGGTGGATCCGCAGTGGTAGCCCGGGAAATGCATTCATGTATTTGTAGAATTGTTATCATTAAAATTTTAATTCACATTAAAACAATGAAAATTATTGGACATGATAATGAAATTGAAGAAGACTATACAAAATTTTTAGGAATAGTAATTGATAAAAATTGCAATTGGAAAAAAACATATAGAAAGTATATGCAACAGGCTAAATAGCTTTGCATTTGCATTAATGAACCTAAAGAAAACCGTTGGAATAAATGCTGCTCTTTTAGCCTATCATGGATATGTCTCATCTGTGTTAAGATACGGCATGATAATATGGGGTAACTCCACGGAAAGTGAAAGGGCTTTTATTGTGCAAAAGAAATGCATACGAGCAGTGTTTGGTGCAGGTCCATTAGAATCTTGCACACCCTATTAAAGTAGCATAAATTATTAACTTTAGCGTGCTTATACATACTAGATATGGGATTGTTTGTAAAAAAAAAACCTCCTAATCTATTTAGTAAAGCCGATAACGAAAATCTTTATAAAATGGGTAAAAACTCTAGGGATCCAACCAAATTGGCAATGCCTAGGTGTAGAACAGCATTTTGTCATAAAAACACAAGTTGGATGGCAATAAAGATATTTAATAAGATTCCTAAGGAAATAAGAGAACTGTCAACGAATTTATTCCTTAGGAACCTCAGAGCATGGCTTATTGAAAATTGTTTTTATACTGTAAATAAATTTACGAATTATATGATTTATAAGTAATATGCACAGAAATGAAATGAATAATTTGTGATTTGATTAATTTTGACATTTATTTTATTACTTTGACTTTTGTAATTGTATTCTTCAAAATATTTTTATTTCTTTTTTTGACATTGTAATTTTATAAATTGACATTAATTTCAAATAGTTCGTTGACATAATTTAATTACTGTAATTGTTAATATTGTGTATTAATTTAGGATCATAGCCATGTCCAAAAATTTGCATGCTGAACTTAGTAGGCGAAATATGTAGAACTATTTATTGTATTTTAAGATCTGTACAACACCATATTTCAAGCAAATAAGTTATTATTATTATTATTACATCTCTCTGAGTTAGATTTGTTCCATAAGAACTTTGCCATAAGAGATTTTTTCTTATGCAACAAATATAACTAAGATATATGTATTAATGATTCAGTAAATACATATTTGTTATGGTCGCGAATCATATTTTGATCAAGATACAACCTGACATTGACCTGCGAATTGCAAAAAAACTTAAAAGAAAATCAGATTTTCCTGGGCTACCACTGCGGGTACACTCACAGCTACCATTCCATCTTAAACAATAATGTAACTAGGTACGTAATTCAGGTCCGTTGAAACCATGAAAACCTACTTATTTAAACCGTACCCTATATGCAATCTAGTCTCATTCGTTCGGTATACAAAAGAAACGAGCAACAAAGTAGTGTAATCGACTGCTGATGAATGCGATTCCTCGCGAAAAGAGGCTAATGGAGCCAATTTGCGGTTATAATGGCTGCCAGCCACGTGGGTGCAGTTGCTCTTGATTTTGACTAGATCGTGAGATGGCGCCACTGATACGTTGGTTGAAAGTCACGACGTAATATGTGGTAAATGTGGACAAGTGTGTGATACATAGGTACAGGTTGGTAGGAGGTATATGTATTGCTGTGGCTACTGTTAAATTGTAACATGGAATGGGGAAGTATATTAAAATACAGCTATGGAGATTTGACATCGTGAGTATGGAACTGTTAAATATATTATTGAGCCAGCGAGTAGAAGAATACCAAAAATCAGGCAAAACTTACCTCAAAAAAAAACGATCAAATGAACATCATTTATATGGCAATCAGGTAAAGTATATAGCAGCAATTGAAATAAAGTTCACATAAGATTAATATCTACCTCTACTGTTCAACACAATTCAAAAATATCAACCCACCATTACAATCAGCATCAAAAGAGTTCATGAAAGCACATCCCGCAGTCACAAACAAGAGATTAAACATTTTATCAGTAAGTTCATCTCTTCCTACTAAAAAAATGATTTCGTTTGCCACGGATTGAATCGGAATTAAATGAACGGTCCCCTTAGGAAACAGGAGGGTAGAAAAATAAAGATGGGTGCCCTTATCTAGATGTAGAAACGGAGGACTGTGGATTGTAATGAAGGGAAGGGTGCACGTGAAAAGGATACGGTGAGGCGGATCACTTCAAAATAATTGAAGTTAAATTTG
Source organism: Atethmia centrago (assembly GCA_905333075.3). Taxonomy (NCBI): domain Eukaryota; kingdom Metazoa; phylum Arthropoda; class Insecta; order Lepidoptera; family Noctuidae; genus Atethmia; species Atethmia centrago. Next base: position 11,765,505 of record HG995382.1, read on the forward strand.
TTCATTTAAATTAGGTATGGCTTAAGGATACAGGAAAGGGGAAATGTATATGTATAGTAACAGATTGAAATGATAAAATTTTAGATATGAATGCGAATATAATACTGGTTTGTGTAACTGTTTTTATTATTATAATAGGCAGTATGCTTTTGTTATTGTTTGAAATAAGGGGTAACAGGGGTTCAAATAAGAAATACTCAGCGAGAATTTATTCACAGAATTGTAATACTTTAATTATATATTTCAAATTGCATGAAGTAAATCTGGTTAATTTTAAAGTGACCGATGTATTAAGTAGAAATGTAAATAACACAAATTGAAAACTAAAGTCAGGGCACGTAGGAGATGGCGGGACAGACTGGATAGGTTCCGTCAAAACTGGAAGGAGGACGCGTGGGGTCGTGAAATATGGAAGGAGTGGAGGGAAACTTTTGCCCAGAAGTGGGACAGAGCAGGCTAGAACAAGAAAACCCAGACGAAACTTCATAAACAAAATCAAATTATCAGAGTATTGACATCCACTAGACTGTAGGTACTCCAATCACACTTTACTAATCAAACACAAGTATTTATTCACATTCGCGGTTAATAAACCACGTAGCAACATTTCAAAAATTGATTGATCATTTGACCGCAACTACTGAACGAGATTAAATTAAAAGCCTGCAAACTATAGGAGAATTGGTACAATTTGGCAATTTAGGTTTTCCATGTGAGGACAATTTAAAATGCCTGTGTCCGATGCAATTTGACGGCCATAATTGTGCACGGTGCGTGTTAAGCCGTACTTTGTCCATTACTGTGTTTCAATTGTATGGGACACGTCCGTTCAAATTAATAGGGGCCTGGATTAGGGTTTAGAGATGGGTTTAAGCACTTCTCTAATAACCTCTTTAGTTATAGCGTTGTGAATTTGACCAATTAATTCGTACTTCAAGTGGATGAGATTTTGTGCTGATTTTCTATTGGCATTGTTATACGCAGTGCTAATGGGTTACTGAAACCTTAGGGTATTTCATTCGTTTTAGGACTTGATTCAGAACTAACAATTTTACAAGACAAGATCGGTTTTATTTCTAATTTTGTTATTTTTACTCACTAAATGCTGCACCGGTCGACGTCATCACGTCAACGCCGGCTGAAAACCAGCGCTGGGGCTCTGCTTCGCATGTGTACTGGCCGGATCCCCGCCATGGGACCTCGAGGCAAAAGTACTTGCGTCACTGTATAAGTGGCGCGAGGAAGCGAGGGCGCGAGGCGAGCGGCTGATGCAGCGACATATGGAGTTGCCTCGGTAGCAGCTTCGCGCAACCCTGGTGGCGGAATGGCGGGACAGGCTTTCACGCCCTACCATCGCCTGCCTCGTCACCATCGAGGTGGTCCGGCCAGTACTCGAGCGCTGGCTCGGGAGGAGGCACGGCTCCCTGTCGTTTCGAGTGATGCAGGTGCTCTTGGGACATGGTTGCTTCGGGAAGTACCTGTGTCGCATAAACAGGGAGCCGGACGCCTGGTGTCACCACTGCGTCGACTGCCGGGAGGATACGCTGCGGCATACGCTGGCAGAGTGTGCCGCTTGGGAGGAACCGCGCCGTGCCCTCGTCTCAGGAGTAGGCAGTGACCTGTCGCTGCCAGCCGTGGTCGACTCCATGGTCGGCAGCGAGGAGTCCTGGGACGCGGTGGTATCCTTCTGCGAAACCGTCATGTCGCAGAAGGAGGCTCTCGCGGGAGATCTCTTCCTCTCACCCTGCCCGCAGCAGGCGCTTCGTGCGTCGGCGGAGGTCAGACAACTCTCTCTTCCAGCCTAAATGGGTCCAGAGGTGACGGACTCGGGGACATCCATCACCCCCCACATAGCAGGACCCGAAGTGGCGGCGCGTAGTGTTCCACGCGCGCCCGTAACTTGCGAAATGTGGGTGTACCATTATAGGTGCACCTCTGCCTAACTTTTCTAGGAATACAGGGCAGGATATTTTGATATTGTAATGAAAACTTGCAGAACTATACAAGGCTCAATCACTAATTAGTGGTAGATTAAAAAGAGGGTTAATTCCTGCTCCCGGTTTGATTACACTGGAAGCTGCAAATATTGATCTATTGTTTCCTTTTATGTGTTAACGTTGGTTGACGTTGGCTGCGGTGACGTTGTATATTCTAAATTCATTTAAACGTACATATACATTAACCTAAGCCCATAGGTCTCCTCACATATCAAACTCCACATTATACACAGTAATATTGATATAGTAACTGCCCTGGCATTATCCCCAATCTAATGGGTATGTGTGTCGCTTTCACTGTGGCGTGTATGATCGCTTCAAATAATAGACTATTGTCTACAGCAGTGCACGAATTAGGTCTTGAGCCGGTGGTTTATGAGGATACATTGATCTATAGGGCAGACATACGATGAATAGACTGCAGCAGACTGACATACAATCAAATAAATGCAATAGTGTGTTAGGTGGAACTGTAAAGCTTATAGATGTTTAAAAGTCATTGCTAAGTCAAATGCAAGCATTAAAATGGTAAATATGTAGTTCCAGACCACTGAAACGACATATTTAAGTATTTGTTTAGCCATAAGATTCCAATTTGTCCTATACGTTGGTACCTATAGGACAAATTGGAACCTTATGACTTAATTCGAAAATTTCAAAAGCTGCAGCGTTATCGCTTGCCTGCAGTACTGTCAACTACTAGGCTGTCAACTTTAGGAATTAACTTCTAACTTTAGTACTTAATTTTACAATAATTTATACATTTTAGTACTTAATTTTTTTTTTTTTTTTAGTTATTTATTAAAACTTTATGTTCAAATAAAATATACTGTATAGCGGCAGACTTAATGCCTGAAGCATTTTCTACCAGTCAATCTTAGGATGATGCCGAGACAAAACTACAACTTATGGGATAGATAGCTCGAAAATAACAAATAAACACGAGAATAAATACTAATACGTAGATATAAACATTTTCTTTCGCAACGTTCAAATTGTCAGGCCTCATATCTATTTTCTGAATACCCTGCCAACATTTCCCTCGTCTCCCGCAGAGTTGCTCTGACTACGACTACTCTCAGACAGTTCCGACGTACACCCCGGGTCGACGCCTAAACACAACTAAGTATCCTACTTCTACAAATTACTATTAAACCAAGACTTCGCAACAGGTAGCTGCTAGAACAAAAACTTTCTCATTGTTTCTTTGATGACACCAGAGATTGTCATAACCATTATTTATATTCCCACGAATGACAACTTAAGTGCATCCCGAACGTTATTATAGTAGAAAGTCTAACAAAGTCACGTCTGTCTTAGTTTGCATCTCATACTTTCCCACTATCTGGCTTCGTACATCTGTCGCAGTTACCTGATACGGGCTTGTGCAAAACAAGTCATTAGGTCACCAGAATGCACCACAATGGATTCGTCTCGCCACAATATTTGCGATACACCGCAATCAATTGTTAGACTTTATATCTTTGTCAGAGGATTCCGCACACGTGTAGGTGTGACCCTTACAAAAAGCAACAAAAGAGCATCGCATTGAATTGCATCATACAAAATCATTGATGGCAAAGGTTCAATATTCGCGTGAAATCGACATGTTAGGTGAAAGTGTATTTATTTCACTATCTATTCAAACCAGGTATAACCTATTCATTACTTAAAAAAATCTCATGTCAATCATTACCGTGGGAAATGCCGAAGTTGGTCTATTAGCAAGTTAATTCAACTTCTCACATTAGACTAATTAGGTTAAAAGTAATGTCCTTGCGAGGTGGGTCCCACGCAATGTGTTGCGCAGGTGACAATTCTCGGATTTTTATTCATCGACCAGATGATATGCAGGGGAGACAAAAACAAACATTCACCTGTTACATTATTCGATACTTGATACTGCTACAGATGTGAACAAGTATGTTTGAGCAGGTTGCTTATTGATAATCGGTTGTTATTAAACAAACAATTTGGGAGTTTAATTAATTTCCATTCTACAGTTTTGTACTTGCTTAGACGGTTGAAACTCTAAATCAAATTTCGTCCTGATTTAAAGCCTTCTAAATTCTAAACAAAAATTAATAAGAGGCACGAATTCGTGATTCAGAGTCACAAATAAGCTTATTTAGAGCAGTGGTAGCCCAGTGGTAACGTCCGCGTCTTACGAGTTGTAGGTCGTAGGTTCGAACCCAGGCAGGCGCTTTACTTTATGTAAATCATTTCATCACCGCTGCTCTCAAAACGATGAAGGAAAACATCGTGAGGAAACCGGCATGTCCTAGAACCAAAAACTTGAAGACAAGTGACATCTACCAACCCGCACTGGGCCCGCGTGGTGGATTACGGCCCACCCCCTTTCACAGAGAGGAGGCCTGTGTCCCAGCAGTGGGAACGTTATAGGCTGATTATGTAGTAAGCTTATTTAAAGTGACAACTCGGACATCAAAAGAATGTGTGGATGTATGAGAAAACTGAAGTCTCTACATCTTTCACATTTGTGCGTAGGTACTATTGGCAAAACTTAAGCATGCTCACTTTAGAAAATATTTCTGCGGCAAGCGCAGCTAGTGACAAACCACACCCCTTCCTGGTTTCGTCCAATTAGAGACAATATGAATTTGTGTGAGTATAGGGCGTGTAACAAAAAATATAAATATGTGTGGTATGTTGGTTACTCACTGCACGAGCCGGTATTATTCGCGCGAGCCGAGGGCGAGCGAGCGCGATAAGGGAGTCGAGTGTGTGCGCGTTTCATACGACGGTTTTCAACTTGAGAGGAAAAAAAGAGACTGGTATTGTTATTAGTTTCGTACGCCGCTAGGTATTTCTCTCTAGATTTTGCAGGCAACAGGCTGTCACTAGCGTTTCGTGCCTAGATTAGTATTTCCGGGGGGTTAAATCTACGCGTTGCTCTTCGCTCTTCTTTCCTAATTGAAGTCAACATTTTTGATAATAATTAACCACACAATGAAAACGTTAACAAGTATTTCTGGAAAATACCGCGCTTGTTTTGTTTATCCCGCGCGCCGCAGGTGTAAATAAAGGCGCTGGAAAAACCGCTAAACAGCCTATATAAAAAATATAATAAACAAAATAATGTTTTGAATAAGCAAATTAAGGTTAATATGTAGTGAAAAATATATAATTTTATGAAATGATGATAATTTTGATGATTGATTTATCTGATGTAACGAATTTTTTTTTCTCAAAAATATTCATTGTTTTTGGACAAAAACTGCGTATATTGAAAAAAGAAATGTAAAGTAAAAATACTTCTATATAATAAGCTGAATTTCTGAGTCACTTTACAAGCAAGTGTGTTGAAGAAATATTTCGTAATTTTTTGCGACCGTATTTTATGGCCGTTCTATAAAGCCGATCTATTGTTTAACCAGATGTTCTGACGTTCCCACTGAATAACAATGGTGCTTAGATAATGAACTTATTTTTATTGCAGTTGCAAAAGTTGCGACAGCAATAATAAAAAAATCTGATAACATTGTATAAACTGCGCCAAGTAATGGTTCAAATACTACTGTAAGTAATTTTGCTATTTTAATCAAAACAGCAATAAAAGAAAGAGATAGCAAATGACAATTTCTAACAAAACTACGTAACTTGCTTCGTTTTAGGGTTCCGTAGTCAACAAGGAACTCTTATAGTTTCGCCATGACCGTCTGTCTGTCTGTCTGTCCCCGGCTTAGCTCACAGACTCTTACTAGAAAGCTGTAATTTGGCAAAGTGGTAAACAAAAATGCTAAATAAAGTTTTTTTAGGGTACGCGTATAGCAATACCAATAATACATTTTCTAAACCAAACGGAAGATATTAGTACGAAATTACTTCTTGTCAACAATAACAATTCATAAAGCGCTCTCGCTGGCCGTGCCCATTAAAAAAATGTCTTACAAACAAGTGAGCATAGCACGCGCCTAGTGTGACTGTCACACACACTATACATAATTACATTAATACAAACACGGCTAAAATACGCTTCATGCATCCCATTGGCCAAAACGCTTGCATCGGGCGATCGAGTCGTGAGCCGTGCTATACGATTATCGCCTTAGAGGTGAGCATGCGGAAGATTGGCCGATAGTACATGGAGTGTTTTATACCGATGTATTAGGCTATTTATTTGCTCTGCTAACTCGGCAATTAAGCGAGCATAGGCACAATGTGTTTACGTGAGCGTAAATTTTCCCTGCAAAGGTGGGTGTAATTTGAACCCCTCTCTTAATTTATGCACACCGAAGATTTTTTTAATATGTTACAAACAAAATGACCCGAAGCGACAATCCCTTAATGGTTTCGCTCATACATAAATTTGTAGGCCGTGACCGAGCTAAAACAAACTGCGGCCCTGTAATAATTAATGATCATCCACATCTATTTTACGGTCGCTTAATAAAAAAAGGCGTTATTAACAAATCAGAAAAAAATGTTCGTTGTCTAACGCAGCTGCTCCACAGTTTTATTTGTTCTTTTTATATATATTTTTTTATAAACTCATCTGTCATTTAGGTAAAAGTGTCTAACTTAAAATTTCGAAACAAAATTAAGTACTAAAAGTAAAGTTGATTTAATACGATGGCTATAAAAAGCAGCAGTTACAGATTAATCGAGCTTCATTCGAATTATTCAATTAAAATTCCTCTAATGCTTAACAGACAACACTTATTTCAAATTGTTTAACTGGAACCCTTTCTATAAAGTCATTGTAGGAGGCGTGACGGGGCCCAATGATTTAAACAAAGCTCTTAGTTGCGATGACACAGCATTCTTCGTGATAAATTTACTTCGGCGGTCTATTTACTTAGGGCAAGCATTTGTTATTAAAACAATGAATTGAAAGGATTTTTCATATAAAAATGGTGAATAAAGCTTTTGAGCACCAAATACTAAACGTATTTTTAATTTCTTTCTTTCTTTCACCTTCAATGTTTAATCTTAGTTCTCAGTATTAAGAGCAGAGGATTTCAAAGTCATTGTAGTGAAAATACACACAATAGAGCATGCACTCTTTATAGATAACGACGGCCATTGTGCAAATGTGCAAGGTTTTATTAGGTCAACACAATTCGACCTTAAAATTAATTCACTTTGCGAGCCTCGTTCGGACCGCCTACTTCCTCATACGAGAATCATAACTATGAAATCTGTGATCCGACCATGCATAGGTACTCAAAAACCCTTATCTACTTCGACCTTTACTTTCCCAGGACAAAATCACAACAAAACTGTTGACCTTTTCGTGAAGTCGTGTTAAATTGAATGAGGGATGCGTACCTATGCAATAACCTCGGACATGAGCCCTTCTGAAATAAGATATCTGTACACATAATGATGAAGGGATAAGGGAGGTTATATTGGAGCTAAAATGAATTTTGGGTGGTACTTTGGCACTGAATTATTATTTCTAAGAATTATCTAATCATCACTTAAATTGCCCTTGTTTTGTTTTGTAAATACATACAATTATTCAAAACTAGCTGCGCCCCGCGCTAAGTCTCGATCCCGTGGGAATATCGGGATAAAGAGCGTAAAATATAATGTTCTAATCCAGGTCAGGGTCTAGCCATGTGCCAAATTTCATCCAAATCTGTTCAGCCGTTTAACGTGAAAGCGTGACAAACAAATAAACTCACTTTCACATTTATAATATTAGTTAGGATTAGGATTAGAATAACATGAAGTTTAAGTTTTATTGCGTAACTTCATTCAGCTATAAACTTTTTCAATAACCACCAAAAAACATTACACCAAAACCAATACACTTAAAACATCAAAAACTTGATAGTAAAAGTACCTGTGCTCTCGTAACCGCACAATTAAGATACATACCCAAGAGGATGTGCTCTTAAACTTCGCAGTCTTTTTAATTCATCTGTTTGATCTCCTCTGTTACTGATATCAAAGCAACCCCGAGGGCTATGCCAAGGTAATCTTGTAAAACCTGTGTATTTTTAAGATGCAATTTACAACCCCTGTTTTGGAGTCCTTTAAAATGTATTTTTTTAAGTATCCGCTCTTTATCTTTGTGCTTTTTATTTACGCTTTCATGATCATCTTCGTTATTATTATTTAGCGTTGGATCTGCATATTTCATAAATGTATTAACTTATGTTTTTATAAGGAGTCTACGGATTGTTTATTTAATATTTTGTTGTTTCAAAAGCTTGTTTAGAAAGTTTACAACTTTCCTTAGTGCCAGAATTCCAGTCAGCATTTTATTTCGAGTGTGTGTTCCTTTGTATTTGGGTATTTGGTTTCGTTCCCACCTTAACAGGGATAATATCCGATTATTATCTTCCATGCATTTTATTTTTTTTTAAGTAAACATGCGATTTACGAGTTGTAGGTCGTAGGTTCGAACCCAGACAGGCGCTTTACTTTGTGTAATTTATTTCATCACTGCTGCTCTCAAAACGGTGAAGGAAAACATCGTGAGGAAACCGGCATGTCCTAGAACCAAAAATTCGAATACATGTGACATCTACCAGGTCAACCCGCACTGGGCCCGCGTGGTGAATTACGGCCCACTCCGTCTCACCGAGAGGAGGCCTGTGTCCCAGCAGTGGGAACATTATAGGCTGATTATGTGTAAACATAGCTCCATGAAATCAATAAAATTGTCTTTTGCATTAGCCCATTACTCAAGTTAGTCCAATGTAGTACTCAGCATGTAGTTACTCAGCAGTAGTTACATTGGAGGAACTTTCAACTGCAACCAATTTTAAAACTACTACGATTGAGAAACTACTACAAAATTTAAAGGAACTTCTAAGTTTCTCAAGTCTCGCTAATAACATCGTCAGTTGACTTTTATAGGTCGTATTCGATTCAGACTACTTACTGTATTAAAGGCTTACTTACCTCTAATCAAAAATATTGAATGAGCTCTCATGGGTTCAGTTAATCCCTATATTTTATGGGACTCCGTTTAGTAGACCATTTGATACCTAAAGTCAAGTAATTAAATTATTTATGGTGAACAAGTTGGAAAAACGATATCATTCAAATTTTTTGACTTTAAAATGATAATAATTTTAAAAGCCGAAGAATAAAAACAAAATTGATATCAACTGCTATATTTGTTTCGACATTTGTAGATCTTTGACAGTCGTTACGGTTTGTCAGAAGCTCGAAAGTCTGACAACCAGTCTTACCAAGGGGTATCTTGTTACCCAGTAACTGGGTTGTGGAGGTCAGATAGGCAGTCGCTCCATGTAAAAGACTGGTATTCAGCTTTAAGACTGGAAGCCGACCTCAACATAGTTGGGAAAAGGCTAGGCAGATGATGAACTAACAATAAACTAAAAGAAAATATTGTTGAAGGTGAAGAACAAATTGATAAAGAAATCAATCTTTTTATTACGGACGATTTTACGTTTTGCATCGTTCTCACATGTATAATTTCAAAATGAATGATAAATGATAAATGATAAATGATTTTATTTCTGTAAGTAGGTTTTTACAAACACTTTTACACGTCAAAACATATTTTTTTAAACTAGATGAGGCCGGCGTTTCCTATCTGACTACTCTGAGAAGAAAGGCCGAAACAAACTCAGAGGTCACCGTCTCTTTTAAAGTCCAGACATAATCTTGGTCAGATCATGTGAAGACCATGTCGATTGGTGTCTGAAATGGTCTTTTGATGAAAGAACCACACAGATTGAGTGGACCTGTCCAGTCAGTGCACGCATTTGTCAGTCGTTGTGCAGCTCAACTCATAACTAAAGGAGCTCAACGATTCAACGAACAATACCAAAGAAAGGACATTTGGCTAGGCCGCAAAAAATACTCAAAACTGCCAGACCATATTAAAAACTAACTGAGAATAAAACAAAATTAAACAATGATCCACATAGTCTTCACATTTACAATAATTAAAACAATATAATACTACACAGAGTAAATATTCATGTCATTGCATAAATAAAATTCATCAATGTCAATGTGTATATTCGGACATAATCTTGGTCAGATCATTTGAGGACCATGTAGGTTTGTGTCCGAAATGGTCTTTTGAGGAAAGACCACACAGATTTGAGTGGACCTGTCCAGTCAGTGCACGCATTTGTCAGTTGTCATGCAGCTCAACTCAAAACTTAAGGAGCTCAATGATTTGACGAACAATACCAAAGAAAAGACATTTGGGTAGGCCGCATAAAGTACTCAAACTGCCAGACCATCATTAAAAGTAAGAGACAAAAAAAAAAAAAAAAACAAACAATGACCCACATAGTCCTCACATTCCTAATAATTAAAATAATATAATATAATATACTATACAAAGTAAATATTCATGTCATTGTTTATATAGAATGTTATATAGAATAAGAAAATATAAATAGCTAGCAAAATAAAAAGAGTAAAAAAAACAACATTCACTGTAAGTTTATTGGAGCAGCTCAATCCCAAGCCTTTTTGTCCTCAATATAATCTTTAACAGTATAAAAGGCTTTTAGGCACAGTTTCTGTTTTATAAAACATTTGAATTTATTAAGGCTTAGTTCTTGAATGTGGCTAGGAATTTTATTATAAAAACGTATACATTGGCATCTAAACGAGCTGCCTATTTTTTTGAGCCTGGTTGTAGGAACAACAAATTTGTGTTTGTTCCTAGTATTTACATTATGGATATCACTGTATTTTTTAAACAAATTGATATTTTTATGTGCGTACAAAAGATTTTCATAAATATACTGAGAAGCTACAGTCATTATATTAATCTCTTTAAATTTTTCTCTGAGGGAGTATCTGGGACTTAATTTATAAATTGAACGGATTGCCCTTTTTTGTAAAACAAAAATTGTCTGAATATCGGCGCCATTTCCCCATAACAGAATACCGTACGACATTACGCTATGAAAATAACTAAAGTATACTAAACGGGCTGTGTCTAAATCCGTTAAATCACGAATTTTTCTAACGGATGATGTAAACAATATTTTGTAACCATAATACGTTGATTTAAAGGAGTGTCCGTGGAGTTTCTTGCCCGTTCTTCTCCATAGGTACCTACTACGCTTTGGAATGGGCAACTAGCTTCATCTTTCTGACTAGTTTTTATTTTTCCTCATATTTTATCTACTTACTCAAAGTTGTTCTGGTCAACAAAACTAACGCAATAATAACCAAGATATATTAATATTACCAAAAAACAACTACATTTAGGGTGTCCTATGATTATGTACTACAGTATTAATGCTTAAACAGAATAGATGGATCCCTCGAGGTGTCCTTGGACCTATAATATGTACGGGGGCGATTTTATTACTATCCTATCTTGAAGGATAGGCCCTTGCAGAGGTGTTGTGGAAAATTTATGAAAAGCCTTTCTGGGGAGCCGATAATATGTCCCCTTGTAAATATTACATATCCTTTCAAGAGCTAGGATAAAAGAGGCTCTGGGTAACCATAGTTTACCACTTTAATGGAATGTAAATGCACTGAAGTCGATCTTTTATACTTACAATTTTTGTTTCTGATTTTTTTTTTTACAAATCTTGACATATGGCGAGTAAAATGGTTTCTCAGAGATGTTTTTGTTTTATCAACTTTATTTTTTCGTTGGTCTACGATTTTGGTTCCACTTCCTACACACACTTTATATATAAATTGTGAGTAATCAGAAACATATACAACAGAATAACCCAACGCTGTGCGATCAAAACATCTCACCAAACATACATAAAAATTAAAACCCTACCAATATTTGATCCAATTCCAAAAGCTATCATAATAGAATCGTCTTGGGCCCGTGCCTAAGTACACAAGACTCTAAAGTGAAACATCTCGATGTCGATCGTTTATTTGTAAGTCAAACTGCATAACGGTACTGAGACGTGGTAAGTGCTATAACCAACAACATCAATACACTCTTAGTGTGGTGCTGTGGGGAGTGCCACCTAGTGTGTTGTGTGGATGCCGAACTATGTACTGATATATGTTGTAGGGTTTTTTTTTTTTTTTTTTTTTGGGTGGGAAATCATCAAATAACTTCTCCCGCTCTGGGTGGAGCGGGAGGGTGTGTCAGACTCTTACTGACTAAAACCCACCCGTATTCCTTCTTGTTGCCTGTGTTGCGGGGGCCTTGGTGACCCATAAGTACCTTCCCGCGATGTTGTAGGGCTGGTTTACAGTTTCGTTGATTATATTATTGAAGCTGATTTTGCAAGTGTTTTTATTTGTAACGTTAAAACTAATATAACTTAGATAATATACAATATTGATGCTACTAACTATTTACACGAGGTAGGAACTAAATAAATTACTAACTATTTATACAAATTAATACAAAAACAAAAGGACACTTAGGCGTCAAAGTATTCGTCCGCATCGCTGTCATCCGAAAACGTGCCCAGAAGACTGGCAGCATTGCCACGTTAAATGGCAATGCCAATTCTTTGGCCAAAGAACGAGCCAAGTGTTTTATTTTTGCAAGTTAATATTCGATCGATGATCAGAAGATCAAGATGATCATGAGTAGCCAGACGAGTCATTGTAACCGATTGTATAATAAACCGACTTCAAAAAAAGAGGAAGTTCCATGTTCGTCCGTATGTTTTTCTTTTTAATGTATGTTCATCGATATTTTTGTCAAAATTGTGAACCGATTTTAAAAATTTGGTAGAAAAAGCTTGCGTGGGAATCAAATATAAATTTTATTAACTTAGCTTGGGTAGTTTTGTGAGTTAGCTTCAATAATAGGTATTTTTCCCACTTACTATATGTGGATGATGTTATAATATCTTCCTGGCAGTGTTATTTGCGGGTAGTGGTATTGAAGATAGACTGAATTACTTTAAAATTAAATCTTGAGGTACACTGGCGTCGAGATTTTGCAGGTCTAATTTTCTTATTCAAGATATTAAATCAAGGCGTGGGTCAATTAATATTAATATGCCCCAGTCATCAGCTAGACTTCATAGTTATAAGCCTTTTGCGCCCGGTGGCCGCAAAACCAAATACGGGAGTAATAACTCCCGCGGAAACACGCTTCCCGTTTTCCTTAGATTCTTTGTCTTTGTCATACCCCACATAACGTCAATTGTTTAATTTAAAATCGTATTGTTGTATTGTAATTGTGCTCCCTATTTACCATAAGAATAGCCTTTGTGAATCGGGTAATTTATAAACATTACAAATTCAAACATGAGACTGACCTGTGGCTAGCGTTATTATGTACATAGTTCCATGCAAAGGTCTTGGAAACTTGTTGGAATTATGTGTGAAGTAAGCCAATTTCTATGCATATGTAGGTTTTACTGGAAAATAGAATATTAGCTGCTTGTCCTGCCAACTAATGGGTTATAAAGACGGTGTGCTTACGGACTGTTAAGGTGATTCGATGTTTGTCAGAATGTGGATCTGATCATCAATTAGGGATGGTCCGTTGGCTGTTAAACAGCGTGAATTGATAAACTTTTAAGTACCTATCCATGTTCATACTTGAATAGAGTGTGTTGTGGGATTTTGATGCTTATGTAATAGTGTATTTTAGTGCATTTCTACGTATCTTATAATTTTAATTACGGATACTTCAAAAAGGTGAAGCCGCCGATGTGTGAATTTTATGTCTTGCTAGGTCTAGCTAGAATCAATTTAAAATCAGAACCTCTTGCCACATAAACGGAAAATGGTTTAAAAATTCAAATTTACGGGCGAAAGCTAGTAAATTCATAATACCGCTATTTTAATATCTCAATAGTACTATTCAAAGTGAATATCGCACGGGATTTGCTTCTTATGTAAATTCGAGCCAGTTCACGTAAAACGAAAAATGTTGCAAAGTCAGCACTTTCGCACCTACTTGTACCGATGCGACTGCATTTGAACTTATTAAAAGTTGTTCCACTTTAGTAGTATACTTTAGGGTCTTATTTGCATAACCCTGTGAAATATCCAGTTTGAAAAGTTTTCGTTGTAGAGCTATTTTTGCTGCAGCTTGACATCGTCTACTTAGGAATACTTCTGATTTGGACTTTTGAATTTGTGGGCACGTTTGCAGTAATTGTTTTCACATCTAATAACGTTTAATAACATTATTAATACTGTACTAGTTTTACTTAAGGAAAACATAATTATCGCAACATACCGAACAACAAAACAAATAATTTAAAACCTGACTGACATCCACTAAGTAATAGGATTCCAAATGTGTTTATCGAGATAAAGTTGAAAATGAAAGTGTTCTGATTATGTAATACAGCGACAATATTCATTATAAACCACTAACAAATTAATCCTTCTTTCCACACCATTGAACATTCTCATTCATATTAATCAAAACACCGATCAAACTGTCTAATAACGATCAAGTTCTACATCATTAGATGTTGTCAAACGTCTCATTTCCTATGACACGTAATACGACACGATAGCGATTAACTTTCGAGAAGTAATAGCGAAAGCAATTGCACAGTCATGAGCTGTATTCTTCAGGTACCGATGGTGTAGGGTTACGAAGCGTGAGATTTTTGCCGGACAGGTGTTGAATATGTGCTATGTATAATGTTTAACATGAATCAGTCATATATTACCGTTTAAATAATCTAAATAAAAAAAAATGGTTGTCTGTGAAGTCGGTTTACGGACGATAATTTTACGTGATAACGAAAAAGTGATGCGTTACAAGCCGAACGCTTAGGCCGATCATGCCTCTCTATCAATAGTTCCGCGCTCTCGCTTGCACGCTTGGCTCAGGCGGAACGTGACAATGAGTCATGCTTTCTCGTGCGTTCAGTCGGCGTTCATCAATTTATAAGACGTTATCACGTCAAAAAGTAAATAAAAAAATCAAAAACCTGACTGCGTATAAAATGAATTTTTAAAAAGGCGGAAACATGATTTATGTAACTTAAAAAAAAAAACACTTTAAACAATCTCATGCAATCCGAGGCAATACAGTTTTTATTGTTAAATTTACTTTTATTGTTTTACACTTTTTAGTTAGGGTTATATGACGGAATATTAGGTTATTTACGTGGGTAAATAACCAAATTATCCTTTTTATAAGTCAGAGGCCATTATCACCCGATTATAAGTGGTTATAATCGGGTGATAACGGCCTCTGACTCACTTACTTCAAAAGTTTGGGATTGTTTTTTTATCATTTCTCATTCTAAATTAAATTTAAAAAAAGTAATCTGCCTATAATGTGTATTTAAACATATAATTAGTATTTATTTTGTAATCACATTTTAAAACCCTTCATTTTGATACCGCACTCGATAGGATTGGGAGAGTTTTTTTTTTGTTGAAAACATACATTTTGTAGTCTAAAATTTAGATGCTTAATAAATTGTGATACTCGCGCAATAAAGACGAATCTAACGACATATCATTCTTCAAAATTGGTTCATCCATTTAGTAGTTACGAGGGAACTTGGGATGGACATACATACATACCTCCCTTTTGGCTTCGCTGCAGCCGGAAGATAAAATTAAAATGCTGTTCTTTGGTAAGCGCATCACATAAGAATTGCTGGACGGATTTTTGTAATTTTTATTATAAAATGTTCCTAGTCGTTCAAATTAGGTTTATAAGGAAAACAAATTGAAAAGTTTCACTTTCAGGAAAAACTGAAAACGTCTTATTGTGTATAAGATTGTTGTATGAATTTTGGATAGGACAAAAACGTCTGGCGGGTCAGGCAAAAGTTATGATTCAAAAGGTCGAGTAAAAGTTACGTTTGTTTTGCAAAAAAAAAAACATCTTATCTTTCTTTGACGCAATACAGAATCAAACAAAAGGAAAAAAGCAGTTTGGTACCTATTCGAACTGCGTTTATTCCTTTTGTTTAAAAAAAAAAAACCACTTATTTTTCTTTGACTCAACTCACAGAATCAAACAAAAGGAAAAAACTTTTTTTTTTCTTCGACTTCTTACATAGTATTTTCAAAGATTAAATAAAAAGAAGTAGGGTACGAGTTAATAAACGCTGAAAAAGTAATATCAAGTTTCTAGGTCAACTGAAAAATATTGAAATTGTTTTTTTTTTTCTTTTTTATAAACTTGCTTTATAGGACGGTTCAACTTGTTTAACTCATACATTTCCATTTTTATTCCTGTTGAAGTATCAGAGACGATGAAACAAAATGACACCCCCATATTTCTCATTTCTAATTCAGTTCGCAGGTTCAGTACGTGTGTCATTCAGTGCTAATATGACCCGCCGATATTACAGACTGTGAGCCGCCCTCAGGCGTTGTCTTCATACAAATGAATGTACAGACGGCGAAAGAGTTGGGTATGCAGTTAAGACATAAACATCTTGGCATTACGCTGGAAATATTCATGGAAATACCATGCTATGTTTGCGAAGTTACTACCTTCATAAACATAAACAGAGGCGAGGCAGACAAGGAGTGTCGAAGACTTGACGAGCATACGCACAATAGCGGTTTAAAAGTGGTTGAAATTATCTGCTTGTAAACTCTTCTCTTTTGTTGTGTGTACATTCTTATAGCGATGTGCAATTTGCAGTTGTGAGTTGTGTCGTCATTGTGATGCAATAAATTGTGGGAATTTGAGTAACGGTCTGACTATTTGTAGGTTGTTGGTCACCCTTGTATATGGTCAGGAATATAAATTACTAGTTTACGGATGTCAAATCAGGATTTGGGCACAAACTGATAACTCTATCTGAACCTTTTCTATATAATTTGAAACATCAATAAGATCGTTCTGAACGAGAAATACCTTTAACGAAACTTTTTTAGTTGCATTGCAATAAAACTCTAAGACTCAAATTGATAACGTGAGCAGAATATAAATGTATGTATCAAAATGGGCACTTTAAAAAAAGCAATTGTCTCACTGTCAACAGAAAGAATAAGTTACTCAATTTTGGTCTGTAACAGTCCATCCTCAGAGTATTAACTGACTAACAATGACAGAAACTTTAAAGTCAATGTTGAAATAGGTTAAGCAATATGCGAGCCAATCTTATGTTTGCTTAAACCTTTATTTAACGTTATACAAAGAATAAATGCTTTTAAAACTTTCCCTCCCGCTTGACCGCTCAAAAAGGATAGATTTTATGAAGAAAATTTAAAAAGTTTGTTCAAACAAGGGCGCGGATAATGTCCAGCAGATTCGCTTTGGGAGCGTCTATCTTTTGATAAATGCACTTTGCTAAATCTTGAGATGTATGGCCATCCATTGCTGTTATAGTTTGGACTTGCCAAACTGTAAAGTGAACTCAGCGAGCAATGCTTGTATTGTATGGAGCATCTAACGTCAATATCCAATATCTATTTGGGATATTGTGGATGCTATACCGACCGTACGTTGCTGTGTTTACAGATAACATATAAAAAATGGTGCGGTGAACCGTGATTGATAGTTTCTTTCAAAATGATTTTGGGATAGTGGACAGTTTCGTTCTACGCTCCGATGTGGTGAACTTCCTGTAGTGAAGGATGACTATTAATGATGATAATAAGATGAATAATATGTACCACCTACAGGGATCTTTAATTCTTTTGCTGAATGCTGACTTTGGCGAATTGGCAATACTTCTTATGACCCATTATGTGAATGGCTGTACCTACTTAAAAAACTCCTGTTATTTGTGAATCATTAAACTATCACAGCGTTAATAAATGTTATACATGTCAGTTCACATAGAACATAGCCTTGTTAATTTGTACAATATTGCGTGGGAAACTTATTCGTATGACTGCATCGCACTACTACGTTAGAAAACTATGACACACTACAATTCAGACCATCCACTTTGTTCGACTATTAGCAACTTTACTGATACGGTAGTTTTTCAGGTTTCTCTTTTCATAACTGTTTCGCAAAATTTTCTGACACGACCTACGCATCGTGAATGTGTGACCTTTTTTTTTAGCTTCTCCCGCTCTGGGCGGAGCGGGAGGGTGTGTCAGACTCTTACTGACTAAAACCCACCCGTGTTCCTTCCGTTGCTTGTGTTGCCAGGGGTCTCGGTATCCCTTTCGGACTTTCCCACGACCCCGGTAGGCATCGGCCCTAGTGGTTCCCTATACTTTTGGTGACGAGACCTCTTTGAGGCGCGCGTGGAACACAACGCGCCATCGATCCCCGGGCCGGACGGCGAGCTACCCATTGCTCACCGTTCGCAGCCACCGCAGGAGACGCCCTGGGCGTCGGGAATCCCGGGTGGATTTCCGGCCATCGTAGGCGCGGGCTTGCGGACGGTGAGCAATGGGTAGCTCGCCGTCGGGCCCGGGGATCGATGTAATAATAATAATAACACCAGCCTATTATTGTTCCACTGCATGGCCAAAGGGCCTCTTCTCATATAGAGAAGGCAAAGAAGGCAATTGAATAATTATTAATGAACAGCAACAAAAAACAACAACGAACAAATACGAACAAACAACGAACAAATATGTCAATTTTGTTAGTTTTAAATGCTCCTTTTTTACTTTTTGTATATCTTGTACGTGTCCCAAATAAAATATTTTTCTATCTTTCTTTCATAATTATTTTAAAATAAATAAATAAGCCAAAGATAATTAACCTACAAGTCTCTTATGATGATGAAAAGCACACCTTAATCCATACATTCAATCGGTTTACGGCAAGCCTCCTTTCTTTAAAATCGCTCTCATTTGTTTTTCACCCTTCCAAACAAACGACGTCACTCATACACTACTTTAGTCATCAACCATCTTTCAATCCTCAAGATCCCCAACCATCACTAGCGATTATAAAAATAAACACCATATTCGCAAATTCTACAAAGAAACGTCGATGCGACCGGTTTCTGCTTCCTCATCCCTCCAAGGCATTCCACTGTGTTATTAGTTTCCTGAGCACATAAATACTTAGTTACAGACACTCAGTACTCTTGTAACTAACTTACTAGCACAATAACTTTGAGGATGTTGACGGCATAATTAGACATTTGATAGTTACTCTTGGTGCATACTGCATATTGATCATGTTATCTGATTCTGTTGGTAAGTTGACGATTCTGTTGATGGGAAATTGTTTCTTGTAGTGTTACAATTAAAGACAAATAATATAATAACAAAATTATCAAATAACATTTTTTTGCCGATATATGGACAAAAGTTGAGCTTCTTTGTAATGTTAAAGATACTCGAGAGGAAAGACATGTTAGAGACACTCTACATCACATTCTGTACCACATCTGTCCATCTGTTCATTTTGGGTTGCATACCTATTAAACTACATAGGTGTGTCATGACAATTTATATTTGGCTTATGGTCGATTCTCACGAATATACTCAATGCCCGAAACGGGCGAATCGACTCTTTTAAATATTATTATTTTATCTGTAGGCGATTTGCACGAAATTAATTTAATTGTGGACAAATCGACAGCCCCAGAAACGTATTAGGCAATTGTCACACAAAATGTTTTCTCTTTTATTTTCTAATAAAAGTTTTCTGGATGTAATATAAACTTGTACAAAAATAATAAAGTAGTTAATGTAGTTAATAAGTTAGTGTAGTTTCTTGTGTACTTTTTCATAACTATGCACAAAATTCAAAATGTGTCAATTGCCTAATAAGTACGTATTTCTGGAGTTGTGGATGAAGAAAGAAAAAAGAACAATTGTTTATTCTGCACAAACAAAACGCACATTACTAAAAAAAAAAACATAAAATCCACACATACAAAGCCAATCGCCTACAGAAAAAGTAATATTATTTAAAAGTGTCGATTCGCCCGTTTCGAGGGAGTAAATTCGTGCAAATCAACAAATAAGCCTTTTATTTTTATTATTGCGTTAGCAGTTATAACTAACACAAATCTATTTCCTACACAGATCCAACACAGTTCTACTCCAACCACGTTTTGGAATTGACATAAAGTGAGTAGGAAGACAATAGTTTTTAATAGAAATAACCTATTTAGATGCGTTATCGAAACAGTTTGAAACTTAAATACATAATGCAGTCACGCACCATAATGTGAATAAAATTCGAATTAATGACGCGCTCACAACTAGAGAAAACATTTTATTTTGACATTACACCATAAACATAATAACAACACGATTGTTTCTTGTCAACAATGTTACAAAGGCAGATGAGTCAGAGGAATTGAATCTTTGTGAGACAGTAAATAAAGATGAAACTGACAGCAATGATAAAATTATAAATTATGAGGCTAAGATCGTGGAAATAGCCGAATAAGCATAGAGGGAGCAATAATATGTCATTATATTATTAACTTATCTTCTCACCCTTGACAACAACAATGGCTGTTGAAATATTTTGATATCGTTATTTCGGCTGCTATAGATTTTACTGCGTTTAGACATGCAAAGGTTTAATTCAATATAAGAACAGGTGGGGGTGCTGGGTGAAATGATTCTAACAGGGTTTACAGTTATTTCCTTAGAACCGTGAGATAGATTATCTTTTTTGATTGCCATGACGTGACCAAGTATTTTTATTTCACTTACTCATTTCGCAAGTACCCGTAGGTTTGCAAAGCTGATGCATCGCTGACGGCAAGATACCATTGTGTCACGAGTTGCTTGTGAGATCCAGGATGTTCTAAGACATTGCAATTTAATGTATGCTTTATTTTGTAGAAAGTTTGAAACATGAGTGTTTGAGTTACAGATTTAATTTAATTTGCATAATAAAACCCACTTAGTTCACATAATTAAAAAAAATAAAATTATGTGTAAATGTTACTCAGTAATAAGGCAAATAAACGATATTTTTATCTTACCGAAGAAAAAAATTACTTCAAATCATTTTACTAATTGTATGTTGATAAACTAGAAACAAGAAGATCGTGATCTAGCAAAGATATTACCACTTACAGAATCAACAACTTGTTATAAAAATGTAAAAGCTTGAATTTTTACTTTTTCAATTTAAACCGCTTTCCTCAGCATTAATTGAAAGGTGCTGACAAGATACGTTGATAACCAAAAGCGTGCGTGTTTTTCTTGTAATGCGGCCAATTTCAAACACACGTAACCATATTCTTTTCGCAATACCTGCCTTTATTCCCAAACATTTAAAACTGAAAACAGTAGATGGGATTGAAATAATACTTGAGCAATATAGAGCAAAAGCGCTTTTTATTTAACGCTTTACACGTGAAAACGAACAACAAAGCAAAAATTCACGTACATTACACAATATTCGTTTAAGCTTTATACGACCGAAATTCCATAGTGCAACTTTCTGTGCAGAAATTTTAAAACATCAAATAACGAGCGCCGAATGCGGAAAGTATAATAAACGCACTCCAAGTGAAGTGGGCAGTTATGAAAAATTTAATACACCACTCTGAAGAGTTTCAAAGGACCTCGTCAAATAAACCTCTTAGTGAATAGTCGGAGATATGGCGAGATTTGCATAAGAAGGCTGGACGGCCGACTCTGGGGGCAGAGGATCGTGTCTTGCATCTAAATAACGTCTTATATTTGCAAATATTGACTCTTGCCCGCACCCTTCTAAAGGGTTTCAATACTTATTATCTTAAGACAGTTTAGTGAGTGGCAAGTTGATCTAAGAGGGAAGCGGGCTCCAGAGGCTCTTTTTAGCAAACTTGGCGATAATGTTTATGTACAAACTATGAAACCACAATTTTAGACGGAAATGTAAATTTTGTTACAATAATGTTGTTTCTCTCAATCTTTGGGATTCACAATATTTTATTGCAGGCTATTACTGCTTTTTGGAAGCTGCTTCTTTTTGTCATTTTGCATTTTTGGACGAGAAGGCGAAGTTCGTAAGCTGTCGTTTGTGAAATGCATATTTTGTCGGTCGTAAAATTTTCCAGCTCACGTTTGCAAATCCACATACTGATGACTAAAGCCCGGTATACTGAATCATCATTGCTATAAGCCAACTTGGTATTCAGGACCTTATAGCGATAAGGCAAATCATGGCTAATGATTCACCTACACTTTGTTCCCACCGGTTCATTTGGCAGCCACTCCTCTTCAGCGAAGAGGGATCGCTAAATGACAGTGCTAAAGATATTATCGATGGAAGATTATAATTTCGAGAAACATGCTGTTTAATGCCCCTTATTGTTTAAGGAAAAACATGAGTTTCGTAGCTTTGTAATGCACCGCAAAAGTGACAAACCTTTTCCGTTTTGTTTTCGTTTCATTTTTTTCTTTTCCTTTCGAAGCTCTGTTTCCCAATTTTAAACCATATGATATGACCTTATATAACATGGATTCATTTCATAATTATATTTATTAATTTTCATTTTGTAGGTGTGACGTTAGCAGACCAAAAATGTGACAATTTCCGGTCCATTATATTCAGATCTAAGATGCTCATGGACGGCATGATTGAAACGGTGAATCAAGGCCAAAAAGGAAAACAGAGAATAAATAATGATAATATATTCCAAAAAACCACACAAACGTCGTGCGTTTGCATGATAAACCGTGGATCGTGATGGACTGGCCCAACTTTCGCCCATTCATCCGTTGTACTGCGAGGAGTGTTCGTCATTTGTTATAACAATGCAACGCAGTTTAAATTCATTTTAAAACTGTGTAGTTCACACATATCATCACTTGGCTTTTATTGCACGAAATGTTTTGAACATTCTCACGCTTTATTTTGTTCTATCGTTATTTTCAAGTCTTTGACTTCGACGAAATTAAAAACTCATTATAATTATAACAATCATAATATCCTAGGGATAGTTTACAAGAGGAGTTTACATATTGGATACATCTAAAGTAATTGGCAGTGATTAAACATACAGAACATGTTTTTATACGGAAACATCTAATCATGTTAATTAAAATTAACGTTAGCGAAGCTAATAACAGCGTATCGTTGTCATTCATGCAACAATGAACACAACACATGAATAAGTGGACATGTTGAAAGGAGAAACCAAAGATTCGTTGCGTTGATTGTTAAAGAACAGAGGTAACATTGTGTAAGATGTTCCGTCCGTCTGTAAAGTGGTCACAAATGTAGGCGTTGGTCAGTTTATTGCCATGTATAGACAAGACATGTACTTCGGAGTGAATGATGACTGACACTCCCACTTGGTATAAAACATTTTGAAGCTGTTTGGGATCTTGTTTGAACATCGAAATTTGTTAGGGAATATTGTTAAGAGTGATTCACCGGAAACCTTGTTTGTTGCTTAAACATAATAAATATTTCCGTCATGATGTATGTATACAGCAGCGACTAACATTTTTGAAGATAGTATCTACAGCATGGACTAAATAAAAAGCATATAGTTCTCTAAATGTACTGATAATTCCATCACAAAGGATGTAACTAGTACACACTAACAGATAATGTGACGAGTTCAAATCCGGTATAAACCACATCGAAAGACAAAAACAAAAATTGTGTCCGTTGTCTATTGACACGTGCCTCTGCGGCTGAACGATCGTTCATACTCCTCGGAATATACAAGATGTTAATTTACTAGTGGAATAAAGGATACCGATTTAAAAGGGATAAAGGAGAAATGTCGAAAAATATGTATGATTTAGATATAACATCAGAGTTGAGAGCAAATTCATCAAGTTTAAGATGCAAAAATGTTGATTGAGCCTCTCTGATGTGTTTGTCTTTGAAGCCGAAAGGTATTTAATTTGGTTTGTCACCTCGAGTGTTTCTACTAATTAAATTCCCTCATTATTCAACTTTTTAATGCCACATTGTTGAATACAAATAAGTTCAAGGCTCCTTAGCAAACACGAGGACAAGTTGGTAGTCACCTATAATTTCCTATATAGCTCTTGGTCAGCAAAAAACGCATTTGTTACCAGCTTTCGTTGTAAAGCCGATGTCCATCGCTTACGTTTTTGCGCATAAACAGGTTTTACGGCTGCAAGACTATATTCTGTTATGGCAAGTGCAAGTCTATAATTTGCGCAATGCCATATGTTCTGTTCATAGCCTTTGCCTTATAAACAAATCATGTTTTTATAAGTTTTACATTTAAAGTAGCTTCGTGAACCAGCAAAATGTGACTTAAATCCGGCTGGAATTATTTTCTGCCTTTATTGTTAGCTTTTATTTCTTTTATGTTGATTCTACGTTTGAAATTGTTTTCCTGATAAAAACGACCAATCATGGGACAAGAACATCCTCATTTCTGTGGACTAGCGGTTTTCGTTCCCCGTCATTGGCTATCGAGTTTGCGGCCGCCGAGACCACCATGTTTGAAAAGCGGTTCAAGATTACTTCAACATCGATTTGTTGCATAATTTAACAGATATGTTTGGGTAAGATTGTCAAGTTCATTTACTTTAAATTATTTATTAAAATGAGAAGTTAGTAAAGTGGAAATAGCGCATAGCGCAAACTGTTTGATGAAGGTTTCATGTTCTCATGAATATGGTAATCTGATTTCGATATCTTCATAAACAGAGCATGTTATTTGTCGTCCTAGAAAGGATATTTCTAAAGGAGATACAAGTCTGTGGTAGGTAGCACACTTATCCTATGTAACTACTTAATAAATCTGTACGAACGTCGAGATGTTGACTTCATACATTAACACAATCGTGTGCTCTTAATCATCCTATCATGAACGGTAATAATGAAGTATCGACGACCGCACCACATTTGTTTGTTAAAATGATCTTTTAGTTCTCACTCAATTTGGTAAACATTTTAGGCATCATATTTTCTCTTTCTATCTAACTTAAGAAGACAAAGACATTTGACGTCACAGGAACCCACCTATCGTGATGATACATCAAACATTTCCAACGGAAGTTTGTTCACGAATCCCGTTCGACTGGTTCCTACTAATTAACATAAAAACAAAGCTAGAAACTCATTGAACGATTTCTCTCAAACATTCCTTGGTGTTCAACCACCCATCTATTCGATATCTGTCTCATCTAGCCCTAATCCCATAAATGACATCAGATAAGATAGAGAACATGCTGCGCTAGTGTATTTTATGTACTGAATTAAAAGCACGAATTAATGTATCTCGCGTTTCGATTTAGATATAAAATCGACATCTCTGTTTCGTATCGATTCGATTAAGTTGATCAACAAGAACCGTCAGTTAAATACTGATATAGAGATGTTGATAAATGGAATTCGCACTTTTTATGTTAGTGTTTGCAATCTAATTACTGTTACTTATTCTACTAATGACATGTTTCCTATGTTCATGTTCGATCACACAAGATTTGAAAAGTTATACAAAAAAGTGGAGGCACCGGTAAAAGAAAATAATCTTGCGGTATAATAGTGAGCAAGGATTACTATAAGATGATTACGTTAAGTGCGGATTCACTAATGAAAGTGAACGCCACAACCACTTCTAAACCGCGTTCAAGAGCTGTCAGTGTCAATATTCCATAACAATTTTGACACAGTCAGCTTTAAAACGCGGTTTAACTGTGGTGAACGCGTTCAGTTGCATTGGTGAAATATAAGTCACGTAGCTAAGATATAACTACACGTAGCAAATAGAAAGTCAAAGCTGTGAACATGTCGAAAAAAAATTGCGACCAACTGTTGGCCGCAAATGCACGCACACTAGAATAACACAATGTCAGCACAATGACGTGGCGTGAGTGTAAGACGTAGCTGTCACGCACACCAGCATAATTAAGTTGGCCTGTTTGTTTTAGTTCTTTTGCAGTGCGACACTCTATCTAGACATACAAATAATATAATCAAAGTCACTTACATACGGCTACATATCAAGCTATACATTTCCAGTATCAGCTGACCTCCAGCTGATACTGGAAATGTATAGCTTGATATGTAGCTGTGTGTACAATGGTGCATCATACTAATTGTTTCTGAAGAGTATATGGCAAATTAATTAATGGTATCAACGATAATGTGTTACATACATTAATATTTAATTATCAGGTTGCATAACACTACAGTAGAAACAAATTTAATCAACATACACGATTGACCTTATCTTTATAATACAATTCGTTAGCTTATTTGTCTAATTGTCTTTCAAATTACCAATATCAATGTATGATCTTCTGCTTCGCTGGTGATATAATATCATTGTCTACTGATTTATCTTGGTTATTTTTGATTGAATTGAATGGAATATTATTTGTCTGTTTAAGATGATATTAATGTTCTATTAAAGAATTTGTGATTGCTAGAATGACACGTTCTTTATTATTTGTTGAAAATTTAGCTACTTACCTTTCGTTTCGGATTTATTTGAGGTTGCATTTTTCTAACTTAGTCATCAAGTTGCACAAACTTTTATTAAAAATGAAGTTACATATTTTACAAAGTCAGGTAAAAAACCTATAGCTTTCTACAGTCTTTCACTGTAGACCTTCAGAATTTCAAAATTTATTACAAATTCTGAATATTTATACACAGAGAAACTGTATTTTTCTGCTGATCCAAATTGTTCTTTAAAAGTATATTATTTTAATATCACAATTAAATTAGTTGTCACTAAACGCTTCCCGCTCCGCCCATGACCGAAATCTCACCCCAACATTATCATACGCTATCGCAGTCATCTCGGGCGACAATATACGATCAGTGACATCGGACCAAATCTCCGTTAGAGATCACTTTGACTCGCACCGAATGATGGCATTAGATGATCTTATATTTATAGCAGAGGGACCAAGCAGGTCGTCTTGGAGGAATTTTTCGATATATGTTTGTACTTAGTTGGTTGAAAGAAAATTTCTTTGGGTTCAATTTTAATACTCGACAACTTGTCGAGTATTAAAATTGTTTTGTAATGTTTGTTTGTTTAGAATTTCGTTGTTTAAAAATTGTAACGTTATTAATGAATAGCAAGTCTTAAATAAGTCTTAAAGTAATCAGCAGATTGCTTCTAATACCAGGTGAATATCATCATTTGTTTTTATAATCTACCCACAAATTAAAATTAGAAATTACAAAAAAAAAAAAAAAACACAAATTAGAATTTGATCATGTGGTGTAGTTTAAACACATAAAAATATTTTAAAAAAAATATGTGTTTATGACAGCTAATATGAAAAGAACAATATGAATCGACACTTTTAATAATATATCACTTTTAATAATAATCAGGTATTTACCTAGAGTTTCTTATATGAATTAATCCATTATTTATCTGATTAGTTATTCACTAAGAATATCTAACTAGATCTTGAGGCGCCAGGCGCTATCACTGCAGTTGACTATTCGCCACATTCATCCAAGCTTTCAGATTACCATAAAAGTAGTCATTTTATCAGCTGCTGTAATACTTTGTAAGTTCTTCTGCATATAAGCTATTGGTTCTGACTTATTGGTTCGCATGAATTTACTCGCCCAAAACGGGGGAATCGACTATTTAAAATAATATGATTTTAACATTGGAAATGTTTTTTCGATCGCTCCGGTATAGGCCCTCTTTTGTAAGTAAAATTGAATTAGTCAAATATTTATTTTAAAAAGTAAAGAAAAGGCTCTAAAATGGTCATATTTATGGGGTTCATAATGTACCCAACATGTAGTCTAATTTATAAATATTGTAAAAAAAAGTCTACATGAACATGTTCAACAAGGTTATGCCACGGACTGTTTTTCGAAATTAAAAAAAAAAAATAACTTTTGAAGTTATGACGTTTTTAAGATCTAGGTTTGAGCGTCTTGGGCACTGGGCACGCCAAGATTGCGGCGATAAGTCCCCTCTTTGAGGAGTGGTAAGAGAGGCGCCACGGCGTCCTCACCTTCCGCCTGACGCAGGTCCTCACCGGACACGGCAGCTTCGAGAGGTTCCTGTGTCGGATAAGGCGGGAGGAAACGCCCGGGTGTCACCACTGTGTGGATCGCCCGGAGGACACGGTGGAGCATACGATGGAGGTCTGCCCAGCTTGGGCAGAGCACCGCCGTGTCGTCGTGGAGGCGATCGGCGGCAGAGATCTCTCGCGTCCGGCCCTGGTTCAGGCGAGAGGGCATGGGCAGCCGTCACCTCCTTCTGCGAAGCAGTAATGCTCGCGAAGGAGGAGGCGGGACGGTTGAAGGAAAGGCAAATTTCGCGCCCTCTCGCCCCTAGCCGCCGCAGGAGACGCCCTGGGCGTCGGGAATCCCTGGCGGGTTTCCGGCCACCGTAGGCACGGGCTTGCGGACGGTGAGCAATGGGTAGCTCACCGTCCGGTAAGGACCAGGCCCGGGTAGACAGCGCGTCGTATTCCACGCGCACCTCAAAGAGATGTCGTCAGCACAATGTAGGGGTCCACTAGGGCCGATGCCTGCCGGGATCGCGTGAAGGTACTAATGGGTCACCGAGGCCCCCGCAACACAGGCAACGGAAGGAATACGGGTGGTTTTCAGTCCGTAAGAGTCTGACACACTCTCCCGCTCCGCCCAGAGCGGGAGAAGCTATTGGATGATTTCCCACCCAAAAAAAAAAAGCGTCTCGGGCGCGCGCGTTTGGTAACACTTTTGTGCTAATTTGAGTTCTATGCTCGAGGCTTAAGGTTTATGGGTGTTACCACTGCGTTACATGTGTGTTCTACCGTACGACAAAGCTGTAGAAGTCTCGTATGTAAGTATAGTATTAAAACCACTGTATTTTTATAAAATAAATAAGTAAAGTACTGAAAAGCCTGTATTTTCTCTTAAAATAAAATGTTTTGTTAAATAAAAATAAATTCGAAGTCCATTTCCAATGCTATTTAAAGGTCATGTGGTGCATGAGATCTGTGATTTTTTTCTGTAGGCGAATCGCACGAAGTTAATTTATTAGTGGGCGAATCGACTGCACCAAAAATACATATTAGGCAATTGGCACATAAAATATTTTCTCATAAACATTTGCTAAATAAAATATAAACTTGATTAAAAATAATTGGTAAATGTATTTTGTAGTGTACTTTTGAATATAACTTTATTGCATAAAATATGCCAATTGCCTAATACGTATTTATGTAGTTGTCGACTCATATTATTTTAAATAGTCGATTCGCCCGTTTTGGGCGAGTAAATTCATGCGAACCAATAAGCCAGAAATACGATAGATACGATAGCTAATATGCAGAATAACTTACGAAGTATTACAGCAGCTGATAAAATGACTACTTTTATGGTAATCTGAAAGCTTGGACGAATGTGGCGATGATAATGTGCCGAATAGTCAATTGCAGTGATAGCCGCCTGGCGCCTCAAGATCTAATTAGATATTTTTAGTGAATAACTAATCAGATAAATAATGGATTAAATCATATAAGAAACTCTAGGTAAATACCAGACCTAATAAGAATTCAGAAATGTGTCTTTGCAAATTATTAGGAATTCAAGGCTTTTTTTATACCGCCCCAAAAATGTTTCTTCCTTAAGGGGTACCAGTAAATTGTAACTGATGGTCAAGTTCAAGATATTATAACAGTTCAGTTACTTATTCTTATATTTTCTGCATCCATTAAACGACTTCCATTCGAGGAGACGATCGATGGCGATACAAAAACTTGTATCTGCAATATACTGCAAAGATGAAGACGTGATAAATCACGGAATGGAACACGCTTACACATCATTATTCCGACTTTAATATCATGAAAACGCTAAAAAAGGGCAAAAAGAAGCTCAAAGGGTTTTTGGGGTTTTCATGATACTTTTCATGGGTTCCGTACCTCAAAAGGAAAAAACCGAACCCTTCACTTCTTTGTCCGTCTGTCTGTCTGTCTATCTGTCACTGTCAAGACCCCTTTTCTCAGGAACGCATTGAGGTATGAAGTTGAAATTTATATCAAATGATTTTTATGATTTATATCAAATAAAAATTAGAGCACCAAGGTCCCTTGTAGTATTTACATCATTTAAAAACTAAAATACTTAAAATAATAATAATTATACAATTAATATAAAAAATGGAAAGCAAAATATCACAGGGCATCAAAAAATTCGTCCGCAGCGCTGTCAATAAGAAAAGTGCCCAAAAGGCTGGCAGCATTGCCACGTTATATGGCAATGCTGATTATTTGGCAAAAAAATAGACCAGCCCTCTGGTTACGTGAGCAGTCGACCAACCGCTTGGCGATGTCTCTAAAAACTAAATGGGCACTGGGACCCCATGGCCCTAGTGTTGCAACCCCAAATGGCTCGAACAAAGTCCCAATAAGATTGGAGTACTTGTGTTAGAAGTTTTTCGCACCTGCAGCAGCCGCCCCAGCACAGCCCGTCATGCTAGAAAGATGAGATGGCGCAAGGGTGTCGACACACGTTACATCATTTTTCAATTACAATGCTAACTTTGTGTTTGAACCCTTCATTGTGCGTGGTCTTAATAAAGCGCCTAGGCGTTATAATAATTATTCTGAAAACTTATATGGAGTCCCGACTTAATTAATATTCATATTCACTGCGAGTTTCTTTATTTTATAAAAATGTCTTAAGACGAAAAAATACATTAGATATTTGAACAATAATGGCTCGTGAAGACTGGGGCAATATCACAGGCGCGACAGGCATATTGCTGCCTACCGCGCTCGCGATATCGCGCTAGTCTACACGCGCCTTACCGCAAATGATGTGGTAGGTAATTTATCGATATTGGAACTGGCTATTCTTTTGTATATTTTTAAACAAATAAATTATATTTATACAAACAATTCAGAAACCAGATAGAAAAGCAACCTCAATATCACTTCTGCGCTATTTACGCCACTCTTCTTTGCCGCTACCCTCGTCGCAACAGCTGGCGCCACAGCGGATCGGCAAATAAACTGTTTGCTCACAGATATTAAATTAGTTTTACGACAGCTTATTGTTCGAGTTTTTGTTAATTAATTGATATGTCATTCTGTTATTAACTTTGTCGCCTGTATGGGTTATTAATAAAGTAACTATGAGCTCATAGTTTGTTTTGTTCTATGATTTGCTGGGTCATTAATCAACGGCAGTTTATAAGTTAGGCGGTATGCTTTCATACAAGAGAGGGCTCTAAACTTTCCAAAAGCTTATTTGTTTGCAAGCAAAATAAACAATTCCAACCCTGTCATCGTGTAAACCTCGTCCAAACTGCACTGAGTTGGTAGTGGTTTTATGTATCATTGTGATCTCATTCACTTGTTTCGACACAGCTTATTCTATAAGGCATTGACATCAAGTAACTGACGATGCGTCCAACCACTTCAGCCGATTTATTTCTCAATAATCCCTGACATGATTCCCTACTAACAAACTAGATCGAAACCAAACCGTTCATAGCACATCAAATTACAATATAACCGCAGTTTTCCTGGGAACCACACGCCAATAAACAGGGGTCAGCCGCGTCGTCGGTAAAACAGACGTCATTGTCTCAGTTGACGCGTTACTTAACGTCTATTTGCAAACCTTTTAGCGCCCTTCAACGTAAAGTTACAACAAACATTAGCCCTACGTTTTGGGTAGAATATGAGTAATTCGCGATATGTCACTGTTGATGGAGGACTTCCATGGGAGTGAAAATTGATGTTACTAGATATGCAAAATGAAAATAGGACTGGCATTGACAGGACTGGTCTGGACTAACGGTTTCATTAGAAATCTCGCGACTCGATTGAAGACACTTGTAGCTTAAGGCGCTGACAAGACCCAATTGACAAAAATGGGCTTCTCTTAAGAAAAAAAAATGCCGAATCTGTATGGTTTGTGGTAGCGGAAAAAATATATGTTATATTTGAACATATTTCCCAGAACTTGGTTGTTACCAAAACACGTTTTAAAAACAAAATCTCGATACAAATTAACGTTAAACTAACCTCTTACTTTGAGTTCTAATCCAAAATATCTGTATTAAATATCAACATACGTTACGTCTTATTTGAATGCAGAACTTGGTTGTTTTTTATTTTCGATTACTCAACTTAATTTTGAGTAAATAGATAATTACTTCATATTTTGCAATAAATTACAAGCGTTGTGTCATCGCTCTTCTCTTTCTTTTCTATGCAATCTGACAGGGACCGCGGTTTAGGTGTTGTCAGCGTCTTAAACGACAAAACTTGACTCACTTTTTAAAAACCTGCAGCCAGTAGGCTATCTCTCCTAACAGTCACAAGAAAAAAGTTACATAACTGGTTTTTTTTTGGGTGTGAAATTATCAAATAACTTCTGCTCTGAGCGGAGAGCGGGAGGGTGTGTCAGACTCTTACTCACTAAAACCCACCTGTATTCCTTCCGTTACCTGTGTTGCCAGGGGCCTCTGTAACCCTTTCGAATTTCCACGTGACCCTGGCAGGCATCGGCCCTAGTGGACCCTACACTTGTGCTGACGACATCCGTTTGAGGCGCGCGTAGAACACAACGCGCTGTCGACCCGGATACATAATGGGCTGATGATTAAATCATAAGAATGTTAAAAAACTTCTCTTGGGAAAAATATAAATGACATTTTTTGAAATATATTGATTCCTTAATTGCTCAAATATGTGTTCATTAAATTGATACTTCTCTCTAAGTTAGATTTTTTCCATAAGAACTTTTCCATAAGAGAGATAAGGTATTAATTATTTCAATGATTATAATAGATACATACATATTTGTTATGGTCGCGAATCATATTTTGATCAAGATACAATCCGACACTGACCTGAAAATTCCAAACGCATGCTACCACTGCGGATGCAACTTAAGAAATATATTGTACCCTTTTGGATAAATTGAGTTAGAAGTTCGTTCTAAAAATACAAGTAAAATATGAAAGCACTTTGAAAGTTTGAATTTTTCTACGATTTCTCAGAAAACATACAGGTAAGAAAACAAGATGATGATTCACTTTATAGGTACCTAATAATTTATTCCATGAATATGCATAAGAAGACTAAGAGCCTCTTGTAGTAAAGTGCGGTTCACGTTCAACCATTATTATGATGATCTAAATCAATACAATCATGTGGTTTTGTTTGGCATACTTTCTTAAAACTAAAAGCAAAAACTGATCAAAGCGTTCTTATCTTTATTATTTTAGATTCCAACACACACATAAGATACCGTTCAATCTTCAGGAGCTAGCAAACAAACAAACGTTTGGCATTTGAAGTATAGAGGCGTTTTTATTTTCTTAGCGTGATAGGTCAAACACTTCTTACTGTGGCAGCAAATGTTGGAACCAACTTTGGATACAGTCGTAGTATAATTATTTGTGGGGAAAGATGTTACCGTTATTGGAGCAAATGTTGGGTGAAAATACAACATTGGACATCACAAACTTTTTTTCGTTTTTTTTTTACCATTCACCTATTGACTCCAAGCTTCGACAGATACAGGATAGACATAATGTTTAATTTAAGTAACATTAAACGAATTTTGCTTTAACCATCATATAATTATTATTTCAATAGTTCTAAAGGAACAAAAAGAACTTGAATTTTACATTTTAGATAGGATCTGCGTTAATATAGGCTCGTATGTAACTGATGCGCTTTTACATTACATCGAAAGCGCATCCTGCGAAAAAATTGCTATAAACAACATGCCATAACTTTCAACAAATCAAACTATTGTTGTTCCTAAACTAAATAAAAGCCATACTGGCATTTTTTTAAAATAAAGTTCATTGAATTTAACCCATCCTTTTGTTGTTAAAAAATCACGCTGCCCATATTTTAAATTTTTAATAATTGACAATAATAGATGTAAAAAGTGTGACGAATTGACTTGAGCGTTATTTATTAACTGTCGGCGGCCCCTTGAAAATGATGATGCGACTTATTGATAAAAAATATATTTTTTAAATGCATTATAAACTACCGTTTAAAATAAAGTACCCTCATGCTGTAAATAATATACGAGTGTATTCAATTGAAGGTAAAACACGGTTTTTATTAGTGTTATTGAATTCAATTTTATATTTAAATAGGACTGGCCAATGCATTCAATGATAATATAAAAAGCTATCATTTTATTGACTTACAGCTAACCTTCTACATTTTAGTGTTTTATGTATGTAGAACTTTGAGAGGGGCTTGTGGCTAAGTAATAACAGCCGCACGGGTCGATCGATCAGGTTAAGCTACGCTTGCCGCGGTTGGTCCGTAGATGGGTGATCATCGTTACATACCAAGACCCCTCCGTGCTTCGGAAAGCACGTTAAGCCGTTGGTCCCGGCTGTCATTTGTAGATCTTTGACAGTCGTTACGGGTCGAAGCCCGAAAGTCTGATAAGCAGTCTTACCAAGGGGAATCGTGTTACCCAGTAACTGGGTTGTGGAGGTCAGATAGGCAGTCGCTCCATGTAAAATACCTACTGGTATTCAGCTGTATCCGGTAAGACTGGAAGCCGACCCCAACATAGTTGGGAAAAGGCTAGGCAGATGATGATGATGATGAGGTATGTAGAACTTTCAACAGACACTGCAATTTTGTTTAAGTTTCAAAGTTATCAAGAAACAAAAGTAATTCCATATTTACTGTTGGATTACGCTCATTGTGGTAAATACAAAATAGACACGAAGGACCTTCCTCCAATTCCACAGTTCCATTAACTTCTGTTCCATTAAATCTCAGCCACTGCGAGCAAACATTGTCAGGTTTCCATGTCAAACCTCAATACAATTAAGTCTTCGCGCTAATCCTATTCACATCACTAGCCTTCCAACCATTAGCAACTAACCCTTTTTTCCTCTATCACATCATCTAATTAATTAATACCGGTTTTTGTCCTACAATCCGTAACAGTCGTAAGTCTGTCATTCCTAGATTGGCGTTCGTCTCAAGATGAAAATGAACGCTCGCCCACACGACGTAATTAAGCTCGAAGTAAGCTTAATGCAATCATTCAGACGATAAACAGCTGTTCGCATTTGCATTTTAAATCGATATACTACTGCGGTTTACGTGTTAAGATGTACCTTGATTGACTTGACGTCCACTATTTTTATCTGTCGTTCAAGAGTTGTTACCATAAATCTTGGTGGTTTTATCGATGGTTTGGTTATTCCATTTCTCAATTAAGGCTTGGCTTTATCCGTAGGTCTTTAGCGTGTTTCTATAACTGTCTATTAAAATGTTCATACGTCGCTCAGCTTGTAGAATTCCACTGATGAGCGAGGCCCTCCGCGGGGACCGCTATAATGAATATTCACGGGCAACTATCGGTCTCAAATTACCATGTCAGGCAAAAACATTGTGTAAGCTGTTTCTTCAATTTATCTTATATTCGGGGAAAACATTGTGAGAAAATAGGGGCTTGTGGCTAAGTAATAACAGCCGCACGGGTCAATCGATCAGGTTAAGCTACGCTTGCTGCAGTTGGTTCGTAGATGGGTGACCATCTTTACATATCAAGACCCGTCCATGCCTCGAAAAGCACGTTAAGCCGTTGGACTCGTGGATCATTGACAGTCGTTACGTGTCGCCAGAAGTCTGACAAAAGTCTGACACCAGTATGACACCACCAAGGGGTATCGTATTACCCAGTAACTGGGTTGTCGAGGTCAGATAGGCAGTCGCTCCATGTAAAATACTGGTATTCAGCTGCATCCGGTTAGACTGGAAGCCGACCCCAACGTAATTTGGAAAAGGCAGATGATGATGATGATGATGATGATGATGATGATGATGATGATGATGATGATGATGATGATGATGATGATGATGATGATGATGATGATGATGATGATGATGATGACGATGATGATGATGACGATGATGATGATGATGATGATGATTCGGGGAAAAAATAGATTTTTCATTGTTTTCCATAAAACACTATGCAACAATCAGGTTAGGACTTTGACAATAATGATTATTTCATTTCAACGGAAATCGATAATTCTCATGCCATTGATATACTTAAAAAAACCCTCATGCGCATATAAGTGTCATGTACAGTAATAAAATAAATACGACTGTATAAATACTAACTAATTCAAGATCCATTGATCGATAATGAGCCAATATAAATGCACAATTAGAATCTTTCAATGCGTAAAGCTAAGTACTTCATTACTTATTATGGATGACGACGTATTAGTTAAATACTTCCAGCTGAGTATTGTGTAACTATTAACGGTAAAAGGAAGTTGTTCATAGGTAATTAATTCAAATGTGTGTATTAAAGACTATTGATTCAGTAATTTAAGTAGGCCCGGATGAGACAGTTACTCAAAGATACGATAAACATGCTGTGTATTCAAAAATCAGTGGAGTTTTTGTAATCACTTAAGCTGGTACAGATAAGAGAACAGTATGAAACGATAACAACAACTGGTTTGATACAACTTTCTGTAATTAAAATATAATAAGTAAGAAATTTTGTTCACCTAATTAGGTTCCTTGTGGCGAAATTAAATCAATAATTGTATCTTTATGAAGTATCACTGGTCATAATTAAAGGCCTAATGTAAAGGGTTATCTCATTATCTACAGCTCGACTTACCCACTGCAGGGCCATAAGCCTTTATTTGTTATAAGCTGCGCCCCGCGGTTTCACCCGCGTTGGTCTCGATTCCGTGGGAATATCGGTATAAAAAGTATCCTATGTCCTAATCGAGGTCATGGCCTACCCATGTGCCAAATATCATCCAAATTCTTTAAGACGCTGACAACACCTGAACCGCGGTCACTGTCAGACTGCATAGAAAAGAAAGAGAAGCGCGATGACACAACGCTGTACTTTATTGCAAAATATGAAGCAATTATCTACGAGTATTTACTCAAAATTGAGTTGAGTAATCGAAAATAAAAAACAACTAAGTGCTGCATTCAAATAAGACGTTCTTGTTATTAATTAAATACGTAACGTATGTTGATATTTAATACAGACATTTTGGTTTGAAACTCAAGGTAAGAGGTTAGAGTTTGTAACGAGATTTTTTTTCAAATCGTGTTTTGGTAACAACCAAGCTCTTAGAAATATGTTCAAAATTAACATATTTTTTTTTCCGCTACCACAAACTATACAGGTTTCACAATTTTCTTTCTTAACACTAGCCTATTTTGGTAATTTGCCTCTTGTCAGCGCCTTAAGCCGTTTTAGCGTAAAAGCGTAACAAACAAACAAAAAGACTCACTTTCACATTTAGAATATTGGTTAGGATGTCATATAATATTTTTTCAGCTAAGTATTCTTTACTCATTCAAATCAATACCAACTTTCACACAAAACCTAGTCGAAAGCGACCAATCTATTTCAATTACGACTAAAAATCACACCATCATCCACAAACACCCGTATTCGGGTGCGATTTGTTCCGGAGCATGGCAAATGCGCCGGCGCTCAGTCTCTGCGCTTGCGCAATGAATGACGCCCGCCGCCTCATTAGGCCGGAACAAACTCATGCGACCGTATACCCATAAGTGTGAACTTTGCCTGTTTTTAGGTGTACGAAGTGTGAATTTTATCACCACTGTTTCTTAGTAAACTTCCATAATGAAACGTGCTTGTGACGGTCAAATGAATGGCCATAATCTATGCGTCTGTCGTCCTAAGAGATGATGGTAAAAAATTGTGTTTAATCACACTGAATTGGGTGGTCTTAGTTCCATTGGTAATTAAACAACAAAATCTGAGTGAAGAAAATGGACATGTAAATGAATGTTGTTAGAAGCACAAATTATGAAATCTATATACATATATTTTTTAAGTAATAACGGGCACGAAACGTAAAAGAATAATCTAAGAAATATTATTATTGAAACTCTATTCACAAGACAGCAAGGGACAATAGCGTTAAAATTCGTAGTTTTCGTAGTCACACCATTTTCATTGCACTGACCCGATTCGGTATACCCAGATAATACGGCTCAGAGATACAGGAAGTGACTATGTCAGTACGGGATTTGTGAAAATGCTACAATAGAGATTCCATTGTTCCCGTTTCGTTGGCACATTTGACAGACTTCAGCCAGGAAGGAAGCGAATCTTGAGTAATAATGCACATCAATTTGTTTTAGTCTAAAAGCGTGTACGATTTGGGAAAATTTGGTAAATTATCGAATCGAAACTTCGAATGCTCTCAGGATTTGAAAGGGCTTTTACCGAAATTATCAGCCCTTTTATGCGTAAGGACGTGTGACATAGTTAAACGATCAATAAGCAATATTAGTAACTGTTGTCGTCTTCAGTGAAACAAGATGGTAATTGTGACAATAATAAGGCATTTAATTTCACATATTATTAGATAATGGGAGTGATTTTACTGTCTGTTTAGTATAGTACAGATTATTTTGTGAATTAACACTTCATTAATTCCTCGTTATATATATTTTGAAGAAGTGGTGTAGTGGG
This sequence comes from Atethmia centrago, assembly GCA_905333075.3. Classification (NCBI taxonomy): domain Eukaryota; kingdom Metazoa; phylum Arthropoda; class Insecta; order Lepidoptera; family Noctuidae; genus Atethmia; species Atethmia centrago. The sequence goes on from HG995382.1 coordinate 11,803,653, forward strand.
TAATTTATTTAATTATTTAAACTTCTCGCACACAATTAAGTACAAAGGCGGACTTAATGCCTTAGGCATTCTCTACCAGTCAACCAAGGGTGGTGAAAAGATAAGATGGTGCTCTGAGAGGAAATAAAAATAATGAAAAATATTAAAGATAACATAATAGATTATAAATAGAATAGGTACAGAAATACATAAATAGGTTACAAACTTATAATACAAATACATACATATTTACTACAATATGTACCTACAATTATTAATATATACCTATTAAATTGATGTTTAGTAATTGACAACTAAACATCAATTTAAATAATGACCTGCATTTTTATTTTCTGAAAGCCTTCCTTATGAATACAATGAACATTAATTTGGCAAAGCATAATAAAGATTTTAATCATGAGGCCGTTAGTAATGATAATGGCCATGATTTTTCCGTACTGCAGAATCGAAATCTAACTAGGAAACTATTTTTTATAAAAGTCATTTGTAGACGCCTTCTAATTGAATAGGACGGAACAGGAATCAAAGGGAATGATTGCGTTCCCCTAAAATTTCAAGGGGATGTATAGCGGAGGGTAGGATGCGATGCGTGGACGAATTCTTTTAGGAAGGTAGGTACCATGGAGCTAAGAAATACACGAAAAGTTTCATAGCCTCTTTTCTTGTCACTTTATGCAAACTAATATAACACTGACAAAGATAATATTGCAATAGCAGCGAATAGTAAAAGAATAACAATAGTAAGAAAAATTGTAAAATCTAAAGTGCATTGCAAAATTTTTACAACAATAAAATCTAACCTTTGAAACGTTTTATTTGTATCAATGAAAAGAAACACTGATGCAATATTACATCATGTAGTACATGCATCTTATTCTTTATTGCAAGTTTCATCAAAAATTTTGCAACTTTTCGCACGGAGATTCGTTTTGGCTGAACTTTTAAAATATTAGAAGTCTATAAAATATAGCGTTAATAAAACTTCTGAAGTTAGAACGTGGATGTTGCAATATGACGACGTTAGGAATGAATATAAGTTTACATGCGAGTCACCTAGCGCTGCTTACAGAGCCTCAAGGCTCCTACATACTGGCGCGACTAGTCGCGCGACGCGACGCGACACAAAGACACCGCGTGTAGCGATACACGCGGTGTCTTTGTGTCGCGGCGCGTCGCGCGACAAGTCGCGCCAGTATGTAGGAGCCTTTAAGAAATAATACTTAAGATCAAATTTATTTAGGCAAATAAATCATTATAGATTTTGCATCATAATTAGCCTATAATTTTCCCACTGCTGGGAAACAGGCCTCCTGTGTGAGAGGGAGTGGGCCGTAATCTACCACGTGGGCTCAGTGCGGGTTGGTCGATGTCACATGTCTTCGAATTTTTGGTTCTAGGACATGCCGGTTTCCTCACGATGTTTTCCTTCACCGTTTTGAGAGCAGTGGTGATGAAATAATTTACCCAAAGTAAAGTTCATGTCTGTCGAACCTACGACCTACAACTCGTAAGTCGCAGCCGTTACCACTGGGCCACCACTGCTCTGATTTTACATAGATTAATTAAATTTTTCATATTAAATTATTGCTTTAAAATTAATACTTTAAATAATTAGATCTTGAACTTGACAACATCTCGTGTTCTTCCTATCTTCAGTGTCCTAAATTGTCAATTGCATAGTTTCGTAGCTCCATAACAGTTTACAACGAAACATCGTGGGTGAGATTCCGCTGCAATAATGTCATTGCTAAGATTGTGGGTAAAATTGCTTCATGTAATTTGTGGACGGGGGCTCGGCAGATCCATCTTGTGATGTCAGGGTGCAAGGTGCAGGGGATCGTGCTTTCGTTAATAAGTTAGTTTCTAGAGATTTGAGGTAATTGGCTGGAAAACCATTGGCATTTAGCGATCGAAGGAATTTGTTGAAAGTTTCGCCTTTTGTTTTGGATTCAAGGTTGACCTCAAGGTTTAAATCCGTTTTTAGTGAAGTTGTACGTATACCATTTCACATCGAAAAATTGGATTGGATTTTGGGACTAAGCTTTTTATTAAGAACACGTTACTCAATTATTTATTTTTAGATAAATCTTTTTTAAAGGTGAACGGCAGATTTCGTACAGCTTACTTTTTTTGTTGTTTTGTTATAGAATTTGTACCACATATTAAGGCAACTAAGCCATTTATTTTCATGTAAGTGTACTACTTTTAGAAGTTCGGATTACTTAATAATATTTAAAAAAAGATTTTAATAACTACACGTAATTTAGTCGTAAACTAAACGCAGTTATGCTGGTATGCTATGCTCGCCATGAGGGTATTACCCGACCTGCCCCCTTCTTAGATGAAGTAATTTACGAATTATTAATTGTAAATAAAATAAATGTACTTAAAAAAAACTATTAACTGTATTGTTTTATTTACCTACACTTAAAACCCCATCAGGACTTCATTATTATCAAACTGTTGCAGTCAGCTGCTGGACATAGGTATCTCCTAATGCACTCCGCTGAGTAGGTCGACGATCCTCATCTCAATTTACCTACTTGTAATTTACCTTTCTAGTAAGTAATACACTACAAAAATAGCGACAAGCAATCTAGAACATAATACTTTATTACCGAAACAATGTTTATGTGCCTATAAGTAACAATCTACATTGATACACTAGTACTTAACCTTAAAAAATAAAACTGGTTATAACTTTTAAGTCCCAAGTTCTAAAAATCCAAGAATTTAAAAAGGGCTTGTCTATCGTATTAACTACCGATTAAAACAAAAAAATATCCCAAAACACGAAATTTTATTAGCTGTACGAAAGTCCCATACAAGCCTGCCATTCGCCTTTAGTTTAACTTAACTTTGTAACATAATTATCAATATGCTACTACTAGAGACACATTGCAACATTTAGCATAAAATCGGAATATTAACAGCAATATAATGATAATTTAGAATGTACCATAACAGACATGTAGCTTACAAAAAACTACCACATTACACTATAAATAATAACTAGTCAATCTTGTTATACATTACGCAACCAACCATACTCTATCCTACACATCACATTAGTCCACTATTCCTAACTTCCAGCATCCAACAACAAGCACCATGATTTCCTCCACATAGACTTTCACTAAGCAGGCCACTCCACTGCAGAAAGCATGGATTTGTTACTTATCCATAATTTTGAACTATTATTAATTTGTAGCATCATTTATATCATTGCTGCCAAGCCAACTATAAATGCTACTATGATCAGGAATGGTATCCAAGTCTTCAGAAATGCTCTGACACTGACGTATTTGGAGTATGGTCTTATGTAGAAGGCCAGTTTCACCATGTTCCAATTCCTGAAGCCACCATAGCTCATGATGTTGAGAGCAGTAGCCACGTGAGCAGTTGTCATAAAACAAAATGTGCATTCTCTTTTTATATATCTCTGAGGCCTCGGAAACAGTAGCATCCCATCCTGCTTGTCCATTTACAGCCTGATGCGGAGACAACTGCCAGTACTTAGTGGGATTCCCAAATGCCATCAAATCTTCTGACACAAAGTAAGGACTAGCAAAGTCCCTGATTATGCCTGATGACATGCAGATGCCCATGTAACCCAGGAATGGAAATATCCATGTTAGCGCAGGAATACAGTAAGGGTAGCGACAGCGATCGTGGTCTGTAGGATCCATTAGCACAATTTCTTCCGGATCAGAGACAAGACAAGACAATAGTACTATCGGGGCTCTGGTCACAATGAAGGAAGGAAGTCAATAAAAATAAAAAAAATGTATATTGATAATTGAGTTACGAAGCACCAGTGGTACTTTATTGGTCAAGAGATTTTAGTATTTTATTTTGTTTTTACCACCTCTTTTAAGATATTGTATTTAAATTATTTTGCTCTTTTTGATTGAACTAAATACTTTACTTAACTTCATAATTACTGTCCGTATGATCATGCGTTAGGGGTTTTAGGGTGGGAAATCATCAAATAACTTCTCCCGCTCTGGGCGGAGCGGGAGGGTGTGTCAGACTCTTACTGACTAAAACCCACCCGTATTCCTTCCTGTTGCCTGTGTTGCGGGGGCCTCGGTGACCCATAAGTACCTTCCCGCGACCCCGGCAGGCATCGGCCCTAGTGGACCCCTACTTTTGTGCTGACGACATCTCTTTGAGGCGCGCGTGGAACACGACGCGCCGTCGACCCGGGCCTGGTCCTTACCGGACGGTGAGCTACCCATTGCTCACCGTCCGCAAGCCCGCGCCTACGGTGGCCGGAAATCCGCCCGGGATTCCCGACGCCCTGGGCGTCTCCTGCGGCGGCTAGGGGCGAGAGGGCGCGAAACTTGCCTTTCCCTCAACCGTCCCGCCTCCTCCTTTGCGAGCATTACTGCTTCGCAGAAGGAGGTGACGGCTGCCCATGCCCTCTCGCTCCGTACCATGGCCTGAACCAGGGCCGGACGCGAGAGGTCTCTGCCGCCAATCGCCTCCACGAGGACATGGCGGTGCTCTGCCCAAGCCGGGCAGACCTCCACCGTATGCTCCACCGTGTCCTCCAGGCGATCCACACAGTGGTGACACCCGGACGTTTCCTCCCGCCTTATCCGACACAGGAACCTCCCGAAGCTGCCGTGTCCGGTGAGGACCTGCGTCACGCGGAAGGTGAGGACGCCGTGGCGCCTCTCCAGCCACTCCTCAAAGAGGGGACTTATCGCCGCAATCGTGGCGTGCCCAGCACTGGGTTGCGACAACCGTACTTTCCATGACGCCATGAAATCCCGCCGGAGCTCCGTCCGCTGTGCCGCGATTTCTCGCGGCAGCGGACTTATGCCCCGGCGTTTCGCCTCCTCGCGCCACTCCCATACGTGCGCGAGGGCTTTTGCCTCCAGATCCCATGGCGGCAATCCGGCAAGGAGGCTCGCTGCCTCACAGGAGACCGTGCGGTATCCTCGGACCATCCGGATGGCCATGACCCTTTGGGCCGCGCTCAACCGGCGGGCTGGCCGCAGCGCCAGAGAGCGCGCCCATACAGGAGCCCCGTAGAGAGCCATGGACCGCACGACCCCCGCGTAGAGCCTCCGGCAGGAGGCGTTTGGACCCCCTAGATTGGGCAGGAGCCGCTTCAATGCAGCGCCCGCCCGCTCCAGTTTGGGAGCCAAACGTCGGAAATGCTCCACGAAGTTCCACCGGCTGTCGAGGACGAGTCCCAGGTACTTCATCGTCGACTCGACGCCGATAGAAACCCCTCCTACCGTTATTTGGGACCCCAACGGTGGCGCGTTCCGAGGACCATGAAAACACATGGCCTCGGACTTGTGCAGGGCCACCTCGAGTCCCAATTGCCGGATCCTTTCGACGATTGTCGCAACCCCGCGTGCCGCTAATTCGGCCGCCGCCTGGTGCGACCTCCCCTGCGCCAGGACCAACGTGTCGTCAGCGTAGCACACTACGCTGACGCCGCTAGGGAGGTCGGCGCGCAGCACCCAGTCGTATCCGATGTCCCACAGATGCGGCCCCAGGACCGATCCCTGTGGGACACCGCACGACATCTCTTGCCGGTTCCACACTCCCTGGTGACCGGGGTAGATGACGGCCCTGTCCGTCAAATAGGCCTCGACCACACGACAGAGGTAGGTCGGCATCCGGTGATACCGGAGTGCCTCCCTGATGCAACTCCAGGGCAGGGTATTGAAGGCATTGGCGATGTCTAGAGACACCGCCAAGACGACCCCACCCTGGGCAACAGCATTCCCCGTCGTCAGGGCTCGCACACGCATGATGGCGTCCACCGTAGAGCGCCCTCTGCAGAAACCAAACTGGCTCTCCGCCAAATCCGGCCCCACCCGCACCAGCTGGCCGACGAGGCGGTCTGCAATGACTCTTTCAAAGAGCTTGCCCACCTCGTCGAGCAGCACGATGGGCCGATAAGCGGACGGAGAGTCCGCAGGGCGCCCTGCCTTCTTTATGAGGACCAGTTTCCCCGTCTTCCAGCGAAGCGGGAACTGGCCCCTCTCCATGCATGCGCTTAGGAGCCCCCTAAGTCGAGGCCCGAGAGCCTCCAAGGCCAGGACCCAGGCCTTCCCAGGTAAGCCGTCGGGTCCTGGGGCGGTATTTTTGGCATTAAGCCTGCGTACTGCCGCTCTCATTTCTACCTCGGTCACCTCCGGAGCATCGTCGTCGTCGTCGGCGGTGTGGTCCGCATCAGGCACCGCAGTAGGCGGAGCCATAGGCGGGGAGGTGTGTTCCCCTCGGGAAGGGAACAGAGCGCTCACCACGTCCTCCACAAGCTGGGGCCGGAGACTCTGCGTCAGCGGGGGAGCCCATGGGCGGAGTTTATCCCGCACCACTTTGTACGGGCGTCCCCACGGGTCCCTGTCCAGAGTCCCCAGCGACTCCTCGCGGGCCAACCCCCTGGCCCACAGGATCTCCGCTTGGAGGGCGGTCTTCGCCGCTCTGTACCCCTCGTACAGCTCCGCCTGAATGGCTTCCGTATCCGGAGGTTTGATACGGAGCCTGCGGTGCCTGGTGTACCGGCGTCGCGCAGCCACGCACGCAGTGCGCAGAGCCGTCAGCTCCTGCGACCACCAGTACACCTGGCGCGAGGCACGTCCAGGCTGGACCCGGGGCATTGCCACGTCACATATGTCGGACATGGCCTCCCGGAACCACTCCGCCTCGTCGTTGATGTCGGCAGGCCTGTCCGGTGGTGACACCCAGGCCTGCACGATCGAGGCTTCCAGGAGGAGCTCCCGGTCCAGCTGCTTCAGCGCCCACCGCGGACCACTCGGGGCCCGTCGGACCGGCGCGTCCGAGGTCTGGGCGGAGACGTCGAACCGGATATACCGGTGATCGGAATAGGTCTCCACCCCCTCCATGACACGCCAGTCAACTACACGCGGCGACAGAGCGGGGCTGGCGAACGAGATGTCCACCACTGATTCACCCCGCATCCGCACACACGTGGGGACAGAACCCCGGTTTAGGACGACCAGGCCTGTCTCCAGAGCCCAGTCCTCCACCATCCTGCCCCGTGTGTCCGTTAACCGGGAACCCCAAGCCAAATTCTTGGCATTGAAGTCCCCGAGGACGAACACGAGGAGGGAACCAAACCCGACGACGACGTCTCTCAACTCCGCAAGGGAGTTGTGGAACTCGGCAAGAGTTCGGTTCGGAGAGAGGTAGACACCCACCACGACAATCTCCCCGAACCGTGCTGCTACGCAGCCCCGTCCTCTCTTGACGGCCTCGAGGGACGGGGTACCGGCGGCGGCCGACGAAATTAGGGTCACTGAGCCGCTCAGGTCCTCCACCCAGTCATCCCTGGGCGGGACAAAGTACGGCTCAGCGACCACGGCGATGTTAATCGACCACTGCGCCATGCTCTGGAGCAACAGATCCTGAGCGGCGGCGCAGTGGTTGATGTTCGCCTGGAGGAGGCGTAATGGGGCCATTAATGGCACTCCATGTCAGCCCCCTCTTGGGCCTCCTTCCCAGCCCCCTGAGAAGGGCCTGCCGCAGCGGCCACGGTGGCGACGGCGACGACGGCGGTGTTGGAGGCGGCAGCGGCGGTGGCAGTGGTGGCGGCTGCGGCGGTGACGGCGTTGGCGGAGGGCTTGCCTCTGGCCCTGGCTTTGGTGGGTGGGGCGCAGGCTTTGCCCCCCATCCGGTGCTCGGCCGGCTTGCCAGCCGCCGCACATACGGCACAGTGCGGCGCGGCATTGCACGAGCCGGCCTTGTGCCCGGGCAGACCGCAGCGGTAGCAAAGACCGCTGCGGTCCACCTCCGAGGTGCAATTCGCTTGCACGTGGTTGCCCACCTGGCAGCGGAAGCACCTCAGAGGTCTGGGTTCCAGCAGTTTTACCTGCGCGGAAACCCAGCCCACCAATAGCCGTTGGCCCTCCCCGGTAACTTTTTTGGCCCGGTACACTGAGTGACCGTTGACCAAAAAAAAACTTAAAGTTGTTTCCGTCGAAAATTTTACAACTGTCGCACTTCTCGTTTCCTCGTTTCTGTAAGAAACTAAGAATCCAACGGTACTTGAGTACTTGCATTTATGACATTTGCTAAGTTGAGTAGTACTGAGTGTCAACAAACTTTTCGAAGCTCACCAATTTTAGCGCAGGGCTGGCTGGTGTATTGTATAATTTTATGAATATTTTTATCGAGAAAGTTTGTTGACTTCCACTAACGTACCTTTCTAAGACGTAACCAAATAAAATATTCGATTAAAATCTTGAAAGGGAAAGAGCATACAAGTAGTTACATTTCATTTTTATCTCCGCACATGTTAGAAGGGTTGCTAAGAACAGAAATGGAAGCCACTTCAAAGCACTCCCACCGACAAAGTAAACACTTATTTTATACATGGCCGTTTTTATGAGAACTCGCCTTTGTGATCTCTATAAGAGTTTATGAAACGATGCCAATGTTTAGTTGGAATCATTCAATACAGATGTATTTGGGTTAATTTTATGAATGACCTCCTTGAAGATATGGTTTCCTAGTACCTACTCCGGGTTACCTGATTTCACTAATTAGTTTCCGTGGTTTTGTTTTCTCAAGGTAACAACAACAGCTTTATGTTTGAATAAAGAAATTAAACTAAACAATTATGTACCGCTATGTTTTAATACTTCGTTTATTTTGTCGTCTTACTCATATGTATGATTTGACATTTTCAATCGTAAAATAAGTTCATGAAAGTAAAGTACCATCAAATAACCACACTGCTATTGAGTGTGTGTGAACAAATAACATAAAATTCATATAAATATCTTATTAAAATATGTTATGTACTGTTGATACGTGGGAATGAAAACGACCTATAAAAGTTATGTTAACCCAAATAAAGACTTGTAAAACTTTATTCGAATATCTTGCAATATAGAAACCAGAATACAATGCTATTATGTCACATATAAGATATTTAATAGACCAAAAGTGTCCATAAAATAGTGTATCGAATGCTGCTCTCAAATTTTTTGCAGCAATCGTCGTGCCCACGCGTTTATTAAACTCCCCTTAAATATTCCGATCCATTGTAAGTCCTCGCGTATGGACATTACAACTTTTTACGGTGCTACCAAACAAAGCTTATTTTCGAGTGTTATAAGAAACGGGACGGTTTATTTAGCCATTGTTGGTGAACCATTTATCTCTTTAATTTATGGGGTAGCGTCGCGAATCGTGGACATATTTGTGTTGAAGTCAGCAGCTCACGCAGTTGCATTGTTATGCGTAGGTAGCTGTTTAGAGCTTGAAATCAGAAAGGTTTTAAGTTTAACTCATTTTATTTTTGAAACATTAAAATACTCTTCGACTTTGCTTTCCAAAGGTGATCTGCGTTTGACTTATTCATAAAGCGAAAAAATATGCTACGGTCTGGCTACTTTTGTTATTTGATTAATTAGTACTCAAAGCCTTATTTCAAATTTAAATATGTTGTTAGTTTTGTGAATGTTAATTAAATATTAATAAATTAGCATACAATTTTAGCCAAAAAACCGAAACTAATACGAACTCATTATTTTCATTAGTAATGTACATAGGTAAACTTTGAATAGTAAATATGTTTAAAAAAATACCTTAAAAATGTATAACATGTGCTACTCTGTGAGTGATCCGTAGAAGGCTTTCGATGACATGGAAGAAATGAATGATGAATGAAAGCACGATCATACAAAACGTTACAAAAATTCAACCAACGACTTTGTCACAGCCGAATTCCCAGAAACTACGCATTCTAGACTTGTGTCCTTGTTCGCAGCGGGCGCCATTTTATAGATATTGTGTGGCACACAGCACAACTACTGGCCTCCTGGATTCGTCACACACCGTAACATTATTAACCATTGTTTGAGCTTCGTTATGCACAAAGTAATTTTCTCTGGTTGAATTGTTGCAGTTGTGGTGCACAGTAATAAAAACATTTATCAAGCTCATTCGGCGGGAGTAGGTGTTAACTTGTTGAACAAAGACCACCTCGACTGCTTGCCTCTGCCACTGCTACTGTTTATTAACAATTAGCCGGACGTGACTCATTGCTGTGATACTCGAATTGTCTCGTTTCTGAGGTCTTGTGAGGTGTAGCTGTGTGTTTACTTGGATGGGCGAAGTCATACATTGCGCCTACGCTAACATCGTTGTCTTCCTCTGTGTCACTTCGGTGTGAAGGATCCATGCTTTCTATGAGAAGAGGCAATGTACCCTCTTCACATGGGTAGCACAATGACTTTAGAAAATTTGATTAAAAATATTAGCAGCATCTTTCTGTGTATTTTAAATTACTTCTGTGCGTTAAATCACATCGTGTCACCAATATTTTTAGATTCGTGGCAAATTTTCACGCGAACCTTAATTTTTACTAGATTTTGTTTTGTAGTGTGCATTTTATGACTAATATTTATTCCCTTTATTGAAAAGTTAGTACCAACAATTTCACAAGCGTGAAAATTTTGATTCGCTTTAGTTTCTTTATCCTTCTCAGTCAAGTGTTATGACATTCTATTTCGAAATGTTTCTCTGTTGGTCATATTAGTTTAACTTCACCTAAAATTAGAACCATAATAACTTTCTGTTGCTTGTATGATGCTTTAGCGACTAGTAATTTTCTCGGCTGAATATGGTTCTGGGCAGACGGAAAATAGGTATGAATCCGTCAAGTCAATTGTTAAGAGAATTCCAGAACGACCAGATATCTATATACAACTTATATCCAACTTTCTAATCCTCTATATAGGTAAGCATTACCCACTTGTGGAAAGGACTATTTCTACATCTCATACACAACCATTCTTGCAATGTTTTCGTCTGTCAAATTCTTCAAAGGTATTAAATTAAGATTTTTATAAATATAGTTTTTGTTAAATTTGATGTATCTTTCTTTTATTAATTTTGACTTTACAAGTACAAGTGCTGTATACCTACTCTGTTAAGTACTGATAACTTCTGAACATTCCGGCGTATTGACCATTCAGGGCATGTTAGTTAACGCATCAGTAGTGCGAACACAGTTAATCTGGTGATATCGATGAATATCTCCGTAATTGGAGCAATACCCACATGTGTAACCAAAAACTCATTGAACAATTTCTCATGTTCCTGATTTTAGGAGATCGTGATAATAAAACTCGTGGTCAATTTAAAAGTCTTTAAGTGTATAATTGATTGCAAAATGAAATCTTCCGAAATTAATTTCTGACATGACGCATTTAGAAGTACCAAAGATGACCTCACATTCAACATAAACCGCGATTAATTTCTGAACTGCAATTTGAAATAAAGAAACTTAACGATCGCACTGGGTAATTCACCCACTTTCTTAGCTACCTATAAAGGCGGGCCAATAAAAGTGAATGCACTAAACGTAACACAAGTCTCTTGGCAATTACACCGGTCACGCCTGTATAACTTTTAATTAATCGGTGAATTACACACGTATAAGTACTTTATGCGAGTATTTGAGCTGTTGTCGCTGGAGCTTGTCGCGTACTGGTTTACGATGGTACGTTTCCATTGAACTTTGTTGGAAGATACGATATTTTTCTCAATTTAAGTAATAAACGCCAAAGTAATACCTGGAAAATGTTTGTAGATCATTTGGATCATGAATAATAAAATAATGTGGTATCATTAGTTTCTTCTTCATTAATTATATATTTTTTGTAGATCACTTGGGGTTGAAGAATAAAGCAAATTGTTAATGATCTCAAAGTTCATTGATGATTGGAGTATGCTACAGGGCACCATAGAAATAATGTTTTTGACTTGAGCAGGATTTAAGGTTAAACGCGAGCCAATCAATAATTTAAAAAAAAAACTTCACTTATTATTTGTAAAGAAGGTTTATCTTGAAAAGAAGATGATCTGTTAGTAGCAAAGTTAATATCTTGAACTCTACTTACACGCCACTCAATTCAATTCAATCCAATGTCACACGATATATAAATGTAGGTTTGGGTTCTGGAATGTCGCACGATACGGCAAAAAGGCAAAGCCCTTTTGCCGTATCGTGCAACAGTGGAACTGAAACCAATAACTTTCAGTGTGCAGTTGGTACGTGTCGATGTACGTGTCGAGTTATGAGCAATGTCAATGACGGCTTAATTCTCCGACTCAACTCTTTTTTCCGCTCATTTAACACGAATTTTAATGCGTTTTTACGTCTAGCTGGACTGCGTTTGCGCAACTGATGTACGCATTGATATTGGAGTTTCGGATGTAGGTTTTATGACTGGATTGTAGTAGAACAATGTAAGCATTCATGGCTGTATCCTGTCACTGGTTGTTAGTAATGATATCTGTAAAATGTCAGGTTTTATTGATGGCTGGTCGAATATTAAAATGTTAGTTGTGCTCAGTCTTATTCCTGTTAAATCTAGATTTTTTTGTTTACTGCGGGGTAATTGTGTCACTTACAGTAGCAATGGGTTTCATTTTGACACTTCATCACCATTCATTGCGTTATTTACATTGTTGAGCAGACAAATTTTTCGAACATATGAAGCAATGGATTAACAATTGTGATTGATAGTGTATTACGCGCTTAGGGCCCTGGTCCACCGCCGCAAGGGACGCCCTGGGCGTCGGGAATCCCGGGTGGATTTCCGGCCACCGTAGGCGCGGGCTTGCGGACGGTGAGCAATGGGTAGCTCGCCGTCCAATAAAGAGCAGGCCCGGGTCGACGGCGCGTTGTATTCCACGCGCGCCTCAAAGAGATGTCAGAACAAGTGTAGGGGTCCACTAGGGCCGATGCCTGCCGGGGTCGCGTGGAAGTTCGAAAGGGTTACCGAGGCCCCTGGCAACACAGACAATGGAAGGAATACGGGTGGGTTTTAGTCAGTAAGAGTCTGACACACCCTCCCGCTCCGCCCAGAGCGGGAGAAGTTATTTGATAATTTCCCACCCAAAAAAATAAAATAAAAAGGGCCCTGGTCTCAATTACTTTTTCTTTTTGCGAGATTTTGTTTTGAACTGAGCTAATAGTCTGGTTAGTGGTTTCTTCCATTCATCCCTATTAGATTATGTTTCTGCCAACATCATGTTTCTTTTCAAGAGGAATTTTAGACAACTTTGACACGAGTATAACTTTCTACGATGATGGATAACTCCGATTCCACCATATTCAAAAATACTGTTACACTTTTTGGGATAGTTACTTCAAACCGTTATCAATTACATCGATTCGTTCGAGACAACAATTACATAGGAATGTCTGATTACAGTGATAGCTGATGTTTTGGTAGTATTTCAAGTAGACATACACCTGGTAATATGTGAAATAGACAGGCTTTCGTAAAATTCAGAACCTAAAAATGTAAACAAATTATGCATGCTACTTAAGCATTTGAGCGAGTTTTGTAGAGGCAAAATCTTAGGCATTCTTAATTAAAAGTCTCAAATGATTATACACATAACATAATATCACGCCTGTCTTCCCCGATGGGTTAGGCAGGCTCAAATTATTCTCTTTCAATTTCCCACTATCGCGCCTCCGGTCTACTCCTTGATATGCAATGGTTTCTGAAACATGAGGGTCTAGTGCAAATCTCTGAGTTCATTCGAGTAATCGACTCTAGTCAAACCACGTTGGGGTTGGTGCATTTCATTCATTCATTCATTCATTCATTCATAACACTTCTTCTTTCTTACATCGCACTTTACAATTTCACTGGTTTTTTTTATTATATTTTTATTTGCTGTAAATTGTGTTGTGTGCATTTTGATCTGAACTAACTCCGGGGTCGCGGGAATGTCCGAATGGGATACCGTGGTCCCTGACAACACAGGCAATGGAAGGAACACGGGTGGGTTTTAGTCAGTAAGAGTCTGACACGCCCTCCCGCTCCGCCCCGAGCGGGAGAAATTATTTGATATATTCCCACCCAAAAACAAAAAATAATCTGTGCTAAGTAAATGTATTTTCTTTCTTCTTTTATAAATAAATACACGGTAAGTTGCCAAGTTCAACGGAAACCAGTGCTAGAGTTTTGTAGGTACTCATAAATCATAACCTAAGTACCTGAATCACTATTGAAACTATGGGACCTAGGTTTTATAGCCTAGTAATATTTGTTACCGTGCCTAGTTCAACTAGCTTTTAATCAACAAGGTACATTGTTTTACTGCGCTCATGTAGTTAATTAGTTCTGTTGATCCGGAAATTAAAAGTCGCCAAGTGTGAGTCGGGAACAGTGAAGGAATTCGCGTTGATTAGGTATAAAAACCGGCCAAGTGCTTGTCGTACCATGCACAATAAAGGGTTCCGTACTTGGGAAGTTGGGATGAATGTATCCCAAAAACAAATTTAACATTTTAGTTTAGTTGAAAATCATGTTCTCCCTGCATACATCGATATATGCCACGGTCAATTCACCAACTGCAAATTTAAGTTGGTTAACTATTACTCGTTAACTTGTAAAGCCCACTTAGCTGTGATAGTTTTCCTTTTAATTTAATTATATGTAAGTACTACTACCATGAATTTTTTGACATCTCCATAAACAACCATTTAGCTGGCAGGGGGAGGGGAGACACTTAATATTACTCAAAACTGGTGTTGAAAGACCCGTAAAATTTTTGAACGACCTATCCAATATGATACCCCACACCATGGGATAGACTACAAAAAAAAGTATCATCCCCACATTTAAGTTAACCTACGAAACTTTTTTTTCAAGATTTCTTTCCAGTACAACAGGAAGGAATACGGGTGGGTTTTAGTCAGTAAGAGTCTGACACACCCTCCCGCTCCGCCCACAGCGGGAGAAGTTATTTGATGATTTGCCATCCAAAAAAAAAAAAAGATAGTGAGATAAATTACAATCGTATCTATGAATATGTATACTATATGAATACTATGAATACAGTGCAGTTTTATAAGGAAGCTTTCTGTTCTGCTCATCTTTTGCATGCAGAATTACTGCACCAACCATTTCGCTTGTAAAAATATATAAAAAGTCACGGCAAACCATCACGAGAACGTAAAGTTAGATTAAGTCAAATTCACATTCAGTATTTTGTGCGACGATGCAAATCACAGTTCTGACTATTGTGTGTCGTGAGTCGTGGACCAGCTATTATAATATTTAAATTTTATAATATTTAACTTTTCTGTGAGCTTGCAAGATTGTGGGCGGACCTGTGGTTTTAGATACAAGAATGTCGTGAAGGGGAATTTGATGCTATGTAAGTTGGGTTGCACATTAGGTATAGTATTTTTATCTCACGAAGTGACGCGCGCTTTACTTGTGGCTACCAAGTGTAAGCTCTTGGTACCGTCCGAGACAATGGCGAAGACGGAAGTGTGTGTATGTGGGTGGGTGTGTGTTATGTGCTGGCGCTACTCGTCTTCTCGCACAGATACACAGCGTGTTTGTACATTTGGTTACCACAAAAAAGCGCGCGTCGCTTTGCGAGATAAAATACTGTACCTACTAGTGTTTCTGTTTCTTCTCTTCATTTTTGAATAGTTGTAATTTTAACCATTTCATTCGTAATACGAAGAAGCTTTTCGAAACCTACTAAAATGGTTTAATGATAATTTGACTTGATTATCTCATTAGACAAGTGCATTAACGTATCTGTACCTCTCGTAATTACAGAAAAAAAATAAAAAGCCATTATGTCTCTTGTGGATTCACGTTCCGGGATACGAAGGGTTAAGAAACATCTAAGTGTGCACTATTTTCTGTTGACTTATGCCTTCCCTTATCTCGTGTATCTTCAACCGCAGACGTCCGTGTCAATTAATTTAAACCAACCATAAAGCTAAAAACATAATTAACAGCTACTAAGAGAAAACATTTTGATTACCACTCCGCTACTACTTTATTACTTCTACTCCTATACCAGGAAATATATGGCCAACAGAATAAATAAAACCAGCCGTTTTACTTATTAGGTTTACACATTTCTGGCCGATTCCAGGCGTGAACCAAGCGCCTTTCCGGTCAAAGGCACCATTCAACCAGCAATTCATTTATTCCTAATGTAAATGTTATAGAAAATTTATGTAAATTCATATTATTACATTACGCCCGATAGCAATTTACTGGTTATATAAATATGAATGCCGCATACCGAGTGGATATTTACGCGTCTAATATGAAGTAAACTCTTTTGTTACATTGTCGAATTGTAGAAAGTCTCGTGTAGTGTATACATAAATGATTTTTTTTCCAATGTCGTTAATCATAGGTAATTTGTTTCTTTTGTGATGTTTTATCGCAACCGGAGTTTATAAATTTGTCTGTGTAGCGTACTCTGTATGGGATTTAACTGATATACTTAGAATATAGAAAGAACTAGAAGCCGCGAACATGCCTAATACTAAAGCGTCAAAAACTACTCCTAAATAGAGTAGTTTGACGCGCAGCCGATCAGTTACTCTGTGAACGTTGTATCGCGTAACGTGTTTTACCGGTGTGCAACTTTATTTAATTATGCAGTCATGTGTCGTTCATACCTGTAAAAATGCAGCGGGGCTAAAAAATAAACAGGATGGGATCACATTTCACGTGTAAATAGCGCATTCAAATATCGTCTTATTTAATTACTGAATAAATTGTTCAGTTTGTAATTGTCATAGAGAATGATGCATCCATCTTGTTAGTGTTGCCAGTATAAGAGTTTTGATTTTCCCTTCTTTTTATTACCTACTGAGGGCATTTATTCGTTGTAGTGTTAAATTAATAACAACTTACAAAAAAAAACCCGACTTGAAAAAGAAAGGTTATCAATGCAACCCGTATGTATATATGATTTTGTTAGAATTGCATAACATTCATAATAGGTACCTACCTACTATGTTAGTCTATTAGGATTTCTTGGGGGGGCGGGTGTATGAATTTATGTATCTATGAAAAGACCAATTGTGATTTTATTATTTATATTATCATACCAATACTCTCAACGTTTATCCCAAAAAGGGTTCATAATTTCCGAGCTAGCAAAATTACGCGGGTGGGAAGTGAGGCGGGCGCGGGACGCTTGTCTTGATTTTGGACACAGCGTGCGGCTTGCACTGACAGTTGAACGCGGATTCTGGTTCTTTCTATATTCTAAGCTGATATAAGATATTTACTGTCTGTTTGGTTATGATCCAAATCGACCCTTCAGTTCGGACACGCAAACAGGTTGCAATGGATGCTTACGAAAGGTGAAGATGTTGTAGCCAGTGACTGGTTACAGTAAGTTCCTGGTTGCAAGTTGCCAGTCAATTGCATATGAAAGCCATATAGACCTGTGAGCAAGGTGAAAATGGATTAAAGTAGGTAACAGATGAATTCAATTTTATGATTAGAGTTTTATACGTATGTAGCACGTCAGAGATAGTTAATGATGTCATCAAGTCTCATTATCATCATCTGCCTAGCCTTTTCCCAAGTAAGTTGGGGTCGGCTTCCAGTCTTACTGGTTACAGCTAAATATCAATATTTTACATGGAGCGACTGTCTATCTGACCTCCACAACCCAATTACTGGGTAATACGATATCCCTTGGTAAAGCTGGTTGTCAGACTTTCGGGCTTCTGACGACCCGTAACGACTGTTAAAGATCCACGAATGACAGCCAGGACCAATGGCTTAATGTACTTTCCGAGGCACGGAGGGGTCTTGTAATCTTGTTATGTAAAGATGGTCACCCATCCACGGATTAACCGCAGCAAGCGTAGCTTAACCTAATCGATTGACCCGTGCGGCTTTTATTACTTAGGCCAAGTATATAGATGCAAAAAATAATTCCCAGCTTATAACATTTTTACAAAACGGTTTCTTCTGGTTCAAGTCTCAGTCCAGTGAGAACATCACCATTGTCAAACTATTGGTCTTAGCTTAGGTGATATTTTCTAGAAGCAACAAGTCTTCGATAATATTGATTACAAGAAAGCTTCAAAGGTCATTTTAGAGACAGTGGTTATCTATCAAATTAATGGGCATATTATTATACAAAAGCAAATAGTGCCGACTCTAAACATGAGATAATACAATATTATTAAGACGTTAGAATGACCTCTGTTGTAGTAAACACTGATTATATACAAGTGTATTGAAATACATATTTGCCTTTAGATTATTTGCTGTAATTATGGAGAAATTGTAAGTGTAAATAAATATTTAAATAAATAAATATTTACACTTACTTACCGTTTCTAACTTGTACTTTATCGTACTTGAGGAAAAAATTCCTAAAGTACGAAGCATCAAATTACAAAAGAAAAAAAACCGACTTCCAGAAAAAAAAAAACACTACAATGTGAAAAATAACTTTAATTACGGAAGTCGGTTTGTTTCGTTTTCTTATTTTCGTTTTTTGTTACCCACTTCACTGAAGTTATTTTTCACATTGAAGAGTTTTTTGAAGACGGTTGTTTATATTTTTGAAAACAAAAAATATTTTTCACTTTTTAGCTGTGGTACCTACCCCATACAAATATGAATACCACAGTTGAACATAGAACCTCCTCCTTTTTTCAAGTCGGTTAAAAAAGAAAGAGATATAGTTTACTAGCTGCGTCCCGCGGTTTCACTCACATAAATCTCGATCCCTTAGGAATATAGGGATAAAAGTATCCTATCCAGGTCATTTTCTACTAATGTGCCAAATTTGAAAAACCAGTTTAGCCGTTTAAGCGCGAAAGGGTAACAACAACAACAACATAAAATAACATCACGCCTTGTTTCCCATAAGGGTTGGGCAGAGGTGTACCTGTAGTATACCCACATTTCGCCAGTTATATTTAAGTCCCATGTAATAACGGGCGAGCCTATTGCCATCAACCGGGTACAAATCCAGACTCCGGGCTGCTACTGAGAAAACAGATAGAAAAACCCAATAACACTTTGCCCGACCCGGGAATCGAACCCAGGACCTCATGCTCAGCAGTAGCGCTTGCGACCACTGTACCAACGAGGCCGTAAATCGTAACAAATAAACAAACAAACTCACTTTCGCATTTATAATTTTTGTTAGGATTAAGATACCTAAGATTCTGCACAAATCACTGTTAACATGTTATTTTTGCATATTTTGAACATAATTAGGGAATCTACTGTAGTTAAAGCATGCGCTACCTATTTGTGTACAAACTAGCCTAGTTCTTCTTCTTCTTCTTAGCATGTCGATGGAAATCTAAATAGAGTCGGCAGAGATTTTGGCTACGAGTTTGTTACCTTCAGAAGCGTGCAGCAGTTCCTGTAACGTGCAGACAACGTCCTTCGTACGGATATGCTGGACACGATATTAAATGTCCCATTATTTGTGGAACAGCACCATATTTCTACTCCAGGGCGGAGTCATCTGAAATTCCGCCTGAGCAGGTTTCCCTACTAAAGATAAATTAAATGAACAGAAAAGACACATTCATTTATCAACTTCGATCTAGATTATCACGATTAATTTGAAAATACGATCCAGAATTCCCAAAATAATATTGATGAAGAGTACGAGTTTGGTACCTTCTGTAGCGTCCATCAGTTCCTGTAATGTGCAACGTCCTTCGTACGGATATGCTGGACACGATATTAAATGTCCCATCGTTTGTGGAACAGCACCATATTTCTACTCCAGGGCGGAGTCATCTGAAATCTCCGTCTGAGCAGGTTCCCTACTAAAGATAAATAAATGAACAGAAAAGACACATTCATTTATTAACTTCGATCCAGATTAACACGATTAATTTGAAAATACGTTCCAGAATTCCCAAAATAATATTGATGAAACATTACTTTCGTAAAAAATAAATATTCGGTATTAGCCGACACAAACAATCTCTTAGGAGAGTAATATCCGGAATAATGTAGACAAACATATTTGATTGATGATGTTTTGATAAAGGTCAACGTTTCAGGGTTACGTTTTCACGAGGTTTGATAGAAGTTTATAAATGGGTAATAAGTTTTGCGAGTTTTTCAGCTACTTTTGTACGCTCTCAATTATTTTATATGATGTTATAAGAAACGAAATTACGGCGAAAGATAGAATGATATATTGGAAACACAATGTAGGGTTTTATCATTTGTAACGTGACGATAGGTATTATCGTAGACGTCTACGTCCATAGAATGTATAGAAATACGTGCACGTTACAATGTTATCGTGGACGGTAATTAAAAAGCGTCTTCATATATTTCCATTCATTTTATTTATCTGTGATAACGTGATGCCGTGATGGAGATATGTACATCCACAATAAAGTAGTCACGATAGAAATTATAAAAGCGCACAGCGGTGAGCATGGTCGTTTCTGGGTGTTTTGTAGGAATTATTTTTCAGACTTACTTATTTATTTAATTAACAGTTTATGTACACACATATAAAAAGATACGAAGAAAGGAACAGAACAATACGTACTTAATATTTTTTTGTTGTGTTGAACTAAGTTTAGCTACGATGCTAACTTATTCTATACCCTTTTTTTTTGGGTGGGAAATCATCAATTAACTTCTCCCGCTCTGGGCGGAGCGGGAGGGTGTGTCAGACTCTTACTGACTAAAACCCACCCGTATTCCTTCCGTTGCCTGTGTTACCCTTTAGTACCTTCCCGCAACCCCGGCAGCCTTCCCGCGACCCCGGCACTATAGCCTTGAAAGATTATGTTTGAGTTTATCTACCTACCTATACTCCGTTGATATATGTAAACACGTGTGTCACTAAAGGTAAACAAATAAAACCATGTGACGCGAGAACTGTCAAAGGCGTTTGGTTAACCAACTAAACGTAATACCTGTCACTTCAGTTGACATGCTACGTCACAGTTGTACTCTTCAATTTAGCAACGTTATAATTCGTTGAGGTTTAGAGAACCTACCTTTTAGTGCTCTATTCAATAGACAGATTACAAAATATTGGTGCCGATTCCCTTGTTCACAAACTAAACTAAATTTAAGTTCAGTGCATCTTTTTCTTTCTATTTCATTAAGAAAAGGACAGAAGATAAATTTTAGTTTAGTCCTGTCAAATTAATCAGCGCCTGTCCCTACTCCATACAAGTTTAGACGTGACTAAAAACTTGCTTAATAAAATTACGTCAATTTACGTCAAGCGCTGATTAATTTGACAGGACTAAACTAAAATTTATCTTCTGTCCTTTTCGTAATGAAATAGAAAGAAAAAGATGCACTCAACTTAAATTTAATTTAGTTTGTGAACAAGGGAATCGGCACCATTGTCTTATTATAATAAATGAGGAGCTCGTGGCTAAGTAATAACAGCCGCACGGGTTGATGCATCAGGTTAACTTACGCTTGCCAGGGTCCGTGGATGGGTGACCATCTTTAGATACCGAGACCCCTCCATGCCTCGGAAAGCACGTTAAGCCGCTGGTCCTGGCTGCCATTCATAGATCTTTGACAGTCGTTGGGATCGTCAGAAACCCGAAAGTCCGACAACCAGTCTTACCAAGGGGTATCGTAATACCCAGTTACTGGGTTGTGGAGGTCAGATAGGCAGTTGCTCCATGTAAAATACAGGTATTCACCTGCATCTGGTTAGACTAGAAGCCAACCCCAACATTGTTGGGATCGGCTAAGCAGATTGATATTAATATTATAAATCTAACAAAAAAAAATCTGCTCAAGTAGTTACATCTACGAAGAGTAGTTTTAAGAATAAATGATAAAGTTTAGCATACTAATAAGTATATAGCAGTATATAAAAAAAAAATCGTTTATTTTCAGGCGTCAAAGGCCGATAGTATGTTAGTATTACTAAACAAAACCGTGTTCCGTGTGGTGTCGGACGTAAAGAATAGCACCATCCCATTTCTTCCCATGGGTGTCGTAAAAGGCGACTAAGGGACTTACTAGAGAATGGGCAGCAGCGTTCTCTATGCATTTTAACACCATACTGCGATCGCCAACCCGCCTGCCAAGCGTGGCGATTATGGCAACCCCCCCAATATTGGGGGAGGCCTATGTCCAGCAGTGGACGTCTTTTGGCTGGAGTGACTAAACAAAACACTTAAAAACTATGTTAGTAGTAACACTTAGGCACACATGAGTACAAAATGAAAAATAAAAAATCAAAAAACATAAAAAACACACAGATTCAGCTACACAGAGGAAGATCTATCAAGACCCATGTCTGACATGTAGCTTGATAAACCTATCCATTGTAGGCCCCTCTAACCTGCCAGCAAAAACCTTCAGAATGCTATTGCTGCTATATAATATAGTTTCCTCATTTATTAATATAAATGAGGAAACTATCGTGAAACTCGGAAATAAATTTAATTTGGTTAACATATTTTTAATCAAGAAAGTGTCATCTATAAAAAACCCTTTTTACGATTTGTTTACCTTTAGTTACTTACCTAAACCAATGGAGTATAATCAAAATCTTGAAGGTTTTTATAATAAAACATAGACCTTCTGAAAATTGTAGTCAATAACGGTTCAAGGGCAGGCTAGGCTAGTTCTTCCAATTTCATTCTGGAATCCGATGGTAAATCTTTTGTAAAGGATTATCCTGATGTTTTTTGTTCATTTTGGTAGTCATTTTATCAAGTACTGTTTGTTTTAGTTTAAGATAAGTACAATCTCTTTTTTCCCTTCCTGCCTTCTTCTTTGTGTTTTTGTAACTTGAATATTGTGTCTTCACTGTTTGTTTTTTTGTAACCTTAACATTGGAAGTGGGTAAATTTACAATTATTACCTATTGTACATTTACCCAATTCCAACGTAATCTTAGGTGTAATATATAATATACAATTCGCCTATCCCTATTAACATTGTCGGATGTGAAAATCAGCAACATTACAAGAGAGCGTCTCAAAGTTTGAATTGCAATTTTTTTTTCATATAGAAATTAGATTATCAAAAATCAACAGAATTTTAATAAATGTTCTTGACTCCACTAAAACAAGGGACTTTTTAAGAGTGATTAATGAAATAAAAAGAAAATGGCAAAAAAACATATACGACAATGTTAATAGGGATAAGCGAATTGCTTGTTTTCTCTAACAAAATAAGTACCTAAATAAATAAATGATTTACGTAATGTTTTAACTTTACTAGAGCGCTTACAAAATTAAATCATCGCGAGTGTCTTACCAGACAAAGTAAACCAAGGAGAATCATTACAAAGTCACCATGTGTGGTCATATTGATACCAATTCGCGGAAAAACCGTGAGTGAGATAACAATGACCAAAACAAATGAACTTAAGTGAACTCTTGTTTTGAAAGAAGGTTTACATTGTTCTTATTTCGTTAGGGTTTTGTTCCACAAAGTAATAGGCGAAATGAAATAATCTTTTGGGCTGCTTTTCTATTGATCATTTTCAAATAGCCAACACCATAACTTAACTCTAATTATAATTATAGGAAGTCGAACCCATCCGGTCTATTATGTAAAAATCTCACCGTGAAAACTAAGGTGAAGTGAGTTGTCATTTTTCCTGATGCTAGGGATTGACACTATTGACAGATCACTTCACATAAATATTCATCGTGAAATGTTCACAGAACGGATCGGCGGGTCTTATTCTCAGCCACAGCGTCCGCTAACCAAAGCATCAGAAATTCTGAATTCAAAATTGTTGGTAAACTTCTGATACACCAAAATTGCTTCTATATAATTGGATAATTCTTGTTCGAATTTATAATTTGGAAACTATCATCGTTTATTTTATTTACAATCATATTGAATTGAAATGCCTCCATTACATAGCGTCCAACTCAATTGGCTTTTGAACTTTTGTATGATTTTAAAACGACTATTATAAGAAAAATAAACAAACTCGGAACCAGCCAGTTTGTTCTGTAAAATCTCACCGTGTAACATTACGCTAATATAGCAACACTACTATAGAGGCATGGGGAACAGGATGTAAAGTACACTCATCCTCCATAGAAAAGAGAGGATCCTCCGACACCCGTCTGGTGTCATTAGGTGAAGTGACTTTGAAGTAAGCTGTCATTCCACCTGATTATAGGGATTGACACTATTGATAGCTCACTTTGGAGTGAGAAAAATCTAACCATGAAAACTTGATGAAGGGACTGGGGTCAAGTTGGTGGGGGTAATTTTACACGGTGAGATTTTACAACATAGATCGACAGTTCAGACTTCTCCTAATAACATGATAACTCGTTCACCATAAGACTATGTTAGCATTATCTTATGTTGGACTAGTTCTGATAATAAGATGAAGAATGTCCGGAACACCTTAGCCCAGATTCAGATCAGCTACCATATGGCTGGCTTTCTTTTTCACCATACGAGACTAAGAGAACAAAACTCGTGCCCGTTTTTAAACAGTCCCTTGTTGTAAGACATTAAAACAGTAAAACAGTACTGTATGCAAATAGTGTTAACAAATATAAGAAAACGTTACAACGTATATTTCTCACGGTACTATAGTTACAAAGTAAGTAGTACACTGTGATAACAATGTCAGTGCGGCGGTCTGTTTGAAACCACGTGTTGCACACTCATATTACCAAAACAGTGTTTGTAGCCTCATTTACGTATATATGTACCAAAGTAGTAACAATTTGAGGTTTTGGTACGAAAACATTAATTACACATACATACATAATCAGCCTATGATGTTCCCACTGCTGGGACACAGGCCTCCTCCTTGTGAGAGGGAGTGGGCCGTAATCCACCACGCGGGCCCAGTGCGGGCCCAGTGCGGGTTGGTAGATGTCACATGTCTTTGAATTGGTGGTTCTAGGACATGCCGGTTTCTTCACGATGTTTTTCTTCACCGTTTTGGGAGCAGTGGTGATGAAATAATTTACACAAAGTAAAGCGCCTGTCTGAAAATATGAATATTTGAAAAAAAAACACATAGAATTATCTTATTAAAAAAAAAAAAAGTTTGTTATGGATGTTTGTTACTCTTTCACGCAAAAACGGCTACGCGGATTATGATGAAATTTGGCACACAGATAGTTTATAATCTGAATTAACACATAGAATACTTTTATCCCGATATTCTCAAGGGATCGAGACTTATGCAGGTGAAACCGCGGGGCGCAGCTAGAAGTTAATAAAATAGTAGGTTCATACAAAAAAAAAAATCATGTTAACATCTTAAGTAGTTTGAAAGTAATATCGTTTTTTATGCTTTGGGTATACATTACTTCCTGAATTTATTTCATAACGTATTTTTCTACAATAGTTAAATATCTATTCATTTATAGAATTGATGTGTATTCATTCTAGTTTAACATATGTTTTTTGCGTAACTTACTTGCATTATACAAGGTGTCGTTTTGCATCCTCGTCAAATTCAAGGAGATAACTATGCTAATGATTCTCGACACGACTCAATAATACAATAAGTAGGTCTTTTTTTGTTCTAATTTTCGCAAATCGGCATGTGTGGGACACGAATGTTAAAACGCGGCCCGTGTGATACCGCACTGTAACTGCCTATAACTGCGGTAGTGTGTGTACACTACCGCATACGCAACGGGGTGATTCTGTTCTGTTAAAGTGGTGTATTCTAAAATTCTGTCAAACTTAATAACTAAAAAAACAAGTAGGTATGTATTAATTATTGAGCAGGTATCGTTATTTTATTTGATTATATATGTCTTTCATAGAAGCCTCCTGAAATTTGACGAGGATGCAAAACGACACCTTGTGTGAAGGCATAATATCAAATTTAAAAATCCCTAAAATCATATATCTGCGCTTTATGGAAAAATATAACATTAAAAAGGTCAAATTACTTGTACTTACATTATATAAGGTGTAGGTAGTTGAAATGACTAAAAATCTCTTAATTTTGTACTCATCGTTATGAACTATTTACAGGTTTGGTCACACGGTAAAAGTTTGTCATAATGACCCCTTGAGAGGTTTTCAGTCATTTCAATTACATCTTGTAGGTACATACCTACAAAATATAATTGAAATTTCGTGCGTGATAGAGTAACAAAAATGAAAAGTTACACTTCGTTTTTAGAGAGAGTTTTTGTAGTAAACAAGGAACCCTTACAGTGTCGCCATGTCCGTCTGTCTGTTTGTCCCCACTGTAGCTCAGAGACGCTAAGTACTAGAAAGCTGTTATTCGGCATATGTATACATATTAAACACGCCGACAAAGTGGTACAGTAAAATCTTGAAAAATATTTTTTTTAGGGTATGTAATGTAGGGATGATTTTTTTTTTCCCGTCTATCCCATGGTTTGAAGTATCGTTGCATAAGTCGAAAATATTACGGGTCTGTGAACACCATTTTTCGATTCAAGGATCCGTTTGCGTAATATTAAGTTTTAAAGTGCAAAATTTTTGTTAGAGTCAAGCAAAGAGAATATAACCACATAGTCTTTGCAGTCCCCTGGGCGTCGGAAATCCCGGGCGGATTTCCGGCCACCGTAGGCGCGGGCTTGCGGACGGTGAGCAATGGGTAGCTCACCGTCCGGCAAGGACCAAGCCCGGGTCGACGGCGCGTCGTATTCCACGCGCGCCTCAAAGAGATGTCAGCACAAATGTAGGGGTCCACTAGGGCCGATGCCTGCCGGGGTCGCGGGAAGGTACTTATGGGTCACCGAGTCCCCTGGCAACACAGGCAACAGGAAGGAATACGGGTGGGTTTTAGTCAGTAAGAGTCTGACACACCCTCCCGCTCCGCCCAATTATTTGATGACTTCCCACCCTCAAAAAAAAAAATAGTCTTTGGAGTCAAGTTAGAGTCCAGCTAAATGATTGTTTATGGAGATGAGAATTGACCGTGACGTATATCGATGTATGGGAGAGCATGTTTTTCAACTACAATTTTAAGTTTGTTTTTGGGATAAATTCATCGCAACTGCCCAACTACGGAACCCTTCATTGTGCATGGTATGACACGCCCTTGACCGGTTTTAATGTGCAGGTACTACAAAAAACCGGACAAGTGCAAGTTGAACTCGCGTGGTGACGGTTCACCACGCGAGTTTTACCATGTTATTTAAACACCAGAGAATTCTTATAGGTTTTCTTGTAATCTATAAGTATTTTCTGTATTATTTTAAAACATTTAGGCTCCGTAGTTTCAGAGATAAGGGGTTTTTTTCCTAAATAACTATAAAACTTTTTACAAAAAGAAAAATCATGTCTGTTGTATGGGAGCACCCTTAAATATTTATTTTAGTCTGATTTTTAGTTTTTTTGTTGATACAGCGGCAACAGAAATACCTTATCTGTGAAAATTGATAATTAGACAGTTGACTGTCTAACTATCACGGTTCATGAGATAAAGCCTGGCGACAGACGGACAGCGGAGTCTTAGTAATAGGGTCTCATTTTACCCTTTGGATACGGAACCCTAAAAATGTCTCTTCAAACACGTCAAAGCTCTCGTGTGGAAAGAATTGCTGGTTTGATATTGTTTTAATGGAAACTAGTGTTTTATTATTGTTATGTAAGTATACATAACAATTGTTATATAGTTTGTTATTCCATGAACAAAATCAAATTCTAGACAGTTATTAACTTAATTTCGCAGGAGGCTAAGTCTAGAAAACTCAACTATTTTACATTGCCCTTTTGTTTCTCCATAAGCTCACTAATAAACAAGCACGCCCTTTTCAATACTACTCTAATCTAATATAGAGCGAAATAAGATTAGAATCAAGGAAATCAATTCTATTTGTTAAGTAAATGAGTGGTCACCCGTATAACCGTACGAATAACGTAGATAGGACGGTGTTAATAATATTTCCCCCATAACTGACGCTATTGTCTCTCGGCAGATAAAGCAATTTATTTAATTAAAACACCCACAAGCATAGGGCTACACATTGAGATAAATAACGCAATTATTAAGAGTTCCAAGTTAGGACAGTATTGAAGTGTTCGTTTGGTTAACTTTGGATGAAACCAAGCAACTGTTTTATTTTTCTAAATTATTCATGCTCGCTTTGAAAACATTCATTATTAGCTGAATGATGAATTGATAATAACTCGTCCAAATTATTATTATTGTGTCCAAACATTAAATCTCTACAAAAAGGAAGGTATTTTATCTAACAGCTAAATTGCCAATGGCGCCGATTCCCTTGTTCACAAACTAAACTAAATTTAAGTTCAGTGCATCTTTTTCTTTCTATTTCATTAAGAAAAGGACAGAAGATAAATTTTAGTTTAGTCCTGTCAAATTAATCAGCGCCTGTCACTACTCCATACAAGTTTAGACGTGATTAAAAACTTGCCTACTAAAATTACGTCAATTTACGTCAAGCGCTGATTAATTTGACAGGACTAAACTAATATTTATCTTCTGTCCTTTTCTTAATGAAATAGAAAGAAAAAGATGCACTGAACTTAAATTTAGTTTAGTTTGTGAACAAGGGAATCGGCGCCACTGTCTTGCAATCACTAGTTACGAGTTAAGACCAAACTGATACTAATTGGTTACTTAGTCTAAATACCACGGCATTCAATCAGCCTCCCAGTCTAAGCAGCAAGTACGTAATCACTGTCTAATCAGAATCGTTCAAGAATTAACATTTCCGTTATATTAACATTCGAATCTATAATTATTGTTTAAAGAGAAGTCAAAAGAACAAAGTTGTGTTGCAAACTCGTTTTTTTAGAAACGTTAATATTTTTTACCTTTGCCATACGATTTTTAGGTGTATCGGTACCGGGTAGTGGCTGTTGGAAGTCGATTAAAGATTGAGTTTTTGAAAAGGTTGCGGTGAGTTCAAAAGCTTTCAAAGTTCATGTTCATGATCTCGTCAATAGATTTTCAAGTTAAAATTGGAATAATAATTCATAGTTTTACATAAATGCAACCATCAATCCTGATTTAAAGTTAGCGTTCCAATGTATTTCATATTCCAGTTGCAATAGCATGATAACGATATTCGCGTGAATACCATCGATTAATGTTTTATCTTTGTGCCGAGTTCATTGTCTGAATCGACTGTCAAATTTATTTTCGAGTAGATTCGATTCAAAAATACATTTCAATTCCCATCACTAATTCAGAGACGCAACCACCGGAGTCGATAATTATAGCCTTTGAGTGGTTAAACAAACATAACGCTTAACGAAATTTTAATAGGTTGCTGTCTAGCTTCTAAATGGTATTTTAAAATAAATTATAGACTTCAGAATTGCATACTAAGAATCAATTAATATACTGATGTCATGAACGAAATGGGGTACGTTAAAAGGATTCTTAGGTTCTAAGTTATGAGATTGACTTATGGTAAGACGTTATGAGTCAGTCAAACTTTTTGTTTCAAAGAATTCGAGGAATAAATGCATA
This sequence comes from Atethmia centrago, assembly GCA_905333075.3. NCBI lineage: Eukaryota > Metazoa > Arthropoda > Insecta > Lepidoptera > Noctuidae > Atethmia > Atethmia centrago. Next base: position 11,832,867 of record HG995382.1, read on the forward strand.
TATTAGCAGAGGTATCAATTATGTGTCCGAATGTCTGTCAGTATAAAGTTTTGACACAAAACAATGAAAAGGATTGAATAAGAATCTCAATGGAATCCAATGATAAGTTATGACAGGGTTTATGAAAATTAATCAATTATTTGCAGTTTTGTGTTTATTAACTTTTTGCATCGCCGCAAAGCGGTGCATCAAAGGATCAAAGCGCAATATGTAATTGAGTTAAGTTTGTGAATTATGTAGAATTACATAAACTATAAACTGGTTTCTTCTAAAGCGATTTTTATAGAATGCTAGGTATTGAATTACAATCACAAATCCTATCTAGTAGGAAAAGCCGGGGCAATGCGGGCCCCTTAAGGAAAATCTTGAATAAAGCCTTAGAAAAACAATATGCTGAAAAAATTAAAAGCCATTTATTATTAGCATTAATGTTCTTTAAAATTAACGTACCTAAAATATATATTATCTCAGTCCACCAGAATTATGAGATATACGAACCTAAAAAAAGATAAAATGCCTGTTTTGCCCCGTGTCCAGGGCAAAATGGTCATATGCGGGGCATAATAGGCATGCACAGTCAAGTCTAAAACCGAGCAAAAGAGCAGCAAATGTTAAGGGTTTCGTCATCATTATCCTCTATGCTGGCACAGGATCAGTGACCCCATCTGTAACATGCACGGCAGGTTTGCCAAACTAGAATCCAGGGTACAAACACTCCATGTCATCTTCTCTGATTCAAAAGAATCAAATGAAGAAAAAGACGAAGAGAAAAGAAAAAATATGTAAAAACATATTTTTTCTTTTCTCTTCGTCTTTTCTTCTTTCCTTTCTATTTCTAAGTTGGTTTCTGTGTCTGAGCTTCTTCTAGATTATTTTATAGGTAAGGTGAATTGCTAGTGGTTCGTTTTTGGACTTGTGTTTTGAGTTTTGGCATGATATCTATAGGCGCTGACGGCAGTTTCCATCTCTTCCAAGCTTAATTTAGCACGTTCTGTCTTCTTTCAATAGTGGCGAACTATAATTGTATTTGCAGAAAAAGATAAACTCAACAAAATTACCCGAGTCAAAACGGGCACCTTGCTCCTTTTGCCCCGCCCTGGATGCCCCAAAGTCATATAAAATAAATGTTAATAAAATCGAAAGAATAATTTGCAATTAGTTCACAACTTTTTCTAGTTATTTAGTCACATAATTGAACGTAGTAATTAACTTAACAACTTAGAATTTAACAATCACGAATTAGCTACAACACAACACAGCTTAAAAAATGAAAAAAAAAATAAAAGCACGTTTTTTTTTGTTTTGTCTATGAGTTACGCACAAAAAAAACGTCTTGTCTCGCAAGCGCGCGGTCGACTGGAACGCGATCGGACTAGTTCCGAACGTTTTATTTAATTATTCTATGAGAAAAGGGGGTGCCCGCCTTACCCTGGATCCGCAATGTCCACGCTTCTTCAATACTTATTATTATAGGGGAAGCCGGTTGGATTGACATTTACGTATCTTTTCAGAGTCGCAGTCAAAACATTACTTCTCAAAAATCTTATAAACCTTTTCTTATTGATCATCTAATCGCATAACACATCTAAAAACACATCCTAAACTTAACTTTTCTGCGTAAACCAACTTACCAAAACTGTTTCCACGTTAATTGGAATTCGATTTGTCCAAATTCAGGGGTGACTATACGTTATTGGATTTTCTCTTCTCACCCTTTGCCCTATGAGGCTTGAAAAATCAATGGTGAGCTGTTACCCTCTCATACTTCGGTTAGTCATCCGTGGACATGATTCAAATTCAAGAATTCATTACGCATAGCTTCACAAAAGGATTTTGAGGAGCTGCCTTTAAACTTTGATGTTAGATTGGGAGTTCTGTGTGACTCTTATTCTCTATTTTATGGGTTTTAATGTTTTTGATATTAAAATAAGTAGGTACCTAGCTACATAAAATCTAAAATAGCAGCCTATTGCTTAAGCAATAGGCTTAAGCAATCAGACTGTGATTGATAGTTGTTAACAACTATCAATCACAGTCTGATTGATTTTGAAGTATATTGCTAATCCATTGCTGCATTGCATTGCTTTGAAATGTCTGCTCATCCACGTAAATAAAGCAATGAATGTTGTTGAACCGTCAAAATGAAACTCATTGCTCCTGATAGTGTGTTATGCAATTTCCCCGCAGGAACCAGTCTGAATACACAAATAAACCCATTTTTTTTTAATTTAAAGATGTAAGCTTAAGCATAATCCTACTATCCTACTTAAGACGCTGACAACACCTAAACCGCGGTCACTGTCAGTTTGTATAGAAAAGAGAGAAGCGCGATGACGCAACGCTTGCAATTTACTGCAAAATATGAAGCAATTATCTATTTACTCAAAATAGAGTTGAGTAATCGAAAATAAAAAACAACCAAGTTCTGCATTCAAATAAGACGCTCCTGTTATTAATTAAATACGTAACGTATATTGATATTTAATACAGATATTTTGGATTAGAACTCAAGGTAAGAGGTTAGTTTAACGTTAGTTTGTATCGAGATTTTTCTTTAAAAACGTATTTTGGTAACAACCAAGTTCTGGACAATATGTTCAAAATTAACATAGATTTTACAAACTATACAGATTTGCCATTTTTTTTTCTTAAGAGAGGTCTATTTTGGTCAATTGGGTCTTGTCAGCGCCTTAACATTATAAATGCGAAAGTTTGTAAGTATGGATGGATGGATGTTTGTTACTCTTTCACGCAAAAAGTACTGAACGGATTTGGATGAAATTTGGCACACAGATAGTTTGTAACCAGGAATAACACATAGGATACTTTTTATCCCGATATACCCACGGGGTCAAAACTTATGCGGGTGAAACCGTGGGGCGCATCTAGTCAGCATATAGGTAATGTTCCCACTGCTGGGACACAGGCCTCCTCTGTGTAAGAGGGAGTGGGCCGTTATCCACCACGCGGGTCCAGTGCGGGTTGGTAGATGTCACATATCTTCGAAATTTTTGTTCTAGGACATGCCGGTTTCCTCAAGATGTTTTCCTTCACCGTTTTGAGCAATGGTCATGAAATAATTTACACAAAGTAAAGTGCCTGCTGGGGTTCGAACCTACGACCTACAACTCGTTAGTCACGGTCGTTTCCACTGGGCCACCACTGCTCAAAAAAGATTGTGTAAATGATCGTAAATCAATAATTGTGCGTACCTAATGTTTTACCCATCGAATTTGTAAAAATAAAAGGTTATTTTTACAAATTCGATGGGTAAAACATTGCAAGAAACCTTGCAAGAAGCCTTTTATAAGGATAAAAGGCTTCTTGCAAGGTTTGTAAAAGTAGGCAATATACTCGTTATAACCAATTGGCAGTCCTGTAGCACAAACTCCTAATAAATAACAAACTATTAAACAGTTGAGAAGACTATTCATCAGCCGTCATAACTCCAGTCGACAGAGTATTTTTTCAAAACTTCTAGTTACTGGGTACCTAATACAAAAGCAGCTACCCCTGGGATGTCTCATGTGGATTTCCAATTTAACATGATTGATCTGAAACGACATGATTGAGTAACAAAAATAAATAATATTTCATCACAGAACCGTAGGGGCTGCTTGCCAGGACGATAAAAAATAGCCTACGTTTTTTATGATAAAAGTTCCCTCGATTTCAAAGATCGAGTTGATCTCACAAGCAGCTAATAAGGAAGTCTAGAAATGATTAAAAATAACTCAGATGACAGAAAATGGTTAAGTCAAAGTTTACTTATGACCTCACCAGATGTACGGAAGGCCGCACGTCAGTGGTAAAATACCAGCCAAGTGCGTGTCAAACTACGTACAAGGAAGGGTTCCGTAGTTGGGATGAATTTATCCCAACAACAGAACCTCCCTTACATCGATATACGTGAATTCTCCAACTGGAAATGTAAGTTGGTCGACTGTTACTCGTTAACTTATTAAGCTTACCGAGCTGTGATAATTTTCCTCATAACTTCGTTATTTACACTGCTGCCATGATTTTTTCAGATATCTAAAAACAACTATTTAGCTGGCAGTGGGGGGCGGGGCACTTAACTCTAACAAACATTTTCACTTTAAAGCTTAATATTACGCAAACGGATCCTTCAATCGAAAAATGGTTTGGACAGACCCGCAATATTTTTAAACGGCCTATCCAACGATACCATGGGATAGATGAGAAAAAAAAATATCATCCCCACTTTAAGTGCAAGAAAGGTACCCTACAAAGACTATTTTCAGCTTTTTTTTTCCACATTGTCGGCGTGATTAATTGGTCAAGGGCAGCTAATGAGACACAATTGATTTTCTATTGTTTGACTCCGAATCGGTGTCGCGCGGGGCTTAACAGGTTAATATGTGTATACCCACGCCAAATTACAGCTTTTTAGTACTAAGAGTCTCCGAGTTAAAACGCGAACAGACAGACATAAACACTGACAGACAGACAGATGAACATGGCGAAACGATAAAGCTTGTATTGAGTGACCCCTAAAAACAGTAGATATAAGCTGGCCTCTTATTCTATTGAAATTCCGAACTACGCTAGGCCAACTCAAGGTTCTTACCACTGACATGCGGCTTGCATAATCATCCTACAATGTTCCCACTGCTGGGACACAGGCCTCCTCTCTGTGAGAGCGAGTGGGCTGTAATCCACCACGCGGGCCTAGTGCGGGTTGGTAGATGTCACAGTCTTTGAATTGTTGGTTCTAGGACATGCCGGTTTACTCACGATGTTTTTCTTCACCGGTTTGAGAGCAGTGGTGTTGAAATAATTAACACCAAGTAAAGCGCCTGTCAGGGTTCGAACTTACGACTTACAACTCGTAAGTCGGCGTTACCACTAGGCCACCACTGCTCTCATGCGGCTTACTATACTTACATATCACTGTAGATTTAAATACGAGCTACGCAGATGTATATGTAGCTCTACACACTCGTGGGAAAGTCCGAAAGGGTTACCGAGGCCCCTGGCAACACAGGCAACGGAAGGAACACGGGTGGGTTTTTGTCAGTAAGAGTCTGACACACCCTCCCACTCCGCCCAGAGCGGGAGAAGTTAAAAAAATATTTGAAAACTGTACCGTCTTGCATAACAAATGGAACTTGCTATGAGGATTTCAAATATATTCATCTTTATCATTTTAAAATAATTCGTTTAAAAGTTATTAAAGAAAATATATGAAATTTACCCCCCACCTTGTCACCGAAAGCCTGCTGAGCCTAAAATTTTGAGAAATACCGAGAATAGTTCTATACTTACTTAAAGATTACAGAAAAATTTTGAAAAAATACAGAGAATAGTTCTATTCTTACTTAAAGATTACAGAAAAATTTTGAAAAAATACCGAGAATAGTTCTATACTTAAAGATTACAGAAAAATTTTGAAAAAATACAGAGAATGGTTCTATACTTACTTAAAGATTACAGAAAAATGTATAAGAAGTCTATGGGCTTAAAATAACATGTTAAATCACTCAATAATATGCGTAGGTAAATGTAATGCGCATTTTTTGGCAAAAGTGTGCTAGGTATGGCCCCAAAAATATATAATAGTATACCAACACCTATTAGAAATAAATAGTGTCTGGGATCCTTTAAGAGGTCTTTGTTTAAGTTCCTTTTAGATAGATGCTACTACTGCTTCACTGAGTTTACTACCAATAAACACAAACAGAGGTATGACGATCCCGACTTGCTAATTAGACATTTATGATTTTATTTATTGATTAATGTGTTTATTTATCTAAAATTGTAATGACCGTTTACCTAACTGACATATTTTAAATTAAATTATTTTATTATTGGCAAGCCACCTTAATTGTACCTAATTGCTTGTTTATGTTAATTTTGTACGTCATATATTGGCAAAAAAGTGCACATATTTTAGACAATAATTATACTATCTGTAACCATACCTATGTTTAACAAAATAAATGATTGATTGATTAAAAACTTACATTTGCAATTGGGATTTATGAGGGAACATGTTTTTCAACTACAATATTGATAAGTTTGTTCTAGGGATAAATTCATCCCAACTACGGAACACGGTTCATTATGCGTGGTCCGACACGCACTTGGCAACATTTTTTATTTTATTTAAGATGCAAATCTTATAAGTATGTTTGAACTTGCTGACCGTAAAAAGCAGCAAAAACTATAACATAATGCTGAACATTTAAAACGAAAACCAATAACGTCCGCAACAAAAAACTGCCGTTACTTTTTATGCAAACATACCTCCATACATAAGTACCTGCAACTTTTTTAATCCATGCAATCTTCACATCATTGCTTTAGTACCTAATTGTAGATGTAAGCCTGAACGATGCCTTATTTGTATGTTTATCGATACAAAGTGTACTATTATGAGTCATAATCATAAGTGGAATTGCACAATCATGGTCTAAGCGTTGTCCAAGCATGTAATTTCAGCGAATAAAAACAAACAAGTTGTAATGTTTAGAAGTTACTTAATGAATATAATGATGTTGAGAAATCGTTGCTTGTTTATGGTAGGGTAGTAAAAAGTTTGAGGTATTTTTTCTGTACCTATATGGATTTAAAAAAGCTTTAAACTGGTGCTTAGGTACACATTTTTTCATTTTTTACTGTAGAGCTTTTTGTGCTTTCAGTTGCCTCATTGTTTCAATGTCAAATTTAAGAAAAAATTGTTAGTAGATTAAAGGTTGCCGCAGACAGGCGTGACGTGACACTACTAGCACAATTTCTATGAATACTTCGCGCCAGTCTACACGAGCTTATGTCAGGTGCATGAGAATCTATGACACGACGCTCATCCTTATTTATAATCTGCCCTAGATACAAGTAATACCTTAATATAAATACTGTTTAAAGAAAATGTTTTATCTATACGCTGTTGGTGTAGATACTTGTTAAATAAATACAAAAATAGAATTCCCATAAAAATATAGTTTTATTAGAAAGAAAGAAAGAAGAAATAAAATACGTTTATTTGCGGTAAACGTGACGCAAAGAAGGAACACAAATACAAAAAAGAAACAATTTGGAGGAGAATATGCGTCACATCCACGCAAAACGGCCAACGCTCAGCATAATGCTGCGACCCTATGCGTAACAGAGCTCCAGCGCTGGTTTACCGTATCTTCGGAAAAACTATTAAATTAAAAATAGAAAGCTAAGCATCCACTTAAAATATGAAAACAACCAAACCTCCGTACTATTTATTAATTAACCAGTATTATTTATTAATTACTTAATTAATTAAACCACATGCGTGTGTACATCGCTTATCAGAAAATGTCCACACTGCATTCATTAACTAAGTGCTATTATCATCAATGCTATATTAATCGTCAATTTTAGTATCAAAATTATTGTTTCTCACAGCAATAAAAACCGTTCAATGTTCAGTCACAATTCCATGTGGCACTTCATTCAATTTAATTGAACCCATCCATATAATTGCTTCATTCGATTTTAAACTTTCACATTGAAAGCCCGTCGATACTAATGTGTCCAATAAAGATTATGTGTACCTTCTAATTTCACTAAACAATTATTTAACTAGCTTCCAAAGTTTAATGAGGTTTAATTTTGTACAGCCAATTCGGCGATTAAATAACAAGCCTTTTAAATACTGGTTTGTACTGATAAATTATACACCGTTATTTTGACCGGTTTGTTGGTTCTTTAACAAAAACTTGGTGTAATTATGCTGTTTCTTTTTATTGACTGTAATAATGTATTGTTTACAATGGTCTGTCGGTAATGACTTGTAACTATTACAGTTGGTTGTAAAAACAACCCTTTAGTCACTAAGCGAGAGTAAATAATTACTTTTGTTGTTGTAGGTACTTGGTTTGTGAATAATTTTAGTCATGTACCTACAATAAAATGTAAGCTGTATTTTATAATGATATTCATAAGCAATATAGTGGGAACTTTTCACTAGTTAATTATGCATTATTTAAATCGTTTAATCCTTTAAGCATTATTCAAATCAGTATTTCGTCACGATTTTGAAATCATCTTAATCGCTTATTATGGTTTCTTGTATTAGTAGGTACAGTCAGTATTAGTGGGGCTAGTGGCTAAATAATAACAGCCGCACGGGTCAATCGATCAGGTTAAGCTACGCTTGCCGCGGTTGGTCCGTGGATGGGTGACCATCTTTACATACCAAGACCCCTCCGTGCCTCGGAAAGCAAGTTAAGCCGTTGGTCCCGGCTGTCATTCGTGGATCTTTGACAGTCGTTACGGGTCGTCAGAAGCCCAAAAGTCTGACAACCAGTCTTGTCAAGGGGTATCGTTTTACCCAGTAACTGGGTTGTAGAGGTCAGATAGGCAGTCGCTCCATGTAAAATACTGGTATTCATCTGCATCCGGTCAGGCTGGAAGCCCATCGTAGTTGGAAAAAAGATAGGCAGAGATGAGTCACGAGCACTAACATGTATACACTTAGCAAAATACAAAAGCGATATTTTCATGGAATAACGACTGCAACATTGAGGTAAGACCTATTTCATAATAGCATGGGTTCCAAAATACGATGTTCGTTACGACGTAAAATTACAATCAACACAGTAGGAGAAAATAACTGATTTTTGCGTTATGCTCGTGAAAGGGTGCTGCTTGTGGTGACTGGTCGTCTTGCTGACCATTGTTTTGTTTTGTTATTAGTAATTAACTATTTATTTATTTTACTTTCATGGTCTTATTTCATAATTTGTGACTGAGTTACTGCTATAGCTATATGTAAGCAGGCACGCCCTTTATGCCTGGAGGCTTTTATTTGGGTATTAAGTTCTGTTTACGTTTTTATCTCTGCTTGAGAATAGTTTTCGGTGTTTTTCTTTTTTTTTCTGTTGGTAAGTGGTGTGCCAGCTGACATATGGCTAATATTTATTTTTTTTGTGTTGCACGTAGTGTAAATTGTTTTGCATACTGTTCTATAGAGTCCATTTTTTTTCTCTAACTGAACACACAGCTGTGCTGCTGGGGAGTTTGTTGGCTACTTCATCTTCCCAGCTAAAGCACTAGGAAGCGGTGAAGGACGGGCATTTTTGGGAGACTGTCTTATGTAACTTTGACGTTCGAAAAGTGCTGTGTGCCTAGTTTGAATAAATTACTTTTGATTTTGATTTGATTTGTCTGTCTACCTGTCCAGTCAGTGCACGCATTTGTCAGTAGTTCTGCAGCTCAACTCAGAACTTAAGGAGCTCAACGACAACCTGTAAAGCCCCGCGCGACACCGATTCGGAGTCAAACAATAGAAAATCAATTGTGTCTCATTACCTGTCCTTGACCAATTAAAGAGCTCAACGATTCAACGAACAATACCAAAGAAACGACATTTGGCTAGGCCGCAAAAAATACTCAAAGTGGTCGATGACCCCACAAAAAAAAGCATCATTTTTTATTTTATCATGTTAAGATATCGATACACATCGCGTGTGCGGAGTTTAGCTAGTTAATTTAAAAGAACCCTGTACAAGGTTTCAATAGGGTCTTACACCCATTTTTGAAAAGTGTCTTAATTAAATTCTATAGTGCTCATATGCCCCAAAAAAATCACAAAATTTTTATTCAATCGATAAGTGCCTTATAAATGCATTTAAATTTTACATTTTCAAATTTCGCGCGTAGTTTGACGAAAACGCTGGACGCAGTGGACGCCATGATGCTCTGTGGTCATGACGTCACTTGGCTATGTAAACAAATGCGCTGATATATTATCTAACTATCAGTTGACATTTGACACGTTTTAGTTTACACAGAGGTATGACGTAATAACATGGCGGCTACTATTTCATGGTGTTTTTTAACAGATTAGAAAAACTGAAAACGTTGAATTGAATTTAAAAGTTTATTTTGTTATTTTATGAACTAAAAGTAACATTTTCCGACTCCTTTTTGCCTAAATTATGTCAATAATCTATTTATAGATTTTTTCTCGTATATAGTAAAATACCCGATTATAGCGTAGGTATTTAATACTTTAAAGATATTATGAGGCTAAAGTAGTCATAGTTTAAAGATTTTTGCTAATTAGGTACTTTTTACTTTCTCAGTAACACTAGCACTAACACCTGCACTTAGAAATTGGAGACATTATTATGTATTCAGTTTCGATTGCGCTCACTTCATAGGAACTAGCGAAGAAACAGTTCTTCTGAACTGAATGCGACACTTGTGGTTACAAACTGCAAAGTCAACGGGTATGTAGATGATCTAAAATGTCTGCATGTGTTATTTTAGTATTAACATTAAACTTTGGCTTTCTAGGGATAATAATTCGTTAAAAAGGTACGAGTACGTTGATAGAAAAACAAATATCGAACGAGTTTTGATTTTTAAATTTTGATTGAAATATGTCTTTCTCTCGAATAATGTGAGATTCTTCATTCATTTATTCTGAAATTAATATTAAAGTAGAGTTTGTCAGCAATGAAACAAATACCGAAGTGTCTTAAGACGAAAGTCCTTGACCACTGCGTGTTGACAGTGATGAATGACTTACATATGACACTGAAACGTGGTTGCTCACAATGGGCCTCATTACAAGGCTGAAAGCCACCCAAAGGACAATAGAGAGGGCTATGCTTGAAGTTTCCCGACGTGATCGAATCAGAAATAAAGAGATCCGCAGGAAAACCAAGGTAAGCAATGTAGCCCGAAGATCTGCCAAACTTAAGTAGCAGTGGGTAGGGCTCACAGAAGAGATGGCCGATGCGGCAGATAGGTTCTGGAGTGGCAAACGCGTACTGGAAGACGTATCGTTGGAAGGCCACCCACATAATGGAATGGACTGACACATTGTGAAGACCGCAGGAATCCGCTGGATGCGAGAAGCAAATAACGATGCTGGGGGGAGGCCCATGTCCAGCAGTGGACGTCTTTGATGAAAAAAATAAAAAAAACTAATTTACTCACCAAATACAATATGAAAGCCTTAAAATAGGATGTGAACAGGAGCATTGCCAAAACAGGTAAAATGTAATGACAATTATTTATTAGAAAACTTCTAGATACAATGATACTTTGCACGCATAAAACATGCACTATTGGAGAATTGCATTTATTTACACATGAATCACTTACCTTGCAAGCGTCTTAAAATTGATGATTATGTAGTGTCCAATCTGGGAATCAAAGCAAAATACTGAGAAGTAATTATTTGTCTACTTTCCCTGACGTTTCCCTACTAACTCTCTACTTTACTCAACGTGCAAGGAAATCTAATCGTGACTAGGTCCTTAATCAATCTAACCATGTTGATAGTCATTATAAAGCAGGCAAGCCTGGTGCACAGAATAGTAGTGGATGGTGATCTTTGTAATGTCTGATGGTGATATCTTGAGAATATTATAAAATATACCGAAACCATCACATGAAGCTTCAAACGACTTCACAAGAAGCATCGTCGTCATCGTAATTCTACAAAGCTATTAGATAAAACCAACTTTACATAAATTAGCGTCGGTGGGTGACTACAACAGAAACAATTCTTCAGAATAAGCTTTCTAAATTTAAACAATAACCCAATTCTTCAGTGGTCATGGGCCCATAAATTTGAATGCACTCAAACAGAAAGAGTCCATATGTCACTGTTAAAAGCCCTTTCAACTGTAAAATAAACAATATTTTGCTACCGTCTTTTATAATTGAAGGTAAGTAACAGATGGGAACAATAGATTCTTAGGTTTCGTAACCCCATTATGTTTTTGGGAGAAAACAAATGGTGGAGTAAAAACATGAGCATAACAATAACTTTTGGTAGCTGTTGTCCGGTTTCCGTAGAATAAAATAATAAGGGGCTACTGGGGCTACTGTTCGTGTATTGTCGTAATTTTGAGCCCCGTTGAGCTTTACTTGAAGTGATTGCCCACTGCGATGTAGATTCCAAGAATGCTGTGTTCGCATTCCGTATTGCTTTTGTGTCTTCCTTATTTTGGACCTGTTCTATTTTGGTTGTATTATAAGCGTGAAAATCTTACTTCAATATTTATTTTTGTTGATGTGTACAAAATTGCATGAAATTGTTTCATTGCAAGGCAGACGTTTTATTTTTAGCTCACAGATTGTCCTGTAAAGTCTTCATCAGCATAATTTTGCAATTTATAGAGTTGACCAGGGTCATTTGTCGTGAAATTTATCCATTTCATCTTTACCATCTTCTATAATCTGTCATAGTAAGTTGTATCCTCTCTCACGTCTTAAACCTTATGGTTTGTGACTTTCAGCTTATGTTACATTTTAGTTTATGTTATTTTTTTATTGTTTTGTTGTGTTGTGTATACTGGATTATTTATTAAACAGTTTATTGTTCACATTGAGTTTGGCTCGTGCTATCTCAGTTTTCTAAAACAATCTCACGATGTCAATAATATTGAAATCTACATTAAGTCAGGTAATGGCTACAAACATAAAACATTTATTTACTTATTTTGTATAAATATATATTATAACATAACATCACGCCTATAATCCCGGAAGGGTTAGGCAGAGGGGTACCTATAGTACCTACACCTACATTTCACCAGTTATGTTGTAGGTAAATTCCGTGTAATAGGGGGCGAGCCTATTGCCATCAACCGGAAAAATCCAGACTCCGGGCTGCCAATGAGAAATTACATATGAAAAACCCAATAACACTTTACCCGACCCGGGAATTGGCTACTACTACTAACTTAGACCCAAGTGCTAGTCAGTCAGTTGCTGGTTACATCATTTTGTTTTCAGATTCCATGAGACGTTTGTTTCATGTTAACATGGCGGAAAATGATAATATTCCACAAACGACCCAGTAATTCCTATAGCACCTAATTATAGACTCGATATATTTTTCTGAATGCGACAGCTAATCACAAATCTCCATTGTATTCACAACTCAACACAAAGGAATAACACGCCAGAAAAACATCAGGTATATCGAGTATCAATGCGCAATTTATCTTTTGTGGGGACGAAATGCGACATAGTATCTATTACTGTCAGGACAACATAGAAATTGCATTCAAAACGCAATCGAATATTTTTATGTACAATGGTCTTTGGATAAAAAAAATCCCGGACAATTGCCTTTGTAACTCGAATACTGATCGTTATCGGAGTTTGAACAGCTTATCTGTGTCGCAGAGGAGCCGATCGCATACTAATCTGTAATTATACAACTACCTAATAAGTTTCCCCTCAATTACACAGTAGACTGTGAGTAAAATTGAATATTCAATACGGTGTAAAGTATTTCTATGTTACTGAACAGAGTAAACGTTTTATTGATAAAGAAAGTGCGTGTTTTATTCATTAAATGCAAATTCAATTATGAAGCAATTCAAGATTGCTCTATGTGTGGAGCACATACGCTAAACTTCATCATTGTGCGCTTTTATGATCTCTAACCTGGTGATATTATCGTGGACGTCCACGTCCACGTACACGTCACGGTATCACGATAACACAGGAAAGTAAAATGTATGGCAATATATGAAGACGGTTTTAAAGTTATGTCCACGATAACGTTATATCGTTCTCGTGTTTCCATTAATTTTATGGGCGTGGGACGTCCACGATAATTTAGTCATGTTAGAAATTATAAAAGCGCTCATTATGTCCGATCTTGGGGATCACCATCACCACACTCAATGTTGTTCATATGTCAACTCTGTCGTCTAGCATCGTCTAGCAAACACCAATCTGCTAGGATCCTCTACGATTGCAAACAGATGAACAGAATCTTAAACAGCCATCATAAATCACACAGGTTACATTGCCACAGAAACCTTGGCATTGGTTAGAAGCACGTACAGTTCAATAACTGGTTAGATTTCAACACACACAGATAGTGTATAAGTAGTTATGGAATTAGTATTCATGATGGTATCTAATACACCTAGTATTAGAAGACAATGTTGCTATCGAAAACCTTTGTCTTGATCAATGCAATTTTCCGACTTACCGATAAAATCAGTCTTGTTTAAACGAAGTGGTTGAAAATAATAAATAATGGCAATGTAACCTTTTTACCAGTCGACAGCGATGTGGATGAATTTTTCGACGCCATGTTTTAGTTTTAGTTAAGTTACGAAAACATTTTGTAATTGTTATTCATTAATTAGGGACAAAATGTATATATATATAGATTTTAGAAAATAAAACAGAGTAAATATTGAAAGTATAATCCTTTTTCAATAAAATGTCTTTGTGATGAATCTGTTAGGTATAATGATGGGAATTGGATATTGTACTTCAAACCGTACCGTGGACGTAATATATGTATAAATTGGATAACTACGTAAGATTTTTTGGGCCTATAAAAATTATACCAAGTGGTTAATTCCTCTCATATGACTCATTCAAAGATAGATATCAAAATCCATTTTAAATATACATTGAAGTTATTTTACTTTACCGACATATCAAGGATATTTTTTGTTATATAAATTGGAATGTCTCGTAAGGTCCCCGACATTGACAGATAGATCACAGATGGTTGCACAATAGTATCATAATAATAAAAACGAGATCCTAAGAAAATATTCACGAGATTCCATAGTAGATTGATATTTTATAATAAGTTCGTTTATAAAAATAAAGTTGCCGACCGTATCGTATGTATTTTTGGGCTTTACTCATCTGAATAGAAAATTATAGATAACAATATATTCGGGTAAACTTCACAGAAAAATATATGAGAAGAGTTTTAGATATACATATATATATAGAATACACTAGATAGAATACATTTTAGGCGTGATTTATAAATTTTACAGCTCGTGCCTGCTGTGGATCAGGAATGGTCAAACATAATAGAAAATAATCAAGCAAAAAAGGCTAGCGCATCGTGAAATCTGCAAGGCCGCAGACAAGTATCGTTCGAAAATCAATTTCAAGGACATCGAATATTGAGATAATCATAAATGATACCATGTCCGCAAAACGTATTAAACTGGAAGGTGTGATCGATCAAGCGTGACCGCATAAATCGCAGGAGACTATTAAAAACCTCTTGAGGCTGCAGAAAACATTACCATTGTAATAGAACATCAAAATGCACTTTGATCGACGGCGCTTCCCATTCATTTTAACGGTAGGTGTGGCGTCAACAACATGCACCGTCAAGATACAACGATCCAAATGAAAATCAAATTGTTAAAATTTCTAACGGACTCTTTGTTGGATAGCGAGCAAGTTTCACGGTAAGTTACGAACGCTCGCTCGGAATTTCTGCAGCTGTCAGCTATATCTCGGACCGCGACAGCTAGCCTTTGTCCTCGCATAGATACGACTTCATATAAATGTAGTTTATGTGAAATACACAAAAAAGAATGAACCTCTCAAGAGCTAAGTCTCACGAAAAAAAAAAATCGTCTATTGTCAAACGTTCTACACAATATACGTTGGTCGTATCGTTGGCGCATTAAAAAGTATTCATGCGGTATTTTAAAGGTCCACCCATGGCATTGTGTTAAATCGCAAGGATCTTGACACTTCTACATTTGTCATCTTTTCTGAATCGATTTTAAATTCACCAAGTTTAGTTTCGGTGTTTCCTGTCTTTATATTTGAGCGTCTCCGACATTGTGAAGCAACATAACTGGAAACAGGTTTAGCCATTGGTCACAATTAAAGAAGCGTAAAAACAATTGCGAAAGTGTTAATGAACTTTGGGTAATCATTGGAGTTCGTTCATGGTTTGAATTGGAGGCTATTCTTGTTATGGTTGATGGTACTGGGGCAATAAAATCATGGTTTCCATCATAGACCGTAACGGACCGATGCATTGTCTCAATCAAACGGCAATGAGCATCGGGTCCAATGACCGCACTTGCTAAATGATGGGGAACTGTCCTGCGACGAGTCTTATTGGTATGCGTCGCGTGGACAATTGTTCGAAGCTGAGAATAATTTATTCAGTATTGATTTGGAAAATTGTCTCTGACTGAACTTATTCCCGAGCATACAAACTAGTCATCTTTATTTTAGTATTTTAATAAAACTTACTTCACTTCACACTTACACTTTGATGTTTCAATAAATGTGCAATATTTAGTGCTATGGAATTCCGAACATGTAAATTCAATTCGAAACAGATCTTGTAGATAATATCGATTCGAAACACCAGAAATATATTAATCCTCTACACGCCCTCTTCTTTCAAAACAATGCCCAAACAAAGCATCTAAATTATGGTCTCGACTTAATTATTTTTAATCATTTCCTTTAAAAAATATAGCACGAGGATGGAATTCTTAGTAAAACGTAATAAATCTGTCATAGACCTTGTTAGATGTGTGCTTTGATTTTATAACGATCAAAGGAGTCTTGCTACCGAGGAATCTCTGTGTTACTGTCAACTAATTGGTTTACGTAGAGAAGCAGAAGTCAGCTAAATATGGGACTTCATAGTTTTCATACAGATTAGTATGATATTCTCGGTAGTCGAGGTTATAATTGCCATTAATATTTTTTTTTCTAAGATGAAAGATCATGTTTTAAATATTCATACTGAATGTTGTATCAAACTACCCACTTTTACTTATAAATGAGTTATACCAGTCCTTTTGAACTTTGAACGTATTATGACGCGTACGCGGTTCAGTATGCCGATAAACTTTACCAGGAAATCATTCCATATGCACACACACATAATCAGCCTATAATGTTCCCACTGCTGGGACACAGACCTCCTCTCTGTGAGAGGAAGTGGGCCGTAATCCACCACGCGGGCCCAGTGCGGGTTGGTAGATGTCACATGTCTTCGATTTTTTGTTTCTAAGGACATGCCGGTTTCCTCACGATGTTTTCCTTCACCGTTTTGAGGGCAGTGGTGATGAAATAATTTACACAAAGTAAAGCGCCTGTCCGGGTTAGAACCTACGACATACAACTCGTAAGTCGCGGCCGTTGACACTGGGCCACCACTGCTCTCCATTGACTGACATGCACTCAATCATTATAGATTTTGTATTCCTACGTTTAATAGCACTTCTTCCGTTGCAGTTATTAATATCTTTCTATGACTAAACAGTGACAATGATTAGGTATACACGTGCACCGTATGAAACACTGAACATAATTATTAAGTACTTTTAAACAAACTGGAAAGGACAGGTTTAATCGCACATAAGCCATTAATTGAAGCCACATTTCGTATTCAACACGGATATAAATTCATTTCGCGCTTACTCGTGTAATAATCCTTTTAAAATGTCCCGTCACGTACCTAGATGTGCATTCCTGACGCGAACGTCGTGTGAAATTAATAAAGTGTGTGAAAAACATTTTTGGGCACGACTGTACATGTGTGACGGTTACAAAATATTTTGGGCTGATCATAATATTATTATTATGATGTCTGCCTCGTTGGTCCCATGGTCCCATGGTCACATGCAACTGCTGAGTTCTGAGGGATGTTTCCGTCAGGAATTACATAGAAATTCCTAATGGAAACATCCAAGTACACTTTGCTCGACCTGGGGAGTAGCCAGGAGCGTGTATGTGTGCCTGGTTGATAGCAGTAAGCTCGCCCCAAAGTGCATGGGATTTAAACATAATTGGTGAATTGTACATGTAGATACTATACACCTCTGCCGGCCCCTTCGGGGAATACATATTAGGACAGGTGCTTTAAATTAATAAACGAGTAAGACTTTTTGAACCAAATGTTTTAATAAACTTCTTCTACATAGTTCGGTGCAAAAATAACAACGACAAAAAAAAAAAGTTCTCATACAAACTTCCATCCCCTATTTTATGGGGTTGGGGGATAAAAGATTCACGTTTTAGAATTTTTTTGCTGTTTGTATACTAATATTAGCTTACATACTACATTTCAGCTTTCTAGGAATTCAGGAAGTACCCTAAGAATATTGATGATCATCAGTGAGTGAGTCAGTGACGAAATCGGGGTTTATAGATATCAATCAAATCTAAAGTATAAGGGCTTATGCATTTGAAGCTTTACATGTATAATAAGTCCACTACTGACATCATATCCGGAGAATTTTGTTCATGTGGTATAATCCAAACCCAAGTTATGAGAGTTCCTGCCGGGGTCGCGGGAAGGCACTAAAGGGTCACCGAGGCCCCCGCAATACAGGCAACGGAAGGAATACGGGTGGGTTTTAGTCAGTAAGAGTCTGACACACCCTCCCGCTCCGTCCAGAGCGGGAGAAGTTATTTGATGACTTTCGACCCAAAAAAAAAAGTCTACACGAGCTTATGTCCGGTGCATGAGAAGCTCGACGCGACGTTCCACCTTATCTTATAATCTGCCCTAGATACAAGTAATACCTTAATATAAATACTGTTTAAAGAAAATGTTTTATCCATACGCTGTTGGTGTAGATACTTGTTAAATAAAAAAATACAAAAATATATTTCCAATTAAAAAAAAAAAAGTTATGAGAGTTCAAATCCCCCAGATACATACACCACAGACTAAAATATAAACCCACCAGCCAGCCAGTGAGCATAAACTGCGGCATTTATAAACTTACTATTATCCAACAATACCGGCGTGATGTCAAGTCAAGTGATGAAAATGCAGCTGATGTCTTGATGCGCTCATTGGTTGAAAGTTCTTTATTACAGCAAGTTCAGTTTATAGAGCAAGCTCTGTTACTCGCAAGTGTTAGTATTGTGATTGGAATTCAATGAATTTATGTGACTTCATCAGAGCTATAAATATGATAGATACTCGTATGTAGATCTTCTTCTGATATTATGATAAACAGTCGTGTGTAATAAATGCCGTCGTTATATTATCACCTGTACTAATGGATTTAATTCGGCGCTTGAACATTCTGGTAATCACTTGCAGAAAATTGTAGGTACCTAATTCAATTTTATGAACGAGTGAAAGTATTACTGATTTTTGGTCTCAGTATTCTGCTCTCAAAACGGTGAAGGCAAACAGTGTGAGGAAATAGGCATGTCCTAGAACCAAAAATTCGAAGACATGTGTCATTTACCAACCCGCACTGGGCCTGCATGCCTGGATGAATGACACGCATTCGGCCGGATTTTAATTATGAATATTTTAAAAATTTCGAGAAATTCTCTTAGATGGCAGGACTATCACTCGCGGAGTTCTCATTCCTGCAGCCAAATCCGTACGAGTATGTTCTCCGGGCCCGCGTGGTGGATTACGGCCTGCTCCCTCTCACCGAAAGGAGACCTGTATCCCAGCAATGGAAACATTATAGGCTGATTATGCAATCTCAGTAAGTATTAGGTATTTTTTTTTATTAAAGAAAAAATATTATGTTTTATTACCAGGGCATACTCATTAAAACGATAGATATAAATCAATCCAACTCTACGCCACATTTCAAGTAGTCAGTATCTGACCCCTCTTACAAAGAAGAAGAGGGGTTGGGTTATGCAGAGCACAGACTGTACCACCGATTTTGAGATTGAAGTTTCTCCCTCCCAAACGATCATTTTTCAGCAACGATTAAAAGTGAATGCGTTCCTTGAGAAGCATGTGTGGTGTGACTATAAATGATAGGCTGAAAAATGATGTGATAAGGCAACGGTGCGATTTAAAGATGTGGGGACAAAAATTGAAAAGAGTATCTTAGATGGTTTGGTCATGTTGAGAGGATGAATGAAAGGCGACTAACAAAAGGTATTTACAAGGCAGATGTGAGTGGAAATGCTGGGAGGGGACGCCCCAGAAAGACATATAGTGACCTCATAAATGATGTTCTTCAAAAAGGTCAGGTGCGTAGTACTCGCAACCGGCGTGCGTGTCTGACCAGATGTATGAATGTAAACGAAGCAAAAGGAGTATGTAAGGAACGTAGCAGGTGGCGTTCTATAGTTTCTGCCTACCCCCATGGGAAGAAGGCGTGAGTTTATGTATGTGTGTATGTATGAATAAAAATGATATTTACTTTTAAGGGATATACGCAGCAGTAGACACTCAAAATTAAAAAGAAGAATAACAAAACGATTATGCAAGAAAATCCACACCAACTCCTATTCAAACACATTCACACGACAATTTCTAAATCCAGTTTGGACTATCGCTTACATCAAAAGACACCGCTTGCTTATACAGGGTGTGTTGTAAATTGTTGTCCAACGTAAAGAGGTCGATACACCGTATATTCAGCTAAATAAAAAGCACAATTTGAACCATTTTTTCCCAAAGACCTCGGATTTTTTTTTTTAATTGACTTCTTTGTTTACTAATTTGGCTGTCATTTCTATAAATGACGTTATATTTTAATTTTGTTTTTGTTTATGACTGAACAATACATGTGCTAACTGCTAGCGAAATTATTAAAGCAAGGTGTAAATTAAAAAAAAATATATGTATAAACAAATATAGGCTAGAGGGGCTTGTAGCTAAGTAATAACAGCCACACGGGTCGATCGATCAGGTTAAGCTACGCTTGCCGCGGCTGGTCCGTGGATGGGTAACCATCTTTACATACCAAGACCCCTCCGTGCCTCGGAAAGCACGTTAAGTTGTTGGTCCCGGCTGTCATTTGTAGATCTTTGACAGTCGTTACGGGTCGTCAGAAGCTCGAAAGTCTGACAACCAGTCTTGCCAAGGGGTATCGTGTTACCCAGTAACTGGGTTGTGGAAGTCAGATAGGCAGTCGCTCCATGTAAAATACTGGTATTCAGCTGTATCCGGTAAGACTGGTACCGACCCCAATATAGTTGGGAAAAGGCTAGGCAGATGATGATGATGTATAAACAAATATTTTATTCTGAGACCTTTGGAAAAACGTGGTTTTAATTGCGGTTTGTAATAGATGAATATACGGTGTATCGACCCCTTAACGTTGGACCACTTTTTACGACACACCCTGTATGTTGTAGTTTTAAAGTAATAATCATTATAGTGAGGAAGGTGGGACGCTATGTAGGTGGGTAGATCTTCACTTGTCCATCTGACTGCGTGCATCAGTGCACATGACTGGGTTGCTAAGGGATCTCGCTTAGTGGGAAATGTGGTTGCTGATTTTAATGAATTAATCAGACTTTTTAGGGTTCCGTACCCCAAAAGTAAAAACGGAACCCTTATAGGATCACTCGTGTTTCTGTCTGTCTGCCCGTCTGTCACAGCGGATTTGCTTCGAATCTACTGAACCAATTACTTAGAAATTTGGTACAAATATGGATTTCTGTGACCCAAACACGGACGTGTAACGTAATTAATAATAACGTATAATTTTGAATATGCGGGGTTTTGGGCAGTTTTGGCAGTTATGGGGAGCAAATTAGCAAAATAAGAAAAAAAGTTTGGCAAACTGTACCGTGTGATATATCAAATGAAAGGGCTTATTTTGAGGGTCGAAATATTTGTTTTTAATCGTTTTATAATAAATAGTATTAAAGTTATTTAAGAAGATATATGAGAATTGACCATTCCAACCCTTATTTCCGAAACCACTCAGCCTAAAATTTTGAAAAAGTACGGAAAGTTGGTCTTTACTTATAGATAACAGGAAAACCTATATGAAGTCGATGGTGCTAAAATGACATGGTAAATCTCTCAACATTGCGTTTTTGCGTACAAACTTACATTTAGAGTTGAAATGTGTGTGAAAACATGATTTTAAACTACAATGTTGAGTTTGTGCTTGAGATAAATTATCTTGGGATAAAAAACATAGTAGATAATATATTATTCAGTGTACGGAACCCTCACCACGCAAGTTCAAGTCGCACTTATCCGGTTTTTTAATGTGGAGTTACAGTACTGACAATACCATAGGTGTGGTTAAGTTCTGTATCGCGTCTTCAAGTCTTCAAGAATCAGAAATCATCGGCGTCAAGAAGAAATAGAGACTTTGACAGTTCATTAAGGCTGTCATGTTTATGGAACCAGCAAAAGCCAAAGTCCTAAATCTGTTATGATGACTACTTTCATCTAATCAGTAGGTACCAGAAGACTAGATACAAATCTGCTATCTACATAATAAATAAGTCAGTACTTAATGTAACCTAATTCCAGATCATCTACTGATATTCTCATACGTCAAACAAATCACAGCATTTTGCTGACCTATTGCCAAATCGAGTGTTAAACTACATAATAACAGATTTGAAATAAACTATTTACCTCTGTTAATTTCTATCCCGCTCAATCACCCGCCAAGCGACAGTCTCTAAGCCCTAACTACGAAGTCAACACGCGATGCGAGCAGAAGCGACTGCGGGTCAATCCACTTTGTTTTTGCACCGTCCATAAAAACAAATTACCTACGCTTCATTTATCGATCGGAACAACCGCGTGCGACTAAGCTAATAAAGGAAGCACGCAACCTTAAAGGCTCCTACATACTGGCGCGACTAGTCGCGCGACGCGACGCGACACAAAGACACCGCGTGTCGCGCTACAAGCGGTGCCTTTGTGTCGCGACGCGTCGCGCGACAAGTCGCGCCCGTATGTAGGAGCCTTAATAGATAGACTGTACTGAAGAGTTTATGAACTCATTAAATTGAGGGTATTTATGTATCCGACTGCCCGTCATGGCTGTTCGTTTAGAAGCAACCGCTGCCGTTGAATTAATGTCAAGATAGAATAGAATAGAATATAATTCTCTTTATTCGAGTATCCAAGACTCAACAGCTGTTAGTAAAACTTATGACTATGTTAGTAAACACTGAATATACAAACAACACAACAAATTATGGTGGATCATTGCTGCAACAATCCATGAGTAATTGCACAGCAGCGACCCACATAAACACAGTCCAGGCGACTGGCAATCATGCTTAGGATACTGTTGGTGCTGCCCCACACCCTGCGCACCAGAGAAGCGCACCTTTTACGCATTGTTGTGTAAAAACCACGGATATCGAGGGATATGCCTTGGGGGCGTGGCACGCGGCGCCTCGATATTATCAAATTGGTCTTATGTTCGAACGGCGGCTGTACGCTTCATTCAGTCGCTTTGCAACTGCGTACAGTGTACTATTGATGCGTAAAAAACCAAAATGCCGAGTTTTGCAGTAATTATATGTAAAAATAGGTCAAATACCAGCAACCTGAAGACAAATGGCGTGTCCTACCACCGGTAAGTAAACAATTAAGTCACTGTTTTATATTATAAATCAATTTTTAAATGTTTTATTAACTTTCGTCCGGAGCGACACGAACTAGCCCGAACTAGCCCGAATCTTCCCGAACGCAACGAGCGTTTTGAATTTAGAGAGGTGCAATCGAGTGCGTGCGGCTGTTTTTATCGATATTCGTATTATTACAGTTGCATATTTTTTTACAGAACTCAATGGATATTCTCGTATTACATGTATAGTAAAAGAGTTAAATTAGTTATTAATTTAATGTTTTTGAACCAAATTAAGACATTTTTATTTCAATACAGTTACACGTGAAGTGTAAAAACTTAAATTAATATTACGCCGAAAGATTTTGACAAATGAACAGTTTTTAATTTATTGTACAGTATGTTATGTAATATGATAAATACATATTATATTTCAGGTCATATTATTTATTTTAGGTCAAAAATTAAATTAATTTGTGTTCGATATGCAAAAATATTCAATAATTATTAAATAATCATATCATTCAGTTGATAAAATGTGTCATGGAAAAATACATTGACATAAGACTTCACTTTATGGCAAAAAATGTGACACCAAAAATTTCAAAGCGTCAAGTGCTATCCAAATATTTACATTTTACTGGACAATAAATAATTATAATTTTATGGATTTTTATTTTCTATTTTCCTTATTTTTATTATTACAGTACCCACTGCTAAGACTCAATCCTACTCTCTATTATACGCGCTCCACACTCAATTAAACTGAATTTAAACCAAACCTGAATGTAGGTAGGCATTTTTGATTAAAATATTTTTTTTTAAGATTAAGTAATATACAGCATGATATTAAACCATAGATATCCGTATTTAACAGAGAGCGTTCCCTTTAACCGGTAATACAATATTTAAAAAATATTTCCATTTTATTTCAGTAAAAATAAACTATATTTTCGGATAGGTACTTATTTAAAAAACTACTTATTTAAAAAAGTGGCTGTGACATGCGGACGGACAGACAGACAGACATGACGAATCTATAAGGGTTCCGTTTTTTGCTATTTGGCTACGGAACCCTAAAAATATTTAAAGAAAATTAAACAAAGTTATTATAATACAAGAATGTGCTAAAATTAAATATCGATAAAAATGATCGATCATCGCTTTCGACTCCCTATTTACATGCGTGTGCATTGAATGCTCGCAAATAGCAAATGTTTACAAGTGAATGCCCCGCCCATTCTATGTATGTGTGCTATTAGAAATTGATTTAGTGTAGCTGCTTTCTTCTTAGTGTGCGTGTTCAAATTTTAAGTGTGTGTCGTAAGTACACTATTTGTTAATGTTGTAATTATTTTGGTGGGAGATAAGCGGTGGCACTAGGTCTCCTTATTAATCCGCAATGAAGGCATATCTCCGGATATCTATGGTAAAAACCATATACATGCGCATCCGCGAACATCCCCGACGCACTACAGAAGTGGGGCAGCCCCACCAGCATCCTAAACGCGTTATTATACTGAACGCGGAGAGCACTGTACGATCCCCCCCCGACCCTTGCTCGACGAAGTGCCAGCCCGCGCCGCAGCTGAGCCTGTAGTTTTAAATTCCCCGATTAATAATAATTATACTAACCAGAACCAGCCTGTCCCACCTTGCTGTCCTCCCCCCAGCGACGCCCTAAGCCGAGGTCCGTACTCCACAGGGGGTGCCCTTAGCGTGCAGTCGCTTAGTATTATAAGACATTCGCCCCTGGCTGGAGCTTTGAGTTCGCTTAAGGCAGCCACAGGAAAGTCCGGTTAAGTAGTCACGACCTCTCAAGGTCAACTACGAGATGCCATTCACAAAAAAAAAGCACTGTACGATCTTTGCGTACACCTAGCCTACAGGCTGCACGTGTAAAATGAAGTACAGTACGCTTGAAAGAGCGTGATCTTGACTGGAAGTGAGCATCGTGCAAACCTGCGAGCCAACATGTTCGCTCTAACCGACAATGCCCTCCGCTCACGTTCAACGTCAAGATAGAAGAAACATGAGAAATAACATAAGTCGATCTTGAAACACAATTTTGGTTAAAAGGGGAACCCATCAGTCATACAAAACAATGCCTGAAATTAACAACAATGAAATATACGTTAAATTGTACTACAAATCATAGAAAACCCATTACAATTTCATCTTAAAAGCTAACATCCGCTCAAGTCTCAAACGCAAAAATGCATGAATCAAGTAAACAATCGAAAGAATTAAATGCAGTAATGTCAAACTGTCAGGAAAGTAAAGGACAGGATTCATACTGTGTAATTCATATTGACATGCATATATTATTTTAGAATAGTAGAAATAAAATAGATTTAGGGTACATATAGGTCGAATTATATTAAATTAATGATAACTGTGCAATAATTCTATAAAATAGTTCGTTAAGGATTATTTGACGATTCCTGTTTGGCTGAATGTTACTTACTCATGTCAAAAAACACTGACCTCCAATAAAAAATAAGAATGAATTAGACGGATATCAAGTTGAATATTTTAATGATCAAATGAAATCATTTATTTTCTTGAATATGGGTACATGAGGTGATACAAACAACAAAAGTTCTTTAAACAATATCCTACCTAAACAGGTGTGCAAATATCTATTATAATAAAAACATATCTAACATCATTCATTTAACTATTACAAATATTAAAATTTGATTACTTATAAAATTTATTAATTATATAATTCTATTAACATTACCTAATTTAAAAAAAAAATTGTTAAGGCTCTTCCAGACTAGGGTGATATCACGGGCGCGACAGGCATATTGCTGTCTGTCGCGCCCGCGATATAGCGTTAGTCTGGACGAGCCTTTATGTGTTCACCCTAGATACAGAAACTTGAGAATTATTTCATTATTAAATATTTTATTCTAAATACAATAAATTAAGGACTATTAATAGTTTCTGTCCGTTTCAGGCATTTTCGGGCGTTCCCCGTTGTATTTAACAATTGTATTTAACGATTGTATTTCACAATTGTATTTAACAATGGTATTTAATATATTTTATAATTGTATTTAACAAAATAAGTTTGCTGAAAAAGTGAGGTCAATATATTATATTATATACCTACCTACTTTATGAGGATTGTGAGGTTGGTTTTTGATTTTGTTATCAGATAATTCTGAGGAGGATCTACAATTCGCATATTTTGATACCTACCTAACTGATCTTAGTTCCAACAATTGATCGGAAAATACAAATCGGGTAGTAAGAGTGATCCCTCTAATTATAGACCTATATCTGTGCTACCAGCATTGAGTAAAATATATGAAAAAATCATGCTAGACCAGATGCTGTCACATTTCAATTCTAATGGGATTTTACATAGTCGCCAGTTTGGTTTCACGAAAGGTAGGTCGACGACTGACGCAGGAGTAAAACTCATCAGTCACATTTTGGAATCCTGGGAGAAATCCCAGGATGCCATTGGCATTTTCTGTGACCTCTCAAAAGCGTTTGACTGCGTTGACCACAATACACTGACCTGTAAATTACACCACTACGGAATTCGTGGACAAGCTGCTGATCTTGTTCTGTCCTATCTATCAAACAGGCAGCAAAAAGTAAACGTTAACGGGGCGACGTCCTCGGGGTCTCTAGTAAAGATGGGCGTGCCCCAAGGTTCAATTCTTGGCCCTTTCCTGTTTCTAGTTTATATTAATGATTTTCCTTACATGATGGCAAACTTATCGGATATAATTCTATTCGCTGACGATACTTCTCTTATTTTTAAAATAGATAGAAAAAATCCGGATGTCTTACACGTCAATGATAGTCTGGATATTCTTTCGAAATGGTTCGCAGCTAATAATCTCTTACTTAATGCGAACAAAACAAAATTTATAAAGTTCTCACTACCAAATGTACCCCAAGTGGCTCTAAATTTAAAACTTGATGGCAAGAGACTAGATGCTATTACAGAAACTATATTTCTAGGAATTACTCTAGATTCAAAATTACAATGGGGAGCCCACATTAGAGCTCTTTCAGGTAGATTAAGTTCAGCTGCATATGCAGTAAGAAAAATTAGACAGTTGACTGATATAGCCACAGCTAGGTTAGTATACTTTGCTTATTTCCACAGTATTATGTCTTATGGCGTTCTGCTGTGGGGATCGGCAGCTGATGTAGATTCAATTTTTATCTTACAAAAGAGGGCAATCCGCGCAGTATATAGAATGGGTCCTCGTGAGTCACTTAGAAACAAATTCAAAGAAATTAATGTACTTACTCTGCCTTCTCTTTATATCTTAGAAAGTATTTTGTATGTTCGCAAGAACTTATGTCTTTTCAAAACAAGAAGTGATTTCCATAATATAAATACACGTAGTAAACATGAAATTGTGATACCCAAATTTAGATTAACAAAAACAAGCAAATCATTTGTTATCAACAGTATCCGCTTTTATAACAAGTTGCCAAAGTCAGTTACAGAACTTATCGATGGAAAGTTCAAAACCCACATCAAACGTGTCCTTATCAAAAACGCATATTACAAGATTAAAGACTACGTTGAAGACAAGGAAGTTTGGCAATAATTCCTTCTGCACATGTGGCTTCCCTGGTACACCAGAAACGGCATAACTATGGAAATATCTATTAACTGCTCCGAAATTACGATGTTTATTATTATTATTTTTTAGACATACATTTTTGACATTATATACCTACAATTTATATTTCAGACTTAATATTATTAATATTATTTTACATGGATTCTTGTGTACGTTGTGAATGTGAGAACGTTGTAGTCTTAATAGACTAGATCTTTTTTTCTTTAGACCGTTTCCTTTTCTCTTTTTTTTTTTTTGTTAAGTACTTTTCGACAGGCCTACACTGTTCTCCCATACCTAATTTGTGTAATTTGAAAACATTGTAAAAGCCAATTATTTTTAAAAGAGTAACCGTGGAGTTTCTTGCCGGCTCTTCTCCATAGGAAACGACCAATTGGAACCGTGCACCTAGCTTCTGACGTTTCATAAGTGCCCATGTAGGTTTATGTGAAATAAAAATATTTTGATTTTGATTTTTGATTTTTTTTTTATTGTTCACAGGTTCACAGGGACGCCAATGTTATATAAGAGGACAGTGTTGTCTTTAGAATCAAGTTCAAGAGACCACACATAATATTTCTTGCAAAGAATTTAGCTGATCCAGGAAGTACAGGATTAGGCAGATGTTTACACCAGTCAAATGAATTTAGGGGGCACACTGTATTGTTTTTATAAATAACACAGTAATGGACATAGAGTGGACGTATCAAAACAAAACTACTTATGAGGGCCTACAGAAGAGATCCGGGTATTAAAGAAAAACAGAGAAGCAGATGTCCATCTTCCCTCGTAAGTATTTCAAAGAGAGGTAAAATTGACGGGGGCTCGATGCTAAATAATATCAGCCGCATGGATCGAAGGATTTTTTTTTTCGTGTGGGAAATCTTCATCAACTTTTAAAATCAATAACTTCTCCCGCTCTGGGCGGAGCGGGTGTGTCAGACTCTTACTGACTAAAACCCACCCGTATTCCTTCCGTTGCCTGGTTGCGGGGGCCTCGGTGACCCTTTAGTACCTTCCCGCGACACGGATCGAAGGTTAAGCTACGCTTGCTGCGGTGGGTTCCTGATGGGTGACCATCCATTACATATCGAGACTCCTTCCGTGTTTCAGAGAGCACGTTGGGCCGTTGGTCCTAGCTGTCATTTGTAGATCTTTGACAGTCGTTACGGGTCTAAGAAGCTCCAAAGTCTGACAACCAGTTATATTACTGATTAAAACCGATTACTGATTAAAACAGATTACTGACTAAAACCCACCCGTATTCCTTCCGTTGCCTGTGTTGCCAGGGGCCTCGGTAACCCTTTAGTACTCCGGCAGGACATTCAACCCTAAGGTGGTAAACTAATTGCGAGGTCGGCTATACCGGCAAAGAGTGTTTATTAAGGAGATATTATGGCGTCATTTTAGCTAAGCAAACCGTTCAGTTTGAGCATGCCAACAAATGCTAGTTGGTTAGGTCTTAATCCTTTGTTGGACTGGAATAAGCTGGAAACGCGTAAAGGCTCGTGCAGACTGGTGCGATGCGATGGCTCGACGCGACACCGGTACAACAATTTCCATAAAGTTTTCATAGAAATGGTTCTAGCGGTGTCGCGCGCGCCGTCGCACGGTGGGCATAAGTGGTCAGTTTTGGGACAAAATTCTACTTACAGTAGAGATTTTCATCAAACTCAATGTACTTTTTTTTAATGTTCGTAAGACTTCAAGGTTTCACGTAGCACTGACAAAAAATTTAAACAGCTGCATAAAAAAACCGTATAGGGGTAGAAATCACCCCTACCAAACCACAAGCAGGCTTATTCATCTGACCCTGGGAATGGCGAATTTAGTTGCTTATTTTTCTTAAAATGATTGAATTCCATATTACGAGGGGTCTAGGCCCACTCGTGTTAAGGAATTCAATAATTTTAAGAAACAGATTCAGGTTCAGATTTTAGGTACATACCTACGGGCTAATCCGGCTACCCCTTAAAAACCACCCCTACCAAACCACAAATGAAATGAAATGAAATTGTTTATTCTGTAAATAGGATATCAGAATCACTTTTAGACGTCATATTAAAAAAAATATATATTAAAAGATAAGCTAGATGCATTTCCTATCTGACTACCCCTGAGAAGAAATGGCGAAACAAACTCAAGGGTCAAAGTCTCTTTTAAAGTTCAGACATAATCTTGGTCAGATCATGTGAGGACCATGTAGATCCATGTCTGAAATGGTCTTTTGAGGAAAGAACCACACAAATTTGAGTGGACCTGTTCAGTCAGTGCAAGCATTTGTCAGTAATCGTGTAGCTCAACTTAGAACTTAAGGAGCTCAACGACTCGACGAACAATACCAAGGAAAGGACATTTGGGTAGGCCGCATAAAGTACTTAAAATGCCAGACTATCATTAAAATTGTGAGAAAAAAAATAAATAAAAACGAACCACATAGTGCTCACATTCACAATAATTAAAGTAATATAATACTTTTCAAGGTACATAAATATTCACGTAATTTTGTTTATATTATTCACCAATGTCAATATGTCAAGCAGGCTAACCCACCGGACCCTGGGAATATAGTCGCTGTCGTAGGTAGATTTTTGTCCACCGTGCGTCGCGTCGCGCTAGTCTGCACGAGCCTTAAGGCGCTGACAAAACCCAATTCAGCAAAATAGGCTTCGCTTGAGAAAAAAAATTGCCAAATCTGTATAGTTTGTGGTAGCGGAAAAAATATATGTTAATTTTGAACATATTTCCCAGAACTTGGTTGTTACCAAAACACGTATTGATTTATTTCAAATATCAACATACGTTATACGTATTTACGTATTTAATTAATAACAAGAGCGACTTATTTGAATGCAGAACTTGGTTGTTTTTTTATTTTCGATTACTCAACTCAATTTTGAGTTAATAGATAATTACTTCATATTTTGCAATAAATTACAAGCGTTGTGTCATCGCGCTTCTCTTTCTTTTCTATGGAATTTGACAGTGACCGCGGTTTAGCAGGTTTAGGTCAGCGTCTTAAACCGTACTGAGTTTACTCCTTATGGAAACAGGCATAAGTATTCCTACGGTCTTATTTTTCATTACATAACTTATAGGTATTGGAATACCCCGAGAATGCGTTGTCTTCTATACTTGGAACAACATGCTAATCCCATGAGATCTCTGTATCTATTTAATTTTAACACGGTGCGCGGACAAAACAATGGGTCAGTGTAAAACCATTGAAAATTTTCCGATTCGCGAGATTTTAGTGTATTAACATGTCGGGACCAACGCGGACACGGACATAGATGACCGCATTTAAATGTGCATACAAAATATCGATGCGGCACAATGCGAATACCGGCCTATAACAACCAAGTTAACTTTACCACCACCAACGACACGCATCAATCTAAAATCAACCTTAGGGTAAAAGTAGGAAGACATTCCTAAATAAAAAATTATCCTTCGCGACAGCACAACTATTTTGGTAAATGTGTACAATGCTGGACAATAACAGTGACATGTACTTGAATGCAAAACAGTTTACATGTCATGCCACTTTAACATGGATACTTTGTAGGAAGTGCTGTATGCAAATGTACTATTATTCTGACATATCTTTTGTGTACAAATCCTATCGCTGCTGTGTTATTAGGCTGAGATAGAAGGACACACAAGAAATAAATTGTAAACTCCAATCAAGTGTTAACCAATCTTACCAAGGGGTATTGTGTTTGTGGAAGTGTGTTGTATTGCAATAAGTGGTTAGCTAGCGTCCTCGACTATTGATTATAATATTTTTGCCTGAGCAACCGGCAGCAAGCTCGTCATGCTCCCTTAGATGTCACTGCCTGCGGTAGCGTCGGGGGTCGGGTTGCCTCCTTCCCTCCAATATGGCGAGGGGGGTGATGGCTGATCTTTGCGTTATGCTCGTGAATGGGTGCTGCTTATGGTGACTGGTCGTCTTGCTGATCATGGTTTTAATTGTTATTAGTATTTACTTATTTTACTTCGATGGGGCTAGTTTATCATTTCTCACTTCGAGCTACAGCAATTGCCTTATGTAAGCGGACACGCCCTTTATGCCTAGAGGCTTTTATTTAGGTATTAAGTTCTATTTACGTTTTTTTTATGTTGTAATTTTTATCTGCTTGAGTACAGTTTGTTCATTGTTTTGTTGGTATACTGGCGCGTGCTAGCTAACGTATGGCAAGTGTGTAATTTAATCCAATGTTTTGTGTTTCGTAATGTTAACTACTTTGCATACGATTTGTATAGAATCAAGTTTATATAACTAAACAGAGAGATGTGCTGCTGGGGAGTTTGTTCCGCCACTTCTTCTTCCCAGCTAAAGCACTAGGAAGTGATGAAGGGCGGGCATTTTTGGGGGACTGTCTTATGTAACTTTGACGTTCGAAAAGTGCTGATTTTCAGCCTAGTTTGAATAAATGACTTTTGATTTTGATTTTCATTTTGACCCAGTAACTAGGTTGTGGAGGTCAGATAGGCAGTCGCTCCATGTAAAATACTGGTATTCAGCAGCATCCGGTTAGACTGCAAGCTGACTTAAACATAGTTGGAAACTGGCTAGGCAGATGATGATGAATCAAGTGTTATACTGGATTGTAACCGTAACATTTATTTATTTAAGGTGCTGACAAGAACCAATTGACCAAAGTAGGCTTCTCTTAAGAAAAAAAATTAGCAAATTTGTATAGTTTTTGGCAGCGGAAAAAATATATATTAATTTTGACCATATTTCCCAGAACTTGGTTGTTACCAAAACACGTATTGAAAAAAAATCTCGATACAAACTAACGTTAAACTAACCTCTTACCTTGAGTTCTAATCTAAAATATCTGTATTAAATATCAACATACGTTACGTATTTAATTAAAAACAAAAACATCTTATTTGAATGCAGAACTTGGTTGTTTTTATTTTCGATTACTCAACTCAATTTTGAGTAAATTGATAATTGCTTCATATTTTGCAATAATTTACAAGCGTTGTGTCATCGCGCTTCTCTTTATTTTCTTTGCAAACTAACGGTGACCGCGGTTTAAGTGTTGTCAGCATCTTAATACTTTAAGCAAAAAATGTACAGAGGCGGACTTAATGGCGTAGGCATTTTCTACCAGTCAACCGTTGGGTGATGCAGAGACAAACAGTGGTAGGTGTAATATTAAGCTCATCTAGTTTTTTTTTCTAAATATGATTAACGTGTAAAAGTGTTTGTAGAAACCTACTTACAGAAAATAAAATCATTTCATTTCATTTCATTTCAAGATGGTGGTAATATTGTAGCAGTATTTTGTTTAGTTACTATTTTTACAGCATGTAGTCTGTAGTTATCTGCGGCCATTAGTTAAGAGTTTGGATGAAACTTAAAAGTATACGGCTAACAAGCCGTACCTAAATGCTGGTCTATAACACAACTTGTTTCAATACAAATTTTCACAAACGCACAAAACAATTAGAAACAAAGAAAAATTGTTAATTCCTAACAAACAAAACGCACATTACAAAAAAAAATGCATAAAATACACACATACAATTAACAAAAGAACCGATGTCGAAAACAGATAGCGCTTTTAATTTATACATTATATGCTTTGTACAAACCAACTTCTATTAAAGTAGCTATTAGAGAAACAAACAAGGAACACCCTCACGATAAAATAATTATCGCTTTTATCCGGACCGACCCGAACTTAAACGAAGGCAAACAAAGTATACGAATCCTCTCTCAAAGAAACCGACCTTTCGTAAAAAAAAACTAATCTAAAATCGGCCTATAAAATGATGTCAGCAAAATGGCCGCAAACCAAAAATGTTTCACGTTATTTAGACAACAATAGCGTGACGGATTTAAAACAAACTTTTGGACTAATGACGATTCCTTTGCCCTATTTTAAGAAAGGAACGCCTTAAAAAAATCGCCTCTTACACCTGTGCCCCACCTGCCTTACTGACCGAATATTAAAAAGTAAAAAATACATAAATTCGGATCTCGTCCTTGCCAACAATAGAGTTATGTTTTTCGGGTTCCGTACCCAAAGGGTAAAACGGGACCCTATTACTAAGACTACGCTGTCCGTCTGTCTGTCTGTCTGTCCGTCTGTCAACAGGCTGTATCTCATGAACCGTGATAGTTAGACAGTTGAAATTTCACAGATGATGTATTTCTGGTGCCGCTGTATGAACAAATACTAAAAAACAGAATAAAATAAATATTTAAGGGGGCACCCATACAATGGACTTGATTTTTCTTTTTTGCTGTTTTTATAGATAATGGTACGGAACCCTTCGTGCGCGAGTCCGTCTCGCACTTGGCCGGGTTTTTTTGTTATCATATATGTGTAACAAGCAGTGATGACGTAGTGATAACGGCTGCGACTTGCGAGTTGTAGGTTCGAACCCTGGCAGGCGCTTTACTTTGCGTAGATTATGTCATCAATGGTGATAACATCATCGTGAGGAAACCGGCATGTTCCTAGAACCAAAAAAATTAAGACATGTGACATCTACCAACCCGCACTGGGCCTGCGTGGTCAATTACGGCCCACTCCCTCTTACAGAGAGAAAGCCTGTGTATAATGTTCCCAGCAGTGGGAACATTATATAGTCTGATTATTCTATACTTATGCTAAATATGTTACATCGTGTATTAGATGTGTACTAAGCAACTCTTAACTTCTAATATTGTCATTTCATTCATTAGCTGAATTATATCTTCTTGTATAATATAATTTCTTATCGAAAACAACTTAAAACAATATTAAAATAAACTTAACGTATTCTGTTTTAATTTTAATTATGAAATTAGTCATTAATATTAAAAGAGAGCCTGAACTCTGAGCACCAGATGTTACTCTAAAGATTTAGTACTTTCTTATTAGAACTGAGTACCTATTATTTTCAGATTACCCCTCGGTATGTTTTTTTTTTTTTTTATTTTTCTTTATTCTGTTAGTATTTACGTCCAATTTAATGTAAATACATAAACTACATTTAAAATTAATAACTAAGAAATTACTATGCATTTAAATTGTCGGATTTTCTCGTCCTGTTATTAGTTATAAAATAAATAAGGGATCATTATTCCTATAATAAGCAGTTGAGGGTTAATTAAGGCGCATTCAGACGGTTCGGCCCCGAGGTATCATTTGCTATTGTGATGAGCTCATTGGCTCCTTCGGGGTTCGTTTTGTTGTTCCGTTTTAATAGCAAAAATGATAAATGTGTCTATCGGGAGAAGGAGCCGATGGTTAATATTTTATTGTGATACTTAAAAAAAGATTTTTCGGCTCCATTAAGTGGAACAGTTGTTCGATAGCGTATATTCGTTAATCAATTCGGTGAAAGAGGATAATATTGTGATTCTAAATACGCACATATCGCTTGAGAATTTATTACATTTTTTTTCCGTACCTCAAAAGGAAAAATTGTAACCCTTGTAGGATCACTCGCGTGTCTCTATGTCTGTCCTTCTGTTACAACCGATTTGCTCCGAATCTACTGGACCGAATAAGTTGAAATTCGGTACACATATGACGCAAACATGGACGCGTATCGTAAATAAATGAATTTTTGTTATGAGAGTCACTTTAAGTGGTTAAAATAGAAAAAAAAAAGTTTTGCAAACTGTACCGAGTGACATATCAAATGAAAGGGCTTATTGTTTTTTTATAACTCTAAAAGAAACAGTTTTAAAGTTATTTAAGTAGATATGCGAAAATTTACCATTTCCGTATCTCCGAAACTACCAAGCCTAAAATAATAAAAAAATGCAAAAAATTGTTCTTTACTTATACATTAGGTACAGGAAAATGTATAAGAAGTCTATGGTGTTAAAATAACATGGTACATTTCTCAATATTGTGCGTACAAACTTACATTTGCAGTTGGAATGTATGAGGGAACATGTTTTTCAACTACAATGTTAAAGTTTGTTCTAAGTAAAGAAATGTTATTTTATCGAATGGTCATTGGTCAGTTGGAAGATTTCCTTGGCATCTTATCAGAAATTTTATTGTGTAATCTTCGCTTGTAAACAAGATATAAAAAAAAATCGTTAAGTTAAGTTTTAAGGCTTCTACATACTGGCGCGACATGTAGCGCGACGCGACGCGACACAAAGACACCGCGTGTAGCGCTACAAGCGGTGCCTTTGTGTCGCGACGCGTCGCGCAACAAGTATGTAGGAGCCTTTAGAATATAAATGCAACATGACATAAAAATATTTGATATAATGAACCTCTACAATGATATTAATATCTCATATACCATAGAAGGCAACACAATAAACGGAAGGATCCCATCTGTACCCATTATTGAACCAAACAAAGTCGAATACCAATAATTCGTAACCACGGAGGTATTAATTAGACACCTACGTCAGGTACGACTGTACCGCCAAGGAATAGCGCGCGTTCAACTAAAACAATATGGCAGAAACCCACTAATTAAACTGTAGAACAAAGAAACAAAACACAGTCCTTCATAAAACCTTTTAGAACCCCCACGACGCCATGTTTTAAGCCGGTCAGAATAGGCAGCATAAAAAAGCCATACCCACGTAAGTATCATTCGGCGTGCGATCGACTATGGGCTGCTTAGTGTGATCTTACAAAAAGTGCAACCCTTTAATGGGAAGTCATGGTTTAAACGTCTCAAACCCGACACACTTTCCACTTTAAACTTAAGTAAGCTCTTACCGTGGATGATACGGCTACCTCCTTGTTTAAACCGCTTTTGTAGCACCGCAACACTCTTTTGTTATTCACCGAGCCGGTTTAATCCTCCTTTGGACTTTTATAAAAAATCGCCGCAAAGAAAATTTGTTTGGATATAAGTTGCTGAAGACGTAATTTGCTTGTAACAAAAGAAAATGGCCACTGTTCGCGGTTTTAATCCTTTGAGAGCAGTATTTAACTCGATAATGTTTTTTTTTTCTCTTTTATCTCAAAATTAACAATGGTTCGCAATTAGTTTGCTGCCGGACTGGGCCTTATTCCATGTTATTCAAATGTGATAAAATAAAAACTGGCCAAGTCCGTGTCGAACCACGCACGGGTTCCGTAGTTGGGAAATTAATCTCAAAAACAAACATAGCATTGTGGTTGCAAAACATTTTATTTATTTATTTATCACAAACACACACACAAACATGTTCTCCCATACATCGATATACGTCACGGTCAACGTCTGCAACTGCAATTGTGCTGGTCGACTATTACTTGTTAACTTGTAAAGCCTACTGAGCTGTAATAGTTTTCTTTTTAATTTCGTTATTTATACTACTGCCATGATTTTTTTCACATATTGAAAACCACCATACCAGCAGGACACTTGACTCTTACAAAACTTAGCAGTTGCGGACGGTGAGCAATGGGTAGCTCGCCGTCCGATAAAGACCAGGCCCGGGTCGATGGCGCGTTGTGTTCCACACGCGGTTCAAAGAGATGTCAGCACAAGTGTAGGGGTCCGCTAGGTCTGATGCCTGCCGGGGTCGCGGGAAAGTAAAAAAAGGGGGTACTCTTGACTCTAACAAAAATTAGCACTTTATAGCTTTATTATTAGCAATTTATTATTAAGCAAACGGATCTCTGAATCGAAAAATGGTTTTCACAGACCCGCAATATTTTCCAACTATACGAGTGAAAAAAATAATATTATCCCCACTTTACGTGCAAGGCAGGTACCCCACAAATTAGTTTTTTCCAATTATATGATGCCTATGCCAAATTACAGCTTTCTACTACTAAGAGTCTCTGAGCTCCTTCTGCGAAGCAGTAATGCTCGCGAAGGAGGAGGCGGGACGGTTGAGGGAAAGGCAAGTTTCGCGCCCTCTCGCCCCTAGCCGCCGCAGGAGACGCCCAGGGCGTCGGGAATCCCGGGCGGATTTCCGGCCACCGTAGGCGCGGGCTTGCGGACGGTGAGCAATGGGTAGCTCACCGTCCGGTAAGGACCAGGCCCGGGTCGACGGCGCGTTGTATTCCACGCGCGCCTCAAAGAGATGTCGTCAGCACATAGTAGGGGTCCACTAGGGCCGAGGCCCCCGCAACACAGGCAACAAGAAGGAATACGGGTGGATTTTAGTCAGTAAGAGTCTGACACACCCTCCCGCTCCGCCCAGAGCGGGAGAAGTTATTTGATGATTTCCCACCATAAAAAAAAAAAAAAAAGAGTCTCTGAGCTAACCTGGGGACAGACAGACAGACAGACCGATAGACGGACAAGGCGAAACTATAAGGGTTCCTTGTTGACTACGCAACCCTAAAAAAGAGTGTAGGAATATAAAAATAATGAGAGAAAAATGTTACGATGACTATGGCAGACTTGGGTGTGATCAAATGTACGACCAGTGAACTAATTCTTAATTGGCGTCGAGACCCTCGGTCCGTGGGGCCCCAGTGCGCATAAGTTATTTGCGGAAATCGCGAAACTTCTAGTTGATGTAACTGGTGACCGAAAAGCTGGCGGCGTTCTCGCGCAACGCATCAGCATTGCAATTCAGCGAGGAAATGCCGCCAGCATCCTCGGTACAATGCCCCGAGGGCCTTTTTTAGGCTTAACTTAGTTTTAATATAATTTAGTTAATGTTAATAACTATCTTGTAATTCTTAATATTTTTTAGGCTGTTATTTTTACAGGAAGCCAAATTATCATTTAATATGTCACTCCCTTCCTGGCAAGGTGAAGTTGAACATCTTATTCATTTGGTAATTAGGTAAGCTCGGCACAATATCAAGGAAATGGAAGGGTTAGTAATCTCCAATCAGTCATGTCAATCTTAATGAAATATATTAAAATGCTTTATTGTTCAAGCAGAAACTTCCTCACATCTGACCTTATTTTTAAATTACACAATGGTCTGAATCCACATGTCCGTTTTTTGTCCCGTCAACTGAGTTAAGATTCAAACCGGCCGACAACGAAAGGGTTGGTTCTACTTTTTTCGAGGCGAACCAAAACTATCGTTTCATCGCTTTTTACTATTCTTGTTTTGTTTACTTATCTATGACATCGAAATGTTATTTACATAACTCGTTCTCCTATACGATTTTTTGTTAGATAAACACATCGGATGGAAGTAATCTTTGATGTTAGAAAAGTACTGAGCAAGATATGATTTGAGACGAACAAAAGGTATTGTTCTATGATCAGTGTCTCTGTGTGTTTTGAAATTGTCAACACAAGACCTATAAATATAGCATCTAAAATAAATGTATAGGTATCCTTAACGAACAAGGATCACTGCGGCAAAGCTCCTACGGTCGGTGCCCGAAGTGAGCCTGCGTGCCGCAAAGCCGAAAACACCGGTGTTCATCTCCCGCCTACACTACACCACTAAGGCGGAGGACATCGTGGAGTACGTGCGCCAAAAGACGAGGTACACGCAGAGTGCAGTTACTGGAATCGCACCGGAACGTCAACTTCAAGGCGTTCCACAGTGGAACGAATGTATGGGAGCGGTTGGACGTAGACATGTCCGAAAAATAAGAGTAAAATTATGACAAACTAATGATGCCATCTTATTCGATTACTTAATGCCTTCATAAATTGTGGTGATGAATTTCTTCATAACTCCCATATTTCGGGAGTAATTTGAGAAAATGTGAAATTTTACTATGAAAATGAGTGTATCGAGCTCTCTCCCTCCTGATTCCGGGCTTGTTTCAAGTAGCGGTCTCTAATATCGTAATGCTATTACTAAGAGCTATATTTAATACTAAGACACATAGTGCGCCAAATGTGCACTTTCTGGGATAAAAGGAAATGAAAATTTAAAAAAAAAAACGTTTTTTCCCCATTTGTATTTACTTTAAACCGCAGACAGACTTATTAAGAGGTCTATAAATATATTATATATATACAGAAATATATATTAACAAAAATATTCACAAGAACTGATGAGAGTATGACTTTTAAGTAAGTTGATAATAAATTACCTAGTTTCATTAAAAGTACAATAAATAATTAAGATGTAAGCTCTAATTTACTAAGTTACACATTTTAAAACAATAACATCATTTAATTATCTTCGTCATCATCATCATCATCAATTAATTCAAATTCAGAATCGATGTCCGCTAAATCATTTATGTTAACAAATTCGATATCACTTTTCTCAGAATCCGTAAGCTCATAAAATTCCTTAAAAGAAGATTTTTTTACAAACTTATTTCCTTTTGGACGGATACTTGTAACAAGTGGATCAGAAGACAGTAAAAGATTGTGCATAATATCTTCATTGCATGAGATACTGCTATGCTTTCGAGAATGCCCCTCTCTATATTTTCTAAAATCTTTATTTCTAGCCTCAGATGCCTCTTCGGATAGAAAACCAATGGGCACAATTGACATGTTCTGAACTATGTCTGGCCCATGCATTAAAATTTTATGAAGTGAAGAAGGCATATAATACCATGGGTATAACTCCACGTAAAGCTTAGCAGTATCAAAGCAGAACTCTCGGAATTTAGTTACGTTGATCTTCTCTCCTGATGAAATACACTGCAAGATCACACAGATTTTTCTTAAAAGCATAGCATCTATTCCGGTCAGTTCAGCAGATTTAGTGTAGTTTTCAAAAAATCTCCTTGCCGAGTTGCCATTGTTGGTGGATCCACTGCCTTGTTTCACAACATCGAGAAGTAAGCCCGTTTCTCTTCTTACAGCCTCTTGAACTCTTTTCTTCCTGTCATCAACTTGCCTTTTTGCTATATCACCCCTTACTTGCCATGATTTTATGTCTAATTTGTAGGAAATGTGTAATAAGCATTCCATTGAGCGAATCCAAGCGTGAAGGGTGCTTAAGCTATATTTATACATGTCCTCGTTTGCGTGTTTATCTTTGATTAACTCTAAATTATTCATTTCTTTAGGACAAGCCTTGCATATGTCACACACTGAAGCTGCTGTATTGGATATAATGGAATGAATTTTACCATCAATCATTGTCAACAGCAGTTGGTGTTTGACACTAATTCCATCAGTGATGGTGGATGGAGTTAAGGCTTCAATCTCTGCTTCGATTTCAGCCATCTCTCTCTGCACATTTTCTTTGGTTT
Source organism: Atethmia centrago (assembly GCA_905333075.3). Lineage (NCBI taxonomy): Eukaryota > Metazoa > Arthropoda > Insecta > Lepidoptera > Noctuidae > Atethmia > Atethmia centrago. The sequence goes on from HG995382.1 coordinate 11,873,589, forward strand.
CCTTTATAAACTTAAACAATATTGGCCGGCAAAATGAAGTGGAAGATGGTCGCTCGTTTTCCCAAATTGTTACACCTTTTGAGACGAGCCGCAGTGGTACAAGACTAATCATAAAATTACTAGCAAGATCGATTTGCTCATCTTCACTCGTCCTTTGATGATAAATGCTTTGGCTAGATGATCCGTCAAAACCCCATTTGCTGGTCAATACGAGCTGTTGATTGGGATCAACAGGGGTTTCTAACGACCTAATAAGTCTTCTTGAGGTTAAATCCATCAAGGCTTGTAATTTGATTTTTGCAGAGCTCTCTGTAACTGTGAGATCTTCTTTGGCCGGATAGCACTTAATTTTTTCTTTAACCAACATGTAGTAACTCGGGTATTGAAGAGCTCCTTCTTGAGTGTTGAAATCCCGAAGAGTGTTATAGCGCCATTTCGATAAGTTCATCGATACATAAAGAGCCAATGCCTTCAAAGGGGATATTTCCCGTACCTGAATTGATTTACCTTCAATGAAGGCTTTGATTTTTGAGGCCTCTTCTGGATTCTCCGTCAAGTATTTCATAACATAAGCTGTATCGCTTTGTCCTGCCTTTTGAAGCGCCCTTTCGGCCGAAAACATAATTTCAGCGCTGCTACTGCTGCATGAAAGACTATCTTCAGTGCGTCTTCTTTTTTGCCGGTTACTAAGGTCCTCAAAAGATTTACGAGGACTAGGATGTGTACAAGTTGAAGCATCAGATTTAGCAGGAGAAATTATGGGCTCGATGACGTCACTTATATTTTCTGTAGAAGGTTCCATATTTTCATTCTGTAATTCCGGCCATTGAATTGCAGCCTATAGCCAAATCTCATGTTTCTTCCGAAACTTATCTGTGCTTCTTCCAGACTGTGTCCATTTTGCATAAATGCGGTAGCAAAATCGACGACACCAGTCTTTTAAACTTGTTTCAGCACTTTCACATAACTGAACACAACTGTTATCTTTTAAAACACTGAACAAATAGTTAAAGTCGCGTAAATCTTTATGTGCGCGTGCGCATAAAGCAACGTGAATATCAAGATTTGTATTAAAATTTGGAAAATACATTGCGAGATTAGCTTGGATACAACGAGGTGTAAATCAACACTGATTTTAAAGTTACTAATAGTGACCTATTTATATAAAATCCAGGTATCCCAGGTATCCTTTGTTAAATATTGCAAGGTAATTAGTTATTGTGATAATTAGTAAATGATGCATGCTAAATTAGTGTATTAAGAGCCATTTAGTAATTAAATAATAGCAATGTTCTTATCAGTAATCATTAGTGCATCAGTTTTATATGTAAACCTTAAGTCCCTAATTATATATCCTAATTAGCTTATATCTTCTCTAATTGGCTGCTCAGAAATGTTATTGTAATAAGGTAAACCTTTAGAAAAACGGTTTTAATCAACAAAATAAACAAAAAATAAAAAAATTGTGTTATAAAATAAACATCACTCTTTATCCCAGAAAGTGCACATTTGGCGCACTATGTGTCTTAGTATTAAATATAGCTCTTAGTATTAGCATTATGATATTAGAGACCGCTACTTGAAACAAGCCCGGAATCAGGAGGGAGAGAGCTCGATACACTCATTTTCATAGTAAAATTTCACATTTTCTCAAATTACTCCCGAAATATGGGAGTTATGAAGAAATTTATCACCACAAGTTATGAAGGCATTAAGTAATCGAATAAGATGGCATCATTAGTTTGGCATAATTTTACTCTTTTTTTTCGGACATGTCTACGTCCAACCGCTCCCATACATTCGTTCCACTGTGCGTTCCTCATGTGTGTGCCGAACTGTTATTTGCCCCTCGTCATGGAAGAAGACTTTTGGCCGCAGAACGTGGTGTTCCACAAGTGACAAGTTCCACAGGACAGCACAAAGTCTAGCTAGTGCAAAGTGAAGTGCTACTAATATAGTATATTAACCCAAGTTTTGTTTATTAAAATATGTATGTTTAGGTTGTCTATGGGCCTGTGTCGCCTGAAATAAATAGTATTTTTATTTATTATTATTAAATAAATAAATAAACAGACAGGGGGGCGATTGGAGCTGGATTCTTAGCGTAGATGTATGTAGCAGGCGAGAAGAAACGTCTGAAGTTCATTATGGATTTTTAGGTTATATTTGAACTTGACAAAATCTATAAAACGAAACGTTGGACAGTTTCTAAGCACTTGTTGTCCATACGATGTCCGATGCTCAAGAGAGCTTAGAGAGCTTCTCCACGCCGCTGTAGCGCCCTCGTCGACTCGCACGAACGTCAGGCTAGACTCTGTCGAACCGCGCCAACTTCACACTTGCTTTTCGTTGTCAATTGACATCCCGTACTTATGACCCTTCCGATATATTGTATAATACCCTCAATTAAATGCTAGTAGGTACATGTACTGTACCGAATTTAAAAATAATTAATACTACATAGTTCTCAGCGACTAATAATTCCCATACAGAAGTTTCATATTGTGTGCGAACCGCGACCTCTTTAGAACCCAACACCGAGCCATATCGCTTTACAGACTTTTTTTCGTATCAAGCAAAACCTTCGCGATCGTTGTCCGCTCGCTCGAATTATATAGCAAAGAGCAATCGTTCATTCAAGAGTGTATTGAATAGTCGTTAAGAGAGCAATGGGCGTGGGTCACAATGCGGTCCGTCGCGATATTCTCTGCTCATATCGGGGACCGCGCTCGACAATTTCAGATCACTCGCATTCGAAAATGCATGTAATATAAATCTTTCCGGTGAAGCACGAACAAGTCGACCACACCCACTCGGCCCGCGGACTCGAATAAGAATATTAAATTCCACCGCTACGAAGTCTTTATTTAAAAATGAAACCAACAACTTTAGCTTGTATTCCGATGCGCGTAAGCACACTTTACATCACTTTAAACCCCCTCACATTTCGTCTGAATGGGTATTAATAATTTTAATGCAGGTTCTCTCATTGTGCCTTTAAGCCTTTTTTTCGCGACGTCCATCAATAATATTCGGACATCTGAATGTCTGTTTTAAAGACTATATTGAACAGTCTGTGAAATTATCTCGAATTGCATCTGCATTAAAGTGTTTTCGCATAAATTAGTCACGGGTTTTATTAATGGGCCTTTTTGTTTATTGGATGTTAATACGGGTAATACGATGAAGGATTTTTCTTTACAAAACATTATAATAAAGAGGATTAGTGACTGATGTGATGACTTGGGCGTTTATTTTATTGGCAATAAATATTTGGTTTCAATTTGCATTAAAATGTCGTACCGGTTTCTCTAACTGCTTCTGCTACAACATGATGCTTGCTACTTCACAACTTCTGTTTTTCTACAAACCAACCTGATCATAGAAGAGGATGTTAATGCTTAAGGGTCGGGTAATCGCCGTTGACCTTGGCCAAACAAATACGTTTCACGCTCACGCCGCGCGATCGCCACCGTTTGGTTCCATAGGGAATATTTATTTTTAGTAACGAAAATATATATATTTGAAGAAATCACAGATAGAATTATAGATAATAAAATAGTCTGTTCATACAAACAAAAAAACATGAAAATATCTTAACCAGTTTGAAAGTAATATCGTTTTTATGCTTTGGTTAGACATTACTTCCTGAATTCATTTCATAAACTATTTTACTACACTACTTAAATATTCATATATATATAATTGATGTGTATGCGTTCTAGTTTAACATATATTTTTTGCAAAACTTACTTGCATTATATGAAGGTGTAAAAACAGATTTAAAAGTTACTAAAATCATATATCTGCGCCTTAACATTGTAACTTTCTCAACTCCTACAATGTGCATCCTTAAGTTCACGTAGTGACCTTTAGTAGCTTTCACGAATACGAGTACCTACTCATCCGATGCTTCCTTTGGGCATGTCATGCAACAATAATTCATTCTTGCTTCCTTGTTAGTACCTACCTATCCGGAAATTATAGATCCAGGTGCACAATTTAATAATTTTCAACGTATTGTGTTAATTTTAGTGGGTTCGTGAATGACCTTCCATTACATATTGAGACCCCTCCGTGCGTCAGGTGCGTAGTACTCTCAACCGGCGTGCGTGTATGACCTGAGGCCTTAGTGTGAGTTTTTTTGACTCACGTTCGAACGCGTTCGAACGTGAGTCAAAAAAACTCACACTAAGGCCTCAGATGTATGAACGTAAACTAAGCAAAAGGAGTATGTAAGGAGCGTAGCAGGTGGCGTTCTATAGTTTCTGCCTACCCCCATGGGAAGAAGGCGTATGTTTATAGTAGTAGTATAGTTATCCTGCATACATTTGTATATAGAACTAAGTACTTCTGAATTTTCGATCAGTTGCCTTTTGCAATTGATCCGAACGAACCCGACGACTGACGAAACATGAAGTTTGCCGAGAAACATTAACCTTTTGACCGCCACAGTCATGTATAGACGACAGACCTAAATGTGCCCAGCACGCCACGGTCACGACTACATGACAAATTTTAGGGAATAAATCGTAGCTTGGCGCCGAGGGCACGTTTTTACTTTTTGACGTGGCGGTCAATAGTTTAAGAAGGTAGAAGTTACTGTATATTGTTCTCATTACAAGTTATCAGTTCCACGCTAGTTCCACGCATTAATTCAATATCTCCCTGCACATCCTTTTGTAAACGTCCCGACAGTCGCTCGAAACAAAGTTAATATCGTCCAACCGAATGTATTATTAGATAATTTAATAACAGCAACAAAGGAAGCGAGCCGTCACAGTGATGCGTCGTATCAAATCGTGCTGACGTTCCAAGTTCAAATGATATCGCTGCATACGTGACCTTAGTACTACGGGATCTCGAAGGTTACTCGCTTTGAGAGTCGTACTTGACGTACGGGTCTGCTTTGAAGTTATACATCGGATGGACAGAAGTCAAGTGTTACGTAATTGGTTTTGATGAAAATATTTGGAATTTTTTGGTATGTTTTGGTAGTTAAAGCGCCTATAAATTCCCAAGAGGCACCAAGAAATCTTTAGAAAATGGTCAGAGTTACTATTAAAGGAGAAAGATAAGTAGGTAATTGTGTAAGTGCTAACAGTCCAACCAATTCTAATTAAGAAGCTGAAGTACTTTAGCCACAGATTACTAGATGAGTTTGGTTAAACTACTCAACACGTACAGTGACGAGCCTACCTTACACTTATAATTCAATATCGATTTTCTCCTAGTAAAGTAAAGTAGATATTATAAAAACAAATACTATTATGAAATAGACCTTTTCTCAAAGTTACAATTTTTATTTCACGCGAATAACGTTTATGAATCGTGACTGTACCTAGGTATCATGTTTAAGATTTTCTGTGGAGCTATTTTGACGATTCTCCAAATACAAAAGCCAATTTTCGCACATTCTATATCTTGTTCAATAGTAACGGACAAAACAAAGAAATTGCACTAGAGCACAAAACTTAATTAAATAATACACGTCACTGAACGCCCACAAGTAAAACGAAGTAACTGACATTCGACAATTGATTCTCACTGTAAACTGCAACATCACAACAGATAATGATGGGTAAGTTTCTAAAAATAAATAATGGTGTCAAAAGTTGTTGTACACACAGTTTTGTTGTACCTAATGCAGTGGGAACTTGAAAATTGGATTAGATTCGTTTTTGCTGGTCTTCACAAAATTGGGTGAATTTAACGTATTTTGGTATCTGCATTTGCACTTTAAGGGGTGCTAAACATTTTTGGTTTTTGTGTATATATGTCGCAGCCATCTGGTTAAATCAGCCACCTAATTAGACGCATAGGCCGTTAATTAAACGCCGGCACCGACGTCGCAGCCAACTAGCTTAATTAGCCGTTTAGTTAACAGCCTCACCGTTAGAAGTAGCGCTCGCCGGCCGCTGCCGCGGCACCGCTCGCTTCGCTCGCTCGGCTCGCGCGCTGTTGGTCACAGTTCTAATCTAACCTAACCCATTTGATGGGAGTGCCCTGGTTTAGTTACTTACACTTCGGCGCGCGTGGTTGGTCAATGTTATAGTTGTCCTTCAGCTATTTAATTGGGTGCCGGCGTTTAATGAACGTCCTAGGCGTCCAATTAGCTGGCTAATTTAACCAGATGGCTGCGACAGAGTTAGGATGTTAACTAAACGGCTAAATGAGCTAGTTGGCTGCGACACATTTTCACTATAACCAGTTCAGGCAAATAAATAATGTTGGCTAAAACCGGTGTGTATATTTCGCAAGTTACAAAATATTCATTAAAATTAGCGACACTGTAGACACCGCGTTTATGTTAACAATTATATTACCTTTGCATGATAACTTTTAAGGGTGTGACTAATTGGATTATTTACATTACTCGTAATTGATTTAGAATTAAAATTGATTTGTTAGTTAATTGCTTTCTCTTACCATCATGGTTTTAAATGTCAGCTTATCAAGAATATTTTTGCACAGATTAAATTAACCTTGACCAATTATGGATGTTAATATTTGTTGAAATTCTCTGATAACTAACAGTCGCGACCAAAAGCATGTTTTTTCTTATAAAATACTTTATATAGAAGTTTCCTCAATTCTGTCTGAAATTTTTACTGACAAAAAGATAGCTGAATACCTAGGTTTCAAAAGTCGTGAGGTTTTAAGAAAGTGGAGTTGCTAAGTTTTTGCTTGGATAAGAAAAATAACAAACTGCCAATAAATCTTTTTTATTACGATTTTGGAGTTCTATTTTAGTTTCACTGCCTCGTAGGTCTATTGGTCGCAAGCGCTACAGCTGAGCATGAGGTCCTGGGTTCGATTCCCGGGTCGGGCAGTGTTATTGGGTTTTTTATCTGGAATTTCTTAGTAGCAGTCCGGAGTCTGGATTCGTGCCCGGTTGATGGCAATAGGCTCGCCCCCTATTACAGGGGACTTAAAGATATAACTGGCGAAATGTGGGTGTACTACAGGTACACCTCCGACCAATGTTATGTTATGTGTTGTGTTATTTTACTTTAACAGATTGGTGCAGGTATTAAAAACTTGTCAAAGTATAATACAAACATTTTAAGTTGACAGCAAAGCTTTACAAGCATTTAATTGATTTATTAAATCACTGAAACCGAGCTACACCAGTTTCTAACATTATTTTTTTAATTAATTGTATTTGCGTTTCGTAGAGACACTCCTCCATTCCATCCGTGGGTACCGTAAAAAGTTACTATTGCTCGTTTCACTAACACTAGGTGACACCTAAACAAGTGTCAAAATAAATGCACGCTGTTGGAACATTTGGCACAAGTCGAGCATTGAAAATCCAACAGCCTGCTGTTATATTACTGAAAACGAGCATTACGATAAAATAAACTTAAAATCAGAGCAGTGGTGGCCCAGTGGTAACGGCTTACGAGTTTTAGGTCGTAGGTTCGAACCCGGACAGGCGCTTTACTTTGTGTAAATAATTTCATCACCACTGCTCTCAAAACGGTGAAGGAAAACATCGTGAGGAAACCGGCATGTCCTAGAACCAAAAGTTCGAAGACATGTGACATCTACCAACCCGCACTGGGCCCGCGTGGTGGATTGCGGCCCACTCCCTCTCACAGAGACGAGGCCTGTGTCCCAGAAGTGGGAACATTATAGGCTGATTATGTAAACTTAAAATGTGGAGCAGCGCTTTTGCTTAGTTGTGGCCACAGCTCATTTGTCAATTTCAGCGTTAGGTATAACTTCGATCGTTTTTAATTGCGAAACCAATATTTAACAGACTATATGCTGACATGACGTAATGAACAAACATACAAAAGAAGCTTGTTAGCACTGAAACTCCGTACAAGTATATAGTCCGAGCTTCACTTCCCAGTTCTATAAATGGATCACACATTATACTCATTCCTTCTACGTCCGCACGCGTACTCTTTAGTTGTGTATTCCAACTCAAGTTTATTTCGGACTGCTCTTTCATTACAATTACTTATAGTTACAACAGGCCGTGAAGCATAATCAGCCTATTATGTTCCTACTGCTGGGACACAAGTCTCCTATCTGTGAATAGAGTGGGCCATTGATTTCCAATTTTTTGGTTCTTGCACATGCTGGGTCCTTCACCGTTTTGAGACCAGTAGTGATGAAATAATTTACACAAAGTAAAGTGCCTGCCACTGGGCCACCGCTTCTCTTCACTGGGCCACCACTGCTCTTCATTGAGCCACCACTGCTCTTCACTGGGCCACCAATGCCCTTCACTGGGCCACCACTGCTTCTCACTGGGCCACAACTGCTTTTTACTGCTCTTCACTAAGCCACCACTGCTCTTCACTAGGCCACTACTGCTCTTCTTACAGACCGTATGCTCGATGGGATTTCCCATCGGCAATAATAAAAAAAAATCCATACAAACTGTCATCCCCTATTGAACCCCGGTACAGGGGAAATGTTTAAAAATCCTTTCAATGTGCTCACTCTCGCTAAGGATCTCCTGTGCGGGTCATGAAAAGCATGAAATTACATGAAATTTACAGACAGCCTGAGCCGTGGGTCAGGCAGTACGCCTGACCCACGGCTCAGGCTGTACGTTGTATATCAGTGAATTAATTAATTTAAGATTTTTATTAAGAAGAATATCATAGGCTTGTGGCTAAGTAATAACAACCGCACAGTTCGATCGATCAGGTTAAGCTACGCTTGCCGCTGTTTCGACCATCTTTACATATCAAGACCCCTCCGTGCCTCGGAAAGCACGTTAGGTCGTTGGTCTCGGCTGTTATTTGTAGATCTTTGGCAGTCGTTACGGGTAGTCAGACGAAGCCCGAAATTCTGATATCCAGTCTTACCAAGGGGTATGGTGTTACCCAGTAACTGAGTTGTGGAGGTCAGATAAGTAGCCGCTCCATGTAAAACACTGGTATTTAGCTGCACCCAAGTTAGACTGGATGCCGACCCCAACGTAGTTGGGAAAAGCTACTTAATCATCATCTACCTAGATGATGATTAAGTAGAATATAATAAGATAGTATAAAACCATAAGGCGGTAGTTAAGCCATACAGGTCTTGTATCGAAGTGTATAGATCCTATAGATTGTAGACTTGTGGAGTTCTGGACGACTTCGTGACACCGCTTTTGCTCTATTTGTTGAAAGCGTCCCATAGTTTAGGTGCATTAGATTGAAGTGGGCGCATACTGTTCTCACGAACGCCACTCGATTGTTCCACAACCTCTTAACTATCGGGCTATCGGGCCACGACCCTCGGTTATACAATAAAAACTGACGCTCTGAGGCTAAACATGGGGGTTCTTGACGTGTTTTGATTCAAGATGAGCAACATTAATCATAAAATCAGAAAAACTATAATTACCTTACGATGACTTCATAAAATCAAGTCCGTTTCAAGTTTGTTTGGGCATCTATTCGAGGTTTGATGTTTATTATAATAATTACGGTAATGGGTGTTCCTAGAATATCAAATTGGACTTTGATTTTGTAGTTTTAAAGGTTTCTATCTACCCAGATAGAAACTGAGCTCCAGGGTGGTATCTGCTCTGCCGGGATCGCGGGTAAGTCCGAATAGGATACCATGGCCTCTGGCAACACACAGGCAATGGAAGGGACACGGGTGGGTTTTGGTCCGTAAGAGTCTGACACATCCTACCACTCTGCCCAGAGCAGGAGAAGTTATTTGATAACTCCGAACCAAAAAAAAGGGGGGTATCTGCAACAAATATAAATAAAACCGTTGATATTCTCACCTTTCAGGCTAGTCATATTTGTTTCCATGTTTTTGTTCATAAAACATGTCATCTTAAAATCAATTACGACCACCTGCTCTAACTTTAGACAAGATTATTTTCATTAAATTACAGACAAGAAACACATAATAAAAACAGCTTACAATCAATATACGCAATAAAAACTGGTAACTTTAGATCATGGGAGTCTATTATGGAGATTGCAATGTGCGAGGTAGAAGCTACGATGATTGACAAGCACAGTCCACCCACAGTGTAGGTGGCCGTTGGAACGAAACGTGCTTTTTGCCTTTTTCCAACTTTTTGCTTTATTCACCTTCACAACCCTTCATTTCGAGACGATTAAAAACTCACTGATTGCGACCAGTCTCTCTTTTTTTGGTGGAAAGTTTATAATTATGCGAATTGTTAATGAAGTTCAGGGCTTACAAAGAATTTGTATTCGTTATGTTCTCCTTTTCTACTTTGACCTTGTTTGACGCTTTTATTTGAATAACAAACTTCCTTATCCAAATATAGTCTGAATCGACCATCAGTCTCAAAATTGCCTTTTTTGGCAAAGCTTACTACAATAAATGATTTTATACTGCTTAAACGTTGCGGGACTTACCAGTACACGTTCAATCATTATGCATTCAATGATAAAGATCGATTGAGCTTCTGCGTTTTTTTACTCATAATAAGTTAACCTTCCCATGATTTGTCCGTAACGGGGAACCTTAATAAAATAACAGACAACTCGCTCGTTATAGTTACGTGGTAATAGTTTTTCTGTTAGATTATTTTCAGTCGATTTACGTTCCGTTAGAACTCACGAATTTATTCGCGATCCAATTTCTGGTATGAGCATTTTTATATTCGGTTATCAGACTCTTTTTAATGCCCATTTTATGTGTATTCTCAACATAATTGAATTCCGTCTGAAAAACAGTAATTTTGTTTTTTTTGTATCCCGTTAAATGAGAGGTGGTTTAGCACTTTATTTTAAATTGAATGTAAACAGAGAATATTATCAGTAATAAATGAAGCTTCGACTAAAATCTCAATAAAAACATGGGAGATTTTTACACTTCATCATGATAACATTCATACTGATAATGGAAGAGAGAACCCATCCATTAAACACACAACACAATATGAAACATAACGAAATTCAAGAAACAAAAAAAGAAGAGTCATAAAATTGTCGTTTCTAACTAGACATAGTTTCCCAAATATTGCTAGTATCGTTAAGCAACTTACGCAATAGAAAGTAAGTACACATAAGCAGAAAAGATTCGTTCCTTCCGTGACTAGTGAAATAAATTACACGTTGCGTTCCCAAAAATTGGTCACCGACAATGTGATTCCATGTTACGAAATACATTACGTCACTTTAATAACATCAATGTAATCATTTGAGAACGAGACGACTTTTGATTATTATCTGATTTGTTCTGCACATTTGTTAGTAGTACCAGAAAGTTGTCAAATATTGTGGGAGAAATGATTGTTGAACTTTCTAATGAGTGCAGTTTCGCCATTATTATAATAATATTATTAACTTCACTTACGTTTTTGTATGATAAACAAAATTGTTAGCTCTATTATGGTTCAATATCATAACGACGCAAAAGTTCAGTTTTATCATCTCTATTGGCTGTTTGTATGCTATAAACTGCATATTTGTAATCGTATTTAGTCTGTCCTTCAAATAACGTAATAATTCCACAATATGCTTTGTTAACAAAAATAGACATAATCTGCAAAGTACTAGATTTCTGAAGATGTGTCTACTAACCAGTAACCACACACCAACCTCAAAATTCTGCAATTATAGTCACTATTATTTTAGAAGTTGGTGTTATATATAATATTCCCCTGTGGGAAATTAGAGGAGAACAATTTTTGTAGCAAAACTGCGTTTTTATGAGAACTAGCAGCTGGCTTTAGAATGTTACCAATATACGGTATAACAATAAAAAGCAAAAGTAATTGAAAATACAAAGCACAGTGGCATTGACTATTTATTGGTCTAGACAAAACTTTAGTTAACTTGGGTGAGCTTTATAATAACATTTTGATTTTTAACATTGTTAAAGCTCGTTACATGTTTCAACATGTTACAATGTTATGAAACTAGTTCGTTATGTGGATCGATTTTTAGCCGCCGGCTTTGGTTCAATGTTAACAGTAACTGATTAACAAGTAATTTTAAAATCGTTTTGGTATAAGGCTTTGGTTTCATAGTAAGAAGTTAGTGATTTTGGTCAAAATATTTTTTTTCCGACACACATGTTCATAAACATAAACTTACGCCTTCTTCCCGTGGGGTAAGGCAGAAACTTCAGAACGCCACCTGCTACGATCCTTAAATACTCCTTTTGCTTCGTTTACCTGACCTTATATAGTCCCTATATAAGGTCCTCCTAGGGCGTCCCCGTCCGGCGTTATCACTCACTTATTTTTTTCGTACATTACTCGTAATTCATTGTATTCTTGTTCAGCTTAGTAAATTTGGAAAAATAGGTACGCGAAGTAGCAAAATTATTCGTAGTCACAATAACCGCAGTGTATGTTAGCGTTTAAGTACCAAGTCTATTTCCAATAAATTAAGTAGATCATTACACCACGGTACGAGAGCTAGACAATAACTTCCTTGGTTATGAATACAGTTTATCAGTAGCAAAAGGTTCATTGGAACGAGATGTACCTACTCAAACACAAATCTTCAGCAGGTCGCAAAATTAGATCATTACTAACATGAAAAAAACAAGCACTGTCCAACTTTTTTGGATTATTGACAAATTAAGTAGTGCAGTTGATAGAGCTTCTACATAAACGCTATCAGTAAGACACACTCCTTATAACACACAACAAATATTACTTTAATGTTGATTTTACGACACGATACAATTTTAAATATATCAGCTCGTAACATTTGACGACCGTTTCCTGGGGCTTCGGTAATAAATCAATAAACTGGTTCACAGCGTTATGCATTCAGTTGTTTATAATCATTAACTATACATACATAAATATTCAAGGAAACCGTCTTTTGCTAAATGTTAGATGTCATAAATTTACTTCTGAATGTAATGCTGAACTGTCTCTAGTGGTCAAAAGTTTGAAAAATTTGTTTCCATTTTAGGTGTGATCAATTTTTTTTCGAAATATTTACTAATGGTTTTAAAAAAAATGCTTTAGATTACAGGGTTATCTAAAATTTTTCAATCTGTTGGTACTGCCCACGCCTGGAATAAGGTCTTCCCTAGTGTAGTCTTCCACAATTATCTCCGTGTTGCCTTTTCTGCCCTGTTTGTGAAGAGAGCTTGTAAGTCTATCGCCATACTTACCCGGATCTGCCTCACCTATTCTATCACTCATAAAACTTAAATCATCATTGGCGAATTAGGTGGCTGCATATTTTTCTTGTTCCTTTTGCCTTTGGTACCTACTCTTTTTTTTGGCTGGGAAATTATCAAATAACTTCTCCCGCTCTAGGCGGGAAGGTGTGTCAGACTCTTACTGACTAAAACCCACCCGTGTCCCTTCCGTTGCCTGTGTTGCCAGGGGCCTCGGTAACCCTTTTGTACCTTCCCGCGACAGCCTTTGGTACTCTCAGGAACACACTCAAGATAGTTGCGTAATGTATGTAATGTTAAAATGGTAGGCAGCTAAGTCATAGCCCTCGGCTACTATGGACTTCTGTGTAGTGTAGGCGATAGTAATTTCCTCTAATTAATCGACTACCATAAAGAGCGTGGGATGGTACAAACCTTATTATTTGTTTTTTTCCAGGCACCTACTTACGCATGAAAAATGTTGAGTGGTTGAGTACCACTGTACACTTTAGCACATTAGTAAGCACAATAACAGTATTAATTGAAACCAAAACCATTATTTTAAAACTGATTAGGCCAAGAACCTTTGGATCACCAAAGGTTCTTGGTACATCATCAGTCCATCAGGACTGATGATGTTTCTAAAAAGGTGAAGATACGTTATACACCTATTTTTTGTCCTGATTCTCCTAATAAATTGACCGAGCGAGCGAAGCATCTCGGCTTCAAGTCTGGCAAAATTTGTTTTCCTGTGTCAGTTTGTTGGTACTCTTCTACAGATCGTATTTTACAAACGATCTGGACGAAACTTGGTATAAGGGTTTATAGTTTTTTTTTTCGTCGCCGGGGATTTTTGATTGGAGGATCTTCTAAAAAGGAGTGAAAAGGAGGCTACTGGATAGCTCCACCTTATGAGATCTAATTTCGATGGTTTTTATTTATTTGAAAGGAAGTAACTTTGAGTTGGTCTTATAGAAATTTGGTGAAGATGTGATGAGGACCTTCGACATGATGAGCAGAATAGCTCCTCAAAGTGCAGTAAATTGTTCACTTTTGGATTTTTAGCAGTGGATTCGGCCCTTCGCTAAGTCCCCATTGCCTCCGAATAGGGGTCGCACTCCTCCGTCCCTTCAGTCCCCATTGACTCCGAATAGGAGTTTTGGGCCACGCAGAACGAGGTCGGGGCGGGAAGGATCTCGAAGTCATGCGACAGCGGCGCGCAAGCGGTTAACTATTAGGTAGGGATTGATGGAGCACCTGAGACATTCTCATCACAAAACTAAGCTGGAGCGTTAAAACATGATAAATATCCTATTTTAAATAATTTTTGTGGTAGGATATTAATTGTTGAAAAAAAGATTGTGCTCGCGAGGTCTACTGTAAGTAGATTTATTCTTCTTGTTATTGCATGTTCCCAAACAGCAAATTCAGCTGCTTGGACATCGAGCTTCAGAGGTCGGGGCTTCCTGAATTACGCCTGTTTTGGTAAGACAAGAATTAGGATCAAGTATCCAGTAATATGTAAGTAGGTATTATCTTATGGAAAAAACTTCGCTTCGTTCATAATTTTAACTAATAGGTCACCGTTATTACAATGTTGTAACAAGCAAGAATTTCAATTTAATAAACATTAGGATTTATTCACTTGTTTTCTGTATACATGAAGTCATTTGACACCGCTCAAGCAATTATCAAATATTAATTACATATCTCATTCGTTTATCTCAGTTTATTAGCTGTCCGGTTGACCGCATTTTTATTTCACAACTGACGCGAGATAAAATATTTCTTAGAGGGTCATTTGTACTTGATTATTTAGATTGTCCTTTTATAAGGACACATTAGAATGTTACCTTTGTATGCTATTATGAAATCGATTGAAAAACTGTTGTGGTTTTTTATTAATTTATTTTAATGAAGGAAATATGGTGGAATTTAAGGTGAAGCTAAATAAAAATTAAGATTATATGGTGTAGTCGTGTAGAAGAGAGTGTCATGATTTCCAAATATGTATTAATAAGATGTGTCGTGATTAAATAGTAAATATAAAATTGAAAGTTTGCATCAAATGATTTTTGTATCATTAATTAGATACTTTTAAACTTCATGATTACCCGTCATGAAGTTTATAAGTATCTAATTTGACAGTTACCGTAGAAGTACTGGTTTTTTAACACAACCGAATGGAAAACATGATGTTTGGTGTGCGCGGTAGTTGCTAAGTTAGTTCTCTTCGAGCCTCGGAATCTAAAGGTTGTCTTCAAGAAGTCTGAAGTCTATAATGATATTATATTGAGTACCTAATTAAATAGTTTGTTGAATATTGCTAAATACCAAGTTTGTATGTGTGCAAGAATATAAATACAGAAATATTCGTACTGACAAGGTGTGTTCATTTCAAGAGATTGCCTAAGGTCTCTCACTCTAGCGCAAAATTAGCTTGGATGCTGTCACCGATTCCGGTAGCCTACTATTTTTAGCGTTCTTTCTGACTTTTTTTCTTTTTGCTCAGCTCGTAAGCGGAGCTCGGAGCGTGATGTAAAATAGACTTTTTTCAAGAATTGGGCTATCAAAATACAAAAAGATTTTTTCAAACCCGACTTGTAGTTCTAGAGATTAGCGCGTTCAAACAAACAAACAAAAAAAAAACAAACTTCTACTGCTTTGTTATTAGTATAAATAGATTAGTATAGATAATTTAATTTCTGGTTTTAGTTTTGTGTCCAAATATGCTTAAAAGATTTAAATCTAAACGTGTAAAAAGATAAATGAAAACGATAAAATTAAATTAGTCTTTAGACAGTCAAAATAACCTAAATAATTTATTGAATAAAATTACCTAATTTCACACCTACGATTTTATATCCTATTAGTATAAGTCTAGTTTATTGAACACAAACAAAGGCTAAGTTATGATAACTAACCTAGAAACGTGTTTAAGGAACCTGTCTGTTATTATCTGTATAATATTTAATCAATTTAATACTCTAATTTATTTTATTTTAAACTAACAATGTGTTATCGTCTTGTAACGTATTTTCTAAGATTTAATTTATTATAAATATTCATGAAATCATTTAAATAATACATATATTGTATTTAATTAAATATTATAATAAATAATTATTATTCATGTGTAATGTATTTAGGTATTTTTAACCTTTCACATTTTTATTGGATCAAGGTTACATTAATTTAATGTTTTAGCAAAATGTTTTTTAATTATTTTATATCTATTAGGTTTATTTTCAAATAACGTGGATGCTTAAAATATTATCTTCGCAAATTGCGTAACATTGAATTCAGAGAATAATTGCCCTTATTAGCACAGCAATAAAGATCGTCGAAGCAGCGTCTGATAAAAACGAAAAGTCGGAATTTAGGTATAGGGTGTCCGTTACCCGTTAGTTGACACGACTTGCATTTTAAACTGCCTTAAAAGTAAAAGTTTAATATTTGAAGATGTGATAGTTAAGATAAAGTTGATGCCATGCCATCCAATGGCACCTGCACTTATTTAACGAAAAAACCGAACATAGAAAATCAACTGTATTTCTTGGCAAGTAAGATTGCGTTTTCGGTGATGAGAAGTGTCAAAAGGAATATTTGATGCGGTAATCTGGTATGCCGAAGGAATACAGGGACGCCTCGGTTACTCAGTCTGTGATGTGACTATTAAATATCAATATTTTATAAGAAGGGGCGAGTTATTTTAGATACTTATCGCGAGTATTAACACCTTGTTTGTTTATAATGTTGAGGTATTTTTATTGATAAAAACTGATCTTTTGATGCAGCATCTGCTCCGGATGCGATTGTGTTGGTAGATTAATGGTGTTTTTTAAGTTATTGATGATTCCGATCGTCTTGAAATAAGAATTATCTCTGATATAATGTACACAAGATAGAATTTAGGTAATAGGCAATATTTAGAGCTTCTCGTTTAAACAGTACTTACCCACAAGACAGTACTTAATATATTATCATAATAACTACCTGACATTATGATGAAATGAAATGAAATGATGATTGAAATGATTTTTATTTCAGTAAGTAGGTTTGTACATATAGAAATAAAAATCAAAATTAAAAATAAATTGCCTTATACAGTCAAATATAATAAACAATAACATGAACTCATATAACATAGCAACCAATAATTTTTATCGTTTAAGTAGTTGTTGATAGAATAGTATGCCTTTTAGCAAAGTTTGGAATATACTTTAGTTTTAAACGCATTAAAGTATTATTATTATTATAGCCTTATAAGGCAAATTTAGCAAAGAAGAGGGTAGCTTGTTATAAAAAGTAATACCAAGCCCAACAAACGAGTTATGAACCTTGTGAAGTCGGTGAAATGGAGCACGTAATTTGTCCTTATTTCTGGTGTTAATATTGTGAATAGATAATTTGAGGACCATGTAAATTGGTGTCTAAAATGTTTTTTTGAGGAAAGAACCATACAGATTTGAGTGGACTTGTCCAGTCAGTGCACGCATTTGTCAGTAACCGAGTAGCTCAACACAGAAATTAAGGAGCTCAACGACTCGACGAACAAAACCAAAGAAAGGACATTTGGGTAGGCCGCATATAGTACTCGTACTCAAACAACCAGTTTCATTAAAACTAACTGAGAAAAAGAAAAAAATTAAAATATATGATCCACATAGTCCTCACATAGGTACATTTTAATAAAAATAAAAAAGTCAATATTAACTCTATGACAGTTTATAAATAGTTTTAGTATAAAAGTTGTTTGTTGCTTGGGGGTACATTGGAGTAGCTTAATTAATCCCAAGCTTTTTTGTCGTCCAAGTAATCTTTAAACTTTATAGAAACCTTTTTGAAAGAGTTTCTGTTTAATAAACGATTTAAATTTATTGAAGCTCAGTTCTTTAACATGGATTGGGAGTTTGTTGTAGAAACGTATACTTTGGCACTTAAATGAATTACTATTTTTTTTGGAGCCTATTTTTGGGCACAATAAGTAGGTAAGTCTTTGTTTCTAGTATTTATTCTATGAATGTCGCTGCATAATCTAGTGACCACATACAAATTACAATAGAGATTAACAAAATAACACCTCGCAACATTTAACAAAATTAGATAGGTAGATAATCAGCCTATAATGTCCCCACTGCTGTGACACACGCCTCCTCTCTGTGACAGGGAGCGGTCCGTAATCCACCACGCAGGCATTGGGCCTGCGTGGTGGTAGATGTCACATATCTTCGAATTTTTGGTTCTAGGACATGTATTTATATATGTATTTATAGAAAAGTATTTTAACTCAATTTAACAGCCAACTCAATGGTTCTTCTGGAAACAGACGAAGAAGAGGTCAATTCAGTTATAAACAGCCTCCGGATTGACAGTGCTACGGGCTGGGACGGCATCCCACTAAAATTGCTAAAACACGCTAGCCATATTCTGGTTCCACCTATCACACGTATATGCAACCTGGCAATATCCACAGGTATATTTCCCAGCGCTCTAAAAAAAGCCATCGTACATCCGATATTCAAGTCGGGTGACAGAGACAAGGTCACGAACTATCGTCCAATTTCAGTCCTTCCAGCTATCTCCAAAATTCTGGAAAGAATAATGTACAAACGCCTTAATAACTACCTCAACAAACACAAAATTGTCTCCCAAAACCAGTTCGGTTTCAGACGCGGATTATCCACAGAGGACGCGGCGACATCCTTACTGGATTTTGTAGTTGACAAAATCGACAGTAAGTTCCAGTGTCTAGGAATCTTCCTAGACCTTTCGAAGGCGTTTGATACAGTGTCTGTCCCTCTGCTTCTTTCTAAGCTCGAATCCATCGGAGTGCGAGGCATCGCTCACGACTTATTTAAAAACTTTCTAACTGATAGAATGCAGTGCGTTAGGATAGGTGAGTACGTAAGCGAAGCAAATCCTGTGACTGTCGGAGTCCCACAGGGAAGTTTACTTAGTCCTCTTCTTTTTCTGATCTACGTCAACGAACTTTGTCAGCTGTCTCTTCCATCCACAAAAATAATAGCCTACGCGGATGACACGGCAATTCTATCTTATGGCCGTGACTGGGCCTCAGCTAAAGAGACAGCCGAAAAGGGACTCGGTGAAGTGATGTTATGGCTGGAGCAAAACAGTCTCACACTAAACGTTGCGAAAACTAATTTTATCACCTTTGGCTCAAGACGTTCCAACCTACCACAAGACGGTTCACTGCTTATTAAAGCCCACAAATGTCCAGACCCTCTCCTCCTTTGCACATGCCCCGTTGTAACTAGGGTAGCAGTGGTACGATATCTCGGCCTTCAATTAGATGCCTGCCTATCCTGGAAAAAGCACTTACAAACAGTGTCCGCACGAATACGAAAACTTATTTTTCTATTTAAGAAGCTAAGGGCAAACAGCGAAATCCTTAAGATTGTTTACTCGGCACTGGCCGAATCAGTACTGACCTATTGCGTCACTGCCTGGGGAGGAGCCGCAAAGACCGACATTATACAGGTGGAACGAGCCCAGAGAGCCGTAATTAAAGTAATTTTAAAAAGATCGTTTAGATTCCCAACGCGGCACTTTACAGGGACTTTAAAACACCAACGGTTCGACAACTTTACATACTACGCGCAGTCATGCGAAAACACGCGACTCTTCCATACAGCTTAAATAATAGCCCGACAATAAGAAGAAGACCCAAACCGGCTTGTCCCACAACGCATACTAAAACTACATTCGCTAGACGGCACTACCCTTATCTAAGTACGCTTTTATACAATAAAATACATCAAAAACATAACATACATACACTAAACAAACACAAATGTAAAAAAATAACTAAAGAATTCCTCCTCACCCTAGATTATGATGAAACAGAAGCACTGATGAAACCCCATGCAAATAAATAATTATTAGTATCACGAACACTTACACACCCACACAGACACCCAAAATCATCTTCCCTCTCTACACACACACGACATACATCACACAGTTATACTCACATCACACACCACATACTCACACACACATCACACACTCATACACTTTCCCCATTACACCATTACACGCGCTTACTCACACACTATTGCTGCTGTTACACGTTTTAGCTTCCTTAATTTTGTAAAACAATCTTATTGGACGAATTGATGGCCCCTATAACACAGGATTTTCCTAGCATCGGGGTCATTATTCACAAAAATTGAGCACAAATGTATTATCATAATAACGTAACATGCATTGTATTTCTTCTTTTGCTAAATAAATTATTATTATTATTATTAAAAAAAAAAAAAATTTGCTTACATCTAAAATATCAAACATGAGCAACAACTACTAAACAAGAACACAGCATCAAAACACAATCATACCATTTCCAAATATAAACAGAACAATATAGATCTAAATTGCTGTGCATTTATTCGTAACATCGAAAGACATGATCGGGCAGCGATCAGATAGCTGCGCCCGCGACGACCTCTGTCCTAGGCTGAGGTCACACTAAGTCATGAAATAAGAATTAAGCGAATACTTTCCAAACAATACGTTTGCTTGAGAACTGTGTGTGATTTGCTTTATTGTGTACCTGTATGGTGGTTTACGAACTATTTTTAACCTACTACGGCGAAGCAAAAAGGAGGGTTATGATTTTGAACGGTATGTATGTACGTTCATCTGTTCCCTCATAACTTCTAAACTGCATAACATAATTTGACAAATGAAGTATCGTTAGAAGCGTCTTGATTGTCCGCTGTGTATAGGCTGCGACGTTTCATACGGGTGAAGACCAACTGGACCTTGAGGGTTGAGAAGTTGGAGGCGCGCCATAACACCAATTTCAAGTCGTTCGTGGTGCGTGTTTCGACTCATCATTTCGTGACCTTCCTCAAGGAAGAGTTTTGGCCGAAAGATGTGCTGTATCGGTGTTACCGCGGTCGACTATGCGACTTTCGCAGCGTAACACGACGCCGTCACTTCTTGTACAGTAGTTTTTAAGTTTTTTGTATGTAGAAAATATGTATTAGTTTATACTTATTGTTTTTATACTTATATGTATATGTATTGTGTTTTGATGGGCCTTAGTTACCTGAAATAAGGCATATTATTATTAAATGTCACCCTTTTCTTTTTTTTTTTTTTGAGGGTGGGAAATCATCAAATAACTTCTCCCGCTCTGGGTGGAGCGGGAGGGTGTGTCAGACTCTTACTGACTAAAACCCACCCGTATTCCTTCCTGTTGCCTGTGTTGCGGGGGCCTCGGTGACCCATAAGTACCTTCCCGCGACCCCGGCAGGCATCGGCCCTAGTGGACCCCTACTTTGTGCTGACGACATCTCTTTGAGGCGCGCGTGGAATACGACGCGCCGTCGACCCGGGCCTGGTCCTTACCGGACGGTGAGCTACCCATTGCTCACCGTCCGCAAGCCCGCGCCTACGGTGGCCGGAAATCCGCCCGGGATTCCCGACGCATTAAATGTCACCCTAACAAAACAATACATTCTAACAGAAGTAAGCGATCATAAGCTTTAGGGCTAAGTGAGTCCGACCACGGCTATCCTCTGAACATCACTATGAATATGTAATAAATACAGGAAAATATATACATGTAAGTTATTTATTTAATAGACGATAAATATCCACAACTTTCTTTGACAAATCCTTTACTGTCCAGGCCCCTCGTTTGTGGAATGCACTATCAGTTCTAATAAAACGAACGCAATCGTTGCCTGTGTTTAAAACAGTCGTGAAAGAACGTTACCTACTTTTCGTTGTGAATTTGTTCTCGTTGTTAGCTGTAATAAACTATAATTTATTTTCGTTGCTTATATAGTTAGTATGTATCTATCTATTATATTATATTGTACTTATATACTTTTTATTTGCACCAAAGGCAACCCTATTAAATTGTCCAGATAATCACTATCCATTCCATGATTGCCTGGAAGAGATCGCAGTCAGCGATAAGGCCGCCCATTGTATATTTTGTAGTGTATATATATATTTTTTGTAGTGTATAATCTGGTGTACAATCAAGTATATTTAAATAAATAATAAATATTGAATATACCACGGATATCTATGGAATATACATAACAATAAACATGAAAATATTTTCTTGTTTCATACTTTTAAAAGCGTGATTTTTCAGTTTTATTTTTAGTTTTGTTTGTTAGGTTTGAAGTGTCAAAGTTGGTTTGTCCTTTTAAAACGAGCAGTGTTCAAAGGTCATAGTAGAGTTTGTCCTTTATAAGGAAAATTTCTGAAAGTAGTACTAAGGTGATACCTATGATAAGGTTATTGGCAATTTTCTGTTATACAGGTTCAAAAACAAATCAGCTAGCGAAACTCCGCGACGTTATGGGTATCTATACCTAAACACGATAACATACATACATACATAAACTCACGCCTTCTTCTCATGGAGGTAGGCAGAAACGTCAGAACGCCACCTGCTAAGCTTCTTACATAGGTACTCCTTTTGCTTCGTTTACGTTCATACATCTGGTCATACATGCACGCCGGTAGCGAGTACTACGCACCTGACCTTTTTGAAGAACATCACCAATAAGATCACTATATGTGTTACTGGGGCGTCCCCTCTTGGCGTTTCCACTCACATCAGCCTTGTATTAGTCACCTTTCATTCATCCTCTCAACATGACCACATGTCACAACATCTTCTTTTAAACCGCACCGTTACCTACAAAAATACACAATAAATCTAATAATTGATGGACATTGAAATTAGCATTCGTTTGTATTTGGAAATCTGATGATTGCCGAGAGACATTAAGAAAATAGAAGCAGTTTAAAGTAAAGTTTACACAAAATCAAGTTGCCTAGCCTTTTCCCAAATATGATGATGCGAGTACTATGCACCTGACCTTTTTAAAGAACATCACCAATGAGGTCACTATATGTCTTCCTGGGGCGTTCCCTCCCGGCGTTTCCACTCACATCTGGCTTGTAAATGCCTTTCGTTAGTCGCCTTTCATTCATCCTCTCAACAGGACCAAACCATCTAAGCATACTTTTTTCAATTTTTGTCACTACATCTTCCTTCCTTTAAACCGCACCGTTGCCTTATCACATCGTTTTTCAGCCTATCATATATAGTCAAACCACACATGAATCGCAAGGAGTGCATTTCCTCAGCATTTACTCTGCTTTCATGCTTCTTTTGCCACACCCAACACGATAAAAGAAAAGAAAACAGATTGTTTCAACTCATACTTCAAATACTCGTAACACTGCCAGCTGTCGATGACACCCGCACCCCCTCCCAAAAAAGCTTCAGATCTTAAAAAAAATACTGTGATTGTTTGTTAATGACTTAAATATAGGACCAGACAAAATACCATCTTGTGTTAAATACTAAAAAAATATGAATCATGTATGGCAAACTATGATTCTTAATCATACATAACCTACATTTATGTTTCAGATACCTATGATTCATAAGCAAAAAAGTCAGGTGTATTTTAAGAAAAGCAACCATATTCCTGCCTAATTACTGTCAACTTTGACAAAGTAGCATACTGTGATGGAGTTTTATAATAAAAACAAAACATCAACTTTTTATACGACGCGTGACGTATCAAACTATGCTCAAGCGATGCACCTCTACCAATGACGATCATCTTCATCTGTCATTTCAGATATTTTTAAATAAAATTTAGAGGTTTTAGAGGTGAGGTTAAATTTTAGAGGTGCGTCCCACTTGGACGCACCTCTAAAATCTTCACCATACATTGGAGCCAACGCTGCAACCATCTTTAGTAGAGCGCTTACAAGACGGCACTTGACAAGCGAGTTGGTCCCAAATATTAGACAATCATAGCAAGATTGTAATAAAGAAAAAAATATATCGGGCACCCGCTAGGAAGATGGCCGCATTATCCTTTTTTCTGACACAAACGTTAGATCGGATCTCATCCACCAAAGGGAAGAATTTTTTTAAATGAAATATGCCGTAAAAATTGTTAAAGCGAACACTTTTTGTGATGGCCGTTTAACTAATAAAATATTTCTGTTATTAGGACAATTTATCGTGGGGTCTCCATTAAAAGGATACTTTATTGTGTAGGTTTTGTGTCGGTTAGTTAAGCCGACGTTACGTAACGAGTTATAAGGACGAATATTAAATAGGTTGGCGGGCGTTTTTCATGGAATCGTTAAGAGTTATTAGTTTGAGGATATTACCTACTGTATTAACCTGTTAAGACGCTGACAACACCTAAACCGCGGTCATTGTCAGATTGCATAGAAAAGAAAGAGAAGCGTGATGACACAACGCTTGTAATTTTATTCCAAAATGTGAAGCAATTCTCTATTTACTCAAAATTGAGTAGAGTAATCCAAAATAAAAAAACAACCAAGTTCTGCATTCAAATAAGACGTTCTTGTTATTATTTAATAACGTAACGTATGTTGATATTAATGCAAATATTTTAGATTAAAACTCAAGGTAAGAGGTTAGTTTAACGTTAGTTTGTATCGAGATTTTATTTTCAAAACGTGTTTCGGTAACGACCAAGTTCTGGGAAATATGTTCAAAATTAACATATTTTTTTCCGCTACCACAATCTATACAGATTTGGAAATTTTTTATCCTAATAGAAGCCTATTTTGGTCAATTGGGTCTTGTCAGCGCCTTAAGCTCCGCGCGCGACTGATTCGGAGTCAAACAATAGAAAATCAATTGTGTCTCATTCTGTCCTTGACCAATTAAAATGAAATTCATCACTGTTGTCTGTTGTCTTTTAGTTGTTCATCATCATGTATCTTATCCATTATTATGTGAAGAGAACATGAATTGGTAACATAGAGCTAATGTTCCCAGTTCCACTGCTATGCTTAATCGGCATATAATGTTCCCACCGCTGGGACTCAGGCCTGCTCTCCGCGAGAGGGAGTGGGCTGTAATCTACCACGTAGGATGATGATGTCTTCGAATTTTTGGTTCTAGGACATGCCGGTTACCTCACGATGTTTTTTTCCTTCATCGTTTTGAATGCAGTGGTAATGAAATTTTACACAAAGTAAACCGCCTGCCTGGATTTGAACCCACGACCTAAAACTCGTATTTCGGCTGCTGTTATTACTGGCCCACTGCTATAAAGTTCAATAATGAAAGATTTATGAAGAATAAGATAGTGTAGGTCCTTAATTAAGTGAAAATGCATGACCATATGAAAAAAGTTTAATTGAACACTTGAACTAGATCACACAAACAGTTATTTCATTACTAATTATTAAGTACTATTTCTTCTTCATCTTCATCAATTCAGGCAATCGCGGTTGACTTCTGAAAATCTCACGAAAAAAGGAAGCCATATTTTCTCTGTATGTGTTCATAAACTTACAAAATCTCGAATACAACACATAACAAACAGTACAAAACCCCAGTCCACTGTAAATAATTTGCATAATTTTGTACGTGCATTTGTAAAACACTCAAGCCGCGGAATGCATTCACACTCGCTCTTAAAATCTGCGATGGCTATAAAATGGTTCAGTTTCTTTTAGCACCTCGCATTACAGTTTATTATTGAAAGCTAACAATGAACGTAGAATACCTTACGTCATTAGCGGGCCCTTTTAACTTTGCCGCCTTTGGCTCCGTAATTGTTTGCGTTTGTTAGCACTGAAAAGTACATTTTTGTGCGTTGATTTTTGTATTGTGGCTGCGAATGTTTTGGTAGAGGATATTTTTTAAAGAACGGGTTTAATTTTCATGAAAAATATGATTGGATTTTGAATATATTCAGTTTTGTTGAAGCTCGTACTACATCACTCAAGGCTTGTCTTTTACATTGAGTTTCTCGCTTGTCAAAGATCCGTTCGGTTTCTTGGTTACCACCAAAAACCATATCTATTTACTACAAAAGATTCGTTAAATCCAACCATAGAAAGACAAAGTCCTCTTCGGTACCCCATGGGTAACTTTTTATTCTGTCCTTCGCCGTAAGGGGCGCCGTACTCGTTCCTACTACCGTAAAAGTTCTCTGAAATTTTATTAGATGGCGCTCTTCGGAAATATTTCTGTGCAAGGAAAAATACAGTAACTTATAAAGACTATTTATATATTAAGTTTAATTGTTAGTATGTTCTTAAACATGACAACTTGTTTTAGTAAGAGAACAATAATTACCCACCAGTACGTTACTACCTAATAAAATTATCGGCTGCATCATTATCTCCAGTCAAAAGTAGGAAGAAAACAATTTGAATGCACCTTTTGACTCATTTAACAGTTATATAAAATTATTCACGATCCCATAATCGCCTTTTACAACAATGCACTTCAATATCGCATTTATGTTTGCCAACATAATACCTGGAATAGAATAGCAGAGTATCTTCAGAGCTATAAAGCTGCAGTTTCGTTTCCTTATAAAGAAAACTGGCAAAAATTTTCGTACTGAACTTTCTAAGAAGCTCCTTCTAGATATAAAAGATACGTGCACTCTTAACCCGTTTGTTTTACGAGTAACTTTTTAATTTTTGAACGGGCACTTCAATTATCTTCCTCATTCATCTCAGTCAGTCTTCATAAGCTTTTGGTGGACGAAAAATGTTTTGATACTTACAGGAAAATTATATTTGCATTTGACGTTTGTGCTGTAAATATTAGCATGAATCTTAATTAAAAACTGTTGAACTTTGAATCTACCATTATTTTTTATTCGTTTGGAAAAGGGAATATTAAATAGAGCCTCTAAAAACTTTTTAATCTTCGTATAATAATTGCTTTTTTTTGTTAATGATCTAGTTTTATCTTGGTCATTTTAAAAAATATCTTATTTGTGACTACACCCAAGATGGTCGCAGTTACTAGGGTCGCAGGTTTTTTTTCTAGCCTAAGGTAAATGCCTTAGCCTAGAAAAAAATAAAAAATAATAAAAATAAAATACTAAGTAATTGATACGCTAATATACTCACTGATCATCTTTTTGTGAAATTAATTGATACGCTAATATACTCACTGATCATCTTTTTGTGAAATAACAAATAGCGTATTAGCGTATCAATTAGTATTTTTAGTAAAATTAAATGGGGTTTATAATATTTATGTATTTTTTATTTTTTTTTATTCATAGACTCACGAGTTGTAGGTCGTAGGTTCGAACCCAGGCAGGCGCTTTACTTTGTGTAAATTATTTCAACACCACTGCTCTCAAAACGGTGAAGGAAAACATTGTGATGAAACCGGCATGTCCTAGAACCAAAAATTCAAAGACATGTGACATCTACCAACCCGCACTGGGCCCGCGTGGTGGATTACGGCCCACTCCCTCTCACAGAGAGGAGGCCTGTGTCCCAGCAGTGGGAACATTATAGGCTGATTATGTGTTATAATAAATATATATAATATAATATTTGGGGTCGATAAAATACATGCGATTTAGAAAATAGGGTCTCACATTAATTACGCAATTTAATTACCTACTGTTTCTTTTTGTATTGCGCATTAAATAATATTAGCAATGCGTGATGCGTTACTAATATTAAGCCTGTGGTTAAGTGGTCGGATTTGACATCTCGACCTCAACAGTTTCGTTTTTTTTATTTGTATAACCATTTATGTACACACATATAAAAACAGAAAAGAAGAACAGAACAGAAAATACGTACAAAGGTGATGCTTATTTCTAAAGAAATCTCTTCCAGTATACCTGCGATAGGAAGAGATGTAGACACCGTGTGTAAGGGTAGAAAAGAAAATAGAATACATAAAATCGAAACAAATCACAAAACAGATCCAGCACGTTTTAGCCAGACTTTAGCTTGCTTATTGTATTTGATTAGCCAAGAAATTACAAACAACTTTGTTTTGAGATTAAATACAGCCACTTTTCGTGTCGGCCATTGTCGGCTAACCATTTGACAAGGAATAAAATGAGGAGCCTTAATATTTTTGAGTCATTTCTAAGGCTGTACGTAGAAGAAAAAAAAATAGGAAATAGTTGTTTCTTATTGACCCTTGAGGATTAAAATATACTACTTTTGATTGATGCTTAAACAAACAAAATATCAAAATCATACAGTCATTGTATATGCAAGAAATGCCGAAGATAGAGCACCAACCGTTAGGGAACAATTCCGAGGGTAGGTGTGACTCAGCGGAATCATTGCCTTTTTAAAGTACCATTGATTCAAAGGAACTGCTAATGGCACCTTGTTTTGTTTGGAACGATGACTGGGTGTCTGAGCCCATTTTATATTTTTTTAAACCGCGAAATTGATTTTGATGCGATGATATAAATCAATTTGTAGTTTGAATACGGAATTTTAAAAGGTTGCAGTCCAATTCTACACTTTGAAAGGGTGGATGCGTATGTATATTTGACAGCGTAATTACGTTAACATCCTGCACGTTATAAAACGACAACGTTTATTTGTTTATGTGACAGATAGACGACAGTTCCAACCTCAGTGAATTGTTGTCAAAAGTGGTTAATCAATTGCGAGGTCGACTATACCAATACATATATCATTCTACTTATACAGGGTGGCAGGTACATCGATGCGCAACCTGTTACCATGGATTCAGTACATGATTCTGGATCCCCCGTCAAAATCATATTATTGATTCCATGGTTACATATTGCCCGTCGATGTCCCTGCCATCCTGTATAATTTTCAATACTAACGTAGACTTATATAATGCCTCGTTGGTCTAGTGGCCGCAAGCGCTACTGCTGAGCATGAAGTCCAGGGTTTGATTCCATGTCGGGTAAAGTTTTATTGGGTTTTTCCATCTGGAATTTTTCATAGCAGCCCGGAGTCTGGATTTGTGCCCAGCTGATGGCAATAGACTCGCCCCTTTTACATGGGACTTAAGGCGCTGACAAGACCCAATTGACCAAAATAGGCTTCTCTTAAGAAAACAAATTGCCAAATCTGTAGTTTGCGGTAGCGGAAAAAATATATGTTGATTTTGAACGTATTTCCCAAATTAATTAATTTAAATTACCAAATTTAAAAAAATAATTTTGGTTGTTATCAAAACACGTTTTGATAAAAAATCTCACCTTGAGTTCTAATCCAAAATAGCTGCATTAAATATCAACATACGTTACGTATTTAATTAATAACAAGAACGTCTTATTTGAATGCAGGACTCGGTTGTTTTTTTATTTTCGATTACTCAACTCAATTTTGAGTAAATAGATAATTGCTTCACATTTTGCAATACATTACAAGCGTTGTGTCATCGCGTTTCTCTTTCTTTTCTATGCATCTGACAGTGACCGCGGTTTAGGTGTTGTCAGCGTCTTAAACATAACTGGCGAAATGTGGGTGTACTATAGGTACACACGGCTACACATCAAGCTATACATTTCCAGTATAAGCTGATGTCGCATTGTATAGGATTTACGTACAATGCGAGGTCAGCGTAAACTGGAAATGAATAGCTTGATGTGTAGCCGTGTGTACCTACACCTCTGCTTAACCGTTAGAGGAATACAGGCGAGATGTAATGTTTTGTAATGTTTATATTCAACACAATAGTACTCAGTGTGTCAATGTCTGTTAAACAGTAAATGCACATGGCCGAGGTCAAACGTTTTAGTTAAACCTGAATGGTATTAGACTGGCGGCCCATGGTTAAGGACACTCGAGTTATTCGGCGTGCCTGGCTCTGGTATTGAACTAATCTTAACAATATAATTTATATCCATTGTTTGAATTTGAATTAAACTAAAAAGTTTTTCTTACAAAATGATTTTAAGTTGTAAAAGTTTTTTTTTAAATCGTTGCGCCATACTAGGAATTTCTTCCTATATCGTGGGTGCGTTTACAAACATAGAAACTCACAAACACAAACTCCCAGACCCGGAACGATTACTTGCAGATCATACAAATATTTGTTCCGTGCGGGGATCGAACCCGCGACACGCTGCGCAGCAGTCGATCGCTCAGCCATTACGCCAACCGTGTCGTCAATTGATATAACTACCAGTAATAACTTCAATTCAGTAGGCTATGGTGTGTTCCTAAAGTATATGATGAAAGAGTAAACAAATCCTGTTCAGGTCAAATTCTTACGCAAGCACTCACTAAAGGGAGTTGGAACACATTCATCTGTGTTTAGGTATAAGTTTTCACGTTTATACCTCACCACTATTTCCAATAGTTATTGTTTGAATAACATTATAAAATAAAGCAACAAAACCTTTATTCGCTGGTCAAGTACAGTACAGTTTAAATTTACTTTATATAAATTTAATTTTAAATCTTGTTTAATAAAGATAATAACTTAATTCGATTAGCTTAACTTGATTCCATTTCATTTGATGCCATTCAGCAACCAATTTGTTGGTCAAGTTGACCATCGACGTAGGCCTCCCCTAGTTTATTTCAGTCATCTCTGTCACGAGCCAATCTTTTCCATCCTTTTGTTAAGTCATCTTCCCACCTCTTGTTTAGCATCCCTTTTATCTTTTTCCATTCCTAGGATACCATTCCATTACGTCTTTCGTCCATTTTTCTCCGTTTGTTCTCATAAAGTGACCAGTCCAGTTCCATTTGAGTTTTTTTTTAATTTTTAATAAATATGTGATAATATAATATAAATATGTATATATAAATTAAGTTTGAATAACATTAATGTAATTAACAGAACATCGATGAAAGTGAAAGTTATAACATTAACCTCAATTTATTGTCAAATAAAAAATAGTTTTAAGGTATTTATCCATTTGTTTACATTTTCATCAGATAATTTTGGTGCAGACTATAATAGTTATATTTAGTGTTTAAACATTAGTTCTAATTCACGAGTTCCCCAATAAGTGTAAAGTCGTTTCGTCATTCATCTCCTAAATTCAATAGTAGATGAACAGTTACATCGCACGTGTTCAAAGTTAACTGTCAGTGATTCGTTCCTTTTAGAGCTTGCACCATCTGTCCTGATAAGATAGGTAACTGTTATCTTACTTCTAAGTGGGTTAAAGTGTGGTCATATTTAACTTTGTTGTGGAGGATGTAGGTAATTAGTGAAAAGTGGGTTAGATGTTAATTTGCCAAGAATGTTGTGTGTGATACTGAGAGATGAGGCATGCGGTTACTGCTGTGTCAAAAGTTGTGAGTCTTGAGTTCTTATAAAAGCCAACCTATTAAAGTTTTTTTTTGTATTACTTAAACGTTTTTTAGGGTTCCGTACACAAAGGGTAAACCGGGACCCTATTACTAAGACTCCGCTGTCCGTCTGTCTGTTTGTCTGACCGTCTGTCACCGGGCTGTATCTCATGAACCGTGATAGTTAGACAGTTGAAATTTTCACAGGAGATGTATTTCTGTTGCCGCTATAACAACAAATACAAAAAAACAGAATAAAATAAATATTTAAGGGGGCTCCCATACAACAGACATGATTTTTTTGCTGGTTTTATAGATAATGGTAAGGAACCCTTCGTGCGCGAGTCCGACTCGCACTTGGCCAGTTTTTTTTTGTTATTTTTCTCCATAGTGATTCACCCGATAAAAAAATGGTTCAGACATTTCCAAACGCAGTAAAGAGATCCCTAATGTAAGAATCTTTTAATGTTTAGAGTGAAATTGGGCATGTTATATTCAAACC
Organism: Atethmia centrago; assembly: GCA_905333075.3. Taxonomy (NCBI): domain Eukaryota; kingdom Metazoa; phylum Arthropoda; class Insecta; order Lepidoptera; family Noctuidae; genus Atethmia; species Atethmia centrago. The sequence goes on from HG995382.1 coordinate 11,905,237, forward strand.
AGCAAAATTCTACCATTTAACAACTGAATACAGAAAAAACAAAAGCTTAAACACAAAACTATGTTTTATTAAAAAACATGTCCAACGGCGTTTTAGTTGTAAAACGCCGTAAGTGGAACTCGCTATCACGTATATACGCTATGAGCCGACACAATACGACCGATGTCAAACTTTGAACTCGTTAAAAATTTACGTTCATAGCTCTAGTTGGTTAGAACTCATCACTTTGCATGCCATTTGTACAGAATTTTATCGCGTGTAATAACGTTACTGTACCTATATTAAACGAAGTTTTTTATACTCATAAAAGTATTAAAATCGTCAAATGATATACTCGTACTAGGAATATATTTCAAATTATTGCAAACTCTCTAAAGAACCGTAAACCGTTTATTGGCATCTAAGAATTTTTACTCCATAAACATGAAATAGGAAATAAATCGAGGTGTTAGGAATCAAGCACTAAAACATTTCAACGGTTGCAGCGATACGTAAATTGAAATGGTCAGTAATCCATATGGAATAACTGTGATGTACGATGTTCCGGGATAATCCAGGCATCTGCCCTACTTTAACTAGCACACGATGTAATGGCATTATCGGCAAGTTTGAGACTCGGACTAAGATTCTAGGATCGATTCCATGGAAATTATTACGTAAAAACTATGCATACGAGCGAATAAACTCTTGGAAGTAAGCAGCGTTCCTAGATGCATGCTTGAGATTGAATATTAAAATATAGTCGTTCAAGTCTCAGACTTCGCTTAGCCACGAATTTCATTTTTCTTTTTACGTTACTTTGAAGTTGACCTTTTTTATTTACAGAATTACTGGGGTCTGGCCGTCTGTTGGTATTTGGAAGTGCGGATGGCTTGTTCGCAGAACCTTACAATGGAAAGAATGAAACTGAAAAAGTTTGAGATGCTACATGGAGTAGCTTTTGACTTTATAAGGCATGTTTTCCCTTTAGACATTTTAATTGTCACTTGTCACGTTTTCTCCACCACCTTTCTCCATTACCTTTACAAGAAACATTCTAACAAAGTTATTTCACGTTCGTTATCTATCCTATCTACTTTTCCAACGCATCCTAGAACGAGAATTGATTATCCAAATTAACTTTAATCGGAAAGAATTTGTAGAAAAACCGAAACGGAACTTACTTTTTAAGATTTGTAACTCTCATTCACTGAAGAGTCAGTCATGCTCACTGTCCGGGACATTGGGATAATGAAATCGTTCCATAGTTTTCCGATGCCAACATTTTTTTCTCCTGTCGTGACAGTATTTCGATGTGATTTATCTGAGCTCAGATTCCCATAACGGGATTTATTTTCCTCTATTGACGCGTTTATTGGCGTTAAGGATTTGGTATAACGTTATAGTTTTTTGACGCTATGTCAACTTTCTCTCGAAGTAGCCACACTTCAACTTACGGTGAAGGCTAGGCAATATTGTGATAGCGTACTTTTTGCTTTTTACTAACATTGATAATATTCAAAGTATTTGTTACTTTCTTAGGGACTGTAGGTAGCTATTTTATTAACTTCACGTGCTCATAACGCATTGGGATTTCCTGCTCCACTCCTTTCTTCATTCATTGTATCAAATGCTTCTCGACAAGATTTATCATGCAATAAAGTTGTATGTACTCAAATGGAATTATGAATGTCCTCTTATCGTTCTTAAGTAGCATGTCATGTAAGACAAGTAACAATATTCAACAGTTTTAGAAATCAAAGAAGCGTCTGTTTTGGCTCTCGTACTAAATACAGATATACCTTTGTATTAAAATATTGCTCATAAAAGAAGAAAAAATGAATTCAGTCTTCTAAAAATGTCTGAGTCATCCTTATCAACAATGTGTTTTTTTATGTTATTTATACAGTAGTTTATTGTCAATCTTATCATGTTGTGAATACTCGGTAAAATTTAATGCCTTTTACTTCCTGATCACATACATAATTCCTTACATGTAATGAAACTTATATATACTTCGAAGTAAGTTGCTAAGTTAAGTTAATAATTAAGTTAATTAAGTTACTTATCTATTCAATTCACTAAATTCCTCATCTATATTACAGAATGGCTGTCAGATCAGAAGTTATGGATAAACTTGAAGCTATAGGATTTGGATGTCAAACCCTTCTTTACATAAAATGTTAGTCGGGTTGGACGTCAATCATGTGACAAAATTTAATAGACAAACAAAGCTACCCGGCGCACCCCAATCATCGCTCTACAAATACATCGCCTTATTTGACTTACAATAATTTAGTTAGTACCAACTCTGTCCGTGTTCCCATGCTCCCATTACCCATCCTAACAACGGAGCTATGCATCGGAATTGGCCAGAAAATCACGATAAGTATCTCTTGGTTGTCACGATCCAATTCCGACCGAAACGCTCCCGGTCGAGATTTGAGTGAAAAGACGTGACCTTTAAACCGAGTCGAAGCAACTTCAAGTGTGAAACGTCATGTCTAACCAGCGGGTGGCGTGAGTTGACCAGCCGAACAACAAATTTCGTTAATGTAAAGTACTAAACAGAAAAATCTTTACTAGCTGCGTTCGGATATCAGACGTCGATCAATGTCACACTGAAAATACGAATCTATCTGACTTGATGTGACCCTGAGAACTGGAATTAGTCATTGCTTTTATTGTGAATGATGCTTTGAGTGGCTGTAGAGAAAAAAATATTGGAAGTTTTGGTATTGACAGGATGGTCAAGATGATACAGGTGAAACGTGATGGTTTTGATTGATCGACGCCGACGTAGATAATAATTTGTTTAGAACTCATAATGAGTCACTGATAAAATTAGTCGACACCTATTTCCAGTGAAGTTATCTGTATCCGAATCTGTAATTTATAACATAATCCGTTCTAAATTATTCGCGCTCAGATTCAATATCTATAAAGCCGGCAAATTAATATTAATAATTTCACAATTCGAATTGTGTTTGATATTGTCCAAATCGAATTTCGTTACGATAAAACAATAAGCGACTAAGCTCGAAAGCTAAGGAGTTTGGTTTGACATCTGGTCAATTTCTTATCTAGTCTTGGGGAGGCATTGGGTATGATAGGGGGAATCAATGGAGCGTTTAACCGTGAAATCCTGAGATAGGGCCGATATCCCCCATATTGATAGCAGGTATCTTGGTACCAGAAATAGTTTTGGTAACTTATTAGGGACAATAATGGAATATTATTCTGCTACTGTCGTTTCTATTTGTTGGACATGAAGGAGCAAACGAATACAGATATAAATATATTATATTCGCTGTGGGATAGAGCGGTGTAGTTGATAAGGAATGTCTTTTGTAAGAAGCTGATTTTACATATAGAAATAAGCTTAAGGAAAACATTTATGTATTTTCATCTTATCCTTATTATTTCATATTAAAACAATATTGGTTTTTATTATAATTTAAAACAGATTTTGAAACAAGCCATTTTTTTATGAAAAAAAAAATGATGCTTAATTTATATCTAAGATGGTGTCAAATTTATATCAAAGCGTATGTTGTGTAAAAAAAGTAAACTTTAATTTCTTTGAAATATGACCAGTAATTAATATTCATACCAAATACTTGTAAGATTTTAAATCTGATCACGAAGCATATAATATGTCATTAAAATTATAGTAATGAAACATAATACTTACGTTATAAAGTCAATTACCACACGTTTCAACGATGCAACTATTCTCAGTAGGTATGGTCACTTTCTCTCGATTTATCTCACAGTTGTAAACACGAAGATTATCATTTAAATATAAACAACGACTGAAAATTGATGTTGCTTCTACGTTTACCGAATCGATTATTATTTCTGATGTAATTATTACGGCAAGAAGCTACTTGGGATTTTGTACTAGAGATGAATATTACAGTGGTAGGCTTGCTCAGGCTGGGTGGAGTGACGATCTTCGCAGGGTAGCTGGTAGCAGCTGGATGAGAGTTGCCGAGAATTGAGCTGAATGGCGTGCAATTGGACGGGCCCATATACAGTAGTGGACTGCTTTTCGATGATGATGATGATGAGGCGTATTTACAGGTATCAAATACTTCGAGGTTTAAGTTGTTCCTTCGTAAGAGCTAATGTAGGTTGATTGACCTGGGTGTGTATAACAATGAAATATACCTTAATATCTTCACTGGAAATATCAAAGTATCTAAGGAAGCTGTTTGTTGTGTGTTATTTTGCATTCCTTGATATTGTTTAATTGACCCTTTCTATTGTTTGTAACTGTAATTCATAGTGTCTACTGTATTTTGTAGTAGATCTATAATTCATGTATTGTATATAGTAGTTATAGGTTATGTATTATTTAGAATAGCATCAGTGACGTCACTTACGACTGCCACATTGTTGTTATCGTCCGTCTTTTATTATATAAACAATAGTTCCGATGTGTGCTTCTGACTACGCGTTGTTTTGTTACACTTTAGATTCGATTGTGTAATTATTTGAATCCATGTTACATAATTATTATTGATAATTAAATAAACATGCCATTGAAATATTTACTGTCATTTTATCGTTTTCCTAAAGTTATATACAAGACATTATTAACCCTTTGTGTATAAGGCACAGGAAACTGCTAAGGGTATGGAAAAAAATAGATAGGTAAATATGATATCTAAGACCTCTTTAAATATGAGTTTTTTTATTATTTTTTGTATAAAAAGCATGGTGTCCATTATCTGGTCAGATCCATACTAGTGCTTATGGAATTCGTTTTTGTTTTTGCTAAAAAACTGTCAAATCACAGTAAAAAATTGAATTTGCCTGACGTTTCTGCCAGCCGGCAAAATTTAATTATTATGATATCCAAAATATGGACAGAGCCTTATAAAGGAGCTTTTTCTTTTTAAGTATCTGTGCAAGCAAGTATGTCAACCCTACATACTACTGAACAAACACTGGCAGTTGCAACAACGCGGCCACAGAATGTTTCTTATTAAGAAAAAATTAAAACAGCCGAGCAGCGGTCACTCAAAGTATGTCACACCATATGTCGGTATCGAACCTCACGCTTTAGAAAACTATTAAGAAAAAATCAATATTCTCTTCGGACCGTGACCGACAGAAGGTCGCATAACTAGCGACGAATACAGAACGTATTGTAAATCTCTTTTATAGCTACCATGCTATCCGTGACGGTTGAAATATGACTTGGGTGTAGTTTTCTACCTGAAAAGGGACCATCATTATGCCCAAGATGATTGTCGGCAAACCAAAATTATTTCTCATCTTTTTTTACTTAATATTTCGATTTGGAAACAACGAAGTTAACAGTTATCCCGCCATTTGGATTTCTACAGATTTTTAGTTTTTGTGGCGGCGACAAGACAAAAAGTGTGTTCCTATTTCTTTAAACAAACCACACATTTTAATAAATGGGTAACATTTCAAATTAATGGTTTAATGATAGCAAATTACTATGGACATTTCCTTGAGCAAACTTTAGGCAATATGAATTCCTATCATTAGAGTTTCATTAGGTTTTGAGAGGAAAAAAACGACCATGTTTGATGATATTGTTTTATTTTTAAATTAATATTATGTAACAGTCGAGGATATTATAATTACATACACAGAAATAGTCAGTTACATACTTAGCGATAGATAAGATACACATAAATTGATACAAGTTCCTTCTAACGACAAACATTTTAGTAATAAGTACCACTGAATATGTAACTAAGTATCTACAATTTTCAACACTATGCAATAGTTTTAACTAATGACTAGTAATACTATACAATAATTTTCATACAATGATTAGTAATGTCTATCTACAAAATATTTGGTAACAATGAGATATACTATATTAAAATACTCATATGCTAGTCTTCACTCCTGATACTGGCATTATTTTGTTTTATACAATATTATGTATCAGTCTTAATGGACAACAATTCATATAGCTTTATACAATGAAATACAATAAGGCTTCACTCTACTTAGATACGTTTAGAATACATTTAACAATACAGTCTTTTAATATGACAATATCCGAACAATGAGGAACGAAGTCATTTTGGCCAAATTATCTAAACCAATATTTTTAAACTATCACGTTTCAATAAGGCATGGCCAACTCAAAAAGCGGTCTAGCTTACACATGCGCTGGGAATGTCAAGTTCCATTACGAAGTATCTTACCGATAAGAACAGTTTAACAATCTTATCATCTGTGCACGGCTGAATGAGTTTGTGGCAAGCAGTCGTGCACAGATGAGCGGGGTTGTAAGTAACCTTGCTCGTCGAGCATCGATGGGGACTGGTGGCCAGGATGTTTACGCAACGTATTAGGTGGTCTAGGCCTACCACCATACGGCTGCTCATAATTTTGTGTATCAATAGAAATGTAGCTATGATGTAAATTCTCCCCATCCTGAATCTGACTTGTCAACGTTGTATTTGTCAACATTGACGTGTCATCCTCAACAGTTATACCCACATTAGCAGTAGTGGGTGTTTGAGGCGGTATCGCGTCGTATTTATACCAATGTTCCGGCGCAGTAGGCGAGGCCGTATATCTAGAAGGATGCCGTCTACCATTTGGACACACGCCATGATTGTAATTCATTGTATCTTTGTTCCAATGCAAATTAGAAATGTCAGGCATTACAAACCTAATTTTCTCCCAAAACTTTTTCTCGCCCCACAATAAAACGTTGCAAGTTTTCAAATAGCTTTGGAAATCGAGATCTAAGTTTAGAGCGCTAACATCTGTTGTTAAAATGAAAACTACTCTGTGGCGCCTTATTGAGGGGTGAATAGAAGTAATAACATGTTTCATAGCTGCCTTAAAAGTAGCTTTTGACCATTCGTTTTGTAGAAAATTAAATGACACAAATACTAAAATTCTCTTTGATGATTCAGCAGCATTTGTTACTTGCTCGGACAAGTAATTATCAGGCGCATGTTGTAAATCTCTGTAATGAAAGCACATCGTATATCCGGAGTGTTCCATTTCTGGAGCTACAACTTTAGAAACAAAATCATCATCTAATAAACTATATACAGCGTATCCATCGTACAATCTGTCTCTATCGAGCTCACTTTCTTGAATTGAAGCACTTTTGAACAATCTAACTCCATATTTAGAATGCGCCCACAACCGTACATTTTGCCTAAACGAGAACGCTAAGGCACCGAATAATAGAATAAGAATAACACTTATCAGAACTACAGCTAAAAGTGGCACAAAGTTCAATTTAATAGGGCTCACTTCATCGTATTGATACGGTTGGTTTTCCGTCGGAATAGTATTGTCCGTAACACTTGAATCACGACACCTATCAATCGCGTCAAACACAGTATAGTTCGATACGAGTCCATTTTCACTAACACAAAACATTTCAATGGGGTCTTCATAGTACTTCTTGAACCAGTTCTGAAGTGCCTGGATGTTGTCACATGTACACGTGAATAAGTTTCCTTGAACGTTGACGCTTTCCAAATGAGATACATGCGCCAATTTTTTGTCAAGGTCGAGAATCTTGTTTCCTTGCAAGTGCGCAGCTCTTAAAGATGACAGGTTCTCAAAAGTCTTGTTGGCGACACTTGTCAAGAGGTTATCATTCAAGTATAACTCCCTCAAGTGTTTTGTTTGCGAGAACACTCCAACAGACAGCTCGGTCAGATGGTTATTTTCAAGGTGAAGGATGTTTAATGAATGCAACCCATTTAAGGTGTCATTGTCGATGTTAGCGATGTTACTGTTGTTCAAGTAGAGCTTGTGTAACTTTTTCTTGCCAATAAATAGGTGACTGTTCAAGGTTTGGAAGTCGTTGCCGTCGAGATAAAGTTCTGTGGCATCCATCGGTATTTTCTCGGGTATTTCTGTGTAACCCACATTTGAACAATCAATGACATTAGAGTTCCAATTGCTGTCATGAAAGCAAGAACAGCCTTCAGGACAAGTCATCTTACAGTCACAAGCCTCAAAATCGCAGCAAAAGCAACTAGACGAGCAGTGAGTTTCATAGGAACAAAGGAACTGAGTTTCCGGAACATCCATTAGGTTAGCTTTTCCTCCATACTTATTATTTACAACTTCACACGTTACTGTTTCTAAATCTACGAATCTTGGGTATTGCCTCATATGGTTCCAAAGATTTATCTTTTGCAGCCAAATCATATGACAATTGCATACAAACGGATTATTTCCAATAAAGAATTTTGGCAGTATTCTGTGCTTCGGTATATGGGGCAACGTAAATGCTGATAGTTCAACGGTTCTCAATTTATTGTCCGTCACGACAACCTTTTCTAAGTTTCGTTTTTGTAAGAACGTACCTGGGTGAATCGTGTGAATTTTGTTGTTATTTAAGAAAAGGACTTCAATAGAATCAGGTATCGATCTTTCATCGACGTTTTCTAATGCATTGTAGCTTACGTCAAGCATTCGGATGTTTTGTTGGGAGTTTTGTTCATTTTCTAGTTTCGTAATATTATTACTGTGAATATCCAACCATTCAAGGCTTTCTGGCATATAACTATAGTCAAAGTAAATAAGCTTATTGTCCGATATGTTGAGCCAACCAAGGGTATTTAGTTTGTTGAAAACACCTCGGATGTCGGTCAGTTTGTTCCCGTCTAAGCGGATAGCTTTTAAAGTCGGATTAGATAAAAAGGCGTCTTGCTCAATGGTCTCTATTTTGTTTGATGCCAAATTTAGTACTTGCAAGGACGGCAGGGTACTAAATGTGTCCTTTGGTACGCTTGTAATCTGATTGTCAACAAGCCGCAGTCCGTAGAGCTCTTCTAATCCTTCAAAAGACGTATTCGCGACTTTGGATATGTTATTCTTCCCGATATCAAGTGATTTGAGGAATCTTAGCTTCTTTATTCCATCAGGAATGGTATTCATACTGTTTCCATTTAAGCCTAAGTCTTGTAAATAAGTTATGTTTTCAAAACAGCGCTCGTGAATTGTAGATATCTGGTTATTATCTAAATACAGCTGACTAAGAACAAACAAGTTTGAAAAAATGTGTTCGTTCAATGTTTTTATCTTGTTGTCTGATATCGACAGTTGATGCAAGTTCTTAAGCTCAGCAAAAGCTCCGTTGCTGATAGTTTCAATAGCGTTGTTGTCTAGATTCAAGACTTGTAAGTTGTTCAAGTCGTGGAAAGACTTTGGATCCAAACGTGCAAGTGAGTTGTAAGACAAATTCAATATAACTAGGCGGATAAGTCCGGCAAAAGTATCTCTGTTAACCCAATCATTGGTAAGTCGGTTTCTAGATAAATCCAATTTCTCTAGCTGATCAAGTCCTTCAAGTAAGCCCGGAGCCAACACAGAAAGCGAATTATTCGCTAATGAGATTTCTTTGATAACTCGTGATGATTGAAATAGTTCAGGAGGGACAGCGACTAACTTATTTCCAGACAAGTTAAGAATTTTTAATGAATTCAATCCGACGAAGGCTCTGTCGCCTATTTCATTAATTAAGTTGTTCTGAATATTCAACAGTTCTAAAGATCTGAGGCTAGAAAGACCGTTGTCGGGAAGTCGTAAGATATTGTTGTGAGATAAGTCTAGCATCTTTAGTCCAGTATTGCATGATTTACCTGGAGCGATAGGTCCCTTGCCCCAATCCGAGAAACCGATTTCCGATATGTCTTGAATTTTATTATTGGTAAGGTTCAATATTTCCAAACTAAAAAGCGGACAGAATACTTCAGAAGGTAACATGTAAATATTGTTGTCACCTAAATCCAATGTCCGAAGTTCCATTAGTCCACGGAAACTTTCAGCGTGAAACTCCATGGTCATCGCAGGCCAATCCGTATTATAGGAACGTAGAGTTAAACTAGTTAAATCACGTAGCGGAGACAGGACCGTAGCGGGCACGTACCGTATCTTGCAGTACTCAACGCGCAGGTCCTCAAGTTTTCGCAGCTGGCCCAAAAAACTGCCGGTATTCATGTGCAACGAACTTTCGAAGAACAACAAATCCGTGCAAGTCAGTTTCAACTTGTTGATGTTGTACGCCTGCGCCGTGGTAATGTTTTTAAACAAGAAGTCAACTGAGCCGATAGTTTTAATGTTACACGTGAGAAAGTTTGATTCACTCAACTTTGTGTCCGAATAGTCCCATTGACAGCCGGTGGGGGCGGGCGGCGCGGACCGTGCGCGCGCACCGGCCACGACAACCAAACACATCCAAACTTTTAACGAAACCATGCCGTAAAAGTTCTTGGTCATTTTGCCACTGTAATATAGTTCATTTGTCACTGATATATCACTAAAGTACTCGTTAAAACTTTATGTCACCAAACAGTCAATGTTATGAAGTCTGTGTTGTTGTGTACACTTCGTTTTATAGCGCATGTAAACAGTGAGTGCGAGATCGCGGTAAAACTTTTGACGCAGCCATGCTCCCCTGCGGTCGGGCGGTAACTGACCTACGAAGTTTGAACGAACGAAAGCCGCATGGGTATTGGGGGAGGGGGCAGGCGCGGGGAAGGCAACAATGACGACGGGTGGGACCCGGCACTGCATCGGCTTACAACAGATGGCACGCGTGTTTTTTAAGTACTCGAAATATTGGTTATGCAGCCGAAGACTTAGGCCTGCGTGATTCGTTGGATGCACCTTCTTAAGTTTCATCTCAAAGGAGGTCGCAGTGACATCTGAAACAGTAGCAGTTACGTGACTTAAAAAGTTAGCTTGAACTTTTACAGACACACTTATACTTTGTTTTAAAAGTTATGCTTGGGTGCACTACATTGAAAATGTAAGAGTTAAATAATAAATCAACAATACAGAGATTATTTCAGACTCGCATAATAAGGAAACGACTCAATATTTACTTTTGAGAGACATGCATGCAATTTTGACGAGATGGGCGGACATTTTTACGTCAATGCAAAATAAATGATTGACAGTTTAAAATCGGAAAAGAATGCACACAAAAGATATTGTGGTGTTTCAATTTCCTTTACGGATTATTGAAATGATTTAAGAACAGATGTTCAATAATGGGATTCTAGTACAATAAAGTGATGACTCTTAAAATTATGAGGTTCTTGTTAATATGCCTTTATTTGATATTATTTTGTTCCTCCGGATGTACAAATTGAAAAGTATACAATCAGAATAAAATTTTAAAATTAATTTAAAACTTTTCAGAGGATAGAACTATTATTGATTTCAATTTAATAAAACATGCAAAAGAATAAATCTTCAAGTTGCTAGTTATTTAAAACACAAAACCGGCTCAAACAACTTTTTCTGCAATATAAACTTTCTGAAGAATTCTTAATTAAAAAAAAGAAAAAGTCTAGAGTAAGTACTTGTGCTAGTTAGGCACAAAAACACGTCCATTCAAGAGGGCATCGTGAGTCACCGCAAACTCTAATCGTGGACCATCGAATGCCATAACACGTGCGTGTCGGATTGCGTCTACCGTGGGAGACGGTTTGAGACCTTTGAATATCTTCAATGCCACTACAAATCACGTACTCCCTCCAGACACAGAGTAAAATTTTATCCTTGAATCACTCGGTGTACTGACTAATGGGAAATTAAATAATTGCTTCGAAACTTCAGGATGTGGTAATGATGTCTCCAATATGGTAGATTTGTTAGAGCAGTTAACTTTTTATGAGCCATAACCATAATGATTGTGGAATTTATTATCCTTTCCGGATGCCTACTAGGACTTACTAAAAAGATGAGGACTGTACAAAACTGACCTTATCAGTTACGTAATGTAATTACAATGGCGCATCCTGCTCCATATTTGACCAGATTGATTCTATTCTAAATGTAAATCAATATAAAGATAGAAAGCAGAATATTTGATGATACTTTCCGAGAAAGAGGTCTGTCGGTCCAAGGTCGTATCAGGGCACAACTATTGATATTCTCAGTAAATATTGGGAGTAAATATCTCACGTGCCCATGACGTGATGGCTCAATATTTACAAGAGGACATCAAACACAATATTACCACTTATCTCGTAACAACTGACTCTGAAAACATCTTACATAGCGATCTTCCCTAAGAAACGTTATATAACAGAACGAGTGTGTTGACATTGCCCGATATCGAAAGAAGTTCAACATGACTTTTATGTGAAAGAATGGCTTCGTTTATCTACAAATATTTATGAGTTTTTCAATCTATTACAGATTGCCTTTAAATGGATGCTTAAAACCGTAAGCCATGTGTGGGTTTCATTATAAATCGTCAAACAAATAGATACTATCTGTTCGATAAATGAACAGAGAATAAAAGGTACCGAAGAATTGAAATGTAACACTTCTATAAAAAGCACAGCATTATGCCACAAATCGATATTGAAGAGACAACGCCCTTGCTTATAGTTCTGTTATAATTTATCAGTCTATTGACGATCGGTCATTCGATTATAGAACTAGACTGTCATAACAAAAGTATAATGGGCAACGGAAATGAGTCAATTACAGCTATTGATAAACAAATTAAACTTTATTAGGTAGAATTGGATACATGCAATCCATTGTGAGTTTGTGAAAAAACTAAAGGTAAACAAACTGTGTCCAACGGAAGCCTGGACAGTATAATTGAAACAGCTCTGCGGGAAACTAAGAGAACTAACAATGAACAATCGGCAGCCAGAATTTACGCCAAAAATGACTTCTGCATACTATTGGAAACAATTACATTAGCCGTGACCAGAATGTTTTACATTCTATTCACAGTAGTATTCGTCCGCACTCCTCACTGAGCATTGAACAAGGAGTAGTCAAAAACAAAAGAGATCCGAAGAGAGAAATTAACAATATGGCTGGTATAGTTTCTCGAATTCGTAGCAAAAAAGCTTTTGAAAGTTATGACCCGTAATAAAAGTAGTGCCAGGGTCTGTCTCGGTTAGACAAAAGGATTCTACCGCAATTATGTTATTGCCTCTATAAATTCGTTGAGACAATAGTTTTAAACGTAAAGCGATGCTGGTTACTTTATGGCTGTCAACGCCGCAAATAAAACATTTTGGTTGAAGATTGTAAATCTTAGAAAGCTATGTTTGGTCTTGTTTGCCACAAATTATTTATTGTCCAGTGCCTTCAATCTTGTGGTGTCATAAAAATATAAGTTAAAATGCCCCATCCCCGTAAGTCTCCAGGTTTTGTAACTGTTACATATTCTTACTAATTCTCAAGTTATCGTAAATCATTCCTTAAAATATGGTCGGAAACAGTGTTTTACTTACTACTTTCGTAGAGTCCGATAAAATTGCAGTGTTAAACAAACGGTTCGATTAAAAGAGCATTTAAAATAAATCACTTCGGTATTTCACAGTATCATCTTAATGCTTTTCCTTTATCTTTAAGACTCATGTTGGACCCAACAACTTTAAAGCGTGATTGTTATTTGTTAAGTGAGACATCGCATCTGTTAGACGTGAACGCTGAACGATAAAGGCATTTTAACTGATAATCTCAACAAAATATTGCTTGCGTCTCGATAAAGGTGGCCTCAGTAAACAGGTACTCCTAAGGCACGTTTCGAGTCAAATAAGCAGCAAGAAAGGGTCCGAAACAGAAAACGCTTTGTGCTAAAAACGTCGACCCCTTATCTTCCTCGGATGGGTCGCTACCATAGACACAGGAAGATAAAGACTAATCAACAATTAATTAAATGGATAATAAATCTCACATTCTAGTTTAAGTAGTAATCAAAGCGTAGGCTCTAAAAAGCTGATTGACATTCATGATATTCCTTTAAAAATAATCAACTTCAATTTTCATGTCTTTGATGTTTTTAATTAGAATAAAGAATTTTTATGAGGCATAAAAACATCATCGTTGTAATAAGTTAATAGTTATCTTACCTGTTTTCCAATAGTATTTCGTCATGAGAAATGTTGCCTAGCTTTAGAGATCTCAGTACTGTATAATTCTAAAACGGGCAAGACTAAGAAACAATTTTGAATATTCAATTTCGCGAATTGAATGGCAATTCTCATTCGGTATTCATTTTAGAAAAGTGAGTGTACAAAGTGCGGTCGTATCTCCATATTCGTGCCGTGTCTCTCGGCTTCATGTCTATCTGTGGAGACTGCTTCCAGAGGCTCAGCACGAAGTCATCATTCATATGCGGAGATATCATCGTCGCTCGTCGTGGCCACGGCTTTGCTTGTTAACAATAAAAATGTTATCCGGCGCTTACACAAAATGTATCCCGGGAAAACGTCCAGTCTCGCTCCTACTCATTTTAGTCTTTTTAGTTTCTCAACGATTATTTACATTTATGGGCTTTGCTTTCTTTGGTGAGTTTTCAAGTTTTAACTTTAATAGTTCTTTTTTTTTTAAAAAAGCTCTGCTTTCTGCATTTAGGTTGCACGCCACAAAAGCAATCTATACTCTTCATGAAAATCAACGCCAAGTTAACATTTCGTATACGAGTCCTACTGCCCCACTTCTAAAATTACCTTCCATTAAAAAGTCCTTCCGTGAACTAATCGTCAGTTTAATAAACCTCGGCTAATATATTGTTCAAATTATTTAAAACCGTAAGTCCTTCATAATCCCCTAATTAAATTACCTAATAGTCTTAAGGTTGAACACTGAACGGTTACGGGTAATGCGATTAAGCAATCCAATATAGACAAAATGGCACCGCGCGCAAATTGCCAATCAATAATGACCCTAAGGGCGTGTAATTAACGGCTGCATTAGTAGGCTGCATTATGCATGACGTTGAATCTCTGGCAGACCCTGTTATCTGGGATGCGTATTTCGTTTACAAACATTTACATAATTACAAACATTTAGCTAATTTTAATTGGACTATAGATGCTTCAAAGTCGTTAGATGTAAACTTAAGTGTGATAATTGGCAATTAGAGGTCATCTAGTAATATCTCTCTAGTGAGAGCAGTGGTGGCCCAAAGGTAACGGCCCCGACTTACGGGTTGTATGTCGTGGGTTCGAACCCAAGCAAGTCATCACCACTGCTCTCAAAATGGTGAAGGAAAACATCGTAAGGAAACCGGCATGTCCTAGAAAAAAAAAATCGAAGACGTGACATCTATCAACTCGCACTGGACCCGCGTGGTAGATCCACCATCCAGCCCTCTCCCTCTCGATGAGAGGAGGCCCGTGTCCCAGCAGTGGGAACATTATAGGCTGATTATGCAGTGATATCTCTGATCCTGAATCACGGTGCGAGTCATAATTGCGAGAGTGCATTTACTCCAAATCGAAAGTAATTGGACCATTTATATGCGCACCGAAAGAGTTAGAACAAGGCGTTATTTCGATTCTCTTAACCCGACCGAGTACGAGTAAAAATACTTACAAAACACAATACTCAGCCTTGAAGACTTGAAGCGAGAAAATATCATTATTAACAATATTTTATGTACAGTCGCCAGCATGTCATGTTACCACAAACTGTCAAATGTTCTCATTCGATTTTGAACTTAACCATCAACATTATAAGGTTTAAAATCATTTGGAGAAAAACAGTTCGTGGTAACTTGACGTACTGGCGACTGTACTATAGTTGTGCTTTACAGAACCTACTTACGGTACTTAGTTTAGGTAGCTTCGAGAGCTTTTTACTAGCTTAAAAAGCTACGTTATCAAGACCATGTCTCACGTCCGAAAGAAAAAGGATCTTAAAAGAAACGTGGGCAACAGTTTTTGTCCATCACTCGAGCCCAGTCAATCTCACAGGACGCGTACAATTATTTTAATCTTATTAAAATCATGTTTCTACTGACGCTCAGCTTAATGTGGATGTTACTCGGTTTATATGTTTTTGTTTTTTCTTTGAAGAAAAATTGTCTGTGGCTCAAACTCAGTAACTCAAGTAAAAAGAAATAACAAAGAGCCAACGTTTTAGTAAATAGTACCCAAAGGAGATCACCGGCTTCAAGTTTTGAAACTTTGAGGAAAAAAATATGAGAACTCAGAAGATAGTCTAGTCCGTTAGCCCTTATTACTTTTATGGACCTTATGTCCGTTGGTAGTCGTTTATTATTGAAAAAAAAAGAAGTGTTCAACGAAATAATTAAACTGTCAAAATTAATGTGATTTAAAAGGCATGGTAAACGATTCTATGCTAAAGGTATCTAATTATTTGGACAATTTACGATGACAGACTAATTAATATACAGTATTCAAATATTGATTTTATTGCTCAGTTTAAATTAGTTAATCACCTTCGGTATCGGAATAAGGGTTTATTACACGAAATTGGTTTCGGAAACGAGTAATTTATATAATTCTTTCCAAAAAAAGGTCCCAAATCATTAGCCGCTTCGATGATTTTTACCTTAAATTGGCATAGGGTGGTATTTGCTTATCTATGGAATAAATAAATTGCGTGTAAATAGGTTACAATATTGGATACAGAAAAGGGAAATGCACCCTATTTATTATT
Source organism: Atethmia centrago (assembly GCA_905333075.3). Classification (NCBI taxonomy): domain Eukaryota; kingdom Metazoa; phylum Arthropoda; class Insecta; order Lepidoptera; family Noctuidae; genus Atethmia; species Atethmia centrago. The sequence goes on from HG995382.1 coordinate 11,921,644, forward strand.
AGGAGTAAAATATTATTATTGGGGTTGCTTAATGCAACGATTTTATTCTGATTGCATGACTGGTTTCTGGTTTTGATTTTGTTTGAGCAATCAACTCATTAGGTACTCCTCAAAGCTCTTTCGTATAAAAAATATACACAGCTATATACAAGGTGTCGTTTTGCATCCTCGTCAAATTCCGAACGGAGGTAACTATGCTAATGATTCTCGACACGAATCCATAATAAAATAAGTACACACATTAACACTGTCTAGGGATATTTTGGATTTACTCAATTTACTTTATTAAAATAACATACAACAATCATATATTTTTATAAAGCCCATTTATCAGACTACACTCCAGAATAAAAGAAAACTATTTTTTTTGCGTAAACAAATTTTTATTCAAATAAAGAAAAAACGTGAAATAATGGTATAACTAACAATGAATGTGTTTAAGTGAAAAATGAGGAAAATTTAATCTGTTTTTAACAGTTATGCCATGTGAAAAATCAGTAGTCAGTAAAACCACCCATGACGTTAATAACGGTCCTGCAACGGGTTTTCATGCTTTGGATTAAGTTATCCAAGTCTTGCTGCGGTATATTGTCCCAGATCCGGCTAAGATGCAAAAAAATTTGGTCTTCCGTCACAATGTTTGCAGGGAAATTCCTCAAAGCCCTTCTTTGGAGCATGTCCCACGCGTGTTCTATGGGGTTTAGGTTAGGCGATTGAGCGGGCCAGCCTAAGACCGATACGTCGTGCTCCTGCAACCAGCTCGTCACCACTCTCGCTGTGTGCGGACGGGTGTTATCGTGCATGAACGTGAATTCTTGGCCCATTTGTAGTCGATGGGGTAGATTATTGGTACTAGCACCTCGTTACGGTATTTTTCTGCCGTCATGGTGTTTCTGATCCAAACGAGGTCTGTTCTTCCACCAACACGAATTCCTGACGATTTCCAAACCATAATTGTCCCGCCGTGGTATGAATGGACTTCCTGAGGATGTTGCAGACGGCTCTCACGACCAGGAACTAACACGTACTCTACGTGTATCGGCATGGAAACCGAACCGGGACTCATCTGTAAACAGCAGTACAGACCACTGGTTATCTTCCCAGAGCAAATGTTCACGAGCCCACTCTAGTCGTCGTCCACGATTTCCTCGGCGTAGTGCTGGAGTACGAAGCGATCTGCGAGCATGAAGGTTCATGCAGCCTTCTCCTCACTCACAAGCAACTGGTGCTCTGACTGGAGCCTCTGAACCAACTGCTTGGCCGTAACATTTGGTTGTCTTCTCGCGGCAACTTGCAAAAATCGGTCTTGTCGTTGAGTGGTTATGCGCTTCCCGCCTGATTGTCTTTCAGCCACTTCACCAGTAGCACGATAGCGTGACCATAGCCTTGATATGGTTGACCTTCACGTTTTGTCTTGTTCCAATCTCCTCAGCAATACTCCGTTGAGTAGCCCCAGCTTGGAGCATGCCTACTACCATAAACATTTCCTCTAATGGCGCCGCTGCATGCTGCACACAATAACATTAATTCGAAACTAACCGATAACTTGTTATAAAACTTAAATTTGATATAAAAAAATAGCCAAAAACTACTGTAGGTAAATGAAATCTTCGGACTTCGCTACCATTATGCCGCGTATATCTTTTGTTTAAATTTATTTTTCAAATTCAAATTTAGAATTGTTCAAAAAGGTTTACAAAATAAGCTTTCTTCAAAAGAATTTAAAACGGGCCAGTATTTTTTGAGTTTAAGAACTTTAAACAGAATATCCCTATCCTAGATGTGTGTAGGTCTTGTTTTTTCTTCTAGTTTTCGGAAATCGGCATGTCTGGGACACGCATGGAACACGCAGGGAACGCGGCCCGTGTGATACCGCACTGTAACTGCCCTTTTACACACACACTACCGCATACGCAACGGGGTGATTCTGTTCTGTGAAAGTGGTGTATTCTAAAATATTGTCAAACTTACATAACTAAAAATCAAGTACTCGTATGTATTAATTATTGAGCAGCTATCATAATTTTATTTGATTATACGAGGGCTGCACTGAAAATTTCGGGAATCCAGGAAGTGACACAACATTACTATTTAAAAATGTATTTATTGCTTTTCGAAGTATTCTCCGCGAAATTTGACACATTTTTCCATACGATGGAACCAATAATTGAAGCAACGATTCCAATCGAAAGTTGGGGTCTCCAAAAAGGCCGTTTTGTAGGCGTCCACAGCTTCTTCAGGTGATGAAAATCTCTGTCCACGCAATTTATTCTTTATTTTAGGGAAAGTATAGAAATCATTAGGGCTTAGGTCGGGGCTGTACGGCGGATGGTCTAATAATTCTATGTTTTCTTGCTCTAAAAACTCTTTTGTTCTGTGCGCGGTGTGAGAACTCGCATTGTCGTGATGGAGGATGATGCGGTGGTTGCAGTTCTCTTTACGGAGTTCAGAAACGACCTGTGGCAAACAAATGCTAGTCTGCATTAACCGTTCTTTGTCCCTCAAGTGGAATAGTCGTAACATGGCCGGTTTTAGAGACAAACGTGGCCACCATTTTTTTTGCAACACTCCGTGAACGAACAATTTTTGTTGGCTTTAACTCATTTTCGAACACCCAAACTCGTGAATGGTTTTTTGTTTCGGGTTCTTACGCGTATATCCAGGATTCGTCACCTGATACGATGTTGTATACAGCATTTGAGGATACTGCGTGGAATCTTTCGAGAGTTCTGACGCACCAAGTAACGCGAGCCGCTTTTTGCTCTTCACAGAGCGAATGCGGTATCCATCGGGAAAACAACTTTTTTACACCTAATTGTTCATGCAAGATTATTTGTATTTGACTCATGCCAATGTCTAAAGTTGCCTGAATTTCGCGGTATGTCACATGTCGATCTTCCTCAATCAGCTTACGCACAGCATCAACGTTTTCTTGGGTGACTGCAGTTTTTGGACGACCTTGACGGGGATCATCACTGAGCTTGACACGTCCACGTTGAAATTCAGCAAACCAGCGATAAATTGTGGGATGGGGCTTCATCACCAAATGCAGAAATCATCCGGTCAACACACTGTTTTTGTGTTAAACCACTTCGAAAGTCATAATAAGTCATCGCTCTTGAATTTTCTCGAGTCAATTCCATTTTCTCAACGACTAAACAAGTTTGACAAAACCATGTGACAAGACCGAGAATCTTTTTTTAAATAAATAAATGGTATTCGATTTTTAAAACCAAGGAGTTTTCAATTAAAAAGATTTTAATATGACAGGAACAGTGGAAATATTCCATTCCCGATACTTTTAGTGCAGCCCTCGTATATGTATTTCATAGCAGCATCCTGAAATTTACGAGGATGCAAATGACACCTTGTATTCATATTCATATCTTTATTATAGTTTAAATAGGTTTATTTGCATTCATGAAATTTAAAGGTGATAAAATGGCTCAAAGCTGAGGTACAATCGAGTACTCAGCTAATAATATAAACTTAAATCTTAAAATAAAAATACAATTATGAAACAATTAATAATCAACTATTTTTAGGGTTACGTACCTAAAAAGGAAAATCGAAACCCTTATAGGATCACTCGTGTGTATGTCTGTCTTCTGTCTGTATGTCCGCCTGTCTGTCCGTCAGTCACAGTGGATTTGCTCCGAATCCACTGGATCGATTAAGTTGAAATTTGTTACACATATAAACTTCTGTGACAAACACGGACGTGTAACTTAAATAAATAAATTTTAAATATGGGAGTCACCTTTGGCGGCAAATTAGAAAATAAAATAAAAGTTTTGCGAACTGTTCCGTGTGCCTTGTTACATGAAAGGGTTTGTTGCAAGAAATTTAGATATATTTTTTTTAATAATTTTAAAACAAATGCTTTTGAAATTATTTAAGAAAATATATGACCACCCCTTATCTCAGAAACTGCAGAGCCTAAAATTTTGAAAAAAATACAGAAGATTATTTTTTACTTGTAGAAGTTGTAGATTACAGGAAAACCTATAAGAAGTCTATCATCTTAAAACAACATGGTAAATCTCACAATACGGAATGTATGATAAAACATGTTTTTCAACTACAATGTTAAGTTTGTTCTTAGGATAAATTAATCCCCACTACGGAACCCTTAATTTTTCGTGGGCCGACACGCACTTGGCCGGTTTTTAAAATATGCTATTAACATTGATTAAGTTAATTATTATTTTTATCAAGATCAGTAATAGCTACCTATAACTGATCTAAATAAAAATAATAATTACATAAGAATTATTTGGTAAGGTCAGTTAAACATTTAAATCAGAATATCGCAAAAATACAAAAATTGCTTCACTGGCAAACTTTTTACAGTTACTGTGAAAAATATTTTTAACCAAACATAAGCTACCATTTTTAGCTATGTACGAGTAGCATAATGTAGCTTTAGTTTGGTACCTCATTTTATATTAAGCAAAGTTTTTAAGATGCTTCACACGAGAACATCCTCTCCATTCCAACAAACAAAAACTGCCTGAAGATAAAACAGTAATAATAATCGGACACGTCGCTTGTTAGACAAACATGAAGAGATCTCGTCTGATACCACCGAACAATGTGAATGTGTGGGTGAACAAACAGGGTGCTCTAAAAACTTATAAGCGTACAAAGTCAGCCATACAAAAGGATGTGACTAATGCAGTAACCCTTGAGCAGCAAGACAAATTGATGGTAAGATGACTCTTTAAAGATTTGAATATGAAGCTTTAAAATATTTATTTTTCGACCAAAAGGTTTATTAATCTCAATTAATAAAAGTCTTCAAAAGTCGTGTTGTATAGTCTTCTTACTCGTATTGTTATCTTCATCCAATTGTGTTACATATAACAGTAACAGAAAAACTCAGAATCAATGGTTAGGTTTTCTGTATTAACTAAATAACTAAGTGAACTCGGACAAATAAGAAGAAAAAAGGTTACTAACAGCTTTTAATATAACTAAACAGGGTTATGTAATTCTGTAATCCCTAATGCCATCCAATAAGAAAAGATACCTGAGAAAAACAGCCGACAAATTTTGTTAAGGGGTGTGTTGTATTGGAAAAGGATGATCTTATTACTTACATTTACTTAGTGGGTCACAATAATGATATTACTGAATTTGGACTAAGCCGTTTCACCCTTACTTAGCCTAATGTTATGGTATACGATACACCGAGAGAAATCAGTGCGGCTAAATAGATTCTATTAAGGAACTTTTTTCTTGTTTTGGATGCACACTTACTTGAATATTTAATTGGTAATGAAAATAAATGTAAATGAGAAACAATTAATGTTTTTTTTTTATTCAAGGTAAAACATAACTAACCTTAACGATGATACGTCTATTATAGCCAAAGCAAACATAAACGCAGACAATATAAGCACAAATACTTAAAAGGAACAAAAACACGTATCAGTATAATTTCAATCGAATAACAACGCCCAAAACAAATCGTCAAATGATGAAGAGGCGTTACAAAAATTACACTAACATGGTATTATGAAATGTTGACAAGGTAAGAATTAATCATAAACAAATCATTGGGTGCTAGCGGACGTTATGCTAATATAGTAGAAGGCATCCACGGTTTTTTTCATCCGGAGCCTCATTTATTTATGTTTAGTCATAATCGTTTAATATTCAACATACTTTGAAGAGATATCGTACACTATCAATCAAACTTGTGCTATTCCTATTTGGAATCTCGGCTTCATTTTATGTTCTATTATCTTCGTTGTAAAGAACACATTTGTCAGTCAAGTTCAAGTTCATAATATGTAATCGTTTCTTCATTGGAGTTCCGTTGATCTTCAACAATGAAGTGCTGGTTAAGAATAGTTCCTAGTGCGTTGTCATAATGCTTAATATTCAAATGAATGAGAATTAAACTTATAATATTATAGAATGTGAAGTGTTCTTTGAGTTGCACGAGACAGGTATAACATTTATTTCGGGAGAGATTTCATTCATTAACATTATTGTACTTAGATTCAAATTGTGTTTCTAAGAGCATTTGTCAAACAATATATCAAGTACTTTGATCAGTGAGCAATCTATCAAGAGTGTTTAGCAATGTTCAGAATACAATTGAATTGTGTTTGGAAGGTACTTGAATCGTAAATGTTGGACCTTCAAATTTTATAGCAATATCACAAGTTAGTTGCAATAATTTGATTGATCGGTGATTAGGAATAGGTTACAGGTACTACAGAGAGTTTAACAAAAGTAACAAACAAAAGCGCTATAGAGACGAAGATGAGAATCTTAATTCAATAGCTATCGGAAATTGGCTATATAGGCAAATGATAGTTAATTATGTAATTGCATAATACATGTGGTATCGTATTACCCAATAACTGGGTTGTGGAGGTCAGATAGGTACTCCATGTAAAATACTGGTATTCAGCTGCATCCGGTTAGACTGGAAGCCGACCCCAACGTAGTTGGGAAAAGGCTTAGGCAGATGATCGTGTGCGATTGTGTTTATTATTTGCGTCCTACAAAATGTCATACGTTACAACATATGGGTGTAATTTGATTATGTAACAACACTTAATCGTTCATTAAGATAATATTGGTGTGTTTTATTATATAAGGTAAAAGCAAAGTGTATTTTGAATCTTCATTGTCTCTGGTCGCTGTGATTAACTCAAGACAATGTTTATGTTCTTTCTCCAGAATTAGCTTAACTACTGACAGGTTATATCAGTTCATATAATTCATTATTTTTATTTGACTGTATAAGTCAATGTATTCTAATTTAATTAAATTTTTATTTATTAGTGACATAATCTACTCATTACAATGTGTTTTTTTTAATTTGCAATAAGTGGTTAGCTAGCATCCTCGACAATCGATTGTACTATTCTTGCCTGAGCAACCGGCAGCAAGTTCGTCATGCTCCCTTAGATGTCACTGCCTGCGATAGCGTCGGGGGTCGGGTTGCCTCCTTCCCTCCAATATGGCGAGGGGGGTGATGGCTGATCTTTGCGTTATGCTCGTGAACGGGCGCTGCTTGTTGTGGCTGGACGTCTTGCTGATCATAGTTTTAATTTTTATTAGTAATTGTTTATTTATTTTACTTCGATGGTGCTAGTTTATCATTTCTCACTTCGAGTTACAGCAATAGCTTTATGCAAGCGGGCACGCCCTTTATGCTTGGAGGCTTTTATTGAGGTATTAAGTTCTGTTTACGCTTTTATTTTGTAATTTTTATCTGCTTGAGTACATTTTTCATTGTTTTGTTGGTATATTGGCGTGTGCTAGCTAGCATATGGCAAGTAATTTATTTTAATGTTTTGTGTTTCGTAATGTTAATTACTTTGCATACGATTTGTCATAGAATCATGTTTATATAACTAAACAGACAGTTGTGCTGCTGGGGAGTTTGTTCCGCCACTTCTTCCCAGCTAAAGCACTAGGAAGTGGTGAAGGGCGGGCATTTTTGGGGGACTGTCTTATGTAACTTTGACGTTCGATTAGAAATCAAAAAATCAATATAAAAATCAAAAGTCATTTATTCAAACTAGGCTGAGAATCAGCACTTTTCGTTCCTTATTTGAATAAATGACTTTTGATTTTTATTTTGATTTTTTGATTTCTCATGAATTCATGATACTTCAGTTACTTCAGTGCTCATCGTTCAGTTATTTATTTGTTATTTTTGATTACTTGTTAAGAAAAGCTAAGTTTGAATCATCAAGAAGAATTCCTCTTTACTATGAATTGTATCGAAATCCTTGCCAACAAAAACATCAATAAACTCTACTTCGAATTCATCGAAATCAAAAACAACAATTAATCCCATCACTTTTCCATTGGCATTCAGTTTTGGCACTTACCCTGTTCTGACGAATGGTCCTTGAACCAAAGTAATTGATGGACGCACCACAAACTAAAACGTAGGCATGAATAGATTAATGACCGAGAGATAGCTAGGTCGAAACTCCAGATAATGTATCTGGTCACTGGGCCATTAATTCCCTGTGGTTACTTAACTTGATCAATACCAATTTGTGTGTTTAGTTTACCAGTTTGTGTAAGCCCACGTTAAACTCAATAAAGTCTAAAATAATTAAGATCGTATGGACTTACGGTTGTCCTGTATTTTGTCGAGTGTCGCGTTCTTAATTAGGTGACACTAATGACGTTAGTAGGGGTCTGGTTTTTCCTAGGAATAATTTTGCTACGCGGGCCGTTCTCTGTTACTATTCATGAATTCAGATTATTAGCTTGATCTCTAATGAAATTGATGAAATAAAAGCAATTTATTTTTTAGTTTTATTATGTAAATGGTAATTAAAATATAAAAGGACAGCTAATGGGACACAAATGATTTTCTATTGTTTGACTCCGAATCGGTGTCACGCGGGTCTTAACAGGTTGAACGAGAGAATTTTAAAGTAGGTGGATAAAGTAGGTGGTGGTAGCCAAAGGATGAACACCCACATCTGAAACAAAGTCCTATATGGTAGTTCACTACTGTACATGATAGCCAAAAAGGATGCATGTTTATCATATCATACATCCCTTTTCCAGCTTAAATAAATTACAACAAAACGAACATCACCCGAAAAACTAGGCCAACCAAATAAAAAAAGTGCATCTATAAATTGATAGCCACAACATTTCCGAACACACTGAGTTTATTCGTTTAACAAAATCCTTGCCATCTCTATCGACAAACGAACATATTTACAGTAAAATATATATCCAATTACACATTAAACCGTTGTCGACATGTCCTGTAATGGTGCAGTATATACATGGTGCTGTTAAAGCAGATACGAGTATTTACGATCAGGCCGACCGTCCCGATGCATATACGCAGATGCCACACATGCTCTGCCTTAATTCGAATAGATGACGAGTAGGGCTGGCCCTAGTACCTACCTTTTTCTGAAGAATATATAAGAACTTGTTTGGCCAAGCAATGGTTAATAGACAATATATTATTATATTACCTACGTTGTGCTATTCAATAAGGTGTATAGTAGTTGTAAGCTGCTTTTGGAAAATCGATGTTGGGAAATATTTAAATATAGCCCTTGAGTAAATTTTCAGTCAAGTTAGGAGTCCTTACAAACTCTCAAGGTATCTCAAGAAACTTAATTCAAGGTTTCACAAAATTAAATGGTATCAATAACCGAAAGTATTTCGAAACGTTTTTTAGAAATAAACTTGTTCATTATCCGTTCATCGGATTAATGTATCACATCTAATAAAATCACAACGACATACACTTTTTATAACTGTCAAGTTATTATCTCAATGATTTAACTGATTCGAGATAAGTTTTATTGACTTGACAAATTATTTAAATATTCGCGACTGCTTCTTTATCTTATTTAGTAATCATGTACTATATAATATATATATCATATTCATACTAATCATTATGTACCTAAGTAATATTAATTAATAAACGGGTTATAAACAGTTTCTTAAAAAAATCTGTTACAGATTATATTTATTTTATTATAGGCGCCATACTTTCCAATGTTCTGTCATTCGTGGATCTTTGACAGTCGTTACAAGTCGTCAGAAGCACGAAAGTCTGACAACTAGTCTTACCAAGGGGTATCGTATTACCCAGTAACTGGGTTGTGGAGGTCAGACAGACACTCGCTCCATTTAAGAGGCCAACAACACCTAAAGTGCGGTCACTGTCGGACTGCATAGAAAAGAAAGAGAAGCGCGATGACACAACGCTGGTAATTTATTGCAAAATATGGAGCAATTATCGATTTACAAAAAAACTATAGATTTTATAAAAAAAATAAAACACTATTATGCTAATATGTTGCTAGTAAAATAATCTGACAAAAAATCAGAATTATTGCAATACATGCAATCACATGTATAGCTTTAGTATGGTTTTTAATCGTTAAAAGATTTTTTTAGAGGTATCTTCGTGATTTTTTTCTATCGTATCTAATTAGTTATATTATGTTTTCAACACACTATCTACCTAGCATATATCCTGAAGAATATCATATATTTTTCTTATTTTGTTTACTGCAGTGAATCATATACTTTAAAGGCTCCTACATACTGGCGCGACTTGTCGCGCGACGCGTCGCGACACAAAGGCACCGCTTGTAGCGCTACACGCGGTGTCTTTGTGTCGCGTCGCGTCGCGCGACAAGTCGCGCCATTATGCAGGAGCCTTAAGGTATTATAAAACTTAGAAAAATTGCGTTTAGGTCCTGTAGTCCCCTTAAAATACAGCTGCAGACTGGAAGTCCTCAACATAGTTGGGAAAAGGTTAGCTAGATGATGACTTTCCAATATTGATTTATGACTGAAATGATACATTTCAAACACGAAAAAATCTAAAACTAGGACACTGTTCTGTTCGACAACCCTACCCTTAAAATTCATATTAATGCAGGCTAACAAGCACAGTGTAGCCCATTGGCGATATTGATATAAATTGATTACAAGTTGTCGCGACATTCATTAATATGGTTCGACGCAAATACTCATATCTTATCTAGTGCTTTCATTACCGATATCATTACTGACCGACGCGATGGTTCGTTTTAATCTTAAATAGTTCAATTGATTTATGATCGTCGGACACAACTGAGTTTTGTCTGGGAAAGGTCTAGTGATTTATGTTGCATATCTATTCCAATTTCCATTGTAAAATTGATGTATTTATGGATGTATAGATACATAGGCAGCTGAAATTCTAGGTAACCACAAAATCTGCCTGAAAAATAGGCAAATATGAAAACATTTTTTTTTGTAAAGAAATTATTTTATTAATTCATAAAAATAGTGCATTCTCATGACATAATAAATAGCAAATCATAGGCCACCTTCTCAATCAGGCATCACGACTTATGAAAAAAAATGCCACTGATAGATAACAATTATTATAACAAGGTCACTTATTAGAAACTGGACGTAACATTTTATATTGTTTAAGCCTAATGACCTGAATTATAAATAAATACAATTATTTATAAAGACTGACTCTATAATAACAGATCAAACCTTGCCGGTATCTTGATACAATGAAAGATTATATCAGTCCTATTGGCCTTACAGACCATGAATCCACAAATTGTTGGACATTTTGTGTACCACTCATTGATACCAGAAAATAATTCTACATTTCAACCACTCGTAAGTGAAATATTATCGATTTCAAGCAATCAAGTCAAACAACCTTACACCGTTAACCTTACCTACTATTATATTTTTTACCCAACTGCGCGACGCAAAGGAGGGTAATGTGTTTATCAGCCTATGTATGTATGTTTGTTCCTATGTGGCTCTCTAGAGACCAAACGCGTGAACCAATTTTAATGATTCTTACATCAATCAATTTCTTTTAATCTTGTGAGTATCACTAAAGATATTTCAGTAATAAAAATTTAATATGGCGACACCCAGACGCCATATTGGGAAAAATACAAAAATAAAGTCAACGAAGTATGTCAAGTGTGGTACCATTGAATAGGTATTTGAATATTATCAGGTTTGTCTAATCATTTTTCATTTCGACTGACCGTTTAAGATCTATAACGATTTAAAGTTGGTTAGCAACGGTCTCATTTAAATTTTCAAAATATATTAAAGCCGTGATAAAGTTCTTATACAATGTGTTTTTTTTTGATATCCCATAACTCTAGGGTATGAATGAGATCATATCAAAGAATCAAATGGCTTAAGAATTATTTTTCATTTATATTTTTGTTTTTATTTTTCTTACAAAATAATTCGACAGTCACGATTACTAATAATAATAATGTATAAATAATAATAAATAATATTAATAAATACATTTATTTTACTTTATTTATTTATTTTAATGTAAAACACTTCTTTTCTTAGCTTTAAATATGAATGATTGCTTTGAATGAAAATTAATTGCTCGTATTTATCAATGAAACTTAGATACTGACACACATCAAGAGCTTAGACTCTTGATGTGTGTCGGTATCTAAGTTCTTAGTATTATTATATCTTCAAAACTATGCATTTTTGGACCACATATTCTAGGACTTTTTGTATTGTTTTTACTTATAGAACATAACCCCAGAGTTATGGGATATAAAAAAACAAGTTGTATAATCTTATCTAGGTTTTATTAACGTGAAAAAAAAGTGTTATAATATAATTCAACAGAATTCTTATTTACTGGGTTAATTTAGTATGAATTTTACTGGTTTGAAATATAATTTTAACGACCATTAAATACCTAAAGTGTTACTTAACACAGCGAGAGAAAAATAAGCTAATTCAGAATAAATTAATAATTAAAAAATATATACACAATATTTTACGCTACAGATCGGAAACCGAAAGAAAAAAAAAACTTGTAATAAGTTGGTAAAAAAAAATAAAAACCCGACTGCGTACCAGTCGGGTTTTATAACTTTTTTTCACAAACATCACTTTAGCTAGACAAATAAGGCATCCACGATTGACGATAGTAATTTTTTCGCTCATTCTGTGCAGCCAGTTACTTTCACAGAGGTTGAGGTTAAGGTCAGCCGGTGTTAGCCTTTGGGGTGCTCATCAATTCAATGTAAATAATCTCCGGGCATCCGCTGAGCACAATAAAACATGGCAACATGATAGATTGTTATATTTTCACGGCCATTTTCCTTTGGCCGAGGTTTTATGAGAAGCTTTTGTGGTTTATATCCGTTTCGTTTTCGTTCAGATTTGATGTTTATTGAGATTCAATATATTTCTGTTTTGGGAAAGGACTTTATTGAAGATCTGTTGTGTTAACTTACGTCAAAAAAAAGCTATGATACTAAACAAAATCATTTATAAAATGCGTCACATTCAAATCAAGACTTTAGTTCAAGTTTTTAACTGAATTTCACCCACAATATCTCTCCAAGTGTTATTATCTCGTAACAGTAATTGAGACACTTAGTTCATTAGATATATCGAATACATAAACACTGACTTCAAGATATCTAATTTATTTACGATCAGCAATCGACGTAAAGAACTCAAGTACCAACTCTGTTACATTCCAAGTACCAAGTATTTCAACCATAATGAATTCCGCCACACCTACAGTTCTCTCAACCTGTACCACATTACAGAGCCCATACAACTTTTTATGCTTCTCATATAAAAGCAACAAGTCTTACATAAGGCCGTAATGAAAGTTAATTACTCGAACTGAGAATAGAGGGCTGATAAATCAGTCGATGACCTCGATTTGTATCAATCAAACCGAAACGCTCAAACTCCAATTTGACTTGTGTCAAACGATGATTGGTCGCAACACTGGCTACGTCTAATTGGTAGAATGAGTTTTGCTCGCGTGCCAGTGCGGTTTACTTGAAACTATAAACGTACGGATGTGGTATCGACGGGAAACTGGCCTATGTTCTTTTTGGATTTTGTAGTTTTTAGGGTTACGTAGTCAACAAGGAACCTTATGGTTTCGCAATGTCTGTCTGTCTGTCTGTCCAAGGCTTAGTTCAGAGACTCTTAGTATTAGAAAGTTGTAATTTAGCATGGGTATACATATTAATCACGACAAAAAGGTAAAAAAAAATTGTACTCGTCTATCCCATTTTGTGGGGTATCGTTAGATAGGCCGTTCAAAAATATTGCGGGTTTGTGAAAACCATTTTAGATTCAAAGATCCGTTTGCTATTGCTAAGTTTTGTAAGAGTCAAGTGTCCCCCCGCCAGCTGGTTGTTTTTGGATATGTGAAAAAAAATCACGGTAGTAGTATATAATTATATCGAAGTTAAAAAAAAAACACTATCACAGCTAAGTAGGCTTGACAAGTTAACAAGTAATAGTCGATCAACTTACATTTACCTTGGAATGTATGGGAGAACATCTATTTCAACTACAATGCTAAGTTTGTTCCGGGGATAAATTCATCCCGACTACGGAACCTTTCATGCACTTGGACGGTTTTTTATCGATATTGTTATCGTAATTTTATAGTATGATTGTTTGGCTGCGAGGAGGATAATCTTGTTAGTGTCTCTTTATACATTGTAATATAACTTTGGAAAAGGAATTATAACAGACGTCGAAAGAGTCTAAAAATTGTGTAACAAAATGTGTGTCTTTTACTAGGATTTCCTGTATTGTTGTAATGCACACACAAAAACACACAAGAACGAAACAACACACAAGAAAGGTATGTCACAAAAGAGACACATTTTGTTACACAATTTTAACATGTCTGTCACAGTATTTACATGTTTAAGATTACATTAAAGAAGCGTGATAGATAATTATTTAATAAACAAAAAACCCGACTGCAAAAACACTTATCTGAAAAGGGAAAAAACAAGCATTATAATCTATTATAAGTTTCAGAAGTGGAAATTCAATGAAAATAAACAGTTTACAACAAAGAAAACATTTTTACTTCATAATTACAATTAACTCAAATTACAATCAGCAAAATTACTTAAAGTCAACTAAGACTTAAAATTCACTAAACGGAACACTGCACACTTTATCACTAAACTAAACTCAAATGGCTTACGTAACCTTACGACTAGCCGATGATTCACACGTCCGTCCAGTCCGAGCGCAGCGCGGCAAGTGAACGTTCTATTTTTTTTTTTTTTTTTTGTGTGGCATCTCGTAGTTGACCTTGAGAGGTCGTGACTACTTAACCGGACTTTCCTGTGGCTGCCTTAAGCGAACTCAAAGCCTCCAGCCAGGGGCGAATTTCTTATATTACTAAGCGACTGCACGCTAAGGGCACCCCCTGTGGGGTACGGACCTCGGCTTAGGGCGTCGCTGGGGGGAGGACAGCAAGATGGGACAGGCTGGATCTGGTTAGTATTATTATTATTAATCGGGGAATTTAGAGCTACAGGCTCAGCTGCGGCGCGGGCTGGCACTTCTTCGAGCAAGGGTCGGGGGGGAACGTTCTATCCGTAGCGCCCTGCTTTTATAGGCGAAGTAGGGTAGAGGGGATTCTCCTTACACGGCCTCTCCTGACGAGGTGTCGTCCTCGACACAAAGTCTTGGACTGGCCCCGCCAGGACCCGTGATGGGAGAGGTCGGCAACTCGACCTCCGCTTCTCCCCTTGGCTGAGGTGACGTGTCGAATGCAGTAGAAGACGCAGTTTGTTCAGAGTCGTCATCAGTATCTTCATCTGCAAACAAAATCTTATTAGAAGCTACCCGAGCAATTTGTGTAAAAGCGTTCAGCCTCTCACACAGATCCGTTCATCTTCAGCCAATTAATTCATTCATCGTTCTCTCAAATAGTTCATAAGTTTGAATTGACACACACATCCATCTTTTCTCAAACCATAAACAAAGCTAAAGGATTGTCCTGTATGTGTCCAGCGTCCAAGTGGCGGTTTCTTTGCTGCTGTCTTGCTGACGGCGACCGCGACCGCGACCGCGACCAGCGTCCAGCTTTCGCCACCTGCAACATGGTCTGACAACCCGCAGACCCGCTTGACACGCAGACCGTATTCATACGTGCAAGCCGCTTAACACGCAGACCGTATTCATACGTGTAAGCCGACCCATACACTGATCGCAATCATGTGTACGAGCCCACTCGATACGCAGACCGTATTCATACGTACGAGTTTTCTCAACATGCAGACCGTATTCATACATGTGAGACCACAAATTGACCGCACATGGCCTAATTTATACGGCCACCAGTAACTCAGTTACTGACCACCAACACGACCGGCGACACACACGCCTGTTACCGGTGACACCGCAGCACAACGCGGTGGCCAAAACATCACTCCTGTCTGTAAATTCAAATTTACACAATGCTAGTTTTGTAAATCAAACAACCGTGATTTACTTACTCTCAAAGAATGCGGCACACGTTTCTGGGCACCACTCGCCGCGCCACGGCACCATGTACTGGGCAGCAGCCTGCGTAGTTTTACCGTAGCTACCGCTTAGCAAACGCAGCGTATAGCGTCCACTAGGCAGTGCTTCTACCACCTTATACGGACCACGCATTCCGGAGTCAAGTTTTCCTGTTGACTGGGAAAATTTTATTACAAATGCGCAGTCACCAACATTAAATTGGCGAGGTGGACGTCGCCGTTGGTTGACCTTTTCGTCTTGTCTAGCTTGATTGTTTCTTAGGAGTTCACGGACCCTGCTTCTGGTTACTTCACGTAGGGCCTCTCTGTTCAGTGTCGATCCTTCGACAGCTATATCGCGCACCAGAGCTCGAACAACAGGAGTTGTTGATTCGGTACCAATCAGAAGATTCAATGGTGATACTTGCGTAGTCTTCTGCCTGGTGACGTTTAACACCAACTGAAGTTTCCATAACGTTTCTGACCAGGGTACATTCCTGTAGTTCGTCTGGATACGTAGCATGTTGAGGACGGTTCGCATGTAACGCTCAGCTTGACCGTTTGCCTGGTGCATTTCCGGAGTTATGTAATGCAGGTTACAACCGAGTTCATTTATCCAAGTCACGAACTCGTTAGACTCGAACATTCGTCCCTTGTCACTGACCATAAGCCTAGGCACTCCGAACAAAGAAATAGCCTGAGAAATGACACGCTTTAACTCACCTGCGTCTTGTCTACAAATCGGGTAGAGGAGAGTATATTTGGTAAAAGCGTCGACGATGAGTAAAACGAATTTGTACCCTTCAGACACAGGCAGAGGGCCTAAGGCGTCAACGTGAACAGTGTGGAACGGTGTGTCGGGTTTTTCCCAAGAAGTAATAGTTTGCAAAGGAGCCCGAGGAACTCTCTTTTGCGACACACACACGAGGCAGTGAGCAATATATTTGCTAACGAACTGTCTGAGTCCGGGGAACCAAAAATGTCTTAGGATATGGTCAAGGGTCTTCTCTACGTTAATGTGTTCGTGCTCGTCGTGAAATACTCTCAAGAGACTAAGTCTGTGCCCTTTGGGTATATAGCAGAGTAGGCGTGAGTCTTGGCCTACTGGGGTGTATTTGTAATACAAGACTCCATTTCGGACGGAATGACGATTAGCATCGAGACTGCCATCGTGAAGTCTTTGTATAAGATTTTGAGTCTCGTTGTCGGCTGATTGTGCAATCTGAGCCCAATTTCTGGGTCTAAAAATTTGATTGACGCTGATAGGGTTGCGACTTAAATAGTCTGCATGGGGTAACATCACTCCTTTTCGATACTCGATTGAGAAATCGAAGTCTTGGAGGTAGATCCACCACCTGGCTACTCGAGGCAAAAGGTCTTTCTTTCGTTTGGTTGCCTTAAGGGCATTGCAGTCTGTCACCAGCACAAATTTCAAACCAACCAGATAGTGTCGAAAGTTTTGGAAAGCTTTGACGACGGCGAGGGTCTCCAACTCGTAGGAGTGGTACTTCTCTTCGGCACCCTGAGTGGACCTACTGAAATAAGCCACAACGCGCTTTTTTGAATCTGGATGAACTTGTAGAAGTACCGCACCGTATCCAGCACTGCTGGCATCTGTATGGGCTTCGGTGGGAAAGCCAGGGTTAAAAACGGAAAGGACCGGTTCATTGGTCAGTTCTTTAATGAGATCGAGGCGAATAGCCTCGCACTCGGAAGTCCAATTGAATTTGACATTTTTACGGGTTAGATGAGCAATGGGAGCAGTTCTAGTGGAGTAATTTTTTATGTATCGCCGAAAATAACCCGCCAAACCTAAGAGTTGGCGCACTTGTCTTACATTTTCAGGCGGCAGGGTGTTAACTAGGGCTTCCACTTTTCGTGGACTCGGCCTAACCTGACCTTGACTAACTAACCTCCCCAAATATTCTACTTCAGTGACGAGGAAAGAACACTTAGCCAAATTTATTGAAAAACCGGCTGATGTTAGCGTCCTGAGTACCTTACGCAACAGTTCAATCCCTTCTGACACAGAATTACTTAGCAGAAGAACGTCATCGACGTAGACTAGGACGTTTCCCTCATTAAGATGACAGCGTAAGGTATCGTTTATAATGCGCTGATAAACTATTGGGGAATTAGCTAATCCGTAAGGCATTTTGACGTACTCAAAGTGTTCTTCTGGTGTCACAAAACCAGTGAAGGGAATACACTCTTCTCTAAGAGGAATTTGGTGAAACCCTGTAGCCATATCAAGGCTACAGAAGAATTTACAAGTACCTAACCTATCAATGTGGTCGTCTATTAGTGGAAGAGGATATCGATCTTTCACTGTAATTCGATTTAGTGCCCTAAAATCGACACAGAGCCTGTCTGAGCCATCACGTTTTCTTACGAGTATAATAGGGCTCGCATATTCAGATTTCGAATGCCTAATCACTCCCTTATCTAAAAGGTCTTGTGTAATCTTCCTAACCTTGAGTTTCTCAGAGTAAGAGAGTCTATACGGACGGTAGACGACAGGGGTGGAACTGGTGAGCTTTATCTCCATCTTACCTGTTTGGACTGTGGTCATAGCAGTCCCTGATATTAGATAGTCGGAAAACTCGTTTATGACAGACATAAGGCTATCCAACTCAGTACCCTGAAGGGGTGTATTTACTTTGATCTGATCACCCACACAAACGGTATTGACTTTTGCGCTAATGTTATCGGAACGCGTGAGGTACTGCTTGTCTTTAGTACGAATGTAAGTGATGCCTTCGCGGTTCAAAACATCGGTGCCAATTATGATAGGAGCGTTCATAAAAGACGATGGAACTACTACTAAGTCAACTTCAATAGCAATGTCGCTGAATTCCACAGTGAACGTGACGTAAGATGTGGCGACCACTTCTTTCTCACTCAAACCTTTCAACACACAGCGTCTCGGTTTTGGCTGACACGTGAAATGTTTCAAAATATCTGAAGCAATAAGGGACACATCAAGGGCTCCACTATCAATGAGCACGTCTACGGGTATTCCATCTACTATCGCGGTAGTCATGTCGTTGTTTTGTGCGATATTTGATCGATAAGAGCAAAGGTTGACATTACGCGGATTTCGTTGCTCGGTTTTAGCTTTGGTAAAGCATTTGTCCTCAGTATGCCCTGATCTCTTACAGAACGTACAAGAATTGCTCGAAGAGGGTCGTGTATTGGAAGATGGGTCCGAAGCCACGTTAGCAGGCTTGCTATTGGTCGCATTTGTCTTAGGCCTCTTACAATGACGACTGAGATGACCGTTTTGATTGCAATTAAAACATCTTGGCCCAGAGCGGTGGTTTGATTTCATTTGTCCTTGCCTTTTAGGATCGGCGACCTTGTATCTCGAAGGTTTCACGTAAATTGATAGGAACGAGACAATAGTGTCAGGGGTTAAGTTTGCGTTAGCAGCAGCTGCACGCACCTGTGGATTGTCTATACCGCGTATAACGATTAGCGTTCGTAATTCATCACTTAGCCCCTGAACTATTCTCAAACGCAATAAGGTACGACGGGCGTATTCTGAGTAAGTTGAATACTTGTCGGACGTAGTATTCATAGCTTCGAACAAAATATTCGCGTAGTCTAATTTATTTGGGCAAAGGGGTTTGAACTCGCGTACAAAATTAGACCACGTCCTATCGTTGGTCACCCATTCCCCTAACCAGACCTTAGCGTCACCCTTAAGGCAGGTAGCTACACGTGACAGACATTCGTGGTCACTCCAACCGTTAGCCTCTTTAGCACGATCCACTTCGTCGCACCATGCCTCGATGCTGGTAATTGATGGGTCAAAGTTAGATACGTAATAGTTTTGTGACCTTGCTGGTTGCATTGTTTTTATTGCTTGCATTAAGGCATGAGCGAGAGTGGATACCTCGGAGCCGGGGACACCAGACTCCAGAGACCGATGTCGTTCTGACGTATTAAGGATTATTGACTCCTTAGCTTTTGGCAAAACCTCGCTATTCTTGTGGGTAGAATTCGTTTGAACCGGGGGCGAAGGAGTAAGTGTGCGTTTTCTATTCCCAATGTGGCTACGCGAACGATCCCTACAACGCGAATCGCGCCTACCCCTAGTAAGCGATCGGTGCCTTTCGGGACTATGAGAATCATGCCGATCTCGACTACGTGAGCCATTTCGCGAGGTACGACGACTCCTACTCGAATCGCGGCATGATCTACCACTACTGCGATCATATGACCTACGAGATCGACGTCGTTGGCGATCGCGTGACTTATCCCGAGTATGCGACCGTTCTTCATGAGTACGCGAGCTTTCACGCCCCATTATCTCAAAAAAAAAAAATCACAAACAAATCAGACAAGTAAAATAATCGGAAAAAAAAATGATAAAGTGTGCAAAAAGTTCAACGATTCAAAAGAAAACGGTTTTTCTGTTCACAACAATTTTTAGCTACGGAACTTCGTCTAAGTGGGCTTTTAAAAGTCCTTTATCCCACTTCTGATATAAGTTTCAGAAGTGGAAATTCAATGAAAATAAACAGTTTACAACAAAGAAAACATTTTTACTTCATAATTACAATTAACTCAAATTACAATCAACAAAATTACTTAAAGTCAACTAAGACTTAAAATTCACTAAACGGAACACTGCACACTTTATCACTAAACTAAACTCAAATGGCTTACGTAACCTTACGACTAGCCGATGATTCACACGTCCGTCCAGTCCGAGCGCAGCGCGGCAAGTGAACGTTCTATCCGTAGCGCCCTGCTTTTATAGGCGAAGTAGGGTAGAGGGGATTCTCCTTACACTATATAATTTTGGTCTTGCAGGCGGGGACAATCAAAAGTTATACCATATTTCAGGTTATTCAACTGTCGGGTTTTTGTTTATTAAATAATTTATTTTATTTGAAGCTTTTTAGTTTTATTAATATATATATTTAAAAATTACTCATTACTAGCTTTTATTTGATACCAATATTGTTGCAATTACCTAATTAAAAAAAAAACTTCCCCTTCTTTTTTGTATTTACAGATGCAATTTATAAATATTATATAGCCTATGTCACTCCCACAATTAAGACGAATCGAAAGACACCTTATATGTTAAAATCCATAAAGCCGTTTAGGCTACAGAGCATGCCAAAGAAATAGACATACATATATACATACATACATACTCTCGAAAAACATTACCCTCCTGAGGCAGTCGGGTAAAAATAAGGTTCTATATTTAATTTGGCACATAAGAAGTCTAGCATGATCCATGTATAAGATCTTTGAATCAGAAAACAAGAACTACTCCACCTAGATACGGCATAATGCAGCAGCAATATATCGCTCAGTTAACGACGGCATAACAAAGCATATCGAGTCCGTCCAACAAGTTTATTTATGTCATCGGGATTGGCTCGTCAATGCTTGTCGCAAAACTACACTATTTCCGCGTAAACACAGTGCAGGGTCACTGGGTCGAGCGCTTTATTTCGCTTCTCTATTTTCTGAACAGAAATAAAACTGAGCGCCTAGATGACTGCACTTTTTTCGACGTCACTTATTTCGTCTGGTCAAGATCTAGGTTTTTAAAAGAAAAATAGATTTAAAGCGTAGCAATTGTAACCGAACGGTTTCAATTCGTAAAATACATTTTCAGTTGTTTTACAGTTGTAAGCATAATTGAAATAATCTAACTAATATTATAAATGCGAAAGTGAGTCTGTTTGTTTACTTATTTATTTGTTACGGTTTCGTGCTAAAACGGCTGAACGGATTTGGATGAAATTTGGCAAATGGGTAGACCATGACCTGGATCCTAATCCAGGTCAGTCTAGCCATATGCCAATGTTCTTAAAAGTATCCTATGTCCTAACATAGGATACTTTTGTCCCGGTTTTCTTACGGAATCGAGACTTATGCGGGTAAAACCGCGGGGCGCAGCTAGTTAACAATAAATACCACACAGTTTACACGGCACTGTTAAATATACAGTGTGCTTAAAATTCTACATACGTTTTTGAATTCATGTCACTCACTCAGAACACTACACTCAGCTAACATACTCTAGACCAGCGCACAATACCAAAATCGATCACAAATCACGAAAATTACTAGCAAGTTGGCACTTAAACGCGTCATCCAAATCCTCATTATTAGCTCCTGGATTTGTTGAATAGGCTATGTGATTGCAACCAACACTTTGGCCTTTGTTTCGAACGCACGTCGCGGGCCCATCTATCACTGCTCAGTGCCCGTGCCAATTTGTTAGTGCACGTCATTATGTACCCTATACCAGTATGTGTATTGACATTACTTGCCAAGCTACGGGACGCTTGCGCTTGTGCAACGGGTTTTTGTAATGGCTGATTTGTTTATGGAATGATTTTGAATTTGGAACCTGCTTGGGCTGATTTTCTATCGTTAGATGTCTTTTATTTAAGGAGTAAGGAGTAAAATTGCCGTTTGACCCCTTTTGTATAGAAAAGTTATCAGACGATTGGAAAATCAGCCCCTAGGAAATTGTTTAACAACAGTTATAGAGTTTAATTTCCAGTGTAATTTCTTGAAGCTAACACAAATAACTAAAGAAAATTAGAATTGGCATTAAGCTTTCGCTTCAGTAACTTTTCCTCAGTATTAAACTAAGTTGGCACGTGTATCCCAGATAAAGCTTCAAATTTACTCTCATCGTGTTTACCGATAATTATCATAAATTGTTTATATTTCCAGGATATCGAACACAGTTAACTTCCATATTACTTCAAACACTCGGTAAGTCAATAAATTACATAAAAAGCGGCCGTTTATTTGGATATCAAAAGAGTATCTACTCAACGCTTCCTGCCTCGAACCTATAACTCCTTTCTCTGGCGCACAATTTTATTTCCATGAAAGCCATAATCATAAAGTTTTTATTGCTATTCATCCGAGGCAAACACTTACGATACGGGATAAGTTGGTTCGTTATGCCTCGAGAGGTTACTTGTACGAGAGATCCGTGTCAGTTTTGATCGGGCGTTCAACAATGATTTATTGGTCTGAGATATAAATTGTAAGGTCATGTTCAACATTCGTCAAATGGACAGCTAGTAAAACTTGCTATTCGTCATCTGCTCGATATAGCTATTGACAGGCACAAATTGTACACGAGGCAGCGTTTATTAAAGTTATGAATATGTTTGAACAACGAATGCCTTTCATTCGAATTTTTCTTTTCGGAGATAAGAATTTTGAGGATGTCCCTAGGCAGCATGTATTATGAAGCTAAATTTAACATTGAATTTTACGCATGAGTTTACATGAATTAAATATTATTTTTTGTTTAAATCCAATTTATTTTTTTGGACGTTTAAATTTAAAAACAACCGGTATCCAAAAACACACTACAAAATTAAAAATATTTTAATTTCGGAAGTCGGTGTCTTTATATTTTTGTTTTTTACCACCGACTTCCGAAATTTCTTTGGAAGTCGGTTGTTTTTTTTTTGTAAAACTTTTTTTTTTTAGTTGTGATAGGTACCTACCCCACACAAATTCGAATACCATTACCTGCTACGGAAATAAAAGTGAAACGAAGTTATTATAACATCATCCACATATATATACTAAGTGGGAAAAATACGTATTACTGACTAAATAGCTAACTCAAAAACTATCCAAGCAAAGTTAATAAAAATTACATGCGATCACTGGGCAAGCTTCTTCTACCAAATAAAAAAAAGAAGCAAAATCGGTCTACATTTGAAGAAAATATCGATAAACATACATAAAAAAAATACGTTCGGACGAACATAGAACCTCCTCCTTTCTAGAAATTGGTTAAAAAAAATTGTGTTTACAGTAGAACATTCAATATTAATATATTAAGGTCTACTTAAGTATAACTTAGACAAGTATTTATTTAATTAATAAATAATGCTTTCCCCGAAGTAAAGCCCGGGTTCAATAGGAAGTAAGTTAATGGAACTTGAATTGTTTACTCGTCATAACAATAGCCAAGTAATGACTAGATACTGCTGTCACTCTAGGAGTCCAGGAACACTATGCTGTGACCTAGTATCCTCAATCGGCTTATGTTGTTTGTTTCTCACGTCAAGATCTTCATAGAAACAAGTTTATAACTTTTATAGGACGTCACTGTAGACGTGAACAAAATAACAAAACTTTCGAAGGTGTCACTTATCACACCGGTCGTTTTTAGTGTTTCGTACCTCAAAGGGAAAAAATGTTGTCCGTCTGTCTGTCAAGACCCTTTATCTCGGGAACGCGTAAAGGTATCGCGTTGAAATTAAAACCATATCAGGACTACAGTCCCTTGAAGCTGGGGAAAAAATCAAACTTCTAAGTTAACGTAAAAAAAAATATGGCCGTTTATGTCGCAAAAATCTTATATTTCGACACTCTCAAGGGAATCAAAATTTATAGGATACTTTCCGTTGATCTAGAACTATGAAATTTGGCAAATAATATTGTCTTATACTACAAGTCTACAAGTACAGGGAACAATCTGAAACTATACATTTGTAATTAAATAATTAAAAATATATAGTCTTTATTTAAAGTACCATTCGTTTTTTAGTCACTGCTTACAAATCTGGACTAAATTTAATATTTTAGTGAACACAACTTTGATCAGGTTACCTAACCAATTTAGGTATGAACTGTTAGTATCAGAATAATAAAAGTAATTACAGGTTTTGGAAACTAAATTTCGGGAAAGCTCGGAAAAAACTGCGGGACTCGATTCTTGAACTATTTATAATATGTACCTAAAAATTTGTACGGAACACGGAAGCTAGGAAAACTTTAAGGAAAATGAAGTGGTATTAAAAAAAAAATCTGCGTGCAGTGCTCCGTACATGTGATGGAGGTGGAACTTCTTAAAAAATATAGAATAAGAGAGATTTACTTTGAGAGACAGTGTATGAGTGTTATATCATTCTTCTCTCTCATGTAACGAAATGTGTCTAAACGTGAGGCGTCCTTGAAATTTCATTCTCAATTCTCGTCCAATTATCGAATCGCCGTCTAAGAAGTTTCATTAAAAAAAACAAAAATCAGCAAGCCTTACAGTAGTAGCATTATGACGTGTTACATCTGACTGTCACCTTGGTAATAAGCAACTGAGCAGCGACAGAACTTAACCTCAACATTGAAAAAAAGCAAAATACCAAAAAAATACATTCGATTAATACTCTATAATATAGTACTTACTTATTCCATGCTCAAGCTGTCACTTCCTGTTACACATTTCCGTCCCTTTTTACGAAAACACTCCCTCAGAGGCAAGAGGAAAGATGTTACACATCGAAAAATGATTCGTCAGAACTCGTAAAAACTATCGATAACGCTCTAACATCGATACCATTCAGTCCTAAAAACAGACCCTATTTAAAGAGAACACATTTACAGCAGAGTAACAGAACTGCAGTGTGAATTGAAACTAATAGCACAATGAATGGTAACAGACTGTAAGTCCATAACCGGCCACCATAACTTATTATGCATTACAAGAAGGATTAGATCTCATATCGTGTTTCACTACTAAAATTATCATACTCAAACATGACTCTAAATAATGAGCCTTGTATTACGGCCCGCCAGTGTACGTCATATAGGTAATTTATTAAGAACTTTGTCGTTACACTCGCTACCAACTTATTACGTCAGCTTCCTTCCGTGGGCGATCTAATTACCGACAAGCCGAGAACAATAATACGTAATCTGAATATTTATGAGCGTCCGCACGATGCATCTGTGAATTTGATATACTTATACAACGACTGTTTATCTTGAACGAAAATTGACTGTGTGCAATGAATAATTTATTGTGAGCAACCGGCACTGACGTTCGCCATATTTTAATATAAATCCATCTACCATATTGTATGCAAAATGCCATTGAATGCAGTGCAAGGCACGATCATTATTCCAATATACTGCTGTGATATTCATCACGTGGACCGTGGTTGCAGTATTTTAAACAAATCATCTTTAACCGTGGATGCGGCAAGCTCATCTGATGTGAACGGACTGTTGCTACAGAATCGATTTTAATAATGTTGCTTACTTACTCGGTTTAATGCGTTTTTTGTCTCGATGCTCGCAAGTTTCTGAAACGAGGTATTTCTTGGAGTATGGAAAGTAGGACATGTCGCTAATCGATCATTGCGATCGGTATGGGTACAAAAACGGAGATTTAGCTTCGTATCAGATTGGCGGGTGCATGTCAACTGCTGGACACATAGATTGCATCTTGAATTTGTTTGTCCCAAATTACATGCACAATCGTTCAGGAAAGTCATCTTATGACTCATTGCTTCGATACGCGAATCAAAGCTTGTAACTTCTTAGTGGAAAGCTCTACCACGGCACGGACCTCCGGGCTTCAAATATACACAATTATAATAATTCCTTTCCGCTGCAGGCAAACTATTTAAATACTAATGACTATTTCAAAGAAGAATAACGAATTAACATTTCTCAGCGAATGCTTACCTGCTAAAATATCATCGTAAACGACGCAACGTTTTAAATAACTGTTTTGTTTCGCGAGTTTTTTAACGTTTTATGCAACGCTATATTTTGTATAATTCCCGCCCTAATGATGATAGCATAGCCCATGGTTAAATTAAGAAAAACGATTGTAACCACGATATATTAGAGTTGTTTTTAGAAATTGAAGGCCAGAATTAGCGATCGTTAGCGTAATGGTCGCCCTAGATAAAGCTATTACAATAAATTTCTTAATTGCCACCGCGTTGTCAGATAGCAGAGATTCTTTGTCGGTGATGCAAAAGTGATCTCACTACTTAAATAAGAATGTCAACTGTGTCAAGTGTTTGACGTAATTGTTGTTTGCAGGAGATGATATTTTGTGGCTGTTTAGATGACGGGCTATGCTGGAGTAGGTTTGTAGTAAATCGTCCCATTTTTAGGATTCCATACCTTAAAAGGAAAAAACGGAACCATTATAGGATCACCCGTGTGTTGTCTGTCTGTCTGTCCGTCTGTCAGAGCCGATTAGCTCCGAATTTACTGGACTGGTTAATATCAAATGAAAGGACTTGTTAATAGGATTTCAAATATATAATTTTATAGTTCCAAAATAATAAATTTTAAAGTTATTAAAGAAAACAGTTGATAATTGACCATCAAATTTGTAGGCTAAGCAGTTTCGGAGATAATCTAGGCCCTAACTCCGAACAGTGGCGTGCCTAGGGTTTCAAAATAACGCAAAGCCAATAAAATTTTAACCGATTTCAAAAAAGAAAGTTCAGTTTTCGACTGAGTATGTAGGTACCTACGTACGAGTATGTATCATCGCAATCATCGCGCGCGAAAAATTTTAAATAGTTCGGGTTTGATATTGATTCTCTATCGAGCATTTTAGTAAGGCATCGGGCTTTTGGGCTTATATGAAGGTACCGCCACTGACTCCGAGATTGCAGAGCCTAACATTTTGATAAATATACAGTGGAGACCTTTATGGAACCTATGGTTTTAAAATACATGGTACCTAAATCACTCAATATTGTGCGTACAAACTTCAATTTTAAGTTACTTTGTTCTTGGGATAAATTCATCCCAACTACGGGGCACTTCATTGTGCGTGGTCTGACACGCATTTGGCTGAGTTTTTTTTTCATATCAGTAATGCATTGACTTCCTAAGTAAACAGTGAGTGGTCACACAATAGTGTTTTTGAGACCTCAATGTCAAATACTGGTGAAAACAACAGATTTTTATAACGGCCATTATATTATGATGGCTCTTCTGGTAACCGTAGCTTTAGGGATTCTTCAATGAACGTTCAATGTATGTACACATTTGAGGCAAGGTTGACCAAAATATACCCGTTTGAAAACAATATCTAAAAAAATTCTTTCAGAGCTTTCAAAACTCAGTCAGCTACCAAACTTTTGGATTCGGTTATTAAACAAAAAATCCACCGCAATTTGAAAAATATTTTTGTTGTTGCTTGTATTTCTGGACGTATTTTTGAAGTAAATGTTTGGCTCTGAACAGTGGCCAATTCCAACTTGCTGAATAAAAATAAAGATGTATGTAATTTTATCAAACTTAAATAATAATTTTGTATTTGCCCAAAAATCTAGTTTAGTCAACTGTAATTTATATTTCTGAAGACGAAATATTTCAAAAGTCCCAGGAAGAAAAACACGAGCATGTATTACTCGTATTTACAAAAACCGCAAGACACTGATGGGGACAATTCTAAAGAACTTCCCGAGCGCAGATGTTCCTACATGAAAGTATCAATCTGAAATCCTTCGGGATCTCCTACGAAAGTTCATCAACGAAATACGAAATTTTAAATCGCTGGAGTCCTCCTGAGTTACATAACGTAAAGTAAAGCCTACGGGCGCCGGTTGGGCAAACAACTGTGATGGAATAAAAAATCTATGTTTGTGTTGCAATCAATCAACAAAGCTTGCCCAGCTTCCAGTTTCCAAAGCTAACTTTTCGAAACGGGCCTGCTATTATTTAGTATTGATTTTCGACGCCTATTTTTATTGGTTTTCCAAACGTTTCAATGTTTATAGAGATTTGCGACGGCTGTAAGGCTATGATTTCGTTTGATTGGATTTTCATTCAAAATAAAATGTTGTTTTTTTCGCCTGAACATACAGTTAGCGATAAATTTATCTTTCCGGGTATACGTGTGGATATAAAAAGTCTCTTTACCTCCAATGTTTATTAGGTATTTTTATTTCACTGCCCAACATGAAGTTTGGTCCAATCTAATCTAATACGTATATCAAGATAAAATAATATTTTCTATATCTTTATAACGCTTCCGTACAGAAATATTATTCCATTTTATTACTACTCTTGTATGTATATTGCTCAGACATGTCTAAAGCTGGATAGGTGTAACATACGGATTTGGCTGCAGGAATGAGAACTGCGCGAGTGATAGTCCTGCTATCTAAGAGAATTTCTGGAACCTTTAAAAATATGAATAATTAAAAAACCGGCCGAATGCGAGTCATTCATAACCAGGCCTCCTCTCGGTGAGAGGGAGTGGGCCCTAATCTACTACGCAGGCCCAGTGCGAGTTGGTAGATGACACATGTCTTCGAATTTTTGTTTCTAGGACATGCCGGTTTCCTCACGATGTTTTCCGTTCACCGTTTTGAGAGCAGTGGTGATGAAATAATTTACACGAAGTAATGCGCCTGTCTTGGTTCGAACCTACGACCTACAACTCGTAAGTCCAGGCCGTTACCACTGGGCCACCACTGCTCTATTTGTTGATTACTTAGTTATTATTGTTGGTAACAATACAAACTATTATTAATTATTGGTTAAAATTTACAACGCTTTCCTAAATTCACATACTCGTATTTAATTCCAAAGCTGACCGATTCCCAGGCATTAATTATTCCTAGAACATTAAAAGCAAACATACACTGTGTACCTACAGTATCTGACTGTCATCCAGAGCAAATTGCGCGAATCAATTGTGGGCTATTATAGCATACGACCTGTCAACCACAATGAAGATAGTTTATGTATGATAAAGTGCTGGATACAATGTATATTATTACATGTTTGCTTTGCAATGAATATAATTGTGCAATAAGACACCGGTTATTGCCACAAAAGAAAAGGCACAATCATCCTATAATGTTCCCACTGTTGGGGCACAGGCCTTCTCTCTGTGGGTAGGAGTGGGCCGTAATACACCACGCGAGCCCAGTGCGGGTTGGTAGATGTCACATGTCTTTGAATTTTTGGTTCTATGACATGCCGGTTTCCTCACTTTACTTTGTGTAAATTATTTCATCACCACTGCTCACAAAATGGTGAAGGAAAACCCTTGACCATTTTGTGAGCAGTGTTGATGAAATAATTTACACAAAGTAAAGTAAGCCTATCTGGGTTGGAACCTACGACCTACAACTCCTAAGTCGCGGCCATTAGCACTGGGCTACCACTGCTCTGAAGAAAAGGGCACCATGACATAACATGACATATTAATAATTATTTTTTGACTAGGAGATTAATATTCGTGTACTAGGAACTCCGAAGGAATTTAGTTTTTTTGAAAACACAGTTTAAAGGAACTTTTTTTCATACAGACATTGGTATGCATAATACTATATAAACCGGTGTCCTGAAGATCTCGAGCCTAGTTTAGGCACCAGTCTCCGACAATATCAAATGGCAAATATGCATTTATACAACTGTGATTACTGTATTTCTTGTTATATTGTGGCAAGAGATTGAACGATTTTTATTATTTATTATTATTGTGTCTTTGATATATCTCGGGACCCTGGGGTCCCGGATCTTCGGAAGGCGTACGAGGGGCCGAAGCGAACTCGCAGTGGCCCGTTAGACAATTTTAAATTTTGAGGCACCAACCGACGACTATCCCTGTGCAAATCCACCCAAGGACAATCCCCAATTGGTGCAGGACTATTGCAGAACATGGAAACAAAACATAATGGGCTATGGGTTTGGGAGGCTATAGTGGATTGGTAACCTAAAACTATGGAAGGTATATGTCCCCTGTCTGATCAATATTATGTAATACACGGATAAAATGGCAGGGGGTGACTTGCACACTCAATAATGGGCCCCTGGAAACTGTCGCTAGCACATACTGACGTACCGACAAGGAGGCAACATGTCCTGAGATGCTTGAGGAGTGGTGAGGTATTCCACGGCTATCAGAGCAATCCCAGAGCCCGGAACATGGTCAAGATCCTTACCAATACTTACTGGAATACTTCCTTCTTCCGAGCACGTTTGCTCTTGCAAATCTCCACTCAAGCCGGCCAATAAAGGCAAGAATGAGGTGGGAGCTCGTCGTTTGTCGTCTGTGTTCACTCTAGCCGGCCAATAAAGGCAAGCGAGAGATGAGGAACAAGACTTCTGCTGGGAGATAGGGTTCGTGGGGTTGCTACTGCCCAACAGCTCGCTACATGCTGCCCTGGGGGTTTCAGTATCTCTCCTGGTCTGGCTTGGAGATACGGCGATGGGGTTATTATTATTTTGATGTCCTTACATATCTCGGGACCACGGGTTCACGGTCCTTTGGAAGGCGTACGAGGGGCCGAAGCTAACTCGCAGAGGCCCCTTGGACAATTGTAATGGAATTAGTATTATTGTATACCACATAGTGTAGCATAATTTTATTCTAAAGCCTTATTTGAAAGTTAAGAATTCAGACAATTTTTTTTTTTAAATAAATATAATCAAAACCCAGTAGGTAAATATATGGTAGATATACAGGGTCAAAAAGAATAAGTTAAAACTCCGCAGACGTGATGGTATCGTTCGATATCTAAAAACGATAAAACAAATAAAAAAAAAATTTGATGGTGAGACCAGTGTTTATTTACTTAAAGTAGGTAGGTAAAGTAGGTAGGTTGTTGAGAAAATCTGTTTTTTTTTCGTTTTATCCTGTTCAGATATCAAAACTCATCGTATCTGTGAAGTGTACACTGAAAAAAAAAACTGATATTTCAAGTAACTACAGTTGTTGACAAAAAAAAAACATTCATTGTTTTTTTTTTGTTTTTTTTTTTCACGTAGTTATTGATACCCATGAGATCTGCGGAGTTTTGCTAGCTAATTTATTTTGACCCGGTATAAAAAACTCGTGTAATATTGACATGAATAATCTACAGTGTGCATAAATCTGTCACTCAAAAATTTACTAGTGATTATCCAGCCAGCAAAAAGACTAATTAATTATTATCATTTTACAAGTGGCGATAAGGTGGTCAATACACAGCAGTCACGGTGTATCATCGATGCCAATTTGACATGTATACAATTCGCAATCGAACAGCTATTTTTTTTTCATTTGACGCTTGTAAAAACGTGATTTATTGACATGCTTATTACTTCCACTTAAGAGCATGTTGGACTTACGGATCTGAAGCTTGACGAGCTTCATAATCTAGTTCTGGGTTCGGAGTGCATATAATATTTTGGCGATTATATTATCTATGTGAGCCCCAGTGGGCCGTAATCCACCACGCCGGCCCAGTGCGGGTTGGTAGATGTCACATGACTTCGAAGTTTTGGTTCTAGGACATGCCGGTATCCTCACGATGTTTTCCTCCACAGTTTTGAGAGCAGTGGTGATGTAATAATTTACACTAAGTAAAGCACCTGTCTGGGTTCGAACCTACAACATACAATTATTGTCACATTAACAGCTCTTTCTGTAAGCATTAAAATTAGGTAAATTTAAAAACCGAATGTGCGCTAATATAATTTCTTACGTCACAATAATATCGTGGATATCCATAAAATGTATGGAAATACGAGCACGTTATAAAGTTATCATGGATGTCTTCAAATATTTCCTTCCTTTTTCTTCGCTGTGGTATCCTGATGTCCTGACGTAGACGTGGACGTCCACGATAATATCGTCACGTTAGACATTATAAAAGCGCACTTTACTGCTCACTCACTGCACCCGTATGTCACCTCCACAGACAACGCTCACACAATGGAGTCTTGTTTAAGAATTAACGTTGAAGGCACCCAATCAGGCCGACCATCGGTTAACTGATCAAACATAACAAAAAGCCCACACTCACTCAATCAAGACGAATCCAACGAGGTGTTAAGCTAACACTATCAATCATTTGAACGAATAGGGCCTCCTTCGTTATCTCCACTTGGAATGAAGCCAAAATTGTAATAAAGACTCTTTCGTTAACCATTTGATGGTCTGGCTGGAAATGAAAGAAAGTTATTATAACGATGACAGGGATTTTGAATTAAGAAGTCTTTTTATTTTTATTGACGTGACATACTTCGGGAGATGTTCTGTTTATAGTGTAAGCTAACGTTGTTGTGGTTGTTAATTCAGTCGTTAAAGTTTTGTGGTTATTATGTTTATTACTGTCATATTTTTGTAAAAAATATCGTGGTGGAAATATATAGTGCAATAACTTATATAATTGGATTTATAGTCTCGTGTTATTACTGTTGGGATTAGAACACATACAGAGGAGGTAAGTAGTTTATCTATAAATGCAGAAACCAGAACCGCAATCCTGAGAATCAAATTCTAAGATCCATAGGAAGAGGTTCAGCGAAAAATAGATGTAGCTAAAACTGTTTTTTCCTTTTCCCTAGTTAACTAAGAATAGTTTCTGATACGGCAAACTAGCAGTATTTATAATAATTAATGAAAAAGAAACAAGTTACATAATTAAAGAGTTCTAATAAACGCAAGAACAGCGGACGACAGCGAAAAGTTTGTACATAAAATCCTTTGGTTCATGTTATCGCACTTCCTGAGATGGGAAAATTGTGTTCCGATAATGCCTTCGGAATTCCCCTGTTTTTTTGCGGAAAACAATATGGACCTGTACATACTTAGTTAAGTAGAATTCTGTGAATGTACTTATAGGTAGGTGGCAGATGTAGGTTAGAATCAAAATTGTGGGAGGGTCATAAGTTCAAAAGATTTTTTATTAAAAACTTACGGCACGTGATTTGGCCTACGCACACGTGGGATGGGTTAAAGAGCGCAACTTTTCAAAACTTAGAGGGACCCGTATAACGTGATAAAATCTGGGAGAACCCGTTTCGTCCCCAGTGTACTTATTAACCGACCTACGTAAAACTACTTATTGGTAGTAAAAAGTTATAGCTGAAAATCCTACCCTTGGAATGTGATCAAAAACACTATTCTATTACACTCAACGTGTGATGTACAAATCGTCAAACATGAGAGTGTTGTATTAAATTGCACACTGAATGTAAACTACAAAAAATATTTAATTTATTAAGCTCCTATCATCAATTAAAATAGTCATAGTCATTTATTCATAAACAAGTAACTAGTATCTGAATTTACACACAAAATTACACAGTTACACATACTCACTCGGTTATACTTACACTCAAATAAATTACATTAGAATTTCATAAAAAAATAAAAAAAAAATTAAAAATAATATATATTTTACATTTTCTATAGTGCTTCGACATATAAATTAAACAATATGGCCAACACCTTAAAATTATAATAATAACAATAAAATAGTAGATTGATAGAATTAATTAGAAATATTAAATTTGTAGTTGGATCAATAAGTCAGAATGAACAAAATCCAATAAAACTTAACAACCCATGATTGCATATTCTCATCAAGCATGCAGGACTACTTAATATTTTCAAAAAAAACAATCCACAACTAGACTATAAATCCACATTTTTCCACATCCATAACCCACTTTCAATTCCCCCTGCAATACATCACTTTAAGTACATAAAACGCAATTAATTAACATTAAAATAACCGAGTTGAGTGCAAAGCCATCAGTACTGAGTCTTGTCTAAACAAGATGGCGGAGATTGCATCCATGATGACGTCACCTTAAACATTGCCAGCGTTTTTCCACGTCTCATTAAGGGCCTGCACTCACTGGTGGCACGGTAGGCACGGCAAAAGTTTTTTTATGCGACGAATATGACAATAAAATTGAAATTTCAATGACACGGCATGCATAAGCATACCGTAGCTTTGTTTTTGTACCTACGGTGATTATCATTGAAATTTCAATTTTATTGTCATAGCTTATGGCTCAGTAATAACAGCCGCACCGGTCGATCCATCAGGCTAAGCTACGCTTGCCGCGGTTGGTTTGTGGATGGGTGACCATCTTTACATACTGAGACACCTCCGTGCCTCGGAAAGCACGTTAAGCCGTTGGTCCCGTCTGTCCTTCGTGGATCTTTGGCACTCGTTACGAGTCGTCAGAAGCCTGAAACTCTGACAGGCAGTGTTACCCAGGGGTATCGTATTACCCAGTTACTGGGTCGTGGAGGTCAGATAGGCAGTCGCTCCATGTAAAATACTGGTATTCAGCTGCATCCGGTTAGACTGGAAGCTGACACCAACATAGTTGGGAAAAGGCTAGTCAGATTGACTAATAAGATATACATACTTATTTCTATTCGTCGCATAAAAATCAGCCGTTAAGTTCCGCCAGTGGGTGCAAGCCCTAAAGAGGAGATGCATTTGTTTCTTTTTTTTTAAACCGTATACTGTTCGGATTATTGTCAGGAGGTTGGAACTTTTTGAAATGAGAGTACCTACTGTGTAGTCGATTAATTTCATATTTTACCCATACACGAAAAAAAAAGGATGTCTTAAATTATGTCATTTTGGTCAAGACAAATATTGATTCTTATATGGGAAAACAATATATTCTTGAATGAAGTAAAATGTTGTCTTAGTTTTATTGTCTTCTTCGAAGACATTATACTTTAAATGAAGAATTATTAAGTTTAATTTTAAGAATATTTGTGATATTTTCTTCAATTAAGATTATTATTGTCTTGAATCAAAAATATTTGCTTAAGTCAAGAATAAAAACCAAGTATTTATTATTCTTAATTTGTGTAAACAGGTTTTCTTGGACTGAGTACATTTACGTTAAGAAAATATTTACTTGGATTGAAACAATTTTTCTGAGAATATTGATATTCTTCGCTGAAGAGATCCTTTTTTTCCGTGTAAGACACGAAAGAAAAGTTTTCAATATTCAAGTCAATCAGTTCAATTGACCGATCAGTGGAGATTGATTTGACATTGCCAGCGTTTTTGCACGTCTCATTAAGATGCTTTTGTTTTTCTTTTTCATTAAACGTATATTGTTCGGATTACTTATTGTCAGGTGGATTTGGGGTGCGTTGGAACAATTTGAAATGTGATGGGTTTGTATCTGTGTAGTCAATATGAGTGATCAAAGATGTACCTATTAAAGTTTTCAGGAGTCAAGTCAATTGGTATCTTAATCTCTTATCTCTTTAAAATCCCTAATCGGTGGAGATTGCCTCCATGATGACGTCACCAAACATTGCCATCGTTTTTTCACATTTTTCTTTTTTTACGTAGGTTTGTTTGGATTATTATATGGATCTGAACGTAAAGTGAAAAAAAAAATGTATAAATGGTGCGTTTTGAAGGTCAAGAAAATGATTCGGGTAATGGATGAATCTATAAACGTTATGATTTTAAAATGACTTTACACATTTTTGTTTTAAGTACCTAGTGATAAATAATAATAGTATGTCTTCATAATATTATTTTTTATATTTTGGCTCTGTATTTGTTGATTTAATAATAATAATAATAATAATAGGTATTTTTTTTTCCTATAATTACATCTTCATATAGACACCCAAACATTTCAGTCTCAATCAACCATCAAAACTCCTACAAAAAACAGTAATGAAAGTTTTAAACGTCCGGGTCTACAGATTTTTTCGTTCTAGACAGTCGGTAGTGTCTGTCTGCGCTAATATTTGCGTTCGTGCATTATTGCTGAGCGAGCCAGCACAATGAGGCAGGAATTACCTCTGCAGGTTTGCTTAGGGTACTGCACAGTCGTTCACTGCTAAATGAGTAATTTGAATAAGTAATCGTATCATTTTGTATGTCGACTGTGTCATGTTTTAGAAGAAAAAATATTGTGGTGATAATATCTGTGATCTTTGCCAGGAAAAATACGAGAAGTATGATTAATAAGGCAGGAATTATCTCTGAAATATTTTTTAGGAGTTGTAGAGTTGCTCATTACAGAATGAGTAATGTAATTTGTGAGTCACTTTGCGTTAAAAAACAGTAATTAACCACATCTGCAAGTAAAGAGTCATATTCATTACTCAAATGGTATCATTAGTATTAAAATCAATAATAATAATAATGAGCAAAACAATGGATGGTTACAATGGATTTCGGTGCCAAATTAACTAATAACTTACGTGGGTATGCTATTAGCTAATTCTGAGGTAGCTACAATACTTATTGAAATGTAAACAAGCTTTAATTAGGAGCTATGTATGAAAGAAATGTGCAAAAACTGTTGCATTAATACACCGACTTATGAATAAAAGAAACTCATCATAACGCACAGTTGTTTTAAAACAGATTGAAACATTGGATAGCTGTTCTATGAAACTACTTTTAGGTCACACCACAAAACATGTGTTTTTATCTAGCTGGCCCACCTGAGCCATAGCAACGAAACCGATGTAGGCTATTAGCTTATTGAATGTGGGTACTTGTCTAATCGCACGAAAATTATCAATGTACCTTCGCCACTATGAATGAATGAATGAAATGCACCGACCCCAGCGTGGTTAAACCAGACTCAATTGCTCGAATAAACCCAAGGATTCACACTAGTCCATGGAGCCTCATGTTTCATGGGACTACAGAGACCATTGCATATCAAAGAGTAGACCGGGGGACGCGGTAATGGTCAGGAAGACGTGCCCTTTAGGATAGAAAGGATTGTTAGAGCCTACCGGATATGCATCCTAGAGTAAACAATGGAATAGTGGAGAGACGGATGATTTATCTATGGGAGTGCACGTCACCACCAGGTTGGCGGTGCGTTGACTGAAATACATCGGTTTTATTGTGTGATATCTCGTGATACAGTTTTATAGTAGTACGAGGGGATAGGGCGAATCAGACTATAGACAACCAAACCATCTTTTCATTGTACCATTTCACATCTAACAATCTGTCTATTGTTGTGTTTATAATTTAATTACTCTGTATGGTTGTCTCAAATTTGTGAATAAATATTATTATTATTATTATTATATTATATTGTTGTGGCTCAGAAACACATCTATAAAACCTCTTTTGCAAAAACACCATCACATACTAACTGGCCAGCCAGCCATAAAAAAAAAACAAATGAAAAACGAAAAAAAAAACAACTAGTAATCACAGCTCTGTGGGTGTAAAAGCTAAGTCAACAGTCATCTCATAACCAGATCGCAGGACGCATGCATTCTACATGAGCTACGACTTCATTCCCGTCGACGACATTCGCGACTGTTTTGCATTCCCTGTGCCTTCCCTTTTACGAGCTTCAGGTCTACGTGACTTTATGTGAAATACTGATGTTTTTGGTGGATTTAGTTTCAGGCTAATTTGCAATAAAAATCACTAAATTTGTTTAGTGCTAAACATATTTAAAACATCATTCTGTCAATACATTTAGCGGTAAACGTAGGTATTTAGTAACCATAACATGTTGATTTAAAACAGTGTCCGTGGAGTTTCTTCCTTGTTCTTCTCCATAAGTATCTACTTCGCTTTGGAACGGGCAACCAGCTTCATCTTTCTGACTGACTGACCTCTTGACAATTCAAAGTCGAAGTCTTAGGATGTGAAATGTTCAGGCGTCGGGAATCCCACCCCGGCCACCGTAGGCGCGGGCTTGCGGACGGTGTGCAATGGGTAGCTCGCCGTCTGATAAGGGCCAATCCCGGGTCGACGGCACGTTGTAATCCACGGGCGCCTCAAAGAGATGTCAGCACAAGTTTAGGGGTCCGCTAGGGCCGATGCCTGCCGGGGTCGCGGGAAAGTCTGAAAGAGATACCGTGGTCTCTGGCAACACACAGGCGACGGAAGGAACACGGGTGGATTTCAGTCAGTTATAGTCTGACACACCCTCCCGCTCCGTTATTTGATAATTTCCCACCCAAAAAAATAGGATGTGAAATATTAAATTATGATGTCCATAAATAGATAATAGATTGCTAACTACATCATTGACCATCGTTAATCTTTGTCACTTCCAAAAAACACTTCCTCTCTCCTTAAACTCTTATGTATATGTATGTATTTTTATATCAATAAGTATATGATTTATGTACTTATGTATATATGTCTTTATTGTATATGTAAACTCACTGGCTACCTGCAGCATTGTCTCTCCTTCTTCCTCTAATCCATCCAAAGGTTGTCTGTAAAAAATCGCCCATTGTGTCACCTTATCTAAAATTTCTACATATATATCTGTAATTTGTATACGTAGTGTACATAATAAACAGTATTCTACAGTAAATTCACAGTGAAAACAGATGAAGTGAGCTTGAAGGACGTGTTATTCCACCTAATGCTAGGGATTGATATTATTCCCACCTGAAAATAAATATAAAAATAAAACGGTTCAGTTTTGTATATATTTTCCAACATTTTATTATAGATTTTATATAATATCTACAATATAATGCGAAAGTTCTAATACTTAAACCTACCGTTTAAATAACAGAAATAAAAGCACAACATATAAAACTAAAATACAGACCCATTTCCAATTCAATTCCGGAACACGGAATTTCAAAATTTATTTTCCATTAAGTTCATAAAGTTGGTTTTCATTGCACTGTTTACTGTACAATTAACTGTAACATGGAGCTCACCTAGTTAGCCCACCGGTAACGACATCGTTACATCTATTTGAACATTTAGCATACGTTGTTTTTACAATTTTAATTGGCAGTGTTCAATGAGAACGCACTTCGTTAAATTTTTCCCATTTAGTACGCATTAAATGGAAATAAAAACATAACGTTTTTCGGTAATTGCTTTAGTGCGCCGTAATGGATGTAGTTGCGATCGGTGTAAAGTGGGCCAAAGTCAGGTTCATAGACACAATTTTGTGATATTTTTTTTCGTATAATGACTTTGG
Organism: Atethmia centrago; assembly: GCA_905333075.3. Taxonomy (NCBI): domain Eukaryota; kingdom Metazoa; phylum Arthropoda; class Insecta; order Lepidoptera; family Noctuidae; genus Atethmia; species Atethmia centrago. The sequence continues at coordinate 11,960,964 of HG995382.1, forward strand.
AGGTTGGGTTCTAGGAACACTATTTTTCTTGTCGAATTGAACTCATTTGATTTTTATTTTACTTACCATAATTACTAAAACAATATGATATTGGAAACTAATTTTCAGTCATTTGTAACTTTGTAAGCATCTACACGATGAGCAAGCGCATCATTGGCCGAAACAACTGAAAAAAACTTTAAAAAATAATAATTTTAACATTTAATTACTTTTCTAATTAACACCCTCTGCAGTCGCTACAGCAAAATGTCACCTAATACACGAGTGTTCGCGTATGTGCATAATAACGACAGGAATGTAGGTCGAATGCTGATTGCAGACACTCGCCTCATATCGAATTCTCTTTTTTCCAACCAACGATCTCGGTTGCGCGAAAAATTTCATATCGCCACGCGTTTTGCAAGTAAAATCAGATAACTTTTGACACTTCAATTACGTAGTGATGGCCGCCTCGAATTTTTTTCCGCCGCGTATAAACGCGGGAAACATGTCACGTCACGAGCATACAAGACGAAGTTTCCAGAACAAAATACAAGTTCCTTAAACTTTAAGGGGAAGAAGGTAATAAGAGGGAAATTAAAAAGTTTTTCGCTTTTAATATTAAATTAAGTGGAGATCTGCTTTCGCAGGTGCACTATTGAGTAGACGGAGTTCGCTATCCTCGCCCTGCGGCTGTTTCCTATTGTTTTATGTGTTTTAGTTTACGCTTGTTAGTTTCCCATTAAGTTTGAGCGCTATAGGGCAGACCTTTTATTAATTCGTCAGTCTTGCTTGTCTAGCAAAGATTAACGTTTATATTGCTTACATCTTCATAAAATTCAATCCCTTTGTAGAGTTATTGCGAACGCATGTTTATTATTTTGAGAATAGTTCGAACCCGGTACGTCATGTCGGCGCGAAATCAGTTCAAAGCGTGCCATAAATTATACGATTTGTATTCTCCTTTTAGTGTTGGCATAAAGAAGAAATCTCTTTAGCGTTTCTGAGACCACACTAAAGCTAACGGACAGATACAAATCTTCATTAACAGCTTGACAAAAAGTCACAGCTGCTGGCTTGTGTAAATCTAACGAAACCTGGTTTCAATGTTCTCTTAGTGACACATTGAAAAATAAAGCTGAATTCGGAACAAATTTATTAATTTATTTATTTTTTTAGGCAAGTATTTCTGTAAGTATTTGTTTAATCAGTTGTATTGTTGCTTTCTGGGTTTATAGAACTTAATCGAAAACGATAATATTTCGAAGTTGGGCACTTGTAGTCGACAAGTCACCGTTCTATTTATATTAATCTAAATGTAAATACGTGGTGTTTACTTGATATTCGAATGTACGTATAAAGTGGCATCTTAATGATGTATTAAGCTTCTCGCTGACAGCCACGAGTGTCGGTATTGATACTTAATGACTGTGTCACTTCACCTGGCAAGCGATGAACACTGACATTAAATCGTCGAACACGAAATAAAATAAAGAAACGGGACTAAAACTTCACTTTCATTACACGTCGGTAAAGTTGAAAATAACCATGCGGGCGGCATAAAAGAAATCCCATCTGAATTTACGTAAAAACAAAAATTATTAAAGTCAGATTTATCGTTCGTTCAACGATTTAAAGTCCATTTTCGTGTAAATAAAATACCGTTCGCTCCCACTGTCTAAGTTTTAATGAACTTTAATTTATGGAGTCTCGCACACTTTGTCGCGTTTACGGTCGTTCCGAGTGATTTTCGGTAGTCAGGATATGTGTGGCAGTAAGGAGACTGTTCTGTTTTGGTTTACATAATCCAGTCTATTAATTTCGACTTTATATCTTACGACGACACGTTGTGGTGATTTTTATTGACAAAAACCTTTTTTCGGATCGTATAATGGCCGTGTTTATCTTAGAACGCTAAACAATAAACATCATTTATTTACCAAAATACATAAAAGTTATAATGTGGACGTAAATCTTCAGCGTAGTTTAAAAATATGTTAAAATGACATTGATTATACTGAAACGCTATATCGCGACAGAAAAACATCAACATTTGAAGCTTTTTTCAGCGGTTTGTAAAATAATGTTGATGTAACCAACATAATGGTAATGTGCACTGCAATTATTATTTTTGCGAAAATACTTATAGGAAGAGGATAAACCGTTGGTTAAATCAATGTCTTAAAAATTATCATATGTCCAATCACCCCAAATAAAAACAAAGTTTATATTCGACGACTTATTCTGATATAATTATCAAACATTGTGAATAAAACAACATAATTCACGTCCCTCACTTAATCCGCTAAAGTGAAATATTAATATTAACTGTTAGGCGATTTATCACGTAATCTCGGATAGGTTGATTCATTAACGTGATTCATCCTTAGCTTGTTGAATTTATAACTCACGAGCATTGGTTATTTGACAAAATGAACCATTAGTTGTTACAAAATTATGTAAACACGGCCGTACGTCAGTTTGCCCGAGAGCTAGGTTCCTCTTTGATTTTTTTTTTATTTTGTAAAGAATAACACAAACTAATGAGAATGGGTCAGCTTTGGCTCACATTAATCATGATTTTGTTGCGATAGTCAAAATATCTTCATAATTTAGTACGGCGAATACCAGCTGGAATGTTTGAGGCTCTTCATAACATCCGACATTTGTTTCGTTTTACATTCTGTAGTTGTGTTGTTGCATGTAACGTGGTGGATATTCAGCCAAATGAATATGTTACTAGTCTTTTATACGAACTATTGTAACATTTAAAAAGGTATCGCTGTAATATGTATAGTGTTATAAAGTAAAAAATCCGGCAAAGTGAGTATTGTGCGTGCGACCACGCACAATACTCGTATAAGGTCCCGTAGTTGGGATTGCTTGGGATGAATTTACGCAAAAAAAGCTTAATATTACGCAAACTGATCCTTGAATCGAAAAATGATGTTCACAGACCCGCAATATTTTTGAATGGCCTATCCAACGATATCCTTCATCATGGGATAGACGAGAAAAAAATATCATCACCACATTACGTGCAAGGGCAATTTTTTTTTTCATGATTTTATTCTAGCACATTTACCGGCGTGATTAATATCGTCGGTGATATTCTGAAACCGCGGAACTAACAGTGTTTAAAACCGCGTAAGGTAGGTGTAGTGAATTTTACAGGAACGAGGAAAAACGTAATATTTACTAAACCACTTGACTTTCTATTGTTTAAACTTGTAAATTGATAAATTCCTTTTAATATTGCATTAGTTATGTAAAATATATATGAATGAATTAGAAAATTCGAAATCTCGATTTTGCTACTTTCGTAAATACGCGGTTTTAATCACTGTTAGTTCCGCGGTTTCAGAATATCACCGACGATATGTTACCTATGCCAAATTACAGCTTTCTAGTACTAAGCGTCTCTGAGCTACAGCGGGGACAGACAGACAGATGGACATGTCGAAACTATAAGGGTTGCTTGTTTACTGCTGAACCCTAATAAAAACCTCTGTACAAGTCATCATCTGCCTTGCCTTTTCCCAACTATGTTAGGGGTCGGCTTCCAGTCTAACCGGATGCAGCTGAATACCAGTATTTTACATGGAGCGACTGCCTATTTGACCCCCACAACCCAGTTACTGTATAACACGATACCCCTTGGTAAGTCTAGTTGTCAGACTTTCGGGCTTTTGACCCGTAAAGACTGTAAAGATCTACAAATAACAGCCGGGACCAACGGCTTAACGTGCTTTCCGAGGCAAGGAGGGGTCTTGGTGTGTAAAGATGGTCACCCATCCACGGACCAACCGCGGCAAGCGTAGCTTAACCTGATCGACCGACCCGTGCGGCTGTTATTACTTAGCCACAAGCCCCTCTGTACAAGTACTACAACTAATAAAGACATGTCTACTTGTCTTACACCCACAGCCACATTACAAGGTCCAAGAAACAAGTTCATACACCAAACCATTATGGTAACGCATCATAAAAAGAGTAATATTCAACTCGAAAGCCAACAACACTATCCAAAGATTGTTTTATTCCTTGCAAACAAGTATCTTATTTGGCTTGCTGCAAGCTAGTTGTAATATTCATCATTCTGTTGGCTCCGGTGACTTTAAACGGTGCATGTCCATCTTTTATTTTATTTTTTATTTAGCCTCGCCTCGATTGTTGCCAGAGAGTAGTATTCATAAAACTATGGAAGCGCTGTTCCTTGTTTTACACACTCTTTTATATTTCAACAGCCATTCCAGTTGAGAAACAGGCGACATTTTATAGTTTAGCTACACTGTCTTTACTGTGCAATGTCCATCCCAGTGGAAAATGAAAATGACCTAGAAAGAACTGGATTTTTTTGAAAAGGGGGTTTAAAAATGTAGCAAAGTTTAGAATTAGGTTAATAGACGTCAAAGTAGGAGATCAAAGTGGGGTTTTAGAGAAGGTGATTAAGGTTTTCAGCATTGTTTTGGCAAAATTATGTTGTTGTTTTTAAATTGGCACTACCTTAATTGATTTTCTTCAACTATAAGTAAGTAAGTATTATTAATTATTAAAATTATAATTTTAATAAAATTGCATACAAAACTCTGTAGTGACTTGAAAATAAAAAAAAAAGTTGAAGCTTCCATCCATTCTCCAAAGAAAGCAATAACTTTCAAAGTTAACGAAGCAAGAGCAAACGAACTGAAGACGATAGGATATTAAAAAATCATACAATCAAGTAGCCAGCATTGTTTGTGTAATCTACTAGTACTGTCTAATTGGAGGGCTTTGTACACAGAGGCCCATGTGAGAGAATAATTAATGTTGTTAACAAATGCTTCGTGTTGTTTCAGTGGCTAATGATGAATTATAACTTTACTGTTAAGTTAGTACATTGTTCTGTAATCATTATTATTTGATAGAAGTCCTGTAATTTGATAGTTTTCAGCAAAGGTTGGTCTATTTAAAGGGGGTTCGGTTTCATCTTCAAAGTAAACTTTTTAGTCTAGCTAAATGCGAACGTGAAAGGTAGGCCTTTCACGTTCACATTTAGCTAGACTAAAAAGTTTACTTTTACCTATTTACCGATTAGAAACAGATTTACCGTAACACTTAAAAATGCTGAAAACGTATTTTTTTTTTTTTTTTTAAACTGAAAATTTTGCCGAAGCTGATAACTTGATCAGTTTACAGTATAATAAAATTACCAACTTTTTGACCCAATTTGGTAACTTATTTTTTTTGTATTTGTATTAATTTAAGCGCAACCCTACACTTAAAATGCAAACCCACCAAAAGAAATACGAAAAAGCAGAGTAATTAAGCTCTCCTCCATTTAATGGTTCAACAGATTCAGACTAAGATATACTACCATCTTGTTGAATGCCATGCTTGCTTTGATTCTAATATACAGCTTCACTATCGCAATGGCACTAAAATTCCCAGATTACTGCAGCTAAGCAAACAATATACATGTTAAAAGCATTCATACAGACCAGCAAGTGAGTAGTTTACAACAGCAAGCAACGACATAAATGAGTTTAAACGTAAGCTTTTTAAATTACTGAATGACAAGGCATACATAACATACATAATCACCCTATAATGTTCCCACTGCTGGGACACAGGCCTCCTCTCTGTGAGGGAAGGAGGCCATAATCCACCACGCGGGCCCAGTGCGGGTTGGTAGATGTCACATGTCTTGGGATTTTTGGTTCTAGGATATGCGGGTTTTCTCACGATGTTTTCCTTCACCGTTTTGAGAGCAGTGATGATGAAATAATTTACACAAAGTAAAGCCCCTGCCAGGGTTCGGACCTACGACCCATAACTCTACAAGTCGCGGCCGTTACCACTGGGCCACCACTGCTCTGCTGACAAGGCCATACTATTCTGTTAATGAATAATTGAGTGTCAAATTAAAATAATATTTATATAACTTTGTATGATCTGTCTGTAAAATTAAAATGTCAGATTAAAATTATATACCTAGGTATAGACTTACTTGTAGACTTAATATTTTTTATTGACATTTTTATTTCATTTGTTATTGTATACAAAATTCTGACAAATTACTATCTATTTGTTTATGCACATAAACAAACAGATAGTATTTGTCAGAATTTTGTCGTCTTAATTTATTGACATATTATTATTAACTACTTAATACATGAAATTGTGACATCTACCTACCTGTTGATTTTATTGTTTTTGTTTTAATTCTGTTAATGTGACATTAGATTAATGAATAAACTATTTTGTATGCCGGGCGGGACATAGTATGCACCAACATTTTTTATATAACATCTGTATAATTTTACCCTATGTTCACAAAATGAATAAATGAATTAGAAATTTGAAAAACAGCAATATAGTATGCAATACTTCAACACTGAACGCTGTAAAAAGAGCATAAAGTTGATGTTCCAACCAAATCAAGTATGCGGATTATTATTTCAGGTTCAACGGAGTTTTGGATGAATAATATGATGCAATTTGTACTGTAAAGTAGCTATCTTTGAAAGTACTGGAAAATGGTCTGCTGTCTGCTCTCTGATTTTAGGGTTAATATTTTATTAGGATTCTTCTTCATTGCAGTGTTTTCTCAGACTTAACAGTTCTCTCTTTGCACGGCCAAGCAAAACATTCGTATCTTTACTTTATGTTTTTATGAAATTCTTATGACTTTCAAGTGCATCAACGATACCAGTATCAAGAGACGTAATCATTTCAGAGGTTATCAAGGTAACCTCTGAAATGATTATTATTATTGTCAAGATACACAGGCCTGCAAAACTACTACACTTTTTTTTTTCTAAACTGTAGAAGTTAGAGATTTAAAATAAAAAAAACGTTTTATAGCAATTTTTATCAGCTTTCTTTGAAACTATAGTAAATTATACATTAGTAACATTTTTAAATCTAAAACAAGTTAAAAAAATGAAAATAGAAATTTTTAGCTTAGTGTCATAAAACTCAATTAACATCTACAAGTACGTTTTACATGTTATTTATTTTTTAATAACTGGTATTGCCTCCTCGGGCTCTGCTTACAGCTTCTAGTCGATTTGGCATACTGAACACGAGGTTTCGGAGCCGATGTTAGGGAATATTCTCCCATTCCTCTCAGTGCCATTTTCTATGGCCACTAACTCTGTGCGACCTTCTGAAGATATGCCAGCATGACACGCATGACACACATGACACATGTACACTGCCTCTACCGTACTGGACTCTTTCCGAGAAGCAGGCTTGGAGGTATCGCTCACCAGGTCACCTGTAGACACTTCGCCTTCCATCAGAAGTGTAAAGTGAGACGATTCTCACTTTACACTTCCGACTTCTGAGAAGAATGGTCAAGAATTTTGTTTACAGATGTAAACAAAATTCTTGACCATTCTTCTTGATCCCACTGTATATGTTCACGGGCGTATCGCAGTTTCGCTACTCGATGCTCTCTCTCGAGTTTGGGGCCACTTGCTGGTCTTCGGGGTTTCAGGTTTGCTTCAGCTAGTCTTCTTCTCACTGTACTGTCACTAATGTAGTCCCTTCGGGTCTGAAGAAGCTGTTGCTGGACTTCAACTGCATTTAGGTGGCGATTTCTCCACACAGTGGAAACAATGTAACGGTCTTCTCGGGCACTAGTATACCTGGGTCTGCCATTACCAGGTCTCATCAAATGGTTTCCAGTCTCTTTGTACCTTCGCTTCACCTTCTGGACCGTTCGTAACGTCACACCCACCATTTTTGCAGTACGACGCATACTGATGCCTAGTTCCAGAAAAGTCATGATCCTAGCACATTCTTCAGGTGATAGAGGCATGATAAATAAGTTTATGTGCTGTTGTCTGACTTAGTTTTTGTAACAAGACTCATAGATCGAGAAAAAAATTGAAAAAAAAATGGAAACAAAAAATGAACGGTAAAATTGTAATTCGAAAAGGATTACTTTGATTTTAAAGATTTTTCAGCCATTTCTTAAAAGAAGGTTACCGACTATGAAGTTTTTATGTACAAAATTAAACTATTTATCAAATCCTTTTTGTTTCGAAAGTATATCTTGTGTACTTAAAAATTTATTGCAATTTTAAAAGTGTGATACTTAGTTTTGCAGGCCAGTGTAGATGATAATTAGTTTAATAACCATGCAAATCACAGCAATAAGATAAATGACACGGTAGATCTTTTAATCACTGTGCTGCACATAATAATATCAAAGGTTTGTGTCCTGAAACACGGTAATGTTTTTAGATCAAAGCTTAATGATCTTAACTTCTAAAATTATACAGTAGTAATAAGATATTTCCTTAAATAGAATATGCTTAGAATCATCTTGGTTGAGATTAGATTCGCGTTTTATTGCTGGCCAAATTGTGCAAGCAAACTTGATTACCCTTTTAAGTCCGTCATGATTCATACATAAATGTTTTACAAGCATTTTGCAAGGATTCTTCGACTATACAATATAAACAAGAAAAGACAGTTGTTATTGCAAAAATAGGTCACGGAACTGAGGCTGAACAAATAAAAGAAACAGTATTAGAGCAAATAATACAACAGAAGTAATATCACTTACAGAAATTACAGCATAGTGAGATCACACCCATAGGAGTTATATTAGTATAACGCATTTCACAGCGGGTATCGTAATTCCATCAAACATAACATAGAATGTTATTGGTAGGAAATGTTAGTTCGATCATAATGCTAACGAAAATATCGAAGCCGATGATTGAAACGTTATAAGTGAATTCGACGCCAATGGAACTATTTATAAATTAGATGAAAGAACACAAGAAAGGAAACGTAAACATGTCAATGATATGTCAAAATTTGATTTCTGGCTTTTGCAACACGAAGCTTTTTGGTTGGAAATATGAAACAAGAAATGGCAATGACGAGGGAGTAATTTCAAAACATTTTGGATCATCAAACGGTTAATTAGTGAGGTGAGAATGGTTTGGATCAAACGACATGCAACAATTTTGATATTCTAGTAAGTTTAAGTCTATTTCATACGACTCTTAAAATGTAACAACACATGTTTACAAATGCTATGGATGAATTAGGTTGTCTGGTAAAACTCGCCGATTGGGACAAGATGCACGCTTTTAATTAAATTAGATAAACTTTATTTACTAAAGTCTGTTTTTAATCTCGGAGACTAAATTGACACATGCAAATGTCAAACTCCAATTTGAAAAAACGAACAACAATTTATTGAAATGTCAAATTAGTCTCTGGGATTAAAAAACGAACTATACATGGTGTTGTCTAATGAAGGGCGCTTATTTATCTACATTGAAATAATCAATGAATTCTAACATTATATTTGCAGTAGGTTACCAATGCATTTACCGTATCTGCATTACAACTCATAAACCTGTCAATACCCAATTTTACTATACTCTCTATTATTACACCTCAGATTATAAAAACATGTGCTGTAAAACAAAACACAACACAGATAATGCATCTAATAAAAACGTCGAGAATAACCGCCTTATAACGAACTAAAAATATGGATTTTCAGCCATGACGCACGACTTGATTTTATTTATATGCTAACACATTTATGTCTCTTTGTGAGAGATGCTTCACTTTACTTTATGACCCGTAGTTTAGTTGTTAGAGTTCTATCTAGCGATAACAATTTTATTTTAGTGCGAGCACATACGTAAGAATGAATTATCATAGAGGTAGATCCTGCACCTTTGAAGTCATAGTCTTTTCTGTTGTTGATACCTATGTATCTATGGAGGAATATGACTTCAATACTAGGTGTCGTTTTCCTCCTTTTTCATCCTCGTCAAATTGAAGGAGGTAACTATGCTAATGATTCTCGACAAGAATCAATAATATAATAAGTAGCTCATTCTTTTTTTTAATTTTCGTTAATCGGCATGTGTGGGACACGCATGTTAAAACGCGGCACGTGTGATATCGCACTGTAACTGCACTTTTACACACACACTACCGCATACGCAACGGGGTGATTCTTATCTGTGAAAGTGGTGTATTCTAAAATACTGTCAAACTTAAATAACTAAAAAAACAAGTATGTATTCATTATTGAGCAGGTATCGTTATTTTATTTGATTATATAAGTCTTTTATAGCATCCTTCTGAAATTTGACGAGGACGCAAACCGACACCTTGTATAATACTATAAATACCATGACAATACGGTCTAAATTATTATACAATTTAGACCACATTAACGTGCTGTCATAAGAAGTGACTTCAATTAAATCTACCTGAATGCGAGTATAAAATTATCATGAAATCTTTTCATCAACCTTCAATACATTTTTTTTTCTCTAATATTCAAATACAAACAAATTATTTAAATTAAAATTGTGTGCTTCATTTGTTGAAGTAGCTTTAACGGTCTGCTAACACCTGACGCTTATTTTCATTTAATCTCTAATATAAACACCTGATCTCCATTGTTGTATGAATCATATAACAATACAGACAACTAAGTAGGTACTAACTAGATAACTAAGAAATTGAAAAACAAGCACAGCCGCCAAGCTTCCTAGCTTACACAATACCTTTTCAATTTCTTGGTCTTAATTGAAACCCCTAGGCTCATTACTTCAGTTGCTACTTCTAGTAATTATTACTTTTCCATTACAGAACCAGTAAACACGTGCGTAGACCACAAGCCGGTAACACTTGTTGCCGACGATGCCGACATGTTTATTACGCCGTTGCGAGCTGAAAGCGACTCGTAAAACGTTCCCAAGGTTAAGTTTGATTGTTCTGAACGTACAGGCTGCCTCTCTTCCAATTATTACGAAGACGAACCCTTACATCCAGGAAATGTAACCCTATGTGCATGGGATAAAGTAGAATTTGTAATGGACGATGTTGTGTCTAGCGAAACAATTTATGTTGCCCATTGTACGTAAGATTGCAACGCTTAGGTCTAAATGCGGTTTTGAGGTTAAACTCCTATTTGCTTTTAACATGATTTAAATAGGTCAAAGTACAAAAGGATTAGAAGAATGATTGTGTCCTTTGAAGTGGAGGTCAGTAGTAAAGAGAGAAGTAAGGTCTTGGCTGTGATGTTCTTGGTCAATTAAACTTTTACACGATAGTAATATTCTATTTGGTTAATCGTAAAACGGCATTATGGAATACAAAGCATAAAGTTCTTGGGAAATAATCTTGTTTTGATACTATCAGTTATAAATTATGTCAGCTGTCTTGTATAATTTAGTTTTAGTTCCATGAACTAGATGACTCATAGACAAGAATGGAATTGTCAAATGCAATGAGACAGCAACATTTGTGGCTGATATCATACTGATTGTTACTTGTTCAAGACTAGCGTAACTTAAATTCTAATTAACTGTATTGCCATTATTCCAATGTTAATTATTATTTATACTTGGTGCTTGGTCATAATCATAATACATATTAGACATTTTAATATTGTGTTTTTGATTAGTTTATATAACTTTAACCCTATATCCAAAAAATATTTTTTTTATCATCTCTTAGAACTCTTTACCATTTTATTACCATTACCAAAAGATCATAATCCCCTTTTAGTGTGGTTTGTTTTTGAATTCTTGATATTTACGATCACGAACGTTCATCATCATCAAACACGTGCATTACATATATTTAGTTAGCCACGCACATAAACACTGCATAATTATAATGCTGTTCATTTCTCACATCAAGTGAACTATAAAGGATGTAACCAACAAATATCAATTTGTTAAATTAAAACTAAAAGTTACCAGATGCTGGCAAGGTTGACATCTGCCTTCTCCCGAATTTAATGATCCCCAAGGCGGCCACACTAAACAGCGAACATATTCTAAATTTAAAGAAGCAAATCGTTCAGTCGATACATTGAAACGGAAATAGAAGACACACGATCCCGCGGGAAGTCGAACAAAAAACGTAAAGGAGAAACACATGACCTCATTTGTCGCGAAGCGAGGGAATTATTTATTACTTTTGATACCTCTCGCGTCGGCTCCCCCCTTTGTCTTTGTGAGAAACTCTGAGATTTTAATATCACTACTGTTTCTAAAGGAATTTGTAAATGTGATGCTCTTCTTAAAAATTATGGAAGGCTTATGTTAGATTTTTAATGCTTGCTTTGATGTCAAAATTAATGTTGTACGCGATGAAATGATCCGCGCTTATGCAGTCAGGATTTAAGGTGAAGGGCGATTTTAAGTTAATTTTAAGAGCAAGAGCATGTAAGAGCAAAAACATGTAGCTTAAATTAAAATACTTACGGACAAGTAGGTGGGGTTATTTGAGTTCGCAACAGCCTGAGTGTATATTTGCTTTTGCTGAGATCACAAAGAAACCTTCTAGGACTCTGTTATATCACAATCTTGTAGCTAGTGATGTAGCGTGTGATCAGACGGATGATCATAGTTCTGATGCGAACATGATAATGCTGTAAAGATGCATTCCGATCTATTCTATTCCAAGGGTAAACTAACTCTTCGTTAAACCACGTGATAATAATAATAACGCACCTGTAATCTTGTTGCATAAAATAGACCAAGGTGATATAGCTGCAATAGAAGTAACAATAACTTCAAATGATACTTTAGCAGTGCATATAGTCCACATTGCTTGCTTCCATATAAACCCCATAGTGGACCGTTTCCCTAAGTCATGAAACGTGCGGTTGTACATTTATTCTCAGACAGACTTAAAACATTTCATGATGGTTGAGAGTATTTTCTTTAAACAAACGTCTTGTATTTATAAGCCATTTGAATTGCAGAAGCTTACTGTTATTATAACATGCTACATTCACGTCAAGGCAAGACAACGTATGACGCATTTTGTTATGATTTTGAAATTTAATCATTCCAATATTCTAATTACCAAGTTCTTCATGCACCTAAAAGTTATAGATATCAGTCAATATTAAACCTTATTCCTTGACTAATAGAGTTTATGATGGGGGTTTTGAAAGAGCAGATACAATTTGTCAAAGGATGTTAGATGCGTCCACCAGATGCGCTTGTGACGAAAGTGTCGACTAATGACTTGGCGGTGACGATGTAAACATTCGACGGGTGACACTGTCAAAATCATCACGACAGCGAAGAAAAAACTGAAGGAATATTTGTATGTTTCACGTATAGGCTTACAGACGTCTGTGGATGTAAATATAGAGGAAGATGGATTGCCTTATATTTATAGTTTCGTAAACAAGGGAGTTAAAAAATATATATAACAATTATTTCATTAAGAAATTAGCATATTAATAAACATGAATGACAAAAAAACTAATCTAAATCTAGAAATCTGTTTTTCACAACTGACCCCATCTCGTTCAATCATGATTTATTATTCACAACTAATAATAAATATTTATAAATATGTAGTAGCTCACGGCCTGAATTCTCGAATCATAAAGGTTACGTCCAGCACCGGCTCATTAAAATTACCATCAATCATTACAAAACGCTGAATCACAACCAATTGATATCATAAAAATATTTTCTGTTCTAGAAGCTCAAGCGGTACGAACAAAAGAAAACGTGTAACCCGATACAACTCCGTTAAATGTTTACAATGCTTTATGTTTGGCGAAATCAAACACGATTTGAGTGGCGTTCCACAAAAATACAAGCCAAGGGGAAGGCAGTAGCGAAATTCAGTGTAAACAATAGTACAAAGACGAGGTAAGATTATTGGAGAATTTGTTTTAAGCCACTTGAGGCACTTGTAAATATTTGGTAAGCTTTCGTACGCCTTACGTCTGCCATTTCACCTGCCTTCGCGACGTTAACGTTTAATGTTATTTGTTTTGCGATAGAAAATTGAGCTCCAACAACATTATTTTGACGTCCCTTTTTACAAAACATTTTATAAAAAGGGACGTTAAAATAATTTTGTTGAGTCTCTAGTATTTTCTTTTTTACATCCCGCTTTGAATGTTTATTTGTCATAAATGTGTTTATTTTACATTTTGTGTGTGAAATGGTTTTATTGGAATAGGTATCGCCTATTGCATTAATAATTTTAATATAGGTTGGTAGGAACATACGCAATGAAGGATTATTGCGTATAAAAATGTATTCCAGATGGATTTCATGAATATGATTCAAAATATAATAACACTTCTGTTTGGCTATGGCGATCATATTGTAGATACAATATATTGCGAGCTTTAACATAATTTGGGACAGAAATGCAGAGGAAACTGGATTAATTTCTGCTAATGGCCTGGAAGTGGTGACAGTGGTGGGAAAACAAATTGTATGACTTCAATTTATACCAAATTAAAGTGCAGCTGCTTTAAATGTTAACAATGTGAAAACATTTTCAAGTGTATCAAATTATAAACAGTGATATATGCTGGTCGTTTCTTTTTTAGGGTTCCGTAGCTCAAAAAGAAAAAACGGAATTATTTTAGAATCACTCATGTGCCTGTCTGTCTGTCCGTCTGTCACAGCAAATTTGCTCAGAATCTACTGGACCGACCAAATTAAAATTTGGTAGACATGAATTTCTGTGACCCAAAATCTTGGGGGCAAATTATTTTTTTTTTTTAAGTTTTGCAAACTGTGATTTGTAACCGTGTGATACATCAAATTAAATATATATGACGGAGAAGGTACGTCTCTCTCGTTACATACAGCCATATTTTAACTACTGTGGGCGTACCTACAATGGCAAGTGTTGGTTATTGCACAATAGAAAAACCGTTTGCAGTTTAAATCAAATTATAATTTACGATCAAATAATCACACTGGCTATTCACACACTGTAGGTACACGACACAACTATACGGAACGCGCGACAGTTTCTAAACGTGTTCACTCCTTGACCGCCTCCGACCAACTCAACTTATCTCCGGTCAAGCGTTCTGTTGTAGACTCTGTCGAGTGCCGCTTGGTGGCGCTGGCGTCCCGATTAGTCAAACGAGTGACTAACGTATTTCCGACATATACAATAACTAATATATCTAATTAACTAATTAAAAACTAATAAACCAATATATCTAAAATTCTAATTACGAGCCCTTTGTTGTAAGAATTTCAGATATATTGTTATTATAATTTTAAAATAAATACTTTTAAAGCTATTTAATAAAATAGATGATAATTGAACATTCGCCTCATCTCCGAAACCACTGAGCCTAAAATTTTGAAAAAAAAAATACAGAAAATAGTTCTTTAAGATTATAGGAAAACCTATAAAAAGTATATGGTCTTAATAAGTAAATCTCTCAATAGTGTACGTACAAACTTACATTGGTAGTTGGAATGTATGAGGGAACATGCTTTTCAACTACAATCTAAAGTTTGTTCTTGATATAAATTAATCCCAACTACGGAACCCCTCATTGTGCATAGAGGCTTTCGTTCAGCTTTTCCCGAAGCCCTAGATAAGTGGCAATCGCTTTTAAAGCGTTTTATATTTCTACAACGACTTTCAACAGGATTGACATAAGCTTTTCGGTTGGTTGGTTGGTTACTTTTCCATCATCGTAAGCACTGTTAGACTGTCTTTAAGTAATACTTGGTATCGCCTACAAAAGCACTTGGAACAGTTTACTTTCAGTCGAACGTACCGGACCGTACGCTAGTCATTACTCGGCAATCTGCAAACAATCATTCGAATTAAAACCGAATTAATTACACACTCTGTTATGAAACACAAATGCGTTGTTCTTGTACCCACACATGTGATCAATCAGCGCAAAGCTCCAGCTCCTTATGAAGACGAACAGACAGACAGTCGTAAAACTCGTGATGTGGACTGATTGGAAACACGTTCAGACGTCCATTCGTTCAACCGTGCGTACGCGCGCTTGCTTTCAATTATAAGAGATGTTATATGCCGCAAAGGAAATAGTGTAGTGCATTGCCGTAACGAATAGGCGAAATATTAATTTGAGTCTATTAGTAGATATGTTTGGAAGTAATTTGTTTTTAGAATGGAAGTTTTATATTGAATCAAGATGTCAGTTTGCACATTCACGCACTTTTTAATAATTTGTATTGTTTATTTCAAGCAGTATTCATTAGCTTATCAAAATGTTAGTTGTTACCTACGTGTTCATCATCATCTTCACCCGAAGTTGGGTTACGCTTGTCACTCAGTTACCTCATCCTTATATTTATGATCTATTTCTTATGTCATTGACCCAAGTCCTTAAAGGCCTTAAAGGTCCTTAAGTTGTTTCATTAACAAGTTTGCAACGTTTACTTTTTGAACATACAGCTCCGTTCATATTGTGTATAATCATTATGTCATAATGCTCACGTCTTCGTAAATGAAATATTCACGAAAAGCGCAAAAGGTAATGCCTCAAGGTACAATTTTTTGAACAGTCGAGCATTTATATTCACGTGCATAAATCCGTCAGTTGAAGTTAAAAGTCGATTACAAAACAATTTTGAAATTTAAATTCGATTATTCATTTTTTCTTCGATACGCTGGATAAGTAGGGGGTTTCTCCTCGCTACATATCAGAGACCGGAATTATAATGTCGGTAGTATGGTCGGTAATAAGTTATCTTTAGTCCGCCACGGTTGCCATATTATTAACGTCACAACATTGATATAACACGTGGCTCCTTTCCGCGGACATGTCTTCCAAACCGCACGTAGCAATCATCATTACGAATCAATCGTCGAAAGGCAGATGTGTAACAGTTACACTTCATCAGTTGTCCATGTATTTTTATTTTGAAAACGATGTAACGTAACCACAAATGCTACGCAAAACTCGAAGTTTCCGTAAGAGAATAAGGTTGATATTTGTTAAGCGGAGAAATTGAATATCAGTTCGAATACGAAAAGGGTTGAGTGCGACTGGCTATCTCGACGTCATCCTGTGGATCCCTATATTTAGAATGTCACTTAATAGCGTACAATTTTGCATGCAATACCGTCGATTGTGTAGGTGCATTCAGAGGAAAATGTTCGACGGAACGGAAAATTTGTCGCGGCCATTATTCGCACTAGCGCTCCGGACGATTAAATTCGGCTCACCCACGAGTTTAGCACTGTGATGTACATGAAACTAGCTTCAATTGACGCATAGGAGGCAGTTATGTCCACACAATTGCGTTCACCGCTTCCTTTGAATAATTCTGGGGACGAAAAACCAATATTCCTAGAAATGTCTACGCCACGTAAACCATTTTTTGTAGCTATTCAATATTCACATCGATATCTGAACCATAGTATAAAGAGAGGCTATGTCTGAACCCGCGAAAGATAAGGAAACCTAACATCGTGTGCTAAAAGACCAAAAAACAATTATAATAATTCAAACAATCGAAAAGTGGTCGAATAAAGCAATTTGTCATCCGCGATAACGCTGTTTGAAAACATTAAGTCGGTGAGTAAAATAATCTCTTCTCTCAAAACGAGATTTCTGAATCTGAATTCGATTGTCCCCTTACTGGATTGTAAGTAACTTAATACTTTAGCGCCGTCCTACCACATTTTGGCTGCTTCTTCTCGGTTTCACGCAGCTGTCATTATGACAAAGTGTTTACAAAATGCTACATCTTTTTTCTTTATCTTGTGTTTTGCATATTTATTCACGAGGTTTGTGAATATTTTATTGATATAGTGTGTGGAGATAAATTATGAAGACACGTTCATTTGTGTCTTGTCGTTATGGATACTGTTTGTATCAAGTTAAGTCGTTATTGCTTCAATATGATCTATGATGGATCATAAAATATATTGAAATCTAAAACGACATTATAAAAATCTATTTATGTTTTTAGAGTTAGAATAAAGATGAAACTAGAATAGTTCCCGATTTAATATCCCTTGCAAAATAACAAGGTCAGTTAAAGATTCTGTAGTAAATAAAGAGATTACGATAGGAGTTTGGTCGGGGCTTTCTTTCTCTCGTGTACCTTTTTTATCCTAACAGACAATAGTAGACTTAAGTTCGGCACCGTCTTCATTGCAGTAAGACTCCCGGTATTTATTCCCAAAACGACGTAAAGTAGATAAGCCCCTCCCGTGTAGAAAAATTCCCTTTTAGATTTATCGGTAATCTCGTTTGTTGCCGCTTTTATTGGGTCTGTGAACAATAATGAATTAGACTTACTTGCCCACATTATTTGCTTAGGCCCGGCGTCATTTTGTTTACTTTGGTAACTGCATATCCCGTCATGGGGAGAGTAGGGTTAGCTGAATCAATGTGGTGGGCGTTCTGCAAGGGGATTTCTAGATTTATCGTTACTTTGTTTTGTATTGTAGAGTCATTTTCATTCGGCCGCACAGAAACCTATGAATTTCCTTTGTTCAATTCGCTGTAGAAAATTTCATGCAGTAAATCTCGATATGAGAGACTTTGATGTAATAAAAGGAAAGTTTTTGAGAGAGAAAAAGCAATGCTAGCATTCCATACGATGTTCGCGGCCATTTGATCACTAACGAGACGATTCCCGGAAGCTATAATACTTCGTTACTTTTGTGAAATTAGGTTGTTATTTTTCACATAAATTGTCAGAAGCGTTTTAATTAAGATGTGGACTCTTCAACGGAATATGAAAGCATTATCTCTTGAAATTTTTCTTTGTTAATTAATTACTAATTGTGACGGGAAATTTTCCACGTCAATTTATACGAAAACGATTTTTTCTGCAAATGGGTTTTTTACCCGACTGCCCCAGGAGGAGGGTAATGTTTTTTCGAGAGTGTGTATGTATGTATGTATGTCTATTTCTTTGGAACGCTCTGTAGCCTAAACGGCTTGATGGATTTGAACATATGAGGGGAAACAAAAAAAGGGATGAAAAGTCTACAAAAAAGTATATTAATAAAACTAAAAAGCTTGAAATAAAGCAAATTATTTAAAATATCAAAAAACCACCACTTAGTTCGCAATAAACGTTTTGACTTTGACTTTAACTTAACCCGACTGCAAAAACACATAACTGAAAAGCGAAAACAAGCTTTATAATCTATAGAATTTTGGTATTGCAGACGGGGACAAACTAGTGTTGCCCAAATTCAGTCTTGGTCTTGCAGTCTTGGTCTTGTTCTTGCGTTTTTGCAAGACCAAGACCAAGAACAAGACCGCGTATTTTTAGCAAGACCAAGACCAAGACTGACCGTGCAAGACTTGAGCAAGAACAAGACATAGCCTGCAAGACTCTTGCGTCTTGCAGCTAGGACTTAGCGCTATTTCACTGAGTAGTTAGGTGTAACAGTTCGGTGTATAGGTAGGTACGCTTAGGAATTCTATGAGACGCAAAAAACTGTATCAAAGAATATGAAAAACTGGACCTATGCGCATTACGACTAATACCATAAACATAGCGAATAAAAAAATATCTATTAAAATCAAACTGAGTGCATGCATAGTTATGTTTTAACCATCGGCACTTTGATAATGCGGCATCAAAGGTTTTGTACTTACTTCTCAAAGAAATTTGCCGCTTTTCGGAAGTACATGGTTATGATACACGCGCCGGCGGCTTCTTTTGAAATCTAAAACAATCGTTGCCGCCACGCCGAAATCATAACATTTGTGACACTATTTGATTGCCGCCATAGGGCGTAGGTATACTCATGTAAAATAATTTCGAATTTTTTTAAGAGTACCTACAGGTGTTCCAAAGAATAAATAAGTTTCAGAGTGCTTAGAATGAAAATGAATACATTATACTGATCACGCAAGTAGTATTATGATTAGGATAAAATGGTAAGGATAGGTAGTAGATGTCATATTAATTCATTCTAGTAAGTATATATTATAATATTGATTACTTATATGGTTTTAAACTAATTACTTAGGTACTATTATTGTACATTTAGTCATTATATATCTTAAGTTTTTACAAGAAAAAATAGCAAAAAAGTGTTCAAATATCACCCGTTTAATAAATATTGTAGCCACTTTTAAATATACTTGAAACGTGTAAAAAATTCTACAAAACTAATAAAATAATATAAAAAGCGTAGGTACTTACCTACTAATAAAATAAAAAGCCTGCGATAAGAGTTTTGTATTACTTACCAGCCCGAATATCTCTGAGAGAGATGATGAGAGTAAGTATTTACTAGCTGTGCCCGCGACTTCGTCCACGAGGAATAGTAACTTTGGAGGTATAGTGACGTTCAGGACTTATTTATTTATTTTAAAACTTCTGTCATCAAACATACAAACGAACTCTTCAGCTTTATAATATTAGTATAGATGTACGCCAAAACATTCACTTATATGTAAAGAATAGTGATTGGCACTAATTCTATTTTATTTACGCGTCGCGTCTGTACAAGTAGGTAATATTTAGTGTGTGTTTGTACGCCGCACGAGGCATTGTTTGATTTGCGGCGGCATCCTTTTCATAGAGCCGGCACGTGGCGAGGCGGCGCGGTAGAAAGCAAGGAAACGTACTATAAATAAAGGAATTATTTTAATTCCAGTCATTTCCAATTGAGCTGTGCTTCGAGTCTAACTTAATAATTGTTTTTACTAATTCTCGTTGTTTTCTAAAAACGTATCACGTGTACAATTTAATATGAGTGACGAAGATTCAAATTATTCTAGTCCGAGTAACGAGAGTTTGAGTCACAGATCTAAAAGACCCAAAAGCAAATTTGAGGAGTTTTTCGAAATAATTCATGCATCCCAAACTGCCTTCTGTAAATTGTGCCAACATAAAAAGATTGAAATAAAAATGAAAAACAGAAACACTTCAGGCACACTTTCTTTCCACAAAAAGGAATCAGAAATATTTCTTCCTGTTAAACCAAAATTAAGTGGAGATATCACAAGCTTTTTAGTAACCGCTGGAAGAAGTGGACAGGTAAGAATATTTTTTTAACAGTTAAAAGAATTTTAACTCCGCGTAGCTATTCATGCGATACTTTCAAAAACGCCATTAACTTACGTAAGTATTTTTGAGTTAGTGGTGTTTTCATCTAGGGGTGCGACATATTAAGTATGTAATTATCGTCTTAAATATTTTTTATAAACACCCATATTTTCATTTAATCGGCCAGTAACAACTAAGTACTTTATTTTGGTAAATTACAGTACAGTGCAACCTTAATAATAATATAACAAATATCAATTTAACGATTTTCTCGATTTAACAACAACAAACCTCCTCCTCTTATACGCTCAAACCTAGTATGTTTTAAATAATAACACAAGATTTATTGTTTTGTTTCAGTCGGAAAATAGCAGTGACAACATCACGACAGCTACAGTTGATTGGGTGGTGAAAAAATATCTTCCCTTCTCATTTTTCGATGACGAAGCTACACAAGTATATTTTCGACGTATTTGCCCTAATATGGTGTTTCCTAAAAGGTCTACACTTAGAAGGAAAGTCAAAGAGCGATTTGAAGAGCTCCAATTGAATCTCAAGGAACGACTTCAACAATTATCATCTAAAATGTCTTTTACCATTGATGGGTGGACGTCAATTGCTGGTAGGAGTTACTACGGGGTTACTATTCATTATATAGACAACGAATGGAAGTATCAATCTGTAGTTCTTGATTTTATACCATCACGCGGTCGACATACTGGGGAAGATATTGCAACGATTTTCCATGAATGTTTATTGGAATATGGCATAATTGATAAAATACAAGGTATCACGGTCGACAACGCAACTGCAAATACCAAATTTATGTATGAACTGGGCAAACAGCTGCCGCCACACTTTGATTCAGACAATCAACATTTCCGGTGCTTTGCTCACATTTTAAACCTTGGTGTACAAGATTTATTAAAGACCTTAGCATTACACTGTGAGTCTACACTAACGCGCAAGATCAGCAGTACGAAGACTATGCAGACGAAACTGAGGATGAGGAAGATGAAGAATCTGCACCAAATATTGCTGACTCGCGTACATCTGTAACAAAGTTACGCAGTATTTCCAGTAAAATAAAAAGAAGTGAGATAGTGAAGAAGAAGTTTCAGTCTGCTTGTGAAGCAGCTGGCGTGCCATCAAATCTAAATGCCATTCTTGACTGTCCAACGAGATGGAATTCCACACATGACATGATTGGATTTGGTTTAAAAGTGAGAGCGGGCATTGACATATTGTGCAGTTCTGTCACCGAATTAAATGATTTTCAAATCACAGCTAATGAATGGCAGGTACTCGAAAAATTACATAAATTTCTAATAAACTTTAAACTTTTTAGTACAAAACTTGGTGGAGACAAATATGTTACATTACCGCTAGTCATTGTATCATTCAATCTCTTGCTAGATAAAATTGAATCCATGGTAAAACAGTTAGATGAGAAACCTAATCGATCTGAAGTGGATGAAAGGCTCATTCTAGCTTTCCAAGCAGCTCGAGACAAAATGCTTAAACATTACAAGAAGAGCAACTGGATTTATTGTACTTCTTTAATTTTAGACCCAAGGCATAAGGCTCAGACTTTTGACCTGACAATGTGGGGGAAGCAACTTAAAACAGAAAGTCTGCGCAAGTTCAATGAACTTTATGAAGAATATAAAAGTCTACTCACTGAACAAATCTCTGGAATTACCAGAAAAAGAAAATAAAGTATGTGATGAAGATGAAGACGTAATAGACTTTGATAAACTCTATGAATGTCCCTCGACGTCATCTGGATCTTGTCTTCAAGGCTTAGTGATAGACGAGTTGGAGGAGTACCTGAGAAAACCAAGAACTGCCAGCTCGGAAGACATTTTAGATTGGTGGAGGACGCATGAGACAGAGTATCCGATTTTATCGAAAATGGCCCGTGATTTTCTCTCAATACCTGCAACTTCAGTACCTGCTGAGAGGTTATTTTCTAAAGCATCATTAGTAATTAGAAAACATAGAAATAGGTTAAGTGATGAGTCAGCCAGATGGTTACTTTGTATTAATTCTTGGTCAAAAAAATTGATATAAAGTATCATAACCTAATGATAAAGCTGTTGATTTGTGTTGTATTTTATTTTTTATTCAAATAAATGATAAATCGTAAAACTCTTTTATTAAATTTCTTATAAGTTGAGGGTTCAATCTCTTTCTAGACAGATAAGTATTGTTCTTTAAAATACAGTCAAGTTATTGTAATTAATTTGTTTTTTTACATGTTTTAGCAAATGTAAGCTTATAAATCATAAATGTTTATTAAGAAACAGTTACTTCCATGGAAAACGACATATAGGTCAGTTGATTTTTCGAATTTCTTATCAAATCTTCAGTTATTTATTAATCTGCTTGATCTTTACTATGGCTATGTTAATTCAAGCTCACAATGTTCCAATTCTAATACGTTTTTCTAAGATTTAAAGTAAACTTTAATAAATAGTAATAGACTAATAGGTAATTGCAAGACTTGCAAGACTCTTGCTGCAAGACCAAGACCAAGACCAAGACTGGGAGCGCAAGACCAAGACCAAGACCAAGACCAGGTGTATTGGCGCAAGACCAAGACCAAGACTGGCTAAGTCTCGTCTTGTTCTTGCATTTGGGCAACACTAGGACAAACCAATACCTGAAATTTGGTGTAACTTTTGTTTGGCTATAGATTTTAAACCCTAGTTTTTCTCTTTTCAGTTATGTGTTTTAGCAGTCGGTTTTTTGTTTTTTTTTTGTAGTTCACGCTTGTTAGGAGCTGCAATAAATAAACATCCTTATGACCGTTAAAATAATTCGTCACAAATTTAAATTAACCTTTACATTTAACTATTTCCCACGACATAACATTACGATACGGCACTATCATTTATTTAAAATATGCACGGATTTCTGTGTCATTAGCTTGTTGATTCCACAAAATTCATCTGACGCCTCCTAACGAGTCGCATACATTTCGGAGGCGTGTTATGGAATGCAACGTTACGAGATTTGGGGCCAAGCAAACGAAATTAAGCGAGCTCATTAGTAAAGTACTGGTATCTAGAACTAAATATATATGAGATAAATTGAGACGGAATCAGATAATACACCATATTTGGATATTAAAACTGTTTAAATAACGACTTTTGTGAACTAGTGTGGGCGCGTTCGGGTATTTCATCGTCGTTATAACTGTTTCTATAGTCGGTTTTTTGAACTTGTCCCATTTAGTTCATAATCTTTAATTATTAATTTCGAGATGTTAATATGAGTGTAATTTTTTATCGTTTTAACAACAGTAACTGCCTGTTTCGCCACCTCTAGTTAACTTATCTGGTAAATGATTTCATAATAAGGCCCGTATCATATTTATATAGAACCTCACCCAAAACTCAAGTATTACTTATAAAACTAGTTTAAGGCCATTTGATTATTATTGGTTGAAACAATTTTTAAGTAGGTAATGTATTAAGTCCTGAGTTATATGTTCTGCAATACGGGCCCTAAGGCTCTGCCATTTTTTAAATTATCTGGTAAAGAGTTTATATCAAAAAGAGTATGTAAGGATTGGAACAGGTGGCGTTCTATAGTTTTATGACTACCATAGGAAGAAGGCGTGAGGTTATGTATGTTATGTATGAGTTCCTATCAGAACGTTCTGAAGTTTCCCTCAAAGTTTAAATTCATTCATTTGGTGGACTGCGCATTATTTTTGTTGTACATTCCACTTACAAATAAAGGGGTAAGAGAAACCTCGCACGGGCTGCCAAGCGTGAGAGGGGAGCGTTGTATATTGAGTAGATTGCTGATAGGGTTCGTTGTTTGGTGATGCGACAGGTGTTGAGAATAAGTCTTGTTATTATTATAGTTACCTTTCTATGAGAGGGTGTCGTAAGCTATCGTCTTTATAAATAATATTTAGGTACAGTGGGCCACAAATACTTGATAACAAGCTGTAAAAACCAGTAATAAGCTGGCTTCTTATTCTATTGAAACTTTATAGTACGCTAGACCAGCTCAAGGACAAAGTCACTGACTTGTTGTCGACTGTACATGAAAGAGGTATCTAATGAAAGGTATACTTTTGGGATTATTCGACGATTCGTATGAATTTACTCGCCCGAAACGGGCGAATCGACACTTTTCAATAATATTATTTTTTCTGTAGGCGATTCGCACAAACTCGACAACTCCAAAAATACGTATTAAGCACACAACATATTTTCTTTTAGATATATTTACTCATTAATATATTTTGCTGGGTAAAATATAAACCTGTCAAAAAATAATTGGTAAATGTAGTATCTAGTGTCATTTTTTTAATAACGTTATTGCATAAAATTCTAAATGTGCCAATTGGCTAATATGTATGTCGGTAATTGTCTATTCGCCTACTAATAATTTAACTGCGTGCGAATGGTCTTCAGAAAAAATCATATTATTTAAAAATCTCATTTCGCCCGTTACGGGCAAGTAAATTCGTGCGAATCAACTAATAACCTGACTTCAGTACCTAAATCAATTCTTCTAGCATAGGTTCTCAGTTACCTTCTTACCTCTACCTAGTTGTGTCGTAAGTTTCCGTTATTGAATTTCTTGTTTAACTATGCATTTTTTTAAATCAGATATCTTCCTTTTAAAAGAAGAAGGAATGGCAAATGTTGATGTGGGAAATTAAATAAGTTTTGTCCTCTGGTCGTTATTTTTGGCTTTTTCTATTATTCCTATATCTTTTTGAAATTGTATGAAAGACATGCAGCTAAGATGAGAATGCTAAGAGAGATGTATGGTCCGAATGGATAGAATAAGAAATGAGTATACAAGAGGAAGTCTGAAAGTGGCACCGGTGACTGAAAAGTTGTGTGGAAAAAGGGTGTCATGATATGGGCATGTGATGCGGAGGAATGAGGGAAATGTCGCTACTAAAGTTTTGAGTACGCATGTGGATGTCTATACCAATAAGGGAAGACCAAAGAAACAATGGATAGACTGTGGGAAATATGATATGTCTAGAAAAGGGGGTGACTGCCGAGATGACAACTAATAGAGTAGATGGAAGAAAAAGACACGTTGCACCGACCCCAAATAAATTGGGATAAGGGCAGGAATGATGATGATTTGAAATTAATCAGTTTATTGATTGATCGTCTGTTTCTTTCTCCATCTTGTACCAAACATGACACACAATCGCTTAAGCAAATGCTATGAAAGCCTTGTTCAATACCGTTTAGATTGTCACAGGGTATAAACTTTAACGTAATGCAATCAGCGTAGAGTGTAGCATAAATACAGAGTGCCTAAATTCTGCAGCGGATACATTTAGGCTGTGGATGACGCTGATATTATGGCGATATTAACAAAGTATGGATTATCGTACGTTAAATCCAGCTTTGGATAACAGAGCTTCAATTAATCCTGGATACTATTTGGAAATGTATCAGTTTCTAAATTGTATTATGCTGTTGTAGTTATATTTTTCGATACTATTAATTGAATGTATGCCGTCAATTAATGTCAATTAATGTAGTCAATTAATATTCTTTTTGCTTCGTTCCAAAGAACGAAGTTCCTTATCGCACGTACTTTACATACATATTTGGCGAATGAGAGCTGGACTGAAAAAACCGGCCAAAGACGGGTCGGACTACGCACAATGAAGGGTTCCGTAGTTAGTATGAATTTATCCGAAGAACAAACTTAACATTGTACGTGTAGTTGAAAAACATGTTCCCCATAAATTCCATGTGTACCTGTGATTTACCATGTTATTTTAAGATCATAGACTTTTTATAGTGTTCCTTTAATCTACAAAATAGAGCTATTCTGTTGTTTTTACAAAATTTTCAGCAGTTTCGGATATAACGGGAATGGTGAATTTTCATATATTTTCTTCAATAACTTTCAAACTCATTAATTATTTTGAAATAGTAAAAAATGTGTATTTGCAATCCTCATGTCAAGATGGGTAGCTCGCCGTCCGATAAGGACCAGGCCCGGGTCGACGGCGCGTTATATTCCACGCGCGCCTCAAAGAGACGTCAGCACAAGTGTGGGGTCGATGCCTGCCAGGGTCACGTGGAAGTTCGAAAGGGTTACCGCGGCCCCTGGCAACACAGGCAACGGAAGCAATACGGGTGGGTTTTAGTCAGTAAGAGTCTGACACACGCTCCCGTTCCTCCATCTTCCTCAGGATCTCATGGCGACATGGAGAGTGCGATTTTGAGTAGTTTGTGCGCAAGCCAGTGCTAGGCACGCCGCAATTGCGGCGATAAGTCCCCTCTTTGAGGAGTGGCTAGCGAGGACACCGGTTGACAGACGGACAGACAGACACGAGTGATCCTATAAGGGTTCCGTTTTTCCTTTTGAGGTACGGAACCCTAAAAAGTATAACATTTTGACCATCATGACACTTTTGCTATAGTCTGTGTTTGTTTGTTTACAAGCGTATCTCTATGTATTTTCATTTTATTTAGTTACTCTCAAACGTTGTTTATTTATTTCATTGTACCTGTTATTTAATATATCTACGAGTACTAATATGCTTGCCTACCTACCTAGCGTTACCTACCTAGATTGCAGTGATTTTGAGGGGGCAATATTTTTAGCCTCTCTTGCTAAGCAAACGATTCTGGTCTGCTTGAGATATGAGTAGGTTCAATCAAATAAAGCCTATGAGTGGGATTGGTTTGAACTCGAGAACTTTCTCTCGACAGTATGAGCCTAAAGATTTGGGCTATTGACAACATAATGGAAATAATAACTCCAACAATTTGACATTTCTTCCCAAATACTATTCAAAACCGTAAGTAAGCAAAAACAATTCGCTACCAAAATAATTCACCTAACCGTCGTTCAATCTACACCGAACGACCAGTTTACGTTTCGTGTACATTGCAAATTAATTTTAAGAAGATTGGTGTCCACTCGTGCGATATTGATGTACTACAGTGAACAGATAAACACTGCTCAGCCTTTGTTATGAATATAAAGGATTTTCAACAGCTCGGTTACTCCCTGAACAAAAAATCGTACTACGATTTTCTGTATCTGTTTTATTTTTCACTAGATGCCTGCGACTTCGGTCATATGGAAGATGTAAGACACCACAATATACTAAAAAAACAGCCACATTTCAATAAAACTACCCTCATACTACGTTTGTAGTTTTGGTCTCAGCAGCCAAAATATACAGAGAGTCAGGACTGGTAAGCAAGCAGCTGAAGAAACCTGCAGTCTTCAGTAGCAATTTCCATTTGCTTGCAAAGGTTTTAGTTTTTAGTGAATTATTGAACGCGTTCTTGCATATACTACTTAATGGCAGAAAATTGATACACTGACTCGGTCATTCTTACAGATTATTCCTGATAACGGCTATCACTAAAATAATATAACAGTAGATTGTAAACACATGGGATTTCTCATTAACAGTCACCTAACCACAGATATTTATAACCATGGGTGACAGAAGAGGCCTCAATGCCTTAATAAAAGCCTTAATGAACCTATTACGTTTTTCTGTGAAAGTTCTACGAACTATCAAATAATAGTATGTAGGTATAACAAAATGTAAAACAAAGAATCTCACAATATGTCAATAGTGACGTAGATTTCTTACTTTTTTGGTACTCAAACCTCAGTTGGTCCAATAGAGTTTTTTGTACTTATATGAAACAGGATCGATTGGCATCTAAAAAAGTTTTTGTGTAAATAGCCAATTTTCTTGCAGACTGTATTATTTTATCTAAATATGGGAAAAAATATCAAAAATTAAAAAAAATTATGGACCGTCTCCTAACACCGTTTTCTTGTAGCGACCACGGTTAAGGTACCTGCCCTTATTGCACCATCTCAAAAAACCACCCTGTATGTCATGATTGAGTGCTTAGCTCTATAAAGGTATAGCGTTATGATAATTTATTATTTAAAAGGTTAAATCTGTAACTATCAGCAATATTCTAATATTTTGATTCGTCTTTTTACAATTTGCGGTAAAATATAGAAGAATATGAATATAATGCAATAATACTCAATCCCCATTGCAAATAGCGTGATAATTTATAGCCTACAGACTGACCAGACTTATAGGGAATATTTTGTTAGTATTTGCGTGATTTGAACATACATTTAGACAAACACAAATATTCTAAAAACTATATTTTCCGCATTAGTTCCCAGACCTCGTAGCACGCGATTGTCGCAACCCTAGGAGTAGCTAAGGACCTCGGCGTCCTCACTTTCCGCCTTACGCAGGTCCTCACCGGACACGGCAGCTTCGGGAGGTTCCTGTGTCGGATAAGGCGGGAGGAAACGCCTGGGTTTCACCACTGTGTGGATCGCTCGGAGGACACGGTGGAGAATACGGGGGAGGTCTGCCCGGCTTGGGCAGAGCACCGCCGTGTCCTCGTGGAGGCGATCGGTGGCAGAGATCTCTCGCGTCCGGCCCTGGTTCAGGCCATGGTACGGAGCGAGACGGCGCATGGGCAGCCGTCACCTCCTTCTGCGAAGCAGTAATGCTCGCAAAGGAGGAGGCAGGACGGGTGAGGGAGAGGCAAATTGTGCCCTCACGCCCCTAGCTGCCGCACGCCCTGGCTTCGGGAATCCCAGGATTTTCAAAAATATTCAATTTACAGTTTCACTTCGTTTCGATTTTATTATATATACCTATATTATTAGAGATTAAATTTCAGTATGTTTTGGCAATCTCATTAAAATGTTGCGATCAATTGATTTATTAAGTAAGTAGAATAATCAGGTGTTTACAAAGTAGATGTGAGTGGAAACGCCAGGATCTGAGTGGAAATGTTCTAGAAAGACATAGTGACCTTATTGGTGATGTTCTTCAGAAAGGTCAGGTGTGCAATACTCACAAACGGCATGTGTGTATGACCAGATGTATGACCGGAGCAGGTGGCTTTCTGTAGTTCCTGCCTGCCCCCATGGGAAGAAGGCATGAGTTTATGAGTGTATGTAGTAATAGCGGTTGATATCAATTTTATTTAAAAAAAACAAACGAAATGACTAAACTTTAATTAATTCGAAATAAATACAATTTAAACTTAAAATATACTTCTGATAGAAATAACGATTTTCAGACAATATTACAAAATGATGTTAACTCGACGGCTGCTTGAAACGGAGTAAGGGGCGAACACTGGCCGCACCTTCCTTTTATAGGCATCACTGCACGGTAGTTTTAAAATAACGATTTAACGCTAATACGGCCTCTCCTGATGTGTGGTTGTCCTCAGCCACCTTGTCCAGATGATGGTCCGCTGCAGTCACAGTCTTCAGCAAGTGAACTCGGGCGACGTGAAGGGCTCATGTCTTCAATAGCTGCATCAATAATTGGTGGACCCTGGTGCGTGTCTGCATCTCCACGACTGGAATGGCCTTCGCAGCTAGTTGCACTGTTAGATGGTGCTGCGAGGCTATCCTCTTCAGCTAAAAATGAGAGAATGGCACCAATTAGTAACCTCCTTATTACTTAAGCAATATATGTCTGTTGTAATTAAATACAACACATCTAGACGGAGGCACCCAGTTAGCTCGTCTTGGCAGAGACATATCTCAATGCCTTTATAAATAAACCGAGACGGAGGCACCCAGTTAGCACGTCTCTTTCGGCAGAATTACACTATAACTCAATGCCCTTATAAACAGACGGAGGCACCCAGTTAGCTCGTCTTGGCAGAGACGCATCTCAATGCCCTTATACATATACTGAGACGGAGGCACCCAGTTAGCACGTCTCGGCAGAGCCCTCGCTCAATGCCCTTATACATATACTGAGACGGAGGCACCCAGTTAGCACGTCTCGGCAGAGCCCTCGCTCAATGCCCTTATACATGTACTGAGACGGAGGCACCCAGTTAGCACGTCTCGGCAGAGCCTTCGCTCAATGCCCTTATACATATACTGAGACGGAGGCACCCAGTTAGCACGTCTCGGCAGAGCCCTCGCTCAATGCCCTTATACATGTACTGAGACGGAGGCACCCAGTTAGCACGTCTCGGCAGAGCCCTCGCTCAATGCCCTTATACATGTACTGAGACGGAGGCACCCAGTTAGCACGTCTCGGCAGAGCCTTCGCTCAATGCCCTTATACATATACTGAGACGGAGGCACCCAGTTAGCACGTCTCGGCAGAGCCCTCGCTCAATGCCCTTATACATATACTGAGACGGAGGCACCCAGTTAGCACGTCTCGGCAGAGCCCTCGCTCAATGCCCTTACAGCCACTATGTATGTATACATGACTCTTTCAGTCCGTGTAATCAAACACATTTAATACAATTCGTGTTCATGCATCCTTTAGATAGAAGAGTAAACAAAAATCTACTTACTATCAAAAAACGTGGCACACGACTCTGGGGTCCACTCTCCTCGCCAAGCAACCATATGCTCGGCGGCAGCCTGAGTAATTTTGCCATACGAACCAGTTAGCAGCTGTAGCTCGTATCGATCGTGGGTAAGGATTTTCGCCACACGATATGGCCCTCGCATCCCCGAGTCCAACTTGCCTGTAACTTGAGAAGTTTTTATTACAAACACATTATCATTTAGATTAAACGTACGCTTGACCTTCCGATTCCTATTAACGTACTCATCTTGTTTACGTCTATTCTGTTCAAGCAGTTCGCTAGCGCGCTGTCTTTGTAACTCTCTTAACCCTTCGCGATTCGGTCGCACGCCATCGACAGCGACATCGCGAACAAGTGATCTAATGACTGGCGTGACTGCTTCAACACCAATAAGCAACTGTAACGGTGAAATCTGAGTGGTCTTGTGTTTAGTGCAGTTGATAACAAGCTGCATTTTCCACAAAGAATCAGACCATTTACTCTCTGGTCTAGACGCCTCTATGCGTAACATATTGAGCAAAGTGCGACAGTAGCGTTCCACCTGACCGTTCTCCCTATGCATCTCAGGTGTTACAAAATGAATTTCGCTACCCATTTCAGTAACCCAGCCCTGAAAACTCGCACTCTCAAACATTCGTTCTCTATCACACACAATAAGTTTGGGAGTACCGAATAGGGAAACAGCGTTTGAAAACATTTGTTTTAATTCGTTGGAATCTTGCCTTTTTATCGCATAAAACAAACAATACTTAGAGTAGGCATCTACGATGAGCAGTACATACTTTTTGTCATTTGAAATAGGTAGTGGACCTAATACGTCCATGTGGACTGTGTTAAACGGAGTATCTGGCTTATGCCATGATGAAATCGGGTAATGAGGAGCCCTAGGAACTTTCTTGGACGAAAGACAAATCAAACAATGACCTACGTATTTCCTTACAAAAGCATAGAGCCCTGGGAACCAAAAATGACGCAGAATTAAATCAATGGTCTTATCCGCACACATATGTTCATGTTGGTCATGAAAAACTCTTAGGAGACTTAATCGGTGTCCTTTGGGAATAAAGCATAGTAGCTTAGGCTCCTGGCCGGTGGGCGTGTATTTATAATACAGCAGATCGTTGCGAACAACATACCGGGAAGAGTCTAGCTCGTTATTTTTGACTTTATCAATTAGCGTACGAGTTTCTTCATCCGCAGATTGAGCAATCTGTGCCCAGTTTTTCGGCCTAGTTATTTGGAGGACATCAACAGGATTTCGACTTAGATAATCCGCGTGCTGCATCATGACGCCCTTTCTATATTCTATCGTGAAGTTGAAATCCTGCATGTATATCCACCAACGTGCGACGCGTGGTAAAAGATCTTTCTTTCGTTCAGTCAGTTTAAGCGCGTTAGAGTCAGTCACAATTTTAAACGAAATACCTAACAAATAGTGACGAAAGTGTTGTAAAGCTTTAATAATCGCGAGCGTCTCAAGCTCATAAGAATGGTATCGCGGTTCGGCACCTTGCGTAGTTTTACTAAAATACGCCACTACTCGCCGTTTACCATTCTCATGCACCTGAATAAGAACTGCGCCGTAACCGATAGAACTCGCATCCGTATGCAACTCGGTTGGTAATAACGGATCGAAAATAGCAAGCACAGGTTCACTTGTAAGGCAACGGATTAGATATTTACGCGAGTTTTCTTGTTCTTCGCCCCAGTGAAATTTAATGTTACTCCGTGTTAAACTAGCAATGGGCGCTGTCTTAGATGCATAGCCGGGTATATAGCGACGAAAATACCCTGCCAAACCGAGTAGTTGTCGAACCTGTTTTACATTTCTGGGCACAGGGGAGTCTATTAAAACCTTAATTTTTTGTTCGCTCGGTCTAACCTGACCCTCAGAGATAGTTCGACCTAGGTACTCAACCTCTGTAGCCACAAATGTACTTTTCTTTAAGTTAATGGAAAACCCCGAAGAAGTAAGTGTTTTTAATACCTCGCGTACGGTCTCGATTGCTTCATCGATAGAAGACGCCAATAATAACACGTCATCGATAAATATGAGGGCTTTACCAGACTCAATTAGTGATTTAAGTGTATTTGTGATTATTCGTTGATATACGACCGGCGCGTTCGCGAGACCAAACGGCATTTTTAAATATTCGTAGTGACCCTCTGGGGTCACGAAAGCGGTCTTCGCTACAGAGTCGCTATCCAACATTATTTGGTGGAAGCCTGTCGCCATATCTAAACAGCTAAAGAACTTGCTTTTACCAAGGCGATCAATATGATCTTGTATCAAGGGTAATGGATAGCGATCTTTCACGGTAACCGCGTTCAACGCGCGGTAATCAACGCACATGCGATCTTTTCCGTCTTTTTTCTTGACAAGAATAATCGGACTTGCGTATGGAGAGTTAGACTCGCGGATTATGTTCTTGTCTAGCAAGTCTTTTACGATATCACGCACTTTCAATTTTTCGTCGATTGAAAGTCTATACGGTCTATAGCAAATCGGTGTCTCACTCGTCAACTCAATGCGCATATTACCAGTTGTGACTGTTGTCAAAGCAGTCCCAATAATAAAGAATTCCTTAAATTGATTTACGACTGACATTAATTTTTCACGATCGCTACCTTCAAGCGGCGTGTTAACTAAAAACTGTTCACTTGAGTTGATGAGCAATACATTTTGACCAACCGAACTAGGAATTCGAGTTATACGTTGCTCATTGTTTGCACGAATGTACGTTACCCCCTCGCGGTTCAAGACATCTGTTCCTATTAGTACTGGCACGTTTAGGCATTTTAAAGGAACAACAAAAAGATCCACCTCTAATGAGATGTCGCTAAATTCTATAACTAATGTTACGCGGCTATTACACTCAATATTTTGATCACCTATGCCGCGTAATACCTGGTATGTGGGTAGTCGGGTACAGTTAAAATATTTAAGGACCGATTCCGAAATAAGTGAAACGCGCGATCCGCTGTCTATCAACACGTCTGTAGGTATACCCTGTATAACGGCCGTTGTGACGTCACTATCTGTTGACGCGCCTTTCAACTCGAAACAAAAATTAACGTTGTTTTTATTACGAGATTCAGATCTTTGTTTAGCAAAACAGACAGAGGCGTCATGGCCTGGCTTTTTACAGAATGAACACGGTCCATTCGGTTTCTTATTAATTGTTTCTGTGGATTCATTGGGTTTAATCGTTTTCGATTGTTTAGGACACGCGCGCTGCATGTGTCCCACACTACCGCAAGAAAAACACGTTATTTCGCGACTTGTATTATTATGTGGCCGTTTTCGAGAGTTTCGGTCAAACTGTTTACTTTGGGAAGATTTCACTGAGGTTATAGATGAATTGGGATTTGGTTTGGTATAAATAGAAAAGAATTCAACAAGATCTTTGGTCGTTAAATGAGCGTTAGTCGCAGCGGCACGTACTTGCGCGTCAGTTACACCACGTATGACAATCGCGACCGTTAAATCATCGCTTAACCCTCTAACAATATTTAGTCTCAAGATGGAGCGTCTAGCATATTCTGCATACGTGGAATATTTGTCGGAATTAGTACTCATGACGTCAAACAAAATATTTGCTACATCTATTCTTCGCGAGCAAAGCGGTTTAAATTCGATTTTAAAGTTAGACCAGGTGCGGTCGTTTGTGACCCAGTCGTTTAACCAACTACGTGCATCTCCCTTCAGGCAGTTAGCAATCCGAGATAAACACTCGTTGTCATCCCATCTATTAATATCACGTGCCCTTTCAACTTCTTCACACCAAGAATCGATATCATGTATGCTGGGATCAAAGTTTGAAATATAATAATGGTTGGATCTGACCTTGGTTAACGCACTCAACGCTCCAATGAGGCGATCTGTAGCATCCAGTGACGTCGAAGTACTTGCAAACGATTCTCCAACGATGCTGGTGTTCGACTCAGGCACTGCTGGTTGTGGCTCGTGCGGCGAAGACGCGATGATCTGCCCCGGCACCACAACGGCACGTGCTTCCGGAGTCGTTGTCGCCGACATGGTGCTAGTTGCGGGTAGGCTGGTGTTTTCTAGCGCGGTCAGGCGCGCCAGAATAGCTCCAAGGGTTTCTTGGAGTTCAACTGCATCAGCATTTGGATCACGCCTATTTCTACCTCTATTACGAGTGGTAGCTCTTTCAGACATGATTCAAAAGCTTTTCGCACGACACAGAAAATAAGATAGGCAATGGAGCCTATCCCACTTCTGATAATAGCGGTTGATATCAATTTTATTTAAAAAAAACAAACGAAATGACTAAACTTTAATTAATTCGAAATAAATACAATTTAAACTTAAAATATACTTCTGATAGAAATAACGATTTTCAGACAATATTACAAAATGATGTTAACTCGACGGCTGCTTGAAACGGAGTAAGGGGCGAACACTGGCCGCACCTTCCTTTTATAGGCATCACTGCACGGTAGTTTTAAAATAACGATTTAACGCTAATAGTAGAATAAAAAGTAAAAAATCATTCTCGCTGAAGTTCTATTTCACCCATTGAGGTATTTAAACAACAATTAAATAGGTGACATGCCAAAACGTATTCCATCTATATATTTATTAAATGAAATAACAAATAATCTCTTAACAATGCACGATAAAAAACATAAATGGTTGAACATATTTGTATTGTTTTGCAGCTCCAATTTATTGCCTTCAAACTATCGTTAGTTAAGTCTATTAGGTTCAATAACTGAAAAGTTACAGTTTTAAAACTATTCGCTCATAAAATTCATAGCTATCATGCAAAAAAATATATTTGGTTTGAATATTTTGTTTGTACTAGGTATTTGAAAATGAATACTTTTAATAAGGTACAATAATCAGAAATTGTTGATAGGTCATTGTTTTTTCCGGAATTGTAAGTTTTTGAAATCAATTCTTATCTAGCTATGGTAGATAATAATAGACGCGACTCTCTTTATTAATATTGATTTTATTAAGGGCTTTATTTAAAATTAGAACCCCATTATTGTTCAAAATTCAAACCGAAAATAAACAAAAGACAACCACATAAATGTGTAAGACAAAACACGGCGATAAATTCTCGGTGATTCAATATAAATTCGTTGTCCTTTCCTCTCGTCTGCCTGTACTTTGTCATTGCGATAATTAGGACGTAGAAGTGTTGCCGACTGTAATTTCTCTTTGTGTCC
Organism: Atethmia centrago; assembly: GCA_905333075.3. Taxonomy (NCBI): domain Eukaryota; kingdom Metazoa; phylum Arthropoda; class Insecta; order Lepidoptera; family Noctuidae; genus Atethmia; species Atethmia centrago. The sequence goes on from HG995382.1 coordinate 11,997,301, forward strand.
GAGAATTTTGTCATGTTTAATTTCTTGGCGCATCTTCGCCAATTAGGTTTGGTGACATTATGTCTTTTTGTGGGAGACAAGTTTTATGTTATATGTCGCAGGCAATTTGTATGATAGCGCTTTTTGGCGTAGTTCGTTTAAAAACTCGCGCAGTTATGCAATATGCTGAAGGCAAAATGAAAATCTTTTAAGGCGCTCGCCGGCCGCTGCCGCGGCACCGCTCGCTTCGCTTGCTCGGCTCGTGCGCGGTTGGTCACACGCCCCGACCAAATGGGTTAGGTCATCTACCTGACCTATCCCATTTGGTCGGGGTGCCTTGGATGTCGCAATTATAAGAATTTAACGAGTTATAGTACTCGTCAAAATTTTGATAGCTATGAAGTGAGCTACTCGCTGCGCAGTACCCCACCCCTCAGCCCCGCTGTCACATGAATTCGTTACTGCGCAGTGATTCGCTTCATGTTCCGAGCCATCATAAAGTTTGAATCGGGTCCGTACCAATTTGCATTTGGCCTATACATAACTGCGAGCGTTTTTAAACGGACGGCGCCGTAAATATAATCACGAATTATACAATCTGCCTGCGATAGACACAATAATTTTTTTGGTAGGATTGTTGGTAGATGTTTCGTTGGAATTAATATATTTTAAACAGTTAAATTTGCTTATTTTGATGTGCTTTTCATGACCTGAAATATTATATTTTTGTTGCAATGAAGCACGTGTATTCAAACGAAATTAGCCTAGGATCTCAAGATTGAAGTATTTGTAAGAATAGTTAGATACCTGAATCATCTGCGTGATAGTATTACAATTTTTGAGTTGTATTGCAATATGTGGTTAGCTAGCGACCTCGATAATTGATGATATTATTCTTCCTGCAGCAACCGGCAGCAAGTTCGTCATGCTCCCATTTTTTTTTTTTTTTTAGGGTGGGAAATCATCAAATAACTTCTCCCGTTCTGTACGGAGCGGGAGGGTGTGTCAGACTCTTACTGACTAAAACCCACCCGTATTCCTTCCTGTTGCCTGTGTTGCGGGGGCCTCGGTGACCCATAAGTACCATCCCGCGACCCCAGCCGGCATCGGCCCTAGTGGACCCCTACTATATGTGCTGACGACATCTCTTTGAGGCGCGCGTGGAATACGACGCGCCATCGACCCGGGCCTGGTCCTTACCGGACGGTGAGCTACCCATTGCTCACCGTCCGCAAGCCCGCGCCTACGGTGGCCGGAAATCCGCCCGGGATTCCCGACGCCCTGGGCGTCTCCTGCGGCGGCTAGGGGCGAGAGGGCGCAAAACTTGCGTTTCCCTCAACCGTCCCGCCTCCTCCTTCGCGAGCATTACTGCTTCGCAGAAGGAGGTGACGGCTGCCCATGCCCTCTCGCTCCGTACCATGGCCTGAACCAGGGCCGGACGCGAGAGTTCTCTGCCGCCGATCGCCTCCACGAGGACACGGCGGTGCTCTGCCCAAGCCGGGCAGACCTCCACCGTATGCTCCACCGTGTCCTCCGGGCGATCCACACAGTGGTGACACCCGGGTCATGCTCCCTTAGATGTCACTGCTTGCGGTAGCGTCAGGGGTCGGGTTGCCTCCTTCCCTCTCATATGGCGAGGGGGGTAGTGGCTGATTTTTGCGTTATACTCGTGAACGGGTGCTGCTAGTTTTGTTATTAGTAATTAACTGTTTATTTATTTTACTTCGATGGTCCTAGTTTATCATTTGTGAGTTAATGCTATAGCTATATGTAAGCGGGCACGCTCTTTATGCCTGGAGGCTTTTATTTAGGTATTGATTTCTGTTTACGTTTTTATTTCTGCTTGAATTTTCGGTGTTTTTGTTTTTTAATCGGCCTAGTGCGAGTCTAACTCGCACTAGGCCGATTTTTTTTTATATCTTTTACGCTGCAACAATGTAGTGTTAGCCATCAATAAATTAAAACTTACACAATACACGAAAACAAAACACTGTCTCAGCAACATTTTGTACCAATGAAGCTTCCATAGCTCCCCACAATAAAAATTATAGTAGTATCAATGGACCGGCTTCCCTACAAAGCAGGGGTTCGTGACGAAAGAATAATTATATTTAATAATCACCTTATCAGAGACGATGTAATTTGTTTGGGCTGATTCAATATCGACATAATTTGGTTAGTCAGCTGTCTGATTGATCAAAGGCCATGGAAATTATGGTCTGAACTGTTCACGGTAATTAGGTAAGGCATTTTAATATAAGAAATAAGAATCGATATTTTTTTGTATTCGATTTGTATTGGGCATGCATTATGCAGCCTGTGTATTTCGAAATATTTTATTGTAGTTACTCGTTTTATAATAAAGTATACCTAATCAACCCTGCCTGCCTGGAGGCCTCCTTTCTGTGAGAGGGAGTGGGCCGCAATCCACCACGTGGGCCCAGTGCGGGTTGGTAGATGTCACATGTCTTCGAATTTTTGGTTCTAAGATATGCCGGTTTCCTCACGATGTTTTCCTTCACCGTTTTGAGAGCAGTGGTGATGAAATAATTTACACAAAATAAAGCGCCTGTCAGAGTTCGGGCCTACGACCTACAACTCGTAAGTCGCGACCGTTACCACTGGACCATCACTGCTCTCTAATAAATAAAGTATGATTGTACATTATGTGGTTAAACCGTTAAATATTCTTGATTTATGGTTTACAAAATTGTGGTGATCGATTTATTTTGTTTAGCCTAATAAGGTCGGCTTCCAGTCTTACCGGATACAGCTGAATACCAGTATTTTACATGGAGCGACTGCCTATCTGACCTCCACAACTCAGTTACTGGGTGACACGATACACCTTGGTAAGACTGGTTGTCAAACTTTCATGCTTCTGACGATCCATAGCGACTGCCAAAGATCTACAAATGGCAGCCGGGACCAATGGCTAAACGTGCTTTCCGAGGCACGGAGGGGTCTTGGTGTGTAAAGATGGTCATCACCACGGACTAACCGCGGCAAGCGTAGCTTAACCTGATCGATCGACCCGTGTGGCTGTTATTACTTAGCCACAAGCCCCCCCGCATACATACATGCCCAATTATTATAATATCTCAACCACTAATCTTTTTTAACAATTATATAAAAAGTTCGGAGCCTTCTTCATAGCTTGCCCATAAACCAAAAATATGAACCATATTAAGGATGTTACCGGAACAAATCAAATAAAATCTAAAGAACTGACGTCACCAAGAAAACCTACAGCTAATCACAGCGACACCTTATGACGTAATCTCGACCTACTTTTATCGTTGCAGCTTGCACTCAGATTTATGTTACTACAGTGACATCACCACTGTGAAACGACTTTATGTATTAGTGATGGATGCCCTGTTGAAAGGCTATTGATGTGAGAAAGCTCTTAGTTTTTCATGAGTGCATTACGTAAGCTTGATTTTTATAGACGTGTTGTGAAAATTTATGGTTGCATTATGGTTTTTTAGTATGATTATGGCGTCATCACGATATCCGATAACGCAGTTAGGCCATAGATAGCTAGGTCATAGATATTATCTGTATTCACGTGTTCACGTGAATACGGAAAATATCCAGCTCCAACAATGAAAGTGGCGTTCATTTTGTTCGGCGTAACCCGAACGCATGGTCACTTCTACAGACACTCCCGTTTGCCCAAAAAAAAATGTGACATATAAACGCGACGATTTAGTTAGGACGCGGGGGTAGATAAGCATAAAGCTATTGAAAGGAACCCTTGTAGAAAAAGGGAACTTTGAGTATGTTTATTTACATAACCAAATTAGAAGATGATTATTAACATTAACTAAATTAAATTAAAACTAAGTTAAGCCTAAAAAAGGCCTTCGGGGCATTGTACCGAGGGGCTGGCGGCATTTCCTCGTTGAATTGCAATGCTGATGCGTTGAGTGAGAAAGCCGCCAGCTTTTCGGTCATGTTAATAATCATCTTTTAATTTGGTTATATAAAAAAATGAAGTCAAAATTAAAAAAAAAAAGATAACTCAAGTATCTTTAAATTGAATTACACTTCCGTATACGGTACATTTTAGCAGTCCGCAAATAAAAGAACTAAAACATTTTTATATTAAAAAGTATTTTGTTCTTGTGTTCATAAAACACAACAATAAAGTTACTTGTGTATAACAGAAAGATTTAAAATGCTCGCTGTTCTGTAACTTCAGTAGCAATATAAAGTTAGTATTCATTGACAGAAAAAAATGCATTCTCTATAACAACAGCTCGTTGAAAGTTCAGTCAGTTTCCAGTTCGATTTGGGATTAAAACTCTTCCCTGGTTTTTCTAGAGAAAGACCGGCAAAAGCTATTTAACTTTGCAAGCAAATAATAGTTCGCTATCGCTCGCCAATTTGCATGCGCAAGCGTGAAACGCAATAGGAACTGTATTAGACATTTTGCTATACATACGTAAAGATTCCGTTGAAATGAGACGAAAGAACGTGGAATGGGATTAGGATCCCAAAAATTGGGAGCCTCGCAAATCCCTAAAGGGTGGAAAAGTTGTACTTTTGTTCAACCCCTTTGCTAATAACAGTAATGAACAGTAAAGGTCTCAATATGACATGGAGCAAGCTTTAACTCATTTATCAGCCACATTGGGACTGGGATATTTTTAAAGGGAAAATCTACTTAATCCCTTTTCGCCGGGTGCTGACGTAAAGTTCATTTACTTTTTGGAATGTCTGTATTTTATATTGGTCTTCAAATTCTGTCTCATGGCTACGTAATTATACACAATCATCATCTACAGGGTGACTTGTAATTTGACGTATTCCAAAAAAACATACAAATTGGGTTTAATTGAATCCTATGAATTTTCGCTTAGCTGTTTTGGGGTGCTTAATTGTTGCAAATGAGTCATACTATCACTTCCTGGAAGGAATGCCGTAAAACGGGGTGAATAGGGATGTAGGAGTGAATCGGGACGAAACTTTAAAATTAATTTTAACATTGAAATAATACAGTTTGCTGCCAACAAGGAAAGTTAGTCGTTATGTATTATACAGTAAAAACATGTAGAGTCCTTTTTGGCAACAAACTATATTATTTCAACGTTAAAATCCATTTTAAAGTTTCGTCCTGATTCACCCCTGCGTCCCTATTCACCCCATTTTACGGTACGTCAAATAACAAGTCATCCTGTAGATGATGATTGTGTATAATTACGTAGCGAGCCACGAGATAGAATTGGAAGACCAAATTAAGAGGCCAAAACATATACATATTATAAATTAAAGTCGGTTTTCGTGTCTATCTGTGTGACCGCGTTGTTCTTCTAAACTACTCGTACGTAACAGATTATGATGCGGGTTTCACCATCATTTTAAGAGGCCGACAACATCTAAAGCGAGGTCACTGTCGGACTGCATAGAAAAGAAAGAGAAGCGCGATGACACAACGCTGGTAATTTATTGCAAAATATGAATCAATTATCGATTTACAAAAAAAGCGATTGTATAAAATTGTATTACGATTGTATAAAAAAAATAAAACACTATTAAGCTAATATGTTGCTTGTAGAATAATCTGACAAAAAATCAGAATGATTGCATCTATATTAGTATAGTTTTTAATCGTTAAAAGATTTTTTTAGAGGTATCTTCGTGATTTTTTTTCTATCGTATCAAATTAGTTATATTATATTTTCAACACACTATCTACCTAGCATATATCCTTAGGAATATCATATATTTTTCTGATTTTGTTTACTGCAGTGGATCATATACTTTGAGGCATTATAAAACTTATAACTTGCGGTTAGGTCCTGTATTCAAGTAATACAAGTTATTTCATAACTTACTCGTAGTAAACGTGCTGGGGGGCAACCATCACCTATTATAGCAGTATTATTATAATATTACTTCACAGTGGGAAAGTGATGGAGCTTTACATGACTTATAGCCCCATCTCTTTCTCACGCTGAAGTAATATTGAAATAATACTGCTGTAAGAGGTGATGGTTGGCTCCCTGGTTGCAAATAACTACCTGTCATATCTTTATCTATATTTATAAAAATGAATCCCTGTTTCCCTTGGTCACGGCTGAACGGATTTAGATGAAAGTTGGCATATGGGTAGACCATGACCTGAATTAGTATATAGAATACTTTTTATCCCTTATAATCCCAGGGGATCGACCCTTATGCGGGTGAAACCACGAGGCACAGCTAGTTAACTAATATAAGTTAAGACACCAACAGATCTGTACCCTTAGATGATACTTTTAAAGTTAACATTATTATTCGATTAAAAAAAAAACTCATTCCGGAAGGTATAACAGATCTATACAAATAAATAAAATTGAATTGTCTGTTTGTAATGTCAAAATAACAGCTTTTTACTAAATGCATATGAATGTTTAGACTACGTACAACAATTTTTTTTTTAATTTTTGTCTGTCTATCTGTTTGTTCCGGCTAATCTCCGAAACGGCTGACAGATCAGCTCCCTGGCAGATATCTGATGTTATAAGGGGTAACTTAGGCTTATTTTAGAAAAAAGTCACGTGGGTAAAGCCGTGGGCAGCAGCTAGTCTTACATTATAATAAAGAATCTGGATGTTTTGTCAAGTCGTAAAAACCGTGCGTAGCATTGGATGGGTCGTTAGTTTCCAATAAATTACTTTAAGGAATGGTCAAAACCATTCCATGTTTAAATTTTGGCCAATGATTTATTACTTTTTTCGTAGGTGGCATATAATACATTCTGGAAAAAGAACCACAAATAATTCGAAAAGGTCTCATTATACGACTAGTTAGGTGACATTAGCTTAATGGCAACACATTTTTGGAATCAGCAAAATCAGCAGTATAACGGACAGTAAATCTCTAACGGCCAATATATTTGATACATAGTATAATTAAAAAGATAAAACTGGACATTTGTATTTTGGTGTTCTAATGCAATCAAATGTTTACTAACTATCATCATCATTCTCCTGCCCTTATCCCAATTTATTTGGGGTCGACGCCACATGTCGCCTTCTTCCATACTTCTCTATTAGTTGTCATCTCGGTAGTCACCACTTTTCTAGCCATATCATCTTTCACATAGTCCATCCATCGTTTCATTGGTCTTCCTCTACTCTTATAGCCATCGAAATTCATACTCAAGACATTCCTCACGACATTTTCCTCATTCCTCCGCATCACATGCCCATACCATGACAACCGATTTCCGCACAACTTTTCAGTCACCGGTGCCACTTTCAGACTTCCTCTTGTGTTTATGTTTTCTAATTAAATAGGTTTTAGTAAACCTATATAGTTAGTAAACATTTGATTCTCTCGAAGTCTTTATAGTAAGCTTTTCACAATGTATAAGTTTTAATATATTTCGTTGCAGAAATAAGTACATGTTCTACATTCTGTGACTAGAATATTGGCCAGTTTCTCGAACGAATCATCATCATCTGCCTAGCCTTTTCCTAACCATGTTGGGGTCGACTTCCAGTCTAACCGGATGCAGCTGAATCCCAGTATTTTACATGGAGCGACTGCCTATCTGAGCTCCACAGCCCAATTACTGGGTAACACGATACCCCTTGATAAGACTGGTTGTCAGACTTTCGGGCTTCTGACTACCCGTAACGAATGACAGCCGTGACCAACCGGTTTAACGTGCTTTTCGAGGCACGGAGGGGTCTTATCTCACACGTAAAATAACCTTTCGTAATGCTATGATTTATATTGTATATGTGTATCCTTTTATGGCATCCTCAATCTTTGCCCACTTTTCAAATTCAGGTAAAAAAACACTTCCTCTATCCTTAAACATCATCATCATCATCCTTATCATCTTGCCCCTGTTTCATGTTTATTATTGTATATATTATATATATTTATGTAGATAAGTTTATGCTTTATGTTAAATGTATTTATTTATATATGTAACTGGTACACCCCAGACTACCTGCAGTATTGTCTCTCCTTCTCCCTTTAATCCATCCAAAGGTTGTCTGTAAAATATCGCTTTCAGCGATAAGACTGTTGAAATTTTTATGGTGTACATAATAAAGAGTATTCTATTGTATTCTATTCCTTTGTTGGTCTTCTTCCTGTCGCTGGCACGACTGTATTTCAGATCTTGTTGACCGCAAACTCGGTAGCAGCGCAGAGGTCATTCTGGCTGCACGTTTTGGGACACAGAGGGCGGAAGTGGAGCATAGTTTGTGACATAGCTCCACATCCAAACCCTGCTGCCGTTCCGTCAAGGTAGCTCCACTTTATCATATTGGAGTTACGTCTTCCCACTTGTGTCCGTAGACGGTTCAGGGACTTCCAAGTGGCCCACGAAAGGTTAAACCCTGCAGGGAGATGCTCCTTTGATGGTAGATAGAATATCCTGCCCTAGTTTACAACGAGCGTTGGCCAGGTTTCCTGGTAGAGACGCTGTTGATTATAAGAAGCTGTGCCTGCTTTTATGCCGTTGCGTTGTAGTTGTGCGCCAGATAATGGGTGTCTAGTATTTGGGTCCTGTTTGTGTTTCTCCACTGCGCTTCCTTCCGTCATTTGTTGGTAGTTCTATAAAAATAAAAAACCGGCCAAGTGCAAGTACACTTGGGACGAATTTATTCCAAAAACAAACTTAACATTGTAGTTGAAAAACCTATGCTCCCATATATCGATATATGCCACGGTCAATTCTCCAACTGCAAATTTAAGTTGGTTGACTATAATTATTGACTCGTTAACTTGTAAAGCCTACTTAGCCTGATAGTTTTTCTTTTAATTTCATTGTATTATTAAGTACATACTGCCATGATCTTTTTTACATCTCCATAAACAACTATTTAGCTTGCAGGGGACACTTGACTCTAACAAAAATTAGCGCTTTAATGCTTAATATTACGCAAGTGGATCCTTGAATCGAAAAGTGCTGTCCACAGACCCGCAATATTTTTGAACGGCCTATCCAAAGATATCCCACACCATGGGGTAGACGAAAAAAAAGAATTTCATTCCCACATTACGTGCAAGGGTGTGCAGTTACGCTGCAAAAAATTTTTTTTCAAGATTTTATTTTAGCACTTTTCCGGCGGTGTGATTAAGGCGCTGACAAGACCCAATTAACCAAAATAGGCTTCTCTTAAGAAAGAAAATTGCCAAATCTGTATAGTTTGTGGTAGCGGAAAAAATATATGTTAATTTTGAACATATTTCCCAGAACTTGGTTGTCACCAAAACACGTTTTGAAAAAAAAATCTCGATACAAACTAACGTTAAACTAACCTCTTACCTTGAGTTCTAATCCAAAATATCTGTATTAAATATCAAGATACATTACGTATTTAATTAATAACAAGTACGTCTTATTCTAATGCAGAACTTGGTTGTTTTTTATTTTCGATTACTCAACTCAATTCTGAGTAAATAGATAATTACTTCATATTTTGCAATAAATTACAAGCGTTTTGTCGTCGCGCTTCTCTTTCTTTTCTATGCAATCTGACAGTGACCGCGGTTTAGGTGTTGTCAGCGTCTTAATATACAATGTATACCTATGCTAAATTACAGCTTTCTAGTAATAAAAAAAGATATCTAAGTAATCAATAATATTCAAAAGTAGCCCTTTCGCGCGGAAAACTTAATAACTAGTACCTATGTAAGTACCTAAGCACTGTGTGCTAAAATTAGCAAGCACTCAACCAAACATGCACTTTACGTTACACTATGTCGAGCAAGTTTTTATAACTGTCATGTCGCCCAGTACTTTTAAATAACCACAACTCTTAGTGCCAACGTACTTTAAATGAACGTCGTAAATTATTTTCAAGCACGTTCCTAGATTAGCATGAAAAATAGAAGTAACCCAGCATTCTAAGATATAATTATGAAAGCATAAAAGAATGAATAAATCCGCTAATTCCAGCACTTCACTTAGTGGGAATGTTTTTGCTATTGAAAGTTCCTGTTTCGATTCAGTTCAGTGCTTTGAATATTAAGTGACGAATGAGACGAATGCAAATTAAAAACTCGTACAATTTTACCCGGGTTTGGTTAACTTTTTCAGTTCTGGGTAAGACTTAACAATAGAATTAACACCAAGAAAAAAATAGGTGATTCAGTTTGCTTAGTTAAGTAGGTATTTGTTAGTTGATATTGATTAATGATACATGATTTATGTTGGATGATTTGACCATCGAAATCTTGAAAGCATCTTTATTTGAAAAATCGTTGAAAATTCATGTAATACCAATTAATTCTGAACAGATGACCACAGTTTAATGTGTCTGAAATAAGTATTTTTTACTAAATTTAAAGACTACCGAAATCCACAATAAACTGAAAACAATATTATTAGCGAAAACACTATTAATTCCATACCTTTACAGAGAAAAACATTACCATACTCAATAACCTACCTATGTTCACCTATCGTGCTTCGGCACTTGTACCACCACCGGCGATTAATGAGAAGCGAGGACAGCTAGCAACTAAAAGCGAGTTGACCAGAAACGAGCAGCGAATGCGCGAAGGCGACGAGCGGTTATTCGGTGGTATGCGTATGTATCAAGCGACTTCAACATACGCATAGCCACACCATTGGGGATGTGCTATAAACACAGTGTTCAAGGCCGAGTGTATAGGTATTTCTCTAGCCGCTTTAGCCATCATGGCCAGGGAAGTTAAGGACCACTCGATCCGCATACTCTCAGACAGCATGGCTGTCCTGCAAGCGCTAAGCAGTTACACAGTTGACTCTGGGCTAATATACGAGTGCCACCAGCGCCTCAACCAGGTGGGTTGCCTCAACAACATAACCATTCAATGGATTAAGGGACACAGCGGTTCGCTAGGCAACGATGCAGCCGATGAACTTGCCAGAAGCGGGTCGAGCATGGCACCAGTGGGACCTGAACCCATCGAGCCACTCCCCTTCGGGTACTTACGCAGTCTGGTAGAACGCACCAGAGATAAACATCTCAAACTATAGTCGGAACAAGGTGAGTGCAGGCAGGCCAAGGAAGCACTCCCTACAATTGGTCAATTGATGGTCGCCTCACGAAACGTGTTCTCCGACTAACTAAACTACAACTGCGCTCTGTTACAGCAGTTATAACAGGCCACGGGTCATTTAACAAACACCTCTTTGTCATAGGAGTCACAGATAGTCCGCTGTGCAGGGCCTGCATGAAGGACGACGAGACAGCAACATATGTGCTACTAAACAGCCCGGTGGTCGCGACATACAGGGCAAAGTACTTCGGTAACCCAGGTACCCTCCGTGAAATTGTCAGTAACACCAAGGCGTTGCTGGCCTTCCTTGAGGAGCTGGGATGGATCGAATAATCGATTTCCCACCCGTACGCAAAATACGCGCATTGACGTGGAGTTGCGGACACCAGCCCGTTTTACTTATTTACCTATGTATCATGCGAGAGTCTCTCAGCAAGTGTTCTTCTCTCTTTGATAGCTCGTGTCACTGCGACAAACGAGTACTTGCTGGCAGTGTGGACAGTCAGCGATCAACTAGAAAGAAAGAAGAAAGAAAAAGTATTATATACTTTATTTTTAGATACTTAAAAATAAGTGTCGCAGCGGAAACTGGAAATCTGATAGAGCTATTAATATTAACATTACTTTCACGGGACCTTTTGTACGTTTCTTGATCGAGAAAATGGTTGATAGCTAGTCGCTTCCTCGCCGGCTGTGCGACAGGTGCCTCCAGTGAGCTCGGACACATCGCCCGCAGTCTTTTATTTAGCTCAAACGAGCCGTGTTACTTGCTTGCGTGATTGTAAACAGCTTTCAGTCGATTGGAAAACTGAATTGAATTTGTACGATTGTACTGGTAACGTGGAAATGGATAAAACGTAGATAAAATTAGGTAGAGGGAAATTACTTGCGGATGTTAGGCATACGGTTCTGGAGTAATGAAAAGGTTACGTTAGTTACTCACAGGTTGACTTATTAAGCATCTTCCGAGGAAACTTCTTATCCGTCAAATTCGGAAGAGGGGTTGTAGGAGAGGGGTTGGTAATTTTAAAATGTAGATATTAATTATTACAGACATAATGTTTTATAGGTCACTTATTTTAAGCCACATGTATAGATATTCACATATCACTATTGCAGTGACGCCATTTTTTTGTAATTCAGCACCTTTCTTTTTTTTTTTTTTTGGGTGGGAAATCATCAAATAACTTCTCCCGCTCTGGGCGGAGCGGGAGGGTGTGTCAGACTCTTACTGACTAAAACCCACCCGTATTCCTTCCTGTTGCCTGTGTTGCGGGGGCCTCGGTGACCCATAAGTACCTTCCCGCGACCCCAGGCATCGGCCCTAGTGGACCCCTACTTTGTGCTGACGACATCTCTTTGAGGCGCGCGTGGAATACGACGCGCCGTCGACCCGGGCCTGGTCCTTACCGGACGGTGAGCTACCCATTGCTCACCGTCCGCAAGCCCGCGCCTACGGTGGCCGGAAATCCGCCCGGGATTCCCGACGCCCTGGGCGTCTCCTGCGGCGGCTAGGGGCGAGAGGGCGCGAAACGAATACAGCACTCTAATAAGGTATTTGACTACTATCAAAGAAATACATGAATTAATACTTATTTTAAATATGTGCATAAAAAGAGACGTTTTGTGAAAACACAAATAAAACCAGTGGAAAAATGGAGAAGTTATAGGAGTTATACTCGTACGCTTCTGAAATTATTCTTCTATCCTTGTCACACAAAACGATCATTGTACTGAATGGCACGAAGTTGGTGTGGCTCTCCTGTGTTCTGTCTAGCATAGACTTTAAAACGCAAACAACTTCGCCATATTTAAATAATTGTTCTTACTGTGGCTTAACTTTTTTCTAGGTTTCGCAAAATCTATTAAAAACGTAACATACTTTCAATCACAAGTCAAGGGTTTTGAAGGAAATTCCTAATCCATTGCTTCATAAGTTAAAAAAAAAAAATTCGCCTAGCGAATAACGTAAATGACGCATTTGATGTAGCTGAACTGTCAAAATGAAAGGCATTGCCGTCAATTGGCATTTTATGTGTGACACATAATTATAATGGATGGGTGACCATCTTTACATACCAAGACCCCTCCGTGCCTCGGAAAGCACGTTAAGCCGTTGGTCCCGGCTGTCATTTGTAGATCTTTGACACTCGTTACGGGTCGTCAGAAGCTCGAAAGTCTGACAACCAGTCTTACCAAGGGGTATCGTGTTACCCAGTAACTGGGTTGTGGAGATCAGATAAGCAGTCGCTCCACGTAAAATACTGGTATTCAGCTGTATCCGGTAAGACTAGAAGCCGACCTTAACATAGTTGGGAAAAGGCTAGGCAGATGATGATGACATAATTATAATGCCAATTGATCGCAATTACGTAATTACCTCGCAGACCATTAATAACAGAAATTCATAATATAAATCTACACACAACCATTACACGACGACTGGGCAATAAATCCAAAGCATTTCGATATTAAAACGGTGTCCACTCGAATAGAAAACAATCGAATAGAAAATCAAATAATTGATATAAACCGCGCGCTCATATCATTAATCACGTTAACTATCGATACGTCAATAAAGTATCATATTTGGACGTAAATAATTTGTATATAGGGTAGCAAAAATAATATGTATTACTGGGGTATTTGTTATCATCATGACGTGGATGGTTGGGGCTGGACAATATATCTCTTGGGGCGGTCAATGCCCAGGGTTCTGTTTTCCTTCATTTCTCTGACAGCGTGAAAATCGTCAAGGGCCATTTGTTGGCAAATTTACGGCTCATGAAGCTTGAATGTGTGAAGGATTCTGTGAATAAATCTGTTGAAAATGTTCTAGGGAATTATGGTTGCAGTTTTAAACAAATACGTTGTTATTGGTACTGATAATAATAACAGTTTTTCAGGGTGCTGCATTAGCGTGTTCTTTTCTCTTGTTCGTATTATCGGTATGGGTTCGTATTAACTTAATTACTTCGTTTCAATGATTTTGAAACGATCGTTAAGTTTATACGAACTACAAGTTAAAATAAACATATGAAAACAAATTGTGTGTGTCGTTTGGTACTTAATAGTACTAATTCAAATGACACATTATTTATGTATTTATTTATTTTTATTATTATCTATAACATATATTATATATTATAATTTTGAGTACAAGAAATTTCTTCCAGCAGACCTGCGATAGGAGAAATAAAAAACAAATGCAGACAATAGTGTGTGAAAATAAGAAGAGAATAATATGATTTTTTCACTTCTTAGGGCCGATTTTTCAATCCTCATTCGATAGATAGCAAAAGAGTCAGTTGTTCAATCATCGAATTAGATTTATTCATCGAATAATTCACTTATCTGAAGAATATATCTATTTGTCTCTTTGATGGCCAGATAACCGCTTTTTCCATAGATAAACGACGGTGACGTTACTAAGTTTGAGGTTAGTTTTCGTGCTTTACAATGTACCTACTTAATTCAAATGGATATTTTTGATAGTATTCTCGACATGGCAAATGAGGAAGAAGCCATAATAAATGAATCCAACGTATGAATCCAAGTGAAAGAAAAGAAACAATTGTAAGACTGAGGGTCACTTTCACGTGTGGGATCCAACAGAATTCCATCGTCGATTCAGACTAACCAAAGAATCAGTGCAATATTTGCTATTCTTGGTGAAATATAAAATCGAAAGCAAGACACAGAGGTATTATATTATATTTTATTTATTATTATATTATAAGCATAAACACATTTTTTTTTTTGACTTGGACAACATACAATTATATCTCGAAGAACTACCTATCTATTGTGTGCTTGTAAACGCATCATTTTTTGCTATCTATTATTTCAATAAAATTAAAAATCACAAATAAAAACACCACAAGCCAAACAAACAACCTCGAAACGGACGTAACGTAATAAAAAAGGGGAATGACGCTGATCCTTTCTTTTTGTTTGACATTGACAGCAATCAAAGAAATAGTCCGTCCCGTTGTAACATTCGCTTATTCTGTATATTTGTTTCACCTTCCTGAAGTTAGCGTTTTAAGGCTCCTACATACTGGCGCGACTTGTCGCGCGACGCGTCGCGACACAAAGGCACCGCTTGTAGCGCTACACGCGGTGTCTTTGTGTCGCGTCGCGTCGCGCGACAAGTCGCGCCAGTATGTAGGAGCCTTTAACAGATGAGATAATCGGTCAGATAGTTATTTATAGGTTAAATATTCACAAACTAAATAAAAATAAATATAAACCGCTTATCAGACGAATGAAGAGTGTAATAACTTTATTCTTTAGGCAGCTATTGGTACCTTTATCCGAAGATTGAAAAAGTCGGCCCATAATCTAAAATATTAAATGCAGCTACACTTATAATGCAAACAATTAACATATATTTAAATAATACACAATACTAAAATATATAAACAATTATATTAAAACTATGACCATTACAAACATTACACACTACAAAAATTAAAAGTTAATTAAGCTAGCTCTATATTCCCATAGCTACGATCTATATCCTTTATGAATCCACCCCATTCCCCTATAAACAAAAAAAGAAACTTGTCAGATCCAGTAAAACTTTTGTCGCTACCCCTACCATTGCTTGTCGCAATGAATGCACCGAAAATTTCACCGTCGATTTCATATTGATACCGGACTAATCATCGACATTACACAGATGACTGATTAAGCAATTTCTCGCTCCACTAATCGCAGGCGCACAGACGCATTTCATTATAATATATTACAGAACAATATGTAATTTAGCACACTTCCTCTTGAATGGGGACAGGTATTTCATCGGTTATCAAGTGGCCACAGGATGATCGAGAAAAATATTCAACTAAATAAAACTGTTTTGTGGATATATTTGAGTGAGCAACATTTATGTTGCTTTTATTTTTTTTGCTGGGATAAAATGACGTGTTTTGATCAAAATGCTTACAACGTTCAGGGGGGTAACCATCACCTGTTATAGCAGTATTATTATAATATTACTTCACAGTGGGAAAGTGATGGAGCTATACAGGACTTATAGCTCCATCTCTTTCTCTCGCTAAAGTAATATTGAAATAATACTGCTATAAGAGGTGATGGTTACCCCTCAGGGCTTGTTTGTTAAATCCTAATGTGATACGTTGTTTCTACAGCAAAATGATGCTGCTACATTTGTAATAATCTCTTCTTCGTATCAGACTTCATAGGACCCATCTTGTTATTTTTAAACAAGCTGCGATCATTTGGTAGATACAATAAATAATAATTACCAGATGTATGGACGTAGGGGAAGCAAAAGAAGCAAAGGAGCGGAGCTGGTACCATTCTATAGTTTCTGTCTATCCCCATGGGAAGAAGGCGTGAGTTTATGTTATGTTTATGTTAAGACGCTGACAACACCAAAACCGCGGTCACTGTCAGATTGCATAGAAAAGAAAGAGAAGCGCGATGACACAACGCTTGTAATTTATTGCAAAATATGAAGCAATTATCTAATTACTCTAAATTGAGTTGAGTAATCGAAAATAAAAAAACAACCAAGTTCTACATTCAAATAAGACGTTGTTATTAATTAAATACGTAACGTGTGTTGATATTTAATGCAGATATTTTGGATTAGAACTCAAGGTAAGAGGTTAGTTTAACGTTAGTTTGTATCGAGATTTTTTAAAAACGTCTTTTGGTAACGACCAAGTTCTGGGAAATATGTTCAAAATTAACAATTATTTTTTCCGTTACAACAAACTATACAGATGTGGCAATTTTTTTTCTTAAGAGAAGCCTATTTTGGTCAATTGGGTCTTGTCAGCGCTTTAGGTAGGTAATAACGAAACATAATTATCAAAAATAAAAAAAATATAATAATACAAAATTTAAAGCATTTGTAATCGTCGAGAATAACAATAATTATCTCGCAGTAACAAAACAAAAGATATTCAGGTTATTAAGACTAGACTTGGAAGCCATAAGTACTTAAGTCAACTTTTTTTGCATGCAAAAATTTTACAGGAGACTGTTTAATTCGATTGGTATGAAAAAAATGTACTACGGTTATGGTTTTTATTATTTATTTTTACACAATTATGAACTAGTTACTTATCAGAATATGGCTATTTAGGCTTTATTTATTATTTACTGAAATATCTGACTTAAGTTTCTTTGAACATCAATAAATTGAGACTTAGGTGTTTATTAACATACTATAATTACTTGGTTTATTTATTTTATTTTATGATTTTAATACAAACTATGAATAACTAAGATTATTAATTATTTTTTTTTAATATAATGCATGCATTAAAGTCGAAAACTAACAGTCACTCTCTTCTGAATCTTGTATATCTGGATCAACATCCTTGGTATCGTCAGTGGTTACTAAATTCTGGTAAAAATTATGGAAACATTCCGGTATTAAAGACAAAAGTGATATTACATCACGTTTTTTGTCGACACTTATTGTTACTGGCTTGTCAGTAATCTGCATCAAATTAAATTCCTTATCTCGTCGCGTGTTCTGTTTGAAATTAATACTTTTAAATGATTAGTCTCTAGAAAGAGTGGTTTTGTATTTAAGACGCCGTACTCAGAGTCATAACTCAGCCACTTCACATCATGCCACTTGAAAATATTTCCATCATCGTCTTTTTTTCGGGCTACTAATGGACCCTTCAATAAGCTAGCGAAATCAAAGAAATCATTTTGTCGCATTTCTCTCACAGTAAATTTTTTGCTACTGGATCTTACTAACTGCATCCAGTCGTGGGGGTGATAAATTTGTATGTCAGTTTTTTTTTTTTTTTTCAATGATTGCGTGGTCTAAGTCAACTTCCATATGTCTATGCCCAGGTATCATACACTTGTGGTGTATTAACTTCATTGAAGGTTTTACAGTCAACAAGTACGTGAACATTGCAGCTACGTGTGTGTTCTTGTTTTGTCCTCCACAAGTATCAGAGTATAAAATCACTTCTGAGAGAGAAACTAGGACTATCTGGAGAGTAGGTAGGATCAGCAACAGAATCGTCACTGGAATAGTCAATAGCAGTTTCTTCAGGAGTAATTTGTTTTTGAGTTCCAGATGTACTTGGTCGCGGATTAGTGAATGGGTTTTCATCGCCTGTAAAAAAGTGAAATGTATTTTTTTTGTTGTTACGGGTTGTAATTGTGTCCACAAAAACTATACATTTGTTTTGCATATTGCATAAAAATTAAAGGAAAATATTCAAAACTTACCTTTATTCTCATTATTTAAGGCGAGATTTACTAACTTTCTGGCTCTTGAATCCATTATAAATACTGTTAATGCACAACACCACTACGACCGTCACACCAAAACACTAATGAGGGAATACGTATTTAATTTTACGTCACCCACAACGTTCGTCAACTTTTATCAAGCACTTAAAAAAAAACGAGTAAAGTGAGGGTAGATACTTGAAAATAATTTATCGACAGCAAAAACGGATCACTGTTACCAAGTTACTGAAGTCAGTCGGTATAAGAGATGAAGATGTATAAGAGATGCGAAATGCCGGGAAAAAAAACTTAAGTCAACTTAAGTGGTTTGTGTCGCCGCTTGATTTGTTGATACGACTTAAGTTTTATGGTACAGTCGACTATTACGACTGAATGGAGTGACGGTGACTTACGTGCTTTTTCCAGTCAACGGATAATACAAAAACATGGATGCTGTGACTTTTTATAATTTTGAGCTAAAATTGACTTAAGTGCTTTTGGCCGCCGCGTCTAGAAGATATCTCTGAACTCAATATGGATGCCGAGACAGCCTCGGGCAATGAAGAAAACTAAGCCGTGAATACAGAAAGAAAATTAATTAAAAACTTAATTTCGCAATATTGGATTTTTAAGATTACGGTCTACTTTGTTTAAAAAATATTCCCTCCTTATGTTTCTGTGTGCTTTATTAAAAATTGATAAGCGGAAATTAATAAGTGCCTCCATGTTTAATTAATGATCTAGGAGGGAATTTCAAATGTGTTATTCTGCATTTTCGGAAAGGTAATTATTGAAATAAAAACTGTAATTTAAAATGAACATACCTGCTTTTTAAACCGTTTGATGTTCAATTAGCTATATTTTTTTTTTAAATATCTGAGTACATTTAGGATTATATTATACGTATTTTATAACGATATGTATCATAGTATATACTTCAATGCTTGTCGACTCATTGTTTTCATATGTCCATTAAAAAGTGCCTCAACCTCAACTGACCCTGAACTTTGAGCAAAGATTATCCCTTTATTTCTCCAACTCCAAGCTCGATATCTTTTCCATTTTTCCCACGTTATAAAAGGCTCCTTATTTAGCTTAAGTAAGAGAAGACTAGCTAAGTTCGCACATGTAGCGCATTGTGATCAAAATAGGGAAAGCGGGTAAACAGAAATAGCACCGGTAGCAAAATAATTGTTGCAAGGATCGCGGAACTTAAACGAGGTACGCTATGCCATTAAAGTTTCCGCACAGAAATGCTCTTTGCTGGTGGTTAATTTGCATGTGCATTGTCAAACCGTATCGGGAGTTCGAAGCGAACCTAGCCACTGGCCAGCGAAACAGCGAAACAAACTTTTGTCATCCCAGCATTTTGCATATTCCGATTTATAGTGAAGAAACGAGATTTCGGTTCACTCATTCCTGTTGTGTTTGAAGTAATTTGAAGTCGTATTACCAAGTTTGAACGGATGGAAGTGATTTTGTCGTATGTTAAACGATTCGGTACGGAAATAGAAAATGGGCGATTTCTTTTTGGTCGTGTTTGTAATGTCGAGCAAATGTGTTTAATCAGAAAAGAGGAGAAACGGATTTTTAAATTGCTTTAGCGTTAACATTAAAAAATGAAAATATTTTTTTTTAATCATTCATACCACAAAGACCTCGAGAAGGAACTCGACTAAGACTATTTTTAATAACTTTGTTTTTATCACCTGATTTTCTTTTCTATGCTCCCGAAACCAGAAGGAAAATGCCACAACAAGTTTTAAAATAATTTTTTATCACACTTGTTTGCATCTTCATTAACCAGCATGGTGGTCCTTCGTGATAAACAAAGTTTTTTTTAATACACGCCACTAAATAAGTTGACACATTTCGCTATAGACCAATCTCTAGCTGAAGGCACATTCTGCAACATTTTCTCATTAAAAATACAAACAAGAGGGAAAATTAAAAAAAAAAATCGCAACAAAAAGATTTTTTAAAAATCCCAAGGAAGTAGGAATTGTCGATAATTTTAATAACAAACTGCGACCACGCTGCCTTTGACATAACGATTGACGTTTAATTTTAGTGCGCGGGAACAAAATGCTTCGCCTCAAACAATGGCTACTGTTTAGACGTTATTTTTTAGATTCATTTTGTAAGGACTTAGGCATTTTCCGAGTGAAAAATAATGAATTTATGTACTCAAAGAAATTGGTTGTATTGTACAAATATGTCCACAAAATTAAATAACAAAAGTAATTAAAACTGTACGTAATTAATTATTCTGCTCTCTGGCGTTAGTGGCGTATTACATCATTTATTACCTAGTTGTAAAAATATAAACATAGAAACATTAATTTTGTATGTCTTTTATTACAAATCACATTACTTGCCAACATACCTAAAGCTGTTGTTTGGTCAAAATTTCAATTCGATTAAGCATAATCAGCCTATAATATTCCCACTGCTGGGACACCAGCCTCATCTCTGTGAGAGGGAGTGGGCCGTAATCCACCAGGCGGGCCCAGTGCGGGCTGGTAGATGTCACATGTCTTGGAGTTTTTGTTTCTAGGACATGCCGGTTACCTCACAATGTTTTTCTTCGCCGTTTTGAGAGCAGTGGTGATGAAATAATTTACCCAAAGGAAAGCGCCAATCTGGGTTCGAACGTACGACCTACAACTCGTAAGTCAAAGCCGTTACCTACCACTGGGCTACCACTGCTCTGCTACGGTCACGGTCTCGTAATTCGATTAAACTCAGTACGAATTCGAGTCTACTTAACAAGTAGAAAGGATGTAAAGTGTAATTAGATACAAACTCGAGCTTTCATGAGAATTAGCATTCAGTACCATTCATCCTCTCGATTCAAGTAGCTATGAAAAGGGCTCTTTGATTAGGAAAACGTTTTCTTCGTCTTTAGTATTTTTAACTGTTTCCATGTTAAACCAGGGATTTTTTTCTATCTCGTCTTCAATGATTACTTTAAGGAGAGTAAAGGAAAATGCACCGTGCATGTTCCTTTTGAGTGAAATGTTTTTTTTTACTATGAATACGTATATGGTGGTCCTCACTTCAGAATAGAACTGCCCATACAGAAATGACTAAGTAATTACATCTGATGGATATGTGAGAAGGTTTTTTACAATTTGGATTCCCTTTAGTCAAATTTTTAAAATTATTTGTTTAATTTGGGACTTTATAATTGCAATGCGTATGACAGTTCCATCCCTTTAAATTAAATTATTTGGAATCATGACCTGACCGATAAAAGAACTTTAATGTTTAGAACTTGGGTACAATGTTTCTTGATACAAAATATTTAATACCCAATGAAGCGAAGTCCGCCATACTTAAAAGTTTAAACAGCACGGCAATTTTATAAGCAAAAATAGAAAAAAACGAGAACGAAATTCCAATAACGTAGCCTTTAATATTAAAACTTCAGAAAACAATTCGTTTCAATAATGGAGCAATGCCCGCGAGCGGCGTTCAAAATAAAGTATTTAGAGTACAGCGTAGCACAGTTTATTACGAAATTTATCGTTACTCAAACTTTGTGAATCGATTATTAATTTTTTGTTCAACTACTTCGATTATTTTAATTTTTTTTATTTTAAATTGGAAAATTGCTCGATAACTTCATTAAATTTTTGGAGCTTTGTTAAGATTTTGTTTTTTTGTTGTGTAAGTTGTAGGTTTTTGCTACAGATATTCATATCGTTTGAAGTTTCAGACTTAAACATAGCACAAGCAGAATTGTAAGTGAGGATCGTAGCAGGTGGCGTTCTGTAGTTTCTGCCTACCCCAATGGGAAGAAGGCTTGAAATTATGTATGTATGTACCTAGTACATAGCACCGTATGTATGGACAGAACCGTAGCCTTAGACATAGCTAGAAGAATAGGTAAGCACTTTTAACTGGTATTTGGCTAGCAATGTCGACTGTCGAGGAAGACCGAAACCTGTGGTGGTTTCGGTCTTTTCACTACCGAACCTTTGGAGGTGACGAATCCTTTTTGAGTTCGCGGGTTGTCAGACGCAACATAATATACTATTTAGTACCTACGTATGTTTACGTAGGTACTAAATATAATTATATTATTATTATATTTGGTTTACCTGTTGGTAAACCAAATACCCTATCAAAGTTAATTAAAACGGTTTATAAACGAAAACATATAAGGCATTGTTTATTATCATGTAAAACCCCTAAGGCTAAGGAAACCCACTGACTACGGAATACATTTTCATAAAAAAAATAAACAACAACATTGCATATCCATTTTATATTATTAAAATTATTTTACAAAGAACAGCAATATAAAGTGCACTCGACTCGAAGCAACAAAAACAACCAACTTCGATACAACAGAACTTGATCACAACAATCTTGTCAATGGACGTGAAATATTCAGTTCCCATATACCACGGAACATGGGCATTTTATTGAGAATAACACGATCCCTTCTTCAATATAAGGGTATGCCGTAAAATTTTATTTTGTACCAGTTACTTTGTCCATTGAATACACCTCGTATTATGCTAATACTATACCGTTACAAAGGCGAGACACTGCATTGTGGACTCGCCTACAAATTTGAATAAATATAAACAGTAAACGGGGTAGAATGCATTAACGTTGGCTTAAATTTTAAAAACGTCTCATAGAGTGTTATGTATGGGCTCTTAAGCGCATCTTGAGATATCATTAGGGCAGTCTCAACGTGCCCCGGCGAGATAAAGACTTGTGCTATCTCAGAGACGCCACGACAATGCAAGCTCTCGCACTTTGTATGTTGGGAAAATTAAAATGTGGCTTATGTAACGTGAAATTGCGAACAACATTAACCTCAAATGTGAGGCATGCTTGTGTTTTGTTGGTATATGAATAGTGGACTTATGTTAATCTCATTGTTGGGTTCAAATTTTGGAGTGATCGCATTCGTATACCAAATTTTAACTTGTATGCGAAGAAGCTGTCTATCTGTGTTCTAAACCTCGCGACACTGTATAAAATTCTGAAATGGTACAGCCATGTATGAATTTAAAAAAGAATCAATTTTTTAGTCCCGTATATCTAACTCCAGTATGATAAGTGACATATGTAGGTATAAACTGTCAGGGAGCCTATTTTTAATCTATGCTGCGTTTTGGAATCATATTATAAAATATGATTCCAAAATTAAAACAGCAAGCTAAATATAATCCTACTTTAACAAAACCATATGAAACAGTAACATTTGTAGTCTTAACCTTACTCCAAGTAATTAACTCAGAACACAAGCATGACTCATTATTAAAACAATAGTTACTTAGACATTTAGGTTATTCACAAACGGAAATCTCGACTATACAAGACACACAGACTCTTAGCACTAATCTCAGAGAATGCCTCCACTGTTTATCTTGCCTAGAAATGTCTGGCTGCATCCAGGCATAATCCCATTGCATACAGTAGTGCTGAACCATTAAAACGCATTAAAATGCATACAGCAGTATTTTAAGCGTGGTGGGCGTTAAACGTTGTGAAGAATGACCAATTTGTTACAGCCATACGTTTGTTCGGACAGATAATGATGAAGATTTTATTGTAGGAACAACATAATGTGGCGTCGTAGGTGTGTGGATTTCTGAGGCAATAAGTTGCGAGGCAACAAAAGGTGCCACAGGCGGCACCCACGCCGGCACTGATTGTCTAGTGGTAGGGGGTTAGCTCAAGGAGCTTTTGTGGTGAATTAAGAACAAAAATCTATAGGAAATGTGCCGTATTTGGACTAGATCCTGGACTCTTGTTTATGGTATTATTTTAAACAGAGCGCACAGCTTTCCAAAACGTGAAATATGGCAAACAGAAATACATAGTTTGGAGAATGTTCCTAATTTAAAACTATCACTGTCGATCTGTAAAGTTTTAATTGGAATAACAAAAGTTTAGTAGGTACTTCACTTCGTGTTTTAGAAAACAAACAATGACTGTACAGCTCAACTTTCAGCCCACCACCGCTGCCAAAGCAAACATACACTCATAGTTGCAAAAATCAATGCACAAAGTTAGCACAACAAAACACAATAATATTATATAATATTATTCGTTGATACAGATCACTTAATCTCGACCGCGAGTGGGTAGAGTTTATACTCCTGATCCACTTTATGCTTAAAAGGGATGAATATTATTACAATATCAAATGCGAGTAGACATGCAATCCGGAGAGTTCAATCCCGCGAAGCTTAGCTGAATATCGAATTGCAAATGGCCGAGGAAAATGTAGCATTTAACGCTTCGCCAACTGCGAACGACTTCCATGATGTTGCCGGCTGTAAATGACGAATATAGGCATGTTTATTATTCGGGGGTGGCTGCTGCCTTGTGTAATTAAAACTTTCTGGAACTATCCATGATCCATGAGGTGTTTCAGCTTTGAAATTAAAGCAACAACGGTACAAGGATCTTTGTGCCTTTGGTAAGTA
Source organism: Atethmia centrago (assembly GCA_905333075.3). Taxonomy (NCBI): domain Eukaryota; kingdom Metazoa; phylum Arthropoda; class Insecta; order Lepidoptera; family Noctuidae; genus Atethmia; species Atethmia centrago. Next base: position 12,021,978 of record HG995382.1, read on the forward strand.
GTCAAACTAACGCCAAAATCTTGATATTTTTATACAATTTCTTTGAGAATTTCACAAATGTTTAGTAACAACGCCGTGTCAGTGACATTCAGAATCCTTGTTGCGTTGTGTTGATCCTTGTTGCCTATAAAGGGGTCAAAAATTTACAGAAAGACAATTTTATTTTTGAGATACCTTCCAGAAAACTTTGGAAATTGCGGAATTCACAATTTTGTTCTAAATTAGCGTATAATTTTAGTTGCTTAATATATGATATATGTTATGTAACAGGAATATTATTATGATGTGCAATTTTAATTTTAGCTGTGGATAAAATCCCTGAAGGACGAGACTGATATGTTGCGTCCACACCACATTGGCAAGTCAGCTCTGCTATGCTGCTTAGCTGAATGGCTAATAAACTGAGGTGTGAGGGAAACTGGCCAGTGCTACGCGGACTCGTTAAAATCATTATACAGCCTGTTATAGCCTGGTGTGACCATCGGGCTCGCATCGGCGAAGTCTAGAGTTCGAACCCAAGGCACGCACCTCTGACTTTTCGGATTCATGGCGTATTATACCGGCTGATTTTTTAAATCGTCTTGAAAAACATAGGGTATAGTAGGTGAACGGAGTAGAAGCCTATGGCATAGTCAATTTTTTTTTTCTTCAACCTATAAAGAAATTGATTTATCAATAAATACTACCCATTTGAAGTAAACTTTTCATACTAAAACAATTAAAACAGAAAAAAAAAAATAAGAATAAATCGATGAAAAAATATCGAAATTCAAATCATACGCACCCTATATGATTTGAATTTCGATATTTTTTCATCGATTTATTCATTTTTTTTCTGTTTAAAAAAAAATTGACTATGCCATAGGCTTCTACTCCGTTCACCTACTATACCCTATGTTTTTCGAGACGATAAAAAAAATCAGCCGGTATAATCACATGCTTAAAAAACGGAAAACATAGTGAGGAAACCGGCTTGCCTTAAGGATATTTCTCGACGCACACGTGAATCAGAGGCCCATGGGCGGCGTAAAAACCCTGACACTAGGTTAGTCACTAACCACACGAAAAAGAGAAGATTTTATACTTTTATATTTATTGGGACAGGGGCCGAATTGAGCTGGATTCCTAACCGTTGAACATTTTACTGGGCGTAGATGTGTGCAGCGGGCGAGAAGAAGAAGTCTGAAGTTGAATATTGATGTTCAGGTTATATTTGAACCTGGCAAAATTTATAAAACAAAACGTTGGACAGTTTCTAGGCACTTCTTATCCGTACGATGTCCGATGCTCTACGCCGTTGTAGCTCTCTTGTCGACTCGCACGAACGTCAGGTTAGACTCTGTCGAAGCGCGCCAACTTAACACTTGCGTTTCGTTGTCAATTGACATACCCGTACTCATGACCCTTCCGATACATTGATACGTCTTGGCTGAATTAAAGGACAGTTATACGTGTCGTTGTAATGAGTGAGTGTCATTTATACTGTAAGACAAAACGTTGGTATACCTATAGTTGCCAAAAAATGCATCTTGCCTTATTATTCCCTGAAGGGTTAGACAAAGGTCTGTTTGTACCTTGTACACCCAAAGGACAAAAGACAACAGACAACATAACCATGTGCCAGTTATCTATTTATTTCCATGTTATGGGGAGGCAGCCTATGTCACTAATCACAAATACATAAAATTAAAATCGATGTTAATTTCTTAGTGACAAACCATTACCGTAAAAAAACTTCACTCACATACATTCGTCAACTAAAACCAAATTCATCGTACACAAGCCGCACGTTACCAATGCTTGCAATCAGGCGAGCGCACGCGACACTGTGCGGTTGCGACAGAGGGCTGCTCCGTTCTGGGGCGGTTTAGAATATCAACAATACTTAAGCGACCGTGCCGCCCTCCTGCGCCAAGCAATGCTTATACTGCATTTACCAGATGAGCTTTCGTAATAGGAGCTCTGAATGCAACAGCCTTCGTAGAAATGGAAATTCGATCAGCTCTTGAAGATGCGACAAGTATGTGTATCAACACGCTTGAGATTCCATCTACATGAAATGCGAAATGAACGCAACGCCTTTTAGAGAAATGAGATTTTTAATGCAAGTTGGATGCAAGGAATTTATATGTAGTTAGTAAACATACCAAGTACTTACGTATCTGATTCAAAGTCTTCTTTTAAGTATTTGTTTTCGCGTAGGTATATTGTGTAGACGGTAAGGTTCTTCAGGCAAAAGACAGAAGTTTTAGGTAAGTCAAGATTACGTCATTTATTTCGGAAAATATCCCACAGGATTAAAAGCACCTTATCTGTTAATCCAGACTATAAACTATCTGTGTGCCAAATTTTATCCAAATCTGTTCAGCCGTTTTTCCGCCACTCCGGAACATACGAGAAACGGACAAAATTTCTAAAAACTATATTTTCGGCATCAGACTCGTTCCTTACGGCAACTACATTTTTTCAACAATATTTTATGTACAGTCAGCGTCAATAATATCGGGACGAACAGACTGTTCAAAATGATCTAAACAACTATGAGAATTAAATATTAACTCAATGACACAAGAACTGTTTCAAAATGAAGAAAGTACACGACCACTGTCATTCTGACAAGAATTTTATCCAATGGAGGTAAAGTTTAATTTCTTAGTTGTTGAGATCATTTTGAACAGTCGGTTCGTCCCGATATTTTTGACGCTGACTGTACAATTTTTTTGTATTTTGTGTATTATGTTATTAAATGTGTAGATATGGATGTTCTTTTATAACTTCTTCCGTATAAACAAACAACAGAAGATTAGAAACTTGTTTGCGAATAACTTGGAACGTTCCATAGTTCAAAACAGAATGAAACTAAGAATGCAGTCTAGGTCCCATTCAAGTAATTGGAGGTCTACAACTTCTAGCATAACTGCTACCATAACCGTTTCGTTGAAATTTCCTCCAAGTTACGCATTAAAATAATATCCTACGTACTGGGTAAGGAAATTGGCCGCGAGATGGCGCACCGAGTCAAAGTTGAAATAAAGACGTTAGACTTTAGACATAACACTTTTCTATCGCCGCGTTTACTTTCAGTCATTTTCCGAGTGTAGTCTTGCGAACACGTCTGTTACGGGAGCTAGGAAACTCTATGGTCACTATTATTCGTTTCGTTAATTTTAATGAGAGTGACGTAAAATCTAACGTTGTGTTCGAAATGCATTTTCTGTCAGCAAAACTTTATGCAATTGCTTTTTATATGGCCTGCGTTAAGCAGTGGTCATTATCTTCGTGTACTCTTGATGTTAATGAACTTTTTGGTTTTATAATGTAAATCATCCGCTCTACTAAATCTACCACAAACAAAAAGATGATCCAATATTATCATCGTTAGAAATTTGCCCGCAGCCGGTTGCCCTTCACTAATATTGTTTATACTTAAATTATGCCTTCGTGATTTTAGGGAGATATGAGCTCGAAAGTACCCTGGGGGGACCTAACGTAATCTTTGAACCGGCCACTTTGCGCTTAAAATCTTTGTTTAAGGGCCAATTGCATTACAATGCCTCCAAGGGTTATATGCAGGGGATCTAAAGAGCCCATACAAACATTGGAGTATGAAGTTCAGGTACGCACTGAAGTGAATGTGAAACAAGTTGCTGAATAACGTGTTCTGTGTTTATTTGCTTTTCATATTTCGCTTTTTTGAATACTGAATAAGTTTCCGAAAAATAGGAATACGTTCTTTTCATGGAGTTGTTTTTTATTCTAAATATTTTACGGTTTTTCACAGTTTTGGTTCCCTACAGGTTATTTTTTGAAAGATAGAAAAGTTTTTTCAAAAGTCTCATTTAAAATATTTAGTTTACTTATGAAAAAACTAATGAAAATTAATGAAAATCTCGCCAAATATTGACAGGTTATTGTTTTTTATACCAAATCCCGTTAGTGATTGGCTAATGACGCCCTATACAAATATTTTATTTATAACATTTAATTCTTTTACATCCGAGGGATGACGGGGAATATTCTGAAAGCTATCATTCATATCGTTTTATGATCGCAATTTTACTGATAACAGAACGCAAAATAATTTTTTATTTTTTTAATTCTTCTCAAGATTTCAAGATATTATAGGGTGACAATTACGTTTTTGGTCTTGTTATTGACTTTATGATATTAAATACTTGCTAAATACTTTGTATGTCTGATATTTTTACTACAATACAATATCATGTGATTGGTAACGAAAGTTAAACCACGAAAGCTGGCTCCATTATCTAAGTACAGATAATAAAGTTATGCCACACCACGTGATCTAACCACTTAAGCCCCTAATTGGATCATTATCACAAAAAATGCACTTACTGTTCTACATTTTTCTACCCTATCGGGGAACCGTTTGGGTCAAGAATACGTCCCTTTAAACCAGGCACGTGCATGTCACGTGACTTGCCGGATTAACCCGCAAGCGCTGCGGATAATTAACTGCACAAAATACTGGCAATCGCCCGCGATCGATGGCGTGAATATACGGGCCAGAGGGATTGGGCCCAATTTGATGGAGGACAATCGTACGCCTATTATTATTTTCGTGATGTGATATAAGCGGCCTTTTGAAGGTTAATTCTGGTGTTTGGTTCTGGTTGTGGTTGTTGCAAAAATGAGGAAAATTGCAACTACATAATCAGCCTATAATGTTCCCACTGCTGGGACACAGGCCTCCTCTCTGTGAGAGGGAGTGGGCCAAAATCCACCACGCGGGCCCAGTGCGGGTTGGTAGATGTCACATGTCTTCGAATTTTTGGTTCTAGGTGTCCCTAGAACCAAAAATTCGAAGACATGTTCACCGTTTTGAGAGCAGTGGTGATGAAATAATTTACACAAAGTAAAGCGCCTGTCTGGGTTCGAACTTACGACCTACAACACGCAAGAAGCGGGCATTACCAACGGGCCACGACTGCTCTCAAATTGCAACTGTCGTTTTCATTTTGTGAGTTAATAATACAATTATGTTCATACTTTTTTTTTTAATTGTAGGGTACCATTCACCGTCCCGGTTTCTGATCTTAACGACGTCTCCTAATTTGTGATTTTTTAAAATCATATTGTATTTGACACGTAATACAGCATAATTTGTTTATACTTTATTAGTAACAATACAGTTTCTTTATACGTTATTAGTAAATCACATAAAATACCCCAAAATCTTGCCAACTTCTTGGAATCATAATCCGTCTAACATCACATGTCTTTCTAATAAAAACCTCACTTATGGATGTCAACAGGCTCAATGCAATCGTGTCGTGTTGCTAAGCCCACCAGTTTGTAACTCAAGAACGTTGTCAGCTTCAAGTGTAAGGTAAATCCCTTGATTGACGAAATTTTGTGCCCTCCGCTTTTGGAGGGTTAAGGAGCGCGAGGTGTCTTGTTTCTGACGACTTTTCCTTTTAACGTACGTAAGGGTTTTATCGTAGAAAAGGCTTTCGGGAAAATATTTGACTTTGTTTTTGAAATTAATCTGAAAGAGCTACCAGTGGTTCTACGAAATGTTTATTAACGATAAAATTATGTTTGATATTTTAAACTAAAGGTAAAAGTGTTGCCACTTTTTTTTTGGGTGGGAAATTATCAAATAACTTCTCCCGGTCTGGGTGGAGCGGGAGGGTGTGTTAGACTCTTACTGACTAAAACCCACCCGTGTTCCTTCTGTTGCCTGTGTTGCCAGAGGCCTCGCTGACCCTTTTGGACTTTACCGCAATCCCGGCAGGCATCGGCCCTAGTGGACCCCTACACTTGTGCTGACATCTCTTTGATCACGCGTGGTACACAACGCGCCGTCGACCCGGGCCTGGTCCATAACCGACGGCGAGTTACCCATTGCTCCGGTCCGCAAGCCCGTGCCTAAGGTGCCCGGAAATCCGCCTGGGATTCCCGACGCCCTGGGCGTCTCCTGCGGCAGCTAGGGGTGAGAGGGCGCGAAGTTTGCCATTCCCTCAACGTGCCGCCTCCTCTTTCGCGAGCATTACTGCTTCACAGAAGGAGGTGACGGCTGCTCATGCCCTCTCGCTCCGTACCATGGCCTGGACCAGGGCCGGACGCGAGAGATCTCCGCCGCCGATCGCCTCCACGAGGACACGGTGGTGCTCTGCCCAAGCCGGGCAGACCTCCACCGTATGCTCCACCGTGTCCTCCGGGCGACCCGCACAGGTGGTAACACCTAAGCGTTTCCTCCCGTCTAATCCGACACAGGAACCTCCTGAAGCTGCCGTGACCGGTAAGAACCTGCGTCACGCGGAAGGTGAGGACGCCGTGGCGTCTCTCTAGCTACTCCTCAAAGAGGGAACCAAGTCTCCAAGTCGCCATGAGATCCCGTCGGAGCTCTGTCCGCTGTGCCGTGAATTCTCGCGGCAGCGGCGTTACGCCCCGGTGTTTCACCTGTACGCGTTCCGCGCACGTATGGGAGTGGCGCAACCGGCGGGCTGGCCACAGCGCCAGGGAAAACGCCCACACAGGTTTCCCGTAAAGGGCCATGGACCACACGACTCCTGCGTAGAGCCTCCGGTAGGAGGCATTTGGACCCCTAGATTGGGTAGGAACCGCTTCAAAGCAGCCCCGGTCCCAGTTTGGGAGCCAAATGTCGGAAATGGTCCACGAAGTTCCACCGACTGTCGAGGACGAGTCCCAGGTACTTCATCGTCGACTCGACGCCGATGTGAACTCTTGCTACCGTTATTTGGGACCCTGAATGTGTGGTGTACTGTATTTACGCGTGAACGGACCGTTAATTGTTTTGTATAGTTTGCTACTGACCCGCCTCTGCTTCGCTCGGCTGCATTGGCGAGACGTCAAAATATTAAGATTTCTGTGCTATTATTAAATATTATTTTTAATAAACCTTCCGGAATTAATGCTCTAAATAACGGTGAATGTTAATCCAAAGAGTATTAGAGCGTTTTCAGATGTTGGATTGTAAGCCAGCGTTTACTCCTATGGAATCTGGGCCCATAACCTAATGAATTTGGTGAAAGAATAAAATATTGTTTTAGTTAAAAGGGATTTTAATTGAATCTCACCAGAGCAGTCTAAACCACTTCAGTCCTTATTAGAACTATAAACGAAACGCAATCGTCTTCTGTCACTTTCTTATTAGGTTGTCTCTCTCTTGCACTCTCAACTGTTTCCCTTACCGTGTGTGCTCTGCCGGGTTCAATTAAAATCCCTTCTAACTAAAACAATCTTTTATTCTTTCACCAAATTCATCAGTGAAAACCATATCAAAATCCATTGTGTAGTTTAGAAGATCTTAGCGCCGAAAAGCGACAGAGCGCGGACAGAGCCGAAAAGCGACTTTTGTTTTATATCATGTAGATATACAGGGTCAAATTCAATTAGCTAGCAAAACTCCGCAGACGTCATGGGTATCGATATCTAAGAACGATGAAATAAAAATATTTCATGTTTTTTTTTGAGGGAAACGACTGTTTACTTGACTTATGAAACAAAATCAGTTTTTTTCGTTTTTTTTTATTATGTTTTTTATCGATACTGATCACGTCTGTGAAGTTAACACAACAAAACTGATATTTGAAATAACGACATTAACCGCGAGTGACGACCCAAAAAAAACACATCAATTTTTTTTTTTCTTTATCGTGTTAAGATATTGATACACATCACGTCAGTGGAGTTTCAATACTTGATTTGACCCGGTAGATTAAAAACAAAAAAAAATTACTCACATGGTGGGTGACACGAACACACCAAAACACACAACACAATCGCTAGTTTATGTTGATCACATGTTAAAATAAGTCCATAAATTACATATTTACATGGATAATTAGTTTATATTGCTTTGCCGTTTGCGTAATATTAAGCTTTAAAGGGCTAATTTTTGTTAGAGCCAAGTGAAGTCAAGGGGGGACCCCCTGCCAGCTAAATGGTTGTTTTTGAATATGTGAAAAAAAATCATAGTGGTATTATATATAACGAAATTAAAAAGAAAACTATCACAGCTAAGTAGGCTTTACAAGTTAACGAGTAATAGTCGACCAACTTCATTTGCAGTTGGAGAATTGATCATGACATGTAACGATGTATGAGAGAAAGTGTTTTTCAACTACAATGTTAAGTTTGTTTTTGGGATAAATTCATCCCTACTACGGAACCCTTCATTGTGCGTGGTCTGACACGCACTTGGCCGGTTTTTAGAGTTCCGTACTTCAAAAGAAAAAAATGGAACCCTTATAGGATCACTTTGTTGTCCGTCTGTCTGTCAACACCCTTTATCTCGGGAACGCGTGGAGCTATCGAGTTGAAATTAAAACCATATAGGTTCTCACGTCTACAGTACCTTGAAGCTGTCAGTAATCAAACATCTAAGTTAACGTAAAAAAAAGTAACGGCCGTTTATGCCGCATACAAAGTATTTTTCGACACTCTCAAGGGAATCAAAATTTATAGGGTACTTTCCGTTGACCTAGAACTATGAAATTTGGGCAGTAATATCGTCTTATACTACAAGTACAGGAAAAGTCTGATAACTACATTTTGTAGAATTGACGTCAAGACGCGAACAACGGCTTGAAATTCGAAAAAAATATGTTTTAAACTGAGTGTAAGAGTTATGTATTAAAAAAAAACCGGAAAAGTGCGATCCGGACTTGCCCACCCAGGGTTCCGTACAAATTTGTAGGTATTAAATAAAGACTTTATTTTTTTATGATTTAATTACAAATTGTAGAATTATTAATTCTACAATATATTTTTTCCCACGCGTTCCCGAGATAAAGGGTGTTGACAGACAGACGGACAACAAAGTGATCCTATAAGGGTTCCATTTTTTTCTTTTGAAGTACGGAACTCTAAAAACCGGCCAAGTGCGTGTCAGACCACGCACAATGAAGGGTTCCGTAGTAGGGATGAATTTATCCCAAAAACAAACTTAACATTGTAGTTGAAAAACACTTTCTCTCATACATCGTTACATGTCATGATCAATTCTCCAACTGCAAATGAAGTTGGTCGACTATTACTCGTTAACTTGTAAAGCCTACTTAGCTGTGATAGTTTTCTTTTTAATTTCGTTATATATAATACCACTATGATTTTTTTTCACATATTCAAAAACAACCATTTAGCTGGCAGGGGGTCCCCCCTTGACTTCACTTGGCTCTAACAAAAATTAGCCCTTTAAAGCTTAATATTACGCAAACGGATCCCTTTTTTTTTTTTTTTTTGAGGGTGGGAAATCATCAAATAACTTCTCCCGCTCTGGGCGGAGCGGGAGGGTGTGTCAGACTCTTACTGACTAAAACCCACCCGTATTCCTTCCTGTTGCCTGTGTTGCGGGGGCCTCGGTGACCCATAAGTACCTTCCCGCGACCCCGGCAGGCATCGGCCCTAGTGGACCCCTACTAAACGGATCCCTGGATCGAAAAAACGGTTTTCACAGACTCACAATATTTTTGGCCGGCCTATCTAACGATGTATATCTCACGCCATGGCATAGACGAGAAAAAAATATCATTCCTACTTTACGTGTAAGAGAGGCACCCTAAAAAAATATATTTTACAAGATTTTATTTTACCACTTTGTCGGCCTGATTAATGTGTAATAATATTGTAATGTAATGCCAATACTTACAGAAATAAAATCATTTATCTTTTATCATGACACGTTGATATTTTTCTCGTTTCATTTAGTAATACAAATATTTAAAATAATTTAATTATTCTCAACTGGCTTAGCAATAAACACATAATATCATCTTATCCAAAATACCCACTAAATCAAACTAAATCACCTTGAATCCAATCCAAAATCCTTTTGTTTAGAATATGGATATGGTGCTGCTCAGTCCATCGATAGGTGGGCTGAAGAAGTTACTAGCGACCTGCGAGGCCTATGCGGCGGAACATGGCTTGATATACAACTCGAAGAAGAGTGAGCTCCTTGTATTTAAAGCGCCAAAGCAGCTGCCGCGCAATGTTCCGCACATAAGTCTCAACAGCGTAGCACTAAATATTATCAATAGTTTTACGTACCTCGGCCACATTATCACAAGCGACTTAAGGGACGACGGAGATATAGAAAGGGAGCGCAGAGCGTTGTCTGTAAGGAGCAATATTGTACTACTAACGTCAAAGTAACCCTTTTTAAGGCTTTCTGTCAATCGTTTTACACGAGCGGCCTGTGGGTGTTATACACGCAGCGAGCCTACAATGTCCTGCGTGTTCAATTTAATCATGTCTTCATGATACTGTTGGGACTACCATGGCGCTGTGCGTCGGGTATGTTCGCGAAGGCTCGGACTGATGGTTTCCACGCCATCATGCGAAGAAAGCAGCGTCCTTACTACAGCGCCTGCATGGTAGTGAAAACAGCATTTTGAAAATGATTGCTGCCAAACCAGACTGCCCCTTTCAGAGACACTGGGTGCGAACAGTATTAAATCTAAAAATAAATAAAATTTAAAAGCTAACAAAATACTAAACTATTTATATAAGCACTATTGTTACTTACTTTACTAACACTAAAATACTAACAAAACTGTGGACTGAAGTCTGAAATCATTTAATTTATTTATTAGAATACCAACGAAATGCCCAAAATGCGAAGACATTTCGGAATTTCAAACAAGGGGTCGTCAGTCCCACAAAACTATACAACAAAAACATAATTACCTCCGCACAAACAAAGGAAAAACGTGGAAATCGTTTTTTTTTCCGTCTATGACAGTCACACCGGGTGGGTATATACTTGGGTGAGTTTAATCTACAATGTTTACGCGCTGTTTGAGTTCAACTACCGACACACATCGAATTGGAGGTCCCTTATCCTGTCCCATTTATACAAGGTGTTTTTTTTTATATCCCATAACTCTAGGGTATGAATGAGACCATATCAAAGAATCAACTGGCATGTGAATTATTTTTCATTTATCTTTATTTTTTTGTTTTTATTTTTCATACAAAATAATTCGTCAAAGTCACAATTATTAATAATAATATATAAATAATAATACGTTACGGGTAGAAGCTCGAAAGTCTGACAACCAGTGTTACCAAGGGGCCAGTAACTGGGTTGCGGAGGTCAGATAGGCAGTCGCTTCATGTAAAATACTGGTATTCAGCTGCATCCGGTTAGACTGGAAGCCGACCCCAACTAGGCAGATGATGATGAATAATAAATAATATTAATAAATAGATTTATTTTATATTTGTTATTAATTTTATTAATGTAAACCATTCTTACGTGAAATATGACGACGTCGCATTTTCTTAGCTTTAAATATGAATGATTGCTTTGAATGAAAATTAATTGCTCGTATTTATCAATGAAACTTAGATACCGATACACATCGAGAGTCTAGTGTTAGTATTATGATATCTTCGAAACTATGCATTTTTGGACCACATATTCTAGGACTTTTTGTATTATTTTTTCTTATAGAATATAATCCCAGAGGTATGGGATATCAAAAGAAACAAGTTATAATTCGATACTTACTTATTCCCAATTATGGTACCCATGCTTTCTAGTTCCTGCGGTGCTAATGAATTAACCATTAAGTTTTATTTGGCTGAACAAGGAAATTACTTAATTTAGCTGTGTGGTCCTTTTCTGAGCATTGTTTTACCCTCTTCTTGTTGGTTGGTTGAAAAGTTAGATGAGGTGTTTCGTTATTGTAAATGAAACTAAACGTAAGTATACTCAAACCTAAATGCTGCCTGTTCTGTGCTTAAGGAGAATGCGCTAAGGTAGTGAAATACAAATTTTCTTACGTAATTTGCAATTTTTCAAGTCATTCTTCCATACGTTGATCAAACTATGATTTGCGACCGTAACATATAAATATTTACCGAATTATAATCATTAGAGTCATCAATCACAGCTTTTTAAGTTATAATTGGCCTCAAAGATTTTAAGAAATATTCATTCACTAAGTTACTTTGAACTTAGTGAGTTGTATTTTTACGCCATATTTTTCCCAAAATTGGCATTTTCGAGAATGAGGTATTTATGGAATTGGTTGTTTTGCGAATTATCCATCTAAAGAACTAGTCCATTCAAAACTCAGTTGCCATATTGAGAATTAGTCCATTCAAGACTCAGTTGCCATTTCGAGAATTAGGTCTTCCGCGCCTAAATCGATCAAACGATATTTTTGAGTTGCTGTAGGTTGTCACTTCCCGGTTATGGTTGGGTTTTGTAATATCGTCTTCTACATCAATGATGGTTATTATCTGAAAATTGACAGCTATGCAGTTTGTTGCAATACCAACACGTATGTCATTGCCCTTTTAAAAATTCATATCTTCTTAAAAGGAATTTAAGATCTTCCAAAATACCCGATCAGTAAAAACATGAAATTAAAAGCAAACAAACCGACATTAGTGTTTTCCTTCAATATAGAAAATTACTCTCATTAATGTCTATATGAAATGCATTGTTAACTTCATAAGGGGAACATAAACAGCTAATGCTTGCATTTGTACCGCCATATTGGCTGTTTAGAAGGCTGTTTACCTTTCTAAATGAGCGTCAAACGAGAACAAACTGTTATTGGCGGCGTTAACGCAGCGGTGTATCGATTTATTGTGTTACGTAGGCGGAAAAAGCACGTTCTCTGATACCGTGGGAAAACAAGAAAATCACTATAAAATACTATTAAAAAATCTGCGGCTAAGTAAGTCAAGGGTTAATAAAACTGACCTCTATTAAGTTTCATGGCTATTAAAAGTTGGTATCGCTTTCTGGGAAGATGTCAAAACGATATCTTATTAATCGGTTCTGTAATCTTATCCAGAATTTGGATTTTGATAATATTTTAATTAGTTTATGGATGGAAAATCCGTTTTAATTATGGTGACGAAACATCTTCTTCAAAACTTTTATAAAGCAGGCATTAACGATGGATACGTATACATTGTATATTTTATACAGGAAATAAAAAAGTATATAAAGTGCAACATGAGATTATAATCGTAAATAGTAAAAGTTTTCTGAGGGAAATGAAATGGGCTGTACTATTTTACTATCGTCTAGATAAGCAATCGGAAAAACTTACAGTGTAGAAGTAGGAACATCGACGTTATGTGCGTGGCGTTATTGCACAGAAAACAATAGAAATAAACTTATGGGATAGGCTAATGACTACGAACAAACGCTCATGGCTAATAACTTTCAGCTCTTTAAAAGAGAACCTTAGCGAAAACTACATCGTTTTCCCCAACATACTTACCGAGAAAACTTCTCTGTTAAATTTCTTCCGACAAATGCAAGTTCTAAACCAAACAACCAATCTCTTTAAACTCAACAAAATACAGCAGTAAATAGTAGATTTTAATTAAGATGACACTGACAATATAACAGTCTGATGGTCTGATTGCGGGGAGCGTCGGGCATTTTTAATAGCCATCATATCTTTGAACGGGGATCCTAGTGTGAACATACCCGCGTTCATAAAACTGTTATGAGTTCATTTTCTAGGCGCCATCCTGGGTCCCCTACATGTTACTGAGGCTGTAAAATTTTGACGTTGCACCACGGAAATTAACAAGCTATGTAATTGTAGCTGTCTATATTACTTTGTTGTGATTTTATCTTGAAATTGAATTTTGTAGTGCTTTGGTTATTTTTTATAGGATAATAAAAGTTACTTATATGTAGGAACTAATAAATGTGCATGTACCTACGTCTTTACTAAAATTATTCACTGTGTAATAAAAAAAAAAATTAGATTTTTTTTTCGATCTTGTTGATAATTGACTTTACTCAATACTAAACTATATAACTTTGACTCAATTTTTCGAAAACTTTTATTTTATTGGTCGTTACCAATAAAATAAAAGTTTTCGAAATCGATCGATTTTTTTTTTTCGATCTTGTTGATAATTGACTTTACTCAATACTAAACTAGATAACTTTGACTCAATTTTTCGAAAACTTTTATTTTATTGGTCGTTACCAATAAAATAAAAGTTTTCGAAAAATTCCTGAAAGGAGACCTCAGAAGACCTCAGAAGACCTGTCTTAAAATTAAGTCAACAGTAATTTTAACTCGAAACAAATCCTGAGGCGCCAAACTTGAGCTATTGTAAATGTGTCGAGGGGCAGATAAATATATTATGTGTCCCTAAAAGCGTAAGAAATTCGTAGATTTGTAAAGTTTTCCCCCTTTATGACGGGTGAAGCGCTCTGCCAATGTTTTCTGCTTCAACGATATGAAAAACTTTATAGATTTTGCATTTTTTCTAATCTCAACCTTATTTCCTGAAATATAAAGTTTCATTTATTTCTTTGTTTCGTAGTTAGAAAAATTCATTTGCGATGTTAGTCGACAGTCGTTTAACATATCTTAGTTTATGACTTAACCAAACGACAGACAAGAAAACTATTTATGGTGGTCTTAAATTCAAGACAGATTGCAACGTCTTTTATGTCTTAATTTCATTTGGAAGTTAGAAGTTTTGTTTATTACTGTACCGTGGAATGCTTGCGTATATTATTTTCTTCCGTACGTTCTTTGATAGTTTAATATCCCTAAAGGCTGGGTATCACCGAATACTAAATATTTTGATATCTTATTCTTCGTTATAGTTGAGTTTATTCGGTAGCTGTTAGTAACCAAAAAACAATTATCTGCATGCCCATTTCAGTTTTAAAAGAAACTGCCATCCCTCTTTGAAGTTTTTCTCAACTAAGAACGCCAAGTCAAACATGTTACCGTTGAATTTGTTGAACAAGTCCGGTCAAGAAGGCTCTAGGATCAAAGCGAACCTTAATATCCTGCTCGGAGCCCCGAACTGAACGTAAATACTACTGACGTCACGGCCCCAGTCGATTTCATACTACGATTGATCAAGTAGTAAATGTATTTACTTTTGTTTGAAAAGCTTTTTCTTATATTGTACGGGAATTAAAGACAAACATTGGACTAGTTCTTTAGCATTTTGGTTTTAATGTAAAAGAAGGTTTTTTCTGTTTCTTTACGAGTATGGGTGGAAAATAGCACATATCGCTACATCACTGCATATTATAAAACAAAGTTCCCCCGCCATGTCTGTCTGTCTGAACGCACTAGGAAGTGGTGAAGGGCGGGCGTTTTGGGGGACTGTCTTATGTAATTTTGACATTCTAAAAGTGCTGATGCTCAGCCTAGTTTGAATAAATGACTTTTGATTTTGATTTTGAAAGAAACAGTCGATCAATATTGAAACTGATTCATTTCAAATCATCATCATCCCTGCCCTTATCCCAATTTATTTGAGGTCGGTGCAACGTGTCTTTTTCTTCCATTCTTGTTGAATCTGTTAACAGAATCATAATTGCGAAGTGAGAGTAAACACATGAAAAATTAACCAAAGAATAAAGTAAATAAGAAAAACATCATGGAAGACAACTATACACCTTACGGAAGAGTCATGTAGAATTCTACATGCTCGGCTAACCTAATGACAGGTGTATCACCAAGAGTTAAAGAAATTAGATCATCATGCTTTTCTTTTGAGATTTTAGGAGAACTCTCATTAAGAGGGCCAACCTCAGATTGGAGAAAAGATGAATCATTTCTTTTTAATGTAATTGACCGAAAAATTATTTCAGAGTGACTAGTTTTAATGAAAATACATCACTTAGTAAGATTTATTATCGCAAATGAGCATACCTATACGTCATTGTGATTACTAGTAAACGGAAGAAGATATCAATATCTTGATTAGACAGATCATACATGACCATGGTATTTTTGCAGCTACGTCAAAAATGTCAGTCCGGTCACTTCGTAAGAAATGCGACGATTTATGATCTGCTACCCGTGTAAAGCCGGGGTGGATTGCTCGGATACAATGATATAATACAGAATTTTGAAATGATATACACAAAGGTAATTAATTCGGCATAAAATTGTATTAGGTACAAAAAATGTTTGATTAGGTAATAGATACAATCTAAAATGTAGAAATATAAACAAGGAAACAATGTTTCTCGCTATAAAAAAACAGAATTCCTTTCAAGTTTTTAATTGCGAAATTCAAAGTAACAGAAACTTTTCATTAATTATATCGCTGGAAATAATAAAATACTTTTACAAACTGGATCAATTAGTACGATTTTATTTACAAAACTCCTATTGGGTATTGCTGTTAAAGTTTGGTGCGCCAGTTGTCGTCAACAATTTCTTTTAATGACCAGCGTCGCCCCCTAGTGTTGGCGCGGAAAAACTGTGACTGGCAACGTTTCTGAGACGGTAATTTTTCATGTCGTAACCGCGATAAGCGTGCGGTCAGGTGTTAGAATGATTTGTGACCGTCGTAGTTCGACCGCTGCCGTCCTCATGTTGACAAACACTGGCTGAATTATTTCGGGAGCCGTGTCTTTATATTTTTCTTAGATAAAACCTTATCTGTTTGATAATACTGTTTTTGTTTGGTTTGAGCGGCTACCGCTGTACGTGCCGCTGTGTACACATTTATCAACATGTTTAGCTACCTATATGTTGCTTTTAGTGTTGAAATGTAAACATTTTTACGTCGAAACACTATTATAGACTTCTACATGATATTGCTTTATAGCCTTTATATAAAACTTTCAACGTTACAATCGCAATAAAAAGTATTGTCGTACAAACTAACAAAACAAACTGTACTAGGAAATAAACAGCAAATAAAAGTGGTGCCTTGCTTGAACTCGAGTAGCACTTTTAATTGGGGGTGGAAATTGTGATTAATGCCATCAGATAACCAGAAACTCGCGGCGGCGTCACGAAAGAGAAAAAGAACTGGTTTTCGGTCGAAACCCACACACATTAACCTAATTCGTTTTAATTGTGCGAGCTAATCGTTCGTAAGGATTTATAAATATTGCGAGTTGATGTGTATATTTGGAGGTTGATTTACGATTAGACGTTTGGCCTCGCCTCACGTTAGGTAGTTGAGCCAAAGGGTGTAACATCATAATACGTGCGTCAACACCCACCCGTAAAAGTCACACACAACAATATCATTAAGTCGAATTTATTTACAAGTGCGTAAATATTTTTTATGGCGTTTCGTCATGATAATTTTCACGCTCAACCCTTTTAATTTTTTATGGTATTTACGTAATTTCCTGATTTATAAAATGTATGTATACGGAATTATTTTAAATCGGTAAAATTATTTCTCGTGGCTAAGTAATGACAGCAGCACGGGTCGATCCATCAGGTTAAGCTACGCTTGCTGGGGTTGGCCCGAGGATGGGTGACCGTCTTTACATACCGAGACTACTCCATGCCTTGGAAAGCACGTTAAGCCCTTAGTTCCAGCTGTCATTCGTGGATATTTGTCAGGCGTTAGGGGTCGTCAGATGCCCGAAAGTCTGACAACCAGTCCAAACAAGAGTTATCGTATTACCCAATCACTGGTTTTTGGAGGTCAGATAGGCAATCGCTCCATGTAAAATACTGGTATTCCACTGGACTGGACTGGATGTGGACCCCAACATAGTTAGGAAAAGGCTAGGCAGATTGATTGAGGTAAAATTATTTCTTATACTTGCTTTATGAAAAAATACTAATAGTGATTGCGTGGTACTTTGTTATCTTAAGATAAAAATATTCGAAGGCTTAGCTTGACTATTTAGGTGTGATATTTTAATACTGACTTAAGGTGCTGACAAGACCCATTGACCAAAATAGGCTTCTCTTAAGAAAAAAAATTGCCAAATCTGTATAGTTTGTGGTAGCGGAAAAAATATAAGTTAATTTTGAACATATTTCCCAGAACTTGGTTGTTACAAAACACGTTTTGAAAAAAAAAAACCTCGATACAAACTGTCGTTAAACTAACCTCTTACCTTGAGTTCTAATCCAAAATATCTGTATTAAATAACAACATACGTTACGTATTTAATTAATAACAAGAACGTCTTATTTGAATGCAGAACTTGTTTGTTTTTTATTTTCGATTACTCAACTCAATTTTGAGTAAATAGATAATTGCTTCATATTTTGAAATAAATTACAAGCGTTGTGGCATCGCGCTTCTCTTTCTTTTCTATGCAATCTGACAGTGACCGCGATTTAGGTGTTGTCAGCGACTTAAATAAGTTCGAAAGTCGACGGAGTCGCACTACGGCCACTGCGCGTAAGGTCCGTTTATAGCCCTATTGTATTTAGAAGATGCGATACCCATTCTTAGGAAGGGGTATCGTGCTACCTAGCGATAGGGTTGTGGTGGTCACTTGGTGAGATAGGAGATAAGTACCTACATAATTACTTTTCATCGCCATCTTTACCCATTTGTAAGCAGACCTCTTTGGAAGACTAGACCTCTTTGGCAAACCAATGTTACTCGTACCAATGATTATGAACGCGGAGGAGCTTGTGGCTAGGTAATAACAGCCGCACGGGTCGATCGATTAGGTTAAGCTACGCTTGCCGCGGTTGGTTCGTGGATGAGTGACCATCTTTACGTACCAAGACCCCTCCGTGCCTCGGAAAGCACGTTAAGCCGTTGGTCCCGGCTGATATTTGAAGATCTTTGACAGTCGTTACGGGTCGTCAGAAGCTCGAAAGTCTGACAACCAGTCTTACCAAGGGTTATCGTGTTACCCAGTAACTGGGTTGTGGACGTCAGATAGGCAGTCGCTCGATGTAAAATACTGGTATTCAGCTGTATCCAGTAAGAATGGAAGCTGACCCCAAAATAGTTGGGAAAAGGCTAGGCAGATGATGATATGAACGCGATTGGCACATCTAAACTGTCAGTGTCAACATTCCACAACAATACTGACACTAACGTTCTTGAACGCGGTTTAGTTAAGCTGATCGCGTTCGATTGGTGAAATCAGCCCTACGTGGTTATAGCCACCATACTAAGCAAAATTACTTAGTACGTAACTTAGACACTCCTCTTCATATA
Source organism: Atethmia centrago (assembly GCA_905333075.3). Classification (NCBI taxonomy): domain Eukaryota; kingdom Metazoa; phylum Arthropoda; class Insecta; order Lepidoptera; family Noctuidae; genus Atethmia; species Atethmia centrago. The sequence continues at coordinate 12,040,875 of HG995382.1, forward strand.
CCTTATTTATTTTCCATGGATGGTAATGAGTTCAACAAAGTATTCGTGGCCGCAATGCTAAAATATTTCTTTCAACTGTTATTGGTGAAACATTAGAAATAAATAAGGCATTTCGCCAGAATACCGATAATACTTCAAATGACATTCCAACGTAACAAAGGTAGGAGTCACGAAACGTAAATAAAGCGGGCTAGTGACGGTGCGACTCAAGGCATTCATTTTTGCCTTTTTGTAATTAAACAAGGAGAAGATAAAATAGTAGGAGTTTTAGTTAAAAGCTAGTCTGTCAATGAAAGTGTTAGATAAGTAGGTATATGAATTAGTGTTTCGCCATCACCAATCCATCTTAATTACAGGGTGACGATTCAGTGATCTGCGTCAAAGGGGTGATTTTATCTGTGATACTAGGTAAACAACTATGATTATGTGTTTCATCATAATTATATTATTATATAAATTTATCTACGATTCGTAAAAATACGATTCTTAATAACAAATATTATTATTCTATTATTAGCAAATCGTAAAAAAAAAAACACACATACGAGGGGCGGCTGAAAAGTTCGCGGCCTAGGGTACGTGCTTAACGATGGGTAATTAGCTTGTTACTCATGTCACTAGTTGCGACACTCGGTAGTATTATAAAAGCAATCACTTATTAAGTTTGCACTCATAGTTCAATTATTTATCGAACAACAAACATCATCATGTCAGCCGAATCTGGAAATTTTCGGAATTTTGAACACCGCGCCGTGATAAAATTCCTCATAAAGAAGGGAAACACACCGAAAGACATTTTTAAAGAGATGTCATCGGTTTTTCAGGATTCTGTGCCTTCATATACGATGGTGAAAAAATAGGCCCGTCTATTTCAACAAGGACGAGAGAGCTGTGAAAACGACCCTCGCCCGGGCCGCCCTGTCACGGTACTGACCGAAAAAAACGTCGTTCTGGCCGACCAAAGAACTAAATTGTGGCAGATTGCTGAAGAACTGCAGATAAGCAAAGAACGAGTTGGATACGATTACGATATGAACATTTAAATATGAGAAAAATTAGCGTGCGCTGGGTATCGAAAATGCTCACACCCCGCTCAACAACCAACGTCGACTCGCAAGTTGCAAAGATTTTTTGAAGCTAGTCAGCGATAACAGGGACGACATTTGGCATCGCATAGTCACCGTGGACGAAACATGGATTCGCCAATGGATAAAAAAGGAGAAAGGCCGCTGAAGAAATTCAAGGTGGAAAAGTCGGCGCCCAAGCTAATGGCGACTGTTTTCTGGGATAGTGAGGGAATTTTGCTTATCGACCCAGGGAAACTAAGATGAATGGCCAATATTACGCCAATTTATTAACTCAGGTTCGCGAGGCAGAAACGACGTGGGAAAATGACGCGCGGAGTGCTCTTTCAGCAAGAGAACGCGTCCGTTCACACCGCACATGTTGCGAGGCAAGCGCTGAAAGACACGGGGTTCTCAGAGATGACCACCCTACGTATAGCCCAGACCTAGCACTTAGCGATTTTTTCCTGTTTTCCAATTTGAAACAGGACTTACGGGGCCGGACATTTGCAGATGACAACGAAATGGAAGCTGTGGTTGGCCGTCATTTTGAAGAGAAAGATACGGAATATTTTTGGGTGGGTTATAGGCATTGTATGCGAGATGTGAGAAATGTATTTCACGTGAGGAAGAAACAATATATTGTCTTTCATTAAGTACCTTAGTCCGCGGACTTATCAGCCGTTCCTCGTACATCGAAATAGTCTGTTTACTTTTGTATAGGAATTTGATTTTTTTTTTCACAAATCGGATATCGGTTTCATGGTGAAAGTTGTTTAGGTCGGATGCAGGTGTCTAAATCGCCACCCCGTATTTTTCTCGAGAGATGGATAAACTGCGTTTTTAACGCGAGAATGTATCGACTTTAGGACACATCAAGCAGATAAAGGATAAGGACTACTCTGTCTACTAAACTTATTCGATATTATTTATTATAGTGACTTAACCCCTTCGGTCTGCCTCACCATTAAAATAAAAATGGCATTGATGAATTTCCAATTCATCGGCAGCGTTCAGGCATGTGCTGCAGTAAATATTTTGTGTATCTATGAAAGTCAACTTTTACGGAAATAACATGAAACATGAAAAAATATAAAATAAAAATCTTACACAAATTTTTGACTTTGTTAAAATTATAAAGTTTATTCATGTGTTAAATTTAAAATAAATATGGATATAGGTAACAACTTTAGGCGCATCCATAATACGAACACAATATTCTGATACATATTTAACCACCTTCAGTTTCCATCGAAAAATAAATTTTGCCCTGGCTGGGCAAAATTTATTTTTCGGCCTCTAGGCCTTAATATATTAAGGCATCCACAGGATAGCCCGGTTAAGAAGCTGACGACCTACTAGTTAAATAAAAAACGTGGCTAAATTAACCCGTGAATAGCAAGCCTTATCGACCGCCATGTACACCGTCGTCGCCTAGGTTACACAAAAAGCAGCAGCAAGCGATATGCTAAGTGACCGCACTTGATAACAGTCACGTGGTACACTGTGCTTGCATGACCATACGTTACTTGAATGTGTATTGGATTCGGTATTAGCATAAGGCAAACTGTTGTGTGAGGCGTTGTTGGAAAGAAGCCTGAAATGAGTAGTACAGTAAGTAGTTAACAAAAACACATAGACAAAACAAACACACATTAAATATTATTTTCACTTTTTTTTTATTTTGTTATTTGTATTTTGTTTCACGAACCATGTCCAAATATACGTTATTATTTCTTTCTTTAGTTACAATCTGAAATACAAAGATTACATTAATTTTAGTGGAAAATCTTTAAAGAAACATTTTAGTTTCCACTTCGTCTACTCTCGTCAAAATGACCAACCATATAATGTACTCGTACCTATGTACTGTGGTACATAAATATGGCTGCTCGTTTAAACATCTCAGCTATATCTTATGTACTGTACAAGAATAATGTATACTGAATAGTCACCTCTTGCAAACTTGGTTCTTTATTATCGTGACCTGTAAATGCGTTCTTTGGTAAGGTAATGGTCATATTTATTGTATTTTTTGTGTTCTAAACAGGGGGATTTTGAATTTTGAATTCATTGAGGGGCTTGTGGCTAGGTAATAACAGCCGCACGGGTCGATCGATCAGGTTAAGCTACGCTTGCCGCGGTTGGTCCGTGGATGGGTGATCATGTTTACCAAGATCCCTCCGTGCCTCGGAAAGCACGTTAAGCCGTTGGTCCCGGCTGTCATTTGTAGATCTTTGACAGTCGTTACGGGTCGTCAGAAGCTTGAAAGTCTGATAACCAGTCTTACCAAAGGGTATCGTGTTACCCAGTAACTGGGTTGTGGAGGTCAGATAGGCAGTCGCTCCATGTAAAATACTGGTATTCAGCTGTGTCCGGTAAGACTGGAAGCCGACCCCAACATGTGTGGGAGCCACAGCCGGCTCCCACACATGGAAACCACGTCATTGTTCTGAAAGTTGCGGGCGAGAGGCAACAGCATTCTAAAAACTGTGGCGGAGAGTATCGACTCTCCCATTATTAAAAGTTTCGTGAGGAGGACAATCACTAAACATTAATTTGGGGATGTCCTTTTCACAATACTATTTATTCTCTTTTATTCTCTATTGTACTTTAACTACTAACACTAGTAATAAGTTATAATATTGTTTACCGACACGCTGGATCATTGTTGTCCGAAAATAAATATACTACTACAGGAATAATCGTCGGTTGGTGTCTCAAGACTTAAAATTGTCTAAAAGACCTCTATGAGTTGGCTTCGGCCCCTCGTATGCCATCCAAAGGTCTGGGGCCCCAGCGTCCTGAGATATGTCAAAGACATTTAGAATGATAAATCAATTAAACTAAACAATCACTATTACAATAAATATGACCTTTTTTTATACAAAGTGACAGCTAGCACATGTCAGATTACTCCACTTAGTAATTCATCTTTACATCCCACTTCTTTATAATATTAGTGAATTTTTCCGATTATCTGAGATTGTACCTTTAATGAGTCATCTCCAATTCATCCAGACTGAGTAAACTTTTGTAAGGGTAAACTTTCGGTTTATGTGTGAATCTTTTTCCGGCTTAATCAAATAAGTAATTAGTTCTTACTTTTAGATCGTGAGAATATCTCTAGAGGTATTTGTGACGTCATTACATAAGAAAGCAGTGGTCTGCCTAATGAGGTGAATATAATGTCGTGGCAGTATGGCGTGCGGCTATATTGGTTAAAGGAGGCAGTAGGTTTAATTATCATTTTAATGTATGTTACTATCCCCACTGCTGGGACACAGGCCTCCACTCAGCGAGAGGGAGTGGGCCGTAATCCACCACGCGGGCCCAGTGCGGGTTGGTAGATGTCACATGTCTTCGAGTTTTTGGTTCTAGGACATGCCGGTTTCCTCACGATGTTTTCCTTCACCGTTTTGAGAGCAGTGGTGATGAAATAATTTACACAAAGTAAAGCGCCTGTCTGGGTTCGAACCTACGATCTACTCGTAAGTCGCAGCAGCTACCACTAGGCCACCACTGCTCTCCTAGTCTATAATACTTCATTATAATTTCTTAGAACTACCGTTTCAAAAGGTTTTAATGTTTAACTTGTAAAGCCCACTTAACTGTGATAATTTTCCTTTTAATTTCATTATATTCATTTCTAATTATGGCAGTAGTGTACTACTGCCATTTTTTTTTCACATCTCCATAACCATCCAACTATTTAGCTGGCAGCGGGGGTCATCCAAACATTTAGCTGACAGCACTTTAATGTATATGGTTTGATTTTAACAAAATGAAACGTTAAAAGTGACTTATTCATTGATTTTCATCACATGATTCAAAAATTAAAGTGGAAATATTTTAAAACGAATTCAATTTTCTTAGTAGAAAATTTTCGCTTTCGTTAATTTTGCACGGAGCTTTAATAAATTGGACATTGAAACAATAAGTAAAACTAAATGTAGAATTTAATTTTGGAGAATATAACAAACAATTTTGCTATTACAATTTATATGTAATTGTTAAATTTGAGGCTATTATATCGTAAGTATTTCTGCAAGAATAATTTAAATGTAAGCAAGAATTACAAAGAAAATACATTGGAACCTATGAGTCACTAAAATGTTTTAGCTCTTGATGAGGCAATCTATATCTTGCCTTAAAGTGGGTTCTAGTAGGACCTACCTAACTTGGATTTTCAGTTCAGCCAGTTCTCTAATTAATTGTACAATTTAACCCACCAATCATTCAGTTCAGTTTTATTTTTCAGTGATAGAGAATAAGCATGTAGGTAGATACATAATTTTAAGCAAGACGATAAAGTGATCAATCTGTCAAAAAATACGTACATAGGTATGTGCGGTTTTTTTTTTAAGCTATAACCTTTAAATGTACCTACCTACACTGACGTAAACATTTAAAATCTTGTTCAATTTCAAAGCCCGCAACTCGCAACTTCGTCCGCGTGAAATTTCTTTTTTTAAATTAAAATATATCCCATGGCTCACACAAAAGTGCGTACGTCTAAATGGACTCACCATTTAGACGTACGCACTTTCATGTGAGCTTAGGGCGAAGAAGGAGTGATGTGGAAGGAGGGGCGGGATTGCGCGAGTGAGAGAAATAGAATTATTGCGCGAGTGAAAGAGTAAACCATATTATCCTGCACGATTGCGCGAAGAGAAGCGCGTGTGTCTAAATGAACCCATTAGTGAAACAATTTTCGGAATGGTATCAGTGGTTCCGAAGAGTAAAGTGAGTATGTATGGAGAGGGTGGGTATCCCTTACATACAAACTCGAAAATTTTACCTCTTTGTAATATTACTACAGATTAGTCTAACCCTTAATGCTCACGTGAGAACTACAAAATAAGGTAAAAGGTTTTTTTACTTACCATTACTTACTTTTACGATACAAAACACTTAACAATGTTATTAACATGAATTGTACTTGTTTTACGTTCGTAAAAATAGTCATAACACTAATTTATGTACAAGAATTACTTAATAATACTAGGTTTTGCAATAAAAGCGTTTGATAAAAAGTAGCTAAATTCTGTGTTTGTAAAAGAAAACATATGTTAGAAAAATTGTATACCTATTCCTTATGCAAATTAACTAATTATTGAAAAGTGGCTATAGAAAGTTGACTACAATTGAAACTACAATATGCATTTAAGTTTTTCATAATGAAGCACTCATTAGAGAACGTTTATTTTTTCAATTATAATAATATCAAGGATATCAACTGGCAATAAATGTTCTTCAACGACGTTTACTATAATTAAACGGCACTTAAAAACCGCAAACAAACAATTCAGGTGGGGGATTGAAATTATTCAAACAATTCATTAGCGGCAACCCCGCAGTGTAATGAGAGCCTAATTTGAATATCTTCATTTTTTTCACCAAAGCTAAAATATTTTGACGTTAATAGTGACGTGCAACACGTTCGCATAAACGCGAACGAAATACTGAAGGAATTTGTTCCACGAATTTATTATAGCCACTTCGTAGGATTGCATAGAAGTGGAATTACTCATGAGTATGAATTAAGTGCCTACATGGTTTCAAAGAATATTTACAGCTACGTTAAGCACTGTACTTACTTTCACGTTAATACTCAGTAGTCATTATTACAGAACTTCAAGTCTCAGAATAGTTGGTAGGTTGGTTAACTGCTGTTTCAGTCTAGGCTGTTATTGTTGTTTTTTTCAGAACCCTGGATTTGCGAAACTTTGAGATTGATTTAAAAAACTCATTAAAACCGACCCACAGCAGCTTATGAATTACTTTAATTACTTTTAGAGATACCCCCTTTTCAGCCCATCATGGTTTCACCAAAAAAAAATGCCAAAAGAATTTGTTCTACGATTTTATAAAAACCGCATCGGTAAAATGTTTGATTTAAATTGAGCAACGGATTTTTTTTTGGGAAAAAATCAGTAAAAACGAACCCATCGAGCCAGCTGGTCCATCTTTTATAGTTTTATACGTGGCCCTGCCCGCGCTTCAATTGCAGGCTGTGACGAAAAATTTCCAAATTTTTTAGAAATATTTTCGATGGAAATAAAGTCTAGTAGCTCGATTTTATTTTTGAGGACAAACTAGCGAAATTTAATGGTGGTGGAGTATAATTATGTAATCAATTATCTTTTTCTCTTAAAAGTTCAGATTGTTTGTTTGTTAAAAATAAAAGTAAAGCTGCTGCTAAAAATTACCATAATTTTACTTTAGCAAACTAAAGTAAAATTATGGTTATTTTAAATTGTTTCACTATTTGCCAGATATTCTAAAAATACTTCGCAATTTAGCTTCCACAAAATTTCAGGCTTCCCAAAAAATCCTTACCATTTGAAAAGCCCTTTTTTAGAACCCGATTTCACAGAAAAAAGTCCACTAGAGTCCAAGCCACGCCACAAAGATACACGCAGACATTTGTCCAGTCCAATTCACTTAATGGACTTTCATTCGGTAGCCGTCCAGTCAGCGTAAAAAGCAAATTACATAGTTGTTTATCATTCACAATCCTACATAATTAAACTTAACAGTTTCCTGCCAAAGTTCACTGTAAAAGTGGAATATTTTATAATGAGCAGTAACGGGTTAAATTACATCAGCAGGGAAAAGAATCGTACGTCAAAGGGATTTAATAATACTGTTGTGTACTCCGCAAATAGATACTGGTTACAATTTCGTAATTAAGTTGAATGAGAAATGCAAAAGGATTCATTATTACTCGTACCTTAACAAAAAAAGTTCATTTCCTTCGTTCATGGTGAATGAAACTGAAGATTAAGTAGGAAACCAGATTACGGATATACATCGTTCTTTCATCAACTAGAGGCCATTCATTTCTGAAAACGGAAACGTAGTAATGCTTTGTAGAGTCATTTTTCTGACGGAAACTCTCTAGTAACTGCTGTGAGTTCCTGGTGAGTTACCCAAGTCAGGAAAGTTCAAACATTACGTTATTTTTTCACGCTAAAGATGGACTAGCACAGAAATCATTAGATATTGTCAGCTGTATGTTTTTACTCTCCAGTTACGTAGGATTTATAACTGGGAAGAAATAGGGTGGCTTTTGAGAGAAACCACACGATGAAATCAAACCATAGGTACCACAAGTCTGTAATTGCAGACCGCCTCGTCGGCCAGCTGGTGCGGGTGGGGCCGGATTTGGCGGAGAGCCAGTTTGGTTTCCGCAGAGGGCGCTCTACGGTGGACGCCATCATGCGTGTGCGAGCCCTGACGACGGGGAATGCTGTTGCCCAGGGTGGGGTCGTCTTGGCGGTGTCCCTAGACATCGCCAATGCCTTCAATACCCTGCCCTGGAGTTGCATCAGGGAGGCACTCCGGTATCACCGGATGCCGACCTACCTCTGTCGTGTGGTCGAGGCCTATTTGACGGACAGGGCCGTCATCTACCCCGGTCACCAGGGAGTGTGGAACCGGCAAGAGATGTCGTGCGGTGTCCCACAGGGATCGGTCCTGGGGCCGCATCTGTGGGACATCGGATACGACTGGGTGCTGCGCGCCGACCTCCCTAGCGGCGTCAGCGTAGTGTGCTACGCTGACGACACGTTGGTCCTGGCGCAGGGGAGGTCGCACCAGGCGGCGGCCGAATTAGCGGCACGCGGGGTTGCGACAATCGTCGAAAGGATCCGGCAATTGGGACTCGAGGTGGCCCTGCACAAGTCCGAGGCCATGTGCTTTCATGGTCCTCGGAACGCGCCACCGTTGGGGTCCCAAATAACGGTAGGAGGGGTTTCTATCGGCGTCGAGTCGACGATGAAGTACCTGGGACTCGTCCTCGACAGCCGGTGGAACTTCGTGGAGCATTTCCGACGTTTGGCTCCCAAACTGGAGCGGGCGGGCGCTGCATTGAAGCGGCTCCTGCCCAACCTAGGGGGTCCAAACGCCTCCTGCCGGAGGCTCTACGCGGGGGTCGTGCGGTCCATGGCCCTCTACGGGGCACCTGTATGGGCGCGCTCTCTGGCGCTGCGGCCAGCCCGCCGGTTGAGCGCGGCCCAAAGGGTCATGGCCATCCGGATGGTCCGAGGACACCGCACGGTCTCCTGTGAGGCAGCGAGCCTCCTTGCCGGATTGCCGCCATGGGATCTGGAGGCAAAAGTCCTCGCGCACGTATGGGAGTGGCGCGAGGAGGCGAAACGCCGGGGCGTAAGTCCGCTGCCGCGAGAAATCGCGGCACAGCGGACGGAGCTCCGGCGGGATCTCATGGCGTCATGGAAAGTACGGTTGTTGCAACCCAGTGCTGGGCACGCCACGATTGCGGCGATAAGTCCCCTCTTTGAGGAGTGGCTGGAGAGGCGCCACGGCGTCCTCACCTTCCGCGTGACGCAGGTCCTCACCGGACACGGCAGCTTCGGGAGGTTCCTGTGTCGGATAAGGCGGGAGGAAACGTCCGGGTGTCACCACTGTGTGGATCGCCTGGAGGACACGGTGGAGCATACGGTGGAGGTCTGCCCGGCTTGGGCAGAGCACCGCCGTGTCCTAGTGGAGGCGATCGGCGGCAGAGACCTCTCGCGTCCGGCCCTGGTTCAGGCCATGGTACGGAGCGAGAGGGCATGGGCAGCCGTCACCTCCTTCTGCGAAGCAGTAATGCTCGCAAAGGAGGAGGCGGGACGGTTGAGGGAAAGGCAAGTTTCGCGCCCTCTCGCCCCTAGCCGCCGCAGGAGACGCCCAGGGCGTCGGGAATCCCGGGCGGATTTCCGGCCACCGTAGGCGCGGGCTTGCGGACGGTGAGCAATGGGTAGCTCACCGTCCGGTAAGGACCAGGCCCGGGTCGACGGCGCGTTGTATTCCACGCGCGCCTCAAAGAGATGTCGTCAGCACATAGTAGGGGTCCACTAGGGCCGATGCCTGCCGGGGTCGCGGGAAGGTACTTATGGGTCACCGAGGCCCCCGCAACACAGGCAACAAGAAGGAATACGGGTGGGTTTTAGTCAGTAAGAGTCTGACACACCCTCCCGCTCCGCCCAGAGCGGGAGAAGTTATTTGATAATTTCCCACCCTAAAAAAAAAAAAAAAAAAAAAAGGTACCACAAGTCTGAAATATTAAGTGGTCAATATAAGCTTACACAATAAAACCAGTAATAAAATCTCAATGTTAGTCTATTGTTTCAAGTGACGCATAGGCGCCAAATATTAAAGGCATAGGCCTTTAATATTATTTATCTACTTACACCGTAAAGGGAAAACGAGGGTGAAACTCGACAGATCTGATGTGCCCTTGGTTATTTAGTGTAGCACTTATGTGTTCTGTGTGTACAGAACACAGAATTACGTTTAATTAAATGTCAGACGTTTTTACGAGTTATCCTTTTCTTTATTAAAGGTCCTCCCTGGTACCTTACAGAACTTATACCAATTTGAGATCTGGAATCAGGAAATAGGAGTTTTTGTCTGTAACATTTGTAAGCCCTTAAGGCAAATAATTTCAGTGTTTTTATCTAGGGTTTTTATGGAACCGCTCCTCCACAAATGCGAACCTCCGCATCCGCAAGTTTTTAACGGAGTTACAACGAAGGTCTAATAAAGAAAATCGGCTCCAACTAAGCGTAGAGCCTTTCATGTGGTAGAGACGTAGCTCGATTTCCAGGTTTTGCTGCCAAGTCACCGCTGCCGCCAGGTTCGGTACCAAGTGAGCAACTATTTAGTGGAGCCGGTTACATTTACCAACTAAGAAATCGCCTAGAAGGTGACAAAGCCACAAAACTGTTTTTAGTGAAAAAATATATGCCCCGTTAAAATTTTGATACCCATAATATAATAGGTCTATTTTTAACTTGATAAAATAATGCTCGTTGGTCTAGTGATCGCAAGCGCTGCTGCTAAGCATGGTTTTGGGTTCGATTCCCGTGTCAAACAAAGTGTTATTGGGTTTTTCTATCTGGAATTTCTCAATAGCAGCCCGGAGTCTAGATTTGTGCCCGGTTAATGGCAATAGGCTCGCCCCCTATTACATGGGACTTAAACATTAATTGGTGAAATGTGGGTTTACTATAGGTACACCTCTGCCCAACCCTTCGGGGAAAAAAGGCGTGATGTTTTAAAATAATACTTATTTTTTCCCGCCTCCGCCTTTATTAAGATCCGCTTCAGGGGAGGTCAACCTCTGCGCCTCCACCTCCGCCTTCGCTAAGATGGTCTCCATTACATCCCTAGTTTTATCTGCGTAGGCTGCGTAACTTGGTAGTCTAGGAAGCTCTTTCATAATTTAAAAGTGCCTATAATTAAGCTTCAAAATCTTTTAAGAGAACTTGTTATAGTAATTATTATTTAAGTAGGTACCAAAAATTATGTTTGGTAAACAAATAATCTGGTTTTGGTCAGGCATGGTAAAACCTTTACTCACTTAAAACTGAACTTGAAATCAGTACGAGACTAAAAGTTAAAACGTTGATATATAACCGTAAAACTACAGACCACAACGTGATCACAATGTCCGTTTGTGCAGCGCGACCAACTTTATTATTATTTGCTCGAGGCACGAAAACTATAAAGCGGACAGATAAGTTTGCACCATGGAGGGATTAAGTGCGAACGAATCACTATTATTTTATAATTGGAAGGATAATCACAATTGGTGTTCATACCGAAAAAGATTGGGGCAATCCAATTTCTTGTTAAAATGTAATCGAAAAATGTTGGTTTCGGAACATTTTTAGGAATTTTAATTTGGATGATTGGAGAAAATTCCTAGTATTTTTTTAAGGAGACTATAAAAATAGTTTTTCTGACAGTGCCTGGAGTTGTATTGTCAAGGTTAGTTTCATGAACACTTGAGAGGTTATTTGGCCAGATTTTAGTAGTCAGAATGGCAGCCGGTAGAATTTTGCAACATTTTGAAAAAAGCGGTACAAAATTAATAGACACGATTTGAATTTAATTCTAAAGATAACCAAATTACAAGATGATTATTAACATTAACTAAATTAAATTAAAACTAAGTTAGGCTTAAAAAAGGCCCTCGGGGCATTGTACCGAGGATGCTGGCGGCATTTCCTCGCTGAATTGCAATGCTGATGCGTTGCGCGAGAAAGCCGCCAGCTTTTCGGTCACCAGTTACATCAACTAGACGTTTCGCGATTTCGTAATTCTAAAGATTATGTATTCAATAATACATTATTGAACTGGATAATCTATTTTTTTATTCTCTCCTGGTACATATTTAAAAGGAAAAATGCAAATCCATTCTAAGAAGGTTTTGCAAAATAACGTTACAATTCTTCCTCAAAAATCCTAGTTTCATGGCAACACAAACGTTATACGGCGAAAAGCCACCATAAGTAAAGTAAAACTGAGTTACGTGACGCGTTTTAGCGTTGTAGATATTTAAATGGGCAATAAACACTGATTTATACGAGTTTGTTTGGATTTCGGCCTTCAATTGCTGGCTGAACTATTTTAGTTCATTTAAATTTTTCTTCATTCGTTATTGATGGGTTTAACGCGTGAGAAAGTTTCTATGGCGAGATTTTTCGTACTGTTATGGATTTATAATGAAAGTTAATGTGTATTTTATGACGTTACTGGCAATTGTGATTGCGTATTTTTTTTTTTTAGTTTTATTGAAAATATGAGAATAAAATAATATAAACCCTATGGTATTCGTTTTAAAATAAAATATTAATATCAGTCATAACATTTTAGGGAAAAATATGCGCATAATAATGACAGCTGATATTTATTAAAACGGAGTGAAAACATTATTTTTTATTGCAAAAATTATTTATTCCGCATTTTTCGCGGCCCAAATAAAAAACAAAACATCACCATTTGCACCGCGGTCTAATTAAAATTCAATGAAAACGGCCACGTTTATTTTTTAACCCAGAAAAAAAAAATACAAAAGTCCGTTCCGTAGGTAAACTAGTTAACTTTAACCAAACACATATCGCGTGTGCCCACAGATAAGGGGTGTCATAAGAACTGTCGACGGCTCGCCTCCACGTCGCCACCGCCCAGTCTGCTTCATTACTTTATTGTTCATCCGACCATAAGGAATAAAAAGTTTAAACGTAGAATTTAATTTGTCGTTTGTCGTTTTGTTTATAAATGTCATGTGTGGTGGGTGAGGATTTTATGTGGTTTGACTGCAGTCGCTTGGCCGTGAACTTCTTCGCCGATATTATGATTGTAACACGTAAATTGGGGAAGATTTTTCAGTCTATAGTAAAATATCAAGAATCTCATAAGTTCTAAGACAGTTTATATACTGCTGGGTGCTACACAATTGAATGCTGTTTATTACTATTTATATATCTGTCACAGCCATCTGGTGAAGTTAGCCAGCTAATTGGACGCCTAGGCCGTTCATTAAACGCCGGCAGTCAATTAAATAGCTGAAGCACAACTTACTAGAACTTTGACCAACCACGCACGCCGAAGTGGTAGCAGTTACTAAGACCGGGCACTCCGATCAAATGGGCTAGGTTAGGTTAGAACTGCGACCAACCGCGCGAAAGCCGAGCGAGCGAAGCGAGCGGTGCCGTGGCAGCGACCAGGTGAACGGTTAGGCTGTTAACTAAACGGCTAATTAAGCTAGTTGGCTGCGACGTCGGTGCCGGCGTTTAATGAACGGCCTAGGCGTCCAATTAGCTGGCTAATTTTACAAGATGGCTGCGACATATCCATTACTACTGTCATGTATATGAGACATATCCATTACTACTGTCATGTACTGTCATGTACTGTCATGTCTACAAGACGTTGTAGTATACAAATATGAATACTGCCATCATTTAACACATAAAAAACGTAATAACTTACCTCTTTATTCACAAACGTTGCTTAAAGTTAAGAAACATTTAAACGTCAAAAATGTATAGTTAAAAAATCGCTAATCATTTCTTAAGTTTAAGCAACGTTTATGAATAAACCCGTAAGAATGTATGACGGCAAGTTAATAAAAAAAACCAGCAAAGTGCGAGCAGACCACGCACAACGTTCCGTAGTTGGGATGAATTTATCCCAAGAACAAATTCCCATACATCGATATACCACACGGTGAATTCTCCAACTGCAAATGTAAGTTTGTAAAAGCAAAAAATAAAAAATAATTTGATTTAACTACAAATTAACAATTTTCGGACTTTTTCTTTACTTGTGCTGTGAGTCCTTACTTCTTGCCAAATTTAAAGATTCTAGGTCAGTGGGAAGTACACCTAGAACCTTGATTTTTTTAGAGCTCCTAGGGTCCGTAGAATATTTGATATTCATTTGAATTTGATATCTCCACGCGTCCCTGAGAAAAAGGTTCTTGACAGACGAACAGACAGACGGACATCGAAGTAATCTTATAAGGGTTCAGTTTTCTCCTTTTGAGGTACGGAACCCTAAAAATATATACGACTATATTAAATAACACGTGTGTCTCAACCCAAGTTTCAATTTCTTCAACGATTTACAAAAGGCTGTTTTCGTTCCTATATATTTCTCCTTAAATCACACTTCAAGGCATGCAATTCCTTACAAGATTAGGCAGTTTCTAATTAACCAACAAAACAACAAAACAAAGTTGAGCAATAACAATAATTCTGCTCTTAATTACGAGCTTACAAACTGCATGCTCAAAAGTATTAAAGTTCACCTCACACATCAGGGTTAATCACAGTGCTTTATTCGTTAGAAAAAAAATACTACGTGTGAAATATTAATAAAAATGTGATTTAATTACTCAAGATAATCGCCTTAGTGTTATCATCGCGTGGAGTATTAGTGTCGGAACGATTCGATAAAGTTCCAACTTTTTTATTACTAGCGAGGTTTACTTTTCGTTTAACGGTGGCACTTAATCAAATATTCATTAGTTGATAACAGTGCTTACTGTATTATTTGTTCGTGGTTTTCATTTGGGGTAACTTTTTGTGTGGGTACTTCAAAATTCGTGATGTTAAGGGGGATGCGCTAGGGTACCGCGGAATAAAAGGAAACCTTAAGGCACTGAGAAGAAGCAAATGAAATAAGGTAGGCTTGCCTTTAAAAAAAATATTGCCAAATCTATTAAGTTTATGGTAGCGGCAAAAATATATGTTAATCGTAACATATTTCTCAGAACTTGGTTGTAACGAAAACACGTTTCGAAAAAAAAATCTCGATACATACTTATTAACCAAAATATCTGTATTAAATATCAACGTACATTGGGTATTCGATTAATAACAAGAACGTCTAATTTGAATGCAGAACTTGTTTTTTTTATTTATATTTTCGATTACTCAACTCATTTTTGAGTAAACAGATATTATATTATTATATTGCTTCATATTTTGCAATAAATTACAAGTGTTGCGTCATCTCGCTTCTCTTTGTTTTCTATGCAGTCTGATAGTGACCGTGCTTTGGCTGTTGTCAGCATCTTAACTAGACAGCAGATAGGTAGATAGACATTAAAGTCTAGAGTTACAAGTTTGTTTGAGACATCTTAAGTGAAGATCATGTGCTTCCTAATTAACATGTGCCATGTACATAGTCATCTTTCACATTAATTTTATTTTATGGCTAGTTTCAAGACCATGCGTCTGCCGTGTGCTGCAGGGCTACAACCTCTTGGGGAAACTTGGTCTTGTTAAAGTTTATCCACTTAATCAAGGTGTAATAAGCGACCCATGTAAAAGCATATTTTAAAAGCAGGACAGAAAGCATCATAATTATCAATAGTGCTGAGTACTTTATTAATATGTCCCTAGTTATTTCATATTCATAAAATACATACTTTAATCAAGCTCAGAATCAATCGAATTATCTGCTCAATCAACACATTATTTTAACCTTAAAGCTACTTATTCCAGATGCCTGAGCGAAACTGAACAAGCCTTTATTAACCTTAACTTTAATTAAAATAAATCAACTCGAAGTTTTCAATAGCTTATCACGAAACGATACCTGAGAATCGATTAAATTAAATTACTTGACTGCCACAGTCAATTTGGTAACAAGAGTTCTTAAAACAGTTGTGAAATTGAGCAAACTTCAGAAGGTCTATTGTCTTAAGTCAGTTTGAATGATGGTAGCAAATATTGTTGTAATTAACAGAGAGACAATCAATAATTTTTGTTTACTGTGCGGTTGAGCATTGCGGAAAAATTCTTGGGCGATGTTGTGGCTTTGTGAAGTGTAAACAACCGTTGAGGCGTAGATAGTTTCTGCAAACCACTTAGCTGTAAAAGGTGATCTGTGTTTTGTGCTCCAATTATCCTTATTACACATTCACACAAATGTATAAAAAAGTTTATTTATAAGAACTTAGATTATTTATTTATATATATGACGGAGAAGGTACGTCTCTCTCGATATCATCAGCCATATTTTGACTACTGTGGGCGTACAATGGGAAGTGTTGGTTATTGCACAAAAGAAAAACCGTTTGCAGTTTAAATCAAATTATAATTTATCATTTAAATCAAATTATTTTCGATCAAATAATCACACTATCTGTTCACACACTGTAGGTATACGACACAACTATACGGAACGCGCGACAGTTTCTAAACGTATTCACTCCTTGACCGTCTCCAACAAACTGAACTTAACTCCGGTCAGTCCGGTCAAGCGTTATGTTGTAAACTGTGTCCAGCGCCGCTTGGTGGCGATGGCGTCCCGATTAGTCAAACGAGTAACTAACGTGTTTCCGACACATATATTATATTTATTTATAGTTAGTTTTTTATTTATTTATTTATAGTTTTTTTTAATTATTTATTTATTTACTAAGGCACCAAGTCCCAATATATCAATCACAAATTCATAAAATCTAAAACTTTTATCATTAAAATAAATTAAAATACACATTTTTTTTTTAATAAAATCTGATTATAAAAGCTTGTTATTTCATTTGCTTATGCTATGCATTGTAAAAAACAATGTAAAATTAAAACCAACTTTAAAATTGTCCTCAAAATGTAATAAATGATCGATTCCCAACCGACCCAGTTTTTGATACTGCCGAACGGAATGGAAAAATAACAGCAAACTAATTGGAACTCTCCTGGTTAAACCCTTTTCATTCGGGTTTCAAGTTATCGGGCTAATTTAAATGGTCTGCTTCGGCGGCGAATTCCGCGAAATTCATTCGAAGTTTTTATTGGAATAATTAATCTTCTACGTTTAGGTTTTCAGGTACATATTCTCGAGTTTTATTGTTTTAGCTTTTCTTCTAGTTAAGTGATTTTTTTTCCAAACAAAGGATTTCTTCAACTAGGATTAATTTGTTGGTTTGAAGACGCTTTTAGAGCTCCTGAACGATTCCAGTTCAAGTTAAAGTGTTTAGAGTCCTACGTAAAAAAATACTATATTAAAATACTATACTATAGTAAAAATACTATATATTGTTTAGTAGATTAATTACGATATTAATTGTCTTAATACATTGTCTTCTCACCTGTTCAGGTCATCAAATTGTTAAAGAGAAATTTCCAAGTTCCAGGAATATCACGTATCCTAAGATCGTAAAAAGTTACGTAAATATACAATTTTTAGTTTTGAATACGCGGGAGTTAATTTCAATGGTGTCTTCATAGTTTGTACCTACTTACTGTATAAGTTGCATAATCGGGTAATTTTCTTAAAACCACGTTTGATAGGAACTTCTGATCGTATGCAAGAACCAAATAGCAGGAAGAGTAGTGTACAAAATGCTCAATACTACATATTAGGTAATCCCAAAGCAGTGCCACAAAATAAACAAATTCAATTAAGCCTAGAAATAATATCTAATTGAATTCCAAACGTAGATAAAACAAAAATAAATCTACGATATAATATAATGGCGTTATCAAAAAGTCAAGTTTGACTGAGATCGCGTGCAAGTCGCTTGCGAGCCCGAATTTATAAGATTTAGTTGGAAAATAAATTAGCTACGACGGAAAAGTTTTCGGTAAATAGGAAAAGGGAGGTGTGCTGATGTCAGAATATTTTTCGGTTAATGGACATGGTAAATAATTATTTTACTTTGATGATGTCTAACTTAAAGAAAATAGAGAATTTTGAAGACGATGTTGTTGAAGATGTTATACGTGCACATAGTCATCAAACTTATCAAGTGAAATGGTAGCATCAGCAAGCCTTGTTCACCTGTCCTAGGATAACTCTACTGAAAACAATAACGTATCACAGAAGATGCAATTAGGTTCTACTCAATTAGGTATTATACATGAAGAACCTAGCAAGCATGGCTTGTTAAAGCCGAGTCTAGCACTTGATTATGCTTGCTTGATTTGCTTGGCTATGTTGTAGAACATCTATCGTTCTTCTTCGCTTACGGGAACGTCCGCTTTCATAGTCACAACCGTTTGTGACTTGCTGTCATATCCAACAATTTACGTTCCACGTCGGCCGTTGTCTCAGGGCTGGTTCAAGTTTGTACGTCTTAATCGCCGCCAGCTAGCTCATTACAACCCGAACATTTCTTTGGCCGTCACCTAATGACTTGCCTTTTGAACTTATGCTGTGTTTTCACCAATTGAATGCTATTTTTTTCGCCTTAATATTCAAAGGCTTATTGTTCCTTTTTATATTAAAACTTATTCTTTCGTCCTCAAACTTTATTTGATCGTCAAATTCTAGATAATTGTGTTTGGCTATGAGCTTCTTGGGTTTTGTTGTTTTATAAATGGATGAAATGTTTCAGTTTTGTTTTTATTAGATTTGTGAAGATCCACTTAAAAAATAATATTTACTAAAAATAAAATTTCGATCGTCGAGTCACTATAGGTACGTAAGTACTAGTACTATAATTGAAGTCTTGAAGGCCAAAGCCATCTTGTGCAATAATACTGAGTTAAAATTCTTCATTACCACCTAAATATGACGAACTCGTAACTTAACACTCATTTTCAACTTTTCAACGTCTTTGCTAGACACACCAATTACCAGACGCTGAATTAGTACACAAAATTCAAAATTCACCAAACAAACCCAGTTTCCTGTAAGTGCATGTTCCTATTCATTCTTAATCCTGGCTCCCGTGTTATCTCTTATCTTTTTGGCACCACCCCACTGATCTACTAGCGAAGTAATCTCGCCTATTTTAAATTGCATGCAGTTAGCTTCTCATTACTCGTTGATTATTTGCATAAGAGTACAACAAAGTGCTGTACTTTGTGTTTTAATGTAAGTAATGAGAATGAAAATGTATATAAGATGCACAGTGGACTATATTTCTTCGCTCAGGCAAATACTAGGCGACAGACTTAATAGCTTATTTACCTAAGCAATGACAATAGGTACAATATTAAAAGCAAACAAGAAAAATCTAATAAAAGTCAGCTTTGAAAAGCAAAGTCGTCGAAAATGTAAAGTTTTCCATTAAAAACATATAGTGTTTTTTTTTTATTAAATCAAATAGGATCCAATGGAATAATATATATTATTTGCTTTTTAAAAGACCATTCTTGAAGGAGATAGAAGTTTTTGCCAAGAACTTTTAAATTGTCAGAAATTGATAAATTAAATTTAATATAACTACAAATAACTATTTTGTTTGTTTCCTTACCTAACCCTTCGGCCTTCGGGGAATATGGGCGTGAATGTTTTGTCTTGATTGTATCCATTCCAAGCAATAATAAAATTAACTTCGTAATTGTTATTGATATTATGCTCATATTACATAATATCAATAGACCTACTATCAGTACGTCTATTTTTCATTGCCATAATATAATCGACGTACTATATTTTATCACGCGATACTACTTCAAGAGTTGTGTCAAGGTTAGTCACACTTGAAAATAGTATACATTAACTTAGTTTTAGTACGCAATAGTATAACTTTTTTATTTTGTTGTAGTTTTCTTTTATATCATGTTAATGGGTGGTAAAACACAGATGTAAATAGAGACATAAATAAATCGTTTATTGTTGTGCACCAATGCACACAAAAGAAACAGCACAATTAAATGACGACAAATTTCTCAAATAAAGTACAATTAAAGGACAACACATTTCTCAGATATTAAGAAATTACCTACAAGGTGCCAATATACAAAAAACAAAAACCTATTTTGAAGTCATTATACACTATAAATGAAATAACGAATATACAAAGTGCGGTGCGCGTCTCAAGGTTGCACCAAATGAAGTACAGCTCAGCATGCATCAGGCATATATACCTGACGCTGATAATTTTCTACAGTAAAGTTTTGCATTGGGAAACGTTCTTGTTTGATGATATCTATTGGCGGCAGTATCTTAATAAAAAAGTTATGTGCATCTCATGTGCATGTTATTAAACAGGCACCCATTACGTGAAATTACATTTGCATTAGATAAGTAGCGAGTTAAGTAACTTGAAGTATATTATACATGTGATACTTCACAATGAAAATATGTCAATATTGTCGTTTGGACACGCTATTGCTACTTAAACTAAACTCGCTGCTTAACTAAATCAGCCATTAGTGATAGTCGCCAGCAGATCAAGTTACCACAAACTGTCAAATTTCTCCAAATGATTTTAAACCTTAAAATGAGTTCAAAATCGAATGAGAAAATTTGAGTGGTAACATGTTGTGCTGGCGACTGTACATATTAGTGCCGAAACTCTTTACCAAAATATTTGGTTAGCAGGAAGCGATATAATTGGTCCCCTCTGTTTACCAATTTGGGCCATAATTAATCAGTAAATTATACAAAAACATACCCTTTTTTAGGCAAATCAAAAGTCTATGTTTGCTTGCGTAGGTAAATGTACCAAAATTCTGACTATAGGTGATTGTAGGGTCATTCAAATTTAAATTTTCGTTCTCGTGCAAATCCCTTGGGTGAGGGTGTCTGCATCGCGTAGGGGAGTGCGCTAATAAAGTAAATTAAAGATTAATAATACATTGTCTTAATACAGATTTTTAGGTATATAGGTACACGAATGTGTGCAAATTTTGTTAACCCTCGCGAATTCGATATGTATGAATTTGAGTGAATATTTGATGAAGTCGCTAATGGTGACATCATAGTAAGAAGACTATCAAACTTTGGAATGATGGTCTCAAAATGTCTGATACATTTGTTTATTTTATTTAACCTTATGCGGAAGTATTGCCTTTTAGATGTCCTCCTCCGTGTCAATGAGAAGTTGTTCTTTCTTTCCTTCATTCATTCAAAAGTAGGTAGAAGATTTAGTCCCTTCAAAAGCAAGGACACGGTGAAATCCAGGTGAGTGGGTAGATATTTGAAAATATCCATAAAAACAACCTCAGGGAATCGTTAATGATACGTTTCGTAATAGGAATATACATTAATTGGTCAAGGACGGCTAATGAGACACAATTGATTTTCTATTGTTTGACTCCGAATCGGTGTCGCACGGGGCTTAACCGATTAAATTATTCCCAGCTTTTTTAGAATCCGCGTCCGCTTTGATATTCTTAAAAAAAGGTGCCGCCTTATCTGCGCCTATTTTTACATATAACACGGCTCTTAAACTAAATTTAATGTTCGCCTTTCATGAAATAATAAACCGCGTACAGTCCCCGTGGGAAATTAACGTTTTCATCAAACACCACAGTTTAAATATAAAATTATAAACCCCTCTTTTTTAATTTTACGTTAAACATACAAATAGATATATCTGCTCTTGTACATGGGAAACAAGATTTTACCAACTTGTAATTACTGGTCGCGTCGGGACCTTGATGAATGAAGTAAAAAATAAAGTTCGCACGTTAAACACCTCAGCAGATAAGGGTCAAAAGAGGTCTAACCAAGTAAAATGCTCCATCATTTTAACCCTGAGTTTTTTTGCTGGTGACTAAAATATTAACAACACCACTACAGCTCATCATGCTCTTTGTTGTTTAAAGAATAAGGTTGAAATTTCTTTGAGAAGGAAATATAAGGATGAATAAATATTGTTGTCGACCACTAGGTTGACACGGCTGGCCACCAGCAGACATTGCACCTGTAGAATGTGCCTATCGCGCCGAAAGATTCAAAAGCCGCGTCACCCGTCCAACACTTTTTGGGGAAACCGAAAAAAATCCGACGTTATTTTAATTGACGTCGACCCGTTTAAAAAAAAAAACATTGAGTGAATTATTCGAAGGCTGCTACTGGAATGAGAAGTATTCGGACCGCGTCCCCTATAATGGTATGCAAATAATTCAAAGTGACAGTTTCGAGTTGAACCTATTGTGGTTTTTATTTTTTTCATTTTATGGACTCCGATTGCGACATATTTTACAACGTTTTATCTTGCTGGTGTTTAGAGATCACATTGTTTGTAAACTAAAGGATGTTATTGTTTTTATAATTTTTCGAATCAACTTACTAGACTTATTTCAGCAAATTAAACTAATAAATAAAATTGTGTCTGTTTGTAATGTCAAAATAACAGTTCTTTACTAATACATATAACATTATGAAATACATTTTTTTATATACGGTACCCATAACATTTTTTTATTTTAAAATTTGGTTCCGTCTATCTGTTTGTTCTAGCTAATCTCTGAAACGGCTAGACCGATTTAGACGGAACTTTCACTGGCAGATAGCTAATATTATAAGGAATAACTTAGTTTTTAAAAAGCCAAACAGACGAAGCCGCGGGCAGCAGGTAGTTTTAACATAAATTATTGTAGGAGGAGATATTATTGCTGCAATGTTAGAAGGTAGGTATAATGAGCAACGACTAATACTTAAGTTTTATTAGTTTTTATTAATGAGTAAAATATTCAGAAAAAATCTGACATGATATATAAATTTTAATAGCATAATATACATAGTAACTTTTAGATAACATGAAATGGTGAAAAGCAATGTATCGAATAATAATGTATCAATTTAGATGATAATTATGTAAAAGAAGTGTTAATCGAATTTTGTTGCTGACTACCTACATATTTTGTGTCTGATAGGTCACAAAAAAAAATTCGACTCTTCTGATCACCAAACTGAAAAGTGCTTTGGAGTACCTAAATGGATCTCGGCAGCTATCTACACATAGCCAACATAAAACAAATGAGTCATCCACGACCAAAACAACGATAAAACAACTTTTATTATTCCCATATTCCAAAGTATCTTAATACAATTCGATTTTATTGAGCAGAATTAATAACCAGAAATATTACATATTAGTTTACTATTGCCGTAGAAGTTAATGCAACAAATAAAAGAGAATTGTCGTTTTTATTATTATAAGGATATATTGTTGAGTATAGCATACGGCTGAGTGGGTATAATCTCGTCTAAGTATTAGGAAAGTTTTTCGAATCTTAAGGGTAGAGCAACTTAGTTTTGTACTGATATTGCGTCCACAAAAACTTTTGCCGATGATAACTTTTCTGTTTTGATATTAGTGATTTTTATATAAACAATGTTATAGGTATATGTTGAGAAATGTATCAAGCAATTTTAATAATGTGTGCAATTTATATTAATTTGAATAATTCTTTGAAAACCTGGTTTTAAAACACGTTCAAGATTCCTATTTGTCAGAATTTTGTGTTGAAAACATGTTGCAATGCAATTGAAAAAGTTATATCCCGTGCTTCTGAGTGCTTTTTTCTTAAAATAAGGTCTTGTACGAAAATCCAAGGCTTTGTAGAAAAAATCTGAAGGAGCAATAACGAGTATAAGTCCTATAAGTCCAGTGAACAATAATATAGTTAAAGTTGCAACGCCGTTCCACGCACTGCGCCCGTTTTGTCTGTCGCAACTGAACCAGAAACTCCAAGGAAAAACTTTTAATAGTTTTTCTTTATTCAATCAACATATTTTCGCTCTTGGACACTTCTCCCGTTTGCCAACAATTTGTTTCGGGGACTTTTTCTTTCACTAGACGTTCACTAACTCACGGCACTCCTGACAAATTTGATCTCGGGGGTGCTTTAAAAAGTTTTTTTTCTTTGCTTTGATCTGGTCTAGACAGAATATTTTATATTTTGGCTATTTTTATTTCATTTACAGTCGATAAGTTTCTGATTTTCTTTTGTTATAATATACCTACGCAAATTAGGCTCTTTGATGGCTATCAAAGACTTTGCACCAGTTTTATTTTTAGCTTCCTTATTTTTCTTTCTTCATAACAGGTTGTCAATAAATCATAAAAGTGTGTCATATTTATTGAATACGAATGGCGTAGCTAAATATTATGTAAGCGAAACGGTTACGGTAATTTTCATCACTAATTAAAGCTCCGATGGCTTTCGTCACATCGTTGTGGGATCCAATAATTGGTGTGTAGGTGTTAATACATTTTACGGGCAAACACGTCGAAATTATGGAATTCAGAATAGATGGTATTATAAAGAGATAAATTACAAATTATGCCATTAGATGATAAACTGAGTCTGATTCTTAAATCAGTTTTAACGAGTTCCAAATGAGTTCAATAAAATAATAATCGAGTACAAAGTAGGTATTGAACATAATGGAAGTAAACAATACATTAAATATGAATTCAATACTGTTACAAATTACACTGATCAGCAGCTCTAAGTCCGTGTCAATTCAGCGAAATATGAAGACAAATTACCTGGTGAAATAGTGCAATTGGAATTGAAAGAAGTAAAAATCAGCGTTGAATCGGTACGGCCCGTGACTGAAATACCAAATGAGTAATTTCGAGATTCCCCGAATGCCCGTACAGCAAGAGAGCAAATGTCAGCTTCTAATAGCATTGCGAACATGATACGAACGCCGAAGTGCAATCGTAGTTGTTGGTTTGTTACAAAAAGTCTACTAATGCTTGTTAGGATTTATTTTTCAATCTTGAACTTGATCGTGATCAGGCCGAGTTCGCTGGCGGTGAAGTAGGGAGAACTGTTGAAGAGAATTCGTTGAAGTTTAATATAATGATTGTGAATTTCCTGTCTGATATATGAAAGAAGCAAGCAAGGATCATTAACACTATCATCTAATTCAGAAACAGTTATTTTTGGGAACTTAATACGTCAGTGGTTATTTATTTTCAAAATGTATTAAGATATGAAAAAACTAAGTCTACCGTCGTGTATCCTGTAATTAACTTTTTCAAAAGTGAGACGAAAATTAATGAAAATTCCAACATAAGCCACTATTAGTTCCCTGTCAAACTTAAGAAATCCGTTTGACTCAAAATGAATAATCTAAGAATATGATAGATGCACTCCGGCCATCTGTTTAGTGACGCTAAGCAAATAGCGGAACAGATCGTCACGAAATAACAAATTTCACCAGAAAAAGTGATAGTTTGTAGGGAAAATGATTTATAATGTTATTTCGAATATGTTGGAATGTTTGTATAGAGTCGAGGTAGTCAGTATTGGGTTTCGCTACTGACTATGTTTGATTTCTAAATACATTAGCAGACTCGTTTCTGCTTCGCTTATCTCACCTTTCTTGGTTTTGTTTGATGAATTTTTTGTTATGGCAAGTGAAGAGTGCGTAGGCCGAAATAAGAACACAGTTGGGCTAAACTTCACTGTAAGCCAGTTATACTATTAGGTACGGAGAGATGTTGATACCATTTTGGGAAAAAATAGTTTCTGTTAATAGGTACTTAAGTAGAAATAATTATATATGCCAATCAAAAATAGAATTGGTAACTTCTCCACATTTATATATATTTTTTAGGCAGTTATTATATTATTTTTGTGACATCAACATTAACTTTCATATCTCCCCTTTATATTTATCTTCCCCTGTATCGCTATTATTACACAGATTCCGATATACATAGATATCCGTCTAACATAGTCCAAACACGTGGCCTCAGATGTCGCGCGACAGGTCGCCGGATTTGTTGAACAAGTATCAGATTACTTTCAGCCACTGTATGCACTGCATCAAGTCTGATTAAACTTGTTCCCATCCTCCGTTTGCTGTATAAAGAATAAACTAATGGACTTTGACAGTTTGTTTAGTTTTCACAAATTCTCAGTATTTGAGAGCTCACGTAAATAAATTGTAAACTGAATGTTCTTCGGCTTTGTAATGGAGAAAGTTTTAATAAAGAAAATTTTGGGCGTGATCTTTTTACGTCTGATAACTTGTTCTGATATTTGACTTCAGCAGACAAAATTTTGTTGTAACTTTAGAATTTTTCGTAAAAAAATGCAGATTTTTAAAATTATACATTTAATATAGATTAAATGTATAATTTTAAAAATTTTAATTATATATATATGTTTTTTTTTCCATTGAAGGTAACAGTAACTCTGTTACCTTCAATAGAAAAAAACATAATTTAAAACAATATCATCATCTGCCTAGCCTTTTCCCAACTATGTTGGGGTCGGCTAAAACAATAAAAAGCTTTTATTCGTATATCAAACATTCTTAAAGCTATCCATGATTTCATATTTATTCTAATTTGATCTTTTATCAATCTTTATTTGGAAAAAGATGGACGCTAAATTGTTATTGGCATTGACAGTTTTCCTATACCTAAAACAGTAGCTAAAAACAGATAAACGGCAAAACAAAGACATTTATTTATTTACATAAATATCTAAGCTGTCTGTTAACATCGATTTAAATAAGAATTTTCGGTATCGAATATTATTTTACGACGGATTTGCGCAATATATAAAATGTTCGGAATTTTAAAGGCTTCTACATACTGGCGCGACATGTCGCGCGACGCGACGCGACACAAAGACACCGCCTGTAGCGCTACAGGCGGTGTCTTTGTGTCGCGTCGCGTCGCGCGACAAGTCGCGCCAGTATGTAGGAGCCTTAAGTCATTGTTACTTTAATACTAAAGAAGACTTTTTATGATATAATATTACAATTTTTATGCTTCATGTTATTTCACGGTATGCTATCTAGCTACCGAATGATCAGAATATAATTTCAAAGCCATACCTACAACTTAATAACTTTAGAGATATTTCACGTTCAATTTATGGTTAGCTGAATTGATATTGATCGAAGTTTAGTGAGACCGGTTGCTTTTTTGTTGGCATTTTGAGTCATACAGTCTGAACAGATCGATTTATTCATTAAATATTTAAAGTTTTATAAAATTATAATATACTTCTTGTTATCACAGTTAATGTCAAAGCATACAGAGCTTTCAATAGATAATAAATTTATTTTTCTGATTATCTTTTACCTATACTTTTTAAACTCTGTAGTTACGAGCACTAATTAGGTATGTTTATTGTACTTACCTATGAGTACAAGTAACATACATAATCGGCCTATAATGTTTCCACTGCTGGTACACAGGCCTCCTCTCTATGCGAGGAAGTGGGCCATAATCCATGACACGAGCGGGTTGAATGTCACATGTCTTCGAATTTTTGGTTCTCGGACATGCCGATTTCCTCACGATGTTTTCCTTCACCGTTTTGAGAGCAGTGGTGATGAAATAATTTACACAAAGTATGGCGCCTGTCTGGGTTCAAACCTACGACCTACAACTTGTAAATGGCGGCCGTTACCACTGGGCCAACGCTGACCACGTACTGTACGTACACGTTGCACTTATCAAAATGTAAAAGCGATTTCTCGTGGAATCACGATTGCTACTCTGTGATAAGGTCTATTTCATAATACCAAAATACTATACTCGTAACAATGTAAAAATGACAATTAATATTGGATGAAAAAAAACACTTTCAAAAGTGGCTCAGTTGTAAATATTAGTGCTCGTAAATGTACAGAACTACGCTGAGAAGATACGCTTGTCATGCTGAACCGCTGAACGATCTAAAAGTTTGAAAGATAGAAGAGTTTTGACTCAATTTTGTTCCTTACGAGCAACGCCACAGAATTCCTGACTTTGACAAGGTCGCGTAAACAAGACTGTGATTAAACAAAATCCACATTAATATTTTAACGTTCCAATTTTTTAAACTAACTCAATAACACAGGTTAAAATTAAAGCTTAATTGTGTGAAACCCAGAACGTTTGGAATTTAGTTGAAAACGACATAGTTTTAAAGTTTGAAAACTCCATGAATGTCGATGTTATAATTTCATCACTCCTGCTAACTGCTGTTCGGGCTTTGAAGGCTTTACTGAAAATTCTGAATTTTAAAGGTAAAAATTAAAAGCCTCTATTCGGCCCAAATTGTATACGAGACTAAGCTAACCGTAAACTTTTGGCGTTTTAACGAGTAGTGTGTGGAGGCTTGGATTGGTATAAAGCTGTTTTGTGGTAATTTTGTTACTTTGGTACTCAAACATGCGTTTGAGCCTGGGTCATGTTTAGTATGAGCCTAAAATCTCATTTTTAGGGTTGCGTACCTAAAAAGGATAAAACGGAACCCTTGAAAGATCACTCGTTTGTCTGTCTGTATGTCCGTCCGTCACAGCCGATTTGCTCCGAATCTACTGGACCGATTAAAATTAAATTTGGTACACATGAATTTCTGTGACTCGACCACGGACGCGTATCGTAAATAAAATATTTTTAGGGCTCCGTACCTCAAAAGGAAAATACGGAGCCCTTGTAGGATCACTCGTGTGTCTGTCTGTTTGTCAGTCTGTCACAGACGATTTGCTCTGAATCTACTGGACCGATTAAATTGAAATTTGTTACATATGAATTTCTATGACAAAAAAAACAAATGAAAGGGCTTGTTATGAGGGTCTCAAATATTTATTTTTTTATAATTTTAAAATAAATAATTTTATAGTTATTTAAGATAATAGTTGAAAATTTACCATTCCCCCCTTATCTCCGAAACTACTGAACCTAACATTTCGAAAACAATACAGAATATAGTTCTTTATTTATACATTACAGAAAAGTATATAATAAATCTATGGTATCATGTTTTTCAACTACCATGTTAAGTTTTATTTGGGATAAACGCCATGGTGGATAACTTGTTCATTGTACGGAACCCTTGCCACGCGAGTTCAACTCGCACTCGTCTGGTTTTTTTTGTTAAATATGTTACATTTATCGAATTGTTCCCACATTAATTGATTTTTGTGCTAGTTTAACTTCTTTGTTGGTTCCTTCCAGTTTATAATTATTTGCAAATGGGTAGATAATTTAAATTCAGTGAAATTAATTGTTAAGCAATTTGACAACTAAATCTTTGACAGTTGCAAGAAATGGCTATATCACAACAAATCGAGGTAGAGTGTCAATTTGATAATTTTCACAATTAACTCTCGACACTAACGACTATACTATGTATTATTATTATTACTTACCGAGACTAACGAAATAGAACGTGATACTTCGTCTGTCATCTAAACAAACATCTTTAGATAAACACAGACATGTTTACTCAACCAAATTAACGCTTCGAATAACCTAAATACTTCAGCTTCAGTATTTGCATAATCATTAAGTATCGAATACATCGATCTGTGAGACTTCAGTCTTCACTTTTTAAGACCTTGTTGTTATCAAGATAAAGTTGAAGTTTGTAAATCAGTAGATCGCGGCAATATTTCGCATTATTTCGAAGGCATGCGACCATTTCAGTAAATGCCTCTCTATATGCAGAAAGCGGGCAAGCCGATTTTCATTAACCGCTTAGAGTCGGTCGGCTGACAAAGGCCGAGTGGTCGCGCCGATATTGTCAGTTTGGTAAGTTTTCGAACACGATTCGACAAATGTTATAGAAGTTTATATAAAAATGCAGAAAAATAAAATTATGTTCTTGCAGCCTGGCCATTCTGTAAAATCTCACCGTGAATACTTGGATTGAGTGAAGTGAGCTCACAGATTTTTACAGATTTTTATAAAAACTTCTATAACATTTGTCCATTGTGTGTTTTATAGTGTTTGTGCTTGGCTGATGCGCACATTTTTTACTGAATAGTACTTACTTCATATTGATGACAGCTCACTTCAATTTCACTTCACCTTAGTATTCACGGTGACATTTTTACTGAATAGTACGTAGTACAGCATGTCGATTCTGTAAAAATCTCAAAACTTGCATGGAGTGAGTAGTCAGTGTTTTCCCACTAATGCTGGGGATTGACCAAGCATTATATTTATAATCATAATCGAGATTTTAATAATATTTTTACTCTCAAAAACCATGAAAACTACACCCATGATGAAAAATTTGAACATTTTCGCAGCCGCCATCTTGATTTTTAGTTTTGACCTCACTATCGGTTCGAACACCCCGGAAAACCACGAAAACGACACCCATGATGAAAAATTTGAACATTTTCGCAGCCGCCATCTTGCTTTTTAGATTTAATCTCACTATCGGCTTTATCACCCCCGAAAATCATGAAAACGACACCCATGATGAAAAATTTTTGCAGCCGCCATCTTGGATTTTTATATAAAAGTGGTAAAACTAAATTTATGTTGTTCGCGCATTTAAACATTAAAAAAACAGCAAATTTAAAAAAAAAAGCTCAATTTGATATTAATAACAGCCTGCACCACACGCGCAAGCGCGGTGTGATCTTATCACTTCACCCGATTCTCGTAGTCATAGCTACCACCCGCGCCAACGTGATTCGGCTAGGTGAAGTGAGTCGATGAGTGTGATGCAAGTGTCGTGATCTTATCACTTCACCCGATTCTCGTAACCATAGTAACCACCCGCGCCGAAATGAATCGGCTAGGTGAAGTGAGTCGGTAAGCGCAACGCGCGAGTGTCGTGATCTTATCACTTCACTCGATTCTCGTTGCTATAGCAACAACACTTCACTTGGGCTTGATGAAGTGAGCCTAGCCACCCGCCGCCCGCGCTCAGCTCGGTGCGAGCGCTGCGCGAGTGTCTGTTGTAACTATTGCATTTTGAATTAATATTATGTTAAGTGTTGATGACGATGATTTTATGAATATTCTTTTATTATTGGCAACGTGTAGGGCGGTATTTACCTACCTAAAATAAAATATTAGATAGGTTTTATTAAATAATATTTTTATTCAAATGGCTTGTGTACCCGCACATCGATTAGGTAGGTTCCCACATAGTTTGTGTGGCGATAAATTCTATGGTCCGTCAGCCAGACACACTTTTAGCACTAGACCACTTGACACACTCGGTTATCTCTTCTTATTTAATAGATTTGTGTTAATAACAACGCTGAATAACGTCGCACAGTCTTTACCACTATCGTTTCTTCAAAACACATCGTGATTGGGTCATGGGATTGCGTTTATTTAATCAGTTAACAAATGGTTCATAATAACAAACTATACATATAACTTTGAAATAATTTATAAAACAATCAATAGAATTAGCATAAAAATATTATTAAATGTCGATTATGATTGTAAATGTAATCCTTGGTCCATGTCTAGCATCAGTTGGGATGATACTGACAGTTCACTCCACGCTCACTTCACCTAAGTTTTCATGGTGAGGAGGTTACAGAATAGCACTGCAGGTGTGATGACAGCTTACTTCAAATTCACTTCACCTAAGTTTTAAGGTGGCATTTTTACTGAATAGTACTTACTTCAGGTTGATGACAGCTCACTTCAAGTTCCCTTCACCGAAGTGTTCACGGAGACATTTTTAGTGAATATTACTTACATCGGGTGTGATGACAGCTCACTTCAAGTTCCCTTCACCTAAGTTTTCACGGTGACATTTTTACTGAATAGTACTTACTTCCTCTTCTTTTTTTGGTGTGAATTTATCAAATAACTTCTCCAGCTCTGGGTGGAGCGTGTGTCAGACTCTTACTACCCCAACCGTTATCCTTCCGTTGACTGTGTTGCCAGAGGCCACGGTATCCCTTTCAGACTTCCCCGCGACCCCGGCAGGCATCAGCCCTAGCGGACCCCAACACTTGGGCTGACATCTCTTTGAAGTGCGCGTAGAAAACAATCACAATAGGGCCTGCCACATACTCAAAACAAAATGACAGCACTCACTTAAAAGGGACAGTAGGTACCAAATCTCCGGACGGGCTGTATAATTTTAGGTGTAATTAAGACAGCGCTTAGGTGGCCGGTCCCTACTTGACCTACGGTTAAACTGGTAAACTCCGTTTAAACAAATTAACCATGCAAAACTCTCGTTAAGCCAAGTGTTGTGAAGTGTACGTTAACTGGAGTTTAACAAAGCAATTCGTAGACGTGTTGCATATTCATATCTCAATAAAATTATCTAAGCAGTCCAGGACATTGGTTTTATTCCTGTTTTCTGTTTTGATGAGCCTTTCTGTATGTATTCTGTGAATTATATTTGAATAGAAATCGAGTAGGTAGATACGTGTATCTAGAAAATATCTATTGAATTAAAAAAATAAATCCAGACATATTATTTAACTTCGTCAGTTTCACGTATTATTTTAAGTTATTCATAGTAGAATTAGTTTGAAATACTGAAACCGATAAGGCTCTAGAATATGTACCTACTGAAAATGTTGGGCATAATAAATTGAAAAGGTTGGAGGTTGGCCCACATTTCGCACCTATAGCAATAATATGGTGTCCTTGTTAGGGTTACATTTATTCAGTGTTTTTTTGTGTCAAAATTATATTCCCATGATATTATGTTTATTCATTCACTGGAGCAAACTGGCATATGCTAGCTGTGACTTTGTGTAATAAAATGGTAATATTGATTGTATTTATGGTATTTCAGACGTTTACACTTATTATTATACATTTTTTTACACTTATATAAATCGATTAAACTAAACGATTACTTGTGTGGTACACTACCTGTGTAGACCTGTGTAGACACTGGCACCGTCCCACCTCTTACGGACTACTTCTAAAGCGGGTGCAGCGGCAGAAACTGCCGAAAATCTGTAAATTATTAAATATAGAGGCCTTGGCAGAGAGTACAACTTTGTGCCCTTTAGCGTCGATACCCGGGCGGATTTCCGGCCACCGTAGGCGCGGGCTTACGGACGGTGAGCAATGGGTAACTCACCGTCCGGTAAGGACCAGGCCCGGGTCGACGGCGCGTTGTATTCCACGCGCGCCTCAAAGAGATGTCGTCAGCACATACGGTAGGGGTCCACTAGGGCCGATGCCTGCCGGGGTCGCGGGAAGGTACTTATGGGTCACCGAGGCCCCCGCAACACAGGCAACAGGAAGGAATACGGGTGGGTTTTAGTCAGTAAGAGTCTGACACACCCTCCCGCTCCGCCCAGAGCGGGAGAAGTTATTTGATGAATTCCCACGCTCAAAAAAAAAAAAAAGCGTCGATACCCTCGGTCCGCGGGGTCCCAGTGCGCATAAGTTATTTGCAGAAATCGCGAAATGTCTAGTTTATGTAACTGGATTTTACGTGACCGAAAAGCTGGCGGCTTTCTCGCGCAACGCATCAGCATTGCAATTCAGCGAGAAAATGCCGTCAGCATCCTCGGTACAATGGCTCGAGGGCCTTTTTAGGTTTAGCTTAGTTTTAATTTAATTTAGTTAATGTTAATAACCATCTTGAAATTTGCTTATGTAAATAAACGAGTATTTTAACGATTACCATAAATTACAATAAATATGACCATTTTATTACACCAAGTGACAACTAGCACATGTCTGATTACTCCATTAAATTAATAATTCTCCTTTAAGTACTTATTTTGTGCGGTAATGATATCTCGTATTCGGGTACTTAGTTTATAATAATAAAGACTTGCCAATGTAACCGGCCCACATGTTAAATTATTGAATAATACACAACACAACCCTATTGTCATTCGGTACCCGTGCTGTCGCCATTAAAAAATAGCCCACTCGAAGGGTTCGGTAAACCCCATAAAATCATAACTTGAACCGGTTCCATTACGTGAGCATGAATAACCATTGAGTGCTACGTCACACCTTTCGATACTAATTTCACTGTTAACACAATACGGAACCCTAAATCATGAATGAACATGAGTCCAGTATTAGCCGTATGGGAAGGGGTGACAGTGTTCACAAAGGTTATTATTAAAAAAATGACGGATTCTGGTTTATAGAATAAAATGTGTGCATGGATTGAAATTTTAGCCAAATAATTATAGGCACGTGGCCAATTTTTTTTTTTTTTTTGTAGCTAATCCTTTAACGTTTTTAAGTGGAGAAAGAAAGTATGAAAATTATTCCATTGGCAAGGAATTAGGTGATTTACGATTGACGTTTAGATTAGACTCAATATCCATCAATTTTGTGTTTCTAAGCGTACATTCTTAATCATGTAGGCACGTAAGCACCAAGTAAGTGCTTCATGTTTCGCCTATCCCTATTAATATTGTCGGATGTGAAAATCAGCAACCTTACAAGAGAGCGTGTCAAAGTTTGAATTGCAATTTTATTTTTCATATAGAAATTAGATTGTCAAAAATCAACAGAATCTTAATAAATGTTCTTGACTCCACTAAAACAAGGGACTTTTTAAGAGTGATTAATGAAATAAAAAGAAAATGGCAAAAATACATATACGACAATGTTAATAGGGATAAGCGGTTTATTTGACTCTTACAAACTTTTGGGTTGACATACTTATATGGGGCAGAATATTTTGGTTTGATTTGTCGTTGCCGTAATTTATTATAAACTAGCGACCCGACCCTGGTCCTCACGGTATATACGACTTGATATAACTTGGTGATTTCTTTATTATACACTGGCCTGCAAAACTAAGTACTACACTTTTAAAAAGTTATTGCAATTTTAAAAGTGTGATACTTAGTTTTGCAGGCCAGTGTATGTATGTTCAATATTAATAAATTATACACATAATTCTTCCGGAATAAATACTCTAAATGTTTTAATCACCGCATCAAAATCTATGGCGGAGTTTAGAAGAATAATGCGATCACACGAAATGCGACTTTAATTTAAAATGAAAAAAAAAATGATGATAAATGTATAGACGAACAATTACGGGAAAATAAAATTACAATACTTAAAGCTCACACAAACACTCAAAGTGAACAAGCTCTAAACTAAATTAACATAACATTTAATTTTGTCGTAAATTTTTCCCATCAAATGTATTTATACAAAATTCGAGTCCAATAAAAATTTGGCAGATGTCCTCAAACGTACTCGACCGTATGTCATATCATGTGCATGAGAAAAAACATTAGGGTCTGACAGACCACCGAGCAAGACTAAGCCAGCAGGATCCCCTAATAATCCTCGACATTGTATATTGTGATCGTTGGATTTGTGCGCCATATATCACTAATACCGAACATGTGGCGATGAGACGGATGTGTCACGCACAGATACGAATGGCGACTATCTCTGTGAGCTTTGAGTTTTAGGACTAATCGTTGTTATTGGGTTATCCGTCTTGATTTCATCGACTACTTATTTTAACCCTCTTAACTATTTATAAAAGTTGAAGCAGATTCCATTCCACCTTTATTGTTAAAAAATTACAATCAGTCTAAAAAAAACCGGCGAAGGTCGTGTTGGACCACGCACAATGAAGGGTTCGTAGTTGGGACGAATTTATTTCAAAAACAAACTTAACATTGTAGTTGAAAAACCTGTTCTCCCATACATCGATATATGCCACGGTCAATTCTCCAACTGCAAATTTAAGTTGGTCGACTATAACTCGTATACATATTATACTCGTATATATATGTACTACTGCCATGAATTTTTTCACATCTCCATAAACAAGCATTTCGCTGGCCATGGACACTTGACTCTAACAAAAATGAGCAGTTTAATGCTTAATATTACGCAATTGGATCCTTGAATCGAAAAGTGGTGTTGACAGACCTGCAACATTTTTGAACGGCCTATCCAACGATACCCCACACCATGGG
This sequence comes from Atethmia centrago, assembly GCA_905333075.3. Taxonomy (NCBI): domain Eukaryota; kingdom Metazoa; phylum Arthropoda; class Insecta; order Lepidoptera; family Noctuidae; genus Atethmia; species Atethmia centrago. The sequence continues at coordinate 12,076,547 of HG995382.1, forward strand.
GTAGACGAGAAAAAAATATCATCCCCACATTACGTGCAAAAAATAATGTTTTTTCCAGATTTTATTTTAGCTCTTTGTCGGCGTGATTAATATACCTATGCCAAATTACAGCTTTCTAGAACTATGCGTCTCTGAGCTACAGTGGGGTCAGACAGACAGACGGACATGGCGAAACTATAAGGGTTCCTTGTTTACTACGGAACCCTAGACAGGACTGTAGACACCCATCAACGTACTGACGCAGAAGGCCACCACCTACGATTAAGTACTCGTTACTTACTTGGCAGATTCTTGTTTACTACGGAACTCTAAAAAAGAAACTCAAATTGAACCGTAAAAAATACCAACAAATGCAGATAAATAAGAAACTAAAAAACAGATAACTAGCTAAAATAAGATGATACAGCCCGTGACCCTTTAGTTATAATGCCAATAAAATATACCTATTGTATCTGTAATATGTAGATATATTTTTTAATATCAAATTCCAATATGAAGACAAGCAAATATTGCAATATCCAAAGACTAAAATTATATTTACCAATCTCTTAAAGCTTTTAATAACAATTCCCAAGTTGATATCGATGCAAACACCACGGCCTTTGGTAAACAAATAACACTGTGGCTTACGCGCTGCGCAAAATTAGCTTCAGATATAAGCTTCCATTCAGAATTAGCTTAGCCTTTAATAACAGACATTCAGTATTTTAGTTTTACGACTTTTCATAATTTCACTAAGATTATTGTTTGATTTTATGTTCGTTTTCTTCCTGAAACTTCCGTCCGCATGTCCGGTTAACTATGCCATAAAACATGTCATTCAGCAAGAGCGTAGCTTTCTATTAGTGAAATATTTTTTGTAATTGTATCTGGGGGGCAACCACGGCCTCTTAAAGCAGTATTATTTTAATATTACATCAGTGTGAGAATGAGATGAAGCTATACAGGGGGATAGCCCCATCTCTTTCCCACTGTGAAGCAATATTAAAATAATATTAGAGGCTTTGGTTGCCCCCTGTACTTCCAGAGATTGCCTCTTACAAACGAACAAAAAAATTTACCTCTTTCTAATATTAGTTAGAAACAAAGAAAACACGTTAAGATAAGTTGACGTGTGACCTATCCCGCCTGATGATAAGCGATGATGTGATGTGCTGAACAATGGAGCACGCTTGGCTAGAAGTAGCCATGTATAAACTGTACGAGGATCTTTTGGCGCGTGGCTAAAATCGGAACTAACGCCGCCATCTTGTTTTTTTTCAATGCAATTTACAAAACAATTTCACAAATGTTTACCAACAGCGCCTCCCTGTCAACGTCATTCGCATGCCAAAAGATCGTTGCAGCAATTGTATTTAAGTGGACCTAAATCATCTAGGAATATCTAAACATCTATACCTATTATAAATTAAAGCCGCTTTTCGTAACTTTTTCTTTTGGTGGGTTTGTTAAATTATCAAATAACTTCTGCCGCTCTGGGCGGAGCGGGAGGGTGTGTCAGACTCTTACTGACTAAAACCCACGCGTGTTCCTTCCGTTGCCTGTGTTGCCAGAGGCCTCGGTAACCGTTTCGTTTCCCGCGACCCCGGCAGGCATCGGCCCTAGTGGCCCCTACACTTGTGCTGACATCTCTTTGAAGCGCGCGTGGAACACAACGTGCCGTCGACCGGGGCCTGGTCCTTATCGGACGGCGAGCTATCCATTGCTCACCGTCCGCAAGCCCGCGCCTACGTCATCTCCTGCGGCGGCTTGGGGCGAGAACGAAATTTGCCTTTCCCTCAACCGTCCCGCCTCCTCCTTCACGAGCATTACTGCTTCGCAGAAAGAGGTGCCGGCTGCCCATGCCCTCTTGCCTGGCACCGAGCCTGGAACAGAGCCGGATGCGAGAGATCTCCGCCGCCGATCGCCTCCACGCTTTTCATGTCTGTCAGTGTAAAAGCGTTGTTCTTTTAAACTACGCGTTGTTATTTATTCCGGAAGGTGTGTATTTGTATTATTTATTAATATTTAACTTACGTATAATAAAGAGAAACTCGGTGTTTTTTCAAGACTTAAAAACTGTGCGAAGCAGGGGCGGATCGCTAGTTCCACATAAAAAGATAGAATAAATATTTTTCTGTTTTTGAAGTGAATGATTTCCAAAATACCATACGATACAAATAGGCAATACGCTCGCCTCCTATTACGTGGAACTTATTGCAAAATATGTGTACTCAAAGATACACCTCTTGCTAATCGGGGAAAACAGGCATGATGATAATATTATGAAATCATGTCATACGACACTGTTTATTTTTAATAATTAGTGCTGACAAACTATTTTGATTCAGTTCCACAGACCAAAAATTTTTCGGTATTTTGTCCATTGATTCTGTCATTCCACAATGACGTTACACAATGTCGTTGATCCAAATTTTAGTTATTGCTTACATTATAAAATTTATAAACTTTGCCCTTTGCTGTATGATGGTAAAGTCTAAAAGCTATTTACGTTATTTTGCTTATGGAAGTAATATGTTGAAAAGAAGAATTCTTTTAAGTTACCCTTCCGCGGTATTCTTAGGAGTTGGGCGTCTTGATGTAAGTGGTAGGTACCTATTTAAGGAGTTAAATGTTTTACTTCAACACTTATTAACTCTCTGTACACAAAATAAAGCAAGATTTGAACTGTAGCACCGTTTGTTTGTACTGTTTGGTTTCGAGAAAACTCACGATGTAAAAGACGGGAGTCTATTTACGTATGTGTATTGGAACTATATCTAGCATCAGTTTTTGAAATCCTACGTTCATTAATACATATCTACTATAGCCAAATCTAGCTGGAACATATACATAGATATATCAACCTTTTATTTACTGAATAAACCGTCTGAACAATATTGAACTACCTACTCTTTTACAGAATTACAAGTTAGACTTTGTACAATATAACAATTTATGGGGAGGTGCAGTGGCTACGATAGTCAAAAACGAAGAAGAACATGTATGCGGAGCTGTGTGGAAAATCAAGAATGATAGGCCCAATTCCCTCGACAGGTATGTAAGAAACTTAGATAATAAGACTATTATCATTATCATTACAGCCAAAAGACTTCCACTGCTGGACATAGGCCTAAGTCCATAATAAGTATGTCCATGATCAATCTGGCACAAAAAGAGAGAAGAGTTCTGGGTATGGCCCCACGCACCTATTTACAATAAAATTCCCGACGCCATAAGAAAAACAAATTGAATGCATTTAAAGAAAAAATGAAATTATTACGTGTTTATTAATGTAATACTGTTGACGAATACTTAGATGACAAATTAATTTAGAATGGCATTACTATATTGTTATTAGATTTCTTGTTCAATAAGTACCTATTTTAAGTGTGACTTAAAATAATTGACATTTATCGTACCAATTTTAAAATTGTCATTTTTATTGAATTAAGTTTTTAATTAATTTGTGCTAATTTAAATTTGAACACAAGCTAAGATCTGTATTTGTAAACACCTATGTTAACAAATAAATAAATGATTATTGATAAATAATAAAATAACTAGTAAGTATTAATAATGGTTTATGAATCAGGCTTTTCTGATATTTAGTCCGAAATAGATTTTATAATTGACACTAAATAGATTATTAGAATCTTAACAACTTACAAACAGAAAATACACATATCATTATCTTTTCAGACAAGAAGGAGTCGACGACAAACAGTATTTCCCAAAAGAAGTTGATGTAAGCGGTGTTGGCGGAAAGAAAACCAAATGTCGAACATATCAGCACTGTGTTGTCCCTCAATTCTTCAAATATTTTTCATATCTTCCTGAAGACAGAAGACCATCAATTACTTACAAACAATATTTTGTGAATGGTGCCGTGGAATGTCATGTGCCAGATGATTATGTTGATATGCTGAAATATACCAAATAATGGAAAGCATGCCATTGATAATATAAGAAGACAGTTGAATAAGTACCTTCTAGAATAAAAAAAACTTAAAACTTGCAGATTTTTTTTTTTACCTTAATTAAAGATTTTACTTTAAATTTTAACACTTATCTAATGATCATGTCTATAAGTATTTATTTCATAATTATTTAAAAAAAAAAAAAAAATGTAAAACTTGTAGTAAAATCTTTAATTTAGGTAAATTAATTTATACCTATTAATTTGCCTCTTGAAAATAAAACAGTAAGTAAATTGTTGTTTTGTACATAATATGTAAGTAATTCATTATTTTCATTTTACTGCTGCAGTGAATAAAACAATACATAATCAAAACGATTTAATTCATTATTCATGTAACGCCGAATTTAGTGCCACAAATCTACTTTACTTTAGAACTTAGCTCAAACTCCAGAACGGTCCACTGAGTGTTTACTTTGTTTCCACGTCGAAATTGAATTAAAACTTTTCGAAACTCCGCAAACGGCCGAACATTCGCTGCATCTACCCCCGTATCGTGTGCAATTACTAAAAAAAGTACCAAATTACTTTCACAGAGTTGTTTGCAGAAACCCTTTGGGTTAAAAATTTATGCACCCTCGAAACAGCATCTATAATAAGTGTAGGTTACATGCCCCATTTGAAAGCTTCCTGTTGATTTTGAACATAAAAGATATAATCTACCGCACTGGTGTAAAATAACCGTATTTTTCTTTTGTGTTATGATTTTGTGCGCCCTTCTGCATCGGCGGGTGCGCTTTCAATATTGTTCGCCCTGTATAAGTTTATTGTGTGGCTTTACTAATTATAAGAGCGGCTCTTAGGTCATGTTGTAATATTTTCATAGTGGGTTTAAGTTTTATTGGGTCGTCATAAAGGGGCCAATCAGATCTAATGCGTCTTAGTTCTTGTATTGTTTCATCTTTTGTTTCCTTATGCAAAAAAACTTTCATTATTATTACCATCTTAGCCAGAAGCTTTTTTTTTGGGTGGGGAATCATCAAATAACTTCTCCCGCTCTGGGCGGAGCGGGAGGGTGTGTCAGACTCTTACTGACTAAAACCCACCCGTATTCCTTCCTGTTGCCTGTGTTGCCAGGCGCCTCGGTGACCCTTTAGTACCTTCCCGCGACCCCGGCAGGCATCGGCCCTAGTGGACCCATCACACATTTGTGCTGACGACATCTCTTTGAGGCGCGCGTGGAATACAACGCGCCGTCGATCCGGGCTTGGTCCTTACCGGACGGTGAGCTACCCATTGCTCACCGCTAGCCAGAAGCTTGGTACCCCTTCCCTACCCTTATCCCTAATAGGTAATTTTAAATAACAAAAAAACGTTTTCTAAAACCGAATAGCGTATTGAACTGTAATTTCCACCGAAGAAACAGTCAAGAGCACCCTTGCCACAGTCTACCTCCATTTTATTCTCCTATTACTACCTAAATGCATTTGCGGTAATATCGTTTTGCATGAGCGCAACACGTGTACTACAGCACGTTATCCGATTATTACGTGTGAAACACTCGGGCGGAATTACGGACGTCTTAAAACCGCTCGCGGAATGCTCATAGTCTATCAACACATGCGCGTGCTGGGTTAGTGTGGAAAGGGACTTTTTAAGAAACTGGATTTAAATTTTAATTATAATGTTGCATTTACAAATTTCCTAATGATAGACGTGGTATAGTTTATTTATGTGCCTAAGTTTTTACATATAAAAATATGGTCAAAATTATTATAAGTCGGAAGGCACAACACGTGGGAATTTGTTACCAGTCCGCTTGAGATAGTGCGTGATACCAAAAGAGGCAAAACAATTCACAGACGGTCAGTCAGTCGGTCAGCTGCCACCTCATAGAAGCAATCACTTGGGATTGGCTAAATGAAAAGCAAGCTTCTACCCAGTTGAGGAACATTAAGTATTGAAGATGATGATTCTTCGCGTCGCTCTCAGAACGTCGCACGACAGTAGTTCAAATCTTGATGGGCCAAAACTTCGCCACCTCCTCGGCGTTGTCGGATAATGACGTGCGGGTTCTTATTCCAGATTTTTTTTTATAAAATTTCGATAGTATCAAACTCTGTAAAAAAAAACAGGTTTCAGGCAATATGGACGATTCTCACCAGTTTTTGAATATTATAAACATTTATACATTATAAACATTTTTTTTAACAAGCTCCTTTTCCTTACTTTCAAATACCGAAGCGGAACGCTTGAGTGCGGTTTATGTAATTATTGCATAATATTGTTCCGAAGATCACAGTACTGAGCGACACTTCCTGTTACGTGCTAAGAGTTGTGCTCCTTTACTCTGGGTTTGATAGTAGTGCATCCAAGAGTGACGTCACTTCATTACGTCATCGCTCTCTGCAGCCCCGCTTACCAATACCGACCTTAGCATAACAAGTTTATAAAATTCCTACTGCTGGGACACAGGCCTCGTCTCTGTGAGAGAGGGTGGGCCATCATTTATAACCTTGCTGATAGTTTTGTAAGGTACGAGCAATACTCATTTTATGAAACGAGATTGTTTGAGTAAATATTGAAAAACAGGTACAACATACCTACTGAATTTTATATAACATATTTCTGTTGACAGTGTTGAAAGAAAGAAATAAAAGAAAGAAAAGGTATTTCTTGGGACTCGCACAGGAGATTACAAATTAAACTAAAAATCCTGTACGAGGCCAAAAGGCGTCAGCATAAAGTAAAGTGTAGTAAAAATAAAGTGTCGCAGCGCTGGTATTCTGATAGGGCCCGCTGTGATGTCACGGATAGATACAGAAATAAATAAAAAATAAAATAAAATAATATTGTGTTGCTTACAAGAGATGTGTTTTTAAAACTGACAAAGCCATTCTGGGGATAGCACTATAATATTAATTACATTTTTTATCAAATAGAGCAACGTGTACTGATATTACAGTAATGTATAATCTAATTTAAAGCGTATTTTTATTTTATATTACTTTAGACACAACACAGAAAATGTCTGTAAAAACATTGCGCTGTTCTTGTTATCTTTCACGTTATAATTTGGTGAAATAGAACAGAGCATTTTAGTACTTAATTATTTAATAAAAAACATATTTAGAAACAAAACTGTATTTTAAGGCGAGAAGGTTTTATAATTTTCACAGTTTTGCAGATCATAGGAGAAAAAACACTAAGGAGTATATTTGTCGTAGGTGTACGTTTCAGCAGCTTACAATACAGGTACTCGTAAGTATCTAAGTGACAAAAGCGCATAAGTTGTTCAATTGACAATATAAATACGCCCTTATTGTGCAATAAATAGATAACATCTTTATATCCTAAAGGTTTTATAAAAGTCTTATTTCAGGAGGAGTGGCATCAGCTTTTTTCCTGTATTTTTTTTTTCTCTTTGTTGTTTTTCTCTTTTACTAAGACGACCTATTTCTTTACTTGATATTATGATATACATACTCAATAAATCAGCATTAGATACGTTAAAAGCTCCTATAATGTGGAAGGCTAGCACCGATGTGTGAATAACAGATTTACTAAAAACTCTATTATTTTTGCTCAAAAAGGTGCTATATATCACAATTTGACCAAAAATGGATATAATTCTGTTATTGCAAAGGACATGAAGACTGACTTAACATAAAATTTAATTACTACAATATAATGCTTAAAATGTGCTTTAGATAATGTTTTTCGTCGGTAGATTAAATTGCCATTGCGTTTGATTGATCATGACTTATAATTTGACGTTTTAGTTTTCACTACCGTCATACCATCAATACACTTTATTAATAACAAAATCTGCCGAAACGAAAATCTGTCTAAACGGAAACAACCCATATTTATTTACCCAACTTCGTACGCATATTGTCTCTTAAATTTTCAACTAGGCCTCTTCCACAGAAATGACTCACCAAAACGGAATATGCGGAGCGGTGTAAGTAATTATTACACCATGTTCCGGGATCGCTGTTCCCGCTTCCTGTTCCGCGTACCGGGAACATTTGCTCAATGTGCTCCGACTAGATTCGGTGGTTAATGATGCTGATATTATCATGAGCGGGTTTGATTGAGTGGGCTTCGTGGACGATTTTATATAGGTACGCGAGAAATAGTTTGATATAATATTTCTCTTTAAACTTTTTAAGATTAGGTCATATAGTGGAAAACTACTATTAAGACAATTAAATGGTTTCGGGGAAATAAGCCCCGAAGACATTTAATTTTCCTATTAGTATTTTTGTCCACGGTACGCCAGACGTACATATTTTTGCCCACGCCAAACGTACATTTTATTATTGCGTAGGCTCATTAAATGCACCGCTAAAACTCTATACACTTTTTCCGCTCCTCTCCTGAATTCTGTACTTATAAAAACTACTGCTACTATGCTTAATTACCAAAAAATTGGTTATGTAAATAAATATATTTATAACCAGACTAAAAATAAAAAAAAAATATCAAAATCTATAAAATATCCCATAGTTATGATGCTGAAATTAAAACATTCTCGGAACTAAACAGGATGAGATAACCAGACAAACTGTCTTACGGAAGTAACACTTGAAATGTGCAGAAAATGTGCAAATTTTGACACTAGTCCATCTTAAAATGTGCCATAAATCTACGCTGTAACTATATAAGTGCCTTATCAGTGCTAAGAGGACCCTTGAGAACTTTTTTCGACGACATCTGGACTGCACACTTCAGCCCTTGTGCTCACGTGCTCAAAATTAGCATACAAAAAAATTTAGAGGATTGCTTTGGGGCTGAATATGTGTGAATTACTTAAGCTAATTTATTATTGCTTAACTAAAAAAAAAATAAGTGGATTATTGATTTTAATATAATTGATTACTTAAACTATATTGTTACAAAGTGAAAATCTAGTGCGTCATGTGATTCATAACTCGGAAGGAAACACCAAACTATTGCGGAATAGGTATGTACATATATCTACGCCAAAATTGAGGAACACTACTAAGTAAAGACTTTAGACAAAGCCCATCGAACAATGCGATGAAAATGTTATGAAGCATCGCTTAGATATTTATTTGATACCTACTAATCTTTGTTTTAAGAAAAGTAAAGAATCCAGTTTTGTAGCAAATCGGTACAGCAAGATTTGATCATTATTAAAAAAAAAGCTATGGCTGCTTTTGAACAAGACCAATCTAAAATGACGTCAGACAACAACAAGTAATCACATGTACCGACTCTGAAACCTAAAAACCTGAACAGCTGCCAAAATAACCGAATAACCACACTTCGTAAGTGTTAATCACTACTCTCTATTCCGTACTCGCTTTAAAATGTATTCGGCAAAACAAGATTTCTCGGTAGAATGGACATAACGAAATTATGCAGCGGAACCAGCGCAACCCAGTGGAACAAAGCATAGGGGCCTGAAACCCTTATTACAAAGTTACATTAACTGTATGCAACCTACAATGTTGTACGCTGTCCTAACTTGTCTATTATTCCGCCTGAAGCACGTTCAAATACGTATGTGAAGTACAGTAGGTAAGTATAGTTGCTATTTATTTTGTAGTGCGAAAGGAAGTGAAAAGTTTCAGTTCTGGTTTTGGAAAGTGATGGTAGGGATTTTGTTTTTGATTTTTATGTAATCACAGAAAATACTATGAAAATAGAAATCGCAAAAGTTGTTTTTGGAGAAGATTTATACCGCAATTGCTTCGGTGACCCTTTATTTTACCTTTCCAAAAATAGTATAACTTGGAACTCGTACCCAAGGCGAATCAACTGTCTTCCACATCTGTCTTGCTAGAGATACACGGAAAAAACGTAACGGCTAGAAATAAACAAGTTGTTGCTATATACAACCGAGCGACTTGGTTCGGAGGGAGCCTGCAAAGTTTGTTGCTAGAATTGAACAAGTGCAATACTTGCTTGTTTGATAACCTGTAAAGCCCCGCACGACTCCAATTCGGTGTCAAACAATAGAAATCAATTGTGTGTCATTAGGTGTCGAATTTTTCAGGTAATTACATTAGGTTGACTAAAGAGCTAATTAAAATAGTCTTATAGTGGTCTCCTAAGTCCACTGTAAGACCAACGCGGTAATTGCGTAGCACATAAAATGGCAATCGATCTCAATGCCTTTAATTTTGACAGTTCAGCCATGTTTATTGCTTTATTTCTGTTGTTGATGAGGAGACGAATTTTACACACCTATGAAGCTATATATGTATATGTCAAAATGAAATATATTGCTTCAAAAAATAATATAAATATAACCATATATACTTTGCGGCTGTCGAAATGACAATCGATCTCAATGTCACTAAGAAGCAATATTTATTATGTAATTTTAACATTTGAGCCTTTTCAACGCAAAACTGTGATTAATTAATAGAAGAACAAAGCTATCTTCTTCTACACTTTACAACATTTAGTTAAGAGGCCGACAACACCTAAAGCGCGGTCACTGTCGGACTGCATAGAAAAGAAAGAGAAGCGCGATGACACAACGCTGGTAATCTATTGCAAAATATGAAGCATTTATCGATTTACAAAAAAACTATAGATTGTTTAAAAAAATAAAAAACTATTTTGCTAATATGTTGCTTGTAGAATAATCTGACAAAAAATCAGAATGATTGCATGTATATTAGTATGGTTTTTAATCGTTATAAGAAATTTGTAGAGGTATCTTCGTGATTTTTTCTATCTTATCAAGTTAGTTATATTATGTTTTCAACACACTATCTACCTAGCATATATCCTTAAGAATATCTATATTTTTCTGATTTTGTTTACTGCAGTGGATCATATACTTTAAGGCATTAAAACTTATAAAAGTTGCGTTTAGGACCTGTAGTCACCTTAATAGGGTATTACCAAGGAAATGATTAAGTCCAATTACTGTAAAATATATCTTTCCAAAATACAGTAGATGTATTTACCCACTTCGTACAAAAAGTAAACTAAGTGAGTCAACTACCATAATATATCCGTTTCTACGCGAGACTTCCTAATTACTCAACCTTATATAATTTTATATATTAAAACAGTTATATCTATTTCTTTTGTATTTTACATTGTTTATTGCTATAATAAATAAAGGTATGTAATATTTTTTTCTTTTTTAACTATTATGTGTAAAGCCCACGTAACTTATTATTATTGTTGCATTATATTAACGCAAGTTTAAGAAACCGACGTTAAAACGGCTATTTGACTGATATTTGTTTACAACAGGCGAACGCGCCGATTGTCCGACGTATATCTACATGGAGTAATGGTATATGTCCGTGTATACTTCGTCACTTTGTGAAAAATGGGTGTCTTTATATACGTGACTTATATTAGAAAAAAATGAGACAGAAAAAAAAATCTTATGATTAAATAAAGAGTTCTGAATTTCGTAAAAAGTGCAGTTGTCTTTTTGTACTTTGCTGCCGTTGAGTTTGTGTGTTACGCAATTACTCCGCTGGATTATTATGAATTTGATTTGCGTTTTCCTATAAAAATACTTAGAATAGCACACTATTTAATAAGCGAACTCTTAAAATACCTAACATAAAAGCCAAGAATAAGATCAGGTACGAGTATGTAGGTAAGCTACAAACTAGCAATATATCTTGGATGCCAATGCCCACTGTGGTCTTTAAACTAGAGTTTTTACTGTTGCACGTGTTCCGATTGGTGCAATGTAATCAGTGAAAACGATTTTAAAAGAAAAGGTTAGTAATTTTACATATCGTTTCTATATAACTTCGAGATTCCCAGTATAAAATTAATAAAGTAATCTTATAAACATAGTTTCGGAGAACGAAGAAAGTTGTTAGTCGAATAAACACAAAACTTTTTATCGTTTCCCATATTCAGCAAGTAATCTCAGAACCTTCACAAACAGACATTAATTGTAGACAAATTCAAATCAAAACAATCTTACTATTGCAATTCATCTCGAGAAGTTACGTCATAGTATCTATTTACCTGCAACAGGAGCGGTCCGCTGAATAATACAGTCGCAATATTGAATAAAGGATCACGTACGACGAGCGAATCCATTGTTATTTTCAAAAGAATTATGTCAAAGCGAGTCGTCGTCGCTCCGGGGCTAATAATATTGAACTATCAAAGAACAGAATTCCCAGACACTGTTTCACCTTTTGTAATACCCCCGAATTTGTATCAACTAGGCCTTTATTCGTGTCGTCGCCGATTTGAGCGCATACCGCACGTTAATATAGGCCCGAGGCATATCGCGTAAGTACCCATGTACCTATCTGCAAATAATGTTGAAGTAGGTATTCCATTATATTGGATCCTTGCCTTAGGCGGGGGAGCGTCCGGTTCTAATAAACAAGACAATATTCCAGCTATGCGATATAGACGGATGCTTGTGTTTATTCAGTCGGCCTCTGAGAGTTATACCTATTATTATTTGTCTTTAAGTGTTAGCGAAGCGAGTCTGTTGTTGTCTTAGATACTCTTTATCAATAATTCTATTGTTGTGTTGTTATTTTTGGATGAATGAGAGTGAACGAACCCTTTTGAACTGTGTCCTTATTTATGTTGGAAAGGTTACTTTAAGTCGCATTGCCATGACACGGCTATACTACTTTTATAGCGTAAATTAAACTTTGAAAGTAGGTTCCTATACTGGAAATTAAATGAAAACATAGGGTGCAATCCGAATTAAGCCATAATCGCTCACAGCGCTCAAGTCAATAATTTGCGTTCAGATTAAGATATCAAGATTATGACAGCTGTCAACATAAAAAAATGAAAGCGTTTAAAATGAAAGCGTCTATTCGTGGTAAAAATCCTACGTTTACAAAAAAATAACTTCTGCTAAACTGCAAAGCAGTTTGTTGGCAGATGTAGATCCCATATACAATTTATATTTTATTTCATAGGTACTTTTCCATCAATAATAAGAATATAAATATTTTCCTTCAATAATATGAATACAACTAGCTTCATCTTTCTGACTGACCAACCCCTTGAGAATTCGTAACGCTTGTGAACGCGCTCACAGTGCTCGCTCAACGTCAAAACTTATGACATAACCCCCAAACCTTGCACAACTGCCGGGGTTGCGGGAAAGTCCGAAAGGGATACCGAGGCCCCTGGCAACATGGGTGGGTTTTAGTCAGTGAGTCTGAGACACCCTCCCGTTCCACCCAGAGCGGGAGAAGTTATTTGATAATTTCCCAACCAAAAAAAAAAACCTTGTACAAGAAAAACCGATTAGAACGACGATTCTTCCGGTGATGAAGAGGACGACGAAGTGCTTATATTAGCATATTTATATGCTCCCGGCAAAGATTTACCCCTAAGAAAAATTCCACAAATTACAAATTACATAGATGCAACAATAATTAGGTAAATATAATGCGCATGAGTTTAAAACTCATTTCAGGTATGCTGTTACGTCTTGGATTTTAATGTATACCATTGAGCCTTCTCGTATTGCTCTGGTGTGAGCATGACAGTTGTCGCCCGTTAGGCTCGTCGGCTATATTCACTTGACTTGAATATTCATGGTTGGATTACAGTATTTCTTTGTGTATGCACCACAAATTTCTTCTTCTTCTTTGGTTTTGATAAGGTGGCGACTGTAGCCAGAAGCACAATTTCAAAAATGCCACGCTATTTTAATGATACGATGCGAGTCAAAACTAAATAGCACAACTGTAATTTTTGACAGCGCTCACGGTGATATTCATTCGATTACAGCGCAATTCGGAATGCACCCATAGTGTGTTAGCTGTTTATTTTGTCACGCAAATAATCTTTGACAGAAGTGGGTTACAGTGCCGATCGTATTTATCAACTGGCTGAGTGGCTTGCTATTTACCAATGCATTTGGAGTAATAATAAAGATGATACCAATGAACTGTATCTTGTTTTCACTCGACTTATTAGACATTGCCTACTGATGGAAAGTGATGAAATATTTAGGTACAATATTATCAATCTTTATTTTAGAGGGTTATTTCAATAGGTACTCTTTATTGTCTTGTTCTCTCTTTGTGAATTTAAATACTGTACTTAAAAATAAAAAGAATACAACTTAAAGACTTATCAAAGAAAGGCATATATTTGAAGATGTCTAGATATCTCGTGCGTTTCGTATTAAAATAGCATCATACATAATCAGCCTATAATGTTCCCACTGCTGGAACACAGGCCTCTCTTTGAGAGAGGGTAGGCCGTAATCCACCACGCGGGTTGGAAACAGCATCATATTTATGTTAAACCACATTTAATAAGTCTGTGATTTACCTTCTGCAATTATTTAAAAGAAAGCTTAATAACGTATCGTAATATCACGCCTTGCTTCCCCGAAGGGTTGAGCAGAGGTATGCCCAACCCTTCGGGGAAGCAAGGCAAGAGGTGTGTATAGTACACCCACATTCCACCATTTATGTTCAAGTTCCACGTAATAGGAGGCGAGCCTATTGCCATCAACCTACCACAAATCCAGACTCCGGGCTGCTACTGAAAAATTCCAGATAGAAAAACTGAATAACATTGTGCCGGACCTGAGAATCGAACCCAGAACCTCATACTCAGCAGTAGCGTTTGTGATCACTAGACCAACGAAGCAATCATAAATATGTACCAATTCATACGTCTCCATCAATACGTATCGACGCCCTACAATAAAATAAAGCACGAACTCACGTCCACATATCGAAAGAATGAACTCACACACATATCCAAAAACGACATCGATACAGTATGTACATTCCTAAATAAATAATAAAAGTATGATATCAAAGGATTTCGAGTTCTTTATGTGACGGTATATTGTGAACAGCTACTTCTTTTGTATTTCACAAATTTTGCAAATTCATAAATATTCCTATACAGTCGTAAAACTCGGTAATTCGAGGAAATATAGCTATTTGAGAAGCTGTGAGTTCGTCTTTTGTGAATGTTTAAACAATGGAGAGACGGAATTTAATCATTTGTATTGGTTTTTAATCGTAACTAATTTGGGAAGATTTTTTGGAGCGGAAATTTAGGTTTTCAAAGTACCTTTTGTAGTGGATTTATTATATTATCAATAAAAAGATAATAATTTCGTCTTATACCCTGTATTACGAGTAACCTAACCCACATAATTAAACAAAAATTAAACGGCTGAAAGACAGAAATACACTACACGATATTAAATAGTGTAAAACTAAGTATGTAAAGCTCTATAAAAGTTAATGAAAAGTTACAGGCAATGAGTTATAAAATTAAAGAATAAAAGATACAAAAGCAACCTAGCCTCGCATAAGAAACTCAACGAATTAATTAAACGCGTACAAAAACCTACTTCTGAATAGAATTTATACAAATAAAAAACTAAAGCAGAGCATTGTAATGAAACTTGCACTGCTTTAACAGGATAATCATAATTATGAACGTTTGTTCACGCCGAAACAAAACAAGATTAAGAGAGTTACAATAAAGATATTTGCCGCGGGCTAATCCCGCACTCTGATAAAGGTGATGATATGATGCATAAGCGTAAGCGGTGACGAAAAACTTTATCATCGCATAGTAAAAGTTACTATGCGATGATAAAGTTTTTTGTCAAAGACCGAGGTGACGATTAATAGAGAGGTATGAAAGAAAAAGACATATTGCGCCGATATCAAATAAATTAGCAAAGGGCAAAAGAATGATGCTGAGTAATTTTAAGCGAGATTGTGTCAGTCTCGACTCAGTATAAATGCCACATTTTCTCTCAAGCCCGTCGTGCACAACTACACACATTCCAAAACTTAAACAAGGTTAACTCCAGAGCTGTCCAAGTCCCTACGAACTGGTTGGACAAAATATAAGTCATCGACACAAGAAGAAGAAGCGAGATGACAGGTTACGTGCGTTTTTGCTGCGTTGCACAATAATGTCCAGGCTAAATCAGAACTTTTCGTTAGTTCCGAAAATGATGATGACACAAATGAAAAATAGGTATGTGTTTTTAACTTAAAGGTAATACCTATGGGTATATAACACGCAGTAGAAAAAGTAGGCCCAACGCCTGCATTTTTTTGCAACACAGAGTAAATATTACGCAATGGACAAGATTGTCAAACTTGTATGGCTTGATTACGAGGCTTTTGGCTATTTTGCATTTTATGTTATTTTTTTGTAATGTGCGTTTTGATTGTGCAGAATAAACATTGCGTTCTTTTCCTCTTTATTCTTTAAATTTCTTAGACTTTTCAAAATAAACACACCTTCACAGTCACACCAGATTCAATAGATATATGTTTAACATACATACATTCAGATCTATGTCCATCGTGAAACAAAAATGTTGTACAGTTCAAATAAAATATTGTAGCCCTTATTGTATAGCTCTTATGTTAAACATAGAACATTTGTATCTAGGAAGGAATCACCAAAAGTACTTAATAAACCACTGCAAGCACATTATGTAACCATAGCCTAATTTTACGAATTCCATTCCGCCGTGAAGGCTTTCGTAATGTTTACTTCAATTATATTTTTATTACTTCGACCATGACGGAACTGATCCATTTATTCATTCTTAATTGATGGTAACGACAGGTAATAATCAAATGCTGTAAAATAAATGTTGATTAGTTTTTATTAGCTTTTCTGTGTGGTGCCAGTTCTGTTTAAAGCAGCAATGCCGTTGATAAATGATAAATGATTTATTTTTTGTAAGTAGGTTTTTACAAACACTTTTACATGTCAATCATATTTTTAAAATAAAGCAAGATGAGGTTGGCGTTTCCTATCTGACTACTCTGAGTAGAAAGGCCAAAACAAACTCAGAGGTCACAGTCTCCTTTAAAGTTCAGACATAATCTTGGTCAGAACATGTGAAGGCCATGTAGGTTGGTTTCTGAAATGGTCCTTTTGAGGAAAGAACCACACAGATTGAGTGGACCTGTCCAGTCAGTGCCCGCATTTGTCAGTAATCGTGCAGCTCAACTCAGAACTTATGTTGTGATTGCAAATTGCGTGTGCGTTGTTGTTACGTTGTGATTATTTCTATAATTTAATGCTTTGAACATAGCTGCCAAATGACAATACTGTATTAATGCATGACTCTGATGTCAATGTGCTGATATAATTTACATGTGGACAGTAAATTGCTGCAACAACTGCCTATTAATTTTGTGTTAGAATATATTAGACAAATACATACAGAATACACACATACAAAATAACAAGGTACTTCAGGTAAAGGAAGGGTAAGTTGCATTTTCCTCTGCCCATTAAATTTTCTCATCACATTTTTTAAATATCTGTCCACAATTCCACATAACACTTGAGAAACAAAATTTTATGTCATCTCGTAAAAAAATGAAATTACGTACAATATTTTCACCAAATTCTACTCAATGGATAACTGTATCTATTCCTGCATGAATCTTGGAGAGCACTCCTTCTCTCATATCGTATTCATTAGATTTCATTTGTCAGCGCCCGTTTCTTTGATGAATTATTCACGCACACGCAATTTGTTTACACTAGTCATATCCGAACTATTTCTGTTGAAGTTGGACGTGGATGTATGCGCGTGATTACTCTCGCGTTAATTTATCTTACGTCTGCGATGAAGCGTACTTCGTCCGGTTTTATAAGCTTTGTTATTGGGTGTCTTGTTTTATCTTCTGATAAATGATTTGTGTCATGTTGGCGATTGCCGCGCTCTCTTTAAAAAGTTAAGAGTGACATCACCGAAGCGGCATGGCGGCCCACGGCGGCGACGCGAGGTGCGTGCTCTGCTGTTTCCTGAGCCGGACGTAAACACCGATAAGATGGATCAAAATTCAGCATGGGAACATAAGCAAGAGCAGCGTTGCGACGATTGTTTTATTAAGACCACATGAGGGGGCTTTTTCTGAGACCTTTGTAAGAGGTAGTCGTGTCGTGTTTTAAATATAACCTTTGTTTTTATTCAATTGTTTAGTGATTATATTGTTAAAGTATTCGTACAAAGTTGTTTTAATCAATAATTAGAGATCTAAGCACATATAAAGTTAATATCAGAAGTGGAACGCGATACCCACACACGGTTATGGGTAAACAAAGTAAGCGTGATAAACGCCTAAAACAAAAAAAACGCACACGTTCAAGCTCAAGTTCTAGCAGCAGTCGTAGTGCCAGGACTCCGTCACCTCCGCCGAAACACAGGAAACAGGTATCACGTAAGGCTGATACCTCAACTGTGAGTACAAATAACACTTTGAATAACATTAAGGCTTCTACATACTGGCGCGACTTGTCGCGCGACGCGTCGCGTGGCGATTCTGGCGCGACATCGCCACGCCATACCTTTCACACTAGCGCGACAGGCAGCTGGCGTCGCGGCGTTGTCGCGTCGCGGCCGCTACAGTCGCGTAGCGGGCGCGACGCGACAACGCCGCGACAAGACAAGATAGTATAAATAGCGGTCCATTCCAAACTGGCCTCAGTAGTAGGCGTTCTTAGTCAGTGGATGAAGGCAGGTCTGTGCGTGTTTGCCGAGTGAGGTTAGGTTCGATTTCCCGGTCGGTCGACATAACCCAACAAATCTTGCGGTGCGTTTACAAACACAACTCTTCATATTATGAAGATTTGTGTTTGTAAACGCACCGTCCACGATTCAAGAGAAATCCAGGCAACTTTTATAAAAGATAAAAAGTTACCTAAAGGTTTGTTTTTACAATATACAAAAAATAGGTACTTATCTATGTAGTACGTAATTGTTTTTTTTTTTAAATAATGTTTACCCACTCCTGAATCGGAGACGATGCGATTACAAACACACATCTTCACATTCACAAACGGCCAGACCCAGCACAACTATCTGTAGGTCATAAAAATATTTGTTCCGTGCGGGAATCGAACCCGTGAATCGTAGTGTAGCAGCCAAGCGTTTAGAAAGTAAGTAATAAAAAATATAAGTATGTTCGGTAAGTACCTACCTGTACATATAACTACAAGATACAAAACTGTAATTTACTTATCCGACTGTAGTGCTACCTACATATGCTCATATTTTTTATGTAGGTGACATAAAAGTTATGAACCTACTGACGTACCTTGGTACCTAGTTTAGCTAAATCATTATAATGTGTCTTCCAGAAGACGTCGATTACACAGTACCTACTGGGGGGTAACCATCACCTCATATAGCAGTATTATTTCAATATTACTTCAGCGTGAGAAAAGGATTGAGCTATAAGTCCTGTATAGCTCCATCACTTTCCCACTGTGAAGTAATATTATATTATAATAATACTGCTATAAGAGGTGACGCTTACCCCCCAGAAGACGATGGTGATAAAGAGAATATTCCGGTAAATTCGTGAGTATCTTCTACCTACCTAAACATGTAACTGATCTGTTATTTACACACGGCTACATAATTATCAAGCTATATTTTTCAGTATAAGCTGATCTCACATTGTATAGGCAATCCGTACAATGACAGGTCAGCGACTGGAAAAGTATAGCTTGATATGTAGCCACGCGTACCTGCACCAAATTTGTATTTCCATAATAAACGTAGGTAAGTTATTTATTGTTATTCATGCGGCAAGTCTGCGTTTATGGACGATTTCTTCTTTTTTATATATTTTTAGGGTTCCATATCCAAATGATAAATAAAAATATGTAAGGTCTAGGTAGGTATTATTAACTTGCCACGTGTGATTGTTACAGGACCCAAATACATTCAAAAGATGTAGAAATAAATTCGGACGAATTAAATCTTCATAATTATATTACAACATTTGTAAGTATCATACGTGTTTGATCATCACGAAATTAGCTGTTCCCCCATGCCACTACCGCTTTATACTAATGCGTAACGGTACTATCACGAAATTGGCGAGTTCACGATAAAACTTTTCATAATGTTAGACTTTTTAGGGTTCCGTATTATTTATTAATGTTGTCAAAGTTATGCTTGTTTTTATTAATAATACTATTGATTTTATTAGTAATTAGTTTACTACTACTGTTGCCAGCGACTTCGTCTGCGATCCAGGATGAAAAGTAGCCTATATCCTTTTCCAGGTCAAGGTCTACCCCTGTGCAAATTTCATCCAAATCTGTTCAGCCGTTTTAGCGTGAAAGCGTAACAAACAAACAAACTCACTTTCGCATTTATAATATTAGTTAGGAAGTTAGGATTATAATTTCTTACTTCATATACCAAAACTACCTTTTTTTCAGATATTCACACAACCCTCCGCAGTACGAAACATCAGATGATGATAGTAATTGGTAATTGCTAGATTTCTATATAAGAAGGTTGTATGAAGTATGCAGTGTTACAAGAATTCATCAAATATTTTTATTCTGGTCATTTCAGATACGAAGTGAGTTTTAATAATCCTGTAGAAGGGAAAAGCTGTTTTTGTACAGATGTACGAAGAATAATTGACACTGAATATTTTTATAGAAGACTTAAAGAAATATGCAATCATAATAAGGCATTCGGATATACATTGAGCAACGTTCACTTTGTAACAGAAAAAACAGGAGAAAAGGCCTTGTGGTCTTTTCATAGACAAGAAGTTGCCTTTTCTAGGTGCAACTCTAGACGGAATAGTGGGAGAAGACACAATCATTGAAATCAAGTGTCCATTTACAGCATTTAAAACCTCTTTGGACGAAGCTATAGATAAGAAAAAAGTGAAGTTTTGGAAGAAAACTAAAAACGGACTTGTCATAAATAAAAAACATCCTTAGTATATACAGGTTCAGGGACAATTACATATCACCGGTAGGAAAAATGTATTTTCGGAGTATGGTCTGGATGCGACAAAGACATCAAAGTTGAAATTATAGAGAGACATGACCATTATTGGGAAGAAATGGAACCAAAATTAGAATATTTTTATATAACATGCATGTTGCCTGAGCTATGCGATCCACATGTTCGAAATAATATGCTAATTAGAGATTTAAGTGAATTAAAATAAATGTTGTATAATTTTGACGATGTTTAATTACTTTCCATAAACTTATGGTATATACCATACTTACCTACCTACCTACCCTACCCTACCCTAGCTACCTACCTACCCTATCCTACTTATCTACCTACGTACCTACCTACCTATGTATGTACCTACCTGCCTACCTACCCTACCTATCTTATATTTATACAAACCTTGTCCTGAGAATCACAAACACGACAAAAAAATAACTATCCAATTTGGTTCAGTCCTTCGGAAGTTATGCGTGTGCATACCTTTCGGCGATTCATTTTTATATAGGTATGTAGTTGCATAATAAGTAAGAAAGTAGTAATACAAGGCGAAAACTATATTATACGATTGTAAAATGGCAAAGTGTAAACATACTACCAAGCCAAAGTACCTACAGAACCCTCAGCGCAATGGTGACTCGCACTTGACTAGTTTTTTGTAGCAGTAGAATTTATGCAGTGGTTTAGAATCGGTTTGCAAAATTTCTAACAAAATTATAGGTATTTATGTATATGTAGGTACTTGCATAGTCCTACTAAAACATAATTACATACGCAAACGACTGTCACATTACATACCTTCATACGACGGCGAAAACTATAAAACACAAACTTACTACTAAACCAATGGGCGGAACCCTCAGCGCAAAGTTGGCTCGCACTTGACTACTATTTTGTAGCAGTAGGTAAAATAGTGCGCACGGCTGGCTGTAGCTGATGTGTACATCAAGCTATAACTTTCCAGTATAAGCTGATCTCGCATTGTATAGGCTATCCGTACAAAAACACATAAAAATATATATATACGGTCGAATTGAGAAACTTCCTCCTTTTTTGAAGTCGGTTAAAAATGAAATAAAATTAAATAATAAATAAAAAAGACATTCGTGTTTTGAGTCCAAATCCGCGAATAATACTAGGTAAGTACTATAGCCGTGGCAAGTGCGACGCGCGGCGCAGTAGAGCGGCTGGCTTGCGGCAGTGTTGCCAGACGCCGAAGGCGTGTCCTCGTACAGATATGGTCTGAAATCTCGTATTTTGTCAACACAACCTCGTACATACCATTTATTTAATAAATTGCTTAAAATCTATTGATTTTCTTGTCGACTATCTCATAACCAAGCACTCTACAAAGCAGTTTCGTCAAAAAGTGTCCAGGTGGTCGCAGGTGGCAGGTCGTACAACCGGAATTTTGCTTTGGATACTGTATGTAGTATCCGAACTGTACCTACTATAGTGGACGTGGAGTAGAGTAGAATTAACATAGACATATTTTCTTCTTAACTTAACATCTTAAAGAAACAATACAAGTAAAATTAATGAAATGAAACCTTTCGTACGTACACACCATTCATTAATTTCGTATAGTCAGAGGCACGTTCCTAAATATGACTTGTATCAACGAATCTCGTACAAAATGGTACGAGGATGGATGTAAGCTCGTACCTCGTACCAGGACCACTAAATCTCGTACATGTACGAGAAACCTCGTATGGATGGCAACACTGGCTTGCGGCAGATTCAAAAAGGTACCTACTCCTTTGAGCAAGCCGCGCGCCGCCAAAAACCATGAGTAAGTCATTGCAATGTAACTCTTATCTTATTGTAATAAGGTATAATTTAGGATAATTGACTTTTGCGAGGACTTAAATATTGAAATGGAGAAATTATTCATTTATTAGTTAATTTCGTCATACATCCTAATTTATACCTTATCACAAAGGGATAAGACTCACATTACGAAGACTTACAATTTTGCTTATGATTTAATTTACTTTGGAATAAAACCGAGTAAACTCAACTTTTGCAAGAGGGTTTAGAATGCTTCTGAGCATACACTGAAATAGTTTAATTGGTGAAACTTGCTCATGTCAAATTTGAAAACGCAATAGTCAATGAGACCCACTGGAATCTAATACAAAAAGTAGTAAATATATATTAGAATGAATAAAACTAACGGATGTAATGTTTAACATAAAAATATATTTCCAATATTAGAAATCACAAAAATAATAAGATAGGCACACAACACTTGTCATAGGTAAATTAAACTACTTCATTATGCATAAAACAAAGTCGCTTTTCTTGTCTCTCTATGTGACCGCTTAGATTACATTACATCTACATCTACCTAAGTCACTTAGTGCGTCCGAATTCGTCAGTTTCGCCGTTCGCGTTCGTGTGGTCAAGTCTAGGTACAAAAGTTAGGTTAGGTTATGTTGACCGACCGGGAAATCGAACCTAACCTCACTCGGCAAACACGCACAGACCTGCCTTCATCCACTGACGAAGAACGCCTACTACTGAGGCCAGTTTGGATTGGACCGCTATTTATACTATCTTGTCTTGTCGCGGCGTTGTCGCGTCGCGCTTGCTACGCGACGGTAGCGGCCGCGACGCGACAACGCCGCGACAAACGCGTAGCTAGCGCGACGCCATAAAATAGGCATAATTTCTGTGTCGCGGCGCGACAGGTCGCCCCTGTGTGTAGTGGCGCGCGCGTTTTCATAGAGATTGTTCTACGGATATAATGTCGCAGAATCGCGTCGCGCGACAAGTCGCGCCAGTGTGTAGAAGCCTTTATACCCGAGTTCGATCCGCTGAGAGACGATGTGAACGCTTGGCTTAGTATTATCAAGTCCTACGCTCAAACTTTTACATGGACTGACGAAATGACCCGTTATCAAGCTCTCAACAAATTAAAGGGTTCCGCAAAAGTGTGGTATGACTCACTGTTACGATCGGATAGTCATTGGCCTACGTGGAAATGGAAGAGCTGGACGCGTAAGTTGGCTTCCAGTTTTCAAATTCGGCGGAATATGTACGATCTTTTAAAAGATATCATACATAAAAAGCCGTTAGAAAATCAGTCTCTGTACGAGTTTTATTTTGAACAGAAATGTAAAATAGATCGTTTATCTTTGGAATTTTCGGAACAAGATATTATTTCTATTATTGTCGGTAATATAGGAGACAGTGGTATAGGCGCATCAATTGAAGCGAATAATTTCGTGACATGCGACAGTTTAGCTAGTTTCCTACATGGTCGAACGTACACATCAAAAAGCGCGAAACAGATCGCAAATACACGCGATGGCCAGGCGAAACTGATCAGTCAGAATCAGATGTCTGCGACCACGAGATCAGTGACTGTGCCCTCAGCGAACGTAGTGGGTCAAGCTGCTTCTGCTAACAATAATCAAGACGTGGGCCAGGCACGGGGTCGGGGGCAGATCAAGTGTTATCTGTGCGGCGGTAACCATAAACGAAGTCAGTGTGATGCAAATAAATGTGGTTATTGTGGCAGGCGAGGTCATTTAGAATCGACATGTTACCATAAAAAGAACGCGGTTAAACCAGACAAACAAGAAACAAAATGTGTTTCAACCCCTGACCCGCGAAATAAATTTGTGAAAATAATATGTATTAATAATCTGCATAAAGAAGCGTTCATTGATACGGGAAGCAGTTGTTCATTGATTTCTGAATCGTTCGTCAAAAGATATTCAATGGAAAACATTGTGTTGACCGCACCAGTTTTGTTGCAAGGTTTCTCAAAAGAAAATTCAAAATTTGTAACTCACAAGATAACAGCTGATCTGAAAATCGATTCGGTGTGTCTGACTCAGGTTGATTTCTATGTAATTGACAACCTGGCAGATTGTGAAATATTGATAGGAAGAAACGTGACGGAGCGGTCTGACCTGATATACTCGCGAGTGGGTGACAAATTCAAACTTGACTATGCGAATTCATTTACTGAGTTTTGTAACACAATTAGTAATTTTGAGTTCGATAGCGAGTCCCATCAGAATGAATTAATAAGACTTTTTCAAAAATATGATGACTGTGTGGCGTCAAATATCAAAGAACTAGGAAAGGTAAACGGCCACGAAATGATAATTAACGTAACTGGTTCTCAACCAATTCAATGCAGACCCTTTAGGTCTTCTCACGCAGACAGAAAGAAAATTCGCGAAATGGTAGATGAGCTTCTGAAGAACAATATCATACGTGAAAGCAAATCACCATACGCGAGCCCTGCGTTACTTGTCAATAAAAAAAATGGAGAAAAAAGACTCTGCATTGATTATAGAGCACTAAATAAGATAACAATTAAAGACAAATATCCAATGCCGCGCATTGAGGATCTTGTAGATAGGCTTAGGGGCTATAAATGTTTTACCAGTCTAGATTTAAAAAGTGGATATTATCAAACATTAATGCATTCGCAATCTATAGAAAAGACCGCCTTTATTACTGAAGATGGGCATTACGAATTTTTAAGACTTCCGTTTGGGCTGGCTAACGCACCAGCTTGTTTCCAACAAATGATGAACAACGCGTTGGGAAATTTAAGATTCGAGAATGTCATTTTATATTTGGATGACGTATATTTAGTGACAGAAACGGTAGAGCAAAATTTAAAATTATTAGAACGAGTTCTCCAAATCTTTAGAGAAAACGGGCTCACGTTGAATCTGAAAAAATGTCATTTTTTTCAAAAATGAAATTGAATTTCTAGGATACAAAATCAAGCAGGATTGTGTGATGCCAAATCAGCCCAAACTGGAGGCTATTCGAAATTACCCCTGTCCCAAAACAGTACACCAACTTCGACAGTTTCTTGGCCTTGTAAGCTACTTTAGGAAATTTATTAAGAGCTGCGCTATGATTACTGCTCCACTCTCAAAGTTATTGAAGAAGGGCTCTGTCTGGGAATGGGGTAAGGTTCATGAAGAGGCATTTCAATCGTTAAAGAACAAATTAACGTCTGAAAGTGTTCTATCCATTTTTGACCCGAATAAAGATAACGTATTATATACGGATGCTAGTAGAGATGGTGTTGCTGGTATTCTTATGCAAATCACTGACGAAGGTGAAAAACCTGTCCATTATTATAGTAGACAAACTACGGAAGATGAGAAAAAGTACCACTCATTTGAACTGGAGTTATTAGCGATTGTTAGTTCGCTTCAAAAGTTCCGATTATACCTAATCGGATCATCTTTTAAAATAGTGACCGATTGCAACGCCGTAAGATACGCATTAACAAAAAAAGAGATTATTCCCCGGATTGCGCGTTGGGTTTTGTCCACACAAGAATTCTCGTTTGATATCGTCCACCGACAAGGCACGCGAATGCAACACGTAGACGCCTTGAGTCGTAACCCAATGCAGTCCGGAGAAAAATCAGAAACCGAGATTATAATGTCAATAACGGAAGCAGATTGGTTGCTTTCAGTACAAGTACAAGATGCCGAGTTACAACGTATTCGAGCAATTATAGAATCAGGACAGGCCGAAGAAAATAAAGATGTTTTTAACAAATATGTTGTCCTCGGTGGCAAAGTTTACAGAAGAACAACCCAAGGTCGTCGGTGGGTGGTCCCAAAGAAATGCATTTGGCAAATAATTAAATGTAACCATGACGACCTCGGGCATTTCTCTGTTGACAAAACAGTAGAACGAGTAAGCTATCAGTATTGGTTTCCTAGAATGCGACATATCATAAAGAAATATATTAAAAACTGCATAAATTGCATATATTTTAAGAATAAGGGCGGTCCAAAGGAAGGAGAGCTATACCCGTTGCCAAAGTATGCACAGCCTTTTCACACGCTTCATATGGATCATTTAGGACCTTTTTTTTACGACTAAAGCCAAAAATAAATATTTATTGGTAATCGTAGATGCTTTTACAAAATTTGTGTTCATTTTGGCGGTTCGCACAACCAAATCTTCTTGTGTAATTAAAGAATTAGAAACTATTTCTAAGACATTCGGAAATCCTCAAAGAATAATTACAGACGCCGCGACATGCTTCACTTCGAATAATTTTACACAGTATTGTTCGAATATAAACATACGTTTACATACGATTGCAACCGGTATGCCTCGTTCTAATGGCCAGGTTGAGCGTTTTAATAAAACTATTTTAGAAGCATTAAAAGCAATAGGCGCTAACGATACAGACGATAGGTGGGACCAGTACGTAAAAGCCTTACAACAAGGTATGAATAGTACAGTTCACAAGACAACAAAAACTATTCCTAGTGAAGTTTTTCTCGGATATAGATTACGCACTGATAGTGATAGTTTAGCTCCGGTGATTGGGCATAGGCTGGATGTAACTGAATTGCGTAAAAGGGCAGAGACAAATATTAAGTCCAACGCGGAATCACAAAAACAGCGATTTGATAGAAACCGTACAAAAGCACGAGTTTACGTCGAAGGAGATTTGGTACTCGTCAAAATACAAAGCCAGACAAATGACGGTCAAAGTCGGAAGTTGTTACCTGTTTACAAAGGCCCCTTTCAAGTGAAGAAGGTATTGGGGAATGATAGATATGAGGTGACGGATGTAAAAGGCAGTGAAAGGAGCACTAAGAAGTATACAGGCGTAACCGCTGCTGAGACCATGAAACCATGGATACATATTGATGATTGGGAGATGAATTAAACATACGTTCTAACTTATACCATTACTGCCCGTGTTGGCGATTAAGGTAATTTAAAATTAACCGTAGGCGTATGTACGAGTCAAGATAAAATGCTTTAAGTAATTATAGATGTTCCATGTTGTAAATTACACATTAAAGGCCGAGTGGTAGGTTCAAATAGAGAACGAACTTGGAACACTCAAGTGTGGAAAGGCCCTTTGAGTGCAAGTGGTTCTGGGACAAACTTGGTACGCTTAAGTGTGGCTAAAAGCCCTTTAAGTTCAAGTCGAAATTAGAAGAACTTAATACGCTTTATAGATGTTCCATGTTGTAAATTACACATTAAAGGCAGAGTGGTAGGTTCAAATAGAGAACGAACTTGGAACGCTCAAGTGTGGAAAGACCCTTTGAGTGCAAGTGGTTCTGGAACGAACTTGGTACGCTTAAGTGTGGCTAAAGGCCCTTTGAGTGCAAGTCGAAATTAGAAGAATTTAATACGCTTTATAGATGTTCCATGTTGTGAATTACACATTAAAGGCAGAGTGGTAGGTTAAAATGCAGAACGAACTTGGAACGCTCAAGTGTGGAAAGGCCCTTTGAGTGCAAGTGGTTCTGGGACGAACTTGGTACGCTTAAGTGTGGCTAAAGGCCCTTTGAGTGCAAGTGGTTCTAGGACGAACTTGGTACGCTTAAGTGTGGCAAAAAGCTCTTTGAGTGCAAGTGGTTCTGTAACGAACCTGGTACGTTTAAGTATGACTAGAGACCCTTTGAGTGCAAGGCGAAATGAGACGAATTTAATACGCTTAAGTGTGGCTATGCCCTTTGAGCGCAAGTGGCGATAAGACCAATTTGGTACGCTTAAGTGAGGCTATAGGCCCTTTGAGTGCAAGTGGTCGAATCCGATTTATATACAATGTCGCTTTAAGCGCACATGATATTTGGTACACTTAAGTGAGGCTATAGGCCCTTTGAGTGCAAGTGGTCAAATCCGATTTATATACAATGTCGCTATAAGCGCACATGATTTACTATTATTGAAGCCTATCCTCGGAAATACTCTGATGAAATAATGTGTAATGAACAATGACAGTCATGATCCAGAGAATTGTATACACAATGCATGTGCAACCGGCAAACTGATAAATTATTAATAATTTGTGTTTCAGCACTTTATCTGAACTCGTGAGGTACCTGATGGGACAGGCACCTGGTAGGACGGCCGTGTTGGCGATTGCCGCGCTCTCTTTAAAAAGTTAAGAGTGACATCACCGAAGCGGCATGGCGGCCCACGGCGGCGACGCGAGGTGCGTGCTCTGCTGTTTCCTGAGCCGGACGTAAACACCGATAAGATGGATCAAAATTCAGCATGGGAACATAAGCAAGAGCAGCGTTGCGACGATTGTTTTATTAAGACCACATGAGGGGGCTTTTTCTGAGGCCTTTGTAAGAGGTAGTCGTGTCGTGTTTTAAATATAACCTTTGTTTTTATTCAATTGTTTAGTGATTATATTGTTAAAGTATTCGTACAAAGTTGTTTTAATCAATAATTAGAGATCTAAGCACATATAAAGTTAATAGTCATGATTTTAGATTGGACTTTCACTGTTTTGACTGAGTTCAAATGAAACTGTTTATTTTTTATCCTTTTAGCGTCTATTCCATAATATAACATCGCATCATACTTATAATCCCTGAAAGGCTAGGTACACCCACATTTCACCAGTGTCTGTTATGTTTAAATAATATGTAATAGGAGGCGAGCCAACAGCTATCAACCGGGCACAAATCCAGACTCCGGGCTGCTATTGAGAAATTTACTAATGAAAAAACCCAATAACCTCATGGTCAGCAGAAGAGCAGTAGCTTTTATTATCCCCTTAAATGACCTTCTTAATCACAATAGACTTCAAATCGAACAACATAATTCCGCAAAGGCTAGAAAATCCTACAAGAATCAAACTCGCTTTTTCGTTCCTATCTCATATTTCACCAGAATAAAACAACGTTATGTGGCAAGGGTACCCTTTGTGAGAACCAACAGGGGTTATCCATCGGGTTTTGCGTTGAAACTTTTCAATAATCATTGAGGGAATCCTTCAATGGATCTGTACACCTTTTGTTTTCCAAAATCCCTTCCTTTTTTAAACGTTCTGTTGTTTAGTTATTGAAATAATTTATGTCCTAAGACAAGGGCATTTTTAAGCCAACTTCAAAACAGGAGGAGGTTTTTAATTCGTCTATAATACCTATCTATGTTATACTTATATTTATTCATCGATATTTTCATCAATAAAATTGTGGATCGATTTCGAGTTAGCGTAAAAATTTAAATTGAATATACTTTTCTTGGGTAGTTTTTGAATAAGCTTCAATAATACGTATTTAATCCACTTGATGTTGTAGAACTTCCGGTTACTGTTGTTTACATAGCCAAGTAGTGGTATACGAATCAGTTTGGGGAAGGTACCACAACTAATAAACAAAAAAAAAAAACAACTGACTTCCAAAAAAAAAAACATGCCACAGTGAAAAACAACTTTAATTTCGGGAGTCGGTGGCAAAAAACTAAAATACAGAACCAAAGACACCGACTTCCGGAATTAAAGTTATTTTTCACTTATAAGTGTTTTTTTTTTTTGCTAAAAATAATGTTCTTGCGTGATAAACAAAACAGTATCACTAAAGCTCTTTTAACAATCACAAACATGAAATAGTTCAGGTAATATGAGGAAAACACTCAATGTTAACGTCCTTGAAACATAAAACCTTATTATTGAAGCCTTAAAAAAGGTATCAACAGATTCCAAACACTGGGATTTTACATATAGCTCGTATTATTTACCGTAAAAAAACCATAAACATAAAATGCCTAAATACATCACGCTAAGAGAGGTTAAACAGAGGTGTTTTTACGTCGTATTTCTAGACATAAATTTTAGTAGTCTAATGTAAGAGATAAACACAAAAAGAAAACATGTTTACCTGTTTTACTTGATTTAATAAGGCAAGGTTACGTAGAATACAAGATGTATGTAGAACTGTGCCTTAAATCGACATACAGCATCCTAAGGCCTTATATTTATGTATAATTAGGTATATATATTTAAAGTTTTTAATAGATATATGTATGTATATCCTTATATTTAAATAAATATTTATTCCACAGTTTTCGCTATTGCACCTACCACTGTTTGTCTCTGCATCACCCAAAGGTTGACTGGTAGAAAATGCCTACGGCATTAAGTCCGCCTCTGTACATTTGTGTGCTTAAAGTATTAAATAAATAAGGTACGCTTATAACAGCATTGTGATTTAGTGTTCACCCATTTGGAAATAACAGTGATAATGACAATATGTCACGACCAACAATGGTAGATGGCTAGCGATGGGACACACTTATGTCGAACAGTGGACTGCTATAAGCTGATGAAGATCGTAGAGTATCACGGTGGAAAGCCAGTTCTATATATTAAAAAAAAACACAAAACAAAATTGTGCTACGCCACGTAAACGCAAAATTATATTCGTATGTGATTAAACGTTCCAAATCGTCAAGTAAATGCCACCATTTTTCTCTCGTAATCCAAAACTGTATTCAAAACTTGTTTACCCAAAATACATATTTTCATGTTTAACCAAAACTCCGTACTTTTCCCAAAAGATGTACTACGCAAGCTGATGAATATGAAAACGTAAATTGAACTCAATAACATATCAAAGGCCTCGTCAGTCCCGGTACCACGAAATCTTTTCGGCCTACCGAGCTTTATCCCGGCTTTAGCACTGACAAAATATTTTTGGGACTTTTGAGGTTTTCATACATTTTAGTCTTATTTCAAACATGTGGGTAACGTCCTAAAAGTTTGGGTATTCCCTAGAAAACGTTGCTTGGTAATGTTTATCTTGTTTTGTAACAAAATTCTCTTGCAAGAATATGGACTGAATTATTTTATTATTGCAATGTATTAAGGCTGGAAAATGGCACACAATAAATATGATTGATCGGCTCTATAACAAAAGCAAAACCGGCTGTATTTAATTGATATAAACGTCTACTTCAGAAGTAAGTTAAAAACAAGGCGATTGCTACAAAATAATTCCGTAGGCGTCGACAGTTAATTTTATTATGCGCTTACAATAATTAAGTTTCGACCCGTTCCGGTATTTAAACCGGTCAATTATATAAATTCGAATTTTGAATGTCATAAAACTGAGCTGGGTAATAATGAACATGCGGCGCGTACAGTAAACCATGTCGCAGTTAATATCGAGTACGCGACTTATTGGACATTTAGCTATTTGGCCGTTCGCCGTCTACGTCCACTGAATAAAGTACGGCACACACGAGTCATCGTTCAGTGTGAATTTAATTTATTGAAGTAGTCGCTCTCAAAGGGTGACATGTTGCAATAAACAACGACAAACACCTATGTATGTCTCAGTTAATTATTCATTTAATTTTAGATATTATGAATACCGCAGTATATATCATTTTAAATTACACACTATTAGATTAGGCAGTTAAGTGTATTAAAAAAGTAATACCTATTGTATCGTAAATTCAAATTAATTTCTCCAAAATCCAAAATAAAACTTGAAATTACAACCGAATTCAATTTGAAACGGAGTTATATCAAAATCTTTTATGGAAATGTCTCGGTGTCTAATGTGTCTTCATAAAATGTAACAGAGTTCAGATGAGAGTAACCTATGATAGTGTTAATATCCCGGGAAGCAAGACTTATTGGTCGTTTGCCGTTACCAGAAAATAAATGGCATAGCCGCCTAGCGCAGTGCCATGAACGTACTTGATCAGTAGTTACGCTACACACACTGAATGTTAAGATGAATTATGCTTTTAATAATTGTTTTGGCTCCATACTGTGGTTTCATAATTGTATATATATTATATTATGAAACTTAGTAGGTGTTCATTTGAATTACATACCTACCACGTGAACAATTTATGTCTATGCTATGACAAACGGATTTAGGCTCTGTTATCCAAAAATAATGTGGCTGCCAAAATTAATCCCGCGTTGGAGTTGCGGGAATCGCCATTTTTTCGCAGGACTTTTTTATTTACATGTAGCTTCTGCCTGCGACTTCATTCGCGTGAAAGTTGTAAGATGCACAACATACTAAAATAACAGCCACATTTTTATAAAAACTTCCTCGGCTCCACCCACCGCGTCACATCGCTGAATGTCATCGCATGAAGTTTTTTTCTTTTTGCTCGGCTCCTAAAGGTCATAGCATAATGTTAAATAGCCTATCACCTTCCTCAAGAATTGGGCTATCAAATACAAAGATTTTTTTCATATTTGGAGGGTAGTTCCAAAGATTAGCCCGTTCAAACCAAAAACAAAATCTTCAGCTTTATTCTTTTTATATAGATATGTAGGTAAAGCGTAGGTACTGCAACGTTAAATATCGATTGTCTGATAAAAATGACACTTATCACAAAACTCTTACCTAATTAGTAAAAAATCGGGATTCACGATGTTATGTTAAAAACTCATAGGTAGGTACTTATTCGAGTCACCGGCCGGCTCGAACCGTCACTATAATATTGAATGAGTTTTAATTAAAAAGCCCTCGTCTCGCCGAATTTTTGACGCAATTAGCGGGATTGGCCCGTGAATCCCACGGATCACGGGGACCAGTAGACACGACCGTTGTCCTTTAATCGCGGACAAAAGCACATCCCTAGTGTGTAAACGTACATTCTTTGTAAATGAAAAAGGATCTGGAAATCACAATAACTCATCTTAATATTAAATATCAATTACTAATAAATAAACTTTAAATTACGTATTTTCAATTATACTTAATTAATAGGTATCTACTTATATTAATTATGTATAATTTAATTATTATTATATATTAAGTGTAATTATAAATTAAGTATAATTTAACTGCCCTGTTGGTCTCGTGGTCGCAAGCGCAACTGCTGAGCGTGGGGTTCTGGGTTCAATTCACAGGCTCTATTGGGTTTTTCCTATGGTAATTTCTTAGTAACAGCCCGGAGTTTGGAAGTTGGAGGCGGTGTGTTAACCCTGTGCCTCGGAAAGCACGTTAAGCCGATGGTCCTACGCCTGATCTCTCTTCGGTCGGATAGCGTGCTGTTCCATCGCACTATGAGAGTGACGGAAGAGAGAGAGCACCTGTGTCTGCGCACACACTTGTGTACCTACTATAATATCTCCCGCGCCGAAAGCTAGTCTCCGTTGACATTGGCCGCCATGGCCGAAATACGGTTTGGAGGACTATTCATTTTAAATGTTTTTGTAAAACAAATACTAATTATATCAACCCCACATTGTTTTTTTAAATTTCAAGCCGTATCATTATTGCTACGTGTTGTGAAAACATGTTCACAAAATTAAAACATATTTTAATTGAAATATACTGTTTTGTTAAACAAATGCGATTTCAACAAGTGGTATAAATGTTATTTTAAACTTAATTTATTTTTATTACGTCAAAGGGTTTGACACAGACGTTCGAAATTAATAATTTAGGCAGCACCCTCAGTTGGTCAAGGCATAATAAGTAAACTTAGAACCGATGGCAGTTTCATATTAATCGGTTCGGTGCTTGCGCCAAACAATGGATCACAATCGAGGCCCGGCGCCAACAATAAGCCGTTTACAATTTTGACCGATTTCCCAGTTTAAACGCATCATCGAATGTTTTTACCTAATTATCAGCATGTTTTGGTATGAATACCGTGTAAATATTTAATAAAATTATTACATGAAGGAGTTCAGCTAACAGGGTACGAGGCTTGTTAATATTAATTAATTAAGCTCATATGAGACTAGAACATACACGGCGTTAACTCTAGTTATTCAGTTTCTAGTAACAGCTCTACCTGCGGCGGTTCTACGATTTGTATTGTTATAACATAACCACCTTCGGCCATCGTTGTATTACTGAGGTTGTTATACTGTATAATGAACTTGATTCTCGTTTGCTGTTGTGGTATTCCCTTAAATGGTAATACTGTTTTAACTTTAAAGTAAATGTTTCAGCAATTCTACGTGTAAAATGACAAATGTAAATGACAAATTATTTTATTTCTGTAAGTAGGTTTGTACAAACACTTTTCCAAGTCAATCATATCTTTTTTTAAAACTATATGACGTCGGCGTTTCCTATCTGACTACTCTGAGAAGAAGGGCTGAAACAAATTGACATCTGTACTTTTTTGTTTACCTATGTTCTACAAATAAACAAATTTGGATTTGAATTTGAAACTCAGAGGTCTCTTATAAAGTCCAGACATAATCTTGGTCAGATCATGTGTAGACCATGTAGATTGGTGTCTGAAATTAATGGTCTTTTGACGAAAAAACCACACAGATTGAGTGGAGCTATTCAGTCCATGCACGCATTTGTCAGTAATCATGCAGCTCAACTCAGAACTTATCGATAGATCGTTTTTATCTTATCGTGCGATGAAGAGAAGAAGATAAGATATAATATAAGATATAATAACTAATAATAACTTGGTAATTTCGTATATACCTTACCTACTAAAACATTGAAGGGATTATACGAGAATAGTTAGATTGGCAAGTGTTTTCTTTTCGGTTGATTTCGAATATAAATCAAATTCATTAATATCCAATGTTTATTACCCGTATCTTTTTAAACTGTGCTGAAATCTTCTAGCAAAACCACTCACTTAAAGCCACATAGGTGCCGATTCCCTTGTTCACAAACTAAACTAAATTTAAGTTCAGTACATCATTTTCTTTCTATTTCATTAAGAAAAGGACAGAAGATAAATTTTAGTTTAGTCCTGTCAAATTAATCAGCGCCTGTCACTACTCCATACATGTTTAGACGTGATTAAAAACTTGCCTACTAAAATTCGTCAATTTACGTCAAGCGGTGATTAATTTGACAGGACTAAACTAAAATTTATCTTCTGTCCTTTTCTTAATGAAATAGAAAAAAAAAGATGCACTGAACTTAAATTTAGTTTAGTTTGTGAACAAGGGAATCGGCACCATTACCACATTAATCTTAGATTCCTTGCTTTACATACAATGAAGTTCGCTTTAAGGCAATCCCGAATCCAGTCTAAGAGCTTACCAGGATTTCATAACATCAGTACATCATGTACATACCACAAATCCCTCAGTCCGTATGTACGGTATTAGAACCAGGCATCTATTGTTTGGCGCTCATTGCGAATAAGAGCTAATTACTCGCCTTCAAGCTGCTTGAATGCCGACATTCTTCAGCGGTTGTCGAGAAACTTGGATGTGAGAAACGGTGTGCTCAGTTTTGTGTTGAACAGAGTAATTTGGTACAAATGAAAAAGAACCGTCAGTAGGTAGTAGATGTTTGTATTGGTTAGAACTAGATTTTACATAAATATTAAGTTTTTGCTCATTTTTTTTCTCTCGATGAACCCGTTTAGAAATACTGTGCTTCAAAAATAATTATGGAGGAAATCCGTGGTTTAAGCAGTATGGTTTCCGTCACTTAGTCAGAACCTATAAAAAATATGGTGCTAAGTACCCAGGTATCTATTGTTCTTCTATTCTCTCTTCTATTGTTATTCTTAACCATATAATTCAAAATCCCAATAAAAACGTAATTGAAGACACAAACCGATGAATTACGCTAACAACTCTAAAAACCACTCAAAAGTTAGAAGCTCTTTGTTCAGAAGAAATTCCCAAAGAATTTTACGCTTCCTTTATCCGAAACTGATAGGTATCTACAACATTAACAAGCTGTTCTTTTATAGTTCTAGTTTAAATAATCATAGCGTTTATGGTTGTACTAAAATCATTGGCATGTGAAGATGTGGTTTTCAAAGTAGTGTTTATGGGTAACTGGCCTCCAGTCACCCATGACCGTTAGAAACAAAAAAACGGCGTGTTCTTTGTTTAAACATATCGTGGGCAGTCATTATAAGGTGCCAGTATGCTAGTTAAGTCATTATTTTGAGCAATTCTGTTGTAAGGTCTATTGCTTATTCTGTGCGTGATCTCTGAACGCTTGAAAAGTTCTTGTTTTAAATGTTTGACGAACGTGTAAAAAATAAAAGGAGGTGTAGAAAGATGTTTCCGTTTTACTCAAAACAATTTATTTAAAAATTTCGTTGTTTGCACTTCCCAAGATACACACGTAGGTACACGTATAAGTACAGCTGTTTACAGGTGTACGAACTTAAATGTGTTGGAAAGTTGAAACTTTTACTTTAGTTTTAACATATCTACTACATGTCTCATTTTACCGAAGAGAAAATATGCGTTTAATTTTTCGATTTTAAAAGAGTCGTTTAATAGTGATTGAAAAAGTAAACTATTTGATCTGACAGGTTAACGAGTTGGAATTCGATTTCTCAAATCAAAATGCTCTCAATTGATAGAATGCGATACTTACAACAAATATGAAAGTGTTATAATAGCTTACCCAAAATCCATTATAGACATATCTCAATTGAACGTCCGAGTTAACTTTCCCAGAAAATAAAAAAAAACAAAATCGGTATGTTTACTTTCCCAGCAAAAATTATGTATTTCTTACAAAAGTCTCAATTGTTTCTCACATCAATGTTCTCCTCCTTGCGGTCTCTTCCTGGCTCTGTACCGAGGTGCTGCGTATCCCAGCTAAAATAAAGCCTTCGCAAACAAGACCTGACGGTGTGGAAAACCTTAAACCCCTGAGGTATGTTGATGAAGATGGTCCCGTCAAATTAAGCCCGTTTAGGTTGGGGCAAGTAATGAATGTTAATTATGACATTCATAGTCCACGACGTGATTTTAATTTGCATACTCAAATATTTTTTTAAGTTGGGAAGGGGAGAGTTTGAAGTTCGTGGAGAGGGATCTTTATAATTTTCAAGTAATTTTGTCTGGTCTAAGAAAATGGAATTTGACTCTTGAAGATTTCTTCAAGAGTCAAATTCCATTTTCTTATACAATCAGCCTGTAATGTTCCCACTATTGGGACACAGGCCGTTTGGAGAGCAGTGGTGATGAAATAATTTACACAAAGTAAAGCGCCTGTCTCAATACGTTGAAGGAAAACATCGTGAGGAAACCGGCATCTGCTCCTAGAAACAAAAGTTCGAAGACATGTGATATCTACAAACCGGCACTGGGCCCGCGTGGTGGATTACGGCCCACTCCCTCTCACCGAGAGGAGGCTTGTGTCCCAGCAGTGGGAACATTATAGGCTTATTATGTATTATGTAAGCGCCTGTCTGGGTTCAAACGTACGACTTACGAGTCCAGTTGCACTGCTAACATATACGCTACATAATTATATAAATTTGAGCAATTGCACATAGCGGCTGATTTTACAATAAATTCAAAAGTACGTTCATAATGTCCCTTGAGGGGTAACACTAATGCCAGCCGAGCGTCAGTTATTAAGGTAATTGCTAAGCACTTGACAACACGAAGTATTTTGACCAAAGTTATAATTAACTGCGACCACGGTGAAATGTTTTAAAGTGGGATAGGAAATAATAGAAAAGTATTTGCGTGTGTTGTCATTATTTCATTTAATATAGGAAAGGAAATATAGGTAGAAGATTAACCGTTTAAAACCACAAAATAGCGTGCATTCAGCACGCTATTTTGTGCAAGTTGCAGAAACATTGTACTACTGAGTCTATGAG
This sequence comes from Atethmia centrago, assembly GCA_905333075.3. NCBI lineage: Eukaryota > Metazoa > Arthropoda > Insecta > Lepidoptera > Noctuidae > Atethmia > Atethmia centrago. The sequence continues at coordinate 12,114,505 of HG995382.1, forward strand.
CTGGTGCCAAAAGCGACTTTGTTGCAACAGAAGAAGAAACAATTGAAATCTGCTAAACCCAGTTGCTGTAAATAATAGCACAATCCAATCTAGATTTACTTTTATTCATACTAATGTGGAAATATTATGTGCATATCGTTTTAAAGCAATTAAACTAAAGCAGACCACATAAACAGATCAAGAAAGATTCTCAACCCCAGCCGAAGCTTGTAAACTTTAATAAGAGAACATGTTAAATATTTTAGCGAGTGTACCGCCGACTGGATTCTGTGAGGGTAGTGGAACTGAGCAATTTGCAGAAACGGCTAATTTCACATGTATATCACGAGCACTGGGTTATTTGGCTAAGTGTCTTAGCCATTACTCCTATAGTTGCCATGATGTAGGTGTATTGTTTCATAGAGATTGCTCTCGAGCTTGCTGTGTGCTGGGAAATTAGTGTCCTCGGATGTATTAGTATTTTGTTAATGATTTGTAATCATTAAAATGTGTTATTGCTTTTAAATTACACTAGCAGCCCGCCTACTTCACACGGTTTTTACGACTTGGCAAAGCATCGCGATTTCTTTTTATATGTGCATTAAATATTTATGTATACATGTAGACCTATCGGAATAAATGTTCCGAATCCGTTGCGTAGTTTAGAAGGAAAACGCGGTCACTCAGATAGACACAAAAAGCGACTTTAAACTAATGTAATTAAATTACGGGGTTACAGATGCTCTACGTGATTATTTTTTTATAGAATATTTAAATCTGAAAATGCGCAAAATTATTATGCTCACGTATACAACATATTTACATAAATAAAATTGTATAAAATAAATTATAATATCGTTCCTGTCAGTGGTAAGTAAAAAGGAAAATAAAGTTTCTAACGTAGGACCCTCTTGAGCTTTACTGAGCAGTAAATTGTCTAGAACTCGTCGCTATTTCTCTTTGAAGCCAATTGTCAAACTTTTGGCGAAATTGTAGTTAATTTTCTTCGTCTCGACTGTAATACTTGCAAAGAATCGACTTTTTAAGACAATACACAGACTCGTAATAATATAAGTACTAAGCTACATAAAGAAGAAGACAAACGTTCGATACTCAAAGTGTTAACAATAAACCAACGGAGCGTATTGCCAATGCTTGAAATATTTTAGTCGGCTGCCTCCTCCAAAGCAATTATACGAGTAGGTGAAGCTAAGTAATCTAGATTGGTACGTAGTATTATATTATCTGTGGTATGGCTGACATGGTTTGCAAAGATGCCTCACGCTCGTAATACGTTTGGTTGATTTCTTTCGCACCACCAGCTTTATATATATTATTATAATGTATGCATCGGTGTATGGTATGATATTAAACATAGAAGCTGCTGAAATTAATGTATGTAAATTATGACAACTTTCATACCCTTCATCTTTTCATAATTGTCTTTTCTCTGTCCAAGGTGGGGATCTCTGTTTTCCTTTCTACGTCCCAATGAGGTTCAAAATATAATCAATTTGTATTACGACACAATATGCTGTAGCTTATTTGAGATGCATGAGCCTTAATCCTGACACGTCTTCATGCAATTAATTTAGTTTTCATGGTGATGAGCTCATCGCGTCTTTCGCCATAACATTAACGCTACCCCGTGAGGGAACGTTAGCTTAATCCCTAGTTATTGCTATGTCACGTTCTTTTTCTTGTAGGAGTTCTTTCTTAGTTTATTTTTTATTTAAAATTTTTTCGTAAATTCATCGTATGTGCGTATAGTTGATGTCCTAGAAGTAGACAAATACTGAGTGTAATACACATTTAGAATTGAACTCAAGAATAAACGCTAAACTGTTATTTTTTATAATAAGTTATATCATCAACAGAGATCGGATATTCGGATGCATATTTACCTAAAGTTAAATTTTAGCTGTGAAAGTATGGAAGCGACTTCTTTAAATATTTTTATTTGTAAAAAAACAAACACGGGATGCCAGGAACACCGGCAATGCATAGCTAGTCGGGTGTATAATAAAGAAGCGACTTCTAAAATATGTATATGTAGGGTGTAAGAGGAGGGGTGGTGTGTGTTAGTTAAAACAAAAAAATACACCCGAACGCATGGCAAGCACAGCGACTAATGCAATTATTGTAATTAAATAAACTAAGAGAACTATTTGTCGGGGTAGCTACTTGCGCATAAGCAGTATAATTTGCCGTCCCACTCACAAACGCGCAAAATGCCTATCGTCGTTTTCTATTAATATAATGGTGCTAACATAATTCGAGGGGTGAAAGGCTATTTGTTTGAAGCGACATTTTACGAACTTTACAGGAGAGCCATTTAAAGATTCAAAATTTGGAAAAAAAATCGTTATGAAAAAACTACTGCTCTTACTTTAATGGGGATCGCAAATCTTTATTGCAAAAAAATCCCTTAACGTTTCGGTATAATTTTCAATAAAAAAACAGTTAAGAATTCCAAGATAAATGTCGCTTAATACAAAATAATCTGTATCGCCTTATTTTTAGAGTAAAGAAAAATGATTCAACTTCCAACATTGTCACTAATCAGCAGCAGGCAAAATGGTCTAAGTGACTTTACAGTACTTATGCAGGAGAAAGCAAAATGATTGAATCGACGTTACTCATTAATAATAGGAATAGGCTATTTTGTTTAACTACCAATTGGGTTTTGTTAACGATACAGGCAAGTTGGCTTAAGCAACGATGGACATTCTTAATGAGTTGTTTGATGTCTCAGGTTTCGAAAGGAGTTTATATATCTTGGTTGTTGATACAAGTTAATAATGACAGATTTATAGTAAGTTAAGAGATTGTAGTATTGAAATGGGTGAATAATTACTATGTCAGGAATGAAAAAAATAGTTCTGTTAATTATATTTTTTTATTACGTATCTTTAACTTAATTAATACTCAGTCTTAATGAGATCGTATGTTTCCTTGTATAAAAAATTACAGCACAGTAAATCAAACATAACAAATTATATATATTTTTTTAAATAAAGCAATAAAATTTGTATTTTATTATTGCAGCGAAAAGGGTTGAACCGACATGTCTTAATGAATTTGGCTGACGGCAGATTGGTTGAAGCGACATTGCATAGTGTAAGTAGTCGGAAGCAAAATGTATGAAGGGACTTTTCATCTAAAGTTAGCTATATCGAAAAACGATTTATCTGCCATCGAACTGAAATTTTAGGACGAGAATAACGGCTTATGCTCCGATTCTATGTTTTTGTGTACAGCTTAAATGAAATAATAAAAAAATATAGCAAATTTGATGTCGGATCATACATCATGATTGAGAATTATGCACTAAAATTGCATTGTTTTAAGCGCCATAAAAGTGCTCAGAATTGTACGAAACCCGGCTCAGCCGACGCAGAAAAATTCGCTGAATCCGAATATGTATATAACTCAATATCGTCCAAAATGTCGCTTCAAACAAATAGCCTTTCACCCCTCGATATACTGTTTTTTTCGCTATGTGGAGAGGACAGGAATTTAACAGAATTTCACTAAGCACAATAATTTTTAATTAATTTAACTACTTGTTTCAATAGGTACCTACATCAATTATTCTAAATATATGTAGTCCGTTATCTTATATTAACGTTGTTTGCTATGGCAGTTTGGTATTTACCTACCTACTTTACAATATTAGGTAGGTAGATATTATGCATCCGCTTATATAGTCAGGAAAAACACAAAATTTGTCGATTCCGTAATCGCGGGTTTTTTTTTACTATAGTGCATTCCATATAAGCCAACATTTGAAAGTAAGTTATATATAGATTATAATACTAATCTGATTCAATAGTCAGAAACCTTGTTGATCCCGGAACCGCGGGATTTTTTCGATACAAAAGCGCATTCCACATTCGCCAACATCTCAACTTTAGGTGAATATGCATCCGAATATCCGATCTCTAATCATCATAATGATTTTATTAAAAAAAAAAAATATGCATCATTTATTACTAGCAAAACCATAGATGTTAAACATGTCATCACAATTAATGAAAAACAAGTTCCCACGATTAGAGAAGAAGCCCTAATGACAATTATTTACAATAACAAGAAAATTAATGAAGTTTACGACGAACATGAGACTGCAACTAGCAAAGCTGCTAATAAAGTGCACGCTCTTGATGAGGTTATCAAAATTGCATTACACAGCACCCAAAACACCGTGTGACGGTATTCGTGAAGCCGCGAACGTTCGCAAGTAGGCTATTCTGGGACTATATAACTGGGACCGACAAATATTTAGAGGAGCTATGAACATTGAAAATGTTTGGAGGTGTGAGAAACAATGAGAAAGTAGAACAAATGAAGAAATAAAGAAATTGCTTTTTGAGCTTTTTCTGTAGCGAATTCAGAAATGGGTGAGACTTTTGCTACCATTGATGAGAGAGAATTTGCCAACAGAATTCGTAATTTTGACCGAAGGTATTTGATTGAAGAGCATATTGGTAAAAATAAACGTTTTTTTTTTGTTTTTTACTAGCCTTTAGAATTTTGATAAAGGCATTTAACGTTAATATCATGTTTAAGTTAACTTTACTAACCCACCATAAAATGAAAGAAATTATCATCTATTTTAGCAGAAAGTTTCTCTGACTGTTTTTAAGTTTCTACAGCTAACTTTAAAATCGAACGAAGTTTCTCATTAACGTTCTTTCATGCTACATTCAAACTTACTTTATTTTTCTCCAACGAGTTTCCTAATCGATTTCTATCGAGATTGCACCTCGCATTTTTGTATTGATTTCCATTTCATTAACATTCTGAGAGCATTATATTCAACAGGCAACTGGGTTTAGAATCTAAAGAGTCTAGACGGTGTTTTGTCGCATCTATTCTCTTGGTGAATCTACGCAACGTTATAATGAAACGCCTGTAAGGAAGGTGTCTTATGAATACTGACTACCCACCCCAGACTACGACTTAACTTGTCAACGGTGTAACAAATGGAGAGAGTGCGATTATCTCGCCTCAATGTTTAATTATGGCAGTCGTTAATACGACGATAATTTGTAAAATTATGTGTCTAGACGTGTTAACGGTTCCTTTTGTAGTGCGGTTGGAAATTGCCATTCTTTTCACGTTCTTGAGATTGCGAGGGCAAGATAAAATGATACCATCTGTTCATAAGTCCAGGTACTTACCGGGTCTGTCAATTGGTCTTTCAAAAGAAAAATATTATCTGACCTTTTCTTTATAAAAAAAATACAGCGTTGCAAGGTTGCAATTCGCATGTTTTCGTGTGATGCTCTATATTATGCATTTTTGAGTTACACTACTCTTAAAACGACTCAACGTATTGATAACTCTTGAAAAACAAACAAATCAAAGAAAAGAAACCATCAACTAGTTTACTCCTAGTGGTTTAATCCACGATTTTATTTACGTCATGATATGCCATCAAACAGTTTAAGAGAGCAGTGAAGATTGCATTCTCTCTGCAAATAAATAAAGCTCTCAACAGACCTATAACCTTCCACTGCTTACGTCACATATTGCAAATAGTGACGGCATGATCGTTTGATGACGTCGCAGAGGCAACCATAAGGAATTCTCATCTAAATTAATGATAGAAATACCTCCCTGGTAGATTAACGTATAATGTTACATGAATTCAGATATGGGACATAAGTGGGGTATATTAGAACACGCCGTGTAATATTAATTTAGGATAGGCGTTGATGGGATATAATCTAGTTAGAATATTCGCGACGTCATCAAGACATTCTGTGAGTTGAAGAGGCTGGTTTAGCATCCCTAGATTAGCTAGTAGTTTAGTAGTAGTCGTCGAGTTTTAGCAGGTGTTTGACCCGTCTATATTTTCTAGCATTTTTTATTTCATAAACTGAAACAATGTCCGTTAATGTTCTGAATCAATATATGCCGTGACCTTCAACATGTTCCAATGAAGAAAATCCATACATAGTTTATTGTTTGGGTGAGAGATATTAGTGAAAGGACAATGACAGGTATTGCCATGCTAAAGCGCGACAGCCATAATAAGCCTATCTTTTGTGTCAGCCTATTCCTTCGTGCCGTGGGTCTATCTGCTTCAAATCAATTGATACCTCTTTTTAGGTACAACGGTGCAAATATCTTTTGGAGCAGCGGATCGGAACTAACTTCATATTGTTTCTTTTAATACAATAATTGTTGTTACAATTTCAGAAAATTAAATGTTTATCAACAACGCCCCCTTGTCAATATCAATCAGGCGCCAAAAGTTTATAGAAGCACTATACAAGGTCAAATTAGCTCACCGTCCGATAAGGACCAGGGGGGTTACCATCACCTCTTATAGCAGTATTATTTCAATATTACTTAGTGCGAGAAAGAGATTTATTTATTTATTTTTAAAACTTACACACACTATCTTTACCGGATGACCCCAATGCAATAGTGGGTTTGCAACTACACACCAAATACTTGAAACATCAACTTACGTCTAATACTTATAAGAGATGGAGCTATAAGTCCTGTATAGCTCCATCACTTTCCCACTGTGAAGTAATATTATAATAATACTGCTATAAGAGGTGATGGTAACCCCCCTGGCCCGGGTCGACGGCGCGTTGTGTTCCACGCGCGCCTCAAAGAGATGTCTGTACAAGTGTAGAGATCCGCTAAAGCCAATGCCTGCCGGGGTCGCGGGAAATTTCGAAAGGGATACCGTGGCCCCTAGCAACACAGGCAACAGAAGGAACACGGGTGGGTTTTAGTCAGTAAGCGTCTGACACACCGTCTCGCTCCGCCCAGAGCGGGAGAAGTTGTTGGATAATTTCTCATCCAAAACAATAAAAAAGGGTCAATTTAAATTAACTGGCGCAACCCTGCAGAAGTGATGGATATAATATCTAAACACGATAAAATTAAAATTAAAAAGATTTTATGGATTTTTCAATCGATTGTCAATGCCTGTTGGCAGTGTTGTTACTTAAAGTTACTATGTGTTGAGAAAATCTGTTTTTACCATTGCCACTCGAAAACCATAACCATAACAAATTATTTATTTCAAATAGGCACATAAAAGGCACTCTTGAACGTCAAAATTAACAAAAAAAAAATTGAATTGATTCTAGTTGCCCCTTCCAAAAGGTAGTTTCGTATGGAGAAGAATGGGCAAGAAACTCCACCGTTACTCTTTTAAAATGTTTTACAAAATTTTGTATATGTACATTTTAAAAATTATATGTGAAGACGATGCACCTAGAATAAAATTACTATACTAAAATAGGTAAAAATAATGAAAAATAAAGCAATGACAGATAAATGAATTATGTGATAGGTACATGATGCTCACATATTTACAAACATTGTAAAAGTATACTTTTCCTAAAAATAATAAATAAAGTCAGTGTGTGAGTAAAAGTAATCACAGAATTTAAATTCAACATTGATTTATTATTTGTATCAAATAATAAATTTTACAATTAAAATAGCAACCAGTTTGATTTTGTCTAGACTCTAGATTTTCCTATGGAGCTGGACCAGCATGTTTTCAAGTATTCTTATCTTGGATATAATCCTCTAATTTGTAATATGCTTGTTTACAAAGTGTACTTTTAACATGAGTTTTAAATTTTCTTTCATTTAATTGCAATATATCACAAGGTATTTTGTTGTAACATTTGACACAGTACCCCATAAAAGATGTACTCGTATGTACTTTAGATAATCTGAAAAATGGTTGATCTATTTTATCTTTATTTCTAGTATTAAAATTATGTCTATCACTTATTTTATTAAAAAGATGTCGATTTTTTCTTACATACATAATATAATATATAGCGTTATATATCGATTTATCGATACCTATCTCGTCTGTGAAGCTTACACAACAAAAAACAGATGTTTCAAGTGACTACTCAAACTGCGGTGTTAGACCCCACAAAAAAAATTTAAATCATTAAATTAATTTATTTTTTGTTTTATCATATTTAGATATCCATAACTTCTGCAGAGTTTCGCTAGCTAATTCTATTTGATCCTGTATAGATGTTGCCCAAACATTTTTTTTTAAACCTACCGACCTATCTGTCTACCTGTTAGGTACGTCGGTATGTATTTTATTAGCGACAAGGTTCTCAACCAATACTTTTGCCAACATTTCCCCACTCTCTGTTACGATAAGTTTACCGATTTGCAAATTACCAATTACCAGTAATTCGACTATTTCGCACACTCCATTCATTAGAGGGCTATTTCCGAAACTCTCGGGGTGAACAACCCTCGCATGTTTAATTTATAGTTGTGGATGCAAATTTTCACTGAGCACCCCAATTTGATCCCCTATTATTTTAGTGTTGGCCGTTACGGTTCGTGTATCAAAATCATTATGTTCATCTTTTGTGAACGAGATACTGTGTTTGATCTTCTACGATATAAAAGAATTTCCACGGAAATAGTAACAAAGCGTTGCAATGGATTTGGGACGAATTGTTATCTTTATAGCGTACAAAAACTATGTTATAGTTTTTCTATACGATGTATGTTTGTTTATTTATTTACGTGAGGCTGTTGTTGTTTATTTTTTTATCGCAAAAGTACTATTTGTTTTCATTGAAGAGCCTCATGGGTTAAAAGTATCTCAAAATAAGTTACTTCACGGTATTCTTAAGAAAGAGGCTTCTGTTGCGAAACGATTGAGCTTCTCAATCCTTTTGGTAGTAGTTGTTCGGTTTTTTTACTGAGTAGGTACTTCAAAATATAGTTTCGGGATAAATCCAAAAACTGACATTTTAATAACTAATTTAAAACGATAACTCACATTGAAATACAGCCGGTCATATTACGAGAATCGCAATAAAATTTAATGTGACGCGTTTTCAACAAATTGTCGTGTAAATTCGATGAATTTGAATCCAGTTGGCAATTAATCCACAATTATACCACAGTGTGCCGTTTAATTAAACGTTGAAATCATTTTGGCTCGACTTTAATTTTGTTTTGTTCGTATTCTATTGTCGTGTTTTCCACAAAGATTTACATTGATAGCAACCAGGTTGTAAATTACGCGCAATTAACTCAATAAAGCGACACCTCGCTGGAGTTAACCTGAAATATGAACGTATTTTGGGTATCGAACTGGAGGGGATTGACTGAAATGTTGAATTTGGGAAAACATAGAACTGTATGTCCCCTATATACCTACGTACTTTATTTAAGTAAGTAGTCGGTAAAGCGAGTAGGAGCGAGGAGTATTCAGCTGCATCGACCCCAACATACGTAGTTGAAAAAAGTCTAGGCAGATAATGAATCATTTAAAACGAACGTCATATTTGCCATTCTTTTCTTGATAATACCTATTTGCTCGTCTCTATTAGCATTATTTTCAGATCCTATGTCAATAAAAATCTAATAAAATAATTAAAAAAAAACTAAACTTAAAACAATACAAGCTTTGAACTCAAACAGCTTTACAAAAACATTTGAGTTGCCGAAAATTCTAAATAAAATAGAATCATATAACAAAGCTCTCTACTCTAAACTCAGCGGTGCAGATAAAAAATCAAGCAGCAATTTTAATTTTCAATAGCCCGCAGGCGCCGCGAACACGGCAGTCGTTGTGATACAATGTTTTATACCTTTGGAACTATGGCTTAAGATAGAAGCGAAAGAGAGCTAAGGAACTTGGTCCTTTTGGTGCATTGGAACAGTGTTTTTTTGGGCTTGCAAAAATCACAAGCCAATTGCAAAATTGCATCTTTTCAAAGGGTTAAGGTCAGTTAGCTCTTAGTAATTCTTAGACTTAGACAATTCTCGATTGCTAAATCTGTCAAACAATACAATACAAATATTTGTTAAAAACCGCTTATAGCGCTAAAAGGTTCTTTTGACGTGTTTTGGCGTGTGACCAGCATATTTTAGGCTTGTCTTGTTTTCAACACAAAGAACGTTAGCAATTTCAGTATGATTTCGAAAGCAAATTTTCAATTAAAGGCTCCTAGTAATGTCTTAGACTTAGACAATCTGTCATCTACCCCGGTCACCAGGGAGTGTGGAACCGGCAAGAGATGTCGTGCGGTGTCCCACAGGGATTGGTCCTGGGGCCGCATCTGTGGGACATCGGATACGATTGGGTGCTGCGCGCCGACCTCCCTAGCGGCGTTAGCGTAGTGTGCTACGCTGACGACACGTTGGTCCTGGCGCAGGGGAGGTCGCACCAGGCAGCGGCCGAAGTAGCGGCACGCGGGGTTGCGACAATCGTCAAAAGGATCCGGCAATTGGGACTCGAGGTGGCCCTGCACAAGTCCGAGGCCATGTGTTTTCATGGTCCTCGGAACGCGCCACCGTTGGGGTCCCAAATAACGGTAGGAGGGATTTTCATCGGCGTCGACTCGACAATGAAGTACCTGGGACTCGTCCTCGACAGCTGGTGGAACTTCGTGGAGCATTTCCGACGTTTGGCTCCCAAACTGGAGTGGACAGGCGCTGCATTGAAGCGGCTCCTGCCCAATCTAGGGGGTCCAAACTCCTCCTGCCGGAGGCTCTATGCGGGGGTCGTGCGGTCCCTCTACGGAGCCCCTATATGGGCACGCTCTCTGGCGCTGCGGCCAGCCCGCCGGTTGAGCGCGGCCCAAAGGGTCATAGCCATCCGGATGGTCCGGGGATACCGCACGGTCTCCTGTGAGGCAGCGAGCCTCCTTGCCGGATTGCCGCCATGGGAGCTGGAGGCAAAAGTCCTCGCACACGCATGGGAGTGGCACGAGGAGGCGAAACGCCGGGTCGTAACTCCGCTGCCGCGAGAAATCGAGGCACAGCGGACGGAGCTCCGGCGGGATCTCATAGCGACATGGAGAGTACGGTTGTCCCAACCCAGTGCTGGGCACGCCACGATTGGAAGAGGAGGCGGGTCGGTTGAGGGAAAGGCAAATTTCGCGCCCTCTCGCCCCTAGCCGCCGCAGGAGACGCCCTGAGCGTCGGGAATCCCGGGCGGATTTCCGGCCACCGTAGGCGCGGGCTTGAAAGAAAAAATATTTATTTGGGTCACGCACAGGAAATACAACAGTAAAAAAAAAAAGGACCAGGCCCGGGTTGACGGCGCGTTGTATTCCACGCGCGCCTCAAAGAGATGGCGTCAGCATAAAGGTAGGGGTCCACTAGGGCCGATGCCTGCCGGGGTCGCGGGAAGGTACTTATGTGTCACCGAGGCCCCCGCAACACAGGCAACAGGAAGGAATACGGGTGGGTTTTAGTCAGTAAGAGTCTGACACACCTTCCCGCTCCGCCCAGAGCAGGAGAAGTTATTTGATGATTTCCCACCAAAAAAAAAAAAGACTTAGACAATTCTCGATTGCTAAATCTATCAAACAATTTAATACAAAGTCATATTAGGTTTATCAAAAACCCCTTGTAGCGCTAAAAGGTTTTTTGAAGTGTGACCAAAATCGGAACAAACGCCGACATCTTATTTTTTTAATACATTTCGAGTGGCTTTTCCGGACATTTCACAAACCAATTGTATCAATCACCCGTCTGTCAAATCTGTCAATGTCATTCGAGCGCCAAAAGATGTATTATGATGATATTTTGTTTAGGACCTAAACAAAACAACCCTCTTGTTTTTAGGGAATAATAATCCCAGACGAGGAGGAGGAGGAGGTGGGGAGGAGGGTTCTAACTCCAGAAATAATTTTATTTTAATGGTAAAGTTGTAAGTAAGTATACTCGCTACATCTTATGTCTTACACCAAAACCTTGCGAATCAAAACTCAACGTTACAATATTACGCGATCCAAAACTGACTTTATTTCAACCTTTTTTAAGCTTTCTTCCTTTATGTACTTAGCTACCCCACACCTGTTTGCTTCAGGGCATTGCCCTTTTTATATTTTGTTAGGTAATATAGCGGTAAATGGAGGTTTATGCGAATCAAAGCGTCCGTTTCAGTTGGTTTAGGGTTCCGTAAAAAAAATAAAAAAATAAAAGCCCTTCAAAACAATGCAATTTGTGATCAGCCGATCACAAATTGCATTGTTTTGGTAAGTGCTAAGATTTAACATGTCTTTTTTTCTTTCATTGTTTCGAGTGATGCCTAGAGGGTTTATGAGTAACCATTTATAATGTGTTTCAAATTAATGATCAAGGAAAAAAATGTTCCGTGAACTGGAAATAGTTTTAATCGTATCTAAAAAAGTTTTAAAACTTGGATAGTCTTCTCTAAATTGATACATAGGTAAAACATAACGTAACATCACGACTGTGATCCTCGAGGGGCTAGGCAGAGGTGTACCTATAGTAACACCCGCTTTTCGCCAGTTATGTTTAAGTCACATGTAGTAGTGAGCACGACTATTGCCATCAACTGGGCACAAATCCAGACTCCGGGCTGCTACTGAGATATTCCACCAACCAGTATATGTTCATTAAAAACCTTTTTGAATACCTATGGGTAATAAAGAATACAGAACCCTTAAAACGAATACAAACTTTGAACAAAAACATAAAAAAAATCTGCTACTCTTTTATTTAGTTACATTTTTTACTTTATTTTGAAAGGCCCTCAGTTTTACCCTTTATATTATTCTGATTAACCTAAACAAACATAATATTCTACGTTCAATATTTTTATTTCTTTCTGCGTCTACCTTTTTATTGTGTGAACGATAAAAATGCGAGAAACATACAGTGGAAATCATTTATGATTAACATTGCATTTTTTTTTAGTAGTTGCGGCGCTAATATTATACATTTAGACAACATAAAAATATCTTTTACAAGGTACTGTAGGTTCTAATAATGGTACTTTAAAAAATAATCTTTCTTTCTTTTATATTTTCACTGTTGCCAAAACAGTACGCTCATTATAGTAAGCACTCCAACATTACCTATTAATGCAGTTTTAACATTTTTTCGGGCAAAACAAAAGAAAATAATTTCCACGTCACGTAGGGACAGCACGTGCCTTCCATTTCTAATTTATGATTTATAAAGCATTAACCTAAAAGCTTCGTGAAAGTCGGTTCAAGAGTTACAAAATTGCACACCAGGGATTCAAAGGGAATTGTGTGAATCTCTCTATTCTGCGGATGCGTTTTTAGAGCGTGTGTAAATAAAAAAGAATTTATTATTTAATTTTCAGGATTTATTTGCTCGAATTTTCGGGCCGTTTTTAGTGGCGATATGGGAATGCGGGATATGGTAGGTATAACTTTTTTGGCCCATTTTTGTGGATTAACATGTTTTATTTCTGTGTGAAAATTGTATAAGAATCTAACCATATGACGTGTGCCGAGGGTAGTAAACGTATAAAATATTATAGCAAAGTGATTAAGGTGGATAAAAATCTTGACTTGCGCTACGCGGCACCGTTGAGATATACTGTTCGCAAAGCAACCAACAGAAAAATCTGTTCAGCTTATACTCATTTTCTGAAAGAAGAGCCTTGCCAAAGAAAATAAAATAACCAAGCATAAGGAAAAACACCGGCCAAGTGCGTGTCGTACTACACTCAATGAAAGGTGCCGTAGTTGGGATGAATTTATCACAAAAACAAACTTAACATTGTAATTGCAAAATATGTTCTCCCATATATCGGATGCAGTTTGCAGTCTGAGAGCTGATCAGTTGATGAGTCAATTCCAAAACTGCAAATGTAAGTTAGTTGACTATTAATCGTTAACTTGTAAAGCCTACTTAGCTGTGATAGTTTTCCTTTTAATTGCTTTATATGTACTACTGCCATGTTTTTTTTCACATATCCAAAAACAACCATTTAGCTGGCACACACACTTAAATCTAACAAAAATAGTACTTTAAAGCTTAATATTATGCAATCGGATCACTGAATCGAAAGATGGTTTTCACAGACCCAAAATATTTTTTTACCCGACACCATGCCTAGAATCATATATTTTTTTTTTGTAAATCTTGACGCCTTGAGCCTTTTATATGTCTATTTGAAATAAATAATTTGACTTTGACTTTGATTTGATTTGCCTTTGATGGACGAGAAAAAAAATATCATCCCCACTTTAAGGGCAAGATTATATTTACAACTTTGTCGACGTGATTTATATGTATGTCACAGCCAACTAGCTTAATTAGCCATTTAGTAAACGTCCTAACTCTGTCGCAGTCATCTGGTAAAACTAGCTAGCTAATTGGACGCCTAGACAATTCATTAAACCCAATTATATAGCTGGAGGACAACTGGAACTTTGACCAACCACGCGCTCCGAAGTGGTAGCAGTAACTAAGCCAGGGCACTCCGGTAAAATGGGTTAGGTAAGGTTAGAACTGAGACCATCCGCGCGCGAGCCGAGCGAATGAAGCGAGCGGGGCCGCGGCAGCGGCCGGTGAGCGCTACTTCTAACGGTTAGGCTGTTAACTAAACGGCTAATTAAGCTAATTGGCTGCGACGTCAGTGCCGGCGTTTAATGAACGGCCTAGGTGTCCAATTAGCTGGCTTATTTTACCAGATGGCTGCGACATATATACCCATGCCAAATTACAGTTTTCTGGTACTAAGAGTCTCTGAGCTAAGCCGCAGACAGAAAGATTGACATGGCGAAACTATAAGGGCACGTAGTTGACTACGGGACCCTAAAAATGTTATAATGATCATGACAAATAATAAAAGATCAAGTCCACAAACATTAACTGACAAAGAAGTATGTACATAGTAAACAAACGAAACTTTTAAATATTAAACTCATCTAAAGGCAATTACAAAACTTTGCTACATTATTTCCTCTTCAGATACTCAATCCACAGTATCTATTGTGAATAATAGGAGAGAAAATTAAAGTCTGCCTACCGCCGTCTGTAAGCCGCCGCCAAAGAGTTGTATGTAAATCGTTTATCATTAAAATTAATTTGACTCCATGTTCGCTAAACGCTCTTTATTCATTTCCTTCTCTTAATTAAGCAATCTGTTTACAATGAAGCAATTAATTGGTATTTCCAATGTTTGAATTTTCTCGAGTGTTTTAACCCATCCACTGGAATTGGCATTTGAAATTGAAACTGTTAATTTGGCGGCGATGTTGTTATATTTTTGTTTTTGTTACTTAATTAAAATTTATAGTATCGTCTTTGAACGTGGAAACATGGCAAACAACGTCTTACCATGGATGACGACATCCATAAACGATACTATCAAGGCATTTGTAACAATTGAGTTAGTTACATGAAGCTACGTTCCGAAAGTCAAAATTATCGATTTTTCTTTTAAAACGGTGAAGCTGCTCAGACTGAAAAAGTAGGTCGTGCGCGTTGAAGACATGATAAACGTGTTTGATACTACGTGAACCTTGGCAATTTTTCGGGAAAACGCAAAGTTCGTATGAATAAAAGTAAGTAGGTATTAAGTTAAAATTAAATGATAAGCAAACTGACACTCTACTTGAATTTGCTGTGATATAGCCATTTTTTAATTGATTTAATTATTTTACATTTTTAATTGACTCATTTATGTATTTTCTAATTTATAAATTTTGAAATATTAGTTGAATGTTATTTTTATTTTAATTGATTTCGGTGCAATGATTTTATGTAAATATATTGTAATTTGTAATGCTTATCTCTAATCTTTTTTATTCATTATGTGTTTTGTGTTTAGTTTCTATGGGTGTAATTTATGGACCTGAAATAAATGGATTTATTATTATTATTATTATTATTTATTTCATACATCTGTCAAAGAATAACAGTTATGATTTGAATATACGGACAATTAAAGTTTGTGTTCAATTTGCTTTAAAAAAAATCTAAGTTTACTGTAATCAAAGATAGTGTTTTATTTTACAGTATCCTATCTATCTCTTCCATCGGTATCTATGTCAGCGTATAAGTACCCCATTCATCCCTATTAACCTCTTTTGTTTGAAGCACACGCCGAAAATAAGGTGGAAATAAAATTGTTTATTCAACGTCCTACCTGCCAGGCCAATTTTTCCGTGGAATGACTGCGGTTGCATGTTACTTGGCCATTTATAAAAAGCTGGGTGAGAGCCCTTAATAGACTGATGACAGCTAAATGTCACCGAGCGTTTATTTGCTTACTTTTGCCGCACTATTTTCACGTAATTTTAGTATTGAGAGACGACTATAGTTTTTGTTATTGACTTTACCTTGGCTGGGATAGTTTTGGTGGGTTGGTAATTGAATAGATATAATAATATGATGTGGTTATATGACATTATATTTATAGACGTTATTTTAAACCGCTGATGTTTTTGATGTTCTTCAAAACGGTCAGGTGCGGAGTACTCGCAACCGGCGTGCGTATGTAAGGAGTATGTAAGGAGCGTAGCAGGTCTTAGGTCAGGCGTTTCTATAGTTTCTGCCTACCCCCATGGGAACAATGCGTGAGTTTATGTATGTATGTATTTTAAACCGCTGGTACATTGCAGCCAATAAACACTCCAGCCTATTTTTCTTACAAATTTTGTCAACCATAACTCATAAGGCACGACAAAATTTTTGGTGTCTCAAAAAAAAAACTTTTTAGTAGCAAGCCAACTGACTTATATATATTTTATTACACTTAAATGGTCACTAACGGATATCTTCCAGAAAAAACCGAAAAAAGAACTTGTATATATAATATTATATTTTCTCCCCACAACAATACCCATATTTTCATTCCCATTAAAAGACAACCCACACTTGAAAATTTAAACTAGGTAAACCGAGTCACGGATTCGCGTGCCAATGTTTAATCCAGTGCGTTTCTGTGTCGTATAAACCATACCTACCGTCGTCGGTCGAAACGCCAATTAACGTGATCTACGGCCACCGCGCTCATATTAAGTATTTATAAATTACCTTCAGTTTAATAAAATGCCCCAAAGTGTTATTATTAATGAAGTGAAAATGTACGCCGCTTAATCATTCACGCTGTAATCGTTTGTTTTTTAACTACTTTATTTTGTGGGTTGGTAAATAAGTTTGTTGTTTTATGCTGATCTGTGGTAGGTAAAGTGTTTCCATAATATTATATTAATAACGCCTCACACATACACAGTTGATTTTTAAGAAATATTTCCCTGTACTAAATAAACCTCATATCAAGAATCAAAGTCTGATAGGTATGTCATTTGCTAGAAACTATGATAATAAAATAGAATCATCTCATTGGCATATACGAAACTATTTGGTGGCATTAGTTTAGACATTTCTTATTCGTGTCTTTGTAGGCTTTAGAAATAATAAGTAAAACAGCCTCTTGTATTTTTATTTAGTTCTTTATATCTCCTTCACTTCTCTCATTATAATAAATTTATTTTTCATGAAGACTTTCTTCTTACTAAAGGGTCTTCGAGGAAAGAATTTGAAGAACCGTAGAACTTTAGTTGATGAAAATTCTGTTGGCCTTGCCTTAGCACATTCCATAACTAGGTTATAAAAACGACCGTTTTTTACGGCGAAAACGTTAATTAAGTAGGCATATTATAAACTCAGATACTGTTATGTTTTTAATTAAATTCTCCGTTAAAAATAATATTCCTTTTGTTTTTGTATTTATAACGAAGTTCTGTATTTTTTCTATTTTTCTCTTAGAACTCTGGAATATGATAATACAAAATGATATGAATATATTTTGTATTTAATTAAGCTTTTTCTTTGTTTTTTCGTTGTTGTATATTTTATTAATGGTTTTTGAACAATGATAATTTCCGGACCTGTTATTCGTTTTCGGTATTTATTCAACTAATTGAATTACTAGACGTTATGGAGCAATGGTGGCCAAGTGGTTACGGCCGCGACTTACGAGTTGTAGGTCGTCGGTTCGAACCCAGACAGGCGCTTTACTTTGAGTCAATTATTTCAACACCACTGCTCTCAAACCGGTGAAGGAAAACATCGTGAGAAAACCGGCATGTCTTAGAACCAAAAATTCGAAGACGTGTGACATCTACCAACCCGCACTGGGCCCGCGTGGTGGATTACGGCCCACTCCCACAGACCTCCTCTCACAGAGAGGAGGTCTGTGCCCTAGCAGTGGGAACATTATAGGCTGATTTATATATATGTAAATACTTAAAATATTCACCAATGACAATGTGATAACTTATTAAACAAGTGCCTACTTAATTACTGAACGGGATTGGTCATGACACCGATGCTAAGTACCGAAATTGAACTGAACTTTCTACTCCTTTTTCAAGCACCTAAATAAATATACCACCTCCCAATAAATTAAAGACACGACATTAATGATTTTATTTCACTAGTTAAAACTTAACTAAGTATATCAAAGGTTAAGTCAAAACTTAACAGTTAGGTGTCGTGATTTATAGGTGGGAGCCACTTCCTGTCCTTAACTTTTATGTTTGATAAACATCAAATGCGCCTGTAGAACTGACTTGGTTTTTAATGCTGACCGTATCATATAAGGGAGTGGTTTAAGTTATAAGATTCCAGCATCAGTGGTTTTGTAAAGAATTTGTCAGCGGTAAACAAAATCAAAATCAAAAGTAATTTGTTCAAATGAGGCTGAGAGCAGTTTTAAACGTCAAAATTACATAAAAAAAACATAAGACAGTCTTTGAAAACGCCCGCCCTTCACCACTTCCTAGTACTTTAGCTGGCAAGAAGAAGTGGCGCAACAAACTCCCCAGCAAGCTACTGTGGTGAACATTAGAGGACGGAATTAATTGTAAAATTACAAGAGTTTAAGTTTGTGCTTTGATATCTCTGTGTATAATTTTGTGTTTTTACTTATTATATAATATATCAGTGACTGATATAAAAAATAAGAACGCAAGAGTATTTAGTTTTAACCATTCCTTAATTCGAAAAAGAATTATTGCATTCTCAAGAATAAAGAGAAGCAAAAAACATTTTTAAGTAAAGACAACCAAAATTGCAGTCTTCAATTTTAAGTTGCAGTAGATTACATTTTGTTTTGAACTAAATCGCTATCGCCTGTCCCTTAAATCTTAACACATTTAACAGCCCCATCATTAAGTCCAAGGAAAGAATGTCAATCAATTTTATTAGCGGATAAATAAAAACAGTAGCAACACGTCACAGCGGGTTGCACCAGAACCAACTATATTTTTTAACTCTTAAAACTCTAATAGTTAATCTTTAAACCCAACACTCCTTTAATTTACGAGTTTTATGCCTCGACCTGCGGTTTTATTAAAGTATTTTCGGACTAATTAAAATTTTTAACCGATTTCTTCAAGTTCGAACTTATTAAGAGATTCTGATGGAGGTTTTTAATTTCATTAAGTCCCAGGAAAGAATGTCAATCAATTTTATTAGCAGATAAATAAAAACAGTAGCAACACCAACTATAATTTTTACTCTTAAAATTCTAATAGTTAATCTTTAAACCCAACGCTACTTTCATTTACGAGTTTCATGCCTCGATCCGTGGTTTTATTGAAGTATTTTCGGACTTATTAAAGTTCGCAAACGATTTTTTCAAGTTCGAACATATTATGAGATTCTGATGGAGGTTATTGATTTAATTAAGTCCAAGGAAAGAATGTCAATCAATTTTATTAGCAGATAAATAAAAACAGTAGCAACACCAACTATAATTTTTACTCTTAAAATTCTAATAGTTAATCTTTAAACCCAACGCTACTTTAATTTACGAGTTTCATGCCTCGACCCGTGGTTTTATTGAAGTATTTTCGGACTAATTAAAATTTTCAACCGATTTTTTCAAGTTCGAACTTATTATGAGATTCTGATGGAGGTTATTATATTAATTTATTTAACTATTCGGTCCATGTTAAAAGCTCTGCGTGAAGTTGGATATGGTCTAACTCAGGGATCCCCAAACTATTTTGGACAAGTGACCCCTTTTCCAAAATGAACTGCTACCTCAGACCCCCATGGCCAAATTACCTACTTTTAAGATCAACCCCCTTATTCATAATGGTCCGCTAACTTAAAACAGCTGCTACAGAGTGTTATTTTTCATTCTGACTTAGGTCAATAGAAGAAGACAGAGTGAGAATTAGCAATGCTTTAAGTTAGCAGACTATTAATGAATAAGGAGGCCTATCTTTAGTTTTTTCCTATTGATAAAAAATACCTAGGTAATAAGGTACCAATTGGAAAACTTTGCACTTGGTTAAGTGAGTAAAGTTGACTTCATTTTCTCATCAAAATTTAACAAAATAAAAAGACATACAATTCAGTAAATATTAAGTTTAATTTATAATGATTATTACAAATTAGGTACTTAAAGAATCTTAAGTAGGTAGGAAATTATATTTAAAAAAAGTATTAATTCGCAAAGAGAAAATAAAACATTCAGTGTGATGGATGAACCTGGTGACTATCTACCAATCTAGTTACGAGTACATCCAGTTCAATATTGGTGAGTTGCAGCCTTAAATCTCCACGTTCGTTGATTTTCAAGCGGTTTCTTTGTTTCGTCAAAATGTTTGTTACCACACTGAAGCTTTTTTCAACTAGGTATGATGATGGAAAAGCGATAAGGTATTTTTCAGCAATGTTCCACAATGTAGGATACTGTGTTTCAATGTTGCGTTGCAACCAGAACTTCTGATAGCCTTACTTGAACTTCTGCTTAAGCTCTTCGTCTGTGCTGATGGTAATCAACTCTTCTTCCATTATCACATTGGCTTCTTCTATGGCTGTGGTATTGTACGGATTCATTATCCATTGAGGAATTTGTACATTTAAAAGATCCTCAAACCTCTCCGTAAAATCCTTGTGTAATGCGTCCAAGTGAGTGACATATAATAAAATGTCATCATCTTGAAGCATTTCTGGTAATTTTGACAAATGCAGAAACTGCGAATATTCTTTTCTGCCTAAATTTTGTTTATAAAGGATTAGTTTACCCACGAAGGCCGATATTATTGATTTTGTTTTAATCAAGTTAAGATCGTCACTCTGCAGCTGCAAATTAACTTTGTTGAACATTCCAAAGATATCAGTCAAGTAATAAATATCTGTTTTACAATTGTTCAGATTTTCTTTCAAATTCAGATCTTTTTCTTGTAAAAACACCCAAAACAGATTTAAAAATGGCTGAAAATCTTTCTAAGCAAGAGCCTCTTGATAGCCAGCGAACTTCAGTGTGCAGAATTAATCGAGTAAAGACTTCGTCGTTTTCCTCACATAGCTGAGCAAATAACCGAGAGTTCAAAGAATTGCTTCGAATCTTGTTGATAGCATTTATTACATATTGTAAAGACTTATGCAATCTAGGACTCAGCTTTTTTGCTACTAAATGCTGCCAGTGAATCACGCAGTGAATGATCAGTACATCAGGCAGTTGTCGCTTTAAGTGAGCTATAAAACCACGATGACGACCAACCATAGACGGTGCACCATCAGTCGCAACAGAAACAATGTTCTTCCATGGAAAGCTTTATCAGTAAAAAAATGTTCCACGGCCTGAAAAATCTATTCTCCTCTGGTATCAGTCTCTAAATATGTAGCAAAAAGCAGTTCCTGGCACATAATTTCATCTTTGATATATCGAACATATCCTAACAACAGAGCTTCATTGCCGGGTAATGTAGACTCGTCCAACTGGAGAGAGAATCAGTTGTTGTGTAAAAACTTGTATAAAATGTTTTCCACATCGCGTCCCATCTCGTCTATGCGTCTCTGAACGGTGTTATTGCTCAAAGGTATTCTCTTTAAAATATCATGTGCGGGTTTGTGCAATACATTGTTAAGGACATCCGCAATGGCTGGTAAGATAAGCTGCTCTCCAATTGTGTGGGGTTTCCCCGACTTCGCTATTAGTATAGATATATTATAGGACGCTCGTAAACCATCATCGTCTTTAATAGATGATGACGCAAACATCGATCTTATGGATGGCCTTTTGTCTAGTTTTTCTTTAAGTGCTTGAAAAAATGACAAGGGCTTTTTGTCAGCATGTACTCTTGATAAGTGGTCATCTATTTTTGAAGGCTTCATGGCATCGTTACTGAATACTTTTTCACATATGAGACACATCGGCAAGTGTTGATTTAATGGAGATGCAATAAATCCGAACTTCAAGTAGTCCAAACTGTATTGTCTGCATTTTTTTCTTGTCCGTCATCATAAAAGTCTCAGTAATCCTGCAAATAAAAAATAAGAAACTACCTAAATAAAAAACCACAATGTATGCTCCACTGTATGGCAATGCTGATGCGCTGTGCCGAATAAAAACTGTTTGGTACATACCCTGTTAATTTTTCATAAACTGCAGATATTGTATGGTTACGCTATTAACTCGCGTAGGGAGCTCAGCATTTTGTAAATTCTTTTTCAGTCACTTTACTTCACTTATTAGCTATGTAATAACTTTCTTTTATGAAATAAATGAGTACTTATATGAGTAATTATCGTTCAAGCTCCAACGAATTTCAAAACGCAAATGAACTTTCAACCTAAGTGCAAGCTCGTTAAATAGTAAAATATCAGGAACATGTTTGGACTTGCAACTTGATCATGAATTCGTTCATGTTAAATGGCGTAAGCGTCAAATAGAGAGCAAGTCAAAACGCGCCTGAAAGACGTACGCTTGAACTCATTATCTTGCACAAACTTGTCCACACTGACTTGCCGAGTTTTTCATCTTGTACGAACTTGAGACTTTACTTTACTACAACAATGCTATTTCTTACAAAAGTATTAATTATTCTTAGTACACTTAACACAACATAAACAATACAGTACCTACCTACCTATCTTGAAAGTTTTAAATAAGAACTTGTGTTAATTTAATAGGGGTCGATTTTTAGACCTCGTCGACCCCCAAAATCAGTTTTCGTTTATGTCGACCCCTAGGAAACCCTTTGGAAAAACTTTGGGAATCCCTGGTCTAACTGATTAGGATTACCCTCGGCTATGTTCGCGAATAGTTCTTTAGAAACTATGAAGGACGGACGTAGTTATTATAATACTTTGAAGAGCATAGTTTTCATATTTTATAATATCAGTAACAAGCTTTCGAAAAGAATTAAAAAAGTAGGTAAAATACCTACGTATTTTACTACTTTTTGAATTCTTTTCGAGTTTTACCTACACGCGATGATAATGAGTACAGAAATATGGTTTTAATTTCAAGTGTACTCGTAACTATGAGTAACAATATTAATGACTTCTTGTTTTAAAACGACGCGGCTTGTACCTACTGAGTAAATTACATACATACATAAACTCTCGCCTTCTTCCTATGGTAGGCATAAACTACAGAACGCCACCTGCTATGATCCTTACAAATACTCGTTTTGCTTCGTTTACGTTCATACATCTGGTCATACACGCACGCCAGTTGCGAGTACTATTCACCTGACCTTTCCGAAGAACGTCACAAATAAGGTCACTATAATGATACTCGTACTCCCGGCGTTCCCACTCACATTGGCAAATAACTTTTGTTAGTCGCCTTTCATTCATCCTCTCAACATGACCAAACCATCTAAACTGAGTGATTTAAAGCTGCGTGAATTTAAGTGAAGTAGTGGTCGCCCACTGTTCGAAATTCGACCATAATTCATTTAAAAATCTAAGTACTTAGTACTTACTAATTCCATGAATATGTCGCAGCCAACTAGCTTCATTAGCCAGATAATTGGACGCCCCACGCGCGCCGAAGTGGTAGCAGTAACTAAGCCAGGGCACTCCGATCAAATGCGTTAGGTTACAACGGTGACCAACCGCGCGCGAGCCGAGCGAGCGAAGTGAGCGGTGCCGCGCCAGCGGCCGGCGAGCGCTAATTCTAATGGTTAGGCTGTTAACTAAACGGTTAATTAAGCTAGTTGACTACGACGTCGGTGCCGGCGTTTAATAAACGGCCTAGGCGTCTAATTAGCTGGCTAATTTAACCAGATGGCTGCGACAAATAAACTATACTATATCCAAGCTATTATAAAGTACTTACTAATTCCATGCTATTAAAAGTAATGACTTATTCCATGCTCAAGCTGTCACTTCTGTCACCTATCTATCTTTAAGTCATGAGGCCCTGGTACTACGTGTGTGTGTGTGAAACGCACAGTAGTGTGTGTAATTATTTTATTATTAATATAGTTTATTTTTAATGCTTATTGTATAAAAAATATTAGCTTTCTGCACTCCTCCTTGTAAACTTTAACCGTGCCAAATTTCATACTCCTTCGTCCGCGTAATTTTCGCAAAAAAAGGGAACAAAATTTTGCGTCACGTATTAATATAATGATTAGAGCTGAGTAAATTAAGAATCAATTTAAACCCATTATAAGGTACCTATAAGAGTCATCCAATATTTCGATAATGCCACCACAAATTCCACAAGATAGGCCACATAAGGTAATCATAAATTATTCGTAAACCGTATCTTGGGTACCGACAAGCGGTTCAAGTCGGTTAAATCAAGATTAAGTGCGAGCATACGGGTTGTACCTCAAAATGTGTCAACTATAAATCAAAGATTAAATAAGAAATTCGCCCCATCTAATTCTGGGTGACTTCAAAGTGAGATTTAAAAGTGGTGAGGGCGAAAGGGCTAACTCGTAAATGTAAGCGTTATTCAAACAACCATTAAACAGTAAATCACGGCATAAAGAGTTGTGTTTTTCATTGAAACTACCCTAATGGGAGTTGTAGTAGAGCAAGGAATAAAATACTTAAAATATATTGTGTTGATTCAGGTGAATAATTGCGGCACGGTTGAATGTACTGCTTTTTTAAAACCGTCCCTGGTCAAAATTTGCTGAAACCAACATTGATAACAACATTCAGAATTCCGGAACTGGAAAACGCATTTTTTTTTTAATTTTAGAAAACTTCTCGCACACAATAAGGTACAAAGGTGGAGTTAATGCCTTATGCATTCTCTACCAGTCAACCAAGGGTGGTGAAGAGATAAGATGGCAGGTGCTCTGATTAATAATAAAAAATATTAAAAGATAACATAATTAATAAGAAATAAAATAGCTACTTCTTTGAAGGATAAAATGGCAGGAAATTTATATAAATGTCTTAAATGTATGTCATGCTAAACTTATTACAATACAGCAAGTGATAACAAAATTATTATTATGGACACAGAAGATTCTGAAAATGTATCCGTAGAACGCCAGACTAAATAAGAACAATTACAAGAATCTGTGTCAACGAGCAACAGATAAACTAACTATGAAATAAATCAAACAGCAGTCGACAAGGAAAATGTTTTCCTGACGATACCACAGCCGTTCAGAAAATTAACACTTGTACATTAAATCACAGTTCTCATGATTTGCATTACTGTGTCTCATTTATCAAGCAACAACTAGTAGAAAACAAAATCTTCATACATATTATGATTTGTATGCCCCAGGTGGATATAAATATTTCACGGAGAGTGAATCATTAAGCCAAGTCGTATTACGACTAAATGAAAAGTTTCTTTATGAGATAGAAACTTTGTAGGCATTATTAAACTTGGCAAGGTATTCGTGAAACAAAATCTCTGGATGGAGAAGTTTATTTCCTTTATAGCTTAACTTAAATAGTCTAATTAAAATATGATGTTCAAGTGTAACCTTAACCAGCGCTGCAACGCTTATTTTTAAATGTCGCCTCATCATGCTGAGATAGGAGCCTTTTGGCCTCGTACAGGACCTTTTGTTTTGTTTTACTTATATAGTTGTGTTTTTACTTTAGTTTGCGATCTTCCTGTGCGAGTCATAATAGATTATTTTTCTTTCTTTCTTTCTTAACCTATATTTTAAGATAATAAACTATCCTATAGGTAGATGAAATGTAGAGCATTTGGAAACTAACGCTTAGCAACAAGCAAGAGAACACACAGACGAGAAAAGTTTCAATAAATCAAGTTTTTTTTTATCTGCCGAAGCGTGGCGCGTCGGAATCCAAACTTAAAAAGTAAACGTAAAACTCGATAAATTTTGCTCCCGAAAAAATACGAAAGGAAATTATTCGCCTTTTAGTAAAACAAGACGAACAAAACACAAAGGTATAAGTTTAACGACGCATAAAAATCGATTCCATAAATAATACAGTCGTTTGTTAAACTCAACATTGACCGGTATCTTGTAATGGATCACTTAATTTCGATTAACTCCACGGAGCCGATATGAGAACAATACAACTCCGGATATTACTCGTTTTCGCTTTTTGATCGTTTTTCACGTTATTTTCGATACAGCCCCGGCAGTGGCGATCTTAAACAAATAGTTACACGTCCATTATAAACTGGCCTCTTAAATTCTACAGGTGAACCCTTCAGTGACCGCAAAATTTGAATGGAGAAAGCGGAGGGGCGGGTACATGTAGACTGGTGGTAGGATGTTTGAAGTAGAATGCCCCTTCGGCCTTACAGCGATGAAGCGTATCGTTCAAGCTTGTGCCCATTATTATAATGGCCAATCAATATATTCCCTATAGTTACACAACATATTTCACGTCGGTTATAGCGAGGATATAGTAATTAAGTTTGTTTGAATATTTACTTTGTAAATTGTTTGAGTTCAGCCGTTATTAAGACGTTGTTTGCGGTACCCTAATTTTCTCGTGCGGTTATAGGCTAACAAGCCTTGTTACAAATATCTGTCGAGGAATTTAATATGAATATGGAGGCGTTAACTACCGCAGGCTCGAACAATTAAACGGTAGATTAGGTTTTATAGGGATTCAACCCTTTTCGAAATTGTTCTATATTTAATTCTACGAATTCGGTAAATAGAATAAAGCGAACGAATGAAACGAAGTGAAGTAACTTCAAAGTTACGTTGATATGCAGATGTATAAAGTAGTAGCAGGCACTATTATTAATTATTTCTATAACCTATCAGTTACTACGAGTATTAAACATAGGTTCGGAAGATTTTGAGCGTCCACCCTGTTTTCATAAAGTAGCCTAAAAATTGGCCAGCCAGCCAGGTCACTCCAAAGGGCTGGCCAATTTTTAGGCCAATGAAACAGCATTGTGGACCAACGTGGCAATGCCGCCAGCCATTAGGGTATAGAGGCATGAGGAACAGGGTGTAAAGTTCACTCATCCTCCATAGAAAAGGGAGGATCCTCCGACCAGACGGGTGTCGTGTCTGGTGGGCAACTGCCCGACGGTTGATGTCGGGAAGTTGTATACATATATGCTAGTTGCGCGGTAAACTCTTGCGCGATGCAGGATTTTGCGTGACGTCAGTGTGATGCGTAGTTAGTTCGTATGTGGCGCTGTAGATACCGCCACAAGGGCACTTTTCCCATTGACAGCGATGCGGACGAATTTTGTGATGTCTCATGAGCCCTTCCACCTTTTTATAATTAGCTTGTGTGTTTTAGAGTTAGAATTTTAGAATTAGCTTGTGTTCAAGTTTGTCAAAATAAATTAAAGTGGTATCTTCATTTCTAAAAATGTGACTTCTATTAAGTTCACACCTTAAATTCATTCAAATGATAAGTAAATAAACTTTTTCCACCACTTCCTGATTGTTATTTTTAATATCAAAGAACATTTTTCTAATCAGACAAATGGACTTTCTCACTCCGTGGCGTTGTAATAATATTATTTTATCCCCTCATTGATGTGACACTCCTGCCAACTAGCCGAACTTTTTGAAAGCTAGCTTTATTTACATTTATATTGAATCCCTCTTCATTTCTTGAAAATCTGTGGTAGAAAATAGTTTTTGTTTCTCAGAAGGAACTATTTGTATTATCTTTCTTGGGATAATAATGATGAAAGATAAACTGAAACTCAAAGCAACTCAACTTCAATTAAACCAATTACAGCCACTTTTGAATTGTCAAAGAGTCGGTCAGCTAGTCAGAAAGTTGAAGCTAGCATAAATAGTTTAAAATTGGGATTATATGTTATAGTTATATACAGCCTGTAATTTTAAACATCCTATAGATGTATGTTTTAAGGAGCACTGTCCAAATCATGCTTTTTCATGATTTTAATTTCTGTTAGTAGATTTTTACAAACACTTTTACACGTCAATCATATTTTTAAAATAAAGCTAGATGAGATCGGCGTTTCCTATCTGACTACTCTGAGAAGAAAAGCCGAAACAAACTCAGAGGTCACAGTCTCTTTTAAAGTCCAGACATAATCGTGGTCAGATCATGTGAAGGCCATGTAGATTGGTGTCTGAAATGGTCCTTTTGAGGAAAGAACCATACAGATTGAGTGGACCTGTCCGGTCAGTGCAGGCAGTCACTTGTCAGTAATCGTGCAGTTCAACTCAGAACTTAAGGAGCTCAACGATGCGATAAACAATACCAAAGAAAGGACATTTGAGTAGGCCGCATAAATTACTGAAACTGTCAGACCATGATTAATACTGAATGAGAAAAAAACTAACATTGACCCACATAGTCTTCACATTCACAATAATTGAAAACAATATAATACTTTAGAAGTAAATATTCATGTCATTTTATATACAAAATTCATCAATGCCGATGTGTATAGGTAAGTGTACCAAAATATCTCATTCTTAATATTGTAGTATATCCACAAAAAATATTAATCAAGGCACGACTACTAGTATTAGTATTAATTATACCTACCTTAATTGGACCGATTTATGCAAAAATGATCCAACCCACAATCTCGACAATTTCGAGTTTTTGTGACTTATGTACTCTAAATAAGGTATATTTTAACATATCAAAGACTCGGAACTCTATGTTAATAATTGACGAAAATCCGTATGGTCCAAACCACAACTGTCATAGCGAACATCATTTTTTCATAATGCATAAATGTTTCAAGCTATTAGAATCATTTTTGCATTTTCTTGGTTGCCCTGATATAGGTTTTTTGTTTTTTGCTATAATGATTCAAACTACTTGGAACAATAATGCTTTTTATACAATATGGAAAATATTATAAAAATCATTCTGCTTAAATGTTCCAATAACCTTGAATCATTTTAACTCAATTCCAAATAACATTCGACTACAGAAGTATACTGATTCAGACCACATGACTATTCTATTTAATTAAAGAAAAACGAAAAATTCAATTCTTAAAAAACGATTCACGGTTAAATATAAAATTATCATTAATATCTCGGCTAAAAAGTAAACAAAATATTATTTTTATACCGAAAACTTTAATGAAATACGTATATAACTATTTAAACCTTCTATCTTTTATTGCATTTTTTTGTACCTGCAATAAAATTGTATGTTTTGCATGAAATTTATTCTATTTTTTTAGAATAATGTGGTCATGTAGACAAACTTATTGAAGATCATTTTTGCATATTTCTAAACCAACCATTTCAAATGCGCTAAAGTTTTGCAAAAAAGATTCAAGTGAGGTGGATCGTTTTTGTAAAACTTTAAGCGCAGTGAAAAATTACTGTTAAAGTTTTACAAAAACGATCCACCTCACTTGAATCTTTTTTGCAAATAATGCTGCTGCGTGTTTTCTTCATTTAAATTTTAACACAAAATGAACTTCAGAGCTTGAAACGTTTTTGCAATTTTGAAATGAAAACTATATTATACTTTAATTGAATAAACAAAAAGGATCCACTTCGCAATTTATGGCAAATTTGTTTATTAAGTAATTGTTGAGTAAATACTATTGTGTCATTAAATATTTTTCAAAACAAAAAACTGCACTCATTGCAAACATTATTACTTTATTAGGTTGTGGGTAGGTACTTTAAATAAACTTACCTACTCGCGCCGCTGCAAACGCGTAATATGTGCGGCTGCAGCGGGCGGAGTGGGGAGCGGGCGTCGTCATTTCGTACTGATCTCGTCTATTGAAACGTTGTGTGAAATTTATTGCTGCGTAGTAAAAATAAAGAAAAGTGCATGAGTAACATCTCATTGTAATTGAATTTGTTAAATTGTGTTTTGTAAAGTTGGTGATTCGAGTTTTTATCAAAAGTTTAGTCTTAAACCTAGAAATGAATAGAAAAGATTCAATATTAAAAAGTGTACGTAAAAGAACAGATGCAGGGCAAAAAGATGATGGTAAGTAATTTTATTATTGTAGATAGCTACTGGTAATAATTATTAATATGTCTCGTAGATATTTTACGATCGCGTTGTGTTTATGTACCTACTCATATTCTTTTAAATTGTTTTCATTGCAGTAACTTCTGTGGTTTATGTATTTTATAATCATATTTTGTTACAATAATTACTATTACGTGCAGGTGACATTATCTACTTAATCTACGGATGAACTTTTAGGTATATTTAGCCGCTAAATAACCTTTATGCCCGGCTTGCTACCTATACATTTTACTCAGAATAAGTTGGTAGGTACCTAGAAACACAGCTATAGGTGAGCTCCAAATTATTTGGAACTAACCTACCTACTATCTAACTACAGCCGACCGTACGTACCTACTTACTTATTATTTACCTATTTGCATTTTTTTTGTTTTGCCGTAGAAGGTGGCGGTTCGCTTCTTAATTATTCACATCTCTCAAAGAAATGTAAGAGGAGTGATAACATTATAAGGATGGTTCAGAAAGACTATTGCAATAAAAACTCTCGTCAAACCGCTCAAAGTAAGCTAGGTAAGAACACATAATACTAGGTATCTACTTATTTCCACATTGTTTTTAAAGTGTTTTTTAGAAAAAAAAACAGCTGTTTTATACAAAATGTTTATACCTACTTAACCAAAATGTGTGAAACAGCTGATTTGCTTTTTCGCGCTTTGTTTGAGACCCTATATTGAACGTGGCCCGACGTAATTTTAAATAGGTGGAACGTAAAGAGTTAAAGTACTTATCAGGGATACAAAAATATACACGACGGCTCCATATTGTTTCAGATGACGAAAATCAACAATCTTGTACGTCATCGCCAATCAGAGAAATGTCTCCAGAAACGGAAAAAATTTTCAACATTTTGACAAATGAGATGCTTGAAGAACCTTGTGAAGACTCTTTTGTTGAACGGTGCTCTGAAAATCCACTTCAGGGGATTGTTAGTATTAAAGATAGTTCACATTTTAATGAAAGGCAAACATATGTAGAAGCAAGCGACAGTAATGATGAGGAAACGGTATGCCCTTTTAAGCCAAAAGATGTCATAAACTCTATGTCGGGGTCAGAATGCACAGTAGTTCAGCGCATTGACAATACTCAAAGTCGACAAGAAACATATATCGAGGCAAGTGATGACGAGGAATTAGCCTCTTGTTTACAGCGAGATTGCACGAATGAAGTACGTAACTTGAAAGATCGGGAAAGATCTTTTATTTTAGAGAATGCTATTGAAGAAACCGAAGTTAACAAATCGCCAATCAATGTTAGCCAAATGGCTTCTGGTGAAGTTTTCCAAAAACGAATATCTGAAGGTAAGGTACTATTTAATACCAGGACAGTAAAATGTTCGTTAGACTAAAGTTCAAAATACAATAATCAACATCTTAATTTTATTGCAATTAATCTTTCAGATAATGATGATGTCAGTAGTCCAACGCTACTATCCAATTTGTCAATTCCTCCGCCGTCATATTCACCTCTGACTCCACATATAACAAAGAGTGTTCCTAATGATGCGCACATTGCATTTGACCAAATAGTTGAAGAACCAACATCACCGAGATTAGAAGGTACTATTATTTACATTAAAATTCCTAAATGATGACTGTTTTATGTATGTATGTATGTATGTAAAATTATTATTATAAAAACAAAAAACCCGACTGCTTAAAAATAATGAACTGAAAGAGAAAAAGAAGAACACCAAAAAATTGCCGAAGATTTAAGGAAGAAGCTGAAGGAAGATTTTGAACAGGCTAAAACTTGTGAAGAAACTGAATGTCTGACTTACGATTTGGAGAAAACCTTGCCTTTACCTAGAATACCGACCAATATAGTTTTCTACAAAAGGCAGTTATGGGTATACAACTGCGGTATACACTCGGCTTCCAACGGTGTTGGGAATTGTTTTGTTTGGGCTGAAGGCGAGGCAGGCAGAGGGGCCCAAGAAGTGGGTTCATGTTTGAGGAAATATATTAAGTGCGTGCTACCTCCTACAGTAAAAAAATTGATTTTGTGGAGTGACTGTTGCGGAGGGCAAAACAGGAATATCAAAATCGTTTTGATTTTAAAGGCTTTATTAAATAGACACCCCACTCTCGAGACAATCAGCTTCCGTTACCTAGAATCAGGACACACTTTCCTACCAAATGACAACGACTTCGCTAAAATTGAGACTCGACTCAAGCAATATGAAAGGATATACTCCGTGGATGATTATATTGCCATTATGAAACAATGCAAAAACAAAAATCCTTTACAGGTCCATAAAATGGAAAGTTGTGATTTTGTTGGATCTCAAATTCTAGAAAAGAAAATAGTTAATAGAAAAATATTTAATGATAAGAGCAAAGTAAACTGGCTCAAAACAAAAGAAATTTTAATCACAAAAAAGACTCAACATTCTTTGTTCATGAGAACTTCCTTTAATGAGGACTACAAAGAACTGAATATTAAAAAGAAATTAAAAGGTGTTGATTTGGGTGTCATAGAAGAAGATTTGCAAGAATTATGGCCTTCAGGAAAACTGATTAACAAAAAGAAGTTAAACGATTTGAAATCGTTATTCCATCTCATACCAAATGATTGCATTGGTTATTATAAAAAACTGAAGGGAGACGATGCAATAATAGACGATATAGATGGTTATTGTGATGAACCCGACTTTGATTTGGATGAGGAGTAGGGTAACATTTGTGTTTTTTTAAATAAAATAAAAATAATAAACATTTTTAAGCTTTTATTTTTGTCATAGTTTGGAACATTTTTGCATTTTTCTTTCCGCAGCCTACACAGCTAATTCCATACAAAATGTATTATGTAATAATGATCCACGCGCAAGTTTTCTTGAATATCTACGAAACTATTAAAATTTATTTACTAAATACATGCATGTAAATTAGTTTAGAACACTTAGAATAACATAAAATTAAAAACATAACATTTAGAACTACAAAGCCAGAGAAATACCGAAATAAACTTTAAACTCTATTATCTCGAAATGAGGTTAGTGTGGACTGAATCATTTTTGCTTAAATCGGTCCAATTTACCCTTTTAGCGCTCTTCTTGACAAAGACAATTAAATCCAACATCGAGAAATAAAACCATACAATTTAACGATGCTATCTCAAATCCCAAACCAATGTGTATGCATTACGATATGCTTCACTAAAAACACCAGTATTCTTTAATTTCAAGACACTATTTTCGACACTACAATGTAAACTTTATCACGAATAAATTAGAGTACGATTTCCTTTAAATACAACCCCCTTGCATTGAGTTAGCAGTGTCCAGCATATGAGAAAAAAAAGTAAGATTCCACCATGTCTGACCATTTCCGACGGCTATTATTCTGTCTCCCTCTATATCCGTTTCCGGCTGTCGCGAAAACAAAATACTGCTGCAGACAAAACAAGGTATACTTACGTACGATGCGATTCAGGCTTGCCTAATGTTTTATTTTTATTTTTTAACAATGAATTGACCTTTTGCTGCGTAGATAAAAAGATGGAGAGCTTTCATCCTATTTGTAGTTACAAGAGGAAATGATTACTGGTTAATGAATCCGTTTTTGATGTGTAAGATCTTTCCTGTCGTTTTCTGTGAGAGGGATTTCGTGAAAAGGGACGGAAGTGTGTAGACAGGAAATGAGCATGGAATAAGTATGTACTTTTAATAGCATGGAATTAGTGTACTCATCGAATTAGTAAGTACTATATACATAGATATTTCGACCAGTGGCGACCACTAGTAATGCATAATTATTCGAATAAATATTTCGGTATTAAGCTTTTAGGTGAATTTTTGTCGCTGCTCAGTTGCTTATTACCAAGGTGAGATGTCAGATGTTACATATCATATGGTACTACTGTAAGACTCGCTCGTTTTTTAGGGTTCCGTAGTAAACAAGGAACCCTTATAGTTTTGCCATGTCCGAACTGTCTATCCGTCTGTCTGTCTGTCCTAGCTGTAGATCAGAGACGCTTAGTACTAGAAAGCTGTAATTTGGCATAGGTATACATTAAAAAAATATTTTTTTTTTAGGGTACCTTCCTTGCAGGTAATGTGGGGATGATATTTTTTTCTTGTCTACTCCATCGTGCGGGGTATCATTGGATAGGATGTTCAAAAATATTGCGGGTCTGTGAACACCACTTTTCGATTCAAAGATCCGCTTGCGTAATATTAAGTGTTAAAGTGCGAATTATTGTTGGCCCTGCCAGCTAAATGGTTATTTATGGAGATGTGAAAAAAATCATGGTAGTAGTACATATAATGAAATTAAAAGAAAAACTATCACTGATAAGTGGGCTTTACAAGTTAACGAGTAATAGTCGACCAACTTAAATTTGGAGTTGGAGAATTGACCGTGGCATATACCGATGTATGGAAGAACATGTTTTTCAACTACAATGTTAAGTTTGTTTTTGGGATAAATTCATCCCAACTTCCCAACTACGGAACCCTTCATTGTGCGTTGTCCGACACGCACTTGGCCGGTTTTTTTTTATCTCATTTCGCAATGAAACGAAACTTAAACGCGGACATACCATCACTTGGGAATCAATTCAGCAAAGGCTTAAATTCGTGAACTTCTCTCCCTTCCTCTTAAGCAGATTTAAAACAACTCTAATATTGTTGTTACGTAATCCGAACCGCGATTGATCTATAAACTTACAAATTCATCGCCTACATTCCCCATAGTAATCTAATCCTTTCTTTGACTTTTATCACCAACTTGCTATAAAATCACCTGATACAAAAACCTTTCTTACTTAGACATCGTATTGTTTTGGCCGAACTGTAGCACTTTCTATCAAAATAAAAACTCTTCCTGAAAGTCTGTATACGGTACCAACTTTGGAGCTCAACGCATACGTCAATGTATTTTAAATGTACGAAATTTTACGTTTTTCCCGCAAACTGAACGGATCGGACCAACAAACAAACGTTGACTGTAAGTGAAAAGTTTGGATGTTTGTGCTTTTAACCGTCCCCTAGAGTGTAAAAAACTACCTATATTGACGTACGGAATAATAATTTAATTTTGTTTACATATGAAGCGGTGGAGTTGGAGTAAGTTTGCTTTAGTTGCGCTCGTAAATCAATTATTTCTTTCATATATACTAGCATTTCCAATATTAAATACCTATTTATTTTACAAGGTTTCATTTTAAGCCCCACTTTATACTATTTTCACACTTGGCTACAAACATCTGTATCTGAAACTTCACATTTCCTCAATTATAAAAACCATAATTCTATAAATAATGACTTCTGTGCACGAATATAAATTAATGGCCTTCACAATTCCAAAAAATAAGATGTCACGTCGTCGGTTATAGCCAATCGTTACCAGGTCATAGATGAAGAAATAGAAACTAAGGAGCAACAAAACTCTTTAATTGCTACATAAAACAGTCTTCACCCTTTTAATCATATCAAAAGAGCAATCTTCCGGCCGGATGGACAGAAAACGACAGTTCTGAATCCCGTATTTTTACACCACCGTATTTCTTTCAGAATAAAGGTGTGATTCCTTTGTCGTGTTCTAATCTGTTATCAGGGTGTAATTTCGAAACTTGTACGAATAACGATGATCTATCATATTACAAATTCGTTTTTGATTCGTGAAAATCTAATTTCGTGGTTCAGTCTTTCATGTTTGTGTAACTTGTTCTTTAATCTTCCGTAAGGTTTGGGTTACCTGCTCCTTTAATTAAAATGGAAGCTTTTCATTTGTTTCGATTAATGTCACATTGTTTTATGCCGTATCTGGTAACCGAATTTTGTGTGAAACGCTTTGACATTTTATCCGTAGAATTAAATGATGTAAAGCTGATGTTTGTATTTAGAATTAAAATACATTTACATGCTGATCTAGGCTAAAAGCTTTTTGGTTGAGTATTTTTTTTATGGGTTTTTAACTTGTTTTTTTTTAATTATTTTGTCGTTAACATTGAACACAACACACTTTGTTATTAAATCAGTAGATACGCAGACCGCGACATATTAAAATCAATTCACTTTCAGGCGTAGCATTATTATGGGCACAGTGATCCAATATGGACACCTTTCCTTTAAATGTCAAGTCATTAAATTTGTGTACCATTTAAGTATAATATGTGCCAAACGAAATTCAAAGTCAGTATTGATTTATTTTGATAATTTCCCACCCAAAAAAAAAAGTATTGATTTATTTCAAAATCAAAATATTTTATTTCGCATAAACCTACGCGGGCATTGGGCACTTATGAAACGTCAAAAGCTATGTGCACGGCTCGAATTAGTCGTTCTCTATATAAGCCGGCAAAAAACCCCACGGTTACTCTTTTAAAAATAATTGGCTTTTACAATGTTTACAAATCAGTGTTTATAGGTAGGACAGTGTAGGCCTTTCAACAAGTACCAGGTACTTAACAAAATAGAAAATGATCTACAAATCTACAGTTTGTTAAGCCTACAACGTTATCACATTCACAGAATATAAAAGAATGGATGTAAAATATTAATAAAATAACAAAAATAAAAACCTATTTAAACCAAGTGACATGATTGCCATTACAACTGTAACAATGAATTAATATCCTGTCCACAAAAGCCACTAATAAATAGTTGCAATTAACATTGTAGGTATATAATGTCAAATAGTGAAAAAATTATGTTAAGGAAGTATTTAAAAAAAAACGTAATTTGGGAGCAGTTAATAGACATTTATATAGTTATGCCGTTAATGAGGTACGAGGGAAACCACATGTGTTGAAGGAATTATTGCCAAACTTCCTTGTCTTCAACGTAGTCTTTAATCTTATAATATGCTTTTTTGAGGACACGTTTGATGTGGGTTTTGAACGTTCCCTCGCTAAGTTCTGTAACCGACTTTGGCAATTTGTTATATTAAAGACACACAACATTAAATAGCAAGTTTTATTAAATACTTTGGCCTTAGGTACTAAGATATTAAACTCGACACTTAATACGATATACCTAACAGTATGGAATTTAATTACACCTCTGTCGTATAATCCCCTAGTACCTTCAATAAATATAGGCTTCACATTAATTAGGCATTCGATTACTCCTATTAATCGTCCAGCATGTAATACCTATCATAAACTCGTAATAACTAAGTGTAACCTCTGCTCCTGTTATATGCTTCTCTTTCCTTCCTAACAAATAGAAATGAGACACCATAATAACTGTAAGCATTTCCAATGGAAATTCATAGGCAACAGCATAATACCGTTGTTATTGCACCATAAACTTTACTTACCATTTTATCATGCTGGCTTCCCTACAATGTACGAGACATTCATATATTAATAAATATGAATATAAAGGCATTAATTTTATGAGGCCTAAGAGGTGGAAACAAACAGGAGCCGAGTGAATATTTATAGCTTTGCATGTTTCCGATGTAAAATGTACCGGGTGAAGGATGCCTAGGAGTTTACCAGGCTTGAAGTATTTTCCGTTGTCCGTTTAATAGTTTGATTTATGTGGATGATATTACGTTGTATGTTTAAGGTGAGTTTAACGGTTTATTAAGTGTAAACTTAAAATTATTTGAGATGCCTACAATTTGTGGCAACAAAGAAAGCGATCAGGCAAGCTTATGCACTACTAGCATCTTCCCGCGACTACGTTCTACGTTTTTGTTTTAACATAAAATTATATATCGTATGACACTTGACAATACTATAGCTTCCCATTAGTGAAAGAATCTTCGGAATCGGCTCAGTAGTTCCAAAGATTATTCCCTGCATACAAACTCACTTTTACCTCTTTATAATATTATAGTACAGATTACACATCGCAGTTTATCCACTAATCTTGCGCTAACACATAATTTTATACAAAGAACAATGTTGTGTAGCAATGTACCTAGGTATGATTTATTAAAAAACTCAAAGCGCATAACTTTGTTTGCACTACTTTAGTAAAAACTATTTTAGAACTATTTTAAGACATGTTAACATGTGGAGAGTTTCTCGACCGGTGAGATAATCGCTCCATGTAAACGCGCCTTAAGACCTTATGCACCTATTTAAGCTATAAATACGATTTTTCCGACGAAATCTTTTTTAAATTCTTTTCCTCCATCGACATTTAAATATAACTAAGTAGCTAAAGCAAAATACTTGCACAAAACAAAGATACCGCTATTTAAATAATTTAAGCAAAACAAGACTCCAAAGTCAGTTTTATGGCAGAATAACATGAAAAAATAATTTCTAATGTATCAATAAAAGGGGACGAGGGCAAGTTCCGCTGAACTCGAGAGAAAGAATAACGATGATATCCATAACTCAAGAAAGAAAGAAAGAAAAAATGTTAACTAAACAAAAATAAAAGACAGTGTTTGTGAATCGACTTCCAAGTTTATTTTCAAAGGCCCATAATCATCGGGAGGCGAAATTTATTACGTTTTACGAGGATACTTAGATGTGAAACGTAAACACTGGCACGGAGGGAACATGCAAAGTGTAAACAAATTAACAAACGAGATACCTCTTTGTATTTCATATAAATTGATGCGTAAACTTCCTTTTGATTTCTTGTTTTTGCGATGTTGATTGTTCGACATTATTAATTGAGGGGTAAACAGTCTGTTTTCGGAACGAAATCACCTTGTGTTTGTTTATGTTATACCTATTATGTCTTATTTCTTGTGAATAACAAGGACGTCTTGTGTTCTCATTAAATATGTGAGTCAACTTCAGTGATTTTCTCAGAATCTTCTACTCGTATGGCCTTTGAATCGAATTTACCGAATTTCCACAAATGTTTTACTTAAAAACTGTCTTGTAATAATCTGTGTATTGTCTTGTAATTGTATTGATATAAGTGCAAATGTTGAGTCTACTTCAATGATTATAATATTTAATAGAAATGTTGGTAGATACCTTCTGTCTTTCTATATTAAAATGATTAAGTTTTTGCAATAAAAAGGTACATTTACCGAATAAACATACATACTAATTTATAATATAAATACAAAAAATACAAAATTATTGCATACATACCAACTTAACAATCCGGATAAGTCTCGCATAACATACAAAGAAAAAAAAAGAACATTCCTTGTCTTATCATCCTCAGTAATAAAGTCATCTGCACTTCAAGAGCAAAAAATATGAAAGCAGAACATTTACATCTCCATCCATGTGTCGAGAAATAGCGCGGAGGCGTCAAAAGATATGCAGATGTATCTTGTAATTATACTTTTTTTTTATAACCAAGGCGAAATGGTACAAAGCGCTGACGTTTTTATGCTAAAATATGGAGATGGAGTCATTAGCAATTTTTATTTTAATGAAAAGATGTCGTTCAGTTGCAAATGGACGACCTTGCTTCTTTCGTTGGTCAGCGAATTTTTTATCGCGCAACCCTTACTGAAATGCAGAGATTTTTTCATTGGATTTATTTTTATTTTTATGCAGTTTGTTCGGCGGCTGTTAAAATTAACAAGCCGAATAAAAAGGTGTTTTTAATTGCAAATTGCTTTTATGGATAGAAATTGTGAATATAAAATTGCATTTTTGCAATTTACAGCAATATTCGCGCTAGGGCTTACCTGATTAAACTAAATAAGTTGAACCTTAATACTATGCACATAACTAATGGTTGTTTTTAATTTTCTTTTGCAACAGATACCGAATCTGTGTTTATTTAGGTTAACCCTCTGTCATTTATACTTTCGCATTGTTATGTTCTTTACCATCCATATCCACTTTGAACTTTTTCCCATATGTGGAATTACCACCAAGAACCCGATAATTATAACCATCCTTCCCAAAATAACGGTTAATATTATTACCCACAATCCCAATACCGCAGTGCCACTACTGTTTTTATTCCTGTCACTTAGTGGTTGTATTTTCGGTGGCACGATGTTATTGTAGCATCCCCAGCGGATGCGTCCTCTTAATTTCCAGTAAATTGTGGAGCTCTCTAGATGGCCTGCATCTGAATAAACATACGTAGACGTGATTAAGGTTCGTTGTAAAGTGGCGACATGTTAGATTAAATTTGTAATGGGCTCTGATAGCAGGCGTGGTAAGTGCGACTAAAAGTCGTTAAGTGTGTGGTGTGGGTTTGGTTAGTGTTTGTGGGACTGTTGTTTATGTTACTGTTTTGGTACTTTTAGCATGATATTTTATTACAAGTTAGCGTTATGATTAGGAACTTATTTAACCTTTGTGTCATGTTAATTTTTATCACCAGATTGGGCATTCACTTCGACTTGTTTAGTCTTTCCCACAAAAAAGACGTGTTTGCATTTCTAAACTAGTAAACTATATTTTATTTCGTTCTAGCCAATTAAATCCCCTCGGTTTTTCATAAATAATCATAATGATTCGCTATGATTTTCCTATGTTGCCATTTTCGCGAAAACGTCGTCCATCATCGCTATTCTCGTTCGTGTTTATAAAATACCCATCTATATCTCGATTAATATTCATAAAGAAAAACTTTTATTACCGTTTTATTTTCAGCTCATCTGACGTCAGATAATCGCATGTGTGTGAGCTGCCTGTCGGCAGTCGATTGATAATCTCATCGATATATCAAGGGCATTGAG
The DNA here is from genome assembly GCA_905333075.3 of Atethmia centrago. NCBI lineage: Eukaryota > Metazoa > Arthropoda > Insecta > Lepidoptera > Noctuidae > Atethmia > Atethmia centrago. The sequence continues at coordinate 12,155,016 of HG995382.1, forward strand.
CTGTCCGAGTCAAGTACCATCAACTTTACGCGGGACTGAATAATAAAGTAAGACCTACTCTAATATTTTTTATTACTTTTGTATTTAATTAGTTTAGTCACTAATGTTAATTACAGAATATTTTATTATCGCTGTAGTTCATTCATGGATAGGAACACGATATCAATGAAAGTATCTTTGATCGTAGAAATTCATATTTGTACCAAATTTCAACTAAATCAGTCCAGTAGATTTGGAGAAAATCGGCTGTGACAGAAGGATAGACAGACACACGAGTGATCCTATGAAGGTTCCGGTTTTTCCGTTTGAGGTAAGCATCCCTAAAAACGGAGTATTTTAGATGGAAGTTAGTAAGTAGTAATCTAAAAACTATGTAAAAAAATTAGGAACTACCTACGTTTTTTTTTCAGTATCAAGGACAGGAATGCTTAAAATGTGAGGGCTCTATTATCTTATGGTAAAATAATGAGGTCATACGTTTAAAAGCAATACCTTAATGTTACATGAGCTCACAGGACTAAGTTTATGAGTCAGCCAGATAACTAGCATTTCGTCACTCGAAATGAAGTCTTGTAGCATAGGGTTGTCATTCCTACCGTGAAGAATCCTAAGAATAAACTTCAAGTTTAAAATAGCTTTAATATTCTATCTAGTTTTGGCGTTACCTATTATCTTACTAATATTATAAATGCGAAAGTTTGTAAGAATGGATGGATATAAACGGTTATAAACTATCTGTGTGCCAAATTTCATCCAAATCCGTTCAGTAGGTACTTTTTGCGTGACAGAGTAACAAAAATCCATCCATCCATCCATCCATCCATCCATCCTTACAAACTTTCGCATTTATAATATTAGTAGGATTAGAAAAATAACGATTATCTGTATTTCGTTATTTATATATTAACTTATAATAAATTCCGTTATTTCACGATAAGTACAAAGCAACGTTATCAATTTATCATTTACATTTAAAAAATATACTATATATAACTATATAGTGCAGTAGTTTCAACAATATTACGCAATAATTGTCGTTATTCTGCTGTTATTTTTCTAATGCTATAATAAATCGAGTATAAGTTTCTTCATAAATTCAGCAGGAGTACTCTCTTGCCGATTTTTTATTAGGTTTAAAGCTACGTTTATTCTCGAAAAAGACACAAGTCACTTACCTACATTAGATCAATGTTTCTAATCTAAATTATAACCATTAAGTTCTTCGCAATCGTCCCTATTAACGTAACTTCTTTAGAACTTCAGGAAGGGTGTTATCAGCTATCACCGACAGCTACATTTAGCTAAAACCGAGTATTTCTAAACTCTCGTGTTTCTTAACTTTCTAAGCTGTCCTTTGGTGTAGGCAGATTGCCATGTGCTTGGACCTCTATAGTACATCAGTACTCTGGCTTTATTCATAAAATACTCCATCCTTTCTAAAAAACAAAATATATTTTTCCTTCGAAATCGCTACATTTTCTTAAAAACTGCTTATTAAAAATTAAAACTGAATACTCTGCAAGCTACCACGCATATGACTCAGTGTTGTGATTTATGCCCAGTTATTTATGCCCAGTTATTTTTTATTATGACAGCAGTAACTGCATTGTGTGATAAAACCAGGCGTTGTTTCTCGGTAATATAAGCCATACTGATTGTTAAATTATTTTTAAACATGCTTAAAATTATTGGCATAAGCACTCGTTGCCAATAAATGAATATATGTATGTATAATTAAATTCACATACCTACTCATAAAATGTAAAACTGTGTCTTTGGTTTGAACATTAATGAGTTTTGATTTTATTTCGCCTTGTTTAGACAGCAAATATTATTTTCTTTTTTAAAAGCATCTTTTTATAGCAAGAGAAATAGATCAATCTTAAGTTGACAGCATCTAAGGATAGGTTTATGTCCAGAAATAAACTGCGGCAAGTTAAATAAAAAAAAATAGGTAGATTTTTTGTAAAAATGTGTCTACAAGCTACATTGCCGCCATCGTGGCTTGACTTAAGACTTCCGCTGAATGGCGCGACGTGACGGCGCGACGCGACTCCGTAAGAACAATTTCTACCAGAGTCGCGTCGCGCTGTCACATCACGCCTTTCTGCGGGAACCTTTATATTCACAACAAGTCACCCTTTTTATAAAACAGCGATCCCATTAGAGTACCTCCTGCTGATTTCCGCAGTTATTTTTTTAATCAGGACGCACTTTGTTTCCTTGACAACCCTATTTACTTAGACGAAAACCGTCAATTCTTAGTCAAACAGAACATTTTACTGGCACTTTAGTTAATGACTGATTTCATTAAACGCCTCGTAAGACTGACTAAAGCACTGTAGTGCATATCGATAACGAAAGCTCATTTTCGAAATGGTATTATTAAGGTAGCCATATAGTGGGGTAGTTGACGGTAGCGATTTAGCTAGCAAGTCCTGGGGGCTAACCATCACCTCTTACAGCAGTATTATTTCAATATTACTTCGGCGTGAGAAAGAGATGGAGCTATAAGTCCTGTACAGCTCCATCACTTCCACACTGTAAAGTAATATTATAATAATACTGCTTTAACAGGTGATGGTTGGCCCCCTGTTATACTTCCGAGTCCTTACTTGGAAGTTTAAGGGCCGATGCATACGGTGTTACTTTTAGGCACCGTTGACGCGCGCTTATACGCACTACAAACGCATCTAGCGCTGCCTTGAAAAGGCAAAAACACATGTTACATGGAACGCGGGTATAACAAACACCGTGTGCATAGGCCCTAGGACTATTCTACTTATTAGGTACCTATTTGAAAAATAACAAATGTGATGATCATGCGGTGCGATGATGAAAACACTACTTCCTCACAATTTGACCACATCCTTATTAATAAGCATCGCTCGTGAGTAACCGATGCGCTGTCTCTTACGAAACATATTAACACCTCACACTGAGTCTGTAACAACATGCACTCACGTCATAGTGGAACTGATGCATCCCGCATTTAATTAGCTGTATAAAACCTAATTAAAACGCTAAAGGCTACCTCCTCACAATATAACCACATGCTTACAAACAAGCATCGCTCGTGATAACCGTTACGCTATCCCATGCGAGACACATAAGCAATTCACACTGAGTCTGTGATAACATGCACTCACGTCACAATGGAGCTGATGGATTTCCCATAAAATGATATGTACAAAAACTAATGAAAACGCTACCCCTCACAATATGACCACAACAACAAATAAGCATCGCTCGCGAATAACCGATACGTTGTCCTGTGTGAGACACATAAACACCTTACAATGAGTATGTAACAATATGCACTCACGTCATAGTGGAACTGATGTATCGCGCATGAAATTCGCTGTATAAAACCTAATTAAACAACTTAACGCTACCGCTTCACAACGTCACCGCTTCCTTACTATCAAGCATCGCTTGCGTGTAACCGACCCGCTGACCCAGGCAAGACACGTATAAACACCTCACACTGAGTCTGTGACAACATGCGCTCACGTCATAACGGAGTTGATGGATCCCCCATAAAATGAGCTGAACAAAAACGAATGAAAACGGTACCTCCTCATAATATTACCACATTCTTATAAACAAGCATCGCTCGTGAGTAACTGATACGCTGTCCCGTGTGAGATACATATAAACACCTTACAATGAGTATGTAACAACATGCACTCACGTCATAGTGGAACTGATGTATCGCGCATGAAATTCGCTGTATAAAACCTAATTAAACACCTTAACGCTACTGCTTCACAACGTCACCGCTTCCTTACTATCAAGCATCGCTTGTGTGTAACCAACACGTTGTCCCGGGCGAGACACATATAAACACCTCACACTGAGTCTGTGACTACGTGCACTCACGACATAACGGATTTGATGGATCCCCCATAAAATGAGCTGAACAAAAACGAACGAAAACGGTACCTCCTCACAATATTACCACATTCTTATTAACAAGCATTGCTTGTGAGTAACTGATACGCTGTCCCGTGCGAGATACATATAAACACCTCACACTGAGTCTGTGACAACATGCACTCACGACATAACGGATTTGATGGATCCCCCATAAAATGAGCTGAACAAAAACGAACGAAAACGGTACCTCCTCACAATATTACCACATTCTTATTAACAAGCATCGCTTGTGAGTAACTGATACGCTGTCCCGTGCGAGATACATATAAACACCTCACACTGAGTCTGTGACAACATGCACTCACGACATAACGGATTTGATGGATCCCCCATAAAATGAGCTGAACAAAAACGAACGAAAACGGTACCTCCTCACAATATTACCACATTCTTATTAACAAGCATCGCTTGTAAGTAACTGATACGCTGTCCCGTGCGAGATACATATAAACACCTCACACTGAGTCTGTGACAACTTACACTCACTTCACAGCGGAACTGATGTATCCCGCATGCAATTCGCTGTATAACACCTAATTAAAAAATCTAACGCTGCCGCTTCAAAACGTAACCGCTAACTTACTAAGAAACATCGCTCGTGCATGAGTAACCGATACGCTGTCCCGTACGAGACACATGTAAACACCTCACAATTATTCTGTGATCACATGCACTCACGTCACAGCGGAGTTGAAGGATCCCCCATAAAATGAGCTGTACAAAAACGTATTAAAACGCTACCTCCTCACAATATAACCACATTCTTAAGAACAAACATGACTCGTGAGTAACCGATACGCTGTCCCGTGCGAGACACATCTAAACACCCCACACTGAGTCTGTGACAACATGCACTCACGTCACAGCGGAACTGATGGATCCTGTGTGTTTTGTTCTAACTTGATTTTGTATGTTCTAAAAAAGCTTTTCTACCAATTTTGGTAGTATATCCACAAAATGAGGTCAATCTTAATATATGTAGTTGGGAAAGGGCTGGGCAGATGATTCTCAAAACAAAGATAATAATGTTTCAAGTAGTAGTTGGTAACACGCCCTTTATGTAGGTCCTATAGCTTAACTTTATCGATACCCATGCTATCATCAGGGTTCACTGATATATACGAGTACCATGATTATATCACGATATTTATCAATTGATGTTTATGTGGATGTATGTATATCAATTGATATTTATTGTCAAACCTAGTTTAGCTGATTCAAAACTTACCCTAGCAACACTTGACAAACAAAAACTACTATTTGACCTGACATACTAAAATAAAAAAATATGATCTGCTACTAAAAATAATGTTATAATTTTAATTTTGTTAAGTGTTGACTAGTAAGACTGATTATATTATTATTATGATATTATAAAATGGTGTATTTGATGAAATACACAATTTTTTTGTTATTTTAGTAATAAAAACCTCAAATAATCAAACTTATTAAGTGTAGAATAAAAGTTTGTGACACATATAAACCACTACAGAATGAAAATCGCATCTATTTTTTATACAAGATGATTGATAAATATTGGATATATATCAAATATTGGGTAAATTGATATGTATTATAAATGTCGGACGAAAACTGCTTATCATACTGTGTCAGTCAGAACGGTAGCAGTTCTTGGACAAGATCATATGAGCAGCTGCTGCTCTACTCCACAAAAATGTCAGAGACAGGGCGATAACACGCAGAAAAAAGTCGAAGTTACTATTCATAAATCAACATAGCATCAGCCACTGTCTCAATAAGAGGTTAACTTCTATTTTTTCTAAGAAGTATGTATCTTTGACGACGAGTATCTCTCTTTGACGTTTATAACGCTTTACGTGTTCTATAAAACAAGACGAGTGCTCCTAGACTTCGTCTAGCTATCTAGCGACACGTGAATTTCATGGAAAGCTAACCATTTTTTTTATTCACAAAAAAACATCTAACAAAACTTACCCCTGTTTGATTCATATGCCTTTTAGTAATCTCAAACAAAATATAAGTGCCTTTTCATTTGTAGAAATAAACAACTTTTCAGATACATTCAGTATAACGTTACGCTTTGCTCGGACTATTTCAAAGGCCAGCAGAATTTATGTCAAAATGTTTGAAAAGTGTAGGTACCCGAAAGCATCAAAACCTCTACAGAAACTTTTGTGCGAAATTTAACGTTGCATATTTAAAAACTGCTGCTCTGTTATTGCAGGAGTCTATTACTAGTTAGTTCTTTTTTTTAAATTATGTTTTTATTTCCTCTTATAGAAAGAAAAATGTTCTAATAGCTTCAGTGCTTTCATATTTTATTCCCTTGTGGTAATAAATTCTTGTTTAACCTCCATTAATGTACTTAAAAAAGTTGTGTAGGTACTTACTTAGATACCTATAGATTTTAAAGTCATTTGTTACTTTGGTATAGTTTTTTAGCCATTTTATGGTCAATTACATACGAGCCTGCATAATATGACCCTTGCTCTCTTTACGATAAGATTTGATTTTTCGCAATAAATGTCGATTTTATAATAGTAAAAATATTACACGAGATTGAGTGAATGTTACGGACCTACACATTCTTAAAATCTAAATACCTTTTAAAGACTCAAAGAAATTTCGATGTCCGGTCTACCCACGTTATACTAAAAATCCCACAATCCAAACGGACATGCGAAAAAATTTCTCGTTATGCTGATCGTATCGAAAACCATTTCGATGTTGTAATTTGTATAACAAACATGATTATTAATGAAGTCCGTCGCTTAATGGATTAACGTGTAAAACAATGTTTTCTGCTATAAAATACGTTAAATTATTTGCTTTTTCGTACTGTATTGTTTGTTTATATTCTTTTGGGATGATGGTGTTAATAAACATAGAATTCGAACTACGTTATTTTTGTTGAAAATTGTGGTTGAAACAATTAACAATTCATGCACCTACAACTTTATGTCAAAACTACGTCCTGTGTTTTATGAAGGCGTTGTTAAAAGCTTTATTTTTTTCTGTATTCTAGTTTCTTGTAAACTCGTTAGGTACTTATATAAATATTTTAACCTAACCCAGTGGGTAAATAACCCGTCTTTTCACTATTCCACTGTTTACTCTAGGATGCATATCCGGTATGGTTTTAATAATTCTTCCTATCCGCAAGGGCATGTCTTCCTGACCATTACCGCGCCCCCTGGTCTACTCTTTGATATGCAATGGTCTCTGTAGTCCCATGAAACATGAAGCTCCAGGGACTAGTGTGAATCCTTGGGTTCATTCGAGCAATCGAGTCTGGTTTAACCACGCTGGGGTCGGTGCATTTAATTTATTCATTCATTCATGCACACATTTAATCAATATTTTACTAAAACCATCCCTTCTCCTAACCCAGTGGGTAAATTATAAATGTGTAGTAAAATGATATTTGCACTAAATAGGATATTTCATACATTCCGCAAGACCACCTGCAATATCTCGCTAAAGATATCACAATCAAAACAATAATAATTTCCTAAGAAATCATAAACGACACTAAAATTACAAAGAAGACATCTAACGCAAGTGTCCCTTACACAAACGTTAATGGAATGAAATGAAAAACAATGAGAAATCTGATATAAGTGGACTCTACGAATGTTATTCCAATGGGACAGTGGTTCGGTAGTATTTATTTTACCTACGTGCGAATTGTTCGATATGAGGCCTCCTGTCTGGATCTCTTTCGCCCGATGAGTTTAGGTGAAAAAAATACACTGAAACAGATGGAATGTCGCATGAAATTGAAACCTGAATAAATATTAAAAGACGAGATGCCCGGGACTCTTTGACTTTTTGTTTGTAGAGTCACAAGGTGTTTGTCATTCGACATTATTAACTTGGCTAACAAATTGCCTGGCTAATATTATGAAAATTCTTGTTAAGAAGTATGCTGACCAGTTTATTTTCATCGTTATGTCCCACCTTGTCATTATGCAATTCCGATACTAATAACAGTGTTCTGGAAACATGCCAATATTGTTGGTATGTTAGACAGTTTTCAGGTTACCTATATTGGAACTTTTATGGTTTGCAGACTTGATACCAACCAGCAACCGGAGAAAAAAATAAAATCGTAAAATATTTACCTACACGCTTTGCCAAAATATCCCGAGAGCTAAAAAAATGTGTTTTCATATTTTCATCTACTAGCACGGCAGTGAAAACAATTATTTCATACGTAAGGTAATTAATAGCTTTGATTGGTAGCGCGCCAATTAATCTTTCTCATTAGTAACAGATTGATTGGTATTAGCGTCTCATAACTGTTATTACGTGATCATAAAGGAGCGAAAATTAAAGTTATGGTTCGAGAGCGAGCGATTAGCGGGAAACAGGTAGGTGATTGTAATATTTACAAATGCGTCAATGTTTACAAGTGTGCAAAATAACATCATTTGCATGACTCCTTAATATTGACTACTAGCTGAGCCCCGCGGTTTCACCCGCATAAGTCTTGATCTCGTGGGAATATCGGGATAAAAAATATATTAAGTCCGAACTAAGGTCATGGTCTACCCATGTGCCGAATTTCATTCAAATCCGTTCAGCCGTTTTAGCGTGATGCTGTGACCAAGGGAAATAGGGATTCATTTTTATATATATGTGGCAGCCATCTGGTTAAATTAGCCAGCCAATTGGACGCCTTTTTTTTTGGAGGAAAATTATCAAATAACTTCTCCCTCTCTGAGCGGAGCGAGGAGGGTGTGACAGACTCTTACTGACTAAAACCCACCCGTATTCCTTCCGTTGCCTGTGTTGCCAGAGGGCTCGGTAACCCTTTTGAACTTCCACGCGACCCCGGCAGCCATTGGCTGAAGTGGACCTCTATACTTGTGCTAAAATCTCTTTGAGGCGCGCGTGGAACACAACGCGCCGTCGACCCGGGCCTGGTCCTTATCGGACGGCGAGCTACCCATTGCTTACCGTCCGCAAGCCCGCGCTTACGGTGGCCGGAAATCCGCCCGGGATTCCCGACGCTCAGGGCGTCTCCTGCGGCGGCTAGGGGCGAGAGGGCTCGAAATTTGCGTTTCCCTCAACCGTCCCACGTCCTTCTTCGCGAGCATTACTGCTTCGCAGAAGGAGGTGACGGCTGCCCATGCCCGCTTGCTCCATACCATGGCCTGAACCAGGGCCGGACGCGAGAGATCTCTGCCACCGATCACCTCCACGAGGACACGGCGGTGCTCTGCCCAAGCCGGGCAGACCTCCACCGTATGCTCCACCATGTCCTCCCTCCCACAGTGGTGACACCCGGGCGTTCGCTTAACCAACACAGGAACCTCCCGAAGCTGCCGTGTCCGGTGAGGACCTGCGTCAGGCGGAAGGTGAAAACACCGTGGCGCCTCTCAAGCCTCTCCTCGAAGAGGGGACTTATCGCAGCAATTGTGGCGTGCCCAGCACTGGATTGCGCCAGTCGCGCTCTCCATGTCGCTCCGTCCGCTGTGCCGCGATTTCTCGCGACAGCGGAGTTACGCCCCGGCGTTTCGTCTCCTCGCGCCACTCTCATACGTGCGCGAGGACTTTTCCTCCAGATCCAATGGCGGCAATCCAGCAAGGAGGCTCGCGGCCTCACCGGAGACCGTGCGGTATCCCCGGACCAGCCGGATGGCCATGACCCTTTAGACAGCGCTCAACCGGCGGGCTGGCCGCAGCGCCAGGGAACGCGCCCACACAGGAGTCCCGTAAAGGGACATGGATCGAACGACCTAATTGGACGCCTAGGCCGTTCATTAAACGCCGACACCGACGTCACAGCCAACTAGCTTAATTAGCCATTTAGTTAACAGCCTAACCGTTAGAAGTAGCGCTCGCTCGGCTCGCGCAAGTTTGGTCACAGTTTTAAACTAACCTAACCCATTTGATCGGAGTGCCCTGGCTTAGTTACTGCTACCACTTCGACGCGCGTGGTTGGTCAGAGTTCTAGTTGTCCTCCAGATATTTAATTGGGTGCCGGTATTTAATGAAAGGCCTAGGCGTCCAATTAGCTGGCTAATTATACGAGATGGCTGCGACAGAGTTAGGATGTTAACTAAATTGCTAATTAAGCTAGTTGGCTGTGACATATATATAAGGTACGAAAGATGGATGCTATTTTAATATAGAAAGTTAGTTTATCTACATCATTTAAACAAATTTATATTTTTTTTTAAATAATGAACCAGTCATGCTGGTTTATTATTATTATTTTTTTTATATAAATTGGTTTCATAAAAGGTTTAAGCTTTCTGATAGACTAATCCTTGATCATGCATACAATCCAATATTTAAATCTCAGCAAAACATAATTCATTGAAGGATTTAAAAAACGGCAAAATGTGTGTCGGACCACGCACAATGAAGGGCCCCAAGTACAAACTTAACATTGTAGTTGAAAAACATGTTCTCTGATACATTCCGACTGCAAATGCAAGTTTGTACGCACAATATTGAGAGATTTACCGTGTCATTTTAAGACGATAGACTTCTTATAGGTTTTCTTATATATTTTCTTTTAGTCTATATGTATAGAACGATTTTCTTTATTTCCTCAAAATTTTAGGCTCAGTAGTTATGGAGATAAGGATAGTAAATTGTCATCTAGTGGTATTATAAAAAAAAATTGAGACCCTCACCCTTTCATTGAATATATCACACGGTACAGTTACACGGGACCTTAAAAAGTTGGCTGGGACAGACTGGATGCGCAGGACAGGGTATTGTGGCAAAGCCTGGGTGAGGCCTATGTCCAGCAGTGGACTGGTATAGGCTGAGTTGATTGATTCATTGATTGATTGACGGTACAGTTTGCTAAAGTTTATTTTTTATTTTTTTATTTACCTCTTAAAAGTGAATCACATATTCAAAATACCTTTTTTTACGTTACAAATCCGTTTTTGAGTCATAGCGATATGCATATGTGTACCAAATTTCAACGTAATCGGGCCATTAGATTTGGAGCAAAATGACTGTGACGGATGGACAGACAGAAAGACACACGAGTGATCCTATAGGGGCCAGATTTAGCTAACCTGACACGTGTAATTGCCGTCGATTTTTTTTACTCCACTGCGACACGTTGCAGGCGTTTGGACGTGAATAGACATGTTATAAACGTTAACATGTATGCACTTGTTTGCTGACAACTTTTACTGCAAACGACTTAATTTGTTGTTGATTTGTTAATTGAGAGTGAACTAGGTTTTAGATGCTATTTTGTTTGGAGAAATCTTATTTATTTAAATGTTTATTGTTTCAATCGTGAGTTTGCCTAACTATCTCATTTTTCACTTTATAAGTAGTTCCAAAGACAAACTATCGAAATCATCTACGCTCCCTAACAAAGTCTAGGGAACAGGCCAACTATATCAACTTAATTTAACTTAGGAAAACTCTTTAGTAGAAACACTGGCCACAAAAATTGGTTGATGTTGTTTGAAACCATAGACTGGACCATCACCTCTTATAGCAGTATTATTATAATATTACTTCACAGTGGGAAAGTGATGGAGCTATACAGGACTTATAGCTCCATCTCTTTCTCACGCTAAAGTAATATTGAAATAATACTGCTATATGAGGTAATGGTTACCCCATGAGCGTTCCGTATTCAGTTGTGCAGTGAATACAGACTGTAAAATACGACCAGTAGTCTCTTTCTAGAATTCTGATTGGTCCAATGATGTTTTGACTTTAATGATAGACTTTCATTCTTGTATCAGTATAATCTTTAAAATTTTATCGATATAGGTATTTATTAAAAATCAATCAAATAAATCTATCAAGATTTAATTCGCTTTAAAAGAGAAAAAAAATATATTACAGTTCGAGCCTTAATGTTTCACAGTCTAGAAATAATAAAATAATTTATAACATATAGAAATACCTAATATTTTCTATTATTTGTCACTGTAATTTTCAATGTTTATTCTACTAATTAGAATTGGAACACCACGTCATATGACAAGCTTGCAGATAAGGGACAGGAATTTGCCGCTAATTCGCTTTGCCTCTTTCCAAAGAGTGGTTACTTTTGTGAGTGTGTTAAAAGTGAGTGAGTTAAGAGAATTGAACTGAGCATCAGCTCAGTCCTATTCTCTTAACTCACTCATTGTCTGACTTTTCATGACTTTTCATTTTTGGTACCATTTTAGATTATCATTAAAAAAAATCACTCTAAATCCTTAAAACAAATCTTAAAATCTGTATTAAATTACGCTTCTATTCATATAAAGTACTAGCTTTTTCCCGCGGCTTTACCGCGTGGATGTCGGAAAATATCCCACGGGAACGTATTTGAAAGATTTTTTAAAATCCATTGAGTATTTTTTGAGTTTATCCATTACAAACACACATACAAAAAATCAAAACTTTCTTCTTTATGATATTAGTATAAATAGTAGGTATGTTACATAAAAAGTGTTAAAATTATAATGTAGTGTATTTACAAGGATACACTCCAGCCAGTTGACTGGTATAAAATAAAGGTAGAAAGTTCATAATAGGGTTTATTAATAAACTTTGCTTATAACTAAGTAATGATTAGCGACTGTTAACCATACATTTTTGACGTTTAACCGTCTCTTAACTTTAAGCAACGCTTATAAAGAAAAGGGGACTATGATACAGTTTCTTGGTAAGTTTGCCCTCTTAACCCCAGGAACTCCCACCTAAAGAAAGATCTGTTGTAGCTGAAAATATCGTCATAACTCGACCCCTTTGAGAGACTTAACTCTATGAGTGTCGTTAAAGGGAGCCAGGGGATTACTTCAAGGGATGGGCAGATTGGACAGTAGAAGCCTCTTGTCTGTGAATAACAATAATATACTGAGAAACTATGACAAAATATCGTATAACTATTTATCATTTCCATAGAAAATCGCATTCCTTCGCATTTCTTTCTTCATCTATAGAAGCCTGGTTTCAACAGTGATCTATTACGAAATAATAAAAGTTATTAATATTTTTTGTACCTATACCTAATTCTAAAATATAAACATGTAAAAAAAATATTAATATTTATCGTTTATTAATAAAGAAACAATAAAGACAGACCAAAAATTCGAAGACATGTGACATCTAACAACCCGCACTGTGCCCGCGAAGTGGATAACGGTCCACTCCCCCTCACAGAGAGGAGGCCTGTGTCCCAGCAGTGGGAACATTACAGGCTGACTATATATTAATAAAAAAAAACAGTTTTCATGCATTTGTTGAACCTTTAAACATACCACACAAACCATCGCGGGTTTAATAGCGGTATGGTCAGACCGGCAACTCGGTGCGAATAAATATTATTTAAATATTAATTAATGAACAATTAGGTAGGTACATATATATTTTTATTTATCTTTCTAGATCGCACTGCAATCTACAAAGTTTCTTTTTAATACCTTTGAGCAGTTCTTCGCATTTATTACATTGCAGATTTCCAGCGGTAAACCATTGTTATATGAAGGTAGTATATATTTCCACGTTCACGCTCTATAAACATTATTAGATTTACGTTCGATAAATGTGGGTGACTAGGTTAAACAACGCAACGACTAGCTGCGACTAGCGGGTTCACCCGCATAGGTCTGTTTGGTTCTTTCCTCAAAAGACCATTTCAGACATAGATCTACATGGTCCTCACACGATCTGACCAAGATTATGTCTGGATTTTAAAAGAGACTTTGACCTTTGAGTTTGTTTCGCCATTTCTTCTCAGGGGTAGTCAGATAGGAAATGTCGACTCCATCTAGCTTATTTTTTAATATGACGTGTAAAAGTGATTCTCATATCCTATTTACAGAATAAACAATTTCATTTCATTTCATTTCAGTCTCGATTCATGGATCCATCCAGGATAAAAAGTATCCATGTCCTAATCGCGTTTTGGGGGACTGTCTTATGTAATTTTGACGTTCGAAAAGTGCAGATTCTCAGCCTAGTTTGAATAAATGACTTTTGATTTTGATTTTGAATCCAGGTCATGGTCTACCCATTCGCCAAATTACATCCAAATTCGTTCAGCCGTTTTAGCGTGAAAGCGTAACAAACAAACTCACTTTCGCATTTATAATATTATATAAGTTAGGATTAGGATTCACTGAGTTCAGTTACCAAAGTCAACCGGAAAACTTCTGCAGTAGGTACCTACTTCATTAGAAAGAATAATAATATGTTTTCCTCCAACACAAAAAACAGCAACATTCTGCGCTCAATTAATAAATTAATATGATATTAACATTGTAATACGCAAAATAAACCATTTGTTCGTAATATCCAGCCTAACGGGATTTTCCAAACACAAAGGGATTTAGATAACCCCTCAGTTATTATGGGTTAATATTACTTGTAACAATAACACAGGCTATGTAATACCTAACGAATCATCCCTCATAAATTTTAATTATACATTTGATACTCCGGCCGCTGTGGTGTAATCTACTTTAAAATTAATAATGCTTATATTTATTTAAAATGTTGTGCTTGATACATCGATTATAATAGATTGTGTTGAGCTCTGGTTTGGTTTGACGTCCCTTTAGGCGCAGATGCGCAGGTGGGCCAGCTAGATAGAAACACAAGTTTTTTGGTGTGGACCTAAATGTATTTTGATGTAACTGGTGACCGAAAAGCTGGCGGCTTTCTCGCGCAACGCATCATCATTGAAATTCAGCGAGGAAATGCCGCCAACATACTCGGTACAGTGCCCCGAGGGCCTTTTTTAGGCTTAACTTAGTTTTAATCTAATTTAGTTGATGTTAATATATATCTTGTAATTTGGTTATGTAAATAACTGTATTTTTAAAGTATATCTATCCAATGTTTTAATCTGTTTTAAAGCACCTGTGAGCGTTATGATGAGTTTCCTATGTGTTTATTATTCTAGCGTATGGAATTCGTCGGTTGAAGCTGAAAATCAGCGTTTGTGGTACACCTTCCTTTGTCATCTGACATTATGCTGAGCTGAGGCCCTTTTGGCATTATAATCATTGTTTTCAGTTTTTTAGAGTTCCGTACCTCAGGAAAAAAACGGAACCGATAAAGGATCCCTCGTGTCTGTGTCTGTCTGTCCGTCTGACACAGGCGATTTGCTCCAAATCTACTGTACCGATTAGGTTGAAAGGTGAACGGCAGATTTCGTACAGCTTACTTTTTTTGTTGTTTTGTTATAGAATTTGTACCACATATTAAGGCAACTAAGCCATTTATTTTCATGAAAGTGAACTATTTTTAGAGGTTCGAATTAATTAATAATATTTAAAAAAGTTTTTAATAACTACACGTAATTTAGTCGTAAACTAAACGCAGCTATGTTGGTATTTAAGCTATGCTCGCCATAAGGGTATTACCCGACCTGCCCCCTTCTTAGATAAAGTAATAGTAAGAATTAATTAATTATAAATAAAATAAATGTACTTAAAAAAAACTATTTACTGTATTGTTTTATTTACCTACACTCAAAACCCCATCATGACTTCATCATTATCAAACTGCCGCTTAGTCAGCTGCTGGACATAGGTATCTCCTAATGCACTCCGCTGAGTAGGTCGACGATCCTCATCTCAATTTACCTACTTGATAGTAAGTAAAACACTACAAAAATAGCGACAAGCAATCTAGAACATATACTTTAGTGCCTATAAGTAACAATCTACATTGGTACACTAGTACATAACCTTAAAGAATAAAACTAGTTATAACTTTTACGTCCCAAGTTCTAAAAATGCAAGAATTTTAAAAAGGCTTGTCTATCGTATTAACTACCAATTAAAACAAAAAATATCCAAAAACACGAAATTTTATTAGCTGTACGACAGTCTCATACAAGCCTGCCGTTCGCCTTTCTGTGATCCAAACACGGACGTGTAACGTAAATAAATGAATTTTGAATATAAGGGTCACTTTTGAGGGCAAATTAGAAAATTTATAAAAAAGTTTTGCAAACTGTACCGTGTGATATCAAATGGAAGAGCTTGTTATGAGGGTCTCAAATATATCTTTTTTATAATTTTAAAATAAATAGTTTTAATTTTATTGAAGAAATTAGTTGTAAATTTAGCATTCCCCCATATCTCCGAAACAACTGAGCCTAAAATTTTGAAAAATACACAATATAGTTCTTTACTTACAGATTACAGGAAGACTATAAGAAGTCTAAGGTATTAAAATAACATGGTAAATCTGTTAAGATTGTGCGTACAAACTTTATGTTGCAGTTTGAATGTATGGGAGAACATGTTTTTCAATTACAATGTTAAGTTTGTTCTTGGGATAAATTATCTTGGGATAAAAAAGATACATAACATATTGATTGTAGGAAACCCTCACCACGCGAGTTGAACTCGCACTTGTCCGATATTTTTTTTATAGTTTTAACTTTTTTGCTGTTATGCCAATAAACGCATTTTTCTTTTGTTTCATCACAATATCAACCAGTTTACTTCCCGTGGAAAATTTTTAAAGGCTCAATATCCGTATTGTATTCAATTATTGGTTCAAAGATTGGTGATTAATAGTTTAGAATTTTGTTTAGTTTGAAGAAAACAATATGTAAGTAACTATTTACTTATTTATTAATACTTTAAACACACAAATGTACAGAGGCGGACTTAATTCCATAAGCATCTTCTACCAGTCTACCTTTGGGTGATGCAGAGACAAACAGTGGTAGGTGCAATAATGAAAATTGTTGAATAAATATTTATTTAAATATATGGATAGATATACATACATAATAGGTATATGTTTATTAAAAACTTTAAATATAATATATATTCCTAATTATACATAAATATAAAACCAAATAAATGCAAGAATATACTAAAACAGATAAGACAAACAATGGGAAACATTACCGTTGTGATGATACTGCCAGCTTCTTACAAATGTGCTCGCGAACTTTAACTTTAAAGGATAATCGGTTGGTTGCCATCCTGATTTCTTGGGGGAGCGCATTCCACAGAGTAACTGAACGAAGAAGAAAGAGTGAGTGAAGTCAATTCGGTGAGTGGGACATTAAAGAAGAAGATTGTGTGATGAACGTAAATTTCTACTGTGGTCCATGGGAATGTACTGAAACTGTGGGCGGGATAACTAGAAGAAGAGTAAGAGTCAAAAAATGAAAATAAAGTGGTCAGCGCCCTTTGCTCTGTGCGCTGGCGTATGGGCAACTACTTTAGAAGCTACCGATGCACAGAGACATGATTATATTTACGCATATTGAAAACGAATCGAATGCAGTTATTGAGAACACGGTTAAGTAATACTGGTCGGTAATTATCATAATTTAGGAACTCTTTTATTTCGAAACCAAAATAAAAGAGTCTAAAAATTGCTACGAAAATCGTTATCCTTACTAAACAATTTGATTAGAGTTAATTTAGATTTACTACAAATAGGCAAACATCAATTAGCCAAACCGATAGAAGATTTACGAGTCGCCTGCAAACCAGTTTTTCCAACACAATACTCTTTTTATACAATATTTATGGCTCTAGATTAATATGTTAGCCACGGTTATCTCCCCAAAGCTTAACAAGGGAATTATGGGTCATTTTGTCCAAACTTCACTGGCCCACCTACGGACAATAATGAATCAAATTGACGGCCACCCGCATATAAAAATAGTTCACATAGACCATAGAGAATGATACTTTTTTAATCCTCCACGAAATATAGTCATTTAATGCAACAGCCTCCCCGATTTATGAACTCCTTACTTTATTTGATTAAGTCACGCTCACGTAACGATATAAAAATGAAAAAACGTGATCGCCGTATAAAATTCCTCCTGATTAGATTATGAGATTTTATTACTTATATTTTCATTTTCAGGGGCGAGATATAACTCGTAAACGATAAGGCAGTAAATGCGATAGAAACCACGAATCGAGAACTTTAAAAAATAATTCAATGAAAGCATTTTGTTTGGGCAAATAGCGGTCATTGTCAGTTCTGATAATCGGACTACCGAATAACAATGGCTACGACCTTCACCCAGTAAACTATAATATCAGATAATAATACCGGCGACTATATTGAAACCCTTGAAACTTTAACATAATTGTCTTGCTACGATAAAACATGATCTGATTTAGCCCTTTGTAACTTAACACGTATGATATTGGCTCCGGTGCAACTAAAATTAGTTCAGCAAACTTCGAATAACTCACTTTATATTCCATAGGAATAGTCCACTTATGTCTCATATAATAAACACGTGAATTCTTTACCACGGGGGGTATTTATGGTGTTTTAGAATTGTTGCAGCCGCCTCGTGACGTAAGGAGTTAATATTGGCTGCGAAGGCAAGCATGGAAGTTTTGATGTGGCGTATTAGCTTGCAAATATAGAACCCATACAAAACCCTTATTGATCGAATGTTAGTCGGTGCAAGTTGCAAACTGAAATTTATGAGCTAGCGTTACCGCTGGCTCTTACTTACAAGAGCTCTTCGGATCGGTTACTTTGCCTCAGTTCACTCGCTTTGTTTATTGCAACCCTCAGATACCGTCTTGTGCTTATGAATATTGATAACAGACTTGCTTACAGTTCAAACTTTTTGAAACAGCGATATTAATATTGGATAGCGGGACTTTTTATTCGCTTGCTTGTTGCTGCGTCGCGAGCGTTAGTTTAGATTCTAAGTAATATTCGTTAGAGAATAGGTGACTTATGGCAGTTTATTGATTGTGAATTTGTACAAATGTAAAGTATTTAGTCAAACAAAACCGGAATGGAGGAGACTGCATATTTTATTTATTTTATAATGCTTTTATTTGTCTTAAGGTTCAGACAAGAAATTTTTACTTTTATTATTATTAAGCTGTCTAGATGTAGCCTGTAAAACCTGCATGAAGACAGTTGTGCAATTGATCTAAGCTCACCATTATTAATCAGCCTATAATATTCCCACTGCTGGGACACAGGCCTCCCCATGGTGAGAGGGAGTGGGCCGTAATCTACCACACGGGTCCAGTGCGGGTTGCGAGATGTCACATGTCTTCGAATTTTTGGTTCTAGGACATGCCGGTTTCCTCACAATGTATTCCTTCACCGTTTCGAGAGCGTTAGCACTGGGCCACCACTGCTCGCCACCATACAATATGTCATTTATTGTCTTCCCATAGTAAACAAGAGAAACGCGGTAGTAAGAATGGACAGTGAAAGTTAATATTACACATAATATTACCTTTTCAGGGTCTTCGGTACAAGGTATAAGAGCTGTTCTGGGCAAAGATATCGTTGTTGCTCCACTTGAATATGTAAGTTTCAGTAATTTCCACGAAGACCAGGGCTGCATGTTCGATCTCGAGGTTTATATATGAACAAAACTTTAGAAATTCTCATATTGCTCCTCAACCCTACTTGAGAATCACGTTCGTCTTGAAACTAGACACGACTAACCTTAATAGCGAACTATTGTAACTCAACAAGAATCGGCTCGTCAAGTTATTTGAGTTGTTCAAGATGTTATCCAAATACATATTGGATTAATCCCTATCTATTGATCGCATAATATATTCTGATTCAAGTACCCTTGTTATAAGTACCTAAGTAGATGCCAACCCTTGATGTACCGTTGCTATTTCATTTGATCTTGTTGCTTCCATCAAATATTTAGATCGTTAAACTTGGGTGAAAGATAGAGATACGCTGAGGAAGTTCGCTGCTGCATCGACTTTTAAACGGTTCGCTTCTCTTTGCTTCAATCTGAGTAGTACAAACAAAAACGTTTAATCAGTTTTAGAAAATTCGTTAAGACGCTGACAACACCTAAACCGCGGTCACTGTCAGATTGCATAGAAAAGAAAGAGAAGCGCGATGACACAACGCTTGTAATTTATTACAAAATATGAAGCAATTATCTATTTACTCAAAATTGAGTTGAGTAATCGAATATAAAAAACAACCAAGTTCTGCATTTAAATAGGACGTTCTTGTTATTAATTTAATATGTAACGTATGTTGATATTTAATACCGATATTTTGGATTAGAACTCAAGGTAAGAGGTTCCGCGAGAAATCGCGGCACAGCGGACGGAGCTCCGGCGGGATCTCATGGCGTCATGGAAAGTACGGTTATCGCAACCCAGTGCTGGGCACGCCACGATTGCGGCGATAAGTCCGCTCTTTGAGGAGTGGCTAGAGAGGCGCCACGGCGTCCTCACCTTCCGCCTGACGCAGGTCCTCACCGGACACGGCAGTTTCTGGAGGTTTCTGTGTCGGATAAGGCGGGAGGAAACGTCCGGGTGTCACCACTGCGTGGATCGCCCGGAGGACACGGTGGAGCATACGGTGGAGGTCTGCCCGGCCTGGGCAGAGCACCGCCGTGTCCTCGTGGAGGCGATCGGCGGCAGAGATTTCTCGCGTCCGGCCCTGGTTCAGGCCATGGTACGGAGCGAGAGGGCATGGGCAGCCGTCACCTCCTTCTGCGAAGCAGTAATGCTCGCGAAGGAGGAGGCGGGACGGTTGAGGGAAAGGCATGTTTCGCGCCCTCTCGCCCCTAGCCGCCGCAGGAGACGCCCTGGGCGTCGGGAATCCCGGGCGGATTTCCGGCCACCGTAGGCGAGGGCTTGCGGACGGTGAGCAAGGGGTAGCTCACCGTCCGGCAAGGACCAGGCCCGGGTCGACGGCGCGTTGTATTCCACGCGCGCCTCAAAGAGATGTCAGCACAAATGTAGGAGTCCACTAGGGCCGATGCCTGCCGGGGTCGCGGGAAGTTACTTATGGGTCACCGAGTCCCCTGGCAACAGGCAACAGGCAACAGGAAGGAATACGGGTGGGTTTTAGTCAGTAAGAGTCTGACACACCCTCCCGCTCCGCCCAGAGCGGGAGAAGTTATTTGATGACAAATCATTTGTTATCAACAGTATCCGCTTTTATAACAAGTTGCCAAAGTCAGTTACAGAACTTAGCGATGGAAAGTTCAAAACCCACATCAAACGTGTTCTTATCAAAAACGCATATTACAAGATTAAAGACTATGTTGAAGACAAGGAAGTTTGGCAATAATTCCTTCTGCACATGTGGCTTCCCTGGTACATCAGAAACGGCATAACTATGGAAATGTCTATTAACTGCTCCCAAATTACGATGTTTATTATTATTATTATTTTTAGACATACTTTTTTGACATTATATTTTCACTATTTGACATTATATACCTACAATTTATATTTCAGACTTAATATTATTAATATTATTTTTCATGGATTCTTGTGTACGTTGTGAATGTGAGAACGTTGTAGGCTTAATAGACTAGATCTTTTTTTCTTTAGACCGTTTCCTTTTCTCTTTTTTTGTTAAGTACTTCTCGACAGGCCTACACTGTCCTCCCATACCTAATTTGTGTAATTTGAAAACATTGTAAAAGCCAATTATTTTTAAAAGAGTAACCGTGGAGTTTCTTGCCGGCTCTTCTCCATAGGAAACGACCAATTGGAACCGTGCACCTAGCTTCTGACGTTTCATAAGTGCCCATGTAGGTTTATGTGAAATAAAAATATTTTGATTTTGATGATTTCCCACCCACAAAAAAAAAAAAGGTGAGAGTCTAGTTTAACGTTAGATTGTATCGAGACTTTTTTTCAAACCGTGTTTTGGTAACAACCAAGTTTTGGAAAATATGTTCAAAATTAACATATATGTTTTCCGCTAACACAAACTATACAGACTTGTCAATTTTAATTTTTCTTAAGAGTAATCAATTTTGGTCAATTAGGTCTTGTTAGCGTCTAGAACAAAATTTGTTAAGTTGTCGGAAAAGTTTCAGGCATCCATGCGACAATGTTTATTTCTGTTTCAGTTATGTGTTCAGAAAACTATAGAAGATCCTATCAATCAATCCGCCTAGCCTTTTTCCAACTATGTTGGGGTCGGCTGCCAGTCTATCCAGATGCAGCTGAATACCAGTATTTACATGAAGCGACTGCCTATCTGACCTGATCCACATCCCGATAACTGGGTAATACTAAGCCCTTTGGTAAGATTGGTTGTCAGAGTTTCGGGCTACTGATGACCCGTAATAACTGTCAAAGATACACGAATGACAGCCGGGATCAACGGCTTAACGTACTTTCCGAGGCAAGAAGGAGTCTAGATATGTAAATTTGATCACCCATCCATGGACCAACCCCGGTAAGCGTAGCTTAGCCTGAAGGATTGACCCGCGTGGCTGTTATTACTTAATCACAAGCTCCTCCTAAGAAGAAGGAGGTATGTATTGTTTAAATAAAAATGGAATGGATAATAATGTTGTAAATAAATAAAAACGCGATAAACAAGCTTATTTGGATCATAATTACCAGGCTTCGGACTTTGCTGACTAGAGATCCAGCGTTGATACATATTTTTTCGGCGCCATCTAGTTTTAAAATATAGACCAAATTGACTTGTAAAAGTGTATAAGAATAACTACTTACAGAAATAAACGTTTCATTCTATTTTTACTGTTTCTGTTTATCTAAATGAAATATAGGATTGGTACTCGTACTTGTCGTATAATATTACCGAAATACTATTACCATTCTATATTTTCTGTATATCAGCATCCTTAAAGTTCTGTATATATAGCATACAAAACATAATCAGCCTATAATGTTCCCACTGCTGGGACACAGGCCTTCTCTCGGTGAGTGGGATTGGGCCGTAATCTACCTCGTGGGACCAATGCTGGTTTTAAATGTCACATGTCTTCGAATTTTTGGTTCTAAGGTTTTGTTAAGTTTTGAATAACCTGACGCAAAATATTATAAAAGTAAAACAAATAAAAAACATTAATGCAATCACAATCACACTTTTATTTTTTATGCACTCCATTCATTTATTTAACACTTAAAGATCGCGTGCAAACAAAAATCTTAACCCGCAAATGCGAGTGCGCGCTCAAATTAGTTAACCCATCTTTATACCAGCAGGTTACCGAGACCTTTATTAACCTAATTGCTACATTTGCATACTGGTCCATGTTAGGCTCAATTATGAACTCATCCGCCCAAATTATGTTTTAAAACAAATAGAGGGTCAAATAGCTCTACATAATGTTTGGGTTCATTATATTGGGTTCATAAAAATAACATTCTTGCGTCCTTTAGTAAAGGGAAATCATGGATAATGGGATAGAAAAACGTTTTTATGTTAGTTCTAAATTGTTTTTGTATTCATAACGCCGAGGGGGTTAAAAAGGTCTGTTGAATACTTTTTATCAATTACTAGCAACTCAACCCTGCTTCACGCGGTTTTTACGACGTGACAAAACCTATGTTTAATAACAATTCAAATGAATAATAATTCACATAAACATTTCGTAATAAATTCTCTAAATGACGTCAAAAACCGCATCAATCCGTTGCGGAGTTCAGGATAACAACGCGGTCACACAAAGAAACAAAAACAGCGACTTTAAATTGTAATAATATGTAATAGCGACCCGTCCCTGCTTCGCACGGATTGCACGACCTAACAAAATATCGAGATTACTTTATTATATGTAAGTTTAATATGAATGTTTTGTATACATAAACCTTCCGTAATCAATTATCTAAATTATTTAAAAACTGCATCAAAATCCGTTGCGTAATTCAAGAGAACAACGCGGTCACAAAAAGAGACACAAAGAGCGACTTTAATTTGTAATATGTACTAGCGACCCGCCCCTGCTTCGCACGGATTTTACGACCTAACAAAATATCTAGATTACTTTATTGTATTTGAGTTTAATATCAATGTATTACATATATAAATCTTCCGTAATCAATTTTCAAAATTATTTAAAAACCGCATCATAATCCGTTGCGTAATTCAAGAGAACAACGCGGTCACACAAAGAGACACAAAGAGCGACTTTAATTTATAATATGTACTAGCGACCATCCCCTGCTGCGCACGGGTGTTATGACCTAACAAAATATCGAGATTTCTTTATTATATTTAAGTTTAATATCAATGTATTATATACATAAACCTTCCGGAATAAATCCTCTAAATTATTTAAAAACCGCATCAAAATCCGTTGCCTAGTTTAGGAGAACAACGCGGTCACAAAAAAACGCGCGAAATGCGTCTTCAATTACAATAGGTACAAACAATTCAAGACAGCCACATATTTACACGTGTACCTACATATAATCGTGTACACGTGTAGACAAAACCCTCCCAATAACCGCCAAAAAACAAAATGGCTGTCAGTTCAAATAGTTTTCACAGTTTATTGTAAAATATTTTTTAGTATGAATTAGTCTAAAAAATTGTTATTATAACATTTTTACCAAAAAAGTCTTTTTTTAAAGTACTTTTAAGCAGTTGGTAAACAATTTTACATAAATAAGAAAAAAATAAATGAAGAGTTAAATACAGCTTCTATTACTAAATCATAACGTTTCAGGGAAACCAGTTGAAAATTCCACGGTTTCTGTTTACACTCCGAAGTTTTACTTAACTACAAAATGCAGCTATTATTACAGCCGTGGAATCCTAAGTAAAATAAGTTTTATTATACGAAAACTATAAACAAACGGTCACGAGACATAACTTTCAGTGAATTCCCACTATTTGGGCACGACTAATGCTTTTAAAAGTTAATAAAAGGTGCAGTAGTGCTATTCAGTTGCCTCATTAAAAATATCACACGGGGAATAAAAATAAGGCTGGTGAGTATAAATAACCACGACCTCCATATAAATCTTGGTTTACAGTTCGCAGGGTTGTCGAAGCATTGCCTTTTTTATTTGGCAATGGATGGCAGGCGACTGGGAAAGTCGAAATAGGAAAGCAAAGGAAAATACGGCAGTGTTTTTCTAATGCGTTCGCGTGCCAACTACGAGACTTCATTAGGTTTAAAAATAAAATAGATTTTTCATTTTAATATTAACCATGCTGCAGTAAAATCTTAGTGTCGAACTTATACTTTAGACATAGTTATTTTTTTTATCATAGGTACTTGTCCGACTTTTACTTCAAAATACATCATCTCTGTGCTGTAATTTAAAGACTCTAGAAATTCAAATACACATGTTAAAATTTAATATTAATGTAAATTTAATATCTGCCAAAATATCTTTACCTGGTACCTTTGCACACGTCTGAGGTTAACCCGCAAACGCTGCTTCGTCAACCCTCGCCGACATAGCTTGGCTACCCGCAATGAATACTCGAGTTTTCTGCCTCAACTGTGGGGTGGAAATGTACGGCAATATGGGAATAAAATCCTGGATTTAATCTTCGCACAAGTCGCCGTTTAATCTTGCAGTAGATATGGCAAGGCTAAATAATAAATGTATACGCGATCACGTTAAATTGCATTGTGGGCTTGTTGTACCCTTAGTATAGTGTTTAAAGGGTTACAGTAAAAGTTCTTGTTCGTTAAAGAGTATGAATAGAGATGGGCACTTGTTTTATAATTTTACACAGTCAATTGTTTCGAGCAAATACATCAAATTATGTTTGATAAGGATGATTAATATCATTATTAATCCACAGCGGCTTCGTTACTATTGTAACAAGGATGGATGACGGTTCATGAGCACAATGTCTATAATTTATGTGAGACGGTCGGTTATCTTAACCCGCTATTTATCCCTATGTTGGCGAGAATTACTGTAAAGCTTTGAAAAATAACAAAGAAAGTAAATATAATATATAAAAATCTCGTATCACGGTGTTTGTGGTCGCACTCCGCCGAAACGGAGGTAGGTAGGAGAATAGGTCATAAAGTATATTTCATACCGCTAATACTTCGGGATCGAGACTTACGCGGGTGAAACCGCGGGGTGCAGCTAGTAGCATATAAAATCAAGGAAATATTTTAAATACAATTTATAACTCACAGATCAGATCGGTTTCGTTCGGAATTGATTGTTTAGATTGTAAAGCTGTCTCTAAAATAAAAACATTGGTAGGTATCTATGTATTGATTAAAAACATTGGTAGGTACCTACTATTTTTGGACATTACCTACCCTTTGTCTATTAAATCTCAGACTATAAAATACTCGAGTCTCTTTACTCAATTGATACAGGTGGAGTTTTGTTTTCGCTGATATACCTAGAGACTGTGAAATATTACAACCCGAGTCGGAATATGTAGCATTATGTAAAATTAATCTTAGATTTAATTCTTATTCTAAACTGTATTTCTAGTTGAACAATCAATTCCGAACGAAACCGATCTGATTGTTGAATCGGTCTAAATAAATATGAAACTTATTTTACTTTCACCTAAAATTTAATGTTAACATAATTATAAATTGTATTTAAAACATTTCTTTGATTTTAAATGTTATTTCGATGTATACCTACGTTGTTCAATGGTTTTTAATGTGACTTAAAATACTTTTTTTTTTTTTGAGGGTGGGAAATCATCAAATAACTTCTCCCGCTCTGGGCGGAGCGGGAGGGTGTGTCAGACTCTTACTGACTAAAACCCACCCGTATTCCTTCCTGTTGTCTGTGTTGCGGGGGCCTCGGTGACCCATAAGTACCTTCCCGCGACCCCGGCAGGCATCGGCCCTAGTGGACCCCTACTTTGTGCTGACGACATCTCTTTGAGGCGCGCGTGGAATACGACGCGCCGTCGACCCGGGCCTGGTCCTTACCGGACGGTGAGCTACCCATTGCTCACCGTCCGCAAGCCCACGCCTACGGTGGCTGGAAATCCGCCCGAGATTCCCGACGCCCAGGGCGTCTCCTGCGGCGGCTAGGGGCGAGAGGGCGCGAAACGTGCCTTTCCCTCAACCGTCCCGACTCCTCCTTCGCGAGCATTACTGCTTCGCAGAAGGAGGTGACGGCTGCCCATGCCCTCTCGCTCCGTACCATGGCCTGAACCAGGGCCGGACGCGAGAGGTCTCTGCCGCCGATCGCCTCCACGAGGACACGGCGGTGCTCTGCCCAAGCCGGGCAGACCTCCACCGTATGCTCCACCGTGTCCTCCGGGCTAAAAAATACTACTATTACAAACAACGATTCTAGACGAAAAGTATACACAATATCCAAACTTAAGTTATGATTCTGAATAACCAAAACAAATACTTATTATTAATATATACCTACAATAACAAATAATTTAGAATTACAATAAATATATAAGTTATAATTAAAATTATTTTTATAATATTTATTACGATTTTATATTATAATTTTCAAGTAACAAGTACTTTCAAACCATTTCCAGAACTTTCAGTTGATGTCAATAACTTATCAGATTTTACTTTTCGATTAAAAATAGATAAGTACATACTAAATTATCTTATTAAGTTTTAAAAAGGTTCCACTACCTAAGGTTTGTTAATTATTACATAAATTAGAAATGATTAAACAATAATTGTTGACCATCTGCGATTGGTCTAAAATGGCGGCAATGTTTGAAGTACTTGAGTAATATTGGGAGACTATAAAAAAACGTGTACCCCAGGGGGGTAACCATCACCTCTTATAGCAGTATTATTTCAATATTACTTCAGCGTGAGAAAGAGATGGAGCTATAAGTCCTGTATAGCTCCATCACTTTCCCACTGTGAAGTAATATTATAATAATACTGCTATAAGAGGATCACCTCTTATAGCAGTTATGTTCCAGTTCAAGAACTTTTTGATACACATGGCTACACATCAAGCTATACATTTCCAGTTTACGCTGACCTCGCATTGTACGGGAATCCTATACAATGCGAGATCAGCTTATGCTGGAAATGTATAGCCTAATGTGTAGCCGTGTGTACAACTGTTGTGAAAGATGGACTACCTCCAATGTTCACGTAAGTTAATTGATCACATTTCTTGATTATTACTGATAAATTGTCTGTATGTCTTATAATATACGAGTAAATCTTAAGTGTTAAATCGAATTAAGGAATATTCATGTTCTGTTTATTTCCGTTGATAAGTTGCTATAATTTTGAGAAATGGTCCAAGAGATTAATGTGTTAAAATCATTTATGCCAATGTAAAAATATGTTGATCAAAATACTTTAAAACAAGCTGCCATGAAGTTTCTCTGTCCTTCTTCTCCATGATGACTTAGTTTTGGAACGGACGACTAGTTTTCTCTTTAACGTATTTAACTGACTGGCCTAATTAAAATAAAGACCTAGTCTTGTCTTTCTGTGATTTTCGTCATGAAATCTTTTCCATACACACCATATTTATAGGTACTTTCATACACAGTGAATAACTAGTAACCATTCTGAAACTTGCTTATTATGTGGATATAATTACCTATACATACAGTATTCATCCACTTATCTGACACCCGCACCATGGCAGTTTTTCCTACTTCTATCAGTTCCTTAGATTTTACTTTAACTGTAACATTAGAAATACTGCCAAGCCCTGATTTTTTTAAATATTGTGAGTGTAACCTATTAACATAAGCATTGGTCGAAACACAAGGTCAACGTGTTATGTTCTTGGATTAACTATTTTTTTCTGCCTGATGGCAAAAATGCTTGAAGTTAGGCTTACACAGAATAAGCCGCGTAAAAGTAAATATGGCCAAAAATAACGCTGTATTTCGAAACCAAAAATATACCCGATTACAACGCGTACAAAAATAATGAAGCGAATTTATTTATTTATGTGCATTTGTAAGGGCGAGCTAGTTTGTTAAGGGAGCTAAAACCTCATTATTTAGACAAGTTAATAAGAATTCCTAAGTCGCATTTACGTCAAGAAAAGACGTAAGCAACTCTGTAAGCTAAGAAAAAAAAAAGATTAAACGAAATACATCCGGAATTAATGTTAGTGTAGAACATCTGATTTCGTGATTAATTGGGCTTAGCTTACAAAGGATAAAATGTTTTAGTATCTAGTTACTGTTTGGATTTCAATTAGTTAAGCATCAGCTATAAAAATGTTGAGATTTATTTGTCCTGTCGTTTAAAGGACATAACTAATTTGTTTGTTTGGCGCGCTGAACTCGCAACCAAATCAACGTTAAGTTTCTGCCTTCCCCCATGGGAAAAGGCGTAATTTTATGTTTGTTTGTTATTTAGTTTATGTCAAACTAGCTTGTAATTCTCCTAGGAATTCGCATTGTAATTGCAGAGCGTCTCTTAAGAATGTATGGCCTTTTTCTTTCTTTTAATCCATCTCACTTAAGGGGACTACAGGACCTAAACGCAAATTTTATAAGTTTTATAATGCCTTAAAGTATATGATCCACTGCAGTAAACAAAATCAGAAAAATATATGATATTCTTAGAGATATATGCTAGATAGATAGTGTGTTGAAAACATAATATAACTAATTTGATACGATAGAGAAAAATCACAAAGATACCTCTAAAAATTTAATTTAACGATCAAAAACCATACTAATATACATGCAATCATTCTGTTGTTTTGTCAGATTATTCTACAAGCAACATATTAGCATAATAGTGTTTTATTTTTTTTATACAATCTATAGCTTTTTTGTAAATCGATAATTGCTTCATATTTTGCAATAAATTACCAGCGATGTGTCATCGCGCTTCTCTTTCTTTTCTATGCAGTTCGACAATGACCGCTCTTTAGGTGTTGTCGGCCTCTTGACAAAATCTCATTTATTTTCAACTTATACAAACTCATACAGCAGCAATCAAATAGCATCAAACACAACAACAAAATTAAACAAATCATGGACACTATTAATAACACAAACAAAGATTTGTCAAATAAAATCATCACTGCATTCAGTTACGCCTACGTCATTGGAAGACAATGCTCAATTACTTCTGCCACCTACTGCTTCAGGATTGGGTTCGTGTTCAGTGAAATGAGAATCTTTAATAAATGTTGGCTTATTCATCACTTTGCTGACAACTCTTGTTTGTTGCTTGTTTGTTTCATATGTTAACAGTTTGAGGTGATAAATTTGAATATATGAATGTTGAAATCGCTTGAGCTTGATATGTCAAGTCGTAAGAAATAAGAAAAAAAAAACGTTTAGCAATATAATGTAGGTAAGTTAAAATACGCAGCCATAATTAAATAGGAACTACATATAAAATGAGCGAAATTAATCAAGTATTCAAATGTCAATAGATTCATCGGTCTCCTTCGGGAATTGTAAATCTAACATAAAATAAGTAATCACAGATGTGTCAACATTTTATCACTTCAGATAGATAAGTTAAAATTAAACCGTGTGCGGCACAGCATTTTAACAGCTCAGTGCAGTAAAAAACAAAACAGAAATTAAGGATCATATTACTAAAATCCATTAGAGTTGCTCAATAAAAATAGACTCGGCTTCACATGTAGGGTCGGTCCTAAAATCAGTCATTCGAAATAAAACGGCGATAAAAGGAATCTCACTGATCGTCTTGATAAGGATGGTAAATAAACTGGATTGATGTGGTTGAGCCATTAGGTAAGACTTAAAAGAAATGTCTTTATTTCTAAGTCAAATTGCCGAGCCGTTGACCGCTGTAAGAAAATAAACTTGGATAAAATGAATTGATGTGGAGAATATTCTAGCTCTTGAGGTTCAGTAGGTAAATCTTAGAGATTATTTTAGTGTTAGTGTGATTGAAACTTTATTTTTGACTTTATTTTGGCATCGCTTCGTCGTAAAATATCCCACGGGAACGTACTACCGAGATTAAAAGGAAACGAAAGCTCATAGGCGAGCGCTGCGCCCGCCGCGTCAATCATATTATTATTTTGTTACGCGTAATTTTGAATCTATGAAATCTTTTAAAGCATTCATTTAAATGATATAATGTAAGGCATGTTTTAATGTCAGTTAAATCTCCAATTGAGATAACATATTTTATTGAATAAGATTTAATATAATACCGGTAGAAATTGCTAACAGTGAAATTTTTATCAAATTCGGAAAGACAAAAAAGTTATTGTGAGTCATCCTTAGAAGTTAGAAATAAATTCCATTTAGTAGTTTTTGAGTTTTCTACCCCTTGGATAGGCCGTTCAAAAATATTGCAGGTCTATGAACACCACATTTCGATTCAAGGATCCACTTGCGTAATATTAAGCATTAAAGTGCTAATTTTTGTTAGAGTCAAGCTGGCAGGCGGCTAAATGGTTGTTTATGGAGATGTGAAAAAGTTCATGGCAGCAGTACATAATATGAAATTAAAACTATCACGGGCTTTACAAGTTGTACGCGTTGCGACACAAAGGCACCGCTTGTAGCGCTACACGCGGTGTCTTTATGTCGCGTCGCGTCACGCGACAAGTCGCGCCAGTATGTAGGAGCCTTTACCCTTCATTGTGCGTGGTCCGACACGCACTTGGCCGGTTTTTTAATATGTAAGGACACTACAACAAACAAAACAAGTTTACTAGACTAGCATACAAAAGATGAAATAGATACATTTATGGAAATTATTCTGAAGTAATAGGACTCATAAACTTCTAAAATAATCGATAAACTTCTTATACTACAAAAAAAATATTAAGACGCTGACAACACCTAAACCGCGGTCACTGTCAGATTGCATAGAAAAGACAGAAAAGCGCGATGACAACGCTTGCAATTTACTGCAAAATATGAAGCAATTATCTTTTTACTCAGAATTGAGTTGAGTAATCGAAAATAAAAAACAAACCAGTTCTGCATTCAAATAAGCCGCTCCTGTTATTAATTAAATACGTAACGTATGTTGATATTTAATACAGATATTTTGGATTAGAACTCAAGGTAAGAGGTTAGTTTAACGTTAGTTTGTATCGAAATTTTTCTTTAAAAACGTGTTTTGGTAACAACCAAGTTCTGGGAAATATGTTCAAAATTAACATATATTTTTTTCCGCTACCACAAACTATACAGATTTGCCATTTTTTTTTCTTAAGAGAGGCCTATTTTGGTCAATTGGGTCAGCGCCTTAACCAGCCATGAGTAAACCAGATTGATAATAAAGTTACCAACATGACTATTTCATAAAAAGACTCCAAGGAAGGCTTCACATAAACCTGAGTGAACTACTTTTATATAATAGAATATTCCTTGATACTAAACAAGTATTTCATATTCCTTGGTACTTTGAGACAACGATAAACATAAACAAGTGAATAAAAGAGAGAATATGGTAAACAAATTGAAATGAAACGATTTCAGAAATGGTACAAGAATGCTGTTGAAAATGACTTTGTGCCATATACGGGACATAACAGTCTGTGGTTAGCATGTTTCGAGTCTGATTGTACTGATGGTTTATTCTGGTGAACACAACAAAATACTTTTGTGAGAAAATATTTTTTGCGAAGCATGTGGTGTGACTATAAATGATAGGCTAAGAAATAATATGATAAGGCAACGGTGTGGTTTAAAAGAAGATGTAGTGACAAAAATTGAAAAGAGTATGCTTAGATGGTTTGGTCATGTTGAGAGGCTGAATGAAAGGTGACTAACAAAAGGCAGATGTGACTGGAAACGCCGGGAGGGGACGCCCCAGGAAGACATATAGTGACCTCATTGGTGATGTTATTCAAAAAGGTCAGGTGCTTAATATTCGCAACCGGCGTGCGTGTATGACCAGTGGAAAGAACGTAGGTAAAAAAAAGCAAAAGGAGTATGAAAGGAGCGTAGCTGGTGGCGTTCTATAGTTTCTGCCTACCCCCATGGGAAGAAGGCGTTAGTTTATGTATGTGTATGTGTATTTTTTTGGAAAGAATCATTTATTTGTTATTGTTTATTACTATTTTTTGTAACTAGGCTTCTCATTGTCATTATTATTTACAGCAAAGTATGGGGCTTTTACTCTTTAGCTGCAAGTAAAGTTAGACTTAGATATCCATGAGCAGCATCTTCTTGGATCTTTAAATCATCAACTAATTTGTCAAGTGTAATAATTATGGAAAAAAGATCTGAATCCCATTCTTTGTGGCAATGTACTAATTTCAAGATTTTTAGCACATGGCTGGCATGGCACAGGCACATGAGTTTTATTTGATAAAAAAGTAACAATGAATTCATCATGCATTTGCCACAAACCTACTACAATCTTCCGCGCTCACGCATAATAGTATAAGGCGACGTCTATAGACGGAATAAAAGCCGATATCTTAACAATCAACATGGCCCGCCCACAAGAGACAATGTCCTGAACAAGTTTCGAACCAAATGATGGTGTACTAAATTAGCCTTGTCCACATTTATAGTCGAACATTTTGTGATGGTGACAGTGAGAGGTGCCAACATACGGACATGTCTGGCTTTCAAAATATGTGATTGCGCTGACACTGGTAGTTGTAATTGTGTACTTAAAGTGATAAGTGGAAGAATTAGGGGGTCAAAGTTTTGTGTCGATTTTTTGTGTCGCGATTCGATCGTGTTCTTTTTTTGCAGTTATGCCATTTGTTATGACGTAATCGTTCTTAGGTTGTTCAGATGGAAGAATTTGGTACAAAGTGCAGTGTAACTAGCATGATTACTTACCTTATTGTTACTTCATCTTATTTATTTATTTATTTAATACTTTAAGCACACAAATGTACAGATGCGGACTTAATGCCGAAGGCATTTTCTACCAGTCAACCTTTGGGTGATGCAGAGACAAACAGTGGTAGGTGCAATAGCGAAAACTATGGAATAAATATTTATTTAAATATAAGGATATACATACATATACCTATTAAAAACTTTAAATATATACCTAATTATACATAAATATAAGACCTAATAAATACACATAAATACACGAATATACTAAAACAGATGAGACAAACAATGGGAAAACATTACCATTGTGATGATACTTTTTTTTTTTTTTTTTTTGAGGGTGGGAAATCATCAAATAACTTCTCCCGCTCTGGGCGGAGCGGGAGGGTGTGTCAGACTCTTACTGACTAAAACCCACCCGTATTCCTTCCTGTTGCCTGTGTTGCGGGGGCCTCGGTGACCCATAAGTACCTTCCCGCGACCCCGGCAGGCATCGGCCCTAGTGGACCCCTACTTTGTGCTGACGACATCTCTTTGAGGCGCGCGTGGAATACGACGCGCCGTCGACCCGGGCCTGGTCCTTACCGGACGGTGAGCTACCCATTGCTCACCGTCCGCAAGCCCGCGCCTACGGTGGCCGGAAATCCGCCCGGGATTCCCGACGCCCTGGGCGTCTCCTGCGGCGGCTAGGGGCGAGAGGGCGCGAAACGTGCCTTTCCCTCAACCGTCCCATTGTGATGATACTACCAGCTTCTTACGAATATGCTCGCGAACTTTGACTTTAGAGGATAATCGGTTGGTTGCCATCCTGATTTCCTGGGGGAGCGCATTCCACAGAGAGATAGACTGAACGAAGAAGGAAGAGTGAATGAAGTCAGTGCGGTGAGTAGGACATTGAAGAATACGATTGTGTGATGAACGTAGGTTTCTACTGTGGTTCGCGCAAATGTACTGAAAGTGGGGGGCCAGATAACTAGGGGAAGAGGGCGAGTCAAGAAATGAAAACAATGTAGTCAGCGCCCTTTGCTCTCTGCGCTGACGTATGGGCAACAACTTTAATAGCGACCGATGCGCAGAGACATGATCATATTTACGCAGATTGAAAATGAATCGAATGCAGTTATTGAGAAGACGGTCAAGTTTGTCGAGGAGATCCGCATTCAGGTCGTAGTAGCACACATCACCATAATCGATAATAGGGAAAATTAAGGACTGCACAAGCATTGTCATGGCATTTGATGGTAATAAATGTTTTAGTCGGTATAGAGCCCGCAGCGTTCCAGTAACCCTCTGGCTCACCCTAGTGACTTGCGTACGCCAGTTCAGGGTACAATCGATGTGCAAGCCTAGGTCTTTGACGTCAGTGCTAAATGGAACGATCATACCATTGAAGAGAACTGGTGGCAAGGTTGAACCATCCACCCTACTAATACTACGATGACTCCCAATGATGATCGCCTGACACTTGTTAGGGTTTACTGCAACACCAAATTTATCAGACCAGGTTTTAATGGCTATCAAGTCCCTATTTAACTTGTCGATAGCGTCAGGTATTTCATCAACCCTCCCTTGACAGTACAACTGCAAGTCATCTGCATACAGATGATACGCACACTGAAGCTCAGAAGTTATAAGATTAATAAAAATAGAAAATAGAAGAGGAGAAAGAATACCGCCTTGAGGAACGCCAGCCTCCAAATCACACCAGCATGACGAAGAATCCCCAACATGAACGGCCTGTTGACGTTCCTGAAGGTAAGAGGAGAACCATTCCAGTGCTTCTGGAGAGACCATAATATAGGAAAGAATAGCTAACAGGATGTCGGGACTGACGGTATTAAAGGCATTCGAGAAGTCGACCAAGACTAGAGTAGTAACTTTGGTCTCTTCCAGTCCTGCCCTTATATCGCTAGTCACTTTAAGTAGAGCGGAAACAGTACTATGCCCAGGCCTGAACCCAGACTGAAATGGGCTAATTAGTAAATTACGATGAACAAAATTGGAGAATTGTTTGTGGACACAGGCCTCGAGCACTTTCGATAGGAAGGGAAGTATAGAAATTGGACGGAAGTCGGTAGGAATAGAGGGATTAGATACTTTAGGTAGTGGACGAACATAGGCTTTGCGCCACAGGGAAGGGAATACTCCGGTGTACAGGGAAAAATTTACAATGTGGGTAATCGCGGGTAGGAGATGATCCAGAATAGTTACGACCATACCACGGGTGATATTGTCACATCCCACCGCTTTCGATTTGATAGAGAGAATGATCTTTCTGATCTCTCCCGGTTCAACTGGAATGAAACTGAAGGGATTAATACGAGGACGCGTTAGACCAGATATTAAAGACAGAGTTTGTTGCTTGGTTAGACGATCTATGGTAGAAACAGTGGAGAAATGACGGTTGAGATCGTCTAAATCAATTGAACTAGGCAGGTCTAAGTGTCGCGGTTTGCCGATACCAAGAGTTCCAAGAAATTTCCAAATATCAGCAGAAGAGGAAGAAGTGATAGTATCCAGAATATTCATCTTCATTCTTCTTTGGCTTAGAAATGAAAGTAAACAATCTTTGATGTTATGAAAAATATAACATATATACCCAAAATACACACAAACCCAAAAACGGTTTCGTTGATGAAAAACAGGTCAACTGTAATTCTTTTGCCCTAAATAATATGGACAAATAACGGAAAATAACGATGTCTGCCTTATTAAGACATTCGATGAAAACACAGGCCAGGCGTTAAATTGACATTGCAAGAAAATAAATAGGTTATATACATACATACATACATACATACATACGTATACTCACGCCTTCTTCCCATGGGGTAGGCAGAAACTATAGAACGCCACCAGCTACGCTCCTTACATACTCCTTTTGATTCGTTTACGTTCATACATCTGGTCATACACGCACGACGGTTGCGAGTACTACGCACCTGACCTTTTTGAAGAACATAATTAATGAGGTCACTATATGTCTTTCTGGGGCGTCCCCTCCCGACATTTCCACTCACATCTGCCTTATAAATACCTTTTATTAGTCGCCTTTCATTGATCCTCTCAACATGGCCAAACCATCTAAGTATACTCTTTTCAATTTTTGTCAGGTTATATAATTATAGATTATATAATTTTGGGTAAACTCCACTGTAAATAATTTACAGTGGGGTAAGATAATTATCTTTATATAGTTGTCTGTACTATACGTGTGTATGTCACTGAACTCCATCTAAACGGTTGGAACTATTTTGATGATTTTTTGTGTGAATTTGAGTGGGTCTGGAAATTTACAACTGGACCCGGTAGGTGGCGCTGTGAAGCCAACATTCGGGCAGGACAACCTCTGTTGGGTCCGCTAGTTGTATCTAAATACTTATTTAATTCAAGGTATTATTACATATTTATTCCCAGAAGGTCTATTAGTAGATTCGGAGTAGTTTTCAGCTGTACATTTACATTTCTGCACTCTCTAAGTTTTTATTAGGTCTTTTGACATAGAACACTAACCACTTACATTCTGATGCGCCTTACACATAACACATAATCAGTCTATAATGTTCCCACTGCTGGGACACAGGCCTCGTCTCTGTGAGAGGGAGTGGGCTGTAAGCCACCACGCGGGCCTAATGCGGGTTAGCAGATGTCACATGTCTTCGAATTTTTGGTTCTAGGACATGCCGGTTTCCTCACGATTTTTCCCCTTCACCGTTTTGAGAGCAGTGGTTATGAAATTATTTACACAAAGTAAAGCGCCTGTCTGGCTTCGAATCTACAACCTACAATTCGTAAGTCGCTGCCGTTACCACTGGGCCACCACTGATGCGCCTTATTTTACCGAAATTACAGAAATTAAAACCCTCGGCTCATCTCTTCAACGTCAGCGTTGATTATACCCACCAGACATCAGTCATTGCTCTCTACTTTATGTTAGGTACAGTCACGAGCAATAATATGTATACACTTAGCAAAATACATAAGCGATTTTTGCGTGGAATACCGACTGCAACATTGTGATAAGACCAATTACATAATAGCATGGTTTCCAAAATACTATGTTCGTAATGACATAAAGTTACAATCAACACAGGAGAAAATAACTTTTAAAAGTTGTTTAGTGTATACATATTAGTGCTCGTGACTTAAGTGTTCGTAGTAATTCGTGTAGTTACGTGTACACACGCAGGGACTTAAGACGCCAGCGACTCGCTGGAAATTTCAAAATCTCACGTGCACGATATTGACATCGCTAGCGACAAATCGGCTGTCACGCATTCGGCAACAAAATTTGCTGCGTGTGTACCTAACATTAGGACCATCTGACTCATCACTTTATAACAATAATAAAAAATCCATGTTTCTTGTTCCTGTCCTCATAACCACAAATTGAGGCCATCCCATCGAAACGTGGGTGTCCAACAAGAGCGACTAAAATATCAAAACAGAGACAAATCTCTATATAGAGATACATTGATATTGTATCTTCGTATGGTACAGTAGGCCGCACGTCACTCGTAACAAAACCAGTATAAGCTGACTATAATCTGGCTATAACTTCGTACTACGCTAGGCCAGCTGATGGTCAAAGTGTTACCACCGACGTGTACTGTTCCTATGATGTAGTAATGCAGATTTACGAATCGTTTATTAATAAGTCGACTAAACCACAAATTAATTACTATCGCTGATGAATTACTTACTGTACCTATTACTATGTGTGGCTAAATTATGTGCCGGTATCCTGTGACTTAATTATTTGAATTACGATATTTAACTTCACAAGGACTTAAATATCGTAATTCACATAATTCGCTTCTCGAAGTTGTGAAGGAGTATGTCTATCTCGGGCAAGTTCTCCAGCTCGGGAGACCAAATTTTGAGAAAGAAGCCGACAGAAGGATCCAGGTGGGTTGGGT
This sequence comes from Atethmia centrago, assembly GCA_905333075.3. Taxonomy (NCBI): domain Eukaryota; kingdom Metazoa; phylum Arthropoda; class Insecta; order Lepidoptera; family Noctuidae; genus Atethmia; species Atethmia centrago. The sequence goes on from HG995382.1 coordinate 12,193,241, forward strand.
AGCGTTTGGAAAACTTCGTCAAGTCTTCTCGTCACCTATCCCGCAATGTTTGAAGACTAACGTCATCAACCAGTGCGTCCTGCCCGTTATAACATGCGGTGCTGAAACGGGGATACTGACAGTCGGGCTCGTTAACAAATTCAAGGTCGCTCAGCGCGCTATGTAGTGGGCTATGCTCGGATTTCTTTGAAGAATAAAATTAGAAATGATATTATCCGGTAAACAAACTGAAGTGGCAGTGGGCTGGTCATCTTTGTCGAAGGACTGATGGCCGATGGAGCAGACGAGTCCTGGAGTGGAGACCGCGTATTGGCAATCGCGGGACGCTCCCCTGTTAGATGGACCAACGACCTTACGAAGGTGGCTGGCACTGACTGGATACGGAAGGCAGAGATCAAAGTGTTGTGACGCAGCCTGGGAGAGGCCTGTGTCACGCAGTGGACTGCAATAGGCTGAGTTGATTGAATGACATTAGAAATTAAATTATCCGGTAAGCAAACTGAAGTGGGAGTGGGCTGGTCATCTTTATCGAAGGACTGATGGCCGGTGGAGCAGACGAGTCCTGGAGTGGAGACCGCGTATCGGCAATCGCGGGACGCTTCCTGTCAGATGGACCAACGACCTTATGAAGGTGGCTGGCACAGACTCGATACTTACGGCTTGTGGTCGGTTACTATTTATAATAACAAAAGGTATTATAGCAAGGCAGATGTGAGTGAAAATGCCGCTAGGGGACGCCCCAGAAAGACATATAGTCATTAATGATGTTCTTCAAAAAGGTCAGGTGCGTAGTACTCGCAACCGGCGTGCGTGTATGACCAGATGTATGGACGTAAACGAAGCGAAAAGGAATATGTAAGGACCGTAGCAGGTGGCGTTCTATAGTTTCTGCCTACCCCCAGGGGAAGAAGGCGTGAGTTTATGTATGTGTATGTGTAGTATTTATAATATAATTTTAAACTAGATGGTAAATAATTCTTTGTGATATTTTTTTTTTTTTCACAACCACTAATCATCAAGGGTACCGACCAATCATTTTGTACATTTTTAAAACATTCAATCACTTGACATTCCTCATTGTTCTCGTGCACTTCATCAATATTGCACATACTAGAGAAATAATTTAACTTATTGCTGTAAAATATGTCTGAGCAAATCGGGTGAGTAGCGCCCCCCACCATGCGTCACTACTCACTGGATGATCAGCTAAACAAGAACCTGAACAAGAACCTGCCGACATTCTTAGTATTATTTGGGATCTTCTAATAGTAGTTCGTTTAGAAGACAATTTGTAGCTCCTATTTCATCTCTTCTATTAATCCATTTTAGTACCTATAGCTGTTTGTCTTTATCACACTATTATTTATTATCTTTATCTAAAATAGCCGTTACCATAAGCTTCATCAGATTATTCACTTTATTACGTTGCAGCCTGTTCATCTTGCAAATTACCACTAAACTTGTGTACTGTACTCGATCGTAGTGCGAATGAGTTTTGGAGAGTTACTAAATGTTAAGTTACTAAATTACTCGGTACTTGACTAAATTACTAACATAGTCCGAACATTAAGGCGCTACCCCGACCAAAACCTCGTTTTTCTTCGTTATTCAGAGGCTATTAACTCATTAATTAGGAGAAATAAACTACATCTGAAAGCACATTATCATACCATTACATTGCACGTTCGTATTTGTTTTATGTGGTACAAATACATTTAACATCTCCTTGTAAAAAAAATACAAAAAATATTGATTGCATGCATCTTTTGCTAAAGGTGACGTCCTATTCATTTGAGGAGTACACTAATGGATATATAATTTAAAAATCTCAATAATTCATATTTTATTTTATTTCAAAAGCTGGCGTTTCTTTTTTTATTAAAATAATTCCCGAAATTGTGTGAATTCGGCGTGCGCATGGAGTGGCACAGAGCGAGGCAGAGCGGTGCGGCGGGGCAGAGGAGGACCGAACGCTCAAGGTCGTTTGCTAAGGGACACGCCTTAAAGATTCGGCAATCAAACACGACGTTCAGATTCAAATTGGTTTATTAGTTCCTAACATACGAGACACTATTTACATGTGCCTCATGCAATCACATCAAATCAATCAAATCAAAATATTTTTATTTCACATAAACCTACATGGGCACTTATGAAACGTCAGAAGCTAGGTGCACGGTTCCAATTGGTCGTTTCCTATGGAGAAGAGCCGGCAAGAAACTCCACTTTTTAAAAGAGTAACTCTTTTAAAAATAATTGGCTATTACAATGTTTTCAAATTACAGTGTTAATAGGTACGGGAGGACAGTGTAGGCCTGTCGAGAAGTACTTAACAATAAAAAAAGAAAGAAAAAGGTCTACAAAAGATCTAGTCTATTAAGCCTACAACGTTCTCACATTCACAATGTACACAAGAATCCAGGTAAAATAATATAAATAAAAACCTATTTTAACAAAATGACATTTTTGCCATTACAACAAGTCTGAAATCAAAAATGTAGGTACGAGTATATGATGTCAAATAATTAAAATATAATGTCAAAAAAGTATGTCTAAAAAATAATAATAATAAAAAACGTAATTTGGGAGCAGTTAATAGACATTTACATAGTTATGCCGTTTCTGATTTACCAGGGAAGCCACATGTGCAGAAGGAGTTATTGCCAAACTTCCTTGTCTTCAACGTAGTCTTTATTCTTATAATATGCGTTTTTGATAAGGACACGGTTGATGTGGGTTTTGATCTTTTCATCGCTAAGTTCTGTAACTGACTTTGGCAACTTGTTATAATAGCGGATACTGTTGATAATAATTGATTTGCTTGTTTTTATTAATCTAAATTTGGGTATCACAATTTGATGTTTACTAAGTGTATTTATATTAGATATGGAAATCACTTCTTGTTTTGAAAAGACATAAGTTTTTGCGAACATACAAAATACTTTCTAAGGTATCAAGAGAAGGCAGAGTTAGTACGTTAATTTCTTTGAATTTTATTTCTAAGGGAGTCATGAGGACCCATTCTATAGACTGCGCGGATTGCCCTCTTTTGGAAAATAAAAATTGAATCTACATCAGCTGCCGATCCCCACAGCAGAACGCCATAAGACATAATACTGTGGAAATAAGCAAAGTATAATAACCTAGCTGTGGCTATATCAGTCAACTGTCTAAATTTTCTTACCGCATATGCAGCTGAACTTAATCTACCTGAAAGAGCTCTAATGTGGGCTTCCCATTGCAATTTTGAATCAAGAGTAATTCCTAGAAATATAGAGTCCGTAATAGCATCTAGTCTCTTGCCATCAAGTTTTAAATTTAGAGCCACTTGGGGTGCATTTGGTAGTGAGAACTTAAGACATTTTAACATACCAATCTACCAACAAAAAGATTCCCAGATAACAAGAAATATTCACTTACGTAGGTAATACAATTCTTACAATCAATATTACATGGAAGATGACTCTTGTAACTTTAATCTTATGAGTTTAGAAGCAAGTCACTCTCTATAAATAGTTCACAACAATTTTATAGAAAATTGTGCACGATGACTGTCAAATTATTTGACGGCTAAACATTTTACTTCTTTAATAATTGTGTTGTAACAATTTTAAAATCAATTACTTGCCGATAACTGTGATCTAAGTATTTTGGTACAAATAGTTTCTCACCTAAAATCATTGGTAGAAAACTATACAATATTTATAAAAGACACAACAAATTTTAACATAAATTATGAAATGAAGGTAGTTTCGAAATATTCATTATATCTGCCTTACTCTTCGGGAAATCCAGGCGATATGTTAATTGCAACTAAATAAAAACTTTTGTGATGATGACAGACCGAAAATTATATTAATATTAATGAAATATTTCCCTCTCCATTAATAAGGCAATTAATATGCCCGTGCGCATAAAACAAGATGGCGGTCGGTGGGTGTGGTGACCCAAGTCGCGCGCGCTCATTGGCGCTAGTTGTATATTAATTATGATTCAAATGAAGATGGCACGATAAAATGCTCGCTACTGTATTCCGGTCAGCAATTCGTCTCCCAATGATTCTTGTAGAAAGATAAAAAATATCTTCGTATGAGTTTATAATTTTGTAAGTATTGCTTTAATTTTAGGAAGAATTTGGTTTGTGAAACTGATAAAATATGGTCGCGAATCGTAGCGAAGTCATCTAATATAAAAAAAGTAATTGCTATGATGTCAGGGAAAGATTAGGTATAATGCAGAAAATATAGTTTTTATAATTTTTGGTTTATCTGTTTGTCTGAATATATGTATATTCCAGCATCACGCAAATACTGCGGGATAGATTCTGTTTCAAATTTTGCATAGACATTCCGATTTGGTCAGTCTATAGGCTACAAATTGCCACGCTATTTACTTTGGGGGATGAGCAATATTGCTATTCTTCTATAGTTTCTGTGTTTCACTGTATCTGTGTTGTGCCATTTAGATACTTTATATACAGGAATGCAGACGTTCATTTATCCACTAAAAACTTCTCAAGCAATGGAAAATTGCTACTAAAGACTGCGGGTGTCGACCTCAGGAGGAGCTGCTTCTCACACGACCACTGTAATTACGTCGATTGCTCCCGCGTCACCAATCTCTGTAGATTTTGGCTGCTGAGACCAAAAATACAAACAGGGAAGCTTTTTTTAAAATGTAGCTCGTACTTTAATACGTTGTGGTGTCTTACGACTTCTACACGAACGAAGTCACGGGCAGAAGCTAGTATAGTATAAAATTAACTTAGGTTCCATATCTCAGTTTGAGGTTTGCTCGCACACGTCAGACTTTTTCTGGAGCCGATTATCGGGCCGATTAATTTGTACATTTATACGAGCGACTTGTTGTAGGACGTGTGCGTTGCACTATTGCAATCTGTAGGTACTATTTGTTTCCTACAAAAATCGGCGGTTTTGTATGGTCACCGATTATCGGACGTGGGCAGCCTAACGTTATCTTCTTTCCCATTCAAATTCTAAATTTATTTTCCTATTCGCTGTCTACTGATACAATCCATAACCTAGATTAACACCTTATGATACAAAAATAGAACCTTTACAGCATCCTTCGAATTATATTCACTATGACCCAAAAGACGAACAATGGAATGATATTCAATCTCAATCTATTTTAAGTACTTCATTCCCCAGAGATAGCCAATACAGAATCAAATATTCGTTGAGACTATAAAAAGAAAATAGGACATCATTATAGGTACATAAAAGGTTCACAAGAATATCAAAAAAGTCGTTCAACTTAAGGTCTTGGGAAATGTTTACCTTCGTGCACACGTCAGCGTTTCTAACAAGCCCGAAGTTTTCCTTAGCCATTTTGCTAAACTAGTTTCTCTGTATTTCTTTAACGAATGTAGGACTAACATTTATTTATAATTGCTACAGTTTTTTTTCTGATGTTTGTACTGACATAATTAAAAATAATTATGCTAAGGGTGAAGGAAAACATCGTGAGGAAACTGGCATGTCCTAGAACCAAAAATTCGAAGACATGTGACATCTACCAACTCCCAATGATCCCGCGTGGTGGATTACGGCGCGCTCCCTCTAACAGAGAGGAGGCCTGTGTCCCAGCAGTGGGTAAATTTTAGGCTAATTATATGTGTATGCTAAGGGTTGTTGAAGTGGATGACGTATACGTTTGTCTTCCTGAGTGTACCAGTTACTGGTTCCTGGGATGTGTAACGATGATATAGTCCAAGATGTTCACAGACAAGTTCTACAGGTTGAAATTGAAAACTTGCGACAAACTGAAATGGGACATTGTATACATCATTATTAACAACTTTTACTAAGGGACCAAAGCTGTAATCCCAAAAAAAAATCTGCTTTTCCTACATTTTGATGAGGTATTGCGAACATAAATGTAGGGGACAGCAGTTTTTTTTTTTGGGATTGTAGCTTTGTTCCCTTAGTAAAAGTTGTTCATAATGATGAGTACAATCTCCCATTTCGATTTGTCGCATGTTTTCAATGTCACCCTGTATATAGCTACCTTCTTTCGACCTACATAAAAAGGAACGTAAAAAATTAAAACAATATTTAAGTATTCAAAGTTCAAAATAATTGAGGTATCAAAAAACAACATGAATAATAATCATTAGGAAAACCGACTATCTACTTGAAAATAGTAAGAATGAAGTACATACTTAAGAAAACGTTAATTGGTGTTGCTTTTGGCGCGAACACGAACCTTTTAGAATATAGTTGCAAACTTGCTACCGATGAAGTTATAGAAAACACGAAAACACAAAAAGGCTCTCTTTTTACCCGACTGTTCCTGACTGTACCCTCCTTCTGTACCTGTACAGAAGGAGGGTAATGTTTTTCGAGAGTATATATATATGTACGTATGTATGTATGTATGCATGTCTACTTCTTTGGCACGCTCTGTAGCCTAAACGGCTTGATGGATTTTAATATAAGAGGTGTCGTTAGATTCGTCTTCATTGTTAGAGTAACATTCGCTATATAATTTTTATATATTGCATCTGCAAATACAAAAAAGGGAGGGAAGGTTTCTTAAAAATAAATTGAAACAATATAGATATCAAATAAAAGCTAGTAATGAGTCAATCCCATATACATAATATATATTGACTAAAAACTGTCAACTATCACTCGTTAACTTGCAAAGCTGTGATAGTTTTCCATTTAATTTCATTATAAATATGTACAACTGCCCTGATTTTTTTCACATCTCCATAAATAACCATTTAGCTGGCAGTCGCAGCATATAGCGGAAACATACATAAAAATAAAACAAATAAACATGTCGAATTGATAACCTCCTCCTTTTGGAAGTCGGTTGTTAAAATGTTTTCATGATTTAATTTTACCACTTCGCCGGTGTGTATACCTTTACTAAATTTTTATGTATACCTTTACTAAATTACAGCATTCTAGTACTAAGCGTCTCTGAGCTACAGTGGACATACAGACGGACATGGCGAAACTACAAAGGTTTCTACGGAATTCTAAAAAGACAGAAAAAAGAAAGAAAAATTGTTTATTCTGCACAAACATTACAAAAAAAAATAGACAAAATACAAAGTACCCAAAAATATACGTGTAAATATTATCTATTTCAGCGACACAAATATTACAGAGTTCCTTATTAGGAAAACGATGTCGCAAATTATAGAAAATACACAGGAAAAAACTAACACAACACTAAAAAGTTTCTTCATAGAAATATTCAAGCAATTCGTTGAATATGGTTAACAGTAATGGTTTCCGAGTTCAGTAGTATATGCAACTCTCTATCTAGATTCACGTCATTATGACTCGTACTTAGAATTTGAGAGTCATAAATCCTATTAACATTTTTATTGATCGAGTAATTTTGTTAACTACGCTTTGCCACAGAAAAAAAAATAAAGTGTAGATAGATTTATGTCGATTCTATTGCAAGTTGGAAAAAACCCAGTAATTATATATCGCAATAATTGAATAATAAGGAAGTTTAAGCACATGTTTTCTCCCGCAAAATTGTAAATTTTGATTATTTGTATAGGTAATCTCATTATGCGTCATTCTGTATTTTTTTTTTCAATAAAAGCCACACAAGATTACATGAAAATTAGTTCCTAAAAAAACAACAAAGGGTATTAAAAACTCCCGCGTCGTCTAAATAAACACTGACTCAACTAAAACGCACAAAAAATCACCATGATGAACTTTGTCAAGGTCAAAACATTTTAATCGAAAAATTGCTTCAGTTTTTTTCCTAACCAAGTTATTTCCTACATTTCTCTTACAGAAACTTGATCCCAATTACTTGTCTTGTTAAGGTCAAAATAGCGTGCATGAATAATGGTAAAAGGAGGGCAGATGATAGGCTTGTTACCGCTTTCCAAAAACAAGGTCCGAGCCCCTTCGGGCGGAATTGATAATTTACTCGTTCGAAGGGCTATCATTAAGGTCGTTGGCTATAGAATGATTGTCGGTTACATACATACGTTTATGGAGCCCAGACGGCGGCCTGAGAAGAACAAACAATGTTTCGGATCGTTAGCAACAGAATTATAACGAGGGGTTATTATAATGACGTAACAACGAATTCCAAATTTAAGTCCGATGATCTTTTGCAGGTGAGCCTTGTGTATCCGGGAATTTAAAAAGGAAGGTAGAATGACACAAAATGATGCCTGAGGTTTTTTTTTAAAGGTTTTTTTTTTAAATCGAATTGTGCTGCAGATTTTACTGCATTGAGCTGATAATTTAAGACTTGAGCTTACTAATTATTAAATAAATAAAATTCCTTTATTTCAGGTCCTTGACCCATATTAAATACGAAACTCACAATTTTGACAATTTTTTATATAAGTGTCACTCTTTGTGCAATTAAGTAAGTGATAAAAAGTTGAGTGATTAATAAATAACTAAAGTTAATTAAATGACGTAAAAATATGAGTAGCAGATAAATGTCAGATCAAATCAATTAATGTCAAAAGCACACAGTAAAATAAAAATAATTAAATAGGAAATTAAATTTCTATCAATTCAATTCTACTAATAAGATTGATTGATAATAGTTATTGTAAATCTACCTTAATTTTATTTACTGTAAAATACATACGGACTAATCGTTAATTATTGTGAATTGTCATTCTTTACAGGCTCAGCTTAAAACCCACACTATTTATTTTCCACTTCATTTCAAACACGACAACGTAAATGTTATCCTAGACAGGATAATGCGTAAATAATTACATTATTACTACCGGTTAAATGAAAAGCACATAAGTCATACAGAAGAACAAAAAAAAAACAGACTCGCTTCATTGGTCGTTAGCACGACATCGGACGTAAAAAGGTTCAAAGGAATGCATTTCATGGCATGAAGTTGGCCCTACTGCAAACGTACTAAGTGTGCAGTATGTAATGTCCTTACCAACCCACGGCATCGTCTTTTTCATTGGGTTATTTGAGTATTTTAGTATATTTAAGTCTAATGGAGCTCCATTAGAACCGACGTAAAAGTAACGTCTTTGAAATAGACTAGAACTAAGTACTGATTTACAAGCACAATTTTTTCGAATTTCAGGTTTTAGACAGCCGGTTTTGCTCTGCGTATCTGTCTCTGGAGACGATGCACGATGCATTCCACCTTTATATTGTAACCATCATTGTCTTAATGGGTAACGTCTTTTATTCTAGTTAAAGGTAAAGAAATAGCCACAATCAAGAAAAACAATTACCGCATCAACAATTCCCTACAAACTAACATTTTGCATACATTCAACAAAAGCCATCATTTCTCTATTGGTAACGCGAATAGCCGTACTTTTGCTGCACGTGATGCCTGATTACGACGTTAACAAGTATAATAACTGTAATTTTAAATCTAACCACAGTTCTATTCGTAGAACCATTCTACCTTGTTTCCTTTGGTAAACGTGGTTAGGAGATTTTTTTGCTGGCCGAGTTACGCCTCAAAGTCGGTAATGTGGTGTTCGGTTTTGGCAGATTTGATGACTTGCTATTGTTTGAGTTTTTGCAGGTTTTCATTGATTTTTAGTCTGTGGTTACATGATGATGAAGAGTCTTGAAACCCTGTATTTTTGCGTACCTACCTATCAATAACACGTTTCGAATAAAAAATTGGATGTTTTATTTTTCATGCAATAAGTAGTACAAAAATTATTTCTTCAAAAGAGCGTCCGGATACGTTATCGTGATAATTATGTAGGTTCAGTAGCATTAAGTGCACTCGCTTCTTTTCACAAAACTGTTCCAAAAGATTCGCATCACGTATTACATTTTCTTTAAAATCGCAACAATAAAAATTTCTTACAATATTTGATTGTTATCAAAGAACTTTCTTTTATTACGTCTAATCGTCATCCGTCATTTTGTGGTCGTATCATTTTTTCTTCCGGTACCTTATATCGAACAAAAAAAAATCATTCACTCTTAATGTTTTGATAATAGAGTTGAATTTTCAACTGTAGTGTGTTCTACAAATTCGATTCGTATTTCGTTCGCGATGTATGACACAATTGTTGCAACCGCCAGTTTCCTGTAAAGCGATACTCAGTTCGACCCTGTGGGTGGTTCCAAATGTATCGAGTTGCTTAGAGGGTTGTCACATTGTAGTGGTTAATGCTCGTTCAGCAGTTTTTGGAGCGGCTTTTGAATGGATTCTTCTTAAAACTAGACTACTTTTGACATTGAATAACGTCAACCCACGCAAGAGAAATTCCTATAAGCTGAAGCTATGAAAACTAATGTCATTGCCAATTTTAGCCTTCTATCTCTTTTGCTCTTAACTGAGGCCGACAGGGTTTATAAAGTTTTTATGGCTTTTACTGTGAATACTATATAATAACCCACCAAAGCCATAAATGTAAAAATGGGAGCCAAGTTCAATATTAAGAATACGCGTGTTTGTCGACCTCGCTGACAAAAGAAGATATCTAAATAGGTGCCCAGTTTTGTAGGTAATCCTGTAATTTATTCATAAAAAACACAACAATCTAAAATAAATTTAAAACACAATTTCTTGTTTTTTTCTGCAACAACGATGTTTGCTATTTAAAAATATAACTTCTTAAATTTGAACAGTCTAATTATTTTCTGAGTTATTACTGGTTGTTAAGTATTATAAATAATCTGGTATACAAAACGATAAAAGTTGCCTTGCACCATGGAACCTATTCTCCTGCGAACGAAAAAGTTTTTGCTATAAAGTTTTTTTAATTTCGAAAAGTTAGGTGTTAATAAAAATCGATTGCTTGGAAAATATTTCAAATCTTAAAAGTTTACTATTTTGTTATTTTTATACACTGCTGCTGCTGCTTTACGCACCTTTTTTTTTTTTTTTGAGGGTGGGAAATCATCAAATAACTTCTCCCGCTCTGGGCGGAGCGGGAGGGTGTGTCAGACTCTTACTGACTAAAACCCACCCGTATTCCTTCCTGTTGCCTGTGTTGCGGGGGCCTCGGTGACCCATAAGTACCTCCCCGCGACCCCGGCAGGCATCGGCCCTAGTGGACCCCTACTTTTGTGCTGACGACATCTCTTTGAGGCTTTACGCAACTGGACTCCAAATCTAGAAAAAAAAATCGAGATATCTCTAATCTCTAGATAATCTAGAAGAAATCTAGTTTAGACTTTCTAGGTCACGTGGAAGTGGGTAAGGTTTTTGATCTATATGTCAGTCAGTCAATCAGTGATAAAAATGCCGATTCTTAGACGTTCATGTCTCAATAACCATTTGAGCTTATTATGAAAGGGTTCTAGTTAATCTAAGGGGTTTTAATAAATATACCAAATTTAATTTGTTTATGTTTAATCGATTTTGAGTTATTAAGGGGTCAAAAGTGGCTCCGAATAATTGGTGTAATATAGCAGTGTTGGTTTAGTTTTACCGTGATTAAATCTCTATGTATTCAGAAATGATTGGAGTAAAAGGCAAACAATAATAATACGTCATATAAGAGACGAAAACTGTTTTGAGTTGAAATTAGAAAACTATAACATTATTCCTAAGCGATTTTGTGCCACCGACAACTCGAAAATTGCAACATCGCACCCATATTAGTCGAACCAACAACCGGTATCAGTAGTTTCATAAGCACAGAGGTATACTGACACAAAGGACTAGCGCAATATTATATTATTTTGTATTGTACCAATTGTCAATCGCAACAACTTGGCCTGTTAGTGTCGCGTACTTGTATTGTGCGATTTCTGGACCGAACATAGTAAATGCAACTCTCTATTACGACTCATCTAAAATCGGCCACGCTGATTTGAACTTTATGACTTTCGAGATAGGGTTGGTGGAAGTTTTCAGAAAAGTAAAGGGTAATTTGGCTGAAAAGTTTGTTGGCGAAGTAAAGCCGGTGCGGTCGGAAGTGGTCATTAAATTATGTATTTGGTGTATTGCAGCTGTTTGTAAGTTTGCCGTTTTTTCCTCAAAATGTTTGAAGGTGAAGAATTATTTATTACTTACAAAGAAGGAAGAACCGACGTTTTTAATACGTGACTTGGATGCGCTCTTTGATATCCAATAAAAGTTATTTGAGTTTAATAAGAAATAATTTTACGCCTAAAATTTAATAATGTACAGTGTATGTAGGTGTAGGTTACACGTCGCACGTAAAAGTTAATCTTTCCATCCTTAAAATAGCTGACGCCTTCTGGTGAGTCACTTTGAAGCAAAAATTGTTTTTGAAGTAATTTTTCACACACACCTAAGATACTAACATAATGTATAAGCTAACAGTCTTAAAATTAAACACGTCTACGTCTAGATTTTTCTTGAAAACTTCACAAAACATACAACGGAACTTTATTCTAATAACAAGTTGCTTGCGAAATCACAATGTTACCTAAACGAATAACACAAGATACTTTGTTAACAAAAGATAAATCGATATCACGTAGCGCATAGCCGATGTCCATAATACATTTTGCGCTTGACTAGTTCAAATACATTTTGTAATCAATTTCATTACAAAATTAAATTACGTTACATGTGGTATGCCTTAAAAACTGGTCAGCAAAATCACCATGAAAATATTGGGTAAAATCTATTATAAAAACATTCAAATAAGATAAGTTTACATAATTACTATAGATATGTGTATAGTTTATGTAGATTAGTTTAATTGATAATTTTATGATTTTATGTTAGCCCTCGCTGTCCCACTCCTGGGCAAAATGAATACAATAACGACACATATACTCGAGAGTAGGTATCCTGAAAAGGGATAATGTGAAGTCGAAATACAAAATCTAGTTAACTTAAGAAGATGCTGGAAACAAGAAAAGAAAAAGCCTGCTAGAAATTTGCGAATATACCTACTATTGTCGAGTGAAGAGTCTACGTTAGTACGTAGCATTTTAATCGTCGTAGCACTGAAATACTACTACGAAATTAAATACCTACTACGCCGTAGCTCATCAGATCTTTACAGTATATCAGAACTCTGGCTTATTGGTAGATTCGCACGAATTTACTCGCCCGAAACGGGCGAATCGATACTTTTAAATAATATGATTTTTTCTGTAGATGATTTAATAAATAAAATCATTTTAATAGGGCAACTAAAAGATCCATAAAATGTTAGTAACAGGTTTGCACTTAAAATACTATTGTTAGTAACTTAAACTAAAGACGATTTAATGAGAAGACCACCCAACGACTAGACACAACAAGAAATGTAAAACTATGGTATAAGTCTTCGCACAAATTGCCTTATAATGGCGGAGGAAGTATCTGCCGCCACAGCCTTCAGAACTGATTTGCACGAAGTTATTTATTAGTAGGCGAATTGACATCTCCAGAAATACATATTAAGGCTCGTACAGACTAGCGCGATATCTTGGGCGTGCCACAGTGAAACGAATGTATGGGAGCGGTTGGACGTAGACATGTCCGAAAAATAAGAGTAAAATTATGACAAACTAATGATGCCATCTTATTCGATTACTTAATGCCTTCATAAATTGTGGTGATGAATTTCTTCATAACTCCCATATTTCGGGAGTAATTTGAGAAAATGTGAAATTTTACTATGAAAATGAGTGTATCGAGCTCTCTCCCTCCTGATTCCGGGCTTGTTTCAAGTAGCGGTCTCTAATATCGTAATGCTATTACTAAGAGCTATATTTAATACTAAGACACATAGTGCGCCAAATGTGCACTTTCTGGGATAAAAGGAAATGAAAATTTAAAAAAAAAAACGTTTTTTCCCCATTTGTATTTACTTTAAACCGCAGACAGACTTATTAAGAGGTCTATAAATATATTATATATATACAGAAATATATATTAACAAAAATATTCACAAGAACTGATGAGAGTATGACTTTTAAGTAAGTTGATAATAAATTACCTAGTTTCATTAAAAGTACAATAAATAATTAAGATGTAAGCTCTAATTTACTAAGTTACACATTTTAAAACAATAACATCATTTAATTATCTTCGTCATCATCATCATCATCAATTAATTCAAATTCAGAATCGATGTCCGCTAAATCATTTATGTTAACAAATTCGATATCACTTTTCTCAGAATCCGTAAGCTCATAAAATTCCTTAAAAGAAGATTTTTTTACAAACTTATTTCCTTTTGGACGGATACTTGTAACAAGTGGATCAGAAGACAGTAAAAGATTGTGCATAATATCTTCATTGCATGAGATACTGCTATGCTTTCGAGAATGCCCCTCTCTATATTTTCTAAAATCTTTATTTCTAGCCTCAGATGCCTCTTCGGATAGAAAACCAATGGGCACAATTGACATGTTCTGAACTATGTCTGGCCCATGCATTAAAATTTTATGAAGTGAAGAAGGCATATAATACCATGGGTATAACTCCACGTAAAGCTTAGCAGTATCAAAGCAGAACTCTCGGAATTTAGTTACGTTGATCTTCTCTCCTGATGAAATACACTGCAAGATCACACAGATTTTTCTTAAAAGCATAGCATCTATTCCGGTCAGTTCAGCAGATTTAGTGTAGTTTTCAAAAAATCTCCTTGCCGAGTTGCCATTGTTGGTGGATCCACTGCCTTGTTTCACAACATCGAGAAGTAAGCCCGTTTCTCTTCTTACAGCCTCTTGAACTCTTTTCTTCCTGTCATCAACTTGCCTTTTTGCTATATCACCCCTTACTTGCCATGATTTTATGTCTAATTTGTAGGAAATGTGTAATAAGCATTCCATTGAGCGAATCCAAGCGTGAAGGGTGCTTAAGCTATATTTATACATGTCCTCGTTTGCGTGTTTATCTTTGATTAACTCTAAATTATTCATTTCTTTAGGACAAGCCTTGCATATGTCACACACTGAAGCTGCTGTATTGGATATAATGGAATGAATTTTACCATCAATCATTGTCAACAGCAGTTGGTGTTTGACACTAATTCCATCAGTGATGGTGGATGGAGTTAAGGCTTCAATCTCTGCTTCGATTTCAGCCATCTCTCTCTGCACATTTTCTTTGGTTTCCTTTATAAACTTAAACAATATTGGCCGGCAAAATGAAGTGGAAGATGGTCGCTCGTTTTCCCAAATTGTTACACCTTTTGAGACGAGCCGCAGTGGTACAAGACTAATCATAAAATTACTAGCAAGATCGATTTGCTCATCTTCACTCGTCCTTTGATGATAAATGCTTTGGCTAGATGATCCGTCAAAACCCCATTTGCTGGTCAATACGAGCTGTTGATTGGGATCAACAGGGGTTTCTAACGACCTAATAAGTCTTCTTGAGGTTAAATCCATCAAGGCTTGTAATTTGATTTTTGCAGAGCTCTCTGTAACTGTGAGATCTTCTTTGGCCGGATAGCACTTAATTTTTTCTTTAACCAACATGTAGTAACTCGGGTATTGAAGAGCTCCTTCTTGAGTGTTGAAATCCCGAAGAGTGTTATAGCGCCATTTCGATAAGTTCATCG
This sequence comes from Atethmia centrago, assembly GCA_905333075.3. NCBI lineage: Eukaryota > Metazoa > Arthropoda > Insecta > Lepidoptera > Noctuidae > Atethmia > Atethmia centrago. The sequence goes on from HG995382.1 coordinate 12,208,698, forward strand.
ATACATAAAGAGCCAATGCCTTCAAAGGGGATATTTCCCGTACCTGAATTGATTTACCTTCAATGAAGGCTTTGATTTTTGAGGCCTCTTCTGGATTCTCCGTCAAGTATTTCATAACATAAGCTGTATCGCTTTGTCCTGCCTTTTGAAGCGCCCTTTCGGCCGAAAACATAATTTCAGCGCTGCTACTGCTGCATGAAAGACTATCTTCAGTGCGTCTTCTTTTTTGCCGGTTACTAAGGTCCTCAAAAGATTTACGAGGACTAGGATGTGTACAAGTTGAAGCATCAGATTTAGCAGGAGAAATTATGGGCTCGATGACGTCACTTATATTTTCTGTAGAAGGTTCCATATTTTCATTCTGTAATTCCGGCCATTGAATTGCAGCCTGTAGCCAAATCTCATGTTTCTTCCGAAACTTATCTGTGCTTCTTCCAGACTGTGTCCATTTTGCATAAATGCGGTAGCAAAATCGACGACACCAGTCTTTTAAACTTGTTTCAGCACTTTCACATAACTGAACACAACTGTTATCTTTTAAAACACTGAACAAATAGTTAAAGTCGCGTAAATCTTTATGTGCGCGTGCGCATAAAGCAACGTGAATATCAAGATTTGTATTAAAATTTGGAAAATACATTGCGAGATTAGCTTGGATACAACGAGGTGTAAATCAACACTGATTTTAAAGTTACTAATAGTGACCTATTTATATAAAATCCAGGTATCCCAGGTATCCTTTGTTAAATATTGCAAGGTAATTAGTTATTGTGATAATTAGTAAATGATGCATGCTAAATTAGTGTATTAAGAGCCATTTAGTAATTAAATAATAGCAATGTTCTTATCAGTAATCATTAGTGCATCAGTTTTATATGTAAACCTTAAGTCCCTAATTATATATCCTAATTAGCTTATATCTTCTCTAATTGGCTGCTCAGAAATGTTATTGTAATAAGGTAAACCTTTAGAAAAACGGTTTTAATCAACAAAATAAACAAAAAATAAAAAAATTGTGTTATAAAATAAACATCACTCTTTATCCCAGAAAGTGCACATTTGGCGCACTATGTGTCTTAGTATTAAATATAGCTCTTAGTATTAGCATTATGATATTAGAGACCGCTACTTGAAACAAGCCCGGAATCAGGAGGGAGAGAGCTCGATACACTCATTTTCATAGTAAAATTTCACATTTTCTCAAATTACTCCCGAAATATGGGAGTTATGAAGAAATTCATCACCACAAGTTATGAAGGCATTAAGTAATCGAATAAGATGGCATCATTAGTTTGGCATAATTTTACTCTTTTTTTTCGGACATGTCTACGTCCAACCGCTCCCATACATTCGTTCCACTGTGCGTGCGCGACAGGCAGCAATATGCCTGTCGCGCCCGCGGTATCACCCCAGTCTGCGGTAGCGTTTAGGTAATCGGCACCTTTTGAAGTTTATGCAATAAAATTATGAAAAAAGTACACTAGAAATTTGTATTTTATTCACAAGTTTATATTTTATTCATATGTTTATGAGTAAATATAAAAGAAAATATTTTGGGTGCCAATAGCCTAATACGTATTTCTGTAGTCGTCGAAATAGCCCACAAATAAATTAAATTCGTGCGAATCGCCTACAGAAAAAAAAATATTAGGTATTTTTTAAAGTGTCGATTCGCCGTTTCGGGTGAGTAACTTGGTGCGAATGGACCAATAAGCCGGAATTCTCATTAGATGTAGCTGATATGGTCATAATCGTCCTGAACTTCACGCAATATGTTAAGGTCGGCTTCCATACATCTTACATTACATCATATGCCTATAGAAATGTATTTATGAATTATTGTTATAGCCCGATACGTTTATGCAAAAGCCAACAAAGAGCATCGTTAAGAAGCTTTGGTGTCAGTTTTTATTGAATCCAGTAATCATTGTGTGTAATCGGTGACACGTCAGTTTGTAAATATTCATATGGAGCTGTTAATACCAATCCTTAAACATTTTAAAGAACATTGTTGTTTGGTCTTTATTTTAAAATGCCTAATGGTATTTACATGGTATTCTTGACACGTCTGATTTATTTTAATATTGTTATCTTAATTTGCACCTAGAAAGTAATGATTACCATAGTAATGTTTAATTAGAATAAGTACAAATCAAACTCTATAAAATCATCTTTCGAAATCACACTTAAACGATACCAGTCTCACTTCAACCACCCCTCTCTAGCTAGACATACACAAGCCCAGTAAGCCGCATTGTATCACACAATGGTGAGGTAACAATATTTTGAAAGCTCACAGAAAACTGCGCCGAACACAATGTATGTTGGTACCAAAAAGTACTAACAATGATGCATTCATAGTGACACGAGACGACTATGGAAACGGAAGTTGACACTATGATGTGCCAACATCTCGGTACCGGTAGGCTTTGTTTACGAAGACTTCCTGGTTCACGATTAGATAAAAAATTGAGGTTTTGTCCGCGGCATCGCTTGAAGCGCTTGCGATCGAGTAAAAATAATGGAAGTACAGATACATGCATTGTTTAACGTCGTTCTTCGAAATGTACAGAAGCTTTTACGCAAAATGTTATAAATAACTTTGATTTAACAACGAAAAAATCGAACTGAAACACTACAAGTAGTCACTAAAAATCTATACCAATATTTCTCATCTAAGTATACTTACATACAGCGTGTATCAGAAAGGTGTTCAACATCGTAATCGCGAAAAAATAATCAACCGTCCCATACATTTGGGTCGAGTAGGTGTTGAAGTTTTGTATGGGACGACTGATTACCTTTTCGCGATTACGATGTTGGTACCATGGAGGAAGTTCAGTTTGGTGGTCTGTACCGCACCCTTAATTTTGACCACACCTTTTTGATACGTGCTGTATAATAAAATACTGTATATCGTAGGTATAAAGGTAAAAGTCACTAAGTGACATTTTTACGAATTAGCTGATAATCTTTGAGACAAAATAGAAACATGACGCACATAAATACATGAAATACATAAAGGAAACAATTTGGGGGAGAATATGCGTCACATCCCCGCAAAAGGCCAACGCTCAGCATAATCCAAACAAGTCTTTCGTAAAAATGTCACTTAGTGTGTTTTACCTTTATACCCACGATATTGGGTTCGATTAATTCATACCTACCTAAACTATGACGAATTGAGTGAATTTATTGACAAAAGCGATTTTTTACCGAAGCTAGATTAATTATTTACGAGTGAAAATAGACATACCGCATCGATCTCTACATATTTTCGACGGTAAAAATACCGTGACTATTTAAATTGTAGTTTTAAAGTACGCTTAGTCACTAATCTAGAATCAATCTGTAGCTTTGAATAATGTAGTCAGGTCAAAAAGCTTATGGAAAATAAAATCTAGGTAATAAATTGTCAGAGGTGAATCACTATTGTAGCACGACTCTGACTTTTCGGATTCATGTGCGTATTGTATAATTATCACTAACTTAAAAAATGGTGAAGGAAAACATCGCTAGGAAACCTGCCAGAGAGATATTTTTCGACGGCATGTTAAACCAAGTCAGAGGCCCATGGGCGACATATGGGTTAGTCACTAACTACACGAAATAGAAGAAGAAAAAGCCCAACGTCACACAATTCCTATACTAATTACTAAAAACGAACAACCCAATTATAAAAGGTGTTTTTTTTATATCCCATAACTCTAGGGTATGAATGAGACCATGTCAATGAATCAAATGGCATATGAATTATTTTTCATTTATCATTTTTTTTTTTTGTTTCTATTTTTCTTACAAAATAATTCGACAAAGTCACGATTACTAATAATAATGTATAAATAATAATAAATAATATTAATAAATAAATCTATTTTATTTTATTTATTTATTTTATTAATGTAAAACACTCTTACGTGAAATATGACAACGTCGCATTTTCTTAGTTTTAAATATGAATGATTGCTTTGAATGAAAATTAATTGCTCGTATTTATCAATTAAACTTAGATACCGATACACATCAAAGTCTAGTGTTAGTATTATTATATCTTCAAAAATATGCATTTTTGGATCACATATTCTAGGACTTTTTGTATTATTTTTACTTATAGAATATAACCCCAGAGTTATGGGATATCAAAAAAAAACAAGTTGTATAGCTGACATAAAAACTGAAAATACTCCTAAAAAGTAACACACAAGATATTAGCGATCAATCTGAAATTCAACTAACCGTCTATATTCTGTCAAACTGACGTAAACCAATGCTCCCAATTTGACACACCTATCGCCCGTACAATCTAACCTTTCTAAACTAAAAACAGTACATTCAAAAATAGTTCTTAACACTTTAAAAATAAAATTGAACCAAGACGAAGTTGTAAGTTTGTAGTTGGTTAAACATACGGGCGTTCATTCACGAGATTCGCCCAGAGATTGTGGTCCATCCATCAAGCCAAATGTCAAAGCTAATACGGAACCTTGTCCCGTGAGAGTTTCGGATTTGTAATTATGTGTTTCAATGCATCGAGCGTCATCCGATTAAAATTGGCGTCCAATAGGGGAAGACGGACGAGATGCGTTTGAATTACTTTGTTGTCCTATCATGATTCTACTCTAATGGGCAGAGAAATTAAATTTGATAACATCTGATCGACGTGGTGATGGAGCGGGTTCAGGGTCGTAAAGCCCGTAGATTTTCTGTGTATGTTTGAATGTGAAAGACAAATGAAAGTGGTTAATGGTGGTATGACTAGACATTTTTTCACCCTTGAACTTTGTTAATGAACTTCCAATGAACACCCTTAGCACATAATTTATTCTATGCCCTTTGCTTCATAAACAACAAAAATAGTTTTGATTTTGTACAATGGATAGGTAGTTGTACTGGAACATAACTTTTAGTAACAGCTTTCATTTTTAACACCGGAAACGTTACTTGAAAAATGACAGTGACAACTTTCTTATGAATTCCAAAACACTACCTAAAAACACAATATGTTAATAGACCAAGAACTGTAATTTTGTGACACAGAAAACTGTTATTTTTCACTACGTGAAGGTACATAAACTGTGTCGCTGTCATTTGTTTCACACTAATTTGTTCTTTTAACGTATTTAGCTGAAAAGTGTGAAAACTGTTATATTTTGAAACTGCTAATTATTGCGAAAATGTGTTAGAAGTACAGTAAATGGACAGGAAGTGAATCACACATGATTCATAGAATAGAAACACAGTCAGTTTTATTCGTTATCAAATTAGTGTAGCTTACACACACCCTCTAGGTTTATCACAAAATAATGCTCATTTAAACTATTATTCACTAGTGTAAACATCGGATATAATAATCATTAACCAATCCGTGGTGGTTAATGGTAAATTCTACGTGTTACCACTTCTGGAAGGCTGTCTTCAAAGAAAAATGGCATCAATTTGATCTATGAAGATGCATTTGGCCTAAGCCACCTAGCTGGGGAATTGCGTAAAACGCAGTGACTGTAGCAATGGCTTTTATTCTGACAGTTCCACCACATTCATTGCGTTATTAATGCTATTGAGCCAACAATTTTTTCGAACATATGAAGCAATGGATTAGCAATATCCTTCAAAATCATTCAGATTGTGATTGAAAGTGTGTTAGGCACGCGTGGAATACGATGCGCCGCCGCCCGGGTCGACGGCGCGTCGTATTCCACGCGCGCCTCAAAGAGGTGTCGTCAGCACAATGTAGGGGTCCACTAGGGCCAATGCCTGCCGGGGTCGCGGGAAGGTACTAATGGGTCACTGAGGCCCCCGCAACACAGGAAACGAAAGGTATACGGGTGGGTTTTAGTCAGTAAGAGTCTGACACAACCTCCTGCTCCACCCAGATCGGGAGAAGTTATTTGATGATTTCCCATCCAAAAAAAAAAGTGTGTTACGCAATAAAAGGTACTACTAAAAGGTAAATAATTATTAAAAATTAAAAATATTGTGTGTCTCTGTCTAATATTGTCTGTTGTAGGAAGGTAATGACATATTGTTTTGTAGCTATTTCATTTTTCTTTCTTCTCGGACACCTCAACTTAATAACTGCATTTTTTAGTTTCAGTAACTTCAAATATACGATACTTTCTGCACTTATTAGTAATTATTAATTAAACAGCATCCACTAAAACGCATTAAAACCACCCATAAACCAACTGAACCATGGAGACAATAGCATCATCAACGTACAGACGAACAATAATGTTTATGATTAACTTATGCAAATATTTATCCGTGATTAACTCCGTGTTGACATAAATTGCCCGGTTATAACGCGCCTCGGTGGTTATGGCGTCAAAACATCGACTATAGTCGGTTTCGATATGTTGATTCTACAATGTTAGTTTAGTCAATAACTCTTATAAAAATAATATTGAGGAAATATGGAATAACATAATAGGGAAAACGTGTTCTTTTGTTTTATTGTACCTAAGCGTTTTGTTTTAATTTTCTTGGCAGTTTTGTTTCCATAGAACACTTTGGAACGTGGAACGTAAGTAAGTACGTAGTTGCCAGCTTCTTGTCAATTCAAGCCCATACATATTATTTGTTGCTGAATTACTCGGATTTGCCCATACCCTGATAGAACAAATGCGTTCACCAAAGTTGGAAGAGGATATTCAAGAATGATGTAATCAACCTTCGATTATCATAGCTAACCATTATCATAGCTATGATACCTTTACACCAAACTTATTTTAATTTATTTCCGTAGATAAATGACCCGAGCAGTGTAATCACACTCATCTCACAAGTCTCTGAAGGTTATTTGGAGTTGGTAAACTATCTGTCTGCCAAGGGGTAGAATGATACCAGCCTATGGGGAGACACATGAATTCATGATCACGCTCGACGCGAACTGAATCTATAATCACGAAGTATGAAGTTCTAGACATTGATAGAATCGGTCGCCAGAACTTAAACAAAATAATTACTAGAAAAGGAACATGAGTACTAACAAAGAAAACAGGCCAAGTGTGTGTTGGACTAATGAAGGGTTCCGTAGTTGGGATGAATTTATCCCAAGAACAAACTTAACTTTATCAGTTGAAAAAAATATTCTCTCTTACATTACAAATGCAAATCTAAGTTTGTATGCACGATATTAAGAGATTTACTATGTTATTTGAAGACCATAAACTTCTTATGGGTTTTCCTATAATCTATAAGTATAGAACTATTTTCTGTATTTTATCAAAATTTTAGGCTTTTTTGGATAAGGGTGAAGGGTTAATTTTCATCTATTTCCTTAAATAGCTTTAGAACTGTTTATTGTAAAACGATTTCAAAAAAATATTGGAGACCCTCACAGAAAGCTCTTTAATTTAATGTGTAACACGGTACAATTCGCAAAATCTTCTTTTTCTTTTTTTCTCTTTAAGGTGACCCCATATTCAACATTTATTTATTTACGTTACAACCAAACACATACTTTGTTTGGTTCACAGGAATTCATATGATATATACCAAATTTAATCGGTCCATTAGATTGGAAGCAAAATGGCAGTGACAGACGGACAGACAGACATACAGACACACGGGTGATCCTATAAGAGTTCCGTTTTTTCATTCGGACTTACGGAACCCTAACAACAGTTTAAATTCTCATTGATTTGATCTTGTTGTTCACAAACCGATTTAGTTAATTTCGCGGTTCGATAATTACAAGAGTCAAAACAAAGTCTATTTACGGCTGTACGTTGAACTCACTCAGTTTAGTACCTACACAAAGTATCTACCCATTGGAAGTGGACAACTTTGATTTAGAATGTCTTCAACATTTATTTGAAAATCTAGGTATTTTGTTATAAAGCGTTTGTGATCCCGGAATTATTGAGTAGAGAAGACTGTGTTGGAGTATTGGATCCCAAGACATAAAGGGATTTAAGGCTCGCGCAGACTGGGGCGATATCGCGGGTATATTGGTGACTGTTGCGCCCGCGATATCGCGCTAGTCTGTACGTGCCTTTACACTGTCTTTTGTTTTGTACCTCAAAAGGTAAAAACGGAACCCTTATAGGATCTCTCGTGTGTCTGTCTGTCCGTCTGTCATAGCCGATGCAGTTGAAATTTGGTACACATATGAATTCCTGTGACCCAAACAGGAACAGGAGTTCAGTTTTTGGGGAAAAACGAGAAAATTAAAAAAAAAGTTTTGCAAACTGTACCGTGTCACATATCTAAAGAAAGGGATTTCAAATTGTATTTTTTTTATAGTTTAAAAATGATTCGTTTTAAGGTTATTAAATAAAATAGATGAAAATTGACCATCCCCCCCCCATATCTTAGAAACTGCTGAGTCTAATATTTTGAATAAAATACAAAATATGATTCTATACTTTTAGATTACAGGAAAACCTATAAGAAGTCTTAAAATAACATGGAATGTATGGAAGAACATATTTTCAACTACAAAAGGCTAACTATGGCTTGTTGGGAAATGGAAAAATTATTCTTGGGATAAATTCATCCCAACTACAGAATCCTTTTCTAAATCTTAATCTATTGTGCGTGGTCCAACACGCACTTTGTCGGTTTATTTATATTCACAGATTGACTAAAAGGCTAACTCTGGCTTATTGGAAAATGGTCTCCGCCCTTTATAAAAAAATACTAGCAACAAAACACTGCTATGCAGTCCTTTTGACAAACAATCAAATTCGGTATTCAGCCGCATCTAGTAAGACTGAAAACTGACCCCATCTAGTTTTAAAATATTATTATTTATTTTGACGCGTAAAATTGTTTTTTCAACCAATTTACAGAAAAAAAATATCATTAAACATAGTTGGGAAAAAGATGGGCAGAGGATGATAATGATGATGACTTTAAGCCACTATCAAAAAGCCAAGGGATCCTTAAAAGAATCTGATGCCTTTATTGTAAAAAAACAATAGTGTGTACACAGCCTAGAAAATATAGACCACAAATAAACGACCATAAAGCCTTAAAACAACCACAGAACAATACCAGCTGATTTAAAACAAAATAAATATAAATTAAAGCTTAAAGGAGTATTCTGTTACATGGCGCCATCTTTTACTTCAGGAATGAGTTACCGGTGAGATGCAGACACATCAATTTGTTAAGGGCTTGCCACAAAGACTTAACTTACCACTGCGACTTAAACTTGTTTTATGTTAAACGCTTAAAGTTAACTAAAACTGCGGAGCTGTGGAAAAAAGTTTTATATTTAGATAAAAATCGGTTAGCCTTCTATTTCTAGGTATGTTTTTCTTAAGAAGAATGTGATTAGATTCTTGTGTAAGTTTTACATAATATTACAGCACGGCTGTATTCCCTGAAGGTATAGGCAGAGGCCCGCAGAGGTGTAACACGATAGTACACCCACATTTCGCCAGTTATGTAACAGGGCCGAGCCTATTGCCATTAACCGTTGAAAGTTTTTGTAACAAAATTTTAATTTAAAAAAGTGGCCGTGGAGTTTCTTGCCCGTTCTGCCCCATAGGTACCTACTACGCTTTGGAATGGGCAACTAGCTTCATCATTCTTAGTGACCGACCCCTTGACAATTCAAAAGTGCCAGTATTTGGTTTATTTGAAATAAATGCTTTTAGTTTGAGTTGAGTTTGACCGGGCACAAATCCAGACTCCGGGCTGCTACTGAGAAATTATATACGGAAAAACCCAATAACACCTTGGCCGATCCGGGAATCAAACCCAGAACCTCATGCTCAGCAGTCGCGCTTGCGACCACTACACCAACGAGGCAATATTAATAAACTAATAAGACTGTATAAACTTAAATCAGTGTCTAATTAATTACTATTCGATTATTAAAATTCCTATTAGCTCGAAGTTGCTTTGTAGAGGCAACGACAATTCATTTGATGACTATTGTGTTTTTTAAACTAATAATTCCCTATAATTTAGCATATACACATAATCAGCCTACAATGTTCCCACTGCTGGGACACAGGCCTCCTCTCTGTGAGAGGGAGTGGGCCGTAATCTACCACGCGGGCCCAGCGCGGGTTGGTAGATGTCACATGTCTTCGAATTTTTGGTTCTAGGAGATGCCGGTTTCCTCACGATGTTTTCCTTCACCGTTTTGAGAGCAGTGGTGATGAATTAATTTACACAAAGTAAAGCGCCTGTCAGGGTTCGAACCTACGACGTACAACTCGTAAGTCACGGCCGTTACTACTGGGCCACCACTGCTCTACTGGGCCACCATTGCTCTGGGCCTCCATTGCCATCAACCGCTGAAAATGTTTGTAACAATATTTTAATTTAAAAGTGCCCGTGGAGTTTCATGACCGTTCTTCCCCATAGGAACCTACTACGCTTTGGAATGGGCAACTAGCTTCATCATTCTGAGTGACCCACCCCTTGACAATTCAAAAGTGCCAGTTGGTTTATTTGAAATAAATGCTTTTAGTTTGACTTGAGTTTGACCGGGCACAAATCCAGACTCCGGGCTGCTACTGAGAAATAACAAATGGAAAAAGCGAACACTTTGCGCGACCCGGAAATCGAACCCAGGACCTCATGCTCAGCAGTAGCGCTTGCGACCACTATACCAACGATAATAAACTAATAAGACCGTATAAACTTAAATCAGTGTCTAATTAATTATTATTCGATTCTTATAATTCCTATTAGCTCGAACTTGCTTTGTAGAGGCAACGACAATTGATTTGATGACTAATGTGTTTGTTAAACTAATAATTCCCTATAATTTAGCATATACGTTTATTTATGATATTTATGATTCGACACATGTAAAAATTCCTTCCAATAGACAATCAGACAAATACAGATATTACTTTATATTAGGGAAAGGATGGAACTATTCGTATTATACTGAAACAATTTCTTCAGCTCCTGTCAAACCAATTAACATTAAAATATTAAAATTATCTACTAAAGACTCCCTTTTACTACAAACGCCCTTAAAAGTTGTCAAAGACAAAACAGCTTCACTGAAAATAAACCTGACCATTTTATGTAAGAACGTACAGAAAGAGAACTTCGAACGTTCAGGCAACTAAAGAATTTGTTGTCGAACAATAAACGAAGCAATTAAAGGTTTTAAAATCGAATTCTATAAGTATTTGAAAACGAAAGTTTATAATAGGATAGTCTGTATTGATATTCTGTTATTACGTAATCGAAACATAATGGTAGTTTAACAAGAATTTTAACATATCTAACAAGAATGTGCAAAGATGTGTGTGTGTCTGCTTTCGTCAATTTTAATAATTGAAGAATGCTCATTGTTTAATTTTAAAATAATTATTAATTCAAGTGAACACCTAATTAATAATAATTTTAGTTATGAATCTCGTAAAGTTTAACGTTTTTTTATTCTACTCAGGCAGAGAGAACGATGCAAAATCCATCTAATCCGAAATCACATTCCAATACCCTCGCAATTTAATTGAAATTATTAAAAAAATGCCTATCCACTTAAAAACTTCAAATAAATAATAAATTAAATTAAGCTCTTTTGAAATCACGAAATCATTTAATTAAAATGAAAATAATTATCTTTGAAAAGCGGTCTAAAGGCATTTAATATTAAAACAATTAACTTGCAGGCAAATTGATGAAAAATAAATTTATTTGAGCGTGCGGATTGCTCTGACTTATCGGTTTTACCTTTATTGACATGACAATCAGCCAATTAGAGAATCCACACGATGCATTGTCGGCGTCTGTGTGACTAAACATACTCGTGTAATACTCTGAACTCGTAATTAGCCATAATATATTACCAAGTTTAATATACGAGCCATTGTACCTTAGTAATATAAACAAAACATCTTTATGACTACGATTTTCTAATTTGTTTTTAGAATTGATAGCAACAATTGTATGGAGAGCTAAGTAAAGTTATGAGACCTGATAAACTTGTGGTTAAGTAAATCTTATTGTCACTTGTTTACAACTGTGTCTTATTTGCTGAACGATACCCCAAATCGTGTTGTCAACATTGGTTTAAGTGTTTTGATACTTTGGACATATTAATGACAGTACTTTGTCCTTTCCAGTCGATCTTTATGTAGTACTTACAGCTTGTGTAAATCGAGGAGGTGTACGTCAGGGAAGTTAATTATTGTATAATTTATTATTTTTATGACATTGATTTTATATTCTGTGATTACCTTAACTCATATCTACCTATTACTTATTTTTTTTTTAGGAAAACGTATGCTTTTACAATGTGTGTAAATATGTGAGCATCCATGTATCTATCACGTAATTAATGTATCTGGCATTGCTTCATTTTTAATTATTTTTAGCTTTTGTGATATAGTAATTTTATATTCTAGGTACATCGTACCTATACCAAATATTGTAAAACATTTTAGAAGAGTAGCGGTGGAGTTTCTTGCCCATTCATCTCCATATGAAACTACCGTTTGGAAGGGGCTAATATAATCTATTCTATTTTTGGCAGTAATGATTTGAGTTAGGACAATTTACTTAACTTGGTAATCAATTTAGTAAACAATTAATTTATCTGACTTTACCTTTCCGACTTAAGCCTGACGATGGCCGTCTTTAAACCAAAAGTTTCCGGTTTCGTACATCGAATGCACCATGCATTACACAGCTCGATTCAACCTTGATGACGGCTCTGATGTGCGCCACTCGCTGCACAGTACCGCACCGTCAGTGGGGGTGAGGACCCCCGCTGTCACGTGAATTTATTTCTGCACAGCGACTCGCCTCATGTTCCGAGCTGCCATAAAGTTTGAATCGGGCTGTGCTTCGAAAGATGAAACGGGAGGTTTACTTAGTTATCGATGCGAAATCTGTTTACACAGTACGCTATAAACTAGGAGCATAGTAGGATGATAAAGTATTAAGGATTGTTATAACTACATAAACAATACATAACATAACATCCCCGAAGGATAACATCAGGTTGAGCAGAGGACGCGACGGCGCGTTGTATTCCACGCGCGCCTCAAAGAGCCGAGCCGAGCCGAGCGATGCCGAGTGTCGTCAGCACAAGTGTAGGGGTCCACAAGGGCCGATGCCTGCCGGGGTCGTGGGAAGGTACTATAGGGTTACCGAGGCCCCTGGAAACACAGACAGCAGGAAAGAATACGGGTGGGTTTTAGTCAGTAAGAGTCTGACACACCCTCCCGCTCCGCCCAGAGCGGGAGAAGTTATTTGATGATTTCCCACCCAAAAACAAAAAAGGTTGGGTCTACCTGTAGGTAGTACACCCACAATACGCCAGTTATGTTTTAAGTCCCATGTAATAGGGGGCGAGCCTATTGCCCTCAAACCATTACCGGGCACAAATCCAGACTCCGGGCTGCTACTGAGAAATTCCAGATAGAAAAACCCAATAACACTTTGCCCGACACGGGTATTAAACCCAGGACCTCATGCTCAGCTGTAGTGCTTGCGGCCATTAGACCAACGAGGCCGTTGTTATAACTAAGAGCAGGCTAATTGGCTACAATAATATCATCTCTGTGCTCTTCAGTTGTGAATAGTCGAATCATGTCCTTTAAATCACGATGCTGCCATCAGAAATCCATGTGGATTTGTTATTGGTTATGTATGCTAGCAAAAACCAAACTGAGGCGCAGTTTCGTAAAACACTTTCTATAACAACCCGAAGAAATTTGAAGGAAATTCATAATCCACATAATGTTGGAATTGGAGTATAATTGAAGCGATCAGCGAGGAGGTAAGAGGTTGACTGATTTATATTCCTGTTGGATTTCTTTATAGAATTGGATTCTGGTGTAGCTCTTAGTCCAGATTTCATCTATATTTATTTTTATAGTGATTTTGTTTGGCAGCCTATAAAATTAAATGGACTAGCTCTGACGCCACTGCACACTGGTAAAATACGTGTAAACAGACTTTCACTAGTAGATAGGTAAATACCTGCATTAGTCTAGTATCATATTGGAATCTTACTAGACTACACCAATCTTGAAAACCAGGGAGCCTAGAGTCAATGACATTCTAGCAGCGATAAACATGACCGAAACGTCAAAAATGTATGGAACTTATACGTGTCGATCGACATTAGCTTTCCAGTAGCTTACGTTGAAAGTCGTTGTAGAAACACGAAACGCTTTGAAAGCGATTGCCACTTGTTAAGGTCCTATATGGTATATTCTATTATATACACATACACACATAATCAGCCTATAATGTTCCCACTGCTGGGAAACAGGCCTCCGTAAGAGGGAGTGGGCCGTAATCCACCACGCGGGCCCAGTGCGGGTTGGTAGATGTTACATGTCTTCGAATTTTTGGTCCTAGGACATGCTGGTTTCCTCACAATGTTTTCTTTCACCGTTTTGAGAGCAGTGGTGATGAAATAATTTACACAAAGTAAAGCGCCCGTCTGGGTTCGAACCTACGACCAATAAGTATCTCGTAAGTCGCGTCCGTTACCGCTAGGCCACCACTACTCAAAATGAATATAAGCTCTTTATATTATAATAGAGCAGTGGTGGCCTAGTGGTAACGGTCGCAACTTACGAGTTGTAGATCGTGAGGAGGCCTGTGTCTCAGCAGTGGGAACATTTTGGGCTGATTATAATGATGATGATGATATTGATTTTAAAGGGGCATTATAAATTGTCAACTGTGTTAATAATGTATATATTCAGCTTCCATCTTTCGCGAGCTTGTGCGTCCTCCTTCTGGTTTTGACGGAACCTATGCAGCTCACCCCACCATCTCCTACGACGTCTGCCGCGACCCCGCCTCACTGTGTCAGGGCACCAGTTCTGTGATATTTGGGTCCACAGTTTGTCCGGCATGCGCCGGCAGACATGTCCTACCCAGTCCCATTTAAGTTGGGCAACATTTTGAGCCACGTCAATAATGAATTAGATGAAAATATTATAAACAGAAAACTAGGTAGATTCCCTTCTACAATTTTAGAAACTTTACCTTTATCGTACGTATCTTGAGTTCTGCTTTTGATGGAGCTAATTAAAAAAAAATATAAGTGTATAGTGAAAATGAGCCAATATTTTGTTTTTCTCGGCCTATGAGACATTACCACAGAGAATTGAACCAGTTAATCCAGCCGAGGTATTTGCTTTAACAAACTATCTTTTTAGCTATTCCTTATTAGGATGTGTTCTAATTACAATCCTATCAGACATTTTTTACAAACAATACAAAATAATGCGCGAAAGCTGAAAATAAAAGTAACTTTCGTCGGTAATATTTTCTTTTTCGGAAAATTATCTAAGTGGTAGTTAAGCAAACAAAAGCTTCAAAAGATGTACCAGCCGTATTATTTTTAATTAAAATACTCAAATGTGCTGCTCTCAAAAATATCGCTCGGTGGTAAAGTAATTAAAAATAAGAGTAATTATAAATATTCATTCCTAAACAAATAATTTTAAAGGACCCCGAGTAAAATGAAAAGCAGAATAAGTATCAAAACGTCAGTATAATTTATTACGTTTTCAAGATATCTTTGTACATTTTTATACAAAACAATAATTTTCATTATGACTAATAATTACAATCCAAAAATTACATTTATTTTCAAGTTTATAATTATTAAATCTAATATCACGATTTAGCTTAATTATTTTAAAATAGGTACTCAAGCAATACATCTAAGTATAGCCAATAAAACGATAACATTGCGAACATAATATATATCGTTATATACATTTTTGTTATAATTATTATGAGTAAGCACATTAATAAGTGTAACATACCTATATACGCTTACGTACAATCAAAAATAAAATTTTTTGAATACAAAATGATTGACGAAAACATTACATTTGGATAAAAGCTTTAATTTTGATTGAGAATAAATATTTCAACAACTAAAAGTGATAGAAATAATAACAAATAATTTTGGAGATAGTTTTAACTGAATTCATGTACTTAATCAATATTTAAATACAATTTTTAAATAAAGCTATACACATTAATATTAATAATTGTGAGTATGGGAAATACGTTTAAACATCTTAAGCTATTTGGTGTTGCATTACAGTGACTGATCTGTGAAGATATTCCACAGTTTCAATAAACTATGTTAATACAATTAATAATAATTTTTAATATTTGAAAAATGTTACCACAATCAGACTCAACATTTTCACACGAACTTTGTACAAATATTGTTTCATTAAAATACTCGTATTCTTGTAAAACGTCTCGATTTCCGTAATGCTTATATTACGTATGTGAAAATTGACAAAATGTACGACAATAAGTAACAATGTATTTACAAATAATTAAATAAATTACAAAATGTGAATCAATATTTCAAAAGTGCAAGCTTTAGTGCAAAAGAAATGAAATAAAAACTTACTGGAATACCAAATACCGATAATTACGTTCAAACAAAGTACGTGCGCCCCTTATTAGAGGCACTCCCGGTTATGGAGCGCGGAACGGTGGGCGAAATGTCATCTACCCTAGAATATACGTGACCACTGCTAGGGGACAGCCTCAGGTCATAATTAAACCGAGGACAAGTCCTGTTGTCGATCGACATGTAGCTATTGTTCGAGTTGTTCCCTTCCCCGTACGTGTTGTTGTCCGACGAAGGAGAACTTTCATTCTGAGACGATTCCCCATCGTTCCTCTTACAATACTGTAAGGAATTTGTGAAATTCTGCTTTGAGCAACTATCGTTTGAGACCGGCATTGTCGTGTATCTCAACGTCGGAGTCTGACGTAAGGACTTCTTGAATACGCTATTCTCGGAGCCTTTTACTGTGATAATAGTGTCAGTAGAATTGAGTAAAGTAATGAATCTGTCCCAGAATCGTGGGTCGTTCCAAGATACGTTCTTGTATTTATCTAACACACAGCATAATTCGTCGCTTATTTGATTGTTGTCTACGACTTTGATAAATATGACTTTATTAAAATCACTGCGATTTAGAGACTTTAAGTAACTAAAAAATATATTTTTGAAATGTATATCGCAGAGGTCGTTGCAAATAAAGTTCGTTGTTAAAACAATAATTAGGCGTTTAGATAGTTTTGACGATTTTGAGAAACCGTCAAAAGTTAGAATGTTCAGTGACGCTTCGTTAGGCGAAAACTTTTTGGAGCTCATTTTCCTGAACTCTATTTCAGACATAATATTATGGTATACGAAATTTGTATCTTTGGTATTGCATATCACGTAGTAGTCATACATGTGATTCGGAATACCTTCCAACACATGATCGACATTCGGACAAGACTGTTCTTTGAACAAGGGTACGCCATATTTAGTGTACAACCAGTCACTAATTTCATATCTGAATGCATAAAATATAGCACCTATCAAAAAGATTACCACAAGGATAATGATTACTCCACATATAACAGCGAAGTAATTATCGGGAAGAAATATTGACTTGGAAACAATTTCATCTCTGGATACAGTTGGGTCACCTACTGATCCCATATACTCTTTACAATGGCTCAATACCGAGGCAATAGTTATTTTAGTTGGTTTTCCTTCAGTATCTGTGCACAACATTTTCTCCGGGTCTCCCGGATCCCTCCTAAGCCACGAATCTAATTCAGCTATACTCTTACAGTCACAAGAATATTGGTTTCCCTCAATAGATACATGGGCCAAACTTTTGGAAGACGACGCTAATAATTTCCAAGGGAAAAAGTTGACGAGTTTATTATCATCGATTCTTAGAACTGAAAGTGACTTCAACGAGGAAAACGTGTTATTTGCAACATGTACAATAGCGTTATGATCTAAATATAATTCATTCAAATTATTAAGATGCACAAATTCATCTCCCTTCAACTCCACCAACTTATTATTTTCCAAGTGCAAAACTCTGAGAGAATCAACACCTTTGAAAGTTTGATTATTCACTTCTTTCAACTTTGTGTTGTTCAAGTATAAAACTTGGAGTTTCTTTTTGCCAATAAACACGTGATTTCCCAGATGGCTGATGTGATTTCCATCTAAATATATTTCGGTAGCGTCCATTGGAATTCGTTCGGGCACTTCGGTATAGCCGGCGTACGAACAATCTACAACGTTCGCATTCCAAGTTATGTCGTGATAGCATCTACAGTTATTTGGACAAATCATTTCACAGTCACATGCTACAAAGTCACAACAATGACACAGAGCAAAACAATGGCTCTCGTACGGACAGAGAAAGTCGGAAGGTGACATGTCTATTATCGTCTTTTTTTCTTTGGCCCGCGAATGGACCAGCGTACAAAAGGCTTTATCTAAATCTAACACGCGCGGGTATTGTCGACTGTGGCTCAAATAATTAATGCGCTGAATCCATTCCATTGAACAGTCACAAACAAATGGGTTTCCGCTTATAAAGAACTCTGGTAAGTCACTATCTTCGTCTATTTGATCTAACCTAAACGCGTTCATGTCAAGTTGTACTAGTTTGTTATTATTCAACGCTATAGTTGATAACCTTTGTAGTTTAGAAAACGAACCGACTTGAATGTTTTGAATGTTGTTGTCATTCAAGTAAAGTTTTTCAACAGATTTTGGTATCGAAGTCACAGTTATTTGACTTATATTATTAAAACTTAAATCTAGCAATTTAATATTAACAATAGAATACATATCGTCATTGACAAAATTCGTGATGTTATTCTTATGAAGGTCTAGCCATTCTAAGCTTGTAGGAAAACTTCTGAAGTCGAAAAACATTATTTTGTTTGCTGACATATTAAGCCAAACCAAACTATTTAAGGTGTTGAAAATTCCATCAATTTTTTGAATTTCGTTGTCATCCATTCTAAGCAATTTTAAATTCACATTCTTTCTAAAACAACCAGGTGCAACATGTTTTATTTTATTAGATGCTAAATTAAGCAACTGAAGTTGTGGGAGATGTTCAAAAGTATCTTCATTCAAGTATGTAACTTTGTTATCAACTAAACGTAAACCGAAAAGTTCTGATAGACCCCTAAAATTTTCCCGATTCAAATGTGTTATATTGTTGTTTCCAATATCTAAGGACCTTAGAGATCGAAGTTTCCGAATTGAGGAAGGAATTGCTGCCAAAAAGTTATCTCCTAAACCTAAGTCCTCAATGGCTGTCATATTATCAAAAGCATTTTCCTCGATGTGCTTAATCTTATTGTTATCTAAGAACAATTCATGCAAGACGTGTAAATCCGTGAACAAGTGTGTGTGAATATGAACAAGTTTATTGTTTGAAAGTGTAAGGGAGTGCAAGTTTCGCAACTCTCCAAATGCATGCTCATCTATAGCAGTAATTTCATTATGCTCTAAATTTAATTTCTGTAAACTATACAAATCTTGGAACATGTGACGGTCTATTCTATTTATTCTATTAAATGAAAGATTGAGTATAACCATACGAAGTAAACCTAAAAATGTGCCCTTATTTATCCACTGACTAGTAAGTTCATTAAGTGACAAATCTAATATTTGTAACTGATCTAGTCCTTCAAAGAGTCCTGGCGGCAAAGTATTTATGGTGTTGTTACCGAAATCAATTTCTTTCAAGGACTTTGAGTCAGAAAATAATTCAGGAGGAATATCACTCAAAAAGTTACTTGATAAATTTAAAACCTGCAGACTGAGCAATCCTTCAAAGGCACCATCTTCTAGGGTAGATATTGCATTATTTTGTAGCAACAATTTCGACAACGAACGTAACTTTGACAAACTATTGCCTGTTAAAACAATTAAGTCATTATACGACATGTCAAGAACTTCTATGACTAAATTACAACTTCTTACGCTTAGGTTTTGTTCTCTCAATGAATCAGAGAAACCAATAGTCTTTATGTTTTGCAAGTGATTATTAGTCAGGTTCAAAGTTTTCAAACTGTACAAAGGACAGAAAGTTTCTGTCTTAGTACTCCAGATGTTGTTGTCACTTAGGTCGAGTTCGATTAACTCGTTCAAGCCCGCGAAGGCTTGTTCGTGTAACTCCATTGTCATCGCCGACCACTCGCTGTTGTGAGTCGTCACGTGCAGACGCTTCAGGTCTTTGAAATTTTCAAACGCACGTGCCGGTATCTGGCGTATCTTGCATTTGTCGACGACGAGGTCTCGTAGTTTTGATAGACTTGTTTGTTTTCCCCTTGACTTTTCAGCGCGAGCAGTCAAAGTGCTTTCGAAAAACAAAATTTCACTGCACTGTACGTGTAACGATATCACGTCGTCGAAATGCGTCCTACTGATATTTTGTAACAGGTGGTCCAAACTGCTTATGGTTCGGATCTTGCAGAAAAGTACCGCGTTCTCCGACGTTTCCGCTTCGAGGCTGCGGTACGCGCACTCGTGCGGCATTTCGGCCGCGGAGTTCCTCTCGATGGCATGGCAGTAGAACAACACGTACACTATGATTTGATTAAAAGTTCGGTGCTCGAGTTTTTTCACGACAGTTTGTTTTATTAGCATTTTACGGTCATATGCGAGCTGCGGTAAGACATCGAGGTCGGCAGTGCCATTTATGAGGGAGCGAATTGGTCGATCGCGTCATAAATATTCACGCGTTGGAAGTGACATCGCGACTCGCGTGGCATGGCAGCGTTTAGCGCGGTAGCTACAGGCGGGTGTCGCGTACGGCGGCTGCCCACCGACTGAGCGGCGCTCTGTAGCTCCGCCCCATAGCGTCGTACGCCCCGCGCTTCCGCGCCGCCCCGGCGTCTAAAGAAACTTCATCTCATATTATCAAGGGTGCATAAACCGTTGAATTATTCCCGTGCGGGTGTATCGAGCATTAATTATAAACAAACTGAGATCTAGTTTCGTAGAGCTCGTTGTTGTGCTACAACTTTTTCTTTCAACACCAGGGATTCTAGTTTGATTCTAATGGAACGCTGTATACATTTTTAAGTTATCTTAGCTTAAGTTTTTTGAACAGTACCTTAAGTACAGAACAAAAGCAGTTCCAAGATTCAATGTATCTCATGAGTGTATTTAGTATGAAAACCCTGAAGGATAAACGGAGGCACTCTAAAAACTTTCTTTCATTGAATACGAAGTTGTTTTTTTTTTAAACAATACTCTTTAAAAAAGGGGCTAATACGGTTATATTAGGAACACCTGTTGTATCTTGAACAAGTTCGGTAAACTTTTTACTCAGGATCGTTCTTGTGAAAATAGGATAAAAGACTTGCAAAATAGTTTTCTGGGACACCACATGGTTCTGAAGTTAACGTGTTCTCTTATATTATGGTCGACAAAAACCTCTTAAGGCGGCGCCAACTTTTTTGTGAATTTCCCACCTTTTCCGAGTTTTTCGTAAACACTTAAGTAGGTATTAACATATTGTATTATAACACGCATATGCTTTTTCGTTTATGAGGTAAACTTTGGTATAATATGGGAGCAGGAAAAGTGGATTTTAATCTTGCATGTTAGTAGGAATGTTTTCTTGGTTTAAAAAAAAAACCTGATACAAGCGAAATTCTCATTATAATTTTTGCGCGGAAATAGAGGTATGTACTTGCTTATGAAGTTTGGTTTTTTAGAAAATTTCGTCATTGTAAAAAAAAAATTCTGTTGAAATTATTAAGGCTCTCGCAGACAGGCGCGACGCGACTATTACCAAAATTTATATGAAAACTTCATGGATCATGGACAGTGTCGCGCTGCTTGTAGATCCAGTCTGGACGAGAATTTAACCGTCTCTTGTTCGAACTGTGATTTATTTTTTGGATACAAAGATTTTAAAATTCCAAAAATATTGCTATTCCTACCTATAATATACTGTTGATTTTTCATTTGGAGTTGGTACTCTTCTGTCTTCATTAACATTCGGCAGTTTAATTAGATTCAAAAATACTTTGATGCTTTTTTAATTACTTTTTGAATCCCATGAAAATCTCACGTCATTCCATCAGCCTATTGCATCCATAGTTCATAATGATGACAGGTGTCCCACCAGCCACCCTTCACATGGCATTAAACTTGGTATTAATTATAACGAACGTGTGGGATTTCTCACCATGTTTCTTAAACTCTTTGAAGTCGGTGATAAGTTTAAATTATAAATAAATTATGTATGTGCTTTTGTGATACACATGGGGTAGGGTTGCGTTACATTACGATGTTGCAGCTCGATACTTTAAACGAATTAAGTATAGAAATAAGTAAAATAGAGGACTACTTAAAACTAAGTAGGTAGGCTTGTCTAGACTTTTAAAGGATTGCATTATTTTTATTTTGACCTTGTGAAGGCCGCAGGGATCCGCTGGATGCGGGAATCATAGAATCGGTCGAAGTGGCGGTGCTTGGGGGAGGCCTATGTCCAGCAGTGGACGTCTTTCAGGTTAATGATGATGATGATGAACTTTTGTTTACAGGGGCTGCAGTCTCGACATAAACAGCGATCGCTTTGCGACCAAATTCGGTCGCAAAGTCCTAATACGGTCCTTAGACGGTCAAAATCGCTTGACAAGTACGAAAAAATACAACAAGAAAATGATGATGAGAATGCCTAAGGCATTAAGTCTGCCTTTGTACTTAATTGTGTACGAGAAGTTTAAATAAATAAATAAAAAATCACAATCTTGTCCCATTAGGACTTTGCGACCGAAATTGGTCGTAAAGCGATCGCTATCTATTTATAGACTGCAGCCGCTGGGCTGTCTTCCATTAAAACACCTAGTTGATCAGTAGAAAGCACAGCGTACCCTATCACCGCCATGGAATCTGGAGGCAAAAGTCCTCGCGCACGTATGGGAGTGGCGCGAGGAGGCGAAACGCCGGGGCGTAAGCCTGCTGCCGCGAGAAATCGCGGTACAGCGGACGGAGCTCCGGCGGGACCCAGTGCGGGGCACGCCACAATTGCGGCGATAAGTCCCCTCTTTAAGGAGTGGCTAGAGAGGCACCACGGCGTCCTCACCTTCCGCCTGACGCAGGTCCTCACCGGACACGGCAGCTTCGGGAGGTTCCTGTGTCGGATAAGGCGGGAGGAAACGCCCGGGTGTCACCACTGTGTGGATCGCTCGGAGAACACGGTGGAACATACAGTGGAGGTCTGCCCGGCTTGGGCAGAGCACTGCCGTGTCCTCGTGGAGGCGATCGGCGGCAGAGATATCTAGCGTCCGGCCCTGGTTCAGGCTGGTACGGAGCGAGAGGGCATGGGCAGCCGTCACCTCCTTCTGCGAAGCAGTAATGCTCGCGAAGGAGGAGGCGGGACGGTTGAGGGAAAGGCATGTTTCCCGCCCTCTCGCCCCTAGCCGCCGCAGGAGACGCCCTGGGCGTCGGGAATCCCGGGCGGATTTCCGGCCACCGTAGGCGCGGGCTTGCGGACGGTGAGCAATGGGTAGCTCACCGTCCGGTAAGGACCAGGCCCGAGTCGACGGCGCGTTGTATTCCACGCGCGTCTCAAAGAGATGTCGTCGGCACAAAGGTAGGGGTCCACTAGGGCCGATGCCTGCCGGGGTCGCGGGAAGGTACTTATGGGTCACCGAGGCCCCCGCAACACAGGCAACAGGAAGGAATACGGGTGGGTTTTAGTCAGTAAGAGTCTGACACACCTTCCCGCTTCGCCCAGAGCGGGAGAAATTATTTGATGATTTTCCATCCTCAAAAAAAAAAAAGCGTACCCTATCAAAATACCAGCGCTGCGGTATTTATTTTTTAAATATCGCAGCATTATGCTGAGATAGGAGCCTTTTTGGCGTCGCACAAGTCGTTTTTATTTATTTTCTTTGTTGTTTTTTGTTTATTCAAAGCAATACGTAAATGTTGTTAGTTTTACATGCTCCTTTTTCACTTTTTGTATTTTTTGTGCGTGTCCCAAATAAAATATTTTTCTTTCTTTCTTTCTTTAAAGCAGTAGTCCTACAGACCTTTGGAAAATATTGAGATAATGACTGTTCTTTTTGAGAAAAGCTTACCTAGAAGTATAACATGTTATATCTAGTAGGTTTTAACGCACACTTTACTATTAACTTTTTATGCGTAGGCTTACGCCTTCGGATTTATCAGGATATTTATCGAACGTTACTCTACAGTAACGTTCGATAAATATCCTAATAAATGAATTCGAAAAATAACAATTTATCAGCCCATCAACTTTTTGCGACGTCCATTGTATTGTTATGAATTCACCTAATATACTTAATAATAAAGCATCAATCTTCAAAATTAAATCCCACATTGTTTCCTAATCTAGATCTACTTAATAGCCATGAAAAAACATAGTCTGACCAAACACTGTGGTATAATAACATCCTTATAATCATAGTGAAAGCCTTAACTGTGTAAGCAGAGAAAAATATATGGCTAACAAGATTATCGAGATTCGAAAGAACCGGAAACACTACATTATAATTTTCTGTAACTACCATCAGTTCACCCATTAAATAATTCAATAGTTTTGAAAAAATATTGGTTCGAGTTTGGCTTTTGATTTTGAGGTTCTGTATGCAGGCTGGTTTTCCAGGAATTATTTCAAATATAAACTACATCTTCCAAGTCATACTTCTAGAGTAAATGTGGACAGTTATATCAAATCAAATCAAAAGTCATTTGGTCAAACTAGGCTTAGAATCATCATCAAAATTACATAAGACAGTCCCCCAAAAAACATCCGCCCTTTACCACTTCCTAATGCTTTAGCTGGGAAGAAGAAGTGGCGCAACAAACTACCCAGCAGCACACCTGTCTGTTAAGTTAGATAAACTTGATTCTATACAAATCGTATGCAAAGTAATTAACACTGCGAAACACAAAACATTAAATTAAATTACTTGCCATATGTTAGCCAGCACACGCCAATATACCAACAAAACAATGAAAACTGTACTCAAGCAGAAATAAAAATTACTATGATCATACGGGCTATAGTTAAATAAACTGTAGGATATCGACACAAATAGGTACTATTGAACTAAAACGTCTATGAATAAGTACTTAGAGCAATTGTAAAACTAACAAATTAATGGGTTAAAGATTTTAAAATTCAATTTGCAATTTAACATGATTAGTATATGTGCAACATCTAAATCAATACACATGAAAAAAAGAGCTTATTTTAGAAAGCTTCAAAGAAATTGCTACAAGAAATCGCATGCACTACCGAAAAACAACAGACTGTAACGGCTAGTGCTTTACAGGTAGACTGCGCAGACGGTTAACTATTAGGTATATTAGAGAGAGATAAAGATTTGAGACATTTCTTGGGCGAACACAACTGATAAAAGACACAGCATTGAAGGTCCAAAAAAGATGTCTCCGATCAATGTTTAAACTTAAAACTACAGAGAGTTGCAAGCTTTATTTTAAGCAGTACAATATCTTGACATTTCCTTGTATTTATATTTTCGAAGTAGCTGTTTGTAAAGCAAAATCCAAGTCGGTTTTAATGTCTAGGGAATACATCAGGTATTCCCAAGAAATACGCGTGACAATTGTAAATTATGTCAATTACCGTGTCAAACTACTTTGATGCGCAAAAGTGTTTATTGTATGGCCCCACTCATTTACAATAAATTATCAATAGTTGGAAAGACTTGACAACTGTGCGTTTTAAGAGCAGACTACGTAAATTTATAATGGATAAAACGTACTACAGTGTGATTGAGTTTTTATCACAGAAAAATGTTTGCTGAATTGCTCTGGCTTTTGGTTAAATCTCTCTTAGCGTTCTCATCTCAGATGCATGCAATTTCTCTTTCATTCATCCCTTTTGTGGCCCAATATTTTGATCCATAATACCTATTATGTATTAACACCGCACTCGCTCACACTTGGATAGGTAAGAAGGGTACCGTCCTTGGTAGCTTGTGACAGACGTGGGGCTTGTCAGCATAGAATCAGCAGATGGCCGGACTGGCCTTCTTAGAGCTGTACGTAGCGTGCAGTTTTGTGCGGCGTGCTGTTCTCACCAGCGTGCAATTTTCAGCATCGTGCATTGTGTAGACGTCCTGCCTTCAGCCTGAACGTAGAAAGTGCGCTTTTAGGGTGCGGTTAGTTCCGGTGCACAAACAGCAGCTGCATGCGATGTGCTAGCCCTATCTGTCCCCCTTAGCGTCCAAGGAATGGTGTGGGAAGCAGGATAGGCGGAAGCTCAGCACATCGCAGTGGTTTATATATACACCGTGATAAGGTCATGTATGTGACATGAGTGGTATAGACACAAAAAAGAACAGTAGTCATAGTTTAGACTACACTGTACGTACTCGTATGTACAGTGTGGTCTAAACTATGACTACTGTTGGCCATAACATTACAAATTGGACATACTGTTGGACATACATAATCTTAACTTCCTAACTAATATTATACTCGTAAATGCGAAAGTGAGTTTGTTTGTTTGTTATGCTGTAAAACAGCTGAACGGATTTAAATGAAATTTGGCACATGGGTAGACCATGACCTAGGTTAGAGGACAGGATACTTTTCATCCCGTTAATCTATACTACGACACTATTGTCATTGGATAATTTCCTCCACGCGGGCGACGCCACGGGAAAAGCTAATAGTTAACATAATCAAGAACTCACCCTAGATTTGGAGCACAAGGTGTAATCCAGAAGGTTAGTGAATAGTTTCTGCTAACTAAGCAAGTGGCTGTCGAAATGACCGAGTATTCTTAGAAAATTAGTATTGTTCCATGATTTTAGTGATGTGCGTATTAACTTACTAATTGTGAAATTATATATTGCAGAGTTATTTTCTAAACCTATAGCGTAGTCATCTCAATTATGTACCTCCTTTCTTGGAATTTGTATGTATATATATAATGTAGGTATATATTGTGCTAAATATGTATATAAATGTAGGTATCTAATATAGGTTTGTTACGTATTTATATACTTCTGTACCTATTTTTATTATTATTTCCTCTCAGAGCACCTGCCATCTTATTTCTTCACCACCCTTAGTTGACTGGTAGAGAGTGCCTAAGGCATTAAGTCCGCCTTTGTACCTAATTGTGTGCGAGAAGTTTAAATAAATAAATTTAGCATCACTTGACTAAGCACTGTTGTGAAGCCACAACGTTACAAGACAAACAAAAGCAATCGAAATCTTTTCAAACGCCGATCCCTAAAACGCCCACGATATAATTCAAAGCTAACACAGGTAATTACGAGTTCGAAGTTGAAGTGCATAACTAGAGTAAACCAGAATCACAAAAAAAGATCAGTACAGAAGGCCAACTCCATATACTGAGCGAAAACAGTCGCACACATACGTACAATCCGGGCGAATTATCAAGACACCTGGGGGACTACTCTCTAAGTCCGTTAACGAAGATACGGGCCCATCCGAAAGTAGTTGTATCCGTCAAAAGTATTGACAAATTAAATTTTTGAACGGGCACAAACACATTGCGAGTAGGGACAGCTGTCAAATCGTGTTGTCTTTAATTCTCAGTTCGGGCTCCAAAGTAATTTTATGTCCGTAGGTGATACGGAGTAGGAAATGCCCGTAACTGCGGCCGAAACTACGGATTTTGTGCTTAGGTAGTAGGCCCCCCTGGCTTGGAACTCGATGCTATACGAATAATATACAAACGCCATTCGAGCCAAGTTTCATGTCAATTAGCCCGGCTTGTATGACGATGTCAAACAAATGAATATCGCTTGTAAAACATTTGCCGCTGTATCGGCTGTATAGTCAACCCCGTAAATGGTTTACCACCATAATGTTGAACGTCACTTACACGTCGATAAGCACCAATGTCTATTTTTACCCGACTGACCCAGGAGGGTAATGTTTTTCGAGAGTATGTATGTATGTAGGAGCAGTGGTGGTCCAGTGGTAACGGCCGCGACTTGGGAGTTGTAGGTCGTAGGTTCGAACCCAGACAGGCGCTTTACTTTGTGTAAATTATTTCATCACCACTCTCTCAAAACGGTGAAGGAAAACATCGTGAGGAAACCGGCAAGTCCTAGAACCAAAAAATTCATGTGACATCTACCAACCCACACTGGGCCCGCGTGGTGGTTTGCGGCCCACTCACTCTCACAGAGAGGAGGCCTGTGTCCCAGCAGTGGGAACATTATAGGCTGATTATGTATGTATGTATTTCTTTGGCACGCTCTGTAGCCTAAACGGCTTGATGGATTTTAACACATGAGTTGTCCTTAGATTCTTCTAAAATATGGGAGTGTCTTAGACTATATAATATTTATAAATTGCATCTGCAAATAAAAGCTAGTAATTTGTAATTTTCAAATGGGAGACAAATTATAACCTGAAATATGGTGTAACTTTTGGTTGTCGGGGCCTGCGATACCAAAATTCTATAGATTATAATGCTTGTTTTTCTCTTTTCAGTTATATGTTTTTGCAGTTTTTTTTAATAATTTTTACTTTAAGAACATGTTACAGTAAGATAGTTTCAACCTTAGTGAAGTTTCAATTTAGGTACTGGGAGGTTTTTTCCTGTGGTAAAGCAATTACGATGCCGACTATACGTAGACGCGTGTCTGTGTGTGCGTGCGTTCTCCCTCGTTCTAACCTGACCTTCTGTATCTTTCTATTTTGTGCCAGAACGCTTAGCCGCATGGGAAGAGTTCATATAATAATTGGCCGGTGCGTAATTGAGCTATGTGGGTCTGAATGCACAAACAAGTATAAGGCAATTTGTAGTTCGTGATACCGGTGAATGGACCACCCACTGGATATGTAAAGGAGTCTGCCGTCCGAAGGGAGAATTTTGTTAATGTATTTCTATAAGTATAGTTCTGATTGAAGTGGGCGCTTTTGAATTTGAAAGTTGTTTTGGTGAATATCTTTTATTAGAAACACAATAGTAACGAAATGGATGAAAAATTAGAAACGTGAACAAAAATGGCCCGTAGTTTGTTGCTTTTATAAATCCATCTGGATGCAATTGGGCATTGTAATGTATTATCAACTGGCTGACCCAACAGAAGTTGTCCTGTCCAAATTTAAATAATTCGTACTAAATTCCCATAGATAATGTACTTTCAGGTTTTCCGAATTTTCCAACTTTTCATAATGTTATTTCCGTAAGAACCCTAATTCGGACTATTAAGAACATTTTAAAATAAAAAATTGCCAATTCGGTCCGGCCGTTCTGAAGTGATGCGATTTTCATTTTTATTACTATACAGGGTGAAATTGAATTCATGGGCATCCCTTTTAAGGAGTCATTGTACTCATCATTATGAACAACTTTTACTATGGGACAAAACTGAAGTCGCGAAAAAAATAGCTGTTCCCTACATTTATATTCGCTTAACTCGTTAAAATATAGGTAACAGCAGATTTTTTTTCTTGAATTTTTGTTTATTACGGGGTCAATTATGAACAACTTTTACTATAGGACATAGTAAAAGTTGTTCATAATTGACCCCTTAAGAGGATGTCCATTAATTAAATTTCACCCTGTATAGATAATGAAGTACAATGAAGAAGCCGATTTGTAATGGAGGAGCTCGTAGCTAAGTAATAACTGACGCACGGGTCGATCCATCAAGTTAAGCTACGCTTGCCGGGGTTAGTCCATGGATTGGTGACCATCTTTATATAACCAAGACTCCTCGGTGCCTCGGAAAGCACATTAAGCTGTTGGTCCCAGCTGTCATTCGTGGATCTTTGACAGTCATTACGGGTTTTCAGAAGTCCAAAAATCTGACAACCAGTCTTACCAAGAGGTATCGTGGAAGTCTGATATAAAATACTGGTATTCAGCGGCTTCCAGTTAGACAGGAAACCGACACCAACATAGTTGAGAAAAGGCTAGGCCGATTGATCAAAGAAGCCGATGTTTACTAATTATTCTAAGAGAGCAGATACACTTAAAAGAATTTACTGAAGACACAAAAATATTTGAAGAAAAACCACTTAGCCAACGACTTCTAATTCAGCTCCACAAGTACCTACCTTTTTTTACTTTAAAACAGACTGTATGTAAAGCCAATGTTCTGTCTGTGACTTCACCTGTACTATCTCCCACCATTCAAATGGGTTTCTGTGGACTACAAAATTACCATTTTATATCCTCTACAAGTTTTTCTATGTTCAGCCAATGTTAAATAGGTTTACAACATACACGTTTTTATAATAACTTGAACTTCAGTGTTTTTTTGTTGTGTTATAGTTTGATTCGCTTATTATGTTGTTTCTTCTTGTTTACGATTGTATTTTTTATAATTGTTCTCGTTTTCGACAGTATCTGCGATTTGATACGGATACTGTGTTGTTGCATTTTTTGTTTCTCGCGATGGTGTTATTATATATTTTATTTTTAACTGATAAATATTAACTATAATTAGAAGTAAGAAATAAATATTATGTAAAGCTATGTTACATAAATTAATATCGGTGTAGGTAGGTATATTGATCGGATTCATGGTTATTTAATGGATTTTGAGCTGTGTACTAAAGTACTAACTATGAAAATTCACGAAGTTGATAAGAGCCGATTCACACCGGGAAAGCTGAGGCCGGCAGCAGCGCTCGGAGCTGCGAGCGCTTTCAGTGTGAAATAATTTTAAACTTTATCTACATAATTAAACGACCAGTATCGCTTGAAAAGCTCGAAAAGGTCGCGTCTTGTCAGCGGTAATGCCCGCGGCTGCCCATGGCTACGCAAGGCCGCTCTCGTGCGGCGCCGCTTGCCGAACGTAAAACCTAAACTGGTCAAGAAGAGACTAGGCGCGTGGTATCGGGATGCCGCGCGGGGCCGCCGGCGGTGACGCAAGCTTGCCGGGATTGTCTCGTCGCTCCCGGCCGCTGCCGGCTTCTACCGTTCCGGTGTGAATCGGCCCTTAAGACGCTGACAACCGCGGTCACTGTCAGATTGCATAGAAAAGAAAGAGAAGCGCGATGACACAACGCTTTTAATTTATTGCAAAATATGAAGCAATTATCTAGTTACTGAAAACTGTGTTGAGTAATCGAAAATAAGAAACAACCAAGTTCTGCATTCAAATAGGTAAGACGTTCTTGTTATTAATTAAATACGTAAAGTATGTTGATTTTAATACAGATATTTTGGATTAGTACTCAAGGTAAGAGGTTAGTTTAACGTTAGTTTGTATCGAGACTTTTTTTCAAAGCGTGTTTTGGTGACAACCTAGTTCTGGGAAATATGTTCAAAATTAACATTATATTTATTACGCTACCACAAATATACAGATTTGGCAATTTTTTTTCTTAAGAGAAGCCTATTTTGGTCTGTTCCTTAAATAAGAATTACCTATGTAAAAGTTTATATTTTAAATAATTGGTTTTAATTGCATTTAACGTACATTATCACCCCACTTTACCTACCCTTACATTTAAAACATACATACCAAAATAACATCACACCTGTATTCCCCGAAGGGTTAAGCAGAGGTCAACCTTAGTAGGTACACCCGCATTTTTCCAGTTGTTTAATTCCAACAGTACCCAGTTATGTAACACTAGCTTCTGGTCGCGACTTCGTTCGCGTGAAATTTCTTGTTCCCCCGACCCTCTGCGTTGCATTGCATCGCCCGCCCGTGCTATTAGTTCATTTTTGCTTAGCATTCTTTGTGACTTTTTTTCTTTTTGCTCGGCTACTAAGGGTCGTAGCATGATATTAAAGGTCGTAGCCTATAACGTTCCTCAAAATTTGGGCTATCAAAAGAAAAAAACATTTTTTTTAATCCGACTGGAAGCTCCAGAGATTACCTAACTACATACAAACTTACAAACAAATTTTACCTCTTTATAGTTTTTATTATTCATCATCATATTATTTTTAATTAGTCATCATCTGCCTTGCCTTTTCCCAACTATGTTGGGGTCAGCTTCCAGCCTATCCGGATGCAACTGAATACCAGTATTTTACATGGAGCGACTGCCTATCTGACCTCCACCACCCAGGAACAAGGCAACACTATACCCTTTAGTAAGACTGGTTATCAGACAATCAGGCTTCTGACGACCCGTAACAAGTGTCAAAGATCTACATATAACAGACGTGACCAACGGCTTAAAGTGTTTTCCAAGGCACGGAGGGGTCTTGGTATGTAAAGATGGTCACCCATCCACGGACCAACCACGGCAAGCGTAACTTAACCCGTGAGATCAACTCGCTGGTATTACTGAGCCACAAGCTGCTCTCTATAATATTAGTATAGATTTAAAATTAATTTGGTATTTGTTTTTGTTTTAAACGAAATGGCGACATATTTTTGCATTTATACCAAAGAGGTGAATTAGGCTTATTAACTTATACACTGTTCCTGGTGATAAAGTCTACATACTACATTTGACACAATTATTTGGTAAACACATAACCGTTACCAAAAAAGATAACAAGGCTGGCTCTAAAGTGCTTTGTGTAGAAAATCTATGATTAATTTTCTCATGAGTTGGTTTTAAGATAATGATATTCACCGCTAGATGGCTGTAAAGAGCGGTTATCGAGTGAGCTCGTCCCACCCCTAGCAATAATCACCTTGTTAGCGTAGTACGGTTGCGTTTTGTGTGTTATCGATAGATTTAATATTTCATTTAGGTAATAATAAATAATGTTTTAGATATAATTTTAACTTTTAGAATTCGATGCCAGGTTTGAAGCGAATCCTTTTTCTTAGCGTTAACGATATTTACGAAAAGAGGTTTTTGTTTTTGTTTAGCCCAAATCTCAGCAACAATGCAAATTGTAAGCGTCCTATTGCTGAGTTAATAGGTACCTACATGGAAAAGTATTAATTATTCGTTCTTACTAATACTTAATACTTAAAATAAAACTTACTTTATTTTACTTTACTTTTCTTTACTTTTTTTTATTACGTTTCTTGAATTCCATACATTTGTTTTGTTGCGAGCTTGCTCAATTATTCTCGTTAGTAGTTGCAGAAAAAATAAAAGCATTAGGTACTTATTTACTTAATTAGAACTACCTATGTTAATGATAAATGATTTTATTTCTGTAAGTAGGTTTTTACAAACACTTTTACACGTCAAAACATATTTTTTTAAACTAGATGAGGCCGGCGTTTCCTATCTGACTACTCTGAGAAGAAAGGCCGAAACAAACTCAGAGGTCACAGTCTCTTTTAAAGTCCAGACATAATCTTGGTCAGACCATGTCGATTGGTGTCTGAAATGGTCTTTTGATGAAAGAACCACACAGATTGAGTGGACCTGTCCAGTCAGTGCACGCATTTGTCAGTCGTTGTGCAGCTCAACTCATAACTAAAGGAGCTCAACGATTCAACGAACAATACCAAAGAAAGAGGGTGGGAAATCATCAAATAACTTCTCCCGCTCTGGGTGGAGCGGGAGGGTGTGTCAGACTCTTACTACACGCATGATGGCGTCCACCGTAGAGCGCCCTCTGCGGAAACCAAACTGGCTCTCCGCCAAATCCGGCCCCACCCGCACCAGCTGGCCGACGAGGCGGTCTGCAATTACTCTTTCAAAGAGCTTGCCCACCTCGTCGAGCAGCACGATGGGCCGATAAGCGGACGGAGAGTCCGCAGGGCGCCCTGCCTTCTTTATGAGGACCAGTTTCCCCGTCTTCCAGCGAAGCGGGAACTGGCCCCTCTCCATGCATGCGCTTAGGAGCCCCCTAGGTCGAGGCCCGAGAGCCTCCAAGGCCAGGACCCAGGCCTTCCCAGGTAAGCCGTCGGGTCCTGGGGCGGTATTTTTGGCATTACTTTTAATGATGGTCTGGCAGTTTGAGTACTTTATGCGGCCTACCCAAATGTCTTTTCTTTGGTATTGTTCGTCAAATCATTGAGCTCCTTAAGTTTTGAGTTGAGCTGCATGATAACTGACAAATGCGTGCACTGACTGGACAGGTCCACTCAAATCTGTGTGGTCTTTCCTCAAAAGACCATTTCGGACACCAACCTACATGGTCCTCAAATGATCTGACCATCAAAAGATCTGATCAAAAGATTATGTCCGAATATACACATTGACATTGATGAATTTTATTTATGCAATGTCATGAATATTTACTCTGTGTAGTATTATATTGTTTTAATTATTGTAAATGTGAAGACTATGTGGATCATTGTTTATTTTTGTTTTATTCTCAGTTAGTTTTTAATATGGTCTGGCAGTTTTGAGTATTTTTTGCGGCCTAGCCAAATGTCCTTTCTTTCCTGCCGGGGTCGCGGGAAGGTACTTATGGGTCACCGAGGCCCCCGCAACACAGGCAACAGGAAGGAATACGGGTGGGTTTTAGTCAGTAAGAGTCTGACACACCCTCCCGCTCCGCCCAGAGCGGGAGAAGTTATTTGATGATTTCCCACCCTCAAAAAAAAAAAAAAATTAAAAGTAAGAGACAAAAAAAAAAACAAACAATGACCCACATAGTCCTCACATTCCTAATAATTAAAATAATATAATATAATACTATACAAAGTAAATATTCATGTCATTGTTTATATAGAATGTTATATAGAATAAGAAAATATAAATAGCTAGCAAAATAAAAAGAGTAAAAAAACAACATTCACTGTAAGTTTATTGGAGCAGCTCAATCCCAAGCCTTTTTGTCCTCAATATAATCTTTAACAGTATAAAAGGCTTTTAGGCACAGTTTCTGTTTTATAAAACATTTGAATTTATTAAGGCTTAGTTCTTGAATGTGGCTAGGAAGTTTATTATATAAACGTATACATTGGCATCTAAACGAGCTGCCTATTTTTTTGAGCCTGGTTGTAGGAACAACAAATTTGTGTTTGTTCCTAGTATTTACATTATGGATATCACTGTATTTTTTAAACAAATTGATATTTTTATGTGCGTACAAAAGATTTTCATAAATATACTGAGAAGCTACAGTCATTATATTAATCTCTTTAATTTTTTCTCTGAGGGAGTATCTGGGACTTAATTTATGAATTGAACGGATTGCCCTTTTTTGTAAAACAAAAATTGTCTGAATATCGGCGGCATTTCCCCATAACAGAATACCGTACGACATTACGCTATGAAAATAACTAAAGTATACTAAACGGGCTGTGTCCAAATCCGCTAAATCACGAATTTTTCTAACGGCGTATGCTGCAGAGCTAAGCTTTTTTGACAATTTATCTATATGGGGGCCCCATTGAAGCTTGGCATCCAAAGTTAAGCCTAAGAACACAGTGGTATCTTCGGTGTTCAACTCTTCACCCTTTATGAGAACACTAGTTTTTACTTGTCTAACATTAGGTATTGTAAACTTAATACATTTGGTTTTTTTCTCGTTAAGAAGTAGGTTGTTAACATTAAACCAGTTAACTACTTTTTCGAGGGCACTATTTACATTGTCAGTAACCAACTGCTGACGTTTGAGTTTAAATAAAAGTGAAGTGTCATCTGCAAACAGCACTATATCATGATTATCCTTTATGAGGCAAGGCAAGTCATTTATATAAATAAGAAACAAAAATGAGCCGAGAATTGAGCCCTGGGGGACCCCCATTCTTACAACAGATCCGGGTGATCTTTTCCCGTTAACATCAACTCTCTGAATCCTATCACTCAAATATGAAGTAAGAAGATCCAGAGAAGAGTTTTGGATTCCGTAGTGGTGCAGTTTTCTGACCATAGTTTCATGAAGAACGCAATCGAATGCCTTGGACAAATCGCAAAAAATACCCAAAGCATCGCATTTATCCTCCCATGTATTATAAACATGTCCTAAAAGTTCAACACCGGCATCAGTAGTCGAACGACCCCTTGTAAAACCGAACTGTTTGTTATGCATTAATTTATGTTTATTGAAAAATATTTGGATTTGATCTAAAATAAGTTTCTCGAAAATTTTACTAAAGGTAGGTAGTACTGAAATAGGTCTATAATTAGTAGGGTCTGATGTACTACCCGATTTAAACAACGGTATTATTTTACTGTTTTTCATAAGATCAGGAAACTCACCACAGTCAATACAATTATTAAAAATAACAGCTAAAGTAGGTGCGACAATGTTTATAATCGACTTAGCAACGTCCACAGAATTACCCCATAGATCTGCGGTCTTTTTAACATTTAACGTGTGAAAGGTTTTAATTACATCTTTACAGGTGACATATTGGAAAATAAATTCTGAATCACAAACTGGAACGTTTTCTATAAGTAAAGACTCTGCGGCAGTGGGTGATGAGTTTAGAGATTTTGTAGTTGATATGGGAATCTCTGTAAAGAAATTTTCAAATGCCATGGCGACTTCAGAATCTGATTTAATTATATTGTCATCAATAGCAAGGCTGTAGTCACTACTTCGGTTGGATGACCTTCCCGTTTCACTATTAATGATATTCCATGTCATCTTAATCACATTACCACTATTTTTAATTTTTGAGTTCAAGTAACGTGACTTGGCCATACAACAAACTTTTTTAAATAATTTAGAATAATTCTTAACATATAAATTAAATTCAGCAGTGTTTATACTAGTCCGTTCATCATACAACTCATATA
The DNA here is from genome assembly GCA_905333075.3 of Atethmia centrago. Taxonomy (NCBI): domain Eukaryota; kingdom Metazoa; phylum Arthropoda; class Insecta; order Lepidoptera; family Noctuidae; genus Atethmia; species Atethmia centrago. The sequence continues at coordinate 12,245,026 of HG995382.1, forward strand.
GTCGTTTTCTACTTTTATGTATACCAATGGTGGCCCAGTCACTGAAGGAAGTGATACTATTAACCGACAATGTCTTAGGAACGAAAGTATTCTCAAATTGTGTGCAATACATATTAAAAAAAATCATTATATTGTTGATTAGGGGCATCATTAGTTGTCAATAGTGGTAATTTACTCAGAATTTTAGTTTTAAATGTTTCCAAACGCTTAGTCGTTTTTGGGTTCACAGTGATTTCTTTTTTAGTAACTTTTTTGCTTTTGTATGGAACAGTGATAAATTGTCCGCAATGATCTGATTCTATTAAATTAATAATTTTTTGTGGGCTGGTGTAACATCTGTATAAATGACATGACAAAGACATGTGGCACTAGTGGGGGTTATTCTAGTGGGCTCTAAAAATTGGTGAGCAAGATTGTATGACTGAAATAAACTTATAATTTTAGTACTTAAGCCCGAATTTTCTAATAGATTAACATTAAAATCACCACGAGTGATGATAGACTTATTCGAATTACAGATTTTGTGCAACACATCATCCATAACCTTTTCAAAACAATCATACAATCCTGAAGGAGGTCTGTACACACATAATATAAAAATACTATAACAGTTGTAGTTTATAGAACAATCATAGTCAGTGTTCTGAACTAAAATTATTACATCAACGCTAATCTTCACCGCAGGCTTTAATTAAATTCCATAAAAGTTGAAATAATAACATTATGATTAAAATTTGCTGACACGATTAAGGCGAACTAAAAAGTGAGAACATAACATAAATAAGATTAGTGTAAGGAAATCGGCATACACACGCGAGTCGATTTACTTTTATCGATATCACATTCACGCAACACTATTCTTTAACACGACCTAAGCGGTATGCATATTAAATTTGATTCGCGTGCTCAAACAATATACCTATTTATTTTTTATTTCTATCGCTAACTTTTTATTCTGAATTAATATTGCTATACTCCGTTGGTTTAGGACTTTAGGTAGTTAGATAAACGTAAACAAAAAAACACCACGTGACGAGAGAGCTGTCAAGTAACCGACTAGTGGTGCCGATTCCTTTGTTCACAAACTAAACTAAATTTAAGTTCAGTGCATCTTTTTCTTTCTATTTCATTAAGAAAAGGACAGACGAAAAAAATTAGTTTAGTCCTGTCAAATTAATCAGCGCCTTTCACTACTCCATACAAGTTTAGACGTGATTAAAAAATTGCCTACTAAAGTTACGTCGATTTACGTCAAGCGTTGATTAATTTGACAGGACTAAACTAAAATTTATCTTCTGTCCTTTTCTTAATGAAATAGAAAGAATAAGATGCACTGAACTTAAATTTAGTTTAGTTTGTGAACAAGGGAATCGGCACCAATATCTATTTTGTGAACTAAAATCAAAAAGGTATACACTTAAAATATCTAGTATACCACATAGAACTGCTCTTCTGGGCAAAAGATTTTTTGGAATGGCATCTAAAATTTACAATAAAATACCTGTAGACATTTTAAACACCAATGAACTCCCACTATTCAAATATAAATAGCGACATTTTTCAATTGAAGAAACCTACTAAACGATCCAAGATTTTCTTAATAATTAGTACTTGCTACAATCTGTCACTAATTCTTTTTGTAAGGTTTGCTTTAAAACTGATAACTCAATTTTTCTATAATGTATGTTGACATAATTTATTATTGTATGCCTACTAGGCAGGACATAATGGATCTGTAATTTACCTAACATCTGTATGTATAACCTATGCCCACAATAAAAAGATTTGATTTGATTTGATTTAAATGTAATACCTGTCACTTCAGTTGTCATGCTACGTCAGTTGTACTCTTCAATTTAGCAACGTTATAATTCTCTTCTGGGCTCTTTACAATAGACAGATTACAAAATATTATAGTACCTATTATTATAAATCTAACTAAAACAATGTGCTCAATCAGTTACATCTACGAAGAGTAAAAGCCCCATGCGACACCGATTCGGAGTCAAACAATAGAAAATCAATTGTGTCTCATTAGCTGTCCTTGACCAATTAAGAAGACATGATAAAGTATAACATACATTAATAAAAGAGGAAACTATCGTAAAAATCTAATTTAATTTAATTTGGTTTTAAGTTACAATGTATTTTTAAACAAGAAAGTGTCATATATAAAAAACTGTCTGTGTCTTTTTACAATTTGTTTACCTTTATTTAATTACCTTAACCGTATAGAGAAGCTTGGGCTACGTTTATTTGATTTTAGGAAAAGACAGGACATATCCTATTTGTATAACAAGATCAACACGCCTGTATTTTCCGAAAGGTTGAGCAGAGGTGTACCTATAGTACACCCACATTTCGCCAGTTATGTTTAAGCCCCATGTCATAGGGGGTAAGCCTATTGCCATCAACTGGGCATAAATCCGAACTACGGGCTGATACTGAGAAATTCCAGATGGAAAAACCGAATAACACTTTGTCCGTCCCGGGAATCTAACACAGGACCTAATGCTAAGCATTGCATTAGACCAACAAGACATTATTTTATTTTTTTAAGTACCTGGACTTGTTGACAGGCTTACACTGTCCTCCCATATCTATTAACACAAATTTGAAAACATTGTAAAAGCCAATTATTTTTAAAGTGTAAGAAACTCCACGTTTCTTGCCTCTCCATAGAAATCGACCAATTGGAACCGTGCACATACTCGTAGCTTCTGACGTTTCATAAGTGCCCATGTAGGTTTATGTGAAATAAATATTTTTATTTCTATTTATTTACAAGGCAGATGTGAGTGGAAACGCCGCGAGGGGTCACCCCAGAAAGACATATCCTCGCCTCATTGGCCTCCTTTCTTCAGAAAGGTCAGGTGCGTAGTACTCGCAACCGGCGTGCGTGTATGACCAGATGTATGAACGTTAACGAAGCAAAAGGAGTATGTAAGGAGCGTAGCAGGTGGCGGTCTATAGTTTCTGCCTACCCCCATGTGAAGAAGGTGTGAGTTTATGATTTCGATTTATTATTTGTATGTATGATTTCGATTTTGAGTCTTATAGGTATTTTCCTGCTATTTACTTAAAAGTACCTAAACTGAAGCAAGGAAGTTACAATCCTTGCCGATAAGTGAGTAAGAATGTAGAAGTTTGAAAGAATGATATTTCTGTTAGCATGATTAAATTTAAGCTAACTGAAATAAACTTTTGACGACACGGTTGGCGTAAAGGCTCCTACATACTGGCGCGACTTGTCGCGCGACGCGTCGCGACACAAAGGCACCGCTTGTAGCGCTACACGCGGTGTCTTTGTGTCGCGTCGCGTCGCGCGACAAGTCGCGCCAGTATGTAGGAGCCTTAATGGCTGAGCAATCGACTGCTGCGCAGCGTGTCGCGGATTCGATCCCCGCACGGAACAAATATTTGTATGATCTGCAAGTAATTGTTCCGGGTCTGGGTGTTTGTGAGTTCTATGTTTGTGAACGCACCCACGATACAGGAAGAAATTTCTAGTGTGGGGCAACGTTTTTTAAAAAACAAACAAACAAACTTTAGCCTACCTAGAATATTGAACTAATGAGGTGTATGTTAATTTCATGTACCTGCACATTCATAGATTTATGTGCAATGTCCAAACTGTATAGCATATACTGATATAGCATCTACTTATTAGTGGCCAGTGACACATTGCTCCCACCTAATTAGTCACATCTCAGTACATGTGGCCTGTAATTACATAATATATATGTATCTGCGTATAGATTGGTGATGTACCTGGCAAGTTACGGCGAATGTCCAACATTTAGATCGGTAAATAGGTACCATGTAGAATTAGGTATTGGATATTAAGCGGTTCATTTATAAACCATACTTAAAGTTAAGTCACGTTTAAACGTCCAAAATGTGTGGTTAAACAGTCACTAATCATTACGTAACTTTAAGACGCAGATAAATGATTTTAGTGACTTTTAAATCTGTTATTACGCCTTCAAATAATACAAGTAAGTTATGCAAAAAATGTATGATAAACTAGAACGCGTACAAATGAATTCTATATGTAAATATTTAAGTATTGTAGTAAAATACTTTATGAAATAAATTCAGGAATTAATGTCTACTCATAGCATAAAAACGATATTACGTTAAAACTGCTTATGTTATTTTAATGTTTTTTTTTTTGTATGAACAGACTATTTTATTATATGTATAATAATATAATTCTATCTGATTTTTTTTCAGATATTCATATTTTCATTACTAAAAATAAATATTCCCCATGAAACTGAACAGCTCGCGGCGTGAGCGCCACGCACATTTGTATGCCCAAGGTCAACGGTGATTTCCCGACCCTTAAGCAACGTTTATGTATGAAGGGGTAAAGCTACAATGTAGATGGCCTCCTTTAATATTTAGGGAAGGATTTATTCATTCATGTGTTCCATATTTTCAAATAGGAAATTTTATTTCTTATCTTCTCATTATTGACATAAGCTCTGTGGTAGCTTTTGTTGCTATTAATTAGCACTCAGATGTCCACCATACCAACCTACAATCATGAACACAACACTGTGGTGCAACTGAAATATATAGTTGACAACATCTCATGATTTCATTAGATAAAAACTATTTTATGATGGAATTGGAGTCGTCGGTTTAAACTTATGTTAAAACTTTGTTACTTTACACAGGATACTCGGACTCTTTTTAAAACAGTATGCATTTTTAATAGGGTACATCTTACAACTTTTTTTTAACTTTGGACGCAGAGACGCGAGTTTCCTAGTTTTAGAAGCTTGGTAGAAAAAGGCACTTTTGTTCAAACATTATATATAATTCATGGTTTTTCTTTTCTACGCATATTATTTTTACCTTTTCAAGTCTAGTAATTTGAATAATTTGTTAATCTTATTAAGAAAGATGAAAAATAAGTTTAAAATTTGCACAAAACTAATTTGCATTTACTAAGAAAAATGAAAAAAAATATCGGAAGAAAACTCTACAATGTTATTCCAGTTGCAACTCAGATCGTGTTTTCAATTCAGCAAACTTCACAGAGAAAGTTTCCGTTCGCTAACTTGTGAATTCTATTTAACACAGCCATAAAAGAATCAGGGAGGGCCCAAACAAAAACATTTGAAAATAGAAAGTTTCCCCTCCATTTCGGCTGTGTTTACACAGTTCTCATCTAAATGAAAAATTGAATCGTACGTCTGAAATGACAACGTAACGCGTGTGAATCATCTTGACTCTGACAAGCTTAACTTTACTATCAATTAAACATCACAACTATTTTATGTTAAACAGATAAGGTGCAAGATCGATTGGCAAGGATTTCGGCACCAGCAAATATAAAGTAGTGTTCAGTAAAATAAACACAGGGTAAATTAGTGTCGGGAGCATTCAGAACAATTAACATACACACAGAAGAGACGTGAAGGAAGCGACATGTCATTAGTCATGTTCAAGTGATAATCTTCGAATAACAGTCGTTTGTCATACGGAATTGTGAATGTATTGTGTGTATGTTGGTTTTTGTCAGGTCTCAGGAATCCCGAATATATGTATAGTTTCAGTAGAGAGCGCTTACAGCTGCATGCTTTCCTTAACGATCAACGTCATCTGTACTTAGAAACACGCTGCCACATAAGGTACTGACGTTCAACAAATCTTCGAGTTTTCTAACAGAAAAAGGAATACCCAAGGTGTCAATAACTCTGGTTATTGGGGCAATTGGACGTTCTCATTTTGATCTAAGTCTCAATTATCTGACAACTCCATTATCTAACCTCATTTATCTGACAAAATAATGTTATTTATTTTTGTCACGACTTTGACATTCGTTTTCGGAGAAATGAGACTGTGACTAGATTTTAAAAGTTTTTGAATACAGGAATTGGCCTTCTGGTATGAAGGTGAATCTTTGAAACAAAAAAAAAAGGTAGGCAAACCTGGAGCCACTACGTATCCTCTAGCGAGTCCTAGAACTAAGCAAAGGTATCAATAAATTTGCCTAAAGTCTGTTTTTTAATCTCGGAGACTAATTTGACAAGTGTAAATGTCAAACTCCATATTGAAAAACCAAGCAACAATCATTTCAAAAGTCAAATTAGTCTCTGGTGTTAAAAAACGAACTTTAGCCTTTTCCCAACGATGTTGGGGTCGGCATCCAGTCTAACCGGATGAATACCAGTATTTTACATGGAGCGACTGCCTATCTGACCTCCACAATCCAGTATCTGGGTATCGATATCCCTTGGTAATACTGGTTGTCAGACTTTCGGGCGCCTGACAACCCGTAGCGACTGTCAAAGATCCACGAATGACAGCTGGGACCAACGGCTTTACGTGCTTGACGAAGCGAGGAGTCTCGGTATGTAAAGATGGTCACCTATCCACGGACCAACCCCGGCAAGTGTAGCTTATCCTGATGAATCGACCCATGCGGCTGTTATTACTGAGCCACGAGGTCCGCGAACTAAGCTAAGGTATATAATTATTATGACGACTAATAGAGAATTATGAAAAAAACAGGCATGTTGCGCCGACCCCAAATAAATTAGGATAAGGGCAGGAGAATGATAATGTGTTCAATATTTTCCTATATACGAGTATGCTTTAGATCCAGATGGCTTATTTTATTTTAAAAAGGATTTTTATAAGCAATTAATTTACCGTTTGCACACAGTAAAAGTCGCAGTTCAAACAGTTATACCGATAAAGTCAGATTACCGTGAGCCAGGCTTATCGCAAATGTATCGACTATTGGGAAACACGTGAATTTTAATACAACAAATTGGCTTGCATTGTATTTAATACCCGTATAGCAGTACGTAAAAATGGCCTTTGTCAACAGTGTTCCCGTTTTTTTTTACTGTTTGTTACAAATAAAGTTTATATCTGCTTACTGATTCACGGATAAAATGCTGGACAAGGGGCATTAATTATATCAATCTACAAGGTGACAACAATAATACAATATTTACATACATATACATACACACACACATACATTATACCGCAGTCTGTCGTGAGCAGACTGGACTGCTTAAGTGCGAATCGCTGCTGCAAGCTTTCCACATCCCTCGCGCACGTATGGGAGTGGCGCGAAACGCCGCCGGGGCGTAACTCCGCTGCCGCGAGAAATCGCGGCACAGCGGATGGAGCTCCGGCGGGATCTCATGGCGACATGGAGAGTACGGTTGTCACAACCCAGTGCTGGGCACGCCACGAACGCGGCAATAAGTCCCCTCTTTGAGGAGTGGCTAGAGAGGCGCCACGGCGTCCTCACCTTCCGCCTGACGCAGGTCCTCACCGGACACGGCAGCTTCGGGAGGTTCCTGTGTCGGATAAGGCGGGAGGAAACGCCCGGGTGTCACCACTGTGTGGATCGCCCGGAAGACACGGTGGAGCATACGATGGAGGTCTGCCTGGCCTGGGCAGAGCTCCGCCGTGTTTTCGTGGAGGCGATCGGTGGCAGAGATCTCTCGCATCCGGCCCTGGTTCAGGCTATGGTACGGAGCGAGAGGGCATGGGCAGCCGTCACCTCCTTCTGCGAAGCAGTAATGCTCGCGAAGAAGGAGGCGGGACGGTTGAGGGAAAGGCAAATTTCACGCCCTCTCACCCCTAGCCGCCGCAGGAGACGACCTGGTCGTCGGGAATCCCGGGCGGAGTTCCGGCCACCGTAGGCGCGGGCTTGCGGACGGTGAGCAATGAGTAGCTAGGGCCGGACGCGAGAGATTTTAATTACAGTTAGATGCCTTGGCTGGGGACCTTAATTAATGAGGCACCTACACTAAAGTCCGGTTACCTCCTAGGTTGACCTGCGAGATGCCAAACGCATGAAAAAGACACTCTCTTTAATTCGATGTTAGGATTTATTTGATAGTTCCAAAATACTCATAATTATGCATTAATATTGCCAATGTTTTTATTTATTGTTGTACCGGCTTTTGCCCATGGCTTTGCTCGCGTTCAGTGTCGATCTCTCGGGAACAATACTTTTTTTCTGGATGAAAGTTACTCTATGTCCTTTTCTGTACCCTTGACAACGTGTTTGCAAAATTTCATGAAGATCGGCTGAGTAAAGTTCGACTTCTAATTGTATTCAGTAACTTGACAGTTCAAAGAAAAATAATATTACCATATTAAAACTAATAGTGTTAGGGTAGTGAACGATTTTGCGTAAAGAATGAATGTGGAGTGGAAATAATATTCTCTAAAGAGTGCCTGCGAGTCTCACGTATTAAAATTAGGTGTCTCATATGGACCATGTTATTGATAACATTACCTTATAAAGTTGTCAGTGATGTTATCAATGTAACAAATAAATGTAACAAGCGACAGTGAAATTTCTGATGAGTTGTTTTATTTTAAATTACCTTACTACTGAAAAACAAAATATATGTATAACAAATTCTACAATTAAATTAAATGTTAATATTGTGTAGGTATCAAGTTTTTAAGATTTTAGAATTTAAAAGTTTGCATGTTAGTAAACGTATATTATTAAAGTTCATTCAATTTTGTTCATTCTTACACCAACTCACTATATTTTTTCTTGTCAAAATATGGTAACCCTGCAACTGTCAAGTTACTGAATACAACTAAAAACTTAAGTTAACATGTGAAAGCGTAACAAACAAACACACACACTTTCGCCTTTATAATATTAGTTAGGATTAGGATTGTCGTCTCCACATTTTATAATCTTAGTAAAATTGAGAATTCTTATACTAAATAGATCATCTTGAAAAGGATAAAAAAGGTAACATGTTTATCAATTTGTTTTATATTGATCAATGTGCCAAACCACCAGATAGAAAACGGCCACGTCAACCCTGCAAGACGGGTCACAAACTTCATAAACAAATCTACGATATTTATCTGACTGTCATTCGAAGATCTTTGGACGTCGTTACGGGTAGTCAGAAGCCCAAAAGTCGTGTTCCTGTTACCCAGTAACTGGGTTGTGGAGATAGGCAGTCTCTCCATGTAAAATACTGGTATTCAGCTGCTTCCAGTTAAACTAGAAGCCTGATCAATCAATCTCAATCAATCTGACTAGCTTTTTCCCAACTATGCTGGGGAGCATAATTGGGAAAAAGCTAGTCAGATTGATTGATCGTAATTTCACATGCCTTTTCAAATGCCTTTTCAAATGCCTGAAATTCGTTTGATACTGGAAATGCAAGTTTATTTGGCTTTACCAAATATTTCTGAACTCATCATTCTACTACTACTTCCTTCTACTCATAATGTTATTAAAGTTCAATTACCGTTGTAATTCCCGGCATGTCCTAGAACCAAAAATTCTAAGACGTGTGTCATCTACCAACCCGCACTGGGCCCGCGTGGTGGATTACGGCCCACTCCCTCTCACAGAGAGGAGGCCTGTGTCCCAGCAGTGGGAACATTATAGGCTGATTATGACCGTTTTAATTTATATACATAATCAAATTACAAATTACAACATTAACTAAATTAAATTAAAACTAAGTTGAACCTAAAAAAGGCCTTCGAGGCATTTTACCGAGGATGTTGGCGGCATTTCCTAGCTGAATTACAATGCTGATGCGTTGCGCGAGAAAGCCGCCAGCTTTTCGGTCACCAGTTATATCAACTAGACGTTTCGTGATTTCCGCAAATAACTTATGCGCACTGGGACCCCACGGACCGAGGGCCTCGACGCCAAAGGGCACAAAGTTGTACTCTCTGCCAAGGCGTCTATATTTAATAATTTTCAGATTTTCGGCATTTTCTGAGAAATTGTCCATTGGTGGTGGGACGGTGCGAGTATGTCTACACAGGTAGCGTCCCACACAAGCATCCGTCCCAAACTCTACAGAACCAAAGACACACCATCAGGTCTTTTGACATCATCTCTGACAATGCCAGTCGGCTCAAGAAAAGCAGGCACATTGATGCTGGCAAGAGACCGGCGGATTATATTCCGTTTTAATTCAAACAATATTCCAACTTGGTATCTAATTTTTTTGGCAATAAGCTCGCCTTCTATTACATGGAACTTAAACACAACTGGCGAAATGTGGGTGTACTACAGGTACACCTCTGCCTAACCATTCTGAAAAACCGGCGTGATGTTATGTTATCTCGAATTACTTATCGTGTCCTCAACTCCTCACTTAATTATTATCTCCATCATTCGTAGAATAGGTATCTTATCAAGAAGCGCTAGTATAAGCTCACTCACGTTATTTTACTAATTGTAGGTATTTTCTTACCGAACTCTCCGAAACACTCTGTTGTTAGACTAATGTTGGAGCGAGCTCAACAGTTCTTAGAATCTCACCCAAGTGTTTATTATTACACCCGCGTCTATAAATACATTAAAACTATGTCGATGTTTAAAAATACTGTAATAATGATAATAATATATACAAAATACTATACAACAATTATAATCGCTGTAACTATTACTTATCTGTCATTATTATTTTAATAGTCACCCATAAAAGAAGGTAGTAAGTGCATTTAAAATCAGAAATGCAATAAAAAAAATGACATAAGGTTGTAAACACAATCAGATTTCCATATTATTATAACGAGAAGATATAAACTCTTATTACACATTGTCCAATGTCATTCACCCCTTTACGAGGCTCTATGTCTATAATTTGGGTATAACGTCAAACAAAAAGTGGATTTCCGACGGTGGGCGGAATGTTTTACTTTTTTACGAACCACATTGCTAGTTGATAGTATGAGAATCGATTCGCGGATTTTATTGGAAGCTTTAATGTTGGTGGACGAAAACATATCGACGGTTAAAAGGTAATAAGGCGTAAGCGACTTTTTGGTCGAAAATGAGTTATGAATGCCATCTTACTTAAAAATAGAGATTAAGTACCATGGCATCCATAACTCATTTTCGACCAAAATGTCGCTAATGCCTTATTACCTTTTAACTGTCAATATAATAATAAGAAAAGCCTTATTATGAAACTTAGTTCATTTATTAACATTTTAATTGTGAAATTTAGTTATTGTATACAGAGTTAGCATTGTCTAACTAACCTTAACGTTCTGTGGTGTAAGGGTATACGAGGGTCATTCAATAAATACTTAGCCTACAAAAAGTAAACGAAAATTTTGGAAAAGTGGCAATTTATTTTTCAACAAAGTCTCCTTTTAGTTCGATACACTTAGCCCAGCGATGCTCCAACTTTTTTAACCCGTCCGAAAAATAGTTTTTGTCAAACTCTGCAAAATAGGCCTCCGTGGCGGCGATGACTTCCTCATTCGATCCATATCTATTCCCGGCGAGTGATTTTTTCAGATTAGGAAACAGAAAGAAGTCACAAGGGGCCAAATCTGGAGAATACGGTGGATGGGGCAACAATTCGTAGCGTAATTCGACCAATTTGGCCATGGCAACGGCAGACGTGTGAACCGGTGCGTTGTCGTGGTGAAACAGCACTTTTTTCTTCGCCAGATGGGGTCGTTTTTTCTTTAATTCGGCGTCGAATCGGCCCAATAAATCGGCATAGTAAAGCCCTGTAATTGTTTTACCCTTCTCGAGGTAATCGATGTAGATCACACCTTGTGAATCCCAGAAAACGGTGGACATAACTTTTCCGGCCGATTTTACAGTTTTCGCCTTCTTTGGAGCACGTTCCCCGGTCTGGATCCATTGTTTTGATTGCTCCTTGGTCTCTGGTGTGTAGGTACCAGTGGATCCAGGTTTCATCGACGGTCACAAAACGACGCAAAAACTCCGCTGGATTCCGCTTAAACAGCGCCAAACACGTCTCCGATGTGGTCTCACGGTTGCGCTTGTTTTCTGGTGTGAGTAAACGCGGCACCCATCGCGCCGACAGCTTTCTCATGCCGAGTTCCTCGTGAAGAATATGATGCACTGTTCCTTCTGAAATGCCTACAGTCTCAGCTAGCTCCCGAACCTTCAATCGGTGATCTGCCAATACGAAATCATGGATTTTTTTAATGTTTTCCACCGTAGCAGCTGTTTTCGGTGCACCTGGACGTGGTTCATCAAAAACCGACGTACGGCCACGTGCAAACTCGTTGAACCAATTCTTGACGGTGGCCATCGATGGAGAAGAGTCACCGTACACAGCATCCAAGCGCTCTTTGATTTCGATGCGCGTTTTCCCTTCCAAAAATAGGAATCGAATCACCGAACGATATTGCTCTTTTTCCATTTTTGTAAAACCGATCGACACGTTCGCTTCCATAAGTTGTCAAATTAAAACAAATGAAGGGATTGGAATGAAAATTTGAAAAAAGAATGTGCTACACTGTGGTAAAACACTTTTGAAACTACAGCGCCCTCTGGCGATGAGGCTAGGTACTTATTGAATGCACCTCGTATCATTACGTTTCAAGGAGACTTTTTTTTTTGGGTGGGATATCATCAAATAACTTCTCCCGCTCTGGGCGGCGCGGGAGGGTGTGTCAGACTCTTACTGACTAAAACCCATCCGTATTCCTTCCGTTACCGGTGTTGCCAGGGGCCTCGGTAACCCTTTAGTCCATCCCGCGACCCACGGTAGGAGTTTTTTTTCTACATACAGCGCTAGCAAGACCATAAATTTTTTGGTCAACTGCCAAAGTCTATAATAATATTTCTCTGTATATCTTCTCATAGGAGCTAATAAGAGCAGTGGCAGCCCAGTGGTAACGACCGTGACTTACGAGTTGTAGGTCGTAGGTTCGAAGCCAGGCAGGCGCTTTACTTTGCGTAAACTATTTCATCACCACTGCTCTCAAAACGGTGAAGGCAAACATCGTGAGGAAACCGGCATGTCCTAGAACCAAAAATTCGAAGATATGTGATATCTACCAACCCTCACTGGGCCTGCGTGGTGGATTACAGCCCACATCATCTCGAAGAGAGGAGGCCTGTGTCCTAGCAGTGGGAACATTATAGGCTGATTATGATATCTTCTAATATATAAAAATCTCGTGTCATGGTGTTTGTGGTCGCATTCCTCCGAAACGGCTCGACCGATTTTTATGAATTTTGTCATGTATATTTGGTATGAGAATAGGTTCTAAAGTATATTTCATTCCAATATTCCTACAGCATCAAGACTTACGCGGGTGAAACCGCGGGGCGCAGCTAGTAGTCTATAAATCTTCATCCCTGAAAACTTCACATTACATTTCATCTTCACTTCATCTTTACTTTACATTTCATCAAGGACATGGACCCAGTCTTCATGCGTTTTCATTTCCATCTACAATATCTGCTTCGTTTGTATTCCAACTGGAACATAGGTACTATGATAGTCCATTACCCAATCTACCTTCAATACTATTGGAAAACTAGCCTATAGGTATAACAACACAACAGAATGAAATCGTTACCGACGCCGGCCGGAGTCTTAAATTAACGACATTAAAACAAGCTTCTCTCATTCAAGATAAGACCTTTGTAAGGGGGAATAAATTGGATGTAATTGTGCAAAACTGAGCAATTCAGTCGCGGAAAAGTTAAAATACAGCACAGCGAAGATGAGACTGACGAAAATAGTGTGAGTGACTTTACTTGACATTTTCTCAAAACACAAACCAGATTTCATTCAGTAGCAATGACAATACATTTTCTTGGATAGCAGTACCTTGACCTGCAAACACCTTAATAATTTATGAGAATGGTAATTTGGTTCCTTTTTAGGGTTCCGTAGTAAACAAGGAACCCTTATAGTTTCGCCATGTCCGTCTGTCTGTCTGTACCCGCTGTTGCTCAGGGACGCTTAGTACCAGAAAGCTGGCTAATTTGGCATTTATATACGTATTAATCACGCCGACAAAGTGCTGGATAAATCTTGAAAATTTTTTTTTGGGACCTCCTTTGCACGTAATTTCACGTCCACCCCATGGTGTGGGGTATCGTTGGATAGGCCGTGTTAAGTATTGCAGATCTGTAAACATCACTTTAAAAAAATCATGGCAGTAGTACTTAATGAAATTAAAAGGAAAACTACCACATCTAAGTGGGCTTTACAAGTTAACGAGTAATAGTCGACCAACTTAAGTTTTCAGTTGGAGAATTGATTGTAGCATACATTGATGTAAGGGAGAACTGGGATAACTTCATACCAACTTCCCAACTACGGGACCCTTCATTGTGCGTGGTCGGACACGCATTTGGCCGGTTTTATAGAAAATATAATGTTTCAAATTCTTTAATATGTTATTTCCCATAAAGATACATGGGCACTTATAAAACGTCAGAAGCTAGGTGCATGGTTCCAACTGACCGTTTCCTATGGAGAAGAGACGGCAAGAAATTCCACGATTACTACTTCAAAATAATTGGCTTTTACAATATTTTCAAATTGCAATGTTTATAGGACAACTTTCTTTTGACCTATCAAATTGCAGTTTAAACTGAAAGTCAAGACCAAAAAATTCACATTGTATAATTAGTGTTCACAAAATATTGTAAAACATTTGAAAAGAGTAACTGTGGAATTTCTTGGCTATTCTTCACCATACGAAACTACATTTTGGAAGGGGCAACTAGAATGAATTCTATTTACTTGTTTGACGTTCAAAAGTGCCTTTTTCTGTGCCTATTAAAAAAAAAGACTGACCAAAAAATATTGAGTCAACCACATAAACCCCTCCACATTGTTGGTGTATGATATTCTTAAGGTCCTCCTACAAAATTACCTCCTAACTCCAGTCACGTTTCGGCTATTAGTCCAAGGTACTTATAGTAAAGTTTCATCGCGAAACGATCAATGGACCGCTCCGTTTTGAAAATATTTTATAGGGGTTAAGACGAGCGAACCGTATCAGAATTCTGCTCCAGGTGGTCAGGCAGATGTCGGTCGGTGAAGCAATCACAGTGAACAGTCGAACGTGGAAGACAAAGCCTCCATAGGTCAATGACTCGGTTCAATATTCCAGAATTAGTGAATCTTATTTCAGTTTCTGAGTATATGATTGGTGATTAATGATCTGATTGGTAATTATTGTTAGAGCTAAATTTCTTTGTGTTGGGAGAGTGGCTTGAAGAAAAAAATAAATTCGTCTGCATCAAAAAACTTCACACGTTACATTCTCATGTAGTATTGTAAAGTAGCATACTTTCTTTCTTATTTTATTTTTAGGCATTCCAATTTCCACTTGAAAGCAACATAAACCACGCGAAACTGTATTTTAACTAAACACAGCTAATTCACCACACTGTTCCAAGTCTGCACGAGATGTCTTACAAACACTAATTTATTCATTCATCTAATTTAAACTTGTGAAACTTACGTACGCTAAATTCAAAACAAGCTTTATGATGCAAATCAAACGTTTCCCAAATATGGCATGAACTCTTAACTAGTGAGCGGTTAAACAGTTACCATCGACATCCCTTCAAAGGTCCCTTTATCTGTGTAAAGTTGCAAATCTCTTGCTAATAAAGCGTATTCACCCCAATTAGAGCTCGCTACACACGACAATATAGACTGTAACAACTTTACAGACAGACTACAAATTCATTGCTTGTTTGGTAAGGGAAAGTGAACTGTCATCTCTTTTGCAGAGCTCATTGGAGATATGGCAGGTTTGTAGGATCGATCAGATTTACAGGAATGTAGCAGGCTTTGTCTGTCGTAGGGCTCGACGCTTTCTGCTAACGACTAAGTTCCGTATCGGAGGGCCCGTGGGCGGTTCTCGTTAATATGCTTCTATTTCGTAGGTATAGAACTGTAGTGAGCTTTTGTTTTATTTATAGAAAATACCCCTTTATAAACGTTGCTGGAAGTTAAACATAAAAAATGTGTGGTCAAGACGACGTCATCTCTATTACCTGGGATGATACCTGGGTTCCTATTTAGTCCATTAGTCAGATAATAAAAAAAATATTAGACACGTATTTTTTGCTTTATCATATGAATAAATAATAACATAACATAACATCATGCCTTGTTTCCCCGAAGGGTTGGACAGAGGTGTAGGTACCTGTAGTACACCCACATTTCGCCAGTTATGTTTAAGTCCCATAAAACAGGGAGCGAGCCTATTGCCATCAACCGGGCACACATCCAGACTCCGGGCTGCTACTGAGATATTCCAAATAGAAAAACCGAATAATACTTTGCCCGACCCGGGAATCGAACCCAGGACCTCATGCTTAGCAGTAGTGCTTGCGACCACTAGACCATCGAGGCAGAATAAATAATGACTTGGATAAAACGCATTAAAGTTGGGGAGTGGGGGCTCGCTACGTCACAGTTCAGTATAGAATCAAGGCGTGACGTCATGTCACATTTAACCCATTGTATCGTCGTAATCTTTTGATTAAGTAAAAAAAAAACACACCTGTCCAATATTTTTTAATAATGACGGGCAAAAAAAATGCCATCATCCCTTATTATTTGACTTTGGGCAACGCTTATCAGTAAGGCGCAAAATGTTTAGCGTGATCAAAGGATTGCTCTAACGAGCAAAAACAAACTTGTAAAGCATCGAAATGTTGAAGATAAATTATCATCTCTCAAGCAGACGGATCTGGCTTAACCCTAACTTAGCGACTTACTTTGAGTGTTGACTTCGCAGTTTTATATCTTAGTTGGTACCCTGGAATGTGAATTGTTATTAATAAAACAAGAATAGATATACTAGATGTTATAACTTTACTATATTATACTTTACTATGTTTTTTTTTTGTTATATTATCTTATTTACATTTCGGTTCCTTCTTTTTCTGAAGTATTGCTTCCAAAGCGTTCTAGTTGTTCTCCTTAGTAGTACAAACATAGTTTGAAAAACGAGTCTATGTGTAAATAAAAACATTGTCGGATAACGAAGAAATTTTGCTTTTACATTGGAATAAAATAACAAGAACACTAATGCTACTAAGATAGAATCACATATAATTGCAATTGCAATCAATGATATAACATGACTGATATTTCGTTTTGATATACTCTTCTTGCAGCATGATAACACAGATAGAACAATTCTTATAAAAATAACAAAATTAACGATCATTATAAAGGTTACTGAAAATAGACCTATAAAATGATCAATGGGTCCATCCACACTTATTAAATTTGGAATGATTCCGAAACTTATTCCAACAGTAATACCAGCTGTTCCGTAAGTGAACACAGTAGCCTTCCTCTTCTCATAGCTTATTTTTCCAACGTAGATGAGTACAAGTCTTAGATACGCGAGCAATGAAGAACAGAGTGACCAGCATATTGATGTTACGAAAATATATTGCAGGAGAGTGTTAGTTCCATTCAGGAATTGGATAAATGTAGTTGTAGTTAATAGACACAGAAATACGGTACCGGTTATGATTTGGTGCAAGCTGATATAGTTTTGAAGTGATTGCCACTGTGGCAGGAGACACCATGTTGTTATCAACAATATAACACACAATATCGATAGTCCAGAACCCGTAATATAAAAAATGTCTTTGTAATCCAGAGTTACGTTCATTTCTGTTGTGATGATTGTCTCCTATTTTTAGTTAACTTCAACTTTTTGTCAAACAATCGATTTCACGCCTATGCTCTAAGTTGTGTGCATGGCTTCTACTTTTATTTGCGAATGTCACAAGTGCTTTCATTATTATTTTTATCAATTATTTTTTTAATGAATCAATTAGTTTTAATAAGGTAAGCGGTTGGTATGACTAGTTAAACTAGGGACAAAATTCATGCTCATTAGGTAATCAATAAATAGTCTCAACTAAGTGACAACATGACCGCATGATGTTTCATTTTGACAAAGTCATTTCAGCATGATAACACAGACAGAACATTCCTTTTAAGAACAAAAAAAATAACAATCATAATAAAAAACACAGAAAACAGACATGAAATCATTGGCCACCAGATAAGTGAACATACGAGTAGTTGCCTTCCTTTTCATATAGCTTATTTTTCCAACGTAGGCGAGTACAGATCTTAAATACGCAAGCAATGAAGAACAAGTTTTAGTTAAAATAAGTTTAAATATGTATAGAAATCCAGACTTATTCTAAATAATCAAATGAATCCCAGCAATTATCTCCATAAATTGTATCTCGACCGAGTTCACATTCTGAAACCGAGTTAAGCATTAGTTTCGTGAGAAAGGTTGTCTTTGTGCCTCACCACGTAGTACCCAGTTCGGCAGGATATACTGGTCATATCCTGCGTATCCATAGTGTTCGCGCATTAGAATTTCAGTCTAATTGGAACGCTGTTACCGTACAATTCAGTTCTAAATACCACCAAATACCGGTCAAATATTTACATAATTAAAAATAATTGATATTGATTATAAAAGTTAACCCCAACAACACTTTAATGACATATACATATGAGTGATATACATACAGCTGATAATCTAAAAGTTAAACCTATTGACTTCCACAATTTCACAATAGTTAATCATTGCAGTGAAAATGAACACGACTCTGGATTATGCAGCCATAGTGTGTATCACGGGATCTAGCCTGTCGATATTGTGTGTTATAGTGTTGGTAATAACATGGTGTCTCCTGCCACAGTGGCGTTCACTCCAGAACTATATCAGCTTGAACCAAATCATAACTGGTACAGTGTTTCAGTGTTCTTTTGTATTTTCAATGTTGTTGGAAAGTGGTTACTCTCCGACTAATACTTACTTTTTCAGTTATTATTTACTCATAATATCAATATGTTGGTCACTTTGTTCTTCAATGCTCGCTTATTTAAGACTTGTACTCATCTACGTTGGAAAAATAAGCTGTGAGAAGAGGAAGGCTACTGTGTTCACTTATGGAATAGCTGGTATTATCATAGGAATATGTGATGAAATCGTTCCAAAAATGTTTGAATTGGATGGCTATTTATGCAGCATATTTCCACTGGTTTTTATGATGATCATGAACTTTTTGGTTTTTATAAGAATAATTAGGTCTGTGTTATCTTGTGGTAAGAAGACTATGTCGAAACGGAACATAAGTCATGTTGTATCATTGATTGCAGTTGCGTTTATATGTGATTCTATGTTAATAGCATTACTTTTTACATTAATATTTACTGGTATGTTGTCAGAATACATTTTCAATCCGTTATTGTTTTTGTTAACTCATAGACTTGTCTTCCAAACTATATTTGTGTTATTTAGAAGATCAACTAGGATGCATTGGAAGCTATACCTGAGTAAAAGAAAACGAATGAATCTGAATTTAATAATGGTACCCATTATTGTACTTTAGGAGCAATTTATATGATATTTGAAAAAAAAATTATATAGTTATAGTAACAACCTACAACTACCATCAGCTATAGTGCGATTCGGCAAATATTCCGTTGAATTTTACGCTCGCTTTATATACTCATAATAACATCAATATGCTGGTCACTTTGATCTTCACTGCTCGCTTATCTAAATCACTTGTACTCATTTACGTTGAAAAAATAAGCTTTGTGAAGACGAAAGTTACTGTGTTTAGACGCTGACAACACCTAAACCGCGGTCACTGTCAGATTGCATAGAAAAGAAAGAGATGCGCGATGACACAACGCTTGTAAATTATTGCAAAATATGAAGAAATTATCTATGTACTCAAAATTTAATCGAGTAATCGAAAATAAAAAACAACCAAGTTCTGCATTCAAATAAGACGTTCTTGTTATCAATTAAATACGTAACGTATGTTGATATTTAATGCAGATATTTTGGATTAGAACTCAAGGTAAGAGGTTATTTTAACGTCAGTTTGGATCGAGATTTTTTTTCAAAACGTGTTTTGGTAACAACCAAGTTCTGGAAAATATGTTCAAAAATAACATATATTTTTCCCCCAACCACAAACTGTACAAATTTGCCATATTTTTTTCTTAAGAGAAGCCTATTTTGGTCAATTGGGTCTTGTCAGTGCCTTACGGTTCACCTTTGGAACGGTGGTGCTATGATAGTATTATTTGACAAACTTTATTATTTATTACAAACTACTATTCAATTGTTTCTAGTTTACAAAATATAAAATGTGTAGGTAAGTATGTAATAGACTAAGCGTAGGGCTGTTCGCTTCCACTAGGGCCGATGCCTGCCGGGGTCGCGGGAAGTTCGAAAGGGTTACCGAGGCCCCTGGCAACACAGGCAACACGGAAGGAATACGGGTGGGTTTTAGTAAGTAAGAGTCTGACACACCCTCCCGCTTCATCCAGAGCGGGAGAAGTTATTTGAAGATTTCCCACCCAAAAAAAAGGGCTGTTCGCTTACAACGCGGCATTTCTCTTTCGATTCTACCCGTGTTTTGATTGACTAATCTGAACAAAACCGGTTATTGTGACGTAACTATAAAAGTTAGACATATAGACTCATGGAGTATTTTGTGGGTAATGATGAGAACATTATTTAAACTATTGGTGATTCATGAAATAATGTACTTACACATTATTTCATGAATCACCAATAGTTTTTGCAGCGCACGCCAAATAATGACTTCTATAGGCAAATTTTTTATACCTTGGGTTACATTATTGTAATTTTCGTAGAGCTGTCTAAATTAAACAAAACAAAAATACGTCCCATGTTACTCGCTGATAATGTAGATTTCTAAAGGTGAAATGTTTTTTTTTAAATCGGTGAAGTGTTAAGTTTATCCATTACAAACAAACATACAAAAAAAAACTCATCATAATATTAGTTTAGATTCAGATATCGCAGTTGTGTTTATATAAGTTTATAAGCGATTCCATCTTAATAGTATTAAGTGGCTATCATCGTTTTTACCAATTTTAAAGCAGAATTCCTTTTGGATTCAATAATCTTTCTACTAACTCATAGGCTTGTCTTCCAAACTATATGTGTGTTGTTTAGAATATCATCTAGAATGCATAAGAACATATACTTGAGCAAAATGAAACGGAATAATATTAATTTGGTTAACATTAAACCACATATGTAGCAATTTGTATAATAAATGATTATTTATGAATTTAATAACGATTAAAATAAATCAATGAAAAAATATGTCAAAATGTCAATGGTTTTTTTTTTATTTATTGAGATAAATTCATTACCTTTTTACCCGACTGCCCCAGAAGGAGGGTGTTTTTCGATAGTATGTATGTATGTATGTCTAGTTTTTTGGCATGCTCTGTAGCCTAAACGGCTTGATGGATTTTTACATAACAGGTGTTCATAGATTCGTCTTAATTTTGGGAGTGACATAGGCTATATAATATCTATATATTGCATCTGCAAATACAAAAAAAAGGGAAAGGATTTTTATTTTTTATTTTATCAATAAAGATATCAAATGATAGCTAGTAATGAGTCTTTTTCATATATACATAAATATTAATAAAACTAAAAAGCTTGAAAGAAACAACTTATTTTAAAAATAAAAAAATCGACTGCTAAAACACATCTGAAAAGAGAAAAACAAGCATTATAATCTATAAAATTTTGGTATCGCAGCTGAAAACCAATAAACTGAAATATGGTTTTACTTTTGTTTGTCCCCAGCGATACCAAAATTCTATAGATTATAATGCTTGTTTTTCTCTTTTCAGATGTGTTTTAGCAGTCGATTTTTTTATTTTTTTAAATAATTTGTTTTGGTCATGTAATGAAAGGATGACATAAAAATTGGGGTTGCGGTGGAAGGATGAAAAAATAGGGCCAACGATCGCTTCAGACAAATACGGGTGAGTTTGGCGAAGCACTTATGAACACCACCTTTTACTGTGTGATGCACATTTATAAAATATAAAAAAAGCATTTTGCTTTGAGCATTTACGCGCTCTGATTGGTGCATTTAGATTATTGGTTTGTGTTTTTGTCGTTCTGTCTGTGCCAGGACGTCTGTTTGTTATTCAAATTCATGCAAGTCGAGCTTATCGCTCGGACCGTTTGCACAGTTTCCCTACGCTCCATATCTTCGCGAGTTGCCGATATCGCTCGAATTTGACGTGAGCACGGAATATGTTGTGGAGGTATTGAGTTCCGAGCGGTATTAGATGACTGTTGGCAATGAAGATATTGGAATAGTTGGCTATGACAGTTGTTTTTGTTGTGAATAGTGTAATATTATATAATTATGTACCTACATTACCAGACGACAGCGATGCAGAGGAATTTTTCGACGCCATTTTTAAGTTTATTAATAATTTTATATTTTTAATATTATATAATT
This sequence comes from Atethmia centrago, assembly GCA_905333075.3. Classification (NCBI taxonomy): domain Eukaryota; kingdom Metazoa; phylum Arthropoda; class Insecta; order Lepidoptera; family Noctuidae; genus Atethmia; species Atethmia centrago. The sequence goes on from HG995382.1 coordinate 12,267,137, forward strand.
AGTTTGTTAATTATTTTTTTGTAGTATAAGAAGTTTATCTAGTGCACACATTTAGGCAGTAAGGTAAATTTATACATAAAAAACCGCCCAAGTGCGTGTCGCACCACGCACAATGAAGGGTTCCGTAGTTGAGATGAATTTATCCCAAGAAAAAACTTAACATTGCAGTTGAAAAAGTTTTCCCCCACACATTTTAACTTAAAATCTATGTTTATATGCACAATTATGAGTGATTTACCATGTTAATTTAAGACCACAGACTTCTTCTTCGACTATAGGTTTTCTGCAATGTAATATGCATTACTCTCAGTGTTTTTTTTTTTTCAAAAATGTATGCAAAGCAGTTTCGGAGATAAGGGTTGTGTGGTCAACAACGAATTATTTTAAAATTATAAAAAAAATCGTAACAAGTCCTTTCATTTGATATGTCACACGGTACAGTTTGCAAAACTTTTTTTTTTAATAATCATTTTTTTCCTCCAAAGTAAACCCCATATCAAAATTAATTTATTTACGTTACCTGTTCGTGTTTGGGTCACTGAAATTCCTATGTGTACCAAATTTCAACTTAATCAGTCCAGTAGATTCGGAGCAAATTGGCTGTGACTGACGGACACACAAATGATCCTTTATGAGTTTCAGTTTTTCCTTTTGAGGCACAGAACCCTAAAAAATATTTTTTTTAAATAAAATTTACTATACCTATATTTTCTGCACCTTTCCACCTTACAAACCATAAAGGCTCTTACAGACTGAGGCGATATCGCGGGCGCGACAGGCAGAAATATGCCTGTCGCGCCCACGATATCGCCCCAGTCTGTAAGAGCCTTAAAAATATCATAGCAATGTAGAACGTTAACATTTTTGCGCACCCCACTTACACAATACCGCATTCTTTAACTTAAACAATACCATCACAAGAAACAGTGTTAAACAACATCTAATCATAAAAACTCATTATCAATGCAACAATCGTTGAAACAAGGGCGGGCTTACAATTAAAGTGTGTCTCGTGGGATCTCACTCTTTGGAACTACTTTGTTAATTTATCTAAACCAATTACGCAAGTGCGCCGCAACACCGCTGGGATGGCAATTCTATTATTTTATTTATGCTTAAATTAAAAGGTACGGACGTAAAAACAATTAGAATACTATTGCATGTTTTATGTACCTAGAATATTTAAACTCTAATAACAATAATTCATTTTTAATTAATATTTTAACCACCTCTTTGGTCTAGTAGTCGCAAGTTGCTACTGCTCGCCATGGGATCTGGAGACAAAAGTCCTCAGGCAGTATGGGAGTGGCGCGAGGAGGCGAAACGCCGGGGCGTAACTCCGCTGCCGCAAGAAATCGGGGTACAGCGGATGGAGCTCCGGCGGGATCTCATGGTGACATGGAGAGTGCGGTTGTCGCAACCCACTGCTGGGCACGCCACAATTGCGGCGATAAGTCCCCTCTTTCAGAAGTGGCTAGAGAGGCGCCACGACGTCCTCACCTTCGGCCTGACGCAGGTCCTCATCGGACACGGTAGCTTCGGGAGGTCCCTGTGTCGGATAAGGCGGGAGGAAACGCCTGGGTGTCACCACTGTATGGATAACCCGGAGGACACGGTGGAGCATAGGGTGGAGGTCTGCCCGGCTTGGGCAGAGCACCGCCGTGTCCTCGTTTAGGCGATCGGCGGCTGTGATCTCTCGCGTCTGGCTCTGGTTCAGGCCATGGTACGGAGCGAGAGGGCATGGGCAGCCATCACCTCCTTCTGCGAAGCAGTAATGCTCGTAAAGGAGGAGGCGGGACGGTTGAGGTAAAGGCAAAATTCGCGCCCTCTAGTCTACTCACCCCTAGTTTTTTCATCTGGAATTTCTCAGCCCGAAGTCGAGATGTGTGGAAATAGGCTCGCTCCTGTTACATGGGACTTAAAAACAACTAGTGAAAAGTGAGTATACTATAGGCACACCTCTGCCTAACCCATCGGGGATCACATGCGTGATTTTATGTTTTTTGTAATATTTAAACTACTCGTAAACTGATGTTGTAACCACTACCAGTGGTTGGTTCTTAAGTTCCAAACACGGATGTCATGAATCAGTGTTTCTACATAAAATGATCAGTGTTTCTGTCTCTACTGTCTGTGACCGACAACCACAGGTACCTAATTGCCTTACTGGACTGATGCCGTTGGTTGTGCACATCATTTCTATTCTTCAGGGGTGAAACTCACAGCAGGATTAGCCAAGATCAGTTTGAATTTCATCGAGAAAAAAAGGATAAGTAGAAAATCAAAGGATCAATAGATAAGTACCTATTTTATTTTATTTTTTTCGTACTTTGCCAACGACCCTATTACTAAATGTCCGCTGTCCGTCTGTCACAGGGCTGTATCTTTTGAACCGTAATAGGTAGACACTTGAAATTATCTCAGAGGGTGTACGAGTATTACTATGGACGCTATAACAACAAATAATAATAAGGAATCCTTTATTTTTTTACTTTAGAATAGAATAGAATACAATAGAATACTCTTTATTATGTACATCATAAAAATTACAGCTATAAATGTAGAAATATGTAAATATGTATATTTATTTTATTTTTACAGGAAACGTGTTTAATTTTAATTAAAGTATTGTTTTAAAAATGTGTTGAATGTTGTAAGGTGGTGCGGAACCCTTCGCGTGCGAGTCCGACTCACGTTTGGCCGCGTTTTTAGGTTCCGTAGTAAACAAGGAATCCTTATAGTTTCGCCATGTCAGTCTGTTTGTCTGTGTGTCTGTCCCCGATGTAGCTCAGAGACTCTTAGTACTAAAGCTGTAATTTGGCATAGGTATTGTACATATTAATTACTCCGACAAGGGCTAAAATAAAATCTTGAAAACATTTTTTTTAGTTACCTCCCTTGCACGTAATATGAGGATGATATTTTTTCTCGTCTACCCCATGGTGTGAGGTATCGTTGGATGGGCCGTTCCAAAACATTGTGGGTCTGTGAACACCACTTTTCGATTGCAGGATTGGTTTGCGTAATATTAGGCATTAAAGTGCAAATTTTTGTTAGAGTCAAGTGTCCCCCCTCCCTGCCAACTAAATGGTTGTTTATGGAGATGAGAAAAATTAATGGCAGTAGTAAATATAATAAAATTAAAAGAAAAACTATCACATCTAAGTGGGTTTTACCAGTTAACGAGTAATAGTCGACCAACTTAAATTTGCAGTTGGAGAATTGACCATGGCATATATCGATGTATGGGAGAACATGTTTTTCAACTACAATGTGAAGTTTGTTTTTGGGATAAATTCATCCCAACTTCCCAACCACGGAACCCTTCATTGTGTGTGGCACGACATGCACTTGGCCGGTTTTTTATTGTTATTTTCTAACCTTAACAAACTGTTCTCTATTCAATTGAAGAGGTATTCCTCGAAGCGCCACCGTTTTGAGGCGCACCTAATGAGGCGCACCTTTATTATTCCTCAGAGCGCACCTTTTAGTAGCGCTCCCGATAACAATTAAAAATTGTTTTTTTTTTCCTCGAAGCGCTCCTATGATTAACTTTCAAATAGAGATAGGATCCGTTATGATCAGTTAGTATCCTATCTCTATTTGAAAGTTAATCATAAGAGCGCTTCGAGGAAAAAAAAGTTAATATTTTTAATTGTTATCGGGAGCGCTACTAAAAGGTGCGCTCTGAGGAATAATAAAGGTGCGCCTAATTAGGTGCGCCTCAAAACGGTGGCGCTTCGAGGAATACCTCCAATTGAATACCAGATTTCCCACACCACGTACCAAAACGCAAAAATTCACTCAATAGTTTTATACATATCTACGATAACATATCATGACCAAAACTAATTTGCGACTTCCAGCGCCTGAGCACCGAAATCCTACAGAGACAGAATCGGTACGTCGTCGTGTCGTTGGGGAATTTTCTAATTACGTTTTCAAAGACACCTCGTTTGTAGAACATGTGACATTTGGAGTGAAAAAGGTCACGTATAGAAAATTGGAAATCCAACTGGGACGGGACGTGGACGTTACGGCGCCAAAAATTTGCCTCCAGACTTTCCTATTAACGATTCTCATTTGTCGGATTGTCGGGAATTGGTCTCGGTTTTTTTGGTGAACGTTTAAGTGTTCTTTTTGTGTGGATTATACTTTTGAATGCAGTGGTAGGTAAGTACCTAAATAATTAAAAATACAAATTAACCACCACTAATACTAGTGTTGGTTACTTTGTATTTTATTTATTTATTTAATACTAGATGCGCCCCGCGGTTTCACCCGCATAAGTTTTGACCCCGTGGGAATAACGGGATAAAAAGTATCCTATGTATTATTCGCATCCATCCATCCATCCTTACAAATTTTCGCATTTATAATATTAGTAGGACTATAAGCTCCATTGCGGTGCGAGTTTCTGGAACGTTCAAGAGCAATAATCGCATGCCATAAAGCACGATAAATTTTATTCCCATTCAAGAATTACATGCAACTGTTTACATGCATGTGAGATCCATACAACGGCATGAAATAATTAAATGCAAGTTTTGCCGTTCAATAAAATTGGATGCGACTTACAACAAGGCAATAGGGTCTTACACCCATTTTTGAAAAGTGTCTTAATTGAATTCTATAGTGCTAATATGCCCCAAAAAAAATCACAATTTTTTTATTCAATCGATAAGTGCCATAAAAATGCATTTAAATTTAACATTTTCAAATTTCGCGCGTAGTTTGACGAAAACGCTGGACGCAGTGGACGCCATGTTGCTCTGTGGTCATGACGTCACTTCGCTAGTAAACAAATGCGCTGATCTATTATCTAACTATCAGTTGACAGTTGACAGATTTAGTTTACTTAGCGGTATGACGTAATAGCATGGCGGCTACTATTTCATGGTGTTTTTAACAGATGAAAACTGAAAATGTGGAATTGAATTTTAAAATTTATTTTGTTATTTTATGAACTAAAAGTAACATTTTCCGACTCCTTTTTGCATAAACTATCTCAATAATCTATTGATAGATTTTTTCTCGTATATAGTAAAATACCCTATTTTATTGCAAGGCGATTATTGCATGCAAGTTTTGCCTCGTCCTAATATAGATTTGCATGTGCTTATACAATTGATTCAATTATTGGCCGTATTTGCGTTGCTAAATATTTCATTAAATTTTTATTGAACGTCTTTTCAAGATTTTTTTAAACTTGTTTCATTTGTTCGTATTTGTAGAGTTGAATGCGATTTTATTGTATGTGCTGTTTACACCTCTACCAGTTTTGAACGACCATTAACTTGCCTAGGGGCAAGTTAGTTGTCGTCACACACCTTCCATGTAACGCGTGTCCATACAAAACAAGATATAAAAAAATCGCAAACCCTCAAATTATTTTATTAATAAACTTTTTTTTTATATGTTATTATTTATTATAAAAGTCAGCGTTTGAAAACTTTTATTCACAGACAGGTACCAATTCCTTCATGTAGCGTAACATCGACAGGCTTTTAGTTTTCAGTAAGAAAAAGGTTCAAAAACTTTATGTAAATTTATTCTAATGAGAGGAGTGATTCTTCAAACCGGTTGAACAATTCTTGTTAATTAAGAAGAATATTAAGACAGTTCATCGATATAACCTTACAATTTAATTAAAATTTTCTAACAAACTTTGTCACTCGGAATTTCCTCTTTACCCCTGAATCGGGACACCATCTGCGCATCCCTATTGCAAAATAATTAGTCTAAAGTAAATTATGCACCCTTTAAACTGCATCAAATTTAGGCAAATAAAGTCAGTTTAAAATATATATTAGAGGGCCACATGGCATGTGTTTTAAAAGACATTTTCTTATGAGTTGCATCACACTTAAATTAGGGGAGGGGAAGATATGATATTATACAGAGCTCCTGGCAACGGTTTTTATTATGTGTGTTAGAAGCTATTTTAATCATACTTTTCGTAAGTTACTATTATTGTTTATTGGGTTGAATATTTTGAAGTTTCTTTTGAGGGTAGTACCTATATTTAACAGTAAATGGAATGCCGTTCTGACTCAAATAGACAGGACCATAAAAATGTTATTGTCGTGATCAGTTCCAATTTCCGTATTATTAAGAACGTAAGTACGGATTCTAATCTCAGTCTTACGTCCATTTCCTAGAACGCTAACTAACTGATTCTCAAGCGCGCAGAAACTGCTGTTATTGGTTAAAATTTTTATCAAAAGCTTGATTTGCGTTTCACTTTGACGCGTTGATCATTTTCGTCGCAGAAACCAGTTGATGTGAGTTGAACTGTCAAAAAATCTCTAATTTACCAACATGCTTGTCGCTTAGTTAAAATTGCGTCTTAATTTTTAACGTTATTTAAGGCGCAGTCTATATTACATGATTTTAGTGACTTTTAAATCTGTTATTACGCCTTCATATAACGCAAGTAAGTAACGCAAAAAATGTATGTAAAACTAGAACGCATGCACATCATCATCAATAATGTCTACCCAAAGTATAAAATATTATATTACTTTCAAACTACTTACGATATTTTCATGATCTTTTTGCATGAACAGACTATTTTATTATCTATTTAATTTAATTCTTGCTTATGTTTTTTCTTCAAATATTCATATTTTTGTTACTAAAATTTTCCCTACGAAACCGAACGGCCACGCGGCGTGAGCACGACGCACATTTGTAAGGCCATGGTCTACGGCGATTACCCGACCCTTAAGTACGAGACTTTGATTGGTCTTCCATTTGATAAAATACATATATACAAGCGACACCACGATTGGTTTTTGATATCCTCAGTTAATATTGAAGCCCCAATAACTTTTAACTTCACGTATTCATAAAAATATTCCCCACGAGATATTTTCTCACACATTCTGCACCCAATATATTCCTTTCATACATAATCGTCGAAAAATTGCGTCACTTTTCTTTACAGAATGCCAGCAAAACACTCAGAACGGCGCGTGCCGGTACAATTGACCGAATGCTCACAATTATTCGTACGGCGGAAACTGTGGGGCTGCGGGTGTGGAAAAAAAGAAATATTTATTCACCGAGTGCAATCATGGCGAATAAAACGATTACATGCTACGTTCGTGAATAGCTTCTATTGCAGTTATAGAATAGCACTGTTTTTTTTTTATAATTGATATAGGGTAGGTAGGTATAACTAAAATGTCTGAACACTTTTTTTTTTTTGAGTGGTAAATCTTAAGTAACTTCTCCCGCTCTGGACAGAGCGGGAGGGTGTGTCAGACTCTTACTGACTAAAACCCACCCATGTTCCTTCCATTTTCTGTGTTGCCAGGGGCCTCGGTAACCCTTTAGTACCTTCCCGCGACCCCGGCAGGCATCAGCCCTAGTGGACCCCTACACTTGTGCTGACGACATCTCTTTGAGGCGCGCGTGAAATACAACGCGCCGTCGACCCGGGCCTGATCCTTACCGGACGGTGAGCTACCCATTGCTCACCGTCCGCAAGCCCGCACCTACGGTGGCCGGAAATCCGCCCGGGATTCCTGACGCCCAGGGCGTCTCCTGCGGCGGCTAGGACCGAGCGGGCGTAAAATTTGCCTTTCTCTCAACCATCCCGCCTCCTCCTTCGCGAGCATTACTGCTTCGCAGAAGGAGGTGGCGGCTGCCCATGCCCTCTCGCTCCGTACCATGGCCTGAACCAGTGCCGGACGCGAGAGATCTCTGCCGCCGATCGCCTCCACAGGACAGACCTCCACCGTATACTCCACCGTGTCCTCCGGGCAATCCACACAGAACTGTCTTAACACTTAAAAGCTAAACCTGCTAAGTTAAACTACGCACAGTGGAGGGTTCCGTAGTTGGGATGAATCTATTCCAAAAACAAATTTAACGTTGTAGTTGAAAAAAATGTTCTCCCATATATCGATATACGTCACGGTTAATTCTCCAACTGCAAATGTAAGCTGGTCGACTTTTACTCCTTAACTTGTAAAGCCTACTTAGCTGTGATAATTTTCTTTTGAACATCGATATACATATACACTACTGCAATGAATGGTATCACTTATCAAAAACAACCATTTAGCTGTCTGGGTGGGGGGGGGGGACACTTGACTATAACAAAAATTTGCACTTTAAACTTAATATTACGCAAAGGGATTCTCGAATCGAAAATGGTTTATTGGTCGCAATATTTTTGAACGGCCTATACAACAATACTCTGCAATATGGGATAGACAAGAAAAAAAATATCATCCCCACTTTACGTGCAAGGGAGGTACCTACCCTACAATTTTTTTAAATATTTTGTTTGCGTGATTAATATGTATACCCATGCTAAATGATAGTTTTCTAGTACTAAGAGTCTATGAGCTAAGCCACGGACAGACAGACCGACAAACGGACATGGTGAAAATGTAAGGGTTACCTAAAATAAAGTATTAAGCAGAATATATTTCTTTGAACAATATAATGCTATTTTATAAAAATAAGTGGGTAGACCACTCACTCTTATCGCACAATCATAGACCCTATAATATTTTCATTTCCACATTTCGAAAGAAAACATTACACACCAGATAAATTTTAATGTATATTTTAGCAGTTTTCCTGTAATATTCGTTCTCATATTAATTTATGGAATTTATAATGAATTGACCCACAATTCATCGGAAAATTTTAACACAATATAATGTAATGAAATCATTTTACACATCAACGGAGCACCCTTTATTTGTAAAACACACATAGAACGGTTTGATTAGGATAATAGAAATTCAGAGCCAATATTTTTCTTAGATAAATAGAGAAAGCGAAAGATTGAAATAACTATAAAATGAAAGAGTTATAGAGTAATAGACGATTTGATTACTAATGATGACAATTATGGATGAAAGTTTAGAAGAAAAATACCGACTCAAGAAAGGCTGGGTGCCGTAGGAATCTCGTTAAAGTACACTCGATAATTCACATAGGGCTCGTATGGGGTATACATTCCATCTGAGCAATTACTTTCCTTTTAGGTAAATTAACAAGCTGACTGTAACCATAGAAATTCAATCCAACCAAATCTGTATGTAAATGTATTGTAATTGTGGGGCCAATATTCGAATTACAATTTCTATGTTGATTAACCGTGTAACACAGGAATTTATGTTCTCTCCTCCAATGCCTGTTTCTCTAGCATAATTTTGTTTGTACGTTTTATACCACAAGCGGTATACGCGGGTTGTATGATGTTGTTATAAATAGAAAATACATCGCATGTATATTTTGGAAATTTGTGTAATGAAAAATAGGTTTTTGGGTGAGTAATTTGGGAAAAAATAATAAGGGTAACAAAAATATTATAACAGATTTACAGCAATTTAAAACGTTACTTCAAATTGTTGAATATATTTATTTTTTATTTTTCTACTTATCTAAAAGATCTGATTTAGGTCAATTTCGATGTTTTTACACCAAGAATGAGTAGGTCCATTAAAAATTATCTGCATCGCCAGGCAACTCTTATCTGAAGAATATTAAAAAAAAAACTAAAACGAAAATTTTTAAACCGCCCAAATCACTTAGTTTAAAGTGATTTGACGAAAACCAGCTCTTAGTTACCACAACTTTTGATTTTTGAAAATTTCACATTGTGAACCTATTTCACCCTGGCTTAATAAGTCTCGTTTATAATCTAGACCCTCATATCGGAAAAGGTCTTTGCAAAATCCCTAATTAGACATATCTATTGATAACGTTATCAGAGCCGTACCGTAATTATGTTTTACGACTGGTTTTAATTCTGATACGGCAAGGTCGTAAGCCTTTGTCTGACGTCATAATTAAGTTGATCGTAATCCGGGATTATACTTTATCTAAGTACTCATTCTGTATGTGTGGGACTTATGGGATATGTATACTACCTATAACATAACATCATAGAGGTAAAATTTGGGAGTTTGTAGGGGTCATCTTCGGAACGGTGAAGGAAAACATCGTGAGGAAACCGGCATGTCCTAGAACTTAAAGTTCGAAGACATGTGAAATCTACCAACCCGCACTGGGCCCGCGTGGTGGATTACGGCCCACTCCCACAGACAGAGAGGGGGCCTGTGTCCCAGCAGTGGGAACATTGTAGTCTGATTATGCTATTATGCTTATGCTAATCTTCGGAACTACTGATTCGATCCCGATTTTTTTTTCCCTAATTGGAAGCTACAGTATTGCCAAGTATCATAGGATACATTTTATGTTACAAAAAGGAATTTCACTTGGACGAAAGTCGCGTGCAGAATGGTGATTTATATTTTGAATGTGTAGCGAATGAGAGAAAGATATTTATTGTGTTGTAACAATGAATTTCAATCACATATTTAGTAGTTTGAGGAGTTTTGATAATTGGCATTTGGGTAGATAATGCTTTTTATCAGCCAAACAATTCGTTCCTACACCAAAGCCTCAAAACCTGTAATCGCTGCCCTGTCGAAATTGGTCTGCTGTCACACTTAAAATAAATTACTGTCCCCGCGCAATTTCACACCCCTAACCCTCCCACTAATTGAACCAAAATACACTTAAATTTTCTTTGTGTCTAGTGTAATTTTAGCTCAGATGGGGTCACCCAGACCACCCCATGGCAATTTAACGGGTTGAACATTCTCTTCCTGATGTCAATTTGGAGTTTCTTAAGTAAAATGAACTGAATATTTGACGTAAACTTGTGTATATTAATTAACATTTCGCCATAATCGCTTTTCTCCGTCTACGTAAACATTGAGTTGTTCTGTTGTTTTGAATGAAAAGATAAATTCGGAAGATGAAAAATTTAGTTTAATAAAGTGGATTTAATATTATATCAAATAAAATCAAACATAGATAGATAATTATGCTATTTACGAAAATTGTTGAATGACATGCTGCGGACCGGTGAAACAAAAATTATGATGGAGCTAGACAAGAGAAAAGTAATGCTGATCAACGTAGTCAGGGAAGAACGACCACCGATGAGAGAAGAACATAACATGGATCGGCCATCAGTCAAGCGTGGTGATTATGACAAATTACTCCTAAACACAATCCTTAGTAATATTATAAATGCGAAAGTGAGTTTGTGCTAAAACTGGTGAACGGAGGCACATAGGTAGACCATGACCTGGGTGAGGACATAGGATACTTTTTATTCAGGTAGTATGTTCCTGTGGGATATTTCCCGACATTCACACAGGCGAAGCTACGGGCAAAAGCTAGTGGTGAATAATTATTTCTCAATGTGGACTTATATGAAGTCGAAGGTATGAAGGTCCGTACATGACACGTAAACCACAGTTAATACACTAAAACCTGTACAATCACAGTACTTAATTTATAATCTGAACAAATATTTATAATCCGAACAAATGCGAATTCGTAGTTCCCACTAATTCTGTTGACAGTACACTAATCATTACATCAAAACGTGATGACGAATGAAACACGGGACATGAATAACTGAATCGCGGTAAAATGCGACCTCGCATGCAAGCGTAGATGCTGCTGTAAAAACTTGAATATAGGCTAATGTCAGGGCTCGAGGAAAATCCTGAAATTGCTAGTATAAAATGCGCAATAAGTGGGTTGTAAGAAAAACAATAAACTCAGTGCGAATTTCAACATTCAAATTCAACAATAAACTGAACGCGATCAGCACATGTCACTCACACTCATTTCATACATACTTACACTCATCACATACACTTGGTTACGTTTTAGCCCTAAGTTAAATTAATTGTACTTACTGAATCCGTTGCATTTAATAAGTTATCTTTATAATTCATATTTTCTGGCGAAAGAGACTGGATACTGCGACACAGGTATCCTAGTGCGGGATCCAGTGTCATACCTAAATATTGTAACAATTGTGATTAATCAATGAATCAATAAAATTTTATTATTATTAAAATGTATTATTATGTGTATTCTATTTTTTATTCTGGCAAGTAAAGCCTATGTCGACGATTCTGCCAATGTCTATAGTGAATTGGAAAAGCAAGTGTGCATTGTTTAGGTATTAATCAATAAATAGGATGATAAAAATCTTTGATGATGCAGATCTTCTCGGGTTAATACTGGATTGAAAGATCAGCACATCCAAATCGCGTCCAAGAGCAATCAGTGTCATCATTGTTGTGGAATATTTACACTGACAGCTCTTGAACTCAATTTAGGTTTGGATCGCGTTCAGTTTCATTGGTACCTCAACATCTATTCCTTCCTCAGTCTGTTACACTGACCGTCTACTACAACACTACAGATGTCACCCTACTATTGGTCTTTTGGGGGGGAGGGGAGGTTGCCTCTGGAAAATACAATACACAGGCAACGGAAGGAACACGGGTGGGTTTTAGTCAGTAAGAGTCTGACACGCCCTCCGGCTTCCCCCAGAGCGGGAGAAGTTATGTGATAATTTCCCACCCAAAAAAAAGGGGGGAGGCTACCTACTGCCAGTTTAATTCAAATTCGTTGAATATCGTCCACTGTTGACAGTTAAGTGAAGAATGAATACAGCAAAACTGTACAATCTGATGATGATGCAACTAGAATATTCCAGGATTAGCTCCATTTCTAGCTTCAACAGTAACATTGTCACAGTCACCGCACGCGTTGTGAGGACCCAACGACCCGGTTGCATAAATTCGTATCGTGACAATTATACGGGACATTATCTCCGCTGCCGTTGTCTCCCGGATTTTTGCACCGTTTTCATTCGTGTTTTTTTTTTAGTTCATCCTGTTTGCTGTTTGTGAACTTTTACGTTTTAAGAGTATATTTTGTAATTAAGTTTTTAATTGATCCTAAAATCTAGAAGCCTACTTTTAATTTATTTTTAAATTTATTATTATTATTGTTATTTCCCCACTCTGCAATCGGCATTCTGTTTTTGTTTTTATTGTACATATGTTTGTAATGTGCGGTTTATTTGTGCAGAATAAACTATTTTTCTTTCTTTCTTTTCTTTCTAATTTAATATCGATAAGAGTGTTAATGAATTACCACATTCTGTTAATGAACAAAATAAGTTGACTTGAGAATTTCAGGTGACAAAATGATTGATTAACATGGCTAATCATAAAAAAAATTGCCTCAGATGCGTAAGGATGCACTGAACTCGCATCATCTCACAAACAGATAGAAAACACTTTAAATAAAACACAAATAAATGCAGTTGTTCCTATACAAAGTACGTCATATGAACACTTAGCAACTGCCTCAACACTAGACCAATGCAACACCGTATTCAGACATAACATAAAACGCGAAATCATAAAACTGTGGTCCGCTCTCGTATCTACATTTATATGGGAGGTCTGGCTCACATTGTCGGTTACAGCACCATATGACGCACTTGTGTAATGGTCTGTACAGCGTAGTTGTATGTAAACATTTCTTCTTTATGTATTTAATTTGAACACCAATGGACGCACGCATAATGGCGGCAGCATGTCGCAGCGGTTTGGCGAATGGACGCGTTCGGATATAGAAGGATATTAAACTGGATATACCAACAGTTTCATATGTTACGTACCGCTTAAAATACTAGCGAGTTGGACAATATTTTTAGATGTTTGGTACAATACGATTGTGCGAATATTTGCGGCTGAAACCATTGTAGTCCAGGACTAATTACCCAGGCTACATCAACCCACTGTGTGGATCGCTCGGAGGACACGATGGAGCATACGGTGGAGGTCTGCCCGGCTTGGGCAGAGCACCGCCGTGTCCTCGTGGAGGCGATCGGCGGCAGAGATCTCTCGCGTCCGGCCCTGGTTCAGGCCATGGTACGGAGCGAGAGGGCATGGGCAGCCGTCACCTCCTTCTGCGAAGCAGTACTGCTCGCGAAGGAGGAGGCGGGACGGTTGAGGGAAAGGCAAATTTCGCGCCCTCTCGCCCCTAGCCGCCGCAGGAGACGCCCTGGGCGTCGGGAATCCCGGGTGGATTTCCGGCCACCGTAGGCGCGGGCTTACGGACGATGAGCAATGGGTAGTTCACCGTCCGGTAAGGACCAGGCCCGGGTCGACGGCGCGTTGTATTCCACGCGCGCCTCAAAGAGATGTCGTCAGCACAATTGTAGGGGTCCACTAGGGCCGATGCCTGCCGGGGTCGCGGGAAGGCACTAAAGGCTCACCGAGGCCCCTGCAACACAGGCAACGGAAGGAATATGGGTGGGTTTTAGTCAGTAAGAGTCTGACACACCCTCCCGCTCCGCCCAGAGCGGGAGAAGTTAAATGATGATTTCCTACCCAAAAAAAAAAAAAGGCTACATCAACCAATACCACCACTAGGTACCTAGAATCTACCAATATACTTACAGTTCAAAAATCTAGTCCTAAAAATCAGTAGAGAGTGACTTTTTATGAGGGGCTCGTGGCTAATTAATAACAGCCGCACGGCTTCGTGGATGGGTGACGATCCATTACATATCGAGACCCCTCCGTGCCTCGGGAGGCACGTGTTATCCAGTCATACATAATCACCCTATAATGTTCCCACTGCTGGGACACAGGTCTCCTCTCTGTGAGAGAGAGTGGGCCGTAATCCACCAGGCGGGCCCAGTGCGGGTTGGTATATGTCACATGTCTTCGAATTATTGGTTCTAGGACATGCCGGTTTCGTCACGATGGTTTCCTTCACCGTTTTGAGAGCAGTGGTTATGAAAGAATTTACACAAAGTAAAGCACCTGTCTGGGTTCAAACCTACGACCAACAACTCGTAAGTTGCAGCCGTTATCACTGGGCCACCACTGTTATCCAGTCGCTCCATGTCAAATACTGGTATTCACCTGCATCCAGTTAGATTGGAAACTGACCCCTATATAGTTGGGAAAAGGCTAGGCAGATTGATTTGAGAGTGACTTTCTATTCTGATTCTGCTAAAGGAAAGGCTTGAAAAGAGTCGTAACATTTCTTACCTATCTTCGTTTTTGAAATCCCTGCTACCTTTTTAGGGTTCCGTGGTAAACAAGGAACCCTTATAGTTTCGCCATGTCCGTCTATCTGTCTCACAGCACAGGTCTGAGCTACAGCTCAGTGACGCTTGGTACTAGAAAGCTGTAATTTGGCATAGGAGTACATATAACTATAATCACGGCGACAAAGTGCTAAAACAAAATCTTGAAAAAATTTTTTTTTAGCGTAACTCCCTTGCACGTAATGTTGAGATGATATTTTTTTTCTCGTCTACCCCATGGTGTGGGGTATCGTTGGATAGGCCGTTGAAAATATTGCAGGTCTGTGAGCACCACTTTTCGATTCAAGGATCCACTTGCGTAATATTAAGTATTAAAGTGCTAACTTTAGTTAGAGTCGAGAGTCCCCTCCCACCCTGCCAGCTAAATGGTTGTTTATGGAGATGTGAAAAAAATCATGGCAGTAGTACATACAATGAAATTAAAAGGAAAACTATCACGGCTAAGTAGGCTTTACAAGTTAACGAGTTATAGTCGACCAACTTAAATTTGCAGTTGGAGAATTGACCGTGGCATATATCGATGTATGAGAGAACATGTTTTTCAACTACAATGTTATGTTTGTTTTTGGAATAAATTCTTCCAAAGTAAACCCAACTACGGAACTCTTCATTGTGCGTAGTCTGACACGCTCTTGGCCGGTTTTTTTACCGTTAAACAACCGTTAGAATTCTATACCTCTTCCAGAAGTCTTAGTTTCTAACTGTTCCGTGGTGTTAGCACATAGTTACGTTATATAGAGGTGCTACATATAGAAGAGCCAACGTGTTATGTGGCTATGAACTCGACAATCTATTATTAAGAATTCATTTATGCATACAGTGAGAATTTTAATGGATGCTGTATGATAATAGATAGTTCTGTTATAATTGCATTTTATGCAACTTGCTGTGGAAAATTAAACGTATTTCCGTTTTTACAATAATAATAATAAACAACAAATATTATTTAGTTATTTTGATGTAGATACTACTCATGATTCTTTATCCAAAGGGTGGATTTCATTTGATCTCAGTTCCCAAAACTGAAAGCTATCCCCACCCACACCAATCATTCAAAGTCAAAGTCAAAGTCAAAGTCAAAGTATTTATTCGTGTGCTTTTTGGTGATACAACAGGTCTTACAGTAATTTTATGGAAACTCAAAAAGCTACCCATTAGGCATACACGTTTTAACAATATCAGAAATTAAAATTGATTTACATTGAAATACAAACAAAAATGTCAAAATTGATTTACATTGAAATGCAAACAAAGAGAATTGATATATTAAATAAAAATGTCATAATTGAGATAACATCATATTAGAATACCTACAATTAATTATTATTACAAAAATTAAAATACAATCAGTTAGGCAAGCATAAATATATAATTGTCAGTTTTTACACTTTGTCAAGAAGGAATTCGCCAATGGTATAGTAGCATTTTTCAATTAAAAAATCATTCAGTTTTCGTTTAAATTGTATCAAATTCAAATCTTTGATAGCATTTGGTATTTTATTATATATTTTTGGTGCCATGCAGATAATGCTTTTATGCATAAGGGCCGTCTTTGAGGCTCTTAGACATAGTTCGTGTCGATATTCCGGTCTTGTTGATCTATAACGTTCCTCAGAAGCTTTTTTAAATAATTTACTGTTTTTCTTGACGAACAATGCAGTCTCGTATATATAAAGGCAAGGTAATGTCAATATCCTAAGGGATTTAAAATGAGGTTTACAACTATCTGTTTGTTTTAAATTACACATCGATCTAATGCACCTCTTCTGAGCTTTAAAAACGTTATTTTTCTCACATGAATTTGCCCAAAAAATTACTCCGTATCGTAATGTGGAATCTACATAGCCATAATATGCAGCTATAACAGCTGCCTGACTTACTACTTTCTTAAGCTTGAATAGAGCAAAGGCGAAGCGACTTAATTTTTTTATGAGGATTGATGCATGTTCTTTCCAAGTCAGTTTAGAGTCAATAGTCAAACCTAGAAATTTTATATGTTCTACTTCTTCAATTTTGTTATCGTCAATTAATATATTTATGTCAGGAGTAGTTACTCTCTGTCTAAACTGCATAATTTTTGTCTTACTTAAATTTAATTTCAAATTATTATGGTCAAGCCAATTAATTGATTGTTGCAATGAGTCTTTGATGTCACATTCATAGTCACTATTTTTATTTTGTCTAACAATGATCGTACTGTCATCAGCAAAAAGAACCATAGGAAAACTGACATGTTTTGGGAAGTCGTTTATGTAAACCAAAAATAATGGCGGTCCCAATACGCTGCCCTGTGGTACGCCAAAAATGATTTCACGTTTTTCGGATACAGATTTAAATTCCTTTTTTTCTTTTATAGAAATTCGTTTAATTTCCGTACACTGTGTTCTACTGTCCAGGTAAGATTGTATAAGGGAAAGTGCTTTTCCCCTTATTCCATGCGCATTAAGTTTCCGTAGGAGAGTATTATGATCAACTAAATCGAAAGCCTTCGTCATGTCCATAAATATAGCACTAATAGGAATTCTTTTATCGATATCTGTCATTATAATATTAAGGAAATCATAGACAGCCAGATTTATGGATTTATTTTTCCTGAAACCCTTCTGTTCCTTTACTAAGAGATTGTGTTTCGTGAAAAAGGAATCTATACGGTGATAAATAGCTTTCTCGAATATTTTTGATATTACTGGTATCAGAGCAATGGGTCTGTAGTTATTGATATCAGTTTTATCATGTTTCTTAAATAAGGGCTTAATTATTGTTGGCTTGAGTTTATCAGGATATATTCCAGAAGAGATACTAACGTTAATAATGTGGCAAATGGGGCCAGCTATAACATCGGAAACAAATTTTAATACCTTTGTTGAAATATTGTCATATCCTACACTAACTTTGTTTTTTAAATTCTGTATTATTCGATAGACTTCATCAGGTGTAGTTGGGGCTAAAAACATTGATTCGCAACATGAATTTGGAGTCTCATAACTTGCAGATTTTGAGGTATTTGCAAGTAATTCTGCTTGATCCACAAAGTGATCGTTAAATGCGTTCGCTATGTCGCAGGGGTTTGCTATTGTAACACCGTTCCTTCGTATTTCCGTTATGTGTTCATGGGGAGGACAGTATTTATTTTCATTTATGATCTTCCATGTATCCTTTGATTTGTTTGTTGATGTCATTATCCTATGATTATTTTTTGCCTTTTGTGTCAGTTTTATTATTTTATTAAGTCTTTGTGAGTAATTTTTAAGTTTAGTTAAGTTATTGCTATTGGGTTTTGCTCTTAGTTGCCAAAGAAGCTGTCTCTTATTTTTGCTACAGCGTTTTAGTCCGGGTGTTAACCAGTTCGGATTCCTTTTTAACTTTATTATTTTGTTAATCAAGGGAAAACACAAGTCGTAAAACAGACGGAATGTTTGAATAAAGCTATCGTACGCTACATTAGGATCATCTGCTTGATAAACTTCACAAAACGATAAAGGGTATAAACATAATCTAAATTTCATTAGGTTATCGTAACTATAATCACGGGCTGTTATATTCCAACTGTTTATTGTACAAGTCCTTTTTACGGGAATCTTTAAAATTTGAGCGGTGTGATCTGACATGTTAAGGTCAATTATATCGTGGATACATTTTTGTGAAAAATTGTGCGCAAAATTGTCTATACATGTGTTGCTTTGTAACCTAGTGGGCTGGTCAATTTGCAACTTTAGATTGTAGCTTAATAGATAGTTAGTAAACTCAATGGAAGTTCTATTTTTTTTCAATGTATTAATGTTAAAGTCACCACATATAATAACATTCTTGCGCGCTTTATAACAAATCTTGGGCAAGAGAATATCTAATTTAGAGTAAAAAATTTCAAGATTATTTGATTTAGGTATTCTGTAAATACATACAATGATAATATTGTGCTGTATCAATTCAATTGCGCAGCACTCGAAAGCTCCCTGAATAGAAAGTTTCTTTATATCTTCAAGCTCTCTATACTGATGCTCATTTTTAATTAATATGCACGCTCCCCCTCTTTTTGTGTCTCTAGAGTAACAAGCTGCCAATTTATAATTAGGTATAGTGAGAAAGTCTTCATATCCAGTTTCCATGAAGTGTTCAGTCACGCAGATTACATCTATGCGATTTTGAAATTCAAGCAGATGCAAAAGCAATTGGTCTGCCTTGTTTATTAGTCCTGCGATGTTTTGATGCATTATTGATAAATTAGTATAGAAAAAAATGGTTTGATGTATCTTCAAATATGTCCTTTTTGTCAGTGTTACTATTATTCTCTTCTTGGATTTCGCTAATAGTTTTTTTGAGATTCAAGATTACGTTTTTCATGCCTCTGTCATTTAAAAGACCCTGACGACCCGAAAACATTGTGTTTTCATAACATAAGTCAGCGTTTGAGTCCAGTAAATAAGCATATTCATATGTTGTGTTGTGCAGATACAAAAGATTATTAAACATTTCAACCCGCGAGTTGTATATTGTTGTGTAATCAGCACATTGTCTATAGGTTGGCAGACATATAATTATATTGGTATGGCTTAGTTTTTCAATGGAATCTTTAATATGGTAGATTAGATCGTGATAGTTTTTAGTTCTTAAGAAGTCTCTTTCTCCTATTAGAATAACACAATAGTCGCTTTTACTGTAGTGTTTAATCTTATTTTCTAAGCCAAGTAGGAGTTGTTCGATGCTACCATTTGGATACGAGTAGTGGCAAAAGTCAAAACTAGTTGCAAAAAGATCCTCAATAATGTTGCAGAGTCCGTTTCTATTGTTGGCGCTTATTATAGTTAGTTTGTTTTTTATTGTGTTTTGTGTCAGGAATTGTTTGTCGATTAAGTTCTCACGTATTGAGCGTTTATTTCCATAGATGTTACATTGAGTAGTCTTATCAACCATCTGGGGTACAGCTTCTGGAGTTGATTTATCAGCCATTTCGGGAGTAAGCTTCATAAATTTCTTCGTCGACTTAGGAGTAACGCTAAGATCGATTGTAGGAACTGTTTGAGATGATTTTTTCCTTTTTGGAGTGTTATTTACAATGTCCGTTGTAAGTTTTTTGTAAATGTCTTCCTTTTTTGTCAAGTTTTCGATGGTCTTTTTGAGATTTGTGTTGTCCATATTTAGGGATTCAACTTCTCTGTGTGCAGTCTCTAGTTGAAGCGTCAATTCTTTTATTTTGTTTTTTAGTTGAAGAATTTCATCGCAGTCCTCGTCGTCTGATATGTTGGGTAGACTGTTACTAGTGGTGCCATCTAGTTCATTATTTGTTAAATTTAAGTCTTCACTTTTTGTTTCGGAGACTCTTCGATTACGACGTTGTGTGATGTTCCCAAAGAAGTTCATATTAATTTAAATTTGAGATCTTAAGAAACACAAAAAGTTTCGCAGCTCGTGGGATTCGAACCAGCACTCAGTGTCTCAGCAGTCCAACGCTAATTACTTCGGCTATTCGAACGTTAATTATATGGTTGAAATTGGTAAGTGGTTGAGGAAAAATCATTCAAATAGTTTTGAAGCCGTTAAAGATGATTCATCGTTTAGATATTTTTTCCACACAACACCAAGTTCAATTTTAACTGCTTACATAAGTTTTTTCCAGTTAATATACACTTGTCACTTAGTTTTTAGCGTATTTCACGTAATCAATTGTTTATCACAGTGTTATTTAATGTTTATTAACGTTGTATTCTGTTTCGTCACTTCACGTAATTGTCTTTACTTATTTGAAAATATATCACATAGTTTGTTTTGATAACGTTTGTGCACAGTATTCACACCATAACGAACATACTAAACACAATTTAATGTACGATTTTGTTTGTTTTATAATTTTAAAAGTCAATAATTATCAGAGAACTACACTTCGGATGTTTACTTCATCAGCGCCATCTGGTGATGATGGTGACATTAGAAAGTTACGAAAAAAAAAACAACAAAAAACTGTACTAAAACTCATAAAATAATCACCCGTGAAATAAACGCACAACACTTTTAACCCGTAAACTGCACCAACGAAATTAATTAAAATCTCGCCCGGTACAAATTAAACGGTCTTTCAGTTGCACTTTTCGCTGCTTTTCCGGCGGGCAAACAAACATTTTGATTAACAACTTGCGTCGAATCAATCAATTTAATTGGTAGGCGACCAGCCCTGCGGCAATTGCCTTTTTCATCATAACAACAATGAATAACATCGTGGTAAAATATCTACAGCGTGTATCAGAGAGCAGAGGTGTGGTCATATTTAAGGGTGTGGTACAGACCAACAAACTGAACAACTTCCTCCATAGGACCAGGGGGTTACCATCACCTCTTATAGCAGTATTATTATAATATTACTTCAGAGAGGGAAAGTGATGGAGCTATACAGGACTTATAGCTCCATCTCTTTCTCACGCTAAGTAATATTGAAATAATACTGCTATAAGAGGTGATGGTTACCCCCCAACATCGTAATCGTGAAAAAATTATAAACTGTCCCATACATACATATATTATTGGATTATTCTTTTAGGAAAAGTATACTTTTACAATGTTTGTAAATATTATGTAAGCACCATGGTATCTATCACATAATTAATTTTTCTATCATTCCTTCACTTTCCTTAATTCTTTCAATATAATTCTAGATGCATCGTCTTCACATAATTCATGTATACAAAATATTGTAAAACATTTTAAAAGAGTAACGGAATGGAGTTTCTTGCATTCTTTTCCATACGAGACTACCTTTTGAAAGGGGCGACTAGAATAAATTCTATTTTTTTGGAAATTTTGAGTTCAAAACTGCCTATTTGAAATAAATAATTTGACTTTGACTTTACAAAACTTCAATACGTACTCAACCCAAATGTATGGGACGGTTGATTTTTCGCGATTATTAAAGTATACGGTATCCTAAAAAAAAAAAATAAAGTAATAAGTCAGTGTGTGACTTATGTTAATCTAATATGTATGGGACAGTTTATAATTTTTTCACTATTTCGATATTGGTCAGTTTCGAAAGTTGTTCAGTTTGATGGTCTGTACCACACCCTTGAATATGACCACACCTTTCTGATACATGCTGTATAAATGGATGACACTTCAGTTAACCCAATAAAATTAAACTTAATGGCCAAAAAATGCATAGTGTGTCCCACTATGATAATACCTACATACTTAATTTTGATGATCGATGAGTTTTTACCCGAAATATAAAAATAATGAACTACTATTAAGGCGCTGACAAGACCCAATTGACCAAAATAGGCTTCTCTTAAGAAAAAAAAATGGCAAATCTGTATAGTTTGTGGTAGCGGAAAAAATATATGTTAATTTTGAACATATTTTCCAGAACTTGGTTGTTACCAAAACTCGTTTTGAAAAAAAATCTCGATACAAACTAACGTTAAACTAACCTCTTACCTTGAGTTCTAATCCAAAATATCTGCATTAAATATCAACATACGTTACGTATTTAATTAATAACAAGAACGTCTTATTTGAATGCAGAACTTGGTTGTTTTTTATTTTCGATTACTCAACTCAATTTTGAGTAAATAGAGAATTGCATCATATTTTGCAATAAATTACAAGCGTTGTGGCATCGCGCGTCTTTTTCTTTTATATGCACTCTGAGAGTGACCGCGGTTTAGGTGTTGTCAGCGTCTTAAAGGTTTTTCAGTCGTCACGGGTAGTCAGCCCGAAAATCTGACAACCAGTCTCACCAAGGGGTATCGTGTTACCCAGTAACTGGGTTGTAGAGTTTAGGTAGGTAGTCGCTTCATGTAAAGTATTGGTATACAGCTGCATCCACTTTACTTTACTTACTTCGTTAGAATGGAAGCCGATCCGAACACAGTCGGGAAAAGGCTAGGCAGATTGGTTTATTAAAGGTACAATTTAAAGATTTCGTGATCACAGTATCATCTTTAGCAGTATCTTTTGGGCACAGAGTAAACAATGAAAGTTTGGTTAGAACATCTTAGTTGATGCTCATTAAAGAAAGAATTTAAGAAAGAAACAAACAGTTCAGTAGAACAGTTCTATAAAACTGTGCCAAAAAGCTTGATAGGACAACAGCCCATTAAGGGAGAAGTATGTAAAATAGGGCACTTAGCGTTGAATTGGGTCGACTGGCTTAAGCGTTGGGTAGCTTATGCGTTCCCGCAATCTTTAAATCCTGAACATTATTGTTATCTTCTGTACTTGGCGCCTTTCTTTTATTTAGTTCCCGCAAGATTGTATAAGAAGTTGGACAAGAACAACTACTTTCTTAAATCTTGGTAATGACGAACTTGGTATCGAATTGGTGATGAGAAAAAAGCAAAAAAAATATATATTTGCAGTGAAAGTTGACACAGAAATAATAAATACAGCACACAAACACAAAAAGAAAAAATAGGTAGTAGAAGTAGTATTAATCTCAGTTTCATTCAATAAGTCCAAATACAGTTACTGGTATTACTATAGCTTGGCAGTGAAATGAAAACGCCATGTCAGTACGAATATTTCTGTATTTATATTCTTGCACACATACAAACTTGGTATATACCAATACTTAACAAACTATTAAATTAGGTACTCAATATAATATCAGTATAGACTTTAGACTTCTTGAACACAACCATTAGATGTCGAGGCTCGAAGAGAACTAACTTAGCAACTACGCGGCACAACAAATATATCATGTTTTCCATTTGGTTGTATTAAAAAACCAGTACTTTTACGGTAACTGTCAAATTAGATACTTTTAAACTCATTTGAAGCAAATCACAGACTTTCAATTTAGTATTTAAAATCACTACAAATCTTATTAATATTTGGAACTCAGGCAGAAGAGTGTTCTGCTTACCAACTTACTGGTCCAGCATAGTAACTACCTATTTGTTTATTACATACCCCACGATCACTATCACAGTATACGCTAGTGATTTAGTGGTTGTATAGAACGCTGGAACTGCAACACTATTTTAATAAAAGCTGCCTTCTTAAGAAACTCTAAGATACCAGCTGTCTTAAACTCAGTGAAACGATTCGTAGTCCAAACCACGAGCAAAGCTAGCGTTCGATACAATCCCCGTAAACGTTCAATTCCATATTTATTTCCGCTAGACCGCAACCGTATCCATCTAAAATTCAGTGTAACGCTTTCATATATACCTTAATAACGTCATCTATTTCAATAAAACCTAGTCCAATTCACGGCGAAACAACCAAATGACGCAAACAAACGTAACCATTCCACGTATCGTCATAAAGGCTATTTTTATTGCTTACAGTTAACATAAAGTTTATCCGGCTTCATCCCCTAACGTCTCTAAATGCAATCCAAACGCAGTGGAACCAGGAATTATACCAGCATTTACTTTCAACGATGCACTCAAGATATTTTCAAGTGTGGTGAAGTGAGGGTTAAATGTGGAGTTATTTTCATTTCAATAATATTACAGTTTTGATATGAAATCTTGGATTCTGTACAAGGTATTGATGTTTTATCTACTACGAAGTGTTCGATTTACTTTTGAATTTCATTCAGTAGCAGACTGAAATAACGTTTTTTTTTTAAAGAAACTGACGAATCAAATAAATAAAATGAAAAATCACGTCTTCCGTATTTGCTTAATCACTGAATGTAATGGCCTTAAACGGACGGACGGATTGCCTTACGGAGCAATTTGCTAAAATGTTCCTATATTAACGTTTCAAATTCTTCCGGATCGAGAATAAAACGTTCAAAACGACGTTACTTAAAATTATTTTCTTCAAATGGATACTTTATATGCCGCGCCTGTAGCTCTGACCAACTCGTTTCACTTATTTCAGTATTGGACCCCACTAATTTTGTTTACTTATTCATTAAAATGGAGAGAGATGGCGAACTCGGACGAAATGCTTTCTCTATTAGATTTTTATGGAAAACTGAATACGTGAAAGTGGATTTTAAAGGAGGAAACCTTTTTCTTTAACTGCTCTGATGAAGTTATATCGATAAAGTTCTTACCATTATAGGCAGTAGTAGGAACAACATCTGTTAGCTTATGTTATTGAGGTTAAGTAACATTGGTCAAGATGGGATAGTATTTCTCTATCTACTATTAAGGCGCAGATATATGATTTTAGTGACTTTTAAATCTGTTATTACGCCTTCATATAATGCAAGTAAGTTATGCAAAAAATTAAAGTTAAACTAGAACGCATACACATCGATTCTGTATGTGAATATTTAAGTATTGTAGTAAAATACTTTATGAAATAAATTCAGGAAATAGTATCTACCCAAAGCATAAAAAACGATATTACTTTCAAAATACTTAAGGTATTTTCATGATTTTTCTTTGTATGAATAGACAACTTTGTTATCTATAATTCTATCTGTGATTTTTTTCAAAGATTCATCGTTTTATTACAAAAAATAAATATTCCCTATGAAACCAAACGGCGGACGGCGTGAGTGCGACACGCATTTGTATGGCCAAGGTCAACGGCGATTACCCGACCCTTAAACATAGAGATTCGGTCAGCTTCAAGTTAATGATTACCTTAGAACCTAACTAATATTATAAATACGAAAGTGAGTTTTTTTGTTTGTTACGCTTTCACGCTAAAACGACTGAACAGATTTGGATGAAATTTGGCAAATGGGTAGACCATGAACTGGGTCTGGACATAGGGTACTGTTTATCCCGGTAGTACGTTTCCGAGGGATTATTTCCAAACTCCACGCGGGCGAAGCCGCGGGCAAAAGCTAGTATTGGTCAAACCCTGTTTTCGTTTTGTTCGTGCATCTTTACCAATAACCTATATTTTTTCAGAACAAAACGATAGAACACTACAATAAAATGTGAAACCGAAAATACAAACATGACAAAACAAATAGGTGACACAAATGGAAAGACAATTTAAAAGCAACCAAATAACAGGAGTAGACAGAAATCCAGACATGTGTCGAGCATCAGAGTGGAATGTAAAACAGAAAGATGAAGAATATTGCTCGTGAACACGGCATAAGATATCCTCAGATATTACTGCAGATTTACGTAGAAAATGCAACGGTCTGTGAACCACTTGACGGACTGCCGATTCGCATCTTGAATTATTCATTCGTTCCCCAAAAGTTTACCAAGACGGCCGCATTGAACATTGCTTTGTTTTATAGTTTATGAAATTTCGCTTCCTCTTTTACATCGGCTATGGTTTATGTTGAATGTTTTGTTCGGAATTCAGTTTTCTTGGTTTTGAATTTGTTTTTGATCTTTGAGTTATAAAACCATGTTAGGGTGTTCTTTTTTTCCCTGTGCATCGGGAATCCCGGGCGGATTTCCGGCCACCGTAGGCGCGGGCTTGCGGACGGTGAGCAATGGGTAGCTCGCCGTCCAATAAGGACCAGGCCCGAGTCGGCGGCGCGTTGTGTTCCACGCGCGCCTCAAAGAGATGTCAGCACAGTCCGCAGCACAGGGTCGATGCCTGCCGGGGTCGCGTGGAAGTTCGAAAGGGTTACCGAGGCCCCTAGCAACATAGGCAACGGAAGGAATACGGGTGGGTTTTAGTGAGTAAGAGTCTGACATTCCCTCCCGCTCCGCCCAGAGCGGGAGAAGTTATTTGCCAATTTCCGACCCAAAAAAAAGAGTGTATTTTTGAGGAGATTTTCTATGAGCACAACCACTCTCAGATTTCTTCTTAACTTTCATGTCCTTTCCTCCATAGGAAACTGTATGGTTTTGTTTATTTCCTGTATTTTTTTATCATTTTTTTTTTAGTTTTAATTTCAGTTTAAAAAATATGCACGAGGGTTTTCAGTAAAACCTATAGTTTAAACTATAAATCTTCTACCAGTTTCAAAATAACAAATCTCTATTACCATTGACAGTAACACATTGTTCTATTTCAGTCTAATTCACTAATAGACTTCAATGAGCGTCGCAATAAGTCTGTGTAACAATAAGTCAGCCTGTTCGGCCACGTGCCTTTCTGGAACATCCGTTACCCATACTACGACGCACAAATCGGTTCGTTTGCGAAGACAAATGGCAGCCGTCCTGCTTCCTAACATACACAGATTGCATTTTCAAAAATTACTCGAAAAAGAGTTTGAAATCCAATATCGGGTGCAGGCTCAAGCATGAATGCCGTCGTATTTTTTACACGCCACCAAAATCACGATTCAAAACTCTAAACTGTTTGGTACAGAGTTTATTTCCTGTTGCTCCAACAACCCAGTCGGCACATGATATGTGATGCTCTGATATTGATATTCCGTTTAGCATTGTCGTCGCGCTTCTACCGTGTCACCCTCTGTTACCACATTCTACTTTTTGTTTAGCAACAATAGAATTTATTACTATTATGCCGCGATTTAGGTATGTCATGCCCATTGTTCGATTAGCGATCGGCACCCATCGCGTTTCGAAAGTATTCGCCCTGTGGTATTTAACGCCGACGGTGGCATCATAAGGCGCTTCGTTAGCGCTCTGTTTAGAATCCAAATTATAGTATTAAGTAGTAATTAAGATAAATTAGTGTCGATAAGAGTCTCGGACAACGACGTGCCAACATTGTCGCCATGTCTAAACGCTTCGACGAAACAAGAACTTGAAAACGTTTTAAAGATTCGATTTATAATGAACTTTATTTAGTAAATAAAAATAAAATAGCTAGTGTTTTATTCTCGGTTCTACTTCTTCAAATGACGATTATAATTGCAAGAATTCAAAGTTCTTCAGGACGTGTTATTTCACATCAAACAAATTGTTTTCTGAACCGTTTATAAAAACAAAATCAACACATAAATCTTTGTTGTCAAAACGCTTATGTTACGGGATAGAAAATTCAAAAGAGGTTGTAATAATCCGAAAGTAAAGGTCTGACACACGAAGCTGATAGTCTTTTGTGGGGAAGGGAATTTAAATTGAGCGTCGTACAGTCATCTCAATAAGCGGCTTGGCTCTCAACACGGCTCGTAAATTCGACGCCAATTGTTTGTTTTCAACGTAGAACGTTGCGAAGTTGAAAAAAGTGAGTGAACTTACGCAAGGCATGGATGAGGCTTTAATTTTAAACAACGTGGTGCATAGATTGACCAGAACTGGAGATATATGTTTTCGTGCAGATATTTTTACGACGCTGCAATTTGTACTTTTAAATTAGCTACATGTTAATTATTTTTAAGTTTGACAACTAATTAGCAGGCAGTTTTAGCAAAGAATCTAATTTCCGCTTGATCGTGTTCAAATTAAATACAGCCTCATTTACTCATGTCACAAAAATAGAAAGTTTTCTGTGTCTCCTTAATAATTAATAGAAAAAATATTATCCATAGCAACATTATCTTTAATCATATCCACCGATACTCCTACGTTCGCACATCTACAAAGCTATTTCGAGTATACTTCGTAAATCTTAACTTTTGTTGGCTATATCCGAGTACACAATTGTTTAGTGTTGGTACAAGCTACATCAATCTGTAAGCATCGCCAATACATCGGGACTAGGTAGGTGCGGTATCACTGCAAAAGCGGTAGTGATTTGTTCAACGCATCTTTCTGATTTATTCGTCTGGCCGTAAAGTTGTTCAACTAAATCTTTTGAGAGAATTTCTACAGTTTTACGAATGAGTAGCTTTTTCATTTTGTTACGCATTTTTTAGTTCTGTTATATTGAATGTTGGATACGATTAACGTTTATGTCTTCAATTACGATGGAGAATTTACGATTTAGGAATTTATTGACGAAAAAATTGTCGTAAGCTTTCTGATTTTGTGCGTCACGCGTTGTTGTAATACAAAATATTATGAGCTTCTTTGAGAAGAAGTGAATGATAGAATCATTCAATTCAGTTAAGAATAGTAATTTTCTAGTTACAATAAATTGAATGTATCAATGTTAGTTAATGCAGTCATTTAACTCTTATTACATAGTTGTCTGTATTCATTTTAATCAAAATCTAAGAATTACTATTGCTGTAGCAATAGTAATTCTTAGATTTTGATTAAAATGTCCACACTATTTTAGGCGAATGTCCCATAGATCGGTCTATTCTCCCTTGTAGTATACCAATTAATTGTGTACCTAAATCTACATAATTTTCACTGATTGCACAAGATTAACTAAACAACCAATCTTTACTTTTCCCATCTCTACAACCAATAAATATATTGATGTAAATTTTAAAACGATTGATTTACATACCGCATATATTTTACATTTAATTTATGAACCCAAACAATGGGTAAACATGCGGGCTTATATTGACAGCTAATATCTGTTTAAATAACTATTGGATCGTTTAATTCCATTGTAAATCATTGTTAACCGTTTGTTTGGTTTTTCACTGATATTTATTACGCGTACAATTCATGGTAGCCGGTATTTCTTGGTGATTCAAGATTTAGAGTTTTATGACTTTACAGTGGGCGATATCAATATGATAATTTTGGAATTGTCGCTTTATTAAATTTCGGTTCCCTGGATAAATATTTCATAGCAAATTTTTTGTAATGTTGGAAGCAAAAGATGTATACCATACCCAAATCTTTTAACAGTCTAAATTCCTTTACTTTCACTCTCTTTTTCTTTCTCTCCTTCATTCTTTCCCTCTTCTTTTTCTTTATCTCTTTAATTTTTTTCTTAATTTCTGCCTATAAAATTAATCATTAAAGCTTAACCTCTAGGATACATTACATCTACGGAACGTAAACTCTATATATCAAACAAAAAGAACGGAACCTCTGTTGTGGTCGACAAAAATATAACTTTTTATTATATTTGAGATGATTTTCTTCATACCAACATATTATTATATCGGATCGTAATCGTTACTTATAAACCCAGACTTTAGGAACTATCGTTTGGCAGCACTCCAAGTACCGGTGTCGGATGTACTTGTTTCACACTTGCATGTACTTACCTATGTATATCGAGTCCTGTAAATAAACTATGTTCCTACGTACGTGTACACGTGGGATACCTAAATGTTGTGTGTCTCTCCCTTCCTTGCAAAGATACATACATATTACTGTATATTTCCTTATTAATTTACACAAATATTGTAATGTAATAGTTGTTTACTAAAGTTCATGAAAACATTATTACAGAGATAGTCTTTCTTCATGGATCCTTTCTCTCTACCGGTTTTAGATTGCATCTGGCTGATATTATTCTTCTGCACGTACAATATTTTCGGCGTTTCGTACGGTCTCCTGAACTTCATAAATTGAATTAAGACTGCATTTTTAAGGTGGTGGATCAGCAGTTGTAACTCGCGAAATTCAAATTTTCTTAGGTTTTTTGCAATTTGCTGGTCAGTGTCTGGGTCTGGAACAAATATAATTCGTGACCATAATCACTCTTAAGAGGCCGACAACACCTAAAGCGCGGTCACTGTCGGGCTGCATAGAAAAGAAAGAGAAGCGCGATGACACAACGCTGGTAATTTATTGCAAAATATGAAGCAGTTATCGATTTACAAAAAAGCTATAGATTGTATAAAAAAAATAAAACACTATTATGCTAATATGTTGCATGTAGAATATATAATATATAATATCTGACAAAAAATCAGAATGATTGCATGCAATGTATGGTTAAATCGTTAAGAGAAATTTTTAGAGGTATCTTCGTGATTTTTTTCTATCGTATCAAATTAGTTATATTATGTTTTCAACACACTATCTACCTAGCATATATCCTTAAGAATATCATATATTTATCTGATTTTGTTTACTGCAGTGGATCATATACTTTAAGGCATTATAAAACTTATAAAAGTTGCGTTTAGGTCCTGTAGTCCCCTTAAGTTAGATTTGTTCCATAACAACTTTTCCATAAGATATTTGTTCTTATTGAACAAATCTTACTAGAAAGAGTTGTATTAATTATTCTAATGATAATAATTCTATAAATACATATTTATTATCGTCGTGAATTATATTTTGATCAAGATACAACTCGACGCTGACCTGCAAATTGCAAAAAACTTAAGAAAATTTGAATTTCGGGGACTACCACTGCGATTTTAAATGTGCTTTTCCGCAAATTAACGTCTGCTTTCATCATTTATATAAAATCCCCTCCATTATTATATAAGTAAGAGTGAATCCGATGACAAATTCTAATGCACACATCAAGTTGCACCACATCAGCTAAAGCGCTGTTTGTAGATTTCATATCGAGTGCATACATAGGTACCTATGTAGGTAGTTAAGTGTTATGTTAACGCATATGTATGCCTTACCCTTTAATTAGAGTGGCGGCAATCAGCAGCGGCTCCAATAAGTAGCTGTAGCGCCACAATTATAAGCCACATATATTGTTGTACCAACCTAAGTGAACGATTAACATCTGAATTAACAGCTCGAGAACTGGAATGAGGCAATGTTTTGATTAATTAATTAATTTATTTATTGGTCTCTCTGTTTTAAGGCTCTTACGGACTGGGGCAATATCGCGGGCGCAACAAGCATATTTCTGTCTCTCGCGCCCGCGATATCGCGCTACTCTGCACGAGCCTTTACACTGTTCAACCAAATGAAATGAAATGAAATGAAATTGTTTATTCTGTAAATACGATATGAGAACCACTTTTACACGTCATATTAAAAAAAAAAAGCTAGATGGAGTCGACATTTCCTATCTGACTACCCCGAAGAAATGGCGAAACAAACTCAAGGGTCAAAGTCTCTTTTAAAGTCCAGACATAATCTTGGTCAGATCATGTAGATCCATGTCTGAAATGGTCTTTTGAGGAAAGAACCACACAAATTTGAGTGGACCTGTCCAGTCAGTGCAAGCATTTGTCAGTAATCGTGTAGCTCAACTCAAAACTTAAGGAGCTTAACGACTCGACGAACAATACCAACGACACTTGGGTTGGCCGCATAAAGTACTCAAAATGCCAGACCATCATTAAAACTAAGAGAAAATAAATTAACACAACCCAACATACAAGCAAAGATACAGCAGCATACAAAAACCGTTTTTAACCGACTTCCGAAAAAGAGGAGGTTCTCAATTCGGATGTTTATTTATGTACATTTTTATTTATGTTACTACACCTTTATAATATTACGTTTTTTTATATAAGTATAGCCATCTGGGTATGTTTTATAGTAACTTGTACATTTGCTCTCGGAAAGCACCATTTGGTGAAGTGGAACTGATTATGAAGGCACACACAGATGGCCACTGGAACTACTTAATAATAAGTATTTAACGAGTTGCGGTTCGATTAGGTACTTTAGTATGGTTGCTAAGCCATGTATGCTCGTCACAATGCATATGGTGAGCGGCAGTTCTAATGGTTTTTGCCAGGAGAACTCCTCAACAATTGACGTCCCAGCATCGGGAAAAGCAATATTTTGTAAAAGATGATGAGCAGTTGACATAATGCTATTGTAACTTAAATAATTAACAAACTAACCCACTAAAAAACAAAAAATTCTAAACTTTTTACAAAAAAAAAAACAACCGAATTCCAAAACAAGAAAGTGAAAAATACCTTTAATTTCGGAAGTCAGTGGCAAAAACTAAAATACGGATCCAAAGACACCGAATCTTTATATCAAATAAAAGAAAAAATCCTTACCAGTATTATAAATGCGAAAGTGAGTTTGTTTGTTACGCTTTCACGGTAAAACGGCTAAACGGATTTGGATGAAATTTGGCACATGGGTAGACCATGACCTGGATTAGTACATAAGATACTTTTTATCCCGATATTATTACGGAATTGAGACTTACGCGGGTGAAACCGCGGGGCGCAGCTAATAAAAATATAAGCACAGAAATGACATAATTTTTACACAATTTTGACACGACAATAGTTGACAACAGTTGAGGTAATCGTGCGTTACATATTCCAATGGTAATCTACTTTGGTGAACCTCGAATTTTTGAAGTGAAGTGCAATGAAGTGCAATACAAATTGATCACCGATGTCCATCTAATTAATTACCTTGGTTTAAGGTCAGGTAATTGCCGTTGACCTTGGCCAGATTTATATTTATTATTATGAATATTTATTTTTAGCAATAATAATAAATAAAAATATATTCAAAAATATAAGGTACAACGTTAAATAACAGTTTTTCTTAAATCTATGTCAAGTTCACCCATGATTTGTGCCTGAACTAGGTTATCCTGTGTTTCAGGCGATTGGAGGTAACATTAATTGAATAAATAATCACATATCATATTAATATTATTGGTACATAAATGTAAAATGGTGTCTAAAAATTATAGTATCTTAACCTAACTAACTAATAAAAAAAAAATAAAAAAAATGAAGTACCAATAATACAAACAATATTTTACTTTAGCACTAGTAATAACTTCTCTGTATCGTCATAGGACATAGTTTGAAGAGTTTCCTTAAGGATTTTCTTGCAGTTCCTATGATTTACGGAGTAGATGTTTCCTTTTTCATTTAGCCTGTTATAGAGTAGCGGACCGAGGTACATATAAAATTTGGCTGTGAAAGCATGTTTTGTACTTTTTTGAGGGCAAACTATATCTTTCCGTCTCTTTTTAGTAAATTCAGTGCTGTATGGAAGTGCTGCGTGTTGTTTTAGTACCGTCCTCATTATAAATAACTGTCGAACTATTAGTACTTCACAAGATTTATACAGGAGGTTAGTGGGGAATAGGAAATGTCGGCCAGTAGCCACCTTGAGAATAGCTCTTTGAGCTCTTTCAATGGGCAATAACAAAGTTTTACTTTAGTAACTAAAATATGAATACCTATTTGAATAAAATCACAGATAGAATTATAGATACCAAATAAATAAAATAGTCTGTCAATACAAAAATAATCATGAACATATCTTAAGTAGTTTGAAATATCGTTTTTTGTGCTTTGGGTAGACATTACATACCTCCTGAATATACATATTTAATAAAGTATTTTACTACAATAGTTAAATATTTATAAAAAATTAATGTGTAGGTATGTGTTTTAGTTTAACATACATTTTTTGCATAACTTACAAGTAGGTATTATAAAATATGAAGGTGTAATAACAGATTTAAAAGTCACTAAAATCATATATCTGTGGGGCCATCACCTAGCAATAAGTCCCCGAAAAAATATTTGGTATTATTTGCAGCAAATTTCATACCAATAATTTATTTTTATTTATTTTAATATAGTGGTTATCATTACACTGAGAAACAGGTCCTAATTTATTCGATTAATTCATTTCTTGATAAAAACTCTGTCCTGTTCCACATAACCTCCTCCATATCCTGCACCTTGTAACCGACCTAAGCAAACTGTCTGCGATAACCTATGCATTCAACTACAACTCTCAACGTTCGTCTAATCTTACTCAAAAGTAAAAACTTTAAAAATATCGCCCTAAAAAGGTTTAGGCTTTAATTTTATAAATCGGCTGATCCTTGGCCTGTGCCCGCACCCTCGTGTCACTAAACCCGATCCCAAACGGATCCGTCACGCTCGGCTCACAATGAAATCTGTTGTTTCATATGAGATGAAGTTAAGGATGGCCCGTTGTCAATGATTTAGATATCGAGTTTAAAAAAAAGCCTAATGATAATTTTTTATCTTCTTCCAGTCACTACGATTACGATTACTTAATTTTATAGTTAATTAGCAATTTAATTCGTATTTAAATTACTTATTAGCGAATAGGCTAGATTGTAATGTAAATAAAGTATCACCAACTTGTATTTTATAAAAGTTAAAAAAAAATCTAGTCAATACTTACTAGTGAAACATAAAAATGATAAAACTGCTGTCATCTGATTTTCATATAGCTGGAGCCACGGATTTAGGCTCCCCAGCCTCGTGGAGAAATTCTATAAAATCTTAGCTCAATAATTGAGCTAAGATTTTATAGAATAGACCAGCAAAAACCGTGAATACTTAGGTGAAGTAAGCTGTCAATGCCTAGCATTAGGTGAAATGACAACTCACTTCTAGGTCACTTCACCAATGTTTTCATGGTGTGATTTTTACAGAATACACCGGCAGAACTAGCACTTCGCCTGCGTGGATTTCGTAATTTCACCTACAAAATTCAACACTCTCTCCACCCCTTTTTAGATTTCCGTAGTAAACAAGGAACCCTTATAGTTCACGCCATGTCCGTCTGTCTGTCTGTTTGTCTGTCCCGCTGTAGCTCAGAGACGCTTAGTACTAGAAAGCTGTAAATTGTTATCTAGATATACATATTAAACACGCCGACAAAGTGATAAAATCATGAAAAAACATTTTTTTAGAGTACCTCCCTTTCACGTAATATGGGGAAAATATTTTTATTCTCGTCTACCCCTGAAAATATTGCGGATCTGTGAACACCACTTTTCGATTCAAAGATCCGTTTGCGTAATATTAAGCATTAAAGTGGAAATTTTTGTTAGAATCAAGTGTGCCCCCCCCCCCCCCCCTGTCAACTAAATGGTTGTTTATGGATATGTAAAATAATTTATGGCAGTAGTACATATAATGAAGTTAAAAGGAAAACTATCACAGCTAAGTGGACTTTACGAGTTAATGAGTAATAGTCGACCAACATAAATTTGTAATTAGAGAATTGACCGTGGCATATATCGATGTATAGAAGAACATGTTTTTCATCTACAATGTTAAGTTTGTTTTTGGGATAAATTCATCCAAATTCACAACTACGGAACCCTTCAGTGTGCGAGGTCTGACACGCACTTGGCCGGTTTTTTAAAGGTACTTTTCAAAAATGAATGAATAAATATAATCAAAAAACTTGAAATACAACCCAAATAAAAATAATAATCATAATTTAATCAAGATTATGATTATTATTTTTATTTGGGTCGATTTTCAAGTTTTTTCAGTTTATAAGAAAAAATTTTTTCTTTTAATCAAAAAACTTGAAAATTAAAGAATTAAAAGAAAAAAAATTTTTCTTATAAACTGAAAAAACTTGAAAATCGACCCAAATAAAAACAATAATCATAATCTTTTAATAAAAAAAAACTTGAAAATAAAATAGAGTTGAGAATATTATATACTAGGGAAATCCTAGTATATAATATTCTCAACTCTAAGACGAATAATATAATAGTTTCTGTGGGCGCTGACCAGACAGTTGGCCAATCAGCTCCCGTTCAAGATAAATCTTATTTCTTTAACAGTTAAGGTCAAAAACGTATCGTACATACGGTGGGCTGGGATACTTATACACAGCGCGGTAACGAAACCATAGCGACTTTTAATTTTTCCACTAACGCCATCTATCGAGCTCGTGGACAACTTTATAATCAACTAGCTTCAGCCCGCGACTTTGTCCGTGTGAAATTTCTTGTTTTAACATAACATATGGCCTATGACACTGCAATACTGTAGCTTCCCATTAATGAAAGAATTTTCGGAAATTGATTAGGAGTTCCGAAGATTAACCCCCTAAATACAAACTCACATACCTCTTGATAATATTAGAATAGGGTTCCATAGGTGGAATGAATTGATCCCAAGAACAAACTTAAAATATTAGTTAAAAAAATGATGCCCCATACATCGATATACGTCACGGTCACGCAAATAATACTAACAATAACCCACCGCCGCCGTATCTCTACGTTGACGTCGTGTTGGGGCTTGCGCGCTCCGAATTGTAGGTCTGTGCCGGTAGAGTTTACATTGCCGGAACAAGGCCTCAAGTCTGCTATTACCGATGGGTCACCGAGGCCCACGCAACACAGGCAACAGGAAGGAATACGGGTGGGTTTTAGTCAGTAAGAGTCTGACACACCCTCCCGCTCCGCCCAGAGCGGGAGAAGATATTTGATGATTTCACACCCTCAAAAAAAAAAAAGTCTGCTATTACAATAGTGTCAGAATGATCTGTTCCGATCCTCATTAATGACGCCATGATATTAGTAGATTACCAAACTTGTCAAAATCAACCATTAAGAAATCAATGATTTGACCATTCTGACACTATTGTAATAGCAGACTTGAGGCCCTGGTCTAGGGTAAGGAGCCAAACGAAGAGAGATACAGAAACCCGCAGGGCAACATGTGGCAAGCTGTTGGGCAGTAGCGACCGCGGAGGGTCCGCGTCTCCTGGGAGAAGTCTTGTTCATCATCGCTGTCTTGCCTTTATTGGCCGACTGGAGTGAACACTGGCAAGGAACAGAGCTCCCACCTCATTCTTGCCTTTATTGGTCGGCTTGAGTAGAGATTTGCAAGAGCAAACTTGCTCGGAGGAAGGAAGTATTCCAGTGAGATGCTAGTAGATATTTTGACCGTATTTCCGGGATTGTCCTGATAGCCGTGGAATACGTCTCCTTTCCTTATAAATACCTCTGGACATGTTACCCCTTGTCGCTGCGACATTATGTGCTAGCGACCGTGTTCGGGGGTCCCTTATTGAGTGTACAAGTCACCCCCCGCCATTTTGTCTGTGTATTTTATGTAAAACATTGGTCAGTCAGGGGCCATAGTCTTTCAATAGTACTAGATAAGCAGTCAGTAATTCGATAAATCAAGTAAGCATCCATAAACTAGAGTCTTCCGGGCCATGTAGGTGCAGAAATGCAAACGCAATTTGTTGTTGTGCAAATGTAAGATTGAAATCGAAAAAAGAAATGATAAAACTACAAATTAACGTTTGTCGGACCATTTTTCTTTACTTTTGCTTCGCTTCTTGGCAAATTTCATGATTCTAGGTCAACGGGAAGTGCCTGGTCCGTACGGTTTTGATTCATTTGCGAGTATCAAAATATGTCGCAGAAATGGCCGTATTTTTTTATGGAACTTTGATACTTTTTTGGAGCTCCAACGGACCTCCTGATACCTCCACGCGGTCCTAAGAAAAAGGGGTATTGACACACAGACAGACGGACGGACGGACAACAAAGTTATGCTACTCGTATAAGTGTGCCGTTTTTCCGTTTTGATATACGGAACCCTAAAAACAATGAAATTTATATGAATAACTTACTTATTTAAACCTTAACATTGCTAATGTCACTTGTACCTACTCTGCCATTTTGACGAATGACAGATATTAATATGCTTACTAGAACCTAACCATTCGTTGGTGACAATAGCAACATTCCTTGCCTATTAGGACGACACACGCGACGTCGAACGAATCTTCCATCCTGGAATAAGGCTACAAAAATATTAAATGAGCCGTAATCATAACACTAGGCTCTTTTCTTGTCTCGGGAAGGTATCAAAGGGTTACCGAGGCCCCTGGCAACACAGGCAACGGAAGGAATACGGGTGGGTTTTAGTCAGTAAGAGTCTGACACACCCTCCCGCTCCGCCCAGAGCGGGAGAAGTTATTTGATGATTTCCCACCCAAAAAAAAGGCTCTTTTCTTGCTTGCACACTAGGCATTTTATCGACTACAGCTCTATTTTAAGCACATCACTAAAAATTTCAGGGATCCTTTATCATCAAACGGTTGGTTTAATTTGATTAGTTGTTGCCTCGGCCAATGGGTACGCCCCGGGTCACTGGTCAACTTTAGAATTTTTAATATACGGCTTTTAAATTATGGTTTAAAATTAAATTATGGTAGCTACTACTTTTATTCTATTGTTAAAGTATACAATTAAAAAAACTATGAGTAAGCTGATAGTGAATGGAGTGAATGTTGAATGTGAATGCTTCGGTTAAAATGATATGGCTACATATCAAATTATCTGATTACGTTAGTTAAATGAATAATTATAATAACGTTGCCTGTGCATAAAGACCTTTGACTGGATCTGATTAAATTTGCTCTTTTAATGGGTCAAGGGCAGCTAATGAGACACAATTGATTTTCTATTGTTTGACTCCGAATCGGTGTCGCGCGGGGCTTAACAGGTTAAAGAACATAAAAGTTAAAGCAACTTAGTTAAAAGTGATAATATCATTTGTTACGATAAAATAATATAAATTGGATAAACAATATAATTATAAACTTCATAAACTAAATGAACTAACAAACTATTTAAATAATAAAAAACCTGTAAAGTAGGAGCGCCCTGAGAATTACTTCTCAAAGCTGCTGTGCCCGGCTAACCACGACGTCGCTCATATGACACGGCCTATAAATTTGCAATTCTGAATTAATGAGCAAACTTAACTTTGTAGTTCATGGTCAATTCTCTAACTGCAAATGTAAATTTGTAATCGCATAAATATGTTTTTGTGTGTGATATCACAATATCAAAATTGTTAAATTGTAATTAACAATTTTCGGATTTAATCCCATATTTGTGCTGTTAGACCTTGCTTCTTGACAAATTTCATGATTATAGGTTAACGGAAAGTACCCTGAAGGTTTTATTTTAATTTACTTGCAAGTGTGCGAAAATATGCGACATAAATGGCCATATTATTTTTTTATTGCGTTGACTAAAAAGCTAGATATTTTTACAGTTTCAAGGGAACGTAGACTTTCGTATTTGATATT
This sequence comes from Atethmia centrago, assembly GCA_905333075.3. NCBI lineage: Eukaryota > Metazoa > Arthropoda > Insecta > Lepidoptera > Noctuidae > Atethmia > Atethmia centrago. The sequence continues at coordinate 12,306,521 of HG995382.1, forward strand.
TATTTTAACTTGATACCTCCACGAGTTCCTGAGAAAGGGCCTTGACAGACAGACGGACAACGAAGTTCTTATTTTCTATAAGGGTTCCGTTTTACCTTTTGAGGTACGAAACCCTAAAAATAACAGTAAAATATGATACCTTAACTAAACCTATTAACAAACTAACATATATCGTCGATAAATTCCTCCTCACCGCTGTCGACTGATAATTTTCCTAAAAGACTAACTTAGAAGTTAAAAGTTGTCTAACTAACTTATAACTTATTTAATGGTCAAAAGCGACCCCAACCTCATAACATTGACAAATACACAGAAACTGGACGAAACATTGCAATATTTCAGAGAGCAAAAGCCACAAAATTTATGACGTAGTATCGACATATTTATGGTGTCTGTCATCCAGGTAATGGCACGAAAACACCACAGAGGCTTACTTATAGCAATAAGTTCGGGGAAAACACAAATGGAAGTAAGTGAAGTAACACAATTGAGGGACCGACCCTCACTTGATACTCGTGCATAAGTAAAAGATCTAGGAGTATGAGATGAAGGAAGACGAGTGTCGTCAATATAGGGAAGTTAATAAATTAGATTGTTTATTTGGTGCGCATTATCTTTTCGGTTACCTTATAAGGGAGACTCGAGAAATTCTTGTCCATAGCGAAATTTGTAGACAAAATAAATCAATATTCACTTAATCATCCACGTGCACATTCCTATGACATCATTCTCATTCTAATTTCAATCTGTCAAAAATACTTCTAATTTTCCTTTTAATTTTTGACAAGTTTTTGACATTTATTTTCACTGAGATAAAAATGTCACTAGATTTTGAACGTTGTTAATTACGAGGATTGGCATCCCATTATCTTGTCGTATGGCAACAGTTTTTATTGAATTCGGAGAGTGTACTCGTTTCCGGCAATTACGCATAACTTCCGCCAATATACTCCGGGCATGGTTGTTAGCTTGTTAGTCAAATAATAATAAGTGCTTAAGAAATATGATAAATCAGAAAACCCGCTTATCATGTAAAAACTTCAAAATTTCAGTCATAAATAAAAACCGACCGCACATTTTGCAAAATTATCTACACACATTCGCATTCTAAACGCAATCTATAAGTTCTTCATTACTTATCTTCAAACGCATCGATACGCAACATTTATTACGCTACCAATTGCAAGCTTACCCCTACAGCCCTGAAAATTATCAACAAACCTTATCGTAAGGAATTACAGATGTTAATTGAATGGGCGGTTGTTTCGTTGGGTGTAAGTGTGAGCTTGTTTGCGAATTTCTAGAGCCGTTCTATCACGTCAAAACAAGGAGCAAGGGAACAATGTATTGCAGTTGGCAATCTTAGTGCCCTTTCCACAATATCTTTAGTGTGACGCCCCTCAATATGAATAATGTGTCATACGAATGCGCCCTTTTATCTGCACTGAGGGAAACACACTGAGATTTTGTAGTAATATCATTGGGGTGGAAACATTTTGTGTATTACCATGTTTTCGTGATAAGAAGGTGAAGATTTTTCTGTTTAGAGTTAGTTAGTATTTTTATTTTACACTTTTTAGAAGCGTGTATGTGAGTGTTATTTTTACAGTTTGGTAAAAACGACACTCACATACAAGCTTCTAGGGTTTTTATTTTTATTTTTATAGTTAGCTATAACTATGTTTAGAGTCATAGCTAACGAAAAATTAAATACAAATACAAATACAAAATAGTTTATTGTGACAAATAGAAAATTACGTTTCGTTTAAACGTGTTTGGAGCAAAAAATGCCTGTATTAGAAGGCTCCGCTCTTTCACATCGTTGTAGTACACTAATACTAACTATAAAACCCTCATTGTCACTATATGGTTTATAAAAAGCACTTATTTGAAAACAGAAAGACATGAAAAATTAATTACGACACAGACATGAAGCCTACAAATAAAACAAAACAATAACATAAACAAAAATAACACAAAATCAATTGATAACATGAAGATTCGGCGATCAAACACAGTCCTTCATAGCTTTTATTTAGTTACGTAATAAAATGTTCCTGTTATCGTCATAAAAGGGGCATTCAACTAATAGTAACGTTGAATGGTGGTAGTAACTCAGCTAGCGTTAATTACAATCACCAATTCTCGAAAGAAAGAAATTAAAAGCTGCTTTTCTTTTAATTAGCAAAGAAGTGCGTTGCGAAAAGTAAAAAAACTCCACTATCATAATTCCAATGAAGTATTTCTAAAAACTTTGATGAACCTCTCGTTAACGAATAAAGTAATGCCGTACCGTAAATAGTACCTACCGATCCTGAGTTTTGATTTAGTTTCGAAGTTCAAGTTTTTTTTTAAAACCCTTTCGAAAGTACTAATTATGAAATCGAAAGTAACCCTGTCTATTTGTTACCTTTTTGACCCTAAACCACTGAAGTCATCGTAATGTTTATAAGATGCCTGGTACCTGATGAAGGCTACTTTTCATCGTGGATACTTCTATTTAAAAAATATGAAATATAAAATACACGCAGATGAAGTCGCAGGCAACATCTATAGTGTTTTATAAAAAAAATATTGTGTATTCGTAGGTAGGTAGGTACTCGTTATGTACAAGAGGTCAATTTGGAACAAAACTCTTTTCGGGTGGTTTTTAAAGTACGTTAAAGGCGTTATAATCTCTCCATTTAGATAAAAAGACAATAGATAATAGTACTTAACAATTTCAATAGATTCTCATTGAAAGAAAAACCTGACGTTGATTTTATGTTATCGTTCTACGATAAGCACAAAGTGCTACTATATAATAATACGAATAAAAATAGAACCTTAGAGCGCCTTCACACTAGCGTTTGTCCAGCGTAGGCGTTCGATAAACGTATGCGCAGCGCCGCATTTACGTGGCGCAGGCGTCGCGTTGTCGCGGCATCAGTGCAAGGGTCGTGTACAATCCTGTTCACATTCGACCTCTCCCCGCTACCCGCAGCCGCGCGCCCCTGTGCACCCGTTGATTTGTTAATTTGTAGTCGACGTCTGCGCCGCGTTAGCGCAGTGTTAAATTGACTCCGGAGGAGGCGCCTGTGCTGCGCATACGTTTATCAAACGCCTACGCTAGATAAACGCTAGTGTGAAGGCGCTCTACCAGCTACTAGGTACCAAGTAAAACAAAGAAATATACCAAGTAAAACAAAGAAATAATAGAAGAAACCGCTTTGATACAAATATTGATGGTTTGGCCTCGGGGTAAATGAGTAACACACTTACAGTAGCAATGGGTTTCATTTTGACAGTTCAACAACATTCATAGTCGTTATTTAAGTTGTTGATATAGATATTCCATCTACAAATAAAAAAAACGGAAGGGAAGGGTTTTAAAAAATAATTGCAACAATATTGATATCAAATAAAAGCTAGTAATGAGTCAATTCCATATATTATACAAAAAGCTTAAAATAAAACAAATTATTTAAAAAACAAAAAAGCCCGACTCCAAAACACAACTGAAAAGAGAAAACAAGCATTATAATCTATAGAATTTTGGTATCGCAGGCACAAACCAATAACTTGAAATAGGTATGGTGTTACTATTGTTTCTCCCCCTGACCCCGCCTGCGATTCCAAAATTCTATAGATTATAATGCTCGTTTATCTCTTTTCAGTTGTGTTTTTGTCGAGTTTTTTTGCTTTTTAAATAATTTGTTTTATCTCACCTAAGCTTATTACACGGGAGAAGTCTGAACAGCAGTTTGATATGTTGAATGATTATTTCGGGGGCTTTTCCTCCAGAAAGTGAGAACAACAATAGGACAAGATATTAAAGAAAATATTAAGAACAAGATAAAAAATTTTAAAGCCATATAATATTTTGCGAGACAAGGAAAAATACATATAACGCGCATTATGACGTATTTAAATGAGCATTCACCCTACGGCATAAAAAAATATGAGTACAAATACTTGTATTATTTTTGTGGGGTGATTCTTAGGGGCAGGAAAGCCAATGTTTTGGCTTGATACGCCTCCGTAAAAAATGCATGGGTTCGATGCAATATTTTAATATTAACCGTGTTATGGGGAGCTGGGTGCATTCTCGGGTTTTCTAATAAATGTAAGGATTAGTAGAGGTGTGGCCTTATAAGATAAATGAGATAATTTAGAAAGTTAACAAATGGATGTTTTTCGTTCAATAGGGATTAATGCGTTTTGTATTATACTAGTTTAAAATAAACAAAGAAATGCTGTTTTCTTCAAACAGTTTCGAGAACTGTTAATTTTTCAGCTGGAATAAAGTACATACTTGACAAACTTTAGTGACGCTTGCAGAAGAAATTACCTATTGATAAGCATAAAAGTAACCCAGGTATTAGTAAGCCATTTATTTGCCTATTTGAAATCAATAAATTTAATTTGACATTGAACAAAAATAAACTCTCATCTTTTTTAAAATGTCTTGCATGTTGTAACCCCAAGCTAAACTTATCCAAATAAAATCTACCACAGAAGTATCCATACTATTGCCAGCCATTTGTCCATAACTTCATAAAAAACGTCCATGCACCGACTGCATACTGTGAGGGCAACATCGGTTTGCACTCCCTGATATTAGACTAATATTCAGCCCTCCGCTTTATTAAAAAACCAAGGGCCATTTGTATGTATTTATAGTTCCCAAACATAATGGTCCCTGTCAACGGTAACATCCTCCCTATAGATTAATTTCGTTAAAACATTTTGCCTATCAATACTTCTTTGAGGTCTGGGGTGCTTAAGGGCCTCGAGAATTCCACCACTCATGTTCTTTTATTAGGTGCAGGCATGTTCGAAAATTGAAACGAGGTGCAGATATTGCCATTTTTAAAATGAAAAACTTTTAGAGAGGGCACGTGTTTTTTTAAACAAGGGGTAGGTAAGGAAATGTTTTGAGTGGTTTTTTATTAAAAAGTTTATTTGACTAGTGCATTATTTTCCCTCGCATAAAACAAGGGACGTGTGCAAAAAAAGTTTTACTAAAAAAATCGTTCATTATTTACCGTCTATCACAGTCGCAGCTTTTGCGCCTAAGGGCAAGTTAATAGCAGAAAAAAGCGTATCTAAAAAGAATACAGCAACATTTATCGCACGTGCAATGATATTCCTCTATAAACATCCGTCATGGACACACCATAACTTCGCCCTAGGATGCAATAACAGATAAAAGTGGAAAAACAACGAACGAAAACATAAAACGTCTCTGATGTTTATTGCAATCCCAGTTTGTGGTACCGAGATATTGCTATCTGATGTCTATAAATAATATGTAGTTTAGGCAACTTTATGCACATTTACGTAGCTTGTTTAAATATTAAGTTCTTTATTGCACATGCCTTGTAAAACTGATAACAGCTTGCATAGCTTAATTTTAGTGTCGTTTTATTTTTTAAACACTGTTAATTATTTAGTTTTCGGTAAAGCTTTGTACCTAGACAGAAAAAATTGAAAAGGCATGCCTTACGCTTTGAGGGTCAATTAATGTCACTTACATGTTAGTATGTATGATGTACCTTCTTATTAGGTAGGTACTCGTATCTAGTTATTCAAAAGAATTACTAATAATATTTTCTTAGTAGGTATTACCGCAAATTCAAAATAATTATTATTCGATTTCCTGTGAAACATACTTTTATTTTTTTTTTTTTTAAGTAAAATTTATATTCATACATTTTTGTTTTTCATGAAAATTGACAAAACATTTTAAAATATGCCGTCATCCATAAAAATAAATCTTGATGTGCTGTAAAAAAACAAAGTTGTATTTTAATTTAACATACCTAAATATTAAAAAAAAATATAATTATTGTATAGGGGACAAAAAACTAAAATTTCGCAGGCCTGTGTAATTTACAGCAAGAAAATTAGAATGTAAAGTTAGATACGGAGTGGCGTGGAAAAGTTGTAAGAACTCAACTTCAAAATTTTCTATTGATACGTCGTCCTCTGAAAAGCGTCTTTAAGTTTTAGCTGAAAAGGGCCCAAAAGTTTTACGTAATATTTGCTATTTCTAGGTCCTTTTCAAAAGTCTGTTGAAAACAGAAGTGAGTGTATTCAACACCGCCGTCTCCGAGTATATCAACAAAACGCCCAACGCAGACGGTACTCCACTTCGAATACAGATTAGGATCCTAAAAATAAACAATTTTATTCCTTCAGAGAGAATTTTAATAAAATAAAGGTAAGAGAAATCTTCAAAAGATGAAGGTGGGAACTGATGAAACGGCACTTAGCGATCCGAGTTTAGCAGTTGACAAATTGGCCAATTTTTTCTGCACCCTCTCGTGATAAAGGCGTTTCATAACAGTCTGACGGTGAGAGCTTATTACGAGGCGTCCGACTCTTATTGACTTTAATTTTCTACTCTGTTGACGTTTCCAATGATATATATCTTCGACGGAATGGTGGAAATGGCCCTTCGCTTTTTCAAATAACAAGCGTAGCCCCATCAATCGTTACTGTCATTCATTTACGCGGTCCGTTCTCGTGAAATATTAGTGTTATCTATTGAGAGGAATCACTGTAAAAACTACTTCGCCCTTCCGAAAATAATATTTCACTGTGATTGTTTTCCTATTGTAAATAAGGGAGTGAGATGTTATTGTTTGATGGGCGCGTGATTAGCTGCAGGCCTTTCTTGGAAATTTTCTTTTTTGGGAACCTTTATTATGATGTTTTAATTTAACGGGATTCAGGGAATGATTTAGTTCTGTAGTACCATCTTTTTCTATTTCTCTGAGTAGACTTCTAATATAATGATTATGACTGGTTTGATGAAAACGTGTTTTTACAATTATGCTGTATATTTCAAACATATCCAAATTTACTATAGAGAATGGTAAATGTTTCCGATATGATGGCAAACTTTTTTCTTAAAACTGTTGTCTTTCACCCCAGTAGTTGCAATACACCCCAGTTTACGGTACCTATTTTTCATAAAATAAATACTCGAAGTCATATTAATCTGAAAACTCGCCTGTTTTCAAAGTCTTGGCACTCACGTTCTACATCGCTGAAAACAGTTTCATAGTTGAATAATCACACTTAAATTCCAAACAGAAGGGACAAAATTCCCAATTAGTTCCCGTTTAATACCTACCCGCGTTACAATAGGGTTGACAAAGCATGCTAGCTCAAAGAGATCACCCTCCATGATGGCTGGATGCCAACGTAAGTGGTATTGATGTAGGCTATATATCGGCTTTTACCCTTTAACTAATGTAATAAGATTACAAAGGGCTGTAGACAGTACGCGACACAGTACAGGTATGGACTCAGGTAAATGTAGGGTTACCATCCGTTCAGATTAGTCCGGAATTGTCGGGCTTTTTGGCCCCCCGGCCGGACCATCTCCGAACTTGTCATTAATCCGGACTTTCGACTAAATGGGATTTTATTTATTTAACAGATTATTTATAAAAACATATATATAAACAGAAAAGAAGAAAGGAACAGAAAAAACGTACAAAGGTGATGCTTATTTCTAAAGAAATCTCTTCCAGCATACCCGCGATAGGAAAGTAGATAAACAGATGTAGACACCATGTGTAAGAGTAGAAGAGACTATAAAATACATAAAACTATTCACTAATTTAAATATAAACATACAATAAGAGAATATACTTATATACATACGAGGGCGACACTGAAAGAGTTTAGAACTGGCCACTTGTAAACGATATAATAAAAAAAACAGTTCAAATTTTGAAACTGGAACTCTTTGCCAATATTATTGTGTATGTATTTTATTCGTTTGTCATTTTTTTACGATTTGGCGGCAAATTGAAAATTGTCTGTGTCACGTCATCATGAATTTAACGCGAGAACATTTTCGTACAATGATTTTTGAAGACTTTCGATGTCATTTAAGTCAATAAGAAAGTTATGATAGACTTCGACTGGTTTAAAACGCTGACAACACCTAAACCGCGGTCACTGTCAGATTGCATAGAAAAGAAAGAGAAGCGCGATGACACAACGCTTGAAATTTGTTGCAAAATGTGAAGCTATTATCTATTTACTCAAAATGGAGTTGAGTAATTGAAAATAAAAAACAACCAAGTTCTGCATTCAAATAAGATGTTCTTGTTATTAATTAAATATGTAACGTATGTTGATATTTAATCCAGATATTTTGGATTAGAACTAAAGGTAAGAGGTTAGTTTAACGTTAGTTTGTATCGAGATTTTTTTTTCAAAACGTGTTTGGTAACAACCAAGATCTGGGAAATATGTTCATAATTAACATCTATTTTTTCCGCTACCAAAAACTATACAGATTTGGCAATTTTTTTTCTTAAGACAATCCTATTTTGGTCATTTGCGTCTTGTCAGCGCCTTAATTAGTTTAAAACGTGGTCGCACTAATCTCACCGATGATCTGCGTGAGGTACGCCCTTCTACGGCGACGACTGAAGATAACATCAATGTTGTGCGGCGTATGATAGAAACTGACAAAAGAGTGATTATCAGCAGATTCGGACAAGCTTAGGCATCGCTATGAGTCAAGTGCTCAAAATCCTCCATGAACATTTAGCGGTCAGAAAGCTTTGTGCCCGGTGGATACCTTATGAAGTATCCACCGGGCACAAAGATTCCTGACCGCTACACAAGACCGAATTTTTTGGGCCTCTGTAAAATTACGATTTGACAGAGGCCCAAAAACTCCGTTGTGTTGATTGGTGTCGTGAAATGGTTCAAAGATTTAACGGAGGTGACTCAAATGCTGAGTTCGACATACTTACGGGTGACGAAAGCTGGTTTTATTGTTATGATCCTGAAACTGAAGAGAGGTCGAAGCGTGGGAAAAAAGATGGTGGCCTCGTTCTTCGGAAGGACAGGACACTCATTACGCAACAATTGTTTTAGAGGATTGAAAAACAGTTACTGCAGAGTGGTACACTAACAATTGTTTGCCACTTGTCTTGGAAAAAGTTCGGGAGAAACGACCTTGCAGTAGGATCCTCCTTCACCATGATAACGCCTCGTCGCACACCGCCAAGCAAACAATCGACTACTTGGCGACGTCAGACGTGAAATTACTGGGACCCCGACCTCGCATCTTGCGAATTTTATTTATTTCCGAAAATAAAAGAAAAACTTCGAGGAAAACGTCGTTGATGTAAATTACCACTATTTGAAAAGATATAATAAAACTAATAACTTTCTGGTTTGTTCAGTTTTTGATTTTCTAAGAACTTTCAGTGTCACCCTCGTACATACTTCTAAAATAAATGTCACTAAAATACTTATATATAATTAATAGTATAAAATAATAAATACAATATGCAACTATGGCAAAGTGGAATGATAGTGTTCTTTCACACTTCTTTTAAAAACAGCAACAGTTTGGCAGTCCCTAATGTCAGGCGGAGGTGAATTCTACAACAGAACCGCGTGCACAGTGAAGGAGTAGGAGTAGAAGTCAGCAAAGTGGGGAGGGGATTTAAGGAGATTTCTATGATGCGACCTGCAAGGTGCATCAGAAGGACGGGCGTAGGAAAAACGTTCCCGCAGATAGGATGGCTTTCTAGGATTATGAAGGATGTTAAATAGCAGCCACAATATCCGAGAGTTCCTGCGAAGACGAATGGGGAGCCACTTGAGAATCTTGCGAAAGTCAGGAACATGATCATACTGTTTTATTAGTAAATAAAAAATTAAAATGATTGTGTTAAGAAATATTAAAAAGTAAAATGTTCGGACTTTTTCGCAAATGTCTAGATTTTTGTCAGGTCTTTTCAAATCAAGAAATCTTAGGTCCAGGGGATCCAGTCTAGTTAATTATTACCCATTTGTTAAAATTATATTAATGCAATTCGATACAGCGAGCAGCTAATACCGCGTTGTCCAAGAAGGTTGGCAATCGTGGTGATTATTGACCCTCACTTGTTGATCGCTGCAGTTTTATAGGATGCTCATAACAGGGAGCAGTACCCCAATCAAATTACCTACACTCACCAAAGGTGCTGATTATGACAATAAACCTCCTTCAACTTTGATTGTAGTCGCTTTAGGAACATCATATTCAACAGAGTCGTTTTTGTGAAGTACTATTCTTACGTCATGAAAAAAAATTTGATGCATCTACATTTGAAAGTCCAGCCCTAGGCTGGGTCCGGTGGTTTGTACCTACTAGCTACTTGATAGCTGGAAATGGCCGTTATCTGGTAGGCACGCATATTTTTTAACATAAGTTAATAGATCTGACCAGACCTCAAAATCCTGTCAAAACAAAGCAAAACAAAACTGTCCTGTCTCAAAACAAAGCAAAACAAAAATTCAGAAATATTATTTATTATCTACTAAAAAGGTAGACAAAACTCTAAGTACGCCTCTGTGCTCCATATCGAATCGCCACTGACGTTTTGGCGAGGCGTTAACTGCCGACCCCCAAAAGGGGTAGGGGTGCTATATTATACCCATTACGGACAATCGTTTAGTCGTCTGCAAACAAAATATCTTCACGGTAAAAGCCGATCCGTCACGGAACTATGGGATCAATGAAGTTTGTGCTATGTTGTGAACTTTTGTTATATCGAGCTTTGGTATTATTTTGTGTTATGACGGAGTTCATTTAATTATTTGTAGGTTAAACGCAAAAACTTATACTTACCTACCTACCTTGACTGGTAAAAAAATAATGATAAAATTAAGTAAATCAAAATAAAACCGACGAATAAGAAATCGAAACGAGAAAAAAAGAAACCTTTTGGACTAACGCACTTTAAATTAATGTAGATTCCTCATTTTTAAGCGACGCCAATATATTTTTCAATTTTAAATGGAACCAGTTTCAAGGTACAAAAAAGAATCGACAAAATCGGACTACTCTGTAAAAAGTTATGCATACGCGTAGACTTCAGAACCTCCTCCTTATTTTCGTCGGGTAACAAAACTATTGGGTTAATTAAATGTGCTCAGTCATTTATATGACTTAAATCGTAAATGGTATTTACTTAAATCGTAATAGGTAAATGTGCTCAGTCATTTATATGACTTAAATCGTAGACAAAATAAGTAGGTACTTACACAACAATAACAACTGTATTTTTCAAGATCTGAGCAGATAAAGTTTCAGTTTAAAAAATCAAGATAGTTTTATCTTTGTGTTGTACAAAGATAAAGCTAATGCAGCCTTGATGTTATAAACTTACGACAGTGACATCTATTGAATTGTCTGTGTATCTATTCTATTTAGTGCGCACATTGAAAATGAGAACTAGCTAGTTCGGCACTGTTTGATTCCTTTTGATATACGCCTGTTCTCAAAGATGGCGCTACGTGTAAGCGACGACCTTGCAGTTGTTAAGTACGATGAATAGATGGCGCTCAACCAAAAACCTTTATCGAAACAATTTTCATCACATCAGCCACAAAAAGTAAAGAGTCCTAGGTATTACGTACCTTAATTAAAACTGTTTTTGAAGTTAAAACTGCTTTATGCGCGTTGACCGATTTCTGGTAGGGGAAAAACTTAAGAGTCGATGATTGACGTGTAAAAGTGTTTGTACAAACCTACTTACAGAAAATAAATCATTTATCATTTATCAGTCCGCATCACCGACATCCCCACGCAGACATGCTGCAGAATGAAATTAAATTGACCCTGATAATTTTCAGATAAAATCAATGTATCAATTATTGATTACTTAATATTGATAACAAGGTTTTGACATTAACTTTGTAAATGTTGCACTTTAGGTAGTGCGACAACCGTGAATTATAACATTTTGGTTTGAAAGCATGGAAAATGTTTTTTTTTTTGGTAAAATTCCATTTGTACTTAGGAAAATTACGTATTATTTTTTTTTTTTTTTTTATTCTTTATTAATAAGGGGTTTTTATCCACACGGATACGTCAACCCCATTGTACCTTATGCTCTATTTACACACAACTATACATATATACTATGAAAAATGAAAAAAGAATCACCGCCTAGACTTCTGAATTAATCCACAAATTATACGTTTAGTCCTTTCTGATTTAGGGTATGCCAAAATATTTTGAATAAGACCAACATCCCACATATTTAAATTAAACTCCCTAGCCAGAGATTCCCTTTCATCCTTGTTCTTAGCACATTCCATCAGCAAATGTTGCACATCATCAACTTTGTTGCATGTTTCACAATTAGGCGATGCAGCCTTTCGCATCAAGAACGCAAATTTTGCCGATGGAAAGTGGCCAGAACGAAGCCTTAACGCTAACTTAATATAACTCCTATTTAAACATTTATCATCAAACCAGGGCCCACGAGGAGGCTCGTTTTGGATGACCTTATACCAAATTCCTTTTTCTTTGGACATTTCATTGAAATATTCTTTCCAATTGTCGAAACAAACTTTCTTAAACCTTTACGAATATTCCCAGTAATCGGACATATATGGGGTAACATTGCCCGTCTCAACTGCTAGTTTCGACAGTCTATCAGCCTCCTCGTTACCGTGTAACCCTATGTGCGCTGGAACCCATTGCAACATAATCCTAATGTCATCTTTGTTGTAGCAATGAATAAGCTTAAGAATATCATAGGCTATCGATGCGCCTCTGCAACCAGAGGTACATCGAGCCATATGCTGTAAAGCGCTCTTGCTATCTGTAAATATAACTACTTTATTTAGATTTTCACTAAGTGAATATGAAACCGCTTGATATATTGCAACGAGCTCTAGAGACATAATACATATATTTTCATTAATTTTATACATAGCCTTATAACCCGTACTTTGAGCGAAAAAAGCAGCACCACACCCATCTTTACTTTTTGATCCATCTGTGAAGATTTTACGCCAATCACTATATTTGGAAGTTAATTCAGAAACTACTTCATGCACCAAAGCATTGTAATTATAACATTTTTTTGAATGCTTTACACATTCTAAGTCAGTTTTAATAGTATCTTTAATTTGTATAGCAGATATCCAAATGTCTAAAGAGAACATTTTAAGACTATCTGAAGTATTAATTTGCAGTTGTCCTAGTTCTTTAAAGGTAGTAGCCAGTAGAGGTTTTCTTTTATTTGCCCAATAGCTACTAGTAGTTAGGGAATCTAATTCTGAAATTGTGTTGACCGTTGTATTATTAGACCATGACAATGATTTTAGAATTTTATTGTATGCGAGATATTCTCTTCTCAAAAATAATGGTGGTATGTGCAGTTCACTCTCCATTACATGGGTAGGTGAGCTTCTTTCGCCTGGAGGACACGGTGGAGCATACGGTGGAGGTCTGCCCGGCTTGGGCAGAGCACCGCCGTGTCCTCGTGGAGGCGATCGGCGGCAGAGACCTCTCGCGTCCGGCCCTGGTTCAGGCCATGGTACGGAGCGAGAGGGCATGGGCAGCCGTCACCTCCTTCTGCGAAGCAGTAATGCTCGCAAAGGAGGAGGCGGGACGGTTGAGGGAAAGGCAAGTTTCGCGCCCTCTCGCCCCTAGCCGCCGCAGGAGACGCCCAGGGCGTCGGGAATCCCGGGCGGATTTCCGGCCACCGTAGGCGCGGGCTTGCGAACGGTGAGCAATGGGTAGCTCACCGTCCGGTAAGGACCAGGCCCGGGTCGACGGCGCGTCGTATTCCACGCGCGCCTCAAAGAGATGTCGTCAGCACAAAAGAAGGGGTCCACTAGGGCCGATGCCTGCCGGGGTCGCGGGAAGGTACTTATGGGTCACCGAGGCCCCCGCAACACAGGCAACAGGAAGGAATACGGGTGGGTTTTAGTCAGTAAGAGTCTGACACACCCTCCCGCTCCGCCCAGAGCGGGAGAAGTTATTTGATGATTTCCCACCCTAAAAAAAAAAAAAAAAAGGTGAGCTTCTTACGAAACCTCCTACTATTCTAAGTGCTTGGTTTTGTAATTTGTCTAGTTTGCTTGTATGTGTTTTTGCACTAGAATCATACAAGTAACAGGCATAATCAAGTCGACTTCTTATTAGCGATATATATTCTACGCATATGTATAGTATGCACTCCCCAAGAAGAGCCTGCCAGTACTTTTAATATATTGAGGTATTTTCCACATTTATCAACAATCTCACCAATATGTTTCCGCCATAGTAAACTTCTATCCAACCAAACTCCTAAATATTTGAAACATTCAACCACTGTTAACGGCTGACCATACACTTTTAATGAAGGCAATATTCGCCTTCGGCCCCTACTAAATATACAATAATTAGACTTGGTTGGGGACAAAGTCAATCCAATCTCACTCAGTAATTTAATTATACAGTTTAAGGCATCCTGTAAAAATCGCTCACATTTGTCTATTTGTTTGTCGCTAAAATATATAACAAAGTCATCTGCGTATTGCGAAACCATAACGGTTTTTATTTGACGACAGATTTGATGCGTGACTAAATTAAATAATAAAGGCGACAACGGGTCACCTTGTGCCAATCCCCTGTTAGTCAGCCTTGTTTCAAAACCTTCACTATACGTACGTACGTATTATTTAAAGTACGTACCTATTGTTTTATTATAAAAACAACCTAAAGTCGAATTATAAGTTAAGTAACGGCCCAAGTACGAGTAGCACAAAATAGCTTTATAATAGATGGATAATAGAATTTGCGTATTCTCAAAGCTTTATAAGAAGTTTAAATACAGCTCCTGTAAGCTTATTTGGGCCCCAAATAAGCATTTTAAGACAAACTAAAATTTAGTTTTTAAATGGCATTTTAGCAGCGTTATATTCGTTGTCTACCCAAAAGATAAACGCATTATATAGGCTGAGAAAACAGGTTAAAGCAGTGAATTTATCTTAAGTGCGGCTCGCAGCACAAGGGCAAAAAAACATTATCTAATCTTATTTTGAATTTCTGTTAGTATGATAATAAAATCTTCTGGTGTGTCTTTCGACAAAACAATATAAGTGCGCAAGTAAGTGTTTGAATTCTTGTTTTTTTTCCACACGGATCTGTAAATAGCGTTTTGCCAGTCCTTCGGTTCAGAAATCAGGATATCGAATAAGTGTCACTATCGATACGGTAGCTAATCGTACCTTTGTGAATAGCTTGGCTGAAGTGGAAATGTGACTTTTTGGTGTGGAGCTCCACAAATTGTGTTTTACATAATAATTATTTTCATTGAAGTTAAAACTTCTTTAAAATCAGAAATGGATAGTAGTGAGACCTCAGATGAAGACCTTGGAAACATCAACGTCCAACACAGCATAGCAGTGACACAGAAAAGAGTCAATAAAGCAACTGGACCTGAGCCAACCTGGCGGTGCCTTTGTAAAATCATGCCCCTCCCATAGATAAATTTCCCGTCTCTTCACTATTCCATTGCTTGCCCAAGGATGCATATCCGGTAGGCTCTAATAATACTTCCTATCCTAAGGGCACGTCTTCCTGACCATTACCACGCCACCGGTCTACTCTTTGATATGCAATGGTCTCTGTAGTCCCATGAAACATGAGCCTCCTGGGACTAGTGCGAATCCTTGGGTTCATTCAAGCAATCGGGTGTGGTTTAACCACGCTGGGGTCGGTGCATTTCATTCATTAATTAATTCGTGAAGTGAAAACTTCTTAAGGCGCGTTGAGCTATAAGTTTTTACTTCTGTCGGCAGTCCCCATGACTGTTCTTGTAGTGAACGATTTTTGGTGTGGGAAAAACTTATGGGTTCACGTCAATGACACGGTAACTTCGTCATATGACATGTTGCGCCAGACTGATTTATTTTACATGTTTGTCTGTAATATACTCTTAAAACAATTAACTGAATTAAAAAAAATATTTAACCTATAGTAACCTACACTATCAGCGAGTAATATGAACTGTATTTTATATAATAAAAAGTAGTGATGCCTCCGGAAATTGCAATAATGTAACCCAAGGTATCAAAAAAATACCTATAAAAGTCATTATTTGGCGTGCGCTGCAAACATTATTGCTGATACATGAAATAATGTACTACATGTTTATATTACTTATCATTACACATAACAAAATCCGCGAGTTTTGTGTCTAACTATTATAGTTAAGTCACAATAACCGTTTTTTTATTCAAATTAGTTAATCAAAACACGGGCAGAATCGAAAGACGATGGCATTCGTATCGTGATAATAATCCTTATCCAACTAAATAGTTTTATAATCAAGGTTGATTAAGTACATGTAAATTCATTTTAAAATTATACGAATCGGAACTTTCGTTTAGAAGTAACGACGGGTATAAATATAAAAGTAAGAAAAATGTTGCAGGGTGAGCTAACAGCCCTATGCTTAGTCTATTCTACATCCACATTTTTTTTTGTGGATTATCACATTTACTACTTATAATCGCGGTAGTACGTACCCGTGGGATATTTTCCGACATCCACGCGTACGAAGCCGTGGGCAAAATCTAGTAAAATTATAAATGCGAAAGGAGATTTTTCAATTGACGCCTTTACGGCTGAAATACACTAAGATACAGGTAGACTGTGACATGGATTAAGACAGGATGCTTTTTATCCATTTATCCTTTTTTTTATGTGGTGGCCCAGTGAGAGCAGAGGTGGCCCAGTAACGCCCGCGACTTACGGGTTGTAGGTCGTAGGTGCGAACCCAGACAGGCGCTTTACTTTGAGTAAATTATTTCATCAGCATCACTGCTCTCGAAACGGTGAAGGAAAACATCGTGAGGAAACCGGCATGTCCTAGAACCAAACATTTTAAGACATGTGACATACCAACCCGCACTGGGCCCACGTGGTGGATTACAGTCCACTCCTCCTCTCACCGAGAAGAGGCCAGTGTCCCAGCAGTGGGAACATTATAAGCTGATTATGCATAGGTACTTTTAATCCCGGTAGAACATGCCCGCGAGAGAATTTCCAAGTAGGCGATGCCATGGTCAAAAGTTTCAATTACCTACTTAATAAAAAATAAAGCGGCCAAGTGCGAGTCCGACTCGCACACGAAGGGTTCCGTACCACCGTACAATATTTAACACTAGGTATATTTTTTTTAATACTTCAGTTAAAAAAAAATATAACTTTTCACTTCTGTCAAGGGGGACTCCCCCATGACTGCGTATTATTTGTTTTTTTTTTATATTAAGAGTATAACATAATATGGGACAATTTTTTGCGTTTCCATCAAAGTAATAAAAATATCTCTAGTTACTTTTTCGCCGTATTTAGTATTGTAAAATCACAAAATAATAAATGTTAAAATTCCAGTTTTAGCGACTGGTAAATAAGTATAGATCACCAGAAATTGATTTTAACAATAAAACCACTAAAATATTTTAACAATAAAACAAAACTATTTTATTTGAATTGGAAATAATGCCATCTATTGTAAGCACGCGGAACGTTTTCGCTGCTACTGTTGCTCAAACGTTTCTAGGGCAGCTGTTTTAGTTCGACTTGTGACACGTAAACTTTAACAGATGGCAGTACCTGTAGCTGGCATTTATTGAGATGCTGTTTACTGTTGACAGAGGGTGCTTTTACAAACAACCGAATCTTATCCGGCGATTGAGAAATCTGCTCTTAGAAGAGCAGATTTTTCAATCGCCGGATAAGTTTTATCTGAGAAATAAATTTGACAGTTGTTTTATAGAAATAATACGTCAAAACGCAATTTTTATTCTTTAGATAAAAGTTATCGGCGTTTGAAAAATCGACATAATTTTGATATTCTTTTGGGTTTTTATTTAAACTTATCGTATCAATAAAGGTGGACTTATAGGCAAAAAAATTAGGTGGGTTACTACGCTTCATGGCAAACTGAACAAATATTTGAAAGTCATGTCGCATGTCAGCAAAAAATAATTAGGTAAGTAAATAGGAACTTGGTAAGTAGGTACTACATATTACATATGACAGTTTGGGTTTATATTTTTAATAAGAACTTAATTATACAGCGTGTATCAGAAAAGTGACGTCATATTTAGGGGTGTGGTACAGAACATCTTTATCTAAGGGACCAACATCGTAATCAATATACATTTGGATCGAGAAGGTATTGAAACCGAAAAGTGGACACTGACAGTCGGCTGGTCCACAAATTCAAGGTCGCTCAGCGCGCTATGTTACGAGTTTCTTTGAAGGATAAGATCAGAAATAACGTTACCCGGAAGGGAACTGGAGGTACCGACAGCCTGCAGAGTAAGCAAGCTGAAGTGGCAGTGGGCTGGCCATGTTTGCCGAAGGACCGACGGCCGGTGGAGCAGACGTGTCCTGGAGTGGAGACCGCATATTGGAAAGCGTAGCGTGGGACGACCCCCAGCTATATGGACTGACGACCTTAAAAAGGTAGCTGGGACAGACTGAATGCGGAAGGCGCAGGACAAGATGTTGTGGCGTAGCCTTGGAGAGGCCTATCTCCAGCAGTGGACTGTTATAGGCTGAGTTGATTGAGGTATTGAAGTTTACTATGGGAAAGCTGATAATTTTTTTTTCACGATTGTGATGTTGGTCCCATTGAGAAAGATGTTCAGTTTGATGTTCTGTACTACACTCTTAAATATGACCACAACTTTCTGATACTCGCTGTATTATAGAGTTTCGCTTTGACTTTTTTAATGGAAATCTATTTAATCGCGATTTTTGTTAAGATATTTAACTGTACTTTTCTTTCAAACGTATAAAAACGAATAAAAACCCCCTTGCAAACCACACCGCTCATTGCAACAAGAACTAAAACTTTACTTTTCCAAGAACAACTCGTATCTTTCATAGAATCTTTGTTTGTCAGCTCCTCTAAAGAGGTAATTACACATCCGGGCCTCATTTAATTAACGACAATGTAAACAACATTAGGGCAGACCTCAAAGGGTCCAAAACTTTGGACCTCATTGGAACGTGACGGGACCCCGGACATACTTTTGATTAATGAATAGTTTAGTACCCCACATAAGGATTATACCCCCCAAGACGGTTACCCCTTGAGGTTTTTAGACGAGAATTGTTAATGTCACTATAAGATAATAGTTTTGGGTTAACCCTAACAACACATACAGTGTTAGGCTTATGACATTTGAGGGATGAGAGCTCACGATTAGACACTATGACAGTGAAGCGAAGGGTTGTGAATTTTGAACCCGTTATACAATTGACTTTACTAAAAACATGCATCTTCATTGCCATTTTCTCTACTATAGTAACCAGAAAATAACACAGCCAGCCACAAAAAGATAAGACATTGACAAGAAGTCATAATATTCCGATGTCTAACAATTTCTGTTCCTTAATACTATATCAATGTGTAGCTACAATTAAGTACCCACGTGTAATGTTTTGTGGCTACACAATTGATACAATATTATGGGACAAAGATTACAGAGAAATAAATGATTTTTTGTCGAAGTATTTACCTACATACTTTAGTTTTTTTAGTTTAGTTAGCTTCAAAGATATGACTACATCGAATCTTTTTGAAGCTAACTTTATAAATGTCATTTTAGTGTATATATTCAAACGATAAGTGTTCATGTTCAAGCGATAGGTACTGTGCTTCAAAACCCAAATCGTCGATGTCACCCAAAAAGCAGAAAAGCTCAAGTGGGACTGGACTGGACACGCTTGCCGCATGTTGGATGCATTGTGGGCTAAGACCTCCACAACGTGGGTTCCTAAAAACGTCCAACGGCATCGCGGAAGACCCAGGCGTGGACGGTGGGGCGAGCTTGACGCTTATAAGCGGGATTGGTCCACTACTTCCACTCAACACGATCCTGCGCCCACATGGCGCAGGATCGTGTTGAGTGGAAAAAGGAAAGCTGCACCGGGACAACACAGGCTGATTTATTTTATTTTTGAAGTGCAATTGTTTTGTTGAATACCTTTTTGCAGTTTTAGTCAACATTTAATCACGAAATGGTTGAACGAGTGAAATTTAGTGTAAGTGGAAGTAAAAAGTTTTTATTGAACTCAAAACACGATATACCTAAAACAAACTTTCTAACAAAAATGGCGTTGAAAATATAATTTCGTTAAGTTTCCGCACAATATTCTAAGGACTTTTACATAATTAACACTGAACTCCATTTACACTAGTCTTATATGTAAATATGAAGGAATTAAACCTGTTTACGTGCATACTAAGTTCCGTACAAAATATTTTCTCTTCAGAGTAGGTAGTTTCTGTAATGGTAACACGTAAAGTAAACCTATAGGTTTTAGGTATTTACGTAGATGCATTTTATTTGACTTTGATCGGTTATGTTAAGGACTTGATTATTTAGTTTTAAGGCGCAGATATATGATTGTTGTGGCTTTTAAATCTGTTATTATGCCTTCAAATAATGCAAGTAAGTTATGTAAAAAATGTATGTAAAACTAGAACGCGTACACATCAATATTCTTTAAGTGGATATTTAAGTATTTTTGTAAAATACTTTCTGAAATTAATTCAGGAATGAATGTCAACCCAAAGCATAAAAAAATGATATGACTTTCAACTACAACTACTAAAGGTATTTTCGTGATTTTTGAGCTGACTAATTTATTATCTATAATTATATCTGTATTTTTTTCAAATTTTAATATAATGCTCGTTACTAAAAATAAATATTCCCTTTGAAATCGAATGTCATCGCGATGGGCGTGAGCACGACACGCATTTGTATGACCAAGTTCAACGGCGTTTATCCGATCCTTAAGGGTTTATTGTTCAGCATTAAATAGCTATGTGCGTATTGGAGACAAAATAATAACGGGCTACATTATGAAGTATGCCATCATGTTTCCAGTCCTAAAAGGGGATGGTGCCATATATTATGTCGCACATGGGCATGTGACCGCCCGTATTTTTCTGAATTTTCTGAATATTCATGAAAAATTATCGTAAATTAACTTTAAAAAGAACTATCTTTAATATTTTTCACGTTATTAAATTATTTATTTTTAGCCAGCCTTAGTAGCGTTTGCCATATCTCCTATGTTATTGGCTCGATTTGGATTCCGTTTATTATTTTTAAAAGCTTATGGGTTATTTTATCGGATCAACTAACTTTTTTATTATATTAAAAGAAAGTAAAGAAAGAAAAATAGATTTATTTGTCACAGAAACACGTGCACATAAAATCTATGGTAATTCTTATAAATAATAAAACAAAACGGATTTATGCTTATGAACACAGAACATATACCTACATATAGTCGGCAACTGCACGCCGTGACTGACAAGTAGGCTTCCATTCAGGATGATGCTGTGCTATGGAGGATCCACAGCAAAGCGCTGATTTTCAGTGGTCACCCGAAAACGACGTACGGAAGCCAAGTCAGGTTAAGAGATTTTAACATATTAGTCAAAACAGGTAATAAAGTAATACAAAATAAATAGTACTTAAGTAGTAGGTATTCATTATATAATATTCAGAAAAATACGGGCGGTAGGCGGCATTGTATATCTCCGTCTCTCTCAAGCACTGGAATCATGATGGCATCTAACATCATAATACAACACTGCAAAGTCTGATGTGCGTCAACGCACGACTTCCAGAAGGCCACTGCTGCCCAGCATACCAACTCTTATTTGATTCTAGTTATCGAGTTGTCACTTTCCCTCCCTGACTTCTTCGTTGATCTACTTTGTTTGCCTAACTTGCCTTATTCAGGAAATACAGTCGTAATGTAAATTTTAGTTCCACATTCACAACAGTGAACATGCATCTTAAACTCCCCAACAAAATATACTCAAAATAAAATGATAGTTCTATACGATATCTTTACTACAAAACAGTTCAAACTCGAAGCACAGAAATTCGTTCCAAGTGATAAGGTGTTGAGTAATTTTTATGGGTACAGTTGCCGTAATAATAATAACAACTCGCTACTAATTAAAACCGGGACACGAACTGGTGGAGGCTTCCTTACCTTGATAAAGTGACGTTTGCAAAAACACTACCGTAAGGAAATGTTTAGGGTTTTTTTTTCTTTTTTTATTTGGGATGGTTTGTTGAACAGGTTTGGATCCTTAAAATTGAAAATATGACATTATTTCTTAATTTTATCTATTATACATATAATAAAGTGGTAACGAAGTCAAAAACTATAGGTACCTACATCGAATATTTTTGCAAAATAGTAATTGCTACGAGGTGTGGGAACGAGTCTGATGCTGAAATTATAGTTTTTAGAATTTATTTTTGTTTGTTTGGATGTATGTTCCGGATTCGCGCAAAAACGGCTGAAAGGATTATTTCGATAATATTTCGCACAGATTTTTTTTAAGATCAGAAATGAAGTTATCCGGAAGAGAACCGGAGTTACCGACATAGCCTGTAGAGTCAGCAAGCTGAAGTGGCAGTGGGCTGGCCCATGTTTGTCGAAGGACCTGTCGGAGTCCTGGAGTGGAGACCGCGTATCGGCAAGCGTAGTGTGGGACGCCCCCCAGCTAGATGGACCGACGACCTTAAAAAGGTGGCTGGGACAGACTGGATGCGGAAGGCGGAGGACAGGGTGTTGTGGCGCAGCCTGGGAGAGGCCTATGTCCAGCAGTGGACTGTTATAGGCTGAGTAGATTGATTGATTGATTGATTGACATTTTTAAACTATTGCAACATCATACTTACGTGTTTAAAAAACTGGACAAGTGCGAGTCGGACTCGCACAGGAAGGATTGCGTACCACCTTACAATATGTAACACTAAATATTTTTAGGGTTCCGTGCCTCAAAAGGAAAAAAACGGAACCTTATAGGATCTCTCGTGTGTCTGTCTGTCTATACGTCTGTCACAGCCAATTTGCTCCGAATCTACTGGACCGATTAAGTTGAAATTTGTTACACATATTTATGAATTTATGTGACCCAAACTCGAACGTGTAACGTTAATAAATGAATTTTGAATATGGGTTTCAGTTTTGGGGGAAAAAAAGAAAAAATGCTTTGCAAACTGGTACTGTCTGACATATCAAATGAAAGGAATTATTATGAGGATTTCTTTATAATTTTAAATTTATTACTTTAAAGTTTTTAAAGATGATAGATGACAGTTGGCCATACCTGAGGAATGGTAAATTTTCATCTATCCCTTATCTCCGAAATGGTTGACCCTAAAATAAAAAAAAAAGTTACCAGTTTTATACTCATAGATTACAGGAAACCTATAAGCAGCCTATGGTCATAAAATTATATGGTAAATCATTCAAAATTCTGCGTACAAACTTACATTTGCAGTTGGAATGTATGGGGGAACAGGTTTTTTAACTACAATGTTCAGTTTGTTCTTGGGATAAATTCATCCCAACTACGGAACCCTTTATTGTGCATAGTCCGACCCGCACTTGGTCGTTTTTTTTATACTTTGGAAACGAAAACACCTTTCTTGTATATAACCCTTAGATTTTTTACTTTATTATTATTTGTTCTTAGCTTGTGCGAAGTTTTCACAGATTGAAATTTTCACATATTGTGTATTTTTATTGCCGCTAGGCAATACATGTGTCGCGCACGCTGCAGTAGACGCACAGTATAAAATATATTTGAAATTTGACAGAGAGCACTCTCGACATACCCACACCACATGCTAGGGTAAGAAAAACAAATTTTCAAAATAAAGAGTTTACTGAATGGGGACCCCTTTAATTTTTTACTTTATTTAGTTTTTATTATTTGATGATATAAGCGGCAATAGAAAATATACACAATCTGTGAAAATTTCCACTGTCTACCTATTATGTTTTATGAGATACAGACTGCTGACAGACAGATGGACAGACAGCGGAGGCTTAGTAATCATGAAACATAATAGGTATGACAGTGGAAATTTTCACAGATTGTCTTAATGTAGACGAAAAAAAAAAACCAATATAAAGCTCAGCGCACATTACAGCCGCGGCGGGCTACAGCGCGCTGCATTGCTGCGCTAAACCACAATAGGAACCGTAGCGGGCCGCTCCGCAACGCAATAATTGTTTCAGACAGATTCAAATTTCGAATATGAATTTGAACTGTTGCCACACAGTGCAAGGCACGGGCACATTTGGGCGGGCCGCGCAGCATCGCAATGCATTGCAAAAATCCACCTAGATCACTCTCATACATTTTCTATGAACCATCGCACACTACAGGCAGGCCGCAGCGCAACGCAAATCGTGGCCGCAAAAGTAATGGTCTGGTGAGTGATCCGCCAGTGCGTTGCGCTGCGGTCCGGTGTGGCCCGCCGGTAGTGTGCCGTCGCACATTCATACAAAATGTAAGATAGGTAATCCGTTTCGTAGCATTTCAAGTAAGTACGAGGGCGTTTTTAGAACTGGCCACTTGGAAACGACCTAATAAAAAAAACTGTTCAAATTTTGAAAATGGAACTCTTTACCAATAATGTATGTATGTATTTTATTTATTTGTCATTTGTTTACGATTTAGCGCCAAATTGAAAATTGTCTGTGTCATGACACTATGAATTTGAAGCCCCATCTCGTGCCACTGTTTACAACTGGTTTAATGAGTTTTAACGTGGTCGCACTAATCTCACCGATGATCTGCGTGAGGGACGGCCTTCTACGGCGACGACTGAAGATAACATTTGTGTTGTGCGGCGTATGATACAGACTGACAAAAGAGTGACTTATCAGCAGATTCGGACAAGCTTAGGCATCGCTATGAGTTAAGTGCACAAAATCCTCCATGAACATTTAGCGGTCAGGAAGCTTTGTGTCCGGTGGATACCTCATAATTTGACAGAGGCCCAAAAACTCCGTCGCGTTGATTGGTGTCGTGAAATGGTTCAAAGATTTAACGGAGGTGACTCAAATGCTGAGTTCGACATACTTACGGGTGACGAAAGCTGGATTTATTGTTATGATCCTGAAACTAAGAGATCGTCTGCTGTCTGGGTGTTTCCTTCCGAGGAGTTGCCAACTAAAGTGAAGAGAGGTCAAAGCGTGGGAAAAAAGATGGTGGCCTCGTTCTTCGGAAGGACAGGTCATTACGCAACAATTGTTTTAGAGGATCAAAAAACAGTTACTGCAGAGTGGTACACTAACAATTGTTTGCCACTTGTCTTGGAAAAAGTTCGGGAGAAACGACCTCGCAGTAGGATCCTCGTTCACCACGATAACGCCTCGTCGCACACCGCCAAGCAAACAATCGACTACTTGGCGACGTCAGACGTGGAATTACTGGGTCACCCGCCCTATAGCTCCAATTTCGCACCTTGCGATTTTTATTTTTTTCTGAAAATAAAAGAAAATCTTCGAGGAAAACGTTTTATGGACGCCGAGGAAGCAGTGGCTGCATTCCAAAATGCCGTCGAAGAGAGGTCTAAGGACGAGTGGGTAAAGTGCTTTTCTCAGTGGTTCCAAAGTATGCAGCGATGTATTGATGTAAATGGACACTATTTTGAAAAGATATAATAAAACGAATAACTTGCTAGTTTGTTCAGTTTTTTTATTTTCTAAGAACTTTCAGTGTCACCCTCGTGCCTATAAGTGCTCACTTGAAATGCTATGAAGGAGACTTATTAGATAGGCTAGTTGTTTTTTTTTTTAAATAAGAACCTAAGTCTTATGCTTATTACATCTGTACAAAAATAATTCTCATGAAAACATCCCAACTTTATTGACCGCATAAATAGGCTTAAGGTGTTACAAAAAAGAAAAACTTTTTACACGTCTATTTCTGCCGACGGTACCAAAAGACGACTTCTAATTAGCAAGTTGGGAGCTAAATATTACATTTATGATATGCAAATTTCGCGGAGCCAACCAACGACTAGCATAATCTGGACTGTATTTTTTGGTTACTAAAGTTGTGATTCCTTTGAACTGTCTCGAGACGGTAAGTTTTCTTCTTTATAAAGAGACGGACTCATTTGTATTATCGCGCTTATTTTATTAGGTGTATTTTAGTAGATATGACTCTTTTTAAGGGAATAATAAAGTAGATGTGCAAAACTGAGCATTATTTGACGCGCAGGTTTATTACCCTACTTAACGTTATGGTTAGTAAAATTTTATCATAATAAAATACGTTCTTCACTCGTCTTGGCATCTGTGGTTAAAAGATTAACCGGCCAACAGTTGGTAGCTAGGCTGACTGTTAAGTGCCAATTTCACCAATGAATTTGAACGCGATCAGCACACCTAAACTGCGTTCGAAAGCTGTCAATATCATCATTGGTGTGGAATGTAAAGCACATTTAAACTGCGTTCAAGAGCTGTCAGTGCATTGACATTGGTTAAAACTGGTCTAAGATTGCACCGAATATAGTTTAGGCATTGACACAGGAAGTTGGAAGTCACAAAATGAGCCACAATACAGAATTTAACCATATTTGACTAATTACATGTAGAATGGTGTGAGAGTGCAGAATAAAGCTCTGGTCAAACTAAGGCGAATCCGAAAACGCGGGACTAAATTCGCTCGCGACGATTTTGACAACTAACTTTGAATTGGAGGTGGGTAAAATGGGGCAAATACCTGCCTCACTTCCTTATTATTTTGAGGCCTAGCCGCCCGGACTCGTTGTCGTGCCATCTGATGACTCTCGGGTTTTTTTGCATCCCAAACTAAGACGTCTCAGATTGATTGATTTTTTTTTCAAAATAATCACTGTTAGGAACTCTAAGTCCTTCCAGTAATTACGAGTCACAAAGAAGAACAAGAAAAAAAACAAACATCATTTATCACCGAATTTTCTGTTTCATCATATAGAATATCAATTGTTTCCTCACATCTTTGATTGTCCTCACTTCATGCGTGTAACAAAAACAAAGGAGATCGTAAAACAGAATACATCAACCGTAAACTATGCTTGTTCCCTTATCAAAGATTGAGACGATGTTATTGTGTGGATGTAAAGCTGATTGTACAGTGGGCGATAGTTGGGCAACAATATGTTGATAGGAAATCGGGAAAAATTCAATAATATTAAAAATAACATCTTTTGAGGCTCTCGTTAGGCGGTTGGATCAAGGGCCTGATTCCTCGATACGGCTCGCATCGTGTGGAGTTTCCTATCTATGGACGCCTATCCACCGGTAGCTTGGACCCTGGCTATATATTTTTAAATGCATTATATATTTTTTTAAGAAATATTTAAAACTGTAATATAAGCGGAAAATATAATTATAGGATTAAAAATAATATTAAAAGGCCTGCTCTTAACAATGTTGTGTATCTGCTTGGAAATGATAGGAAAATGTGGGGTTTAACGTTTAGAAAAATAATGACCAATGTAGGTGTAGGCAATGAAAGGAACACGGGTGGGTTTTAGTCAGTAAGAGTCTGAAACACCCTCCCGCTCCGCCCAGAGCGGCAGAATTTATTTGATAATTTCCCACCCAAAAAAAAGAAAAAGTCTGGTAGGATGGATAAATGTGAGGAGGAAATCTCGAAAATGGTAAATAATACTCGACTCACGGTGATTAGATTAAACGTATGTAATTAATCAGGAGTTGCTTAAAGAAAAGAGACGTTTAAACATCAAAAATGTATGGTGAAATAGTCCCTAATCGGCGTTTATAAGTAAAAGGGTTATAACATAATCACCCTTTTTTTTTAGGTGGGAAATCATCAAAGAACTTCTCCCTCTCTGGGCGGAGCAAGAGGGTGTGTCAGACTCTTACTGACTAAAACCCACCCGTATTCCTTCCGTTGCCTGTGTTGCCAGGGGCCTCAGTAACCCTTTAGTACCTTCCCGCGACCCCGGCAGGAACATAATCAGCCTATAATGTTCCCACTGCTGGGACACAGGCCTCGTCTCTGTGAGAGGGAGTGGGCCGTAATCCACCACGCGGGCCCAGTGCGGGTTGGTAGATGTCACATGTCTTTGAATTTTTGGTTCTAGGACGTGCCGGCTTCCTCACGATGTTTAAACGTAAAAGGGTCATAGTTATTGGTGTATGGAGTGTTGTAAGAAATTACAAATACATATATATTTATTAAAAAAAAATATAACTATTAAG
This sequence comes from Atethmia centrago, assembly GCA_905333075.3. Lineage (NCBI taxonomy): Eukaryota > Metazoa > Arthropoda > Insecta > Lepidoptera > Noctuidae > Atethmia > Atethmia centrago. Next base: position 12,334,389 of record HG995382.1, read on the forward strand.
ATAAACACGATAAACATTTTGAAAAATAAAGCCTATCAACGTAAGCTTTCTATTAAAAAAATACCAACTTAAACTGTAGGTTACAATTAAGTGCCTAAAGACTTTAGTTTTTTCGCTGTTAATACTTCCTGGGTCTTATCCTTGGTATCCTGGGTATTCTGGGTATACTGGGTGTTCTAGGTGTTCTGGGTCCATAACCTAATGCATTAACCTTCAGTTGATTTTAAACTCAGTAGTTTAAACTTAGGTATCTTTACTGTCATTTCATGAGCCTGTCCTTAAAATTTGACAAAAAAAAGGGTTTTTCTAGAAGTTTTTATAAGTTCGCAACACAATTCGATGCCCAACAGTAGCGCTACGTTGCTGGCGACCTGTGGCGCAATAAAGTGATTCGTCTAGTGAATAAACAGCTTTCATATCTGTACGAAGAAAGAGCGTGTATCGTTTTGTACATGATTTGTTACGATAATTGATGTGGTCCTGTGACCTCGGCGTGTTTTTTCCTCGTTTTGTTGATTCTAAGAGAATATGGGTTGTATTCCAGGTATAAAAGCTTGACAGAAATAAATAATCTCCAGTTTGTCGTACTCCAAAGATGTTAAATGCCCTTCTGACTGCCAACCCTGAATGTTTTGTGTTTGCGGATGAATGGAGTAAAATTATGTATGTCTGGTGTTCTGTGAGAGAAAGTATGCAAGGGACTCCACCGTTCCATGTTAGTTTTAAATTAAAACAACATAATTATTGTCAACGGAATGATTATATTGATAATTGTTTCTATGTTAATTAATGTAATTTGTGTTGTACCGTTTTAATTAACTATAAATAAATAAACAAAAAGTAAATTAGTGTAGAAATAAATATCTTCATCCTAATTTACAGGGAAGAAACACTTAGAATTAAGATGGATGATTGCCATCTGGTTCTGGGAAAACCTTGTTGTCCTATTTTAGATTTACTGGGTACGCCAGAAATAAATTGTTACTAAAAAGGGTACAGATTTTTTTTATCTCCTGATTAGTTTCGGATTCGCTACATGTATTAGACAAACAACAAATTCTTAAGATACCGAAAGAACTATTTGTTACACCTATGTAATAACCCATTAAGTAGGTAACTCTGCTTTTTGCGTTTATTTATCTTTACAATCAATAGAAAATCTACCTGCCTAATACACCGGGGTAATTGTGTTGATAGACTTGCAATTTGACAATTTGACAATTTGAATTGCAATGACTTTCAATTTGACAATTCGACAACATTCATTGCATCATTTACGTGGTCGAGCAGACCAATTTTTCAATCATATGAAGCAATGGATTAGATATTTCCTTCATAATCCTTCGAATTATAAAAGAAAGTGTGTAGCGCAATTGGGGCTCAGCTCCTGGTTTTTTTTTCTTACTATGCAGTCAAACGACACCAACGTCAAGCAACACATACCATAACATTACAATACAATACATACTTTAGGTTCCATCAAAACCATGAACTGTTTCTACAATTCAACATCACATACAATAATTTGATTCATTATGTACAATTTGAGATGCACTTACGTTTATCTCCTACTCATCACGGATGCGTTACCATGTCCATTAGTACAGGATATCCTAATTTGAAGTTGTGAGTACATCGTAAATGCCAATGTCGTCATAAGCTGCATTTTTAGGGCCCAATATCTGTTTATCTGGTCGCGACATCCGGGTGTAATTGTCGTAATTTGGAAGTATTAAATCCTTCGTTTATGACTCCGAATATAACTGCCATATATTTTTTTTATTACAGGAATCACGGAGTCTAATTGTAGTCAATGCGACGGCAAGTTGGATCCCGAACAAAGAATGACCAGCAGATATCTAGAGAACTTTATAATCAAGAGACACTAAAGAAATCATTTCGCAAAAATGAAACTGCAATATTCAAAATATGGGTAATAAAATAGCATACGAGACAAATTTAAAAAATGCCGTTGTTTGAATGACCTTTTTTGGCACCTACAAGAAGAATGGTGTGAGCTAATCTTTTGACAGGAGCCACATAGATAAATGCTTACCCAAATGCACTTCACTAAACGATCTCACAGGAAAAGAGCACAGCAGATGACTCACGATAAAGTATTACTCACTTCATCTCCCTAGAATCAATTCAGTGGTCGATTCGATCTGGTTATTATTTTGATGAGATCCATAAAAGGACATTTTGTCCAATTAGTGTTTAGTCCCACATAATGGTACTGATTAAGACTGTGTGACGTGGTGTGATTCACTGACTTCTCAGATTTCGTGCGATTGGAGGTATAATTATATTGATAGGCGATAGCGGGAGCGAGCTTAAAGATGATTATTTAAGCTCGCTCCCGCTATCGCCTGCAGCTACAGTTTAAAGAACTCTTTAGATCAAGAGTTCTTTAAACTGTAGCTGCAGCTCGCACAGTAATACTTATCTACTATATTAATATAATCTTATAATATAACCTATCTCGTGGATTAACTGTATAAGAATTGTTAGCTTTTGAAAAATATTACTAGCTGTCGCCATATTTTTTATAAGCAATTAATAAACCTAATAAGTATGAGTCTCTAATAAAATGACCTTTAAGTTCTTCGCCTTTGATATGAACTCGCCAAATAACGAATTGTTCTTCCTAGTAAATACCCATAATTTGATTGGTATACAAGAACTCGTTGCGCATTCTGTACATTTTTTCGAAAACACAGTGGATATCGTAATTTTGATTATCAGCTTCTGGTCTTGTGTCCTCTACCCGATAATGCCTCTGTCTTACCATAAACAACTTACCCGTAGTTCGACATACATACTCCAACAAATTCGTAATCCCATTTACGCATAATTCCTCCACCACAAAAGTCACAATCAACATTCTTATCAAAAGAATTTTAACACTACTTCCGTTTGCTACTTTATATCGAAAAACGAGCATTCGTCAGCAGTTCACCTGAAAACATGCAACCGTTCACACATTAGCATTAATTATTTTAAAAATCCTCATTAAAATATTTCTCCTATTACGTGGAATTCCTTGGAAGATTCCACGGTGACTGACTTTTGAAGAATAAAAAAAGATTTTGGATCATATGACTCTTTGGTATTTTCAACACTATGCCAGAGAATTGTGTCTTCTAGCTTCTATTAGATACGGTAGAATTTAGTTTGCCGCCCTTCTAAAGGTGTATAAGATAGAGTGACATCACAAGATCTCGAGTGTCTATAACGTGACATTTTTGCTAAAAAAAACTGTTCTACCAAGAACCTTTTATCAAGATCAAAGTGGAAGCATTCAAAACAATTAAACTTATCATCGGGGGCGATTCATTAATAACGTTTTTTGGGCAAAAAATAAATGTTTTGTTTATATTTATTAGGGAAGTGGCGAGGTCTCATCCATCAACGGGAGGAAGACGAATTGGGATGAGAGTAGCTACACAACGACACTGTATTAGCTTGATACTCATTTACTTTAATAAACTCTCTCAATTCTAGGAAAACATTTAGGTTATTAAGAGAAACGTAAATAGAGTAAATATATTTAACAATTACTGTATTTACTCTCGGACAAATAAACATTGTCTTTGAACGAATACTTATATTTAACACAACTAGAACGGACAACACAGAAAGCTTTTATTTAGAGAAAACTGAAATACTGTTCTTGTTTTGTCGTCTACTATTTTAATATTAGCGTCTTAGTGAAAATACAGTTCAAAGTCAATGTCAAATCATGTATTTCAAATAAACACATAAAAGGCACTTTTGAACGACAAATTGGACACGAAAATATAATTGATTCTAGTTGCCCCTTTAAAAATGTAGTTTTGTATGGTGAAGAATGGCCAAGGTACTCAAGAAGAGACGAAAGAAAGTTAAACCAGCAAAAAATAAACGACACAGACTGGCACGCAGTTTCGTATTCTATGTCGTTCTAATTAAAAGCAAAAAATTTCACTAATATTAAAAACTCTCAAAGTACAAAAATGTCGGAATATGAATACTAAACATTTAAAAAAGTATCCCTTATTTCCGATGATATTTAACTACGAAACACCCCCGTATCGGAAAATAAGAGTCACATTACTGGGCCGCTTCACCGAAACATTATTAGAGAAACATATGCCCGCCCCTTAACGACTTCTAAAAAATGACGCTTTTTTGTAACTGTCTCGCGACAAAAAGTGCCAAATTAACTTTTTAAAGGAAACGATCTGTTTTTGAGAACGCCACGTGTGACATCGCTGAGATGGTGACGCATTCTATTTCTGAGGTGACACCACATGTTACTGTTGATACTTTGTCGTCAAATAATCCCTCATCATTGGGGATTTAATATGTATGTATCTATTTTTACCACTACCCCGATTGATGACGCCAACTTTGAGAGCTTAACTTGACTTTAATATGCCTGTGATATATTGAAACTCGTTACAGAGCTGACACATTGAAACGAATTCATTGAATTATTCCTTCTACAAGACTTTATGAAACGTCTTTCATATTTCACTTTACAAACTTTATTGGGCTTAGGGGAACGGTCGAATTTGAAAATATAACACCTCAATCTGTATTTCATTTCACTAACAAATATATTCAATAGTCAGAATAGGAAAAGACAAAACAGTTTTTATATTGTTTGCATTCACAGAAAAGCCCTAGAGGAATATATGCGAAAATATTAGGGGAATAGAGGTAGAAAAAACTCGCGAGTGTAAAGGCAGATAAAGGGAAAAAAAGAATGTTCTTAACTGGTTCCAACATTATATTCGCATTTGTGAAGATCAAAGAACATGTTGTGACACACGGGCAGGGAAAAACTTCGGTCGATGGTGGTGAGGTGAACAACGCTGGAGGGCTCTCAAGTAACACCATCCTTGAGGGAGCTAGGCTTTGAAACAAAATGCGTTTGCATACATTAAACTGTAAGAATGTTGGAGATAGGGAGGGTAATACCGCCGGGTCCCTAGGGGAGTGTGTTTCGGCGATTACGCGGACGGAATTTCTCAACAGTAAGTTGCCTTCTTGGCGAGATAGTTTGCACGTAACACTAGCCTCTTTGCGTATTTTCACAGTCAAAGCCGCTCTCTAGAATACTTCTGTGTTTCAAAGTATTAGAAAGGCAAATTAGGAACATATCTTGAGTGAGTTCCTTGAGAGCCTCGAGCAGTGCTACGCTTGGAACGTCGTAAATATTTGAACATAATGAATTTCAGCAGTCTTGGTTTGGAAACACATTTTAGGTTTAAGATAAAATTCTCTGGAAATGTGCTAAGAATGTTTTGCATGCTTTGCTCCAGCAAAGAGAAATTATAATTTGTGTTTCGTATTAATTCCTTCCAGAGCAAGCATGAAATTCAGAACTTCTTTTCCTGTGTGAGATGCATGTGTTTCAAAATCTGCAATTGCGATTTTGAAATGTTTTGATATAATATATTATGCAAGATTCGAGAATAATCATGTTTACTGATAACAATATCGTATTAATGATTATGATTATAATGTAAAGTGGCAAAGTAGGTGACTCCCCTATTTTATAAACACAATTAAAACACCGCCAAATTCAAAGCACCAATAAAACACGATGGCAAACAAAATTAACGATACAAAGGTACTCGTATTAACCCCTTTAACAAACAAGGCGGTATGTTAGTAGCTGAGTTTGCAATCTCTGGGCAAACACGTAAGGCCTCTGGGGATTCCCTCAAGCTGGGATGATGCACACGCGTGCCGTCTTGAGACACGGCGTAGAAACTTTGATGTGACGTGTAAGCCATTACTAGATTACCGATGGCTAAAGTTTTCGATGATAACGGAGGATTTTTCGGGTATAGTAGACTAATTGTATTAATGATACTGAAGGGTAGATGGGGTAAAGTGATTTATTTTGTGATTAAATAACGAAATAAATAAATTGTCAAGATTTCTGTGTGCTCAAGACATTAAGAGGAAGACTACACACAATAAGGCAATGCGACCATTTCAAGATTAGGACTTACGTCCTACAATGGATTCCCCTACAGTAGCAATATGTTCCTATTTTTAGGTACTCATCATCTGCCTAGCCTCATCATCTGCCTAGCCTTTTCCCAACTAATTTGGCGTTGGTATCCAGTCTAATCGGATGCAGCTGAATACCAGTATTTTACATGGAGCGACTGCCTATCTGACCTCCATAACCCAGTTACTGGGTAACACGATACCCCTTGGTAAGACTGGTTATCAGACTTTTGGGCTTCTGACGACCCGTAACGACTGTCAAAGATGACAGCCGGGGCCAACGGCTTAACGTGCTTTTAGGTATTTTTAGGTAGGTACTTATTTGATTTATCCTTTTTCCTTCGTTCATTAGCTATCTTCTTGCAAAATCTTTTGACACTATTATATGAAAGTAATTCCTCCATTTACGATTTATTTATCTCGTTATCTCTAACTAAATATTCCTAAGACAACACCGCCGTCAAACACAAATAGAAGAACATAGATAAATAAATAATTCCTTTTCCCAGTAGATCAACAAAGTAACAAAGTTTATGTAGCGTTTTTATAAGAAGCAGAACTTACTTATTAACTTATCCTTACTGTGACGTAGGTAATAAATTATTACGCGTCTGCGATTCGGGGTTTCATGTCTTCAAGGCAGTTATTACTAGGGGTGCGTTTATGTCAAAGTCGCAAGTCCGAAAACGCAATAACCACTGGAAGTCGCAGCGGTGATAAACTTAGTCGACTCTGTGTGCTGTCCTTTGTCCCATACAAAGGATTTCTACTGGGCAACGAGCATCTGGACCAGGGTTGGCAGTGCAGTAACATTGAGTTTTTAGGGTTCCGCAGTCAACAAGGAACCCTTATTCTTTCGCCATGTCCATCTGTCTGTCTGTCCCCGGTTTAGCTCAGAGACTCGTATTAGTGGAAAACTGTTTGGATACCCAAACAGCTTAATGTTATTGATGATTTTTTTTCTCGTCTATCCCAAGATGTGGGATGTCGTTGGGTAGGCCGTTCAAAAATATTGCGGGTCTGTAAAAACCATTTTTCGATTCAGGGTTCCATTTGCGTAATATTAAGCTTTAAAGTCATAAATTTTGTTAGTCAAGCCTGTCAGCTAAATGGTTGTTTTTGGATATGTGAAAAAAATTCATGGCAGTAGTATACGTATACATAATAAAATTAAAGGGAAAACTATCACAGCTAAGTAGGCTCACAAGTTAACGAGTAATAGTCGACCATCTTACATTACTTTGCAGTTGGAGAATTGACCGTGACATAATTATATCAATGAATGGGAAAACATGTTTTTCAACTACAATGTTAGGTTTGTTTTCGGGATAAATTCATCCGAACTACGAAACCCTTCATTGTGCGTTGTCGGACACGCACTTGGACGACATTTTTATTTGATTAAATCAACGTTTGTGGATTTCCACCGTATATAACTTTGTTTTATCAATTGATGAACATGGCGGAAAGCTTTGCGAAGAATTTTTAAGTTTCCGATGGATTTGCACCTTAACTCACTGATACCAATCAGAGCAGTATTAGTAGAATGTTATTATGAGTAGTGGCAGTATTGATCAGGTAAGATTATGTTGTACGATAATGGCTTACGAAAGTTTTAACACGAAACAGTAATGGCAGAAGTAAGAGGATCTAAAAAGTACCTACCTAATCCCCGTACGGACACACCCCTGTCGGCGATAATACAAACAAGTCTACAAATTTAAAGCACACTGAATAACAAACTTGGTAGTGTTCCCACATAAAAGTTACTCACCCACTCAAAGTTTTATAACGTTCGTCACGCGAGCGGGCGACTTAAAAACTTTTAGCAAGTTGACAGCCCTGCCTGAACCAATTTAATGCTGTAAATCCACAGGGCACACTTACCTCCCTTGAAACTCATGCGATATTGCGTTTTTTCTAAACCGCAGTGAAGGGGGCGTACCAAGTATGTGGAGCTATCGCTTTATGTCGTCACGAAAATGTTTTACGTGTAAAAATATTAAAGAAAATAAAAATGTGTGTCGGGAAAGCAGGTTGACTTTTTTTTTTGTTGTTTTTTTAGCTAAGTGCACGAGTGGTCGGTATTCGTTTTTATTTGAATGTATTCGAAAGTATTTTTGGTCGTTTTTCGTCTGAAAACAATGAGTCTATCCGCTTAATGGATTGCTATGAATTATTTCATTAGTAAACTTTGACATTATGAATGATTATTGGAAATGATTCTTGATTATATAATGAACATAAGATCTACTAATATTATAATGCGAAAAGTGAGTTTGTTTATTTATAACACTTTTATGCTAAAACGGATCAACCAATCGTTATGAAGACAGATATGTAGTCAGGGACCTAGAGAAAAATATAGGCTACTTCGCAGACAAAGTCGTGGGCAACAGAACTATGTTTTTTGTATTCTTACAAACGATATCATTCTCCTCTACACGGCACAGTCTTCCTCCATTATTAGGTATAATCTGGTATAATCAAACAACTGACAGTTCAAGAATTTTTCCTAATAAAATACATCCGCGAAAATTGCTTAACTGCAATAATAAAAAATCTGATTAATAAATAGCGCGCGTGCCTTCACCCAAGAATTATTGGGTCCCGTAAGTTTCCCAAAATATTGAATCGTTCCCGTGGGATTCCTTCCATTTTTCCCTTAAAACCATAACAAATTCCCAGATTACTTACGTTCAGGATAGTCCCCTCACTATCTCTCTTTTTCTCTATTTATTGCCCTCCACCCTAAGCTAAGTTATCGAAAATATAATCCCTCTTACGCACGAAAACTTCCACAGCTGATTACTACTTGGCCCTGATAACGTTCTGCAATGTTATTGTGGATACACCATCGAATTTTAATGCATTTTATAAAGTTATAACAGTGTCTATAAGTGATCAATTTCAAGCAGGCATTGCAAGTAGAACTTCAAAGTGCTTACAAATGTTGCTTGAAAGTAATCCATATGGAAAGCAATTGGCAGAATACAAGCACAACATCTCTACAACAAGCCTCGTTACGAATTTAACGAAAAGATAAGTATTTATTTATGTAAAATCTTATAAGCGCCACTGTAAATATATTCAAGCCAGGCCGCGACCATTGCGAAGTGTTTAGTACCTAATTTCCAGACCACTGTAAGTAAAAAGCCTTAAGCAGATCACGTTTTATCGCGCAACTTTTACACCCGTTAAAGCCAAATGTTCATCCATAAAACAATCGTTATACTTTCATTAGTAGATTGCCCATCCACGTTATTATATACGCTGGCGAATAATCTGGGGTTATTCTCCAAGTTCCGAGTTGAGGAGAAGAATAAAATCCAAGTGTAATCCCCGCGAGATTAATATTATTTTATAGCTAACAATAAATAAGGAGTGAATTCAATAGCCGAGCACCAAACGGAATTATAAGTTTTTGACGCACTAGGAGAAAACTTTCACTGAATTCAATCTGTCTGGGATTTGTTTGGTACGCTTTCAGCTGAACTTCCAGCGGAACAGGTATCGGGTTAAACGCAAATTTATGATGGCATCTAGAAGTCGATTCAAAGATGGAATATCCCGAAAGTTCTCTTTGATTCCTTTGAGCAATGTGAATTCCAATGTTATTCGAGTCGCGTGATGATGGATTGTTCTATTCGATTGTCTTACTTCGGAGTTTTCTAAGAATTCTGTACGAAATACGAATAATCTAATACGTGATAGAGTAAGACGAATATCAACCGATTTATGAAACGAATAGTTTTCTTTTGGGTATAATTTGATGGATATCTATCTCTATTACGGCTTACTCGTGAAGTCCGATATCAGCTCAGATTTGATTTTATCATTTCTGAGAAATCCAACCTTTTCAAGTGAAAACAGGTTTCAGCTGTTTCAATAAATTGGGATCAATTTATCAAAACTATTCTATCTCAGGAATATTTCATTAACAGATGAGTGAAGTTATTAATAACAGCTTTGTGTTAGTAAATCGTTAAACTGCACAGTCACGGTAGCAATGAATAAAATTTAACGGAATATTCCTCAGTAAGGGTTTTTGAAATGACATTTTAGTCGATATAGTGATTTATAATGTTGTTTGTCCACGCATTTAAACTACATGAATATTGAATAATGTAGTTAAACAAATGGTGGGGAAATATTGACAATAACTGGAATTGTGTGGAGATTTATGTTATTAGCGAATGATTCGTGCGGTTTGCGGTTTGAATTGTTCAAAAAGAGTACATTTTATTGATATTAAAAGCGTCATTTTAACAAGCTTTTAAACTGGTATTCTTATTTCTGGATCTGATTTAACTGTCATTTTGGTACTTGCATACATTCTCGAGACATACCGACCTAAATCTTCAGTTCCTATTCATCATCTGCCTAGCCTTTTCCCAACTATGTTGGGGTTGGTGTCCAGTCTAATCGGATGCAGCTGAACACCAGTATTTTACATGGAGTGACTGCCTATCTGACCTCCACAACCCAGTTACTGGGCAACACGATACCCCTTGGTAAGACTGGTTGTCAGACTTTCGGGCTTCTAACGACCCTTAACGACTGTCAATGATCTACAAATAACAGCCGGGACCAACGGCTTAACGTGCTTTCCGAGGCACGAAGCGGTCTTGGTATGTAAAGATGGTCACCCATTTACGGACCAACCGCGGCAAGCGTAGCTTAACCTGATCGATCGACCCATGCGGCTGTTATTACTTAGCCACAAGCCCCTTCATAGATCACCCGTCATAGATCCCTCTAAGAATATAATATTACCCTGTTTCTTCTCATAGGTACCGTAAGGCCAGGTAGTAAGTACATGGGGCAGTTTCTTTAAGGTACAGCGTGTAAACCGCGCTGTAGCAATATATGGAATGCACATCTGGATCACTATGGAAGCTTTTTAACAGACACGTTTTTCTGATATGTAACATCTTTCCTGTCGCTTTCAGTGGAAGATTTCGTGAAAAGGGACGGAAATATGTAGACAGGAAGTGACAGCTTGAGCATGGAATAAGTAAGTACTATATAGATTGTAAGTAGAGGAGGTCGAATTTCGACCAGTGGGCGACCACTAGTAATGAATAAATTATTTGAATAAATATTTCAGTATTTAGCTTTTTAATTTCTGAGGTTAATTTCTGTCGGTGTTCAGTTGCTTATTACCAAGATGAGATGTCAGATGTTATACATCATATGCTACTCCTGTAAGGCTCGCCCCTTATAGTTTCACCATGTTCATGTTTCACCATACTAGAAAGTTGTAATTTGGTAAATGTAAATGTATACCACATATGAATCACGCCAACAAAGTGCTAGAATAAAATCGCTTAAAAAAAAATTTTGGGTCCTTCCCTTGCACGTAATGTGGGGATGATATTTTTTTCTCGTCTATTCCATGATGTGGGGTATCGTTGGATAGGCCGTTCAAAAATATTGCGGGTCTGTGTACACCACTTTTCGATTCAAGGATCTGCTTGCGTAATATCTGAATATTACGCAAGCAGATCCTTGAATCGAATCCTTGTATTAAAGTGCTATTTTTTGTTAGAGTCAAGTGTCCCCCCCTGCCAGCTAAATGGTTGTTTATGGAGATGTGAAAAAAGTCATGGCAGTAGTGCATGTAATGAAATTAAAAGGAAAATTATCACAGCCAAGTAGGCTTTACAAGTTAACGTCGTTAAGTTAATAGTCGACCAACTTATTTTTACAGTTGAAGAATTGATTGTGACGTATATCGATGTATGGGAGAACAAGTTTTTTAACTACAATGTTTGGTTGTTTTTGAAATAAATTCACCCCAAGTAATACCAACTACGGAACCGGTGCGTGGTCCAACACGCACTTCGCCAGTTTTTTTTACTGCACATAAACCTACATGGGCACTTATGAAACGTCAGAAGCTAGGTGCACGGTTCCAATTGGTCGTTTCCTATGGAGAAGAGCCGGCAAGAAACTCCACGGTTACTCTTTTAAAAATAATTGGCTTGTACAATGTGTTCAAATTACAGTGTTAATAGGTATGGGAGGACAGTGTAGGCCTGTCGAGACGTATCAAGTACTTGACAAAAAAAAAAGAAAAAGGTCTACAAAATATCTAGTCTATTAAGCCTACAACATTCACAAGGTACACAATAATCTATGTAAAATATTAATAAAATAATAAAAATAAAAACCCATGTAAACCAAATGACATCTTTGCCATTACAACAAGTCTGAAATCAAAATTGTAGGTATATAATGTCAAACAATGAAAATAATATATTATGTCAAAAAAGTATGTATAAAAAATAATAATAATAAACATCGTAATTTGGGAGCAGTTAATAGACATTTACATAGTTATGCCGTTTATGAGGTACCAGAGAAGCCACATGTGCAGAAGGAATTATTGCCAAACTTCCTTGTCTTCAACGTAGTCTTTAATCTTATAATATGCGTTTTTGATAAGGACACGTTTGATGTGGGTTTTGAACTTTCCATCGCTAAGTTCTGTAACCGACTTTGGCAACTTGTTATAAAAGCCGATATTGTTGATAACAAATGATTTGTTTGTTTTTGTTAATCTAAATTTGGGTATCCCAATTTCATGTTTACTACGTGTATTTATATTATGGATATCACTTCTTGTTTTGAAAAGACATAAGTTTTTGCGAACATACAAAATACTTTCTAAGATATAAAGAGAAGGCAGAGTTAGTACATTAATTTCTTTGAATTTGTTTCTAAGGGACTCACGAGGATCTATTCTATAGACAGCGCGGATTGCCCTCTTTTGTAAAACAAAAATTGATTCTACATCAGCTGCCGATCCCCACAGCAGAACGCCATAAGACATAATACTGTGGAAATAAGCAAATTATACTAACCTAGCTGTGGCTATATCAGTCAACTGTCTAATTTTTCTTACTGCATACGCAGCTGAACTTAATCTACCTGGAAGAGCTCTAATGTGGGCTCCCCATTGCAATTTCGAATCTAGAGTAATTCCTAGAAATACAGTTTCCGTAATAGCATCTAGTCTCTTGCTATCAAGTTTTAAATTTAGAGCGACTTTTTTTTTTTTTTTTTTGAGGGTGGGAAATCATCAAATAACTTCTCCCGCTCTGGGCGGAGCGGGAGGGTGTGTCAGACTCTTACTGACTAAAACCCACCCGTATTCCTTCCTGTTGCCTGTGTTGCGGGGGCCTCGGTGACCCATAAGTACCTTCCCGCGACCCCTGCAGGCATCGGCCCTAGTGGACCCCTACTTTGTGCTGACGACATCTCTTTGAGGCGCGCGTGGAATACGACGCGCCGTCGACCCGGGCCTGGTCCTTACCGGACGGTGAGCTACCCATTGCTCACCGTTCGCAAGCCCGCGCCTACGGTGGCCGGAAATCCGCCCGGGATTCCCGACGCCCTGGGCGTCTCCTGCGGCGGCTAGGGGCGAGAGGGCGCGAAACTTGCCTTTCCCTCAACCGTCCCGCCTCCTCCTTCGCGAGCATTACTGCTTCGCAGAAGGAGGTGACGGCTGCCCATGCCCTCTCGCTCCGTACCATGGCCTGAACCAGCGCTGGACGAGAGAGGTCTCTGCCGCCGATCGCCTCCACGAGGACACGGCGGTGCTCTGCCCAAGCCGGGCAGACCTCCACCGTATGCTCCACCGTGTCCTCCGGGCGATCCACACAGTGGTGACACCCGGACGTTTCCTCCCGCCTTATCCGACACAGGAACCTCCAGAAGCTGCCGTGTCCGGTGAGGACCTGCGTCGGGCGGAAGGTGAGGACGCCGTGGCGCCTCTCCAGCCGCTCCTCAAAGAGGGGACTTATCGCCGAAATCGTGGCGTGCCCAAAATTTAGAGCGACTTGGGGTACATTTCGTAGTGAGAAATTAAGAAATTTTGTTTTGGTCGCATTAAATAAGAGATTAGTAGCTGCAAACCATTTCGAAAGAACAACCAGACTATCGCTGACGTGTAAGACATCCAGATCTTTTCTATCTATTTTAAATATAAGAGAAGTCAGCGAATAGAATTATATCCGATAAGTTTGCCATCATGTAAGGGAGATCATTAATATAAACTAGAAATAGGAATGGGCCAAGAATTGAACCTTGGGGCACGCCCATCTTTACTAGAGACCCCGAGGACGTCGCCCCGTTAACGTTTACTTTTTGCTGCCTGTTTGATAAATAGGACAGAACAAGATCAGCAGCTTGTCCACGAATTCCGTAGTGGAGTAATTTACAGGTCAGTGTATTGCGGTCAACGCAGTCAAACGCTTTTGAGAGGTCACAGAAAATGCCAATGGCATCCTGGGATTTCTCCCAGGATTCCAAAATGTGACAGATGAGTTTTACTCCTGCGTCAGTCGTCGACCTACCTTTCGTGAAACCAAACTGGCGACTATGTAAAATCCCATTACAATTAAAATGTGACGGCATCTGATCTAGCATGATTTTTTCATATATTTTAATCAATGCTGGTAGCACAGATATAGGTCTATAATTAGAGGGATCACTCTTACTACCCGATTTGAAAATCGGTACTACTCTACTGTTTCATTAAACCAGGAAACGTACCGCTGTATAAACATTGATTAAATATGCCTGTTAGGACAGGGGCTACTGTGTCAATGATATCTCCAAGAACCTTAACGGAAATCCCCATAAGTCTTCAGTTTTCTTTATGTTAAGACTTTTGAATGCCTTCTTAATTGTGACAGTAGAAATGGGCTTGAATTCAAAACTTGGAATGTCCTTAGAGAAGTGGTTTTTGAGAAGAGATTCAGCTAATATAGGTGAAGAGGGGAGAGATTTCGTAACCTCTATTGGGATGTTGGCAAATAAATTTTCTAGTTTCTCAGCAACTTTTAACTTATCTGTAATGGTTTCATTATTAATATTTAAAGATAATTCATTTTGATCTCGCTGTTTTGTGTTTCCAGTTTCTTTGTTAATTACCTGCCACACAGCTTTTATTTTATTGTTAGAAATACTAATTTTGTTACGAGATAAGAAATTATTCTAGGATATTCAAAAGAGTCTGCGCTAAAGCTAAATCTAAATTAATAAAATTTAGATTTAGCTTTAGCGCAGACTCTTTTGAATATCCTAGAATAATTTCTGACATTATTATGAAGGGCTTGATCAGAAGTCAATGATTTCTCGTAGTACACATTTTATAAAATATCTCTGCTTTTTCTAATGCCAGCAGTGGCCCATTCATTAAATTTTGGTTTAGTATTGATTGCAACTTTTTTCACAGGACATACTTTATTGAATTCTTGGCAAGCTGTAGAAAATAATGTACCGTAGTTTATATTGGGGTCTTGTGAATCAAAACTAGCTGTTGAAAGATTGCTAAGAACATTATTATTAAACATTTTCAATTTATTTTCAGTGAGAGTTCTTAATTGAATGGTTTTATCAATGTGTAAATTTTTATCTAGGTCAAATGATACAAGTTGACCAGTATGGTCAGATCTGACGCCACTAATTAAGGAAGAGTCTTTTTTTTTACAATTAGTAAATACATTGTCTATGCACGAAGCTGAGGTTGCTGTTATTCTAGTTGCTTTTTTAAATATACACTTTAAATTGAATGATTTAAACAATGATATAAGCTTACTTTTATCCAGTGAATTAACTAATAGATCAATATTGAGGTCACCACAAACAAAAACGAATTTATTACCTTTAAAAAGTTTGCTTAGTATTTCAACAATGGGGGGATAGAATTGTACAAATGGGAGACGCGTAAGTTATGTCAGGAAGATACACTGCAAACTACGATAACCAACCCACCTGCCAAGCGTGGTGATTAGGAAAGTACCCTCCACAAAATGTCGTAGAAGTTGCTTGCTCTGCGGGTAAAATATAAAGAGCACTCTCGTAAAAGTAAAAAGTGTCAGTTTTCAAACAACTGCCCCAAGTACGGTAATAGAAAATAATGCTACTTACAAATGGGCTAAATCCTTAATGGTACTGTCACACTCAACCTCTAGAATAATATGACGCTTTGGAACAAGGCCGGAAAATCAAATAATTTGTCCTCGAAATAATATGGCACAATTCGCAGCCGACCTTATTATGAAAAATTGGCAATTTTCATGTGTGTCTTTTTTTATGTCGTCACAAGATTGAGTTATAAATCAGAAGACTCTTTTCATTTGTACGTATCGTCTAAGCGGAAAATTACACCATTACTTTTTAAATTGGAAAGGTCGTTTTTGTGAAGAGCAAACTGTCTTCCTGGTTTACTTTTTTATGATAATTCTTAATTATTATTTTTGTCGTGATAACGTCTTATAAATAGATGAACGCCGGCTGCACGCACAAAAAAGCATGACTCATTATTACGTTCCGCCTGAGCCAAGCGTGCAAGCGAGAGCGCGGAACTAGCGATAGAGAGGCACGGCTTGTGACGCACCTCTCTCTCGTTATCACGTAAAATTATCGTCCGTAAACCGACATTACAGACCACCATTATTTTTTTTTGCTTTAAAATTTAGTATTATTCATACTAACATTAAAATGAAATAAAACTCTTGATAACTTCAGAACCTTAAAGAGATTTCTCGATGCATACGCAAATATAATTAAACTTAAGTCACATTACTGGAAACAATATTTGTGCTCCCCGAAGAGTAAGGCAGAGGTGGACTAATAGTACACCTATAATTCGCCAGTTATCTTCAAGTCCCGTGTAAAAGGGGCGAGCTTATTGCCATCAACTGAGTCCGAATCCAGACGCCGGGCAGCTACTGAGACTGGAAAAACCCGATAACACTTCTCTCGACCCTAGAATTGAACCCAGGACCAGCAGTAGTGCTTGCGACCCCTAGACCTTTTATGACTTTCGAAGTGCAATCAGCACTTTTTGAAAGTCAAAAAAGGTTTCAGTCAGCCTAGTTTGAATAAATTACTTTTGATTTGATTTGATTTGATTAGACCAATGAGGCAGTCAGTCAATATTTATGTCAGTAAGAACTAATACCAACTAATGTAGGTACGCAAAAGGGAGAAAATAAAGTTTTCAAAATACTATTGAAATAAGCACCCTTCTG
This sequence comes from Atethmia centrago, assembly GCA_905333075.3. Classification (NCBI taxonomy): domain Eukaryota; kingdom Metazoa; phylum Arthropoda; class Insecta; order Lepidoptera; family Noctuidae; genus Atethmia; species Atethmia centrago. The sequence goes on from HG995382.1 coordinate 12,351,446, forward strand.
AAAACTATGCGTGTTACCCCTAGTTGTAGACTTGTTCGCAATAAACCTGCTTTGTATCTACATTTTTACAGTATGTAATAAATTACCACGCAAATCAGAATCGTGCTGAGCTTTTTTATGACTTTTTCATGTGAGAATGTACGCAAAAAAGTAAAATAAAAAATAAAGAGCAAGAAAACTCCTAACATTAGCTTATACATAGGTGAAAATAAACGGTTCCTTACTTGCCTACTGTATATTATGAAGTCGTCAATTTATATGTAGGTCTTCAATTCATATAACTAGTTGAATCGTTATATGTAATCTGCCATACCTTTCCATGTCTGTGACCAGAACCTAAATCATGTTTAAAGATCAATTTATAACTTACCGAAGTTAACGGTAACAAAATCTAGGAAATTACAATATCTATTATCTATACGAGCCCCGATGCAAAATAGTTCGTCTAGTATGGAAAGTACTGCAAAGCGTAAAATATAGAAAGTAAATATTGGTAAAATAATTAAGCACGTTTAATAAAAAGTAAACCACAATCTGAGGAACATTTTAAAGTTTATTTTAACATAACTGAAATTCTTTCATGACTTTACATAACATATAAAATAATATTCTAAAAAACATAACGCAAAAGTATTCGTCTACCCTTGTCACACACGCAAAATAGTTCGTCTACCACTTAGTTGTGTCGCTTTTGCTCTCAATGACAGCTTTAATGCGAAAAGGCACGGTTGCAACTAACGCTGCACACTCCTCAGGCGTAATTGACTCCCAGACAGCCAAGAGTTTAGCCTTTAAGTCGCTCTTCGATCTTGATGGATTTTTACGGAGAACTTTTTCATTTTCCACCATAGGGTTTCGATCGGCGACAAGTCCGGGCTGTTAGATGGCTATTCGATTGTAGGGATGCTTTTCGCCAGTAGCCACTTCTTCGTTGTCCTTGCAGTATGGCAGGAAGCACCATCCTGTTGAAAAATGAAGGAATCTTGATGCTTAAGTGACGGAACAGAGGGCAGTAAATTCTCTTCCAAAAGGTTTTGATACCTTGCAGCATTGATAGAACCATCCACAAACTGCATACCACCAACACCTTGTGCAGACTTGCAGCCCCATATCATAAGAGACGCCGGAAACTTCACATTGCGTTTGAGACAATCAGTATGAAATGCCTCATTTTTGTTCCGAATCACTTTTTTCCTTTCATCACCGACTAACACTTCAAATTTGGACTCGTCACTCCAAATGATACTACTCCACTGATCGGAAGTCCAATTTAAATGATCACGAGCAAACTTCAACCTCTTTTTCTTTTGTACTGCAGTCAACAGTGGTTTCTCCTTAGCGGTGTAAAATCCGTAACCCATTCTTTTTAGGACTCTTTTGCAAGTATCAACTGAGACGTCTTTGTGAATCATGTCCTAGTCCTATGAATTATTTCTATTGCAGCGTGAGTTCTCCAGCTCGAGCACGACGATTATTTTTGATGCGTGGTCGACCAGTTTTCTTCAAACAAGAAGTCGTTCTATTCTTTTTATAGTGCTGAATGATAGATTGGACTGTAGACCTGGGAAGTATCAAGTCTTTAGATATTTGGTAACTTGATTTGCCAGCATCGACCCCACAAACTATTCGCTTTCGAAGCTCTACGGGTCGGTTTCTAACACGGGTTTGCCACGACCCATTTTTATTTGAAAACTAATGAAAAAAACTGAAATTTTCAGAATGTATACTGTCTCACTTGACAAATGACACAGAATTACTTTTACAAATTTAAATTATGCAACTTAATTGTACAAAGAAGGAATAATCTTATTTAACTCACCGATAGACGAACTATTTTGCTTATAACTTCTTCGAATTTAAAACAGGATATGTATAAATTTAAAAAGCTAAAATAGTTTATTGGTTACTAATTAAAAAATGGCATAAGTAACGCGACATGTGATAGTAGAACAACTTAATATTTTATATAGATATACAAAAATAATGAAGATAGAAAAAATCTCTCAGAGAAAATTTCACACTTTTTTTTTTTTTGAGGGTGGGAAATCATCAAATAACTTCTCCCGCTTTGGGCGGAGCGGGAGGGTGTGTCAGACTCTTTCTGACTAAAACCCACCTGTATTCCTTCCTGTTGCTTGTGTTGCGGGGGCCTCGGTGACCCATAAGTACCTTCCCGCGACCCCGGCAGGCATCGGCCCTAGTGGACCCCTACTTTTGTGCTGACGACATCTCTTTGAGGCGCGCGTGGAATACGACGCGCCGTCGACCCGGGCCTGGTCCTTACCGGACGGTGAGCTACCCAAAATTTCACACTAGACGAACTATTTTGCATCGGGGCTCGTACATATAATGTAACGTAATAAAATAGTAACGAAGTCAAAACTGTACATTGAATATTTTATTGATATTTTGCTGGATTCGTTTTCTCCTCTACTGATTAGTTATTTCCCCACTACCGATCGTTATTTCTCCTGACAAAGTTTATTCTGTTTGTAAGTATGTATCTACGTATTTATTCTTGTATTGTATAGTTATTTTCGTGTTATCTATTCCATATGTTGCAACTGCCATGTGTCTTCTCTGCATCACCATAAGGTTGACTGGTAGAAAATGTCTCAGGTAATGCCTGATGTAGTTCGCCTTGTAAAAGTAATTGCTACGAAGTGTGGCGACCAAGTCTGATGCCGAAAATATAGTTTTTAGAATTTTTGTCCGATTGCAAAAACGGCTGAACCGATTTGGATGAAATTTCACACACAGATTGTTTATAACCTGGATTAACTAATAGGGTAATTTTAATCTCGGTAGTACGTTCTCATGGGATATTTCCGCCATTCATGCAGGCGAAGCCGCGGGAAAACGGTAGTTATATCTAAAATAAACATTGGGCAGCAGAATATCTTCCAAGATGCAAAAAATACTTACATTCACGTTTAAATAATGAAGTAATTTTATATTGGGGGTATTCCTCGAAGCACACCTACTTAGAAACGGCCCAAATGAAACGCACCAAAAGTATTCCTCTAATCACACCATTCAGGTGCGCAAAATCAAATTAAAAATATTATAATTTTATTCCTCGAAATGGGCCAACGATGAGACATAGAGGAACATAAAGGTTTCGTATAAATGAATATCGATAGACGTTTTGGAATTCAACTGTCCCAATTGTTTATTTATTAAAACTACCAGGAAAGCAGAAATTAACAAGAACTAGGTGCTTAAGCGACTTACTACATAGCTCAATAATGTGTTATTGGGTTTTTCTATCTGGAATTTCTCAGTAGCAGCCCGGAGTCTGGATTTGTGCCCGGTTGATGGCAATAGGCTCGCCCCCTATTACATGGGACTTAAAAACATAACTGGCGAAATGTGGGTGTACTACAGGTACACCTCTGCCCAACCCTTCGGGGAAATAAGGCGTGATATTATGTTATGTTTATGTTATCAATAATGTTAAAAAAAGAAGTTTTGAAATTTAATCATTTGTTGTTTTGAAAAGTACCAGGGTGACAGAAATGAACAGAGAACAGGTGCCTAAACGATATCACTAAGTTGTGCACCAACGATTAAACACAAAGTGGAATATAAAGTATTCGTTATTAATTATTCACTATATCTATAGAAGTCTTATCCTATATCTAACCTATAACTGTCAAGTGCTTTATAAAACTAGATTGGTAAAAGTAAGAATAATGTTAATCAAAATCAGTCATATAAGATAAGAACCGAAGCTAAGGGGCTTACAGAGTTCCCGGAATAATTGTGTAAGCATACCTTTTTTTTTTTTGCAATAAGGTTATTTTTTGATAAGCTTGTCATTTAAAAAAACGCATAGAGATCTCTGTTCTTTCTTAGAGTATTGTAAAGAAGTGTGGTTTTAAGAAAGTTACGTATTATCTTTTGGACTTATTGCTTTTGTTTTATAAATATGACGATATTTGTACGAAAAAGTCGCTCACGCTACTTTCAACTTCGAATTAGCAATAGATTGCAAGGTGAAACTGCACTAAACCCTATATTACCTGGTAGCTTATTTCATATAACAACTTCAATGACTAGGGGTTTGTAGAGCTACGATTCGTATTTTCTGAGTTGTCGTAGTTTTATTGAACGCTCGCGTGTCAATTTTACCGACTATCGTAGCATCGTGACAGGATGTCGATTTAGAGAATTATAACAGTTCAGGGGGTATAGATATTATTTCATGTAATTATATTATTATTTTATAATCATAGTTTATCAGTTAAATAATCATTTATATTATAATAGCTATAACAATAAGGAAAACAGACATGAGCTGGAAGTAACATAACAAGTAACACTTTTAGTTAAACAAAGATGGTAAAATTTTAAAGCGTGTATTTCAACCATTAGTTTATTCCTGCTTCCAAGTTGGTGCGCTTCGAGGATGTGCCCCTGTAATGGGCTCACGGTAAGGTCGTGTCGTTGCCGTAGTTTAAAACTTCAATCGCATATATTTATTTTAAAAGTGAAAAAATAAAATGCTTCTTCCCCTACAGGATAAGAGTATCTCCTAAGTGCAACAAGCATATTTAATTTTTAAGATTACTTTGATACTTTAAGCGTGCGATCCTTATTGGTAACACACACACGTGGTAGGCATAAACCGTCGGTTCGTTCACCCTTCGTGCCCCGTATAAATATGAAATGCACCCTTACAAAGACAAATTATTTCATTTCCCCGACCAAGGGACTAGGGACGTGACTGCATGCTTCCATCAAATGTATGAGAGATGTACGACGATTTAATATAACGATGGTAATAAGATGACGGTTTTAAAGTACTACTTTACGCTTTTTAGTGTTTGAGTTGGTTAATGGTTTGGAATTGTTAACGTTTTTCACATCTGTGATTATTTTGTGGGTTGTTTTTAGAACCCCAAGTGTGTAAAGGTGCGGGACGGTTGAGGGAAAGGCAAACGTCGCGCCCTCCCACCCCTTGCTGCCGCAGGAGACACCCTGGGCATCGGGAATCCCGGGTGGATTTCCGGCCACCGTAGGCGCGGGCTTGCGGACGGTGAGCGGTGGGTAGTTCGCCGTCCAATAAGGACCAGGCCCGGGTCGACGGCGTATTGTGTTCCACGCGCGCTTCAAAGAGATGTCAGCACAAGTGGTCCACTAGGGCCGATACCTGCCGGGGTCGCGTGGTAGTTCAAAGGGGTTACCGAGGCCCCTGGCAACACAGGCAACGGAAGGAATACGGGTGGGTTTTAGTCAGTAAGAGTCTGGATACACCCTCCCGCTCCGCCCAGAGCGGGAAAAGTTATTTGATAATTTCCCACCCAAAAAAAAAGTGTGTAAAGGTTTTTCATTAAATTCTATGTTGCGGATTTCATGAACGTTTTCATCGTCAAGTTGACTTTCTTGTTTTTAGAGTTCCGTAGTCAACACCCTTATAGTTTCGCCATGTCCGTTTGTCTGTCTATCTGTCCGCGGCTTAGCTCTTTTTTTAGGTTACCTCCCTTGCACGTAAAGTGGGGATGATATTTTTTTTCGCCTATCCCATAGTGTGGGGTATCGGTGGATATGTCGTTCAAAAATATTGCGGGTCTGTCAAAACCATAGTTTGATTCAGGGATCCGTTTGCGTAAAATTAAGCTTTAAAGTGCTAATTTTTGTTAAAGTCAAGTGCCCCGCCCTCCTGCCAGCTAAATGGTTGTTTTTGGATACCTATGTGAAAAAATTCATGGCAGCATTTATACTATAAATAACGAAAGTAAAACGAAAACTATCACAGCTAAGTAGGTTTTACAAGTTAACTAGTAATGGTCGACCAACTTACATTTACAGTTGGACAATTGATCGTGACGTCTATCGATGTATGGGAGAACATGTTTTTCAACTACAATGTTATGTTTTTGTTTTGGGGTAAACTCATCCCAACTCCCATCCAACAACTCAACACCTGGCCGGTTTTAATTAATTTCTTCTTATTACGAGAATTCGATACATAGAAAACATTGCGATAAAGTTTACTATTAGATACGAGATACAAAATAATATAAAATCTACATAAACAAAACTAATCAACAGACTATTTCCATTTCACGCAAATAGTTTCGAAATATTGTTTCGTAACAATCAGTAACTACAAACAGACCACGGGAACGAAATATCTAACCCCCTAATGTCCAAATGTTATATGAAATTTGGGCCCGTCAGTCAATCACGAGGGACTTTTCACCAGGGAATTTGTGTACCAATAAGGGGGAAAGTTGGAAAATACTACGTAGAAAATAATAAAGTTAAAAGAACATAGCCTAACCGACCCTTATTTGCATACAACCCTAAAATGCGAATATAAATAGAAAGGTTTATCGGTACAAATGTATTTTAATACCAGTAAAAATATTGTTTTAGGGTTTGTTTGGTAGAATGTCAAAGTATACGCGTGGTTGATAAGTGGTTTTTATTTTTTCTAGCGAGCTAAAGGAAAATAAAGCCTCTGTTTTGTGTTTGTTGAAGATCAACTTCATAAACTATGTCAGTTAGTAGATAATAAATATAGAAAATGATAGGTACCTACAGCATCAAAATTAAAATCAACTCTGATGGAAAAAGCTGGCACTTTTTGTGCCTGCTTTTTCTGAAAAGTCTGGCATGTTGAAAATCATTCTTTGGAAATTAGAAGAATATTATTTGAATATTAGTAGTCTTATAAATATTCAACCAACGTTGAAAATAAAATACAAGATCCAATATTGTAGTAAATGCATCACCCTCTTCGGATTAACAAATACATCATTCAGGTAACAAGCCAACCATTAATTTAATTTTTAAACAATGATATTACCGTAATTCACTTACAGCTAAAACATTCCCAAACATTTAAAATGTTATTCTAGCAGAATTTATTCTGACAGTTTGTCAGTTCTCACAGAGTTTTGTTGCGTTTAAAACAACTTTGAAAAAAATTTGCAAGATCCAATATTGCAGTGAATGCATCACCCTCTTCAGACTAACAAAGAAATCATTCATGGAAGAAGCTAAACATTAATTTAATTTCTAAACTAAGGATGTTACTCAGATTCACTTACAGAGCTATAATATTTCCAAACATTTAAAATATTATTTTAGCAAAGTTAATTCTGACTGTTTGTCAGAATTTGTCAGACAGAATTTTGTTGAACGCCGCCTGCGTTTGTTTGAGGCCTAAGAGGGCTTATTCCTGTTAATTAATTCTTACACTAATATACATAACAAGGAGTACTAAATTTACATTACTTTCAGCTGTCTAATAAGCTGGGCGTCTAAGTGAAATTGTATTCTCTCCCGCCGTGCACACTTTGTCACCGTCAACGTGAAAACGTCCAGGGAAATTGGCCCCTGGTTCAAGCGAGCACAGCCATAATTAGGACTGGCTAATGTCCCGGAAAAACAATTTCATAAAACATCTCATTTCTTCCCGAGCTACTGGGCCCGCATAAAAAGAAATAAGACACTAAATAAACTTCTACTTACACGGTCGGGTTCACCTTTATTCGCAGCCATGATGAAATATGTACGTTTGTACCGTTGTCAAAGCTCGACGGGCCACATTCCGGTTTGCGTGAAGGAACAATTTGCCTAAAGCTTGGACTCGAATTAAAATTGCTTTTGGGCGACAACTCGCAATATTGCAATTCGGAATTTCGTCACAAATTAATGCGGAATCAACATGCGCCATATTACAAAGGATTAAAGACCACAATTAATTGAGTTTAACACTGAAACTTGTAAACAGTTCACATATTTGGCGCGGTATAATACGATTTGCGGCAAATCAGTCGTCGCTGCATTGTTCGGAATGGTTCGTTGGATTTGTTCGGACAAATATGCATAGTTTGTTCAACGTCATTCATTTTATTTGACTTTGTTCTACATTCTACATTCGGTGATTTTTGTACTCGTTTTTGTGGACCTAGTGAAATGTTTCCTGAAAAACATGATGGCAGTTTTACAGACTACCAATACGCGGCAGCAATAAAACGTTAACTATAGTAGTGCATACAGATGTTTGTAACACCAAATTATTAAAAATAAAATCTAAAAAAGTACCGCTGTCGAAGTACTGACTCCTATTCACTTTAAAACGAGTGACACGAATCAAGCAATTACTTCCCCATTTAGTAGTTTCACTAAAAGCTGACGTTGTTCACAAAACTAGCCAACGGCGACTATTACCGAAATATCCGACTTTTCGGCGAAAAAACAATACAAAAATATCGCGAACTCCAATTGAAATAGGGTTGACCCTGTTTAGATTTTGCTGAGCACAAAAAGTCCTCGCATTACCCGTTGTAGTGTGCTGTCGGGAGTTTGGAAGTTTCGATATCCCTTTTTATCCGCGAAGCTTGGTACCGACCTAGTTGGACCCAGTTAGACCAGCTGTCAAACTCGCTTATCTTTGCCATCTTGTTTGCGTAAAACGTTTTTAGAGGGATCTGAGGTAAATTGGAAATATTTGTGAATCTGGGTTAGGTGAACGGTAAGAAAGTCTGGAGATATTTAAATTGATGACTAAAGTGGGTTTAGGGTTAGCAAATCTAGGTGAGAAAAATTTCTTTCACATGTGAGAGGAATTGGTATAATGCTTGGGTATGGGATCTATCACATTCTTGTTGAGTTTCGTGCTAGTTTATGCTACTATTAATAATGGTAGTGGCCTAGTGAAACTAAGTTTAATTGATTTAGATATTAAACAGGGTTGTACTTACAAGTTTATTGGGTTTGAGTAGCAGTGTAACCCTAGAGTGAATGGAGTGACTGTCTATAACCTGTCTCATATAGGCTATCAAATTTATCTCGAATACAGCAGCTTATAATCTTGTCTATAACCACTGACTCAATAGATACTCCCACAGGACAGTACTGCCATGTTTCTCAGAACAAGGTGCAAAAGTCTCAATGAATCGTTTTCGAGAAATGTGTTTCAGCTGTTAATACGAAACCGATGCTTAGTACTCCCATAGATTTCATGCGATTTATTATTCTGATCACGCCATAAGGGGAGAAAAGGGCATACATCGACACACGTATAAACAAAACGCACACAAAATGAATTAACTCTACCATAATTGCACCGAACACATCCATTACGAATCGAGATAAGGCTCACGCACAATTATCTTTGGGAACTTATTAAGATAAGCCCGCCACGGATAGCGTTCATTTTTCCTACAGCAACAAAATGGATAAATTACTCACGTTATCGATACGAACGATGGACAGCCTTAGATTATGAGTAATCCTGTTAACGGAATTAGGCTGTGGTACTGGATTGTGTTGTACCTAGTGATGGTTAATTCTCGAGAGTATTCTCCTAGCGAGAACTTTGGTGTTGAGTTCTCGAGAATATTCTTTTCGGAGGAGAATTTACGAGAATAAAAAAATTGGCGTAGTACTTGCAACCGGCGTGCGTACTCGTTTATGGCCAGATGTATGAACGTAAACGAAGCAAAATGAGTATGTAAGGAGCGTAGCAGGTGGCGTTGTGTAGTTTCTGCTTACCCCCATGCGAATAAGGAGTGGGTTAATGTATGTATGTATGTAAAAAATTAGATATCTCTATTGTATCGATCTATTTTTATAGCAATAGTTTTGATTGCATCTGAACGTATTAAAAAGTTGCCGTCAGAATAATCTACTCAACAACTTAAATTTTCAGTAAATTATCCCGAGCGAGAACATTCTCTTTTGGTCGTTACTTGGTATTGTCGGTTACATTTATTGCATCCTGCCAATCATATTTAATTACTTCTCTTAAATTGTTTAAATTTTAAATTCTCTACTATCCGAGAATATACTCCGCTGAAAAGAATATTACAGAATATTCTCGATCAGAGAACATTCTCTGTCAGAGAATATTCTTTCCCATCACTAGTTTTACCTACTGCCCACACGTGGCTTTTGAGGTGCGATCTCGTCTTTGTGGTCCGTATGGATTGGTATTCCAAAAAGATGGGACTTAATATTTCAGGTCTGGTCCTTTTGCTACCTGAAAACCCGTAATGATGTCTATTACTTAAATTAATTCTACAGATGTTCTGCTATTAGTAAAGTTAGTATTTATTTATTTATTTATTGGATCTCCAACAGAGGCTACACGATTACAGAGGCTACAAGTATACATAGAATAGGGACAAATAAAAGTGGGCGCTTCCAATTACAGGTGACCACATCATTTACTTATAATCTAGGTACAGTAAGTTTGACAGGGTAAAAATATTAAAATACATCAAAATAAATAACAAGAAAATCATACAAAGGTAACAAAGTGAATTACATAACGAATTAATAATAATAATACAAACGAATATGGAAAAAAGAATAACCATAAAATACCACACAAAACTCTTTTGAACATTATATGATAATATATATTATTATTTTTGAATTTTAAGTATTCATTTTATTTGGGATGTTTTAAAAATGCGATTAATAAATATGCTACCAATTATTATGTCCTGTTATGAAGACTACAATATTGTTAATGTAGGTAGGTTCTAAGTTATTTTACTTTGTCAGATATTGACGTGATAAAGACAAATTCAAATTATTTATTTCAAATAGTCACATAAAAGGCACTTTAGAACGTCAAAACTAAGTATTTCATATTTTCCGGATATCTGACCCTATAGGGTAGGTACCAATTTCAAACAGGCAATTTTCTGATGTAAGTTCTTCTGATAGTTACAAGTATTTTGGTACCAACCCCATTCCAGTTTATGATGACGTGCACGTATTTCAGTTCCCCATGGACATCTACAATAAAAAGTCCTGAGGGGATATTTCCATAATCACGCAGATTGGCGTTCGCGCTATGATGTTATTGGCTCCTAAGGGAATAGTGCTGACCATGGCTTGTTTGTACCCTTTCTCAATTTGCAGTACGAATTTAAAACATTAGATCGAAAATAAATAGCGCATAACGGTAGCCAAATACCACATGAAAGGTTACATTCAGGGGCCATGAAAAAAAACAGTTCAAAATAAGGGGTGTTTTAAGTATTTTCAACCAGCCCCATCGTAAAATCGGCTTTAATGAAATGTTAGAAAGGACAATCAAATCTAACCCTACAGTTACGCGCGTGACTAACGTTGAAATATGCATCTGAATGTGACGACAGTTTCAATTAAAGGAACATTTCGTTCTGTTGAATTACCGCAGAATGTAATTTAACCCCTACATTTTTCTACAGATGCTCAGAGAATTCAGATATACATGCTATGGATACATTGATACTTCATGAACGTTCACTTTTATGCAATTGTCAAAGTAATATTATTTAAATGGATGGGCTAAACATTTTGTTTTATTAAAAAAGCAGCCAAGTGCGTTTCGAACTCGCACATGAAGGGTACCGTGCCACCGTACAATATTTAACACTACATTTTTTTAATACTTAAGAATAAAATAATAAGAGAGGTGCTATTTTTACTTAAGAGTATGCATTATAGTCACATTAGTAAGACGATTGTATGTACTATTTCCATTGTTAAGATCGGGCATAAAACGCCGAAAAAACAAGTTTCTTGTATGGGGGTTATAGCAGCTATAGAAGTACACACTCTGTGAAAATTTCATGTCTATTACGGTTCAAAAGAAACAGCCCTGTGACAAACAGACGGACGTATGGATGGTACCCTTTGGATACACTGAAAGAAATAAGCAATAAATCATCATCTGCCTAACCTTTTCCCAACTACGTTGAGGTCAGCTTCCAGTCTAACCGGATGCATCTGAATACCAGTATTTTACACGGAGCGACTGCCTATCTGACCTCCACAACCCATTTACTGGGTAATACGATACCCCTTGGTAAGACTGGTTGTCAGACTTTCGGGCATCTGACGACCCGTAACGACTGTCAAAGATCTATGAATGACAGCAAGCTCAACGACTTAACGTACTTTCCGAGGCACGGTAGGGTCTTGCTATGTAAAGATGGTCACCCATCTACGGACCAACCGCGGCAAGCGTAGCTTAACCTGATCGATTGACCCGAGCGTCTGTTATTATTTAGCCACAAGCCCCTCAAAGAAATAAGCAGTAAATGAAAATTAAAAAACATTAATCTAAACTGCTTTAAATAGTTTTACGTATATGAGCCTAACGTTCAAAACAGTATTTTTACTGATCCGAAAACAGTTAAAACTTGAAGCAATATGTTACCGTCATGATAGTAAACTTTAACGTTTTAAGTAGCTACATTGATTACTATTTTAAAGAACACAAAATATAATTGTTTAAAACCGTAAGAAATATACTGTTTAAAACAGTAAAAAAAACCTGTTTAAAACATTTTTTTTTCATACAAACAGTTCATACTATGTTCAATCATTAAAAGTTACTGTTTTGTCTTTTAATGTTTTACAAACTTTTCTTCTTACTTTTTCTTCTTAAAGTCAGTAAGTAAGTCTTAATGAAATCACTTCAATGTGGTGTAGTAAGAAATATTTTTTTCTGTGATACGGAACCCTAAAAAACATATAATGTATTTGTTTTTTGACTGCCTCGTTGGTCTAGTGGTCGCAAGCGCTACTACTGATCATGAGGTCCTGGGTTCAATTCCCGGGTCGGGCAAAAGTGTTATTACATCTGGAATTTCTCATTAGCTTCCTAGAAATTCTCTCTTCTGGATTTGTGCCCGGCTGATGGCAATAGGCTCGCCCCCTATTACATGGGACTTAAATATAACTGGCGAAATGTGGGTGTACTATAGGTACACCTCTGCCTAACCTTTCGGGGAATACGGGCGTGATGTTATGTATGTTATGTATTTTTATTTAGGGTTCCGTATCACTGATAAAAATAATTTGTTTGGGAACACCGTTAGTCAACGAAAACAAGTAAAATTAGAAAAAAATATGGTAAGTTATTTCGGTATAATAAATAAAACAATTCTAAATAAGGCTTAAAAAACAGATTTAGAGAAGAAAGCGAGCTGAGACAGACGAATAAGAGCTGAGTTACAGTTTTAGTGTACTCTACACTAAAGTATAATCTCTATCCATGTACACTAACATATAATTAAGAATCCTTCCCAATTCAACACCAGAGAACTAAACTACATACATGAAATTTAGTGTTAACAATTAAAATCTAACCCTACGAACGCGCGTGACTAACATTGAAATATGCAACTGTCGCGATGTGCAGCGAATGTGATGGCAGTCTAAATTGTTGCAGCCGTTTAGTGCTGCTTGATATCCTCTAGTTATGTGAGTGACCGTACGTACTGTAGTACTGAGTATTTTTTGGCTGAAATATTAATTTTCGGTAATTTTCGTCTTCGGTCGAAATATATTATACTTTTCGGCCGTGGCTGAAAAATCTTAACGGATTCTAGCTACGGATCTATTTCAGGATCTCATATTAATTTAGCTACAACACGCTTGCAACACTTATTTAGCGCTTTTAATCATATTGGAAAATAGAAAGAATCTTTGGCAGTACGTATTGCAGCGATATTACTCTGTTGATTAAATACATTTTGCACGCTAAACCGTCAATTTATTTTTATTGATAAATGTTCAAAGGTTGAGGGCACTTCCAAACAAGCCTGTCAATTTTTTCTACAATAGTGGTGGCCTAATGGGTCTTTTGATGTCGCTAAAAGAGATATGATCGTTTGCCAACAAGATGAAGTGAAAATTTACAAAAAAAACGTGCTAGCTAATGAGTTATTTCTGTATGTTTTAACTCAGTAAACTAAAATATTACAATAAAGGGCATCAATTATTTATTTGCCCGTCTCCGGGTTTTTTTTTCTGATACTCGGGACCTTTTCCATTTTATGGTATGTATTTCCCTTCATTGGTTCGGTATTCCTATTTTATGTAATTCCCGCCTTGCTCCCTGATCTAATAAAAACTCCTTTTATTTTTATTAGGTATAAATTTGATCAATCAAAAGGCCACATTTTGGGCCCAAGTACCGGCTACCGATCTACCGACCAGTCCTTCGTCACGGGTAACATCTGCTGCTGATCCACACACACGAGTGCTGTATACCACACCGTCTGTGTGGCAGCCCGTGTAGTTCATGTCTGCGGATCTACGAGGCGCTATAACGTTCTGATTATCGTCAGACGAGGCCAGGAGTCATCGCCAGGAAGTTTTTTCGCTAAGCATTTTCTCAAATTCGACTACTTAATTTTTTTTTTTATCTAATATGTTTTCTCTAGTTTTTGCATAAACTATCCTAAACTTCATGAACTGAAAAACTTATACCTTTTTACATAAATAGCGACGCGAATCTTAAGTGCGATTGCAATCGAACTAGGAATTGATCGGAGCGTATTTACATCTACGTTGGGATCTTCCTTAATTTTTTCTCTCCACATATCAATGATTCGACTTCATTTCATTCATTCGTGTATTTTATAATTAATCAAAATAAATTATTCGTGTTTTTGTGGTGAATAAGTGTTTGACTTTGCTACATTACGTCGGGGTTCGAATCCTCGACTTATCAGCCCTACATTCAACACTAGGTTACAGTAAGTACCTTTTGTTCGAAAATCCAAACGATCAAATATATTGCTGTCCGTTTATTCAGTGAGGGTTTAAAAAACGTTCGCTTTATGTTTGTACGTTGCTGTTGAGAGGGTTAAAATCCTAACTTCCTAACCAACATAAGGTGAAAGTGATTTTGTTTGTTTGTTGCGCTATCACGCTGAAACGGTTGAACGGATTTGGATGAAATTTGGCACATGGGTACACTATGACCGGGAGAAGAACATAAGCTACTTTTCATCCTGGATTGTAGACAAAGTGGCGGGCAACAGTTTGTATTCAATATTTAGGTATTTAAATAAATGGAAATACGAAAATTGAATTAATGAGAATAAATAAATGTTTAAAACATAAAAAATAAACATGATTTGTTTGTTTTTTTATGTTATAAACTAAACACTTCAAAACGCCACACATGTTACAACTCTTTGGTTCATACACGTGCATTTTTGTAAAAATAAAAGTCAACATAACATTGAAAATAACATAACCGGTCTCCTATTCCGAACACAACACAACGTCCCTGCTTTAGAGAAATAAATTACGCAAACAATTAAATATCGGCAATAATGCGAACGTGGGGTACGACAATTTGTCTGGACCGGCTAGCAGGGGTAGCCTGTTGTATACAGTGTGTTCAAAAATAAATATTTTGAAGGACCTATTTACCATGAGAACTTAGTGACAATAAATAACATATATTTTATCCTGCCAGACCTGGAAGTCAACCCCAACATAGTTGGGAAAAAGGCTAGGCAGATTTATTCTAATTATGATGCCAGAACTGCAGCCTGTAAAATCATTAAAACATGATAAGTTTGAGAGCCAGAACTTTTTAAGCTCGTCATTAGTTTAAAAAAAAACATCTTTTAGATAGAATTTAGCTTCTAAGCAGTAAAAACTTCTCTGGTTACCCTTTGGTATCTCATCTTTTATAGACAGTCGCCCGAGCTTTGATGGCTTTTTCACTACAAAGTGAAGAACGTGTAACATGCACTGCACTGGAATAATAGGGAACAATGTATTTCCTATAAAATAGTTCTTACTAAATTGTAGGCCATTATTATATTAATACCAGCCTATTATTGATTCACTGCAAGCAAAGGCCTCTTGTCACACAGAGAAGGCCTTGATCACCAGACTTAATCAAAACGGGATAGCAATTTTAGACTTATATCTAAGTCCTTGCGATGTTTTTTCTTCACCGATGTCAGTAATGTCTAAGATAAACTCAGAAAGTACATATAAATAAATAAATAATAATACTTTTATTACAAAAAAAAATGCAAGTCATAAAGATAGTACAGTTTTGCTTAAATGTAAATTATATTCCTAAGACTTACGTTCCTGAACTAGGTAATCCTGTGTTTCAGGCGAATAGAGTGTGTGTAGTGTGTGTGTGTATATGCATTGAAAAAGTCACATTGGTACTTGCCCGGATTTGAACCCACATCCTCACTTGGCCATCATGATGTAAATGACCCTGACAATAAGACTGTTATTACACACTAGCAATTCTTATGTAAAACTTTAATCACTATTAGGAGAATAAAAAAAAAACAGATTTCATCGATACAAAGTTACAACACCCTGTTCATCAACGATGTAACACATGCATTGCGTAGTTAATGTAATTATGAGGCCGTAACGTAAACGGGCTCGACTTGTTGCGATTAGAGATTGTCTCCACTCAGGGGTATAGAACATTCGGTAAGTCAGCTTTTAGCTATACGAGTATTACAGCTTTGTTTTCGCGGAAACGTTGTTTTCCCCTTCGAGACGTAGACAAGTCGAAAGTAAGGTGATACTAAATGTACGTGTCACGTATTCTATGCATAGATATACATGAAAGCGTGACACGTAGACATTATTCAGGAAACATTGTTTAGTTATTTAATAGCCTCGACGTTTACCTTTGCAATAAGGTCATTTGCATGCCTCTAGGTCTCTTAGATTCAAAGATATTAGCATTTTATTGAACATACCCTATTTCAGCCGATTAAAAAAATAAGATGGCTGCCATTCGGGGGTTAGGAGTATTTATAAAGGAGGTTAGGAGTATTTATAAAAGTGCATTTATCGATAAAAAATAGTATATAATATGTCGTTAAAGTATTGGTAGCCGTTCTCCGAACACACTTCATAATAAAAATTAAATGCTGTTCATTGGTAAACCCATCACTTGAGAATAGCTGGACCGATGTGGCTATTTTTGATGTTGAAATTTTCGGTATATCCGGAATCAGGTTCTTACGGGGAAAAAATGGAAAAGTTTCCGGGAAAATCTTCAAATTCAGTAAAAACTGAACGTCTTTTTTGTATGAATTATTGAAATTTACACACACTGTGGACACTGACAGTCGGGCTGGTCCACAAATTCAAGGTCGCTCAGCGCGCCATGGAGCGGGCTATGCTTGGAGTTTCTTTGAAGGATAAGATCAGAAATGAAGTTATCCGGAAGAGAACCGGAGTTACCGACATAGCCTGCAGAGTAAGCAAGCTGAAGTGGCAGTGGGCTGGCCATATTTGTCGAAGGACCGATGGCCGGTGGAGCAGACGAGTCCTAGAGTGGAGACCGCGTATTGGCAAGCGTAGTGTGGGACGCCCCCCAGCTAGATGGACCGACGACCTTAAAAAGGTGGCTGGGACAGACTGGACTGGAAAGCGGAGGACAGGGTGTTGTGGCGCAGCCTGGGAGAGGCCTATGTCCAGCAGTGGACTGTTATAGGCTGAGTTGATTGATTGATTGATTGATTGAAATTTGGACAGGACAACGTCTGTCGGGTCAGCTTGATATAAATGAAAGTCACTTTTCATGTGTGTGAGTGCATGTTACCTCCGAGTTTGTTTCGGCCTTTCTTCTCAGAGTAGTCAGATAGGAAACGCTGACCTCATCTAGTTTTTAAAATATGATAGACGTGTAAAAGTGTTTGTATAAGATAACTTACTGAAATAAAATCATTTATCATTATTATTTGTATCTTTCTGTGTGACCGCGTTGTTCTTCTAAACTGTGCGAAGGATTTTGATGCAGTTTTCACCGTGATTTAGAGAATTTATTCCGAAATGTTTGTATAATTATGTAAAATACTTAGTAAAGTACTTAGTACTTAGTAGGTTTCTTTATTATATGTAAGTTTAATAGTAATTAAACTTAAATATAATAAAGAAACCTCAATGTTTGGTCATGTAGTTAAGGACCGGGTAATCACCGTTGAGCTTCGCCATACAAATGCGCGTCGCGTTCACTGCCTTTCGGTTTCATAGGTAATATTTTTTTTTGTAACGAATATATGAATATTTGAAAAAAAAACATAGAAATATCGATTATAAAAAAGGTTGTTCATACAAAAAAATCATGAATATCTAAAGTAGTTTGAAAGTAACACCGTTTTTTGATGTGTATGCGTTTAACATGCATTTTTTTAGAAAACTTACTTGCATGAAATGAAGGCGTAATAATAGATTTAAAAATCACTAAAATCGTAAATCTGTGCCTTAATACATAAATGTTAGGTTGTTAACTCAAACAATTATTTCTGTAAATTATTACATAAATAATTGTTCAAATAAATAATAATAATAATTAATAATTGTGTTGTGATAATAATTGTGTATTGAATGTTATAGTTATTTTAAATATTGTACATCGTTAGGTAAATGCAGTCGTACAAAACTTTACTTTAGATAACGATCATTTATTTGAGTGAACATCACCGGTACACCGAATGTTTGCAACCAATGCAAGCAAATTGGAGGCGAATGCCTGTATTCATTGGAAAAGTTAATGAAACTTGCCCCAAGTCAATGATTCCGTCCCCATTCTATGACGGTACACGAATTGTTACGTTTAGTGCTTTGGCTGATTGTACTGATGTTAATGGCTTTTAGGTTTACCATTTATTTAGCAAAAGTATTTTTGTCAGAATATGTCCATAATTTCATTAAAAAAAACGAATAGGTATATGATCTATGAGTAAATTCGTCACTTATCAATTTTGATGATTTAAAACACTTACGCTTTGTGTTCAGTGTAACTACACTTCGCATACCTACTTTGACTTTCATCGACTATGGATTGATTATAACTTGCTTGCTTTGCGTAATTTGCCACAGTCATGTATCACAGACTAAAATGTGCCCAGCACGCCACGGTCACGACTACATGACAGATTTTAAAGAGTAATTCGTAGCTTGGCGCCGAGGATACGTTTTTGCTTTTTTGACGTGGCAGTCAATAGGTTAATCATCACAGCTTTCAAAGCTTTTCATGAGTCATTTAAAGCTGCGTGTTCCAGTCGAGCATTTTAACTCATGCACTAAATTGTGTGTTATGTGAAATGTTATAGTCTAGATTAAAATTCTGTATGGAATAAGTGTTCTGATTTGCTATTCCGCAGGTGCACGTTCAACGCGTTCCTTTGACGCCGAAAAAATGTTACTCGTAGGTACCCTTAAAACTACACCCAAGTTTTGTCAGTCTATTTGAGCGACAACACTCAAACACTCGCCCTATGAAATATCAAACTACAAAGTACAAACTAGAGAGGAAAAACAAAACACTACCGTAAGAATACTAAATGAAAGTGCATTTTATCTGAAAACACTTTTAACGTGAAATAGAGGCAATAAAAGCAAAGGGTGCTTGTTTGGGCCACGTGCTTGCCTCAGGCTTCGACACGGAGTTAATGCATAGCACAGACTGCTTGCGAATTATCAATACAATTAAATTTCGAATGTTAGTAACGGTTGTGACATTTCCTGGGGCGGGAGTGTTGGTGGCAGGCTTAAAATTAGAGGGTTTCGCGCGTGTGAAATGGTATTCTGGTGATTGAATTAAGAAATTGATTGAAGTGGTGTTTTATTTACAATGCGTGGTAGGAACATTCTAAAGAAAGAAAGAAAGAAAATATGTTTATTTGCGGTAAACATGACGCAAAGAAGGAACACAAATACAAAAAAGAAACAATTTGGGGGGGGAATATGCGTCATGTCCACGCAAAACGGCAAACGCTCAGCATAATGCTGCGACCCTATGCGATTCTAAATTATTGTTCGTATCGTATTTATCTAACTATCTTATTAGTTTCGTACAACAATACCCATTGGTTATAGTGAAGATGGTCAAGTAATTTGGTGGTCTATTTCAGTTTAATCGCTTATAGTCTATATTTGCAAATTGAATACACGTAAACGCGTGGTCGATCTATCTGAATAGCTTCCATTAAAGAAACGTAGTGAAATAAGTGAAATTATCATTAACAAATTACAAAGCAAATGTTCGATCGCGATCACGAGCCCGAGCAAAATGCGCGGTCGATGCGGACGTGTCGCGCGCGATCGAGCACACGCTGTCCATGGAGTGCGCGAATTTTGATAATGTTCAAAGGCGCCTCATTCGTTTGGCACACTTAGTGTGGACAACTGTTTGTGTGGTCAATATGGATAACGCGCAAAGTGGCTGTTTAATATGCATTATTTTATAAGGAACAAAGTGCTTATTGGATCCAAATTATACCTAAAAAATATATAAATACCTATAAGTTAAAGTTGCCACTGCAGCCTGACGACGCTACCGTTCGTGCGGCTTTATATCGAGCGTATGTGCAACTGAACTCACATAACATAACATCACGCCTTGTTTACCAGAAGGGTTGGACAGAGGTGTACCTGTAGTACACCCACATTTCGCCAGTTATTTTTAGGTCCCATGTAATAGGGGGCGAACCTAAGACTCCGGGCTGCTACTGATAAATTCCAGGTAGAAAAACCCAATAGCAATTGAACTTAATACACACTTAAACTTGAACCCTCATGCTCAGCAGTAGCGCTTATGACCACTAGACCAACAAGGCAGTTAACTGAACTTAATCTAGCTAAAATGTGGATCGGCACAAGAGCGCGCGGCAGGATCGCGGGTTCTTAAAACGGATCGTGCAAAAGAATCTCCGATCCACGATCGGCGTTCAATGATCGTAGATCGTGGATCGCCGGTCCATGTTTAGATCATCCAGAGTGGACCCAGCTAATTAACAATCAAAAAGATATCCACAAAACGGAAGCTTGCCACAATAACTCCAACTTTCAAAACCAATTTCCCGATCCCAACATAATATTACACTACCCACAAATTCTGAAGTAATTTCCTGTAGACTATCTTATGGTATCACATTCGTATACTATGGTCGGCAGTTAGCACAGCCTCCCTTATTAATTGGTCTATTGCTGTAAGTAATTGCACGCCGAAGACTAACTGGGACCATTACTGTGTAGTGTAGATGCACCAAACTGCAGCATAACTTTATTAATTGCTAAGTTAGGAAACCTACATAGTTAATAGTAGTGGAATTATGTGTTTCGGTTATTGTTCGTGTTGTTTCATGAAGGGTTTATTAACTTAAATTGGGAGATGATGAATAAGTGATAAAGGCAAAATTATAAAATAAAAATACCTATGTTCAACGCGTCACAGCGAGCTATTAACAAAATCAATGCGATCATAATCATCATCTGCCTAGCCTTTACCCAACTACGTTGGGGTCGGCAGTCGTGAATACCTGTATTTTACATGGAGCGACTGCCTATCTGACCTCCACAACCCAGTTACTGGGTAATACGACCCTTGGTAAGACTGGTTGTCAGACTTTCGGGCTTCTGACGACCCGTAACGACTGTCAAAGATCCATGAATGAGAGCCGGGACCAACGGCTTAACGTGCTCTCCGAGGCATGGAGGGGTCTTGGTATGTAAAGATGGTCACCCATCCACGGACCAACCGCGGCAAAATCAATGCGATAGTAATCTAAAAGTTTGGTCGATTATTACTGCTAAATTTCTAAACAGATTTTGTTGGAATCTATCTGAAGAAAGATCCTTTTCGGTAGGGACTGCCAAACTGTTGCTATTTTTAAAAGAAGAGTGAAAGAACACTATCTTTCCACTTTGCCATAGTTGCATATTATGTATGTATTATTTTATAATATTAATTATATATAAGTATGTATTTATGTCAGTATCTCTATCTTTTTTTTTTTTTTTTTAGGGTGGGAAATCATCAAATAACTTCTCCCGCTCTGGGCGGAGCGGGAGGGTGTGTCAGACTCTTACTGACTAAAACCCACCCGTATTCCTTCCTGTTGCCTGTGTTGGGGGGGCCTCGGTGACCCATAAGTACCTTCCCGCGACCCCGGCAGGCATCGGCCCTAGTGGACCCCTACTTTGTGCTGACGACATCTCTTTGAGGCGCGCGTGGAATACGACGCGCCGTCGACCCGGGCCTGGTCCTTACCGGACGGTGAGCTACCCATTGCTCACCGTCCGCAAGCCCGCGCCTACGGTGGCCGGAAATCCGCCCGGGATTCCCGACGCCCTGGGCGTCTCCTGCGGCGGCTAGGGGCGAGAGGGCGCGAAACTTGCCTTTCCCTCAACCGTCCCGCCTCCTCCTTCGCGAGCATTACTGCTTCGCAGAAGGAGGTGACGGCTGCCCATGCCCTGTCGCTCCGTACCATGGCCTGAACCAGGGCCGGACGCGAGAGGTCTCTGCCGCCGATCGCCTCCACGAGGACACGGCGGTGTTCTGCCCAAGCCGGGCAGACCTCCACCGTATGCTCCACCGTGTCCTCCGGGCGATCCACACAGTGGTGACACCCGGACGTTTCCTCCCGCCTTATCCGACACAGGAACCTCCCGAAGCTGCCGTGTCCGGTGAGGACCTGCGTCAGGCGGAAGGTGAGGGCGCCGTGGCGCCTCTCCAGCCACTCCTCAAAGAGGGGACTTATCGCCGCAATCGTGGCGTGCCCAGCACTGGGTTGCGACAACCGTACTTTCCATGACGCCATGAGATCCCGCCGGAGCTCCGTCCGCTGTGCCACGATTTCTCGCGGCAACGGACTTACGCCCCGGCGTTTCGCCTCCTCGCGCCACTCCCATACGTGCGCGAGGACTTTTGCCTCCAGATCCCATGGCGGCAATCCGGCAAGGAGGCTCGCTGCCTCACAGGAGACCGTGCGGTATCCCCGGACCATCCGGATGGCCATGACCCTTTGGGCCGCGCTCAACCGGCGGGCTGGCCGCAGCGCCAGAGAGCGCGCCCATACAGGAGCCCCGTAGAGGGCCATGGACCGCACGACCCCCGCGTAGTGCCTCCGGCAGGAGGCGTTTGGACCCCCTAGATTGGGCAGGAGACGCTTCAATGCAGCGCCCGCCCGCTCCAGTTTGGGAGCCAAACGTCGGAAATGTTCCACGAAGTTCCACCGGCTGTCGAGGACGAGTCCCAGGTACTTCATCGTCGACTCGACGCCGATAGAAACCCCTCCTACCGTTATTTGGGACCCCAACGGTGGCGCGTTCCGAGGACCATGAAAACACATGGCCTCGGACTTGTGCAGGGCCACCTCGAGTCCCAATTGCCGGATCCTTTCGACGATTGTCGCAACCCCGCGTGCCGCTAATTCGGCCGCCGCCTGGTGCGACCTCCCCTGCGCCAGGACCAACGTGTCGTCAGCGTAGCACACTACGTTGACGCCGCTAGGGAGGTCGGCGCGCAGCACCCAGTCGTATCCGATGTCCCACAGATGCGGCCCCAGGACTAATCCCTGTGGGACACCGCACGACATCTCTTGCCGGTTCCACACTCCCTGGTGACCGGGGTAGATGACGGCCCTGTCCGTCAAATAGGCCTCGACCACACGACAGAGGTAGGTCGGCATCCGGTGATACCGGAGTGCCTCCCTGATGCAACTCCAGGGCAGGATATTGAAGGCATTGGCGATGTCTAGAGACACCGCCAAGACGACCCCACCCTGGGCAACAGCATTCCCCGTCGTCAGGGCTCGCACACGCATGATGGCGTCCACCGTAGAGCGCCCTCTGCGGAAACCAAACTGGCTCTCCGCCAAATCCGGCCCCACCTGCACCAGCTGGCCGACGAGGCGGTCTGCAATGACTCTTTCAAAGAGCTTGCCCACCTCGTCGAGCAGCACGATGGGCCGATAAGCGGACGGAGAGTCCGCAGGGCGCCCTGCCTTCTTTATGAGGACCAGTTTCCCCGTCTTCCAGCGAAGCGGGAACTGGCCCCTCTCCATGCATGCGCTTAGGAGCCCCCTAAGTCGAGGCCCGAGAGCCTCCAAGGCCAGGACCCAGGCCTTCCCAGGTAAGCCATCGGGTCCTGGGGCGGTATTTTTGGCATTAAGCCTGCGTACCGCCGCTCTCATTTCTACCTCGGTCACCTCCGGAGCATCGTCGTCGTCGTCGGCGGTGTGGTCCGCATCGGGCACCGCAGTAGGCGGAGCCATAGGCGCGGAGGTGTGTTCCCCTCGGGAAGGGAACAGAGCGCTCACCACGTCCTCCACAAGCTGGGGCCGAAGACTCTGCGTCAGCGGGGGAGCCCATGGGCGGAGTTTATCCCGCACCACTTTGTACGGGCGTCCCCACGGGTCCCTGTCCAGAGTCCCCAGCGACTCCTCGCGGGCCAACCCCCTGGCCCGCAGGATCTCCGCTTGGAGGGCGGTCCTCGCCGCTCTGTACCCCTCGTACAGCTCCGCCTGAATGGCTTCCGTATCCGGAGGTTTGATACGGAGCCTGCGGTGTCTAGTGTACCGGCGTCGCGCAGCCACGCACGCAGTGCGCAGAGCCGTCAGCTCCTGCGACCACCAGTACACCTGGCGCGAGGCACGTCCAGGCTGGACCCGGGGCATTGCCACGTCACATATGTCGGACATGGCCTCCCGGAACCACTCCGCCTCGTCGTTGATGTCGGCAGGCCTGTTCGGTGGTGACACCCAGGCCTGCACGATCGAGGCTTCCAGGAGGAGCTCCCCAGTCCAGCTGCTTCAGCGCCCACCGCGGACCACTCGGGGCCCGTCGGACCGGCGCGTCCGAGGTCTGGGCGGATACGTCGAACCGGATATACCGGTGATCGGAATAGGTCTCCACCCCCTCAATGACACGCCAGTCAACTACACGCGGCGACAGAGCGGGGCTGGCGAACGAGATGTCCACCACTGATTCACCCCGCATCCGCACACACGTGGGGACAGAACCCCGGTTTAGGACGACCAGGCCTGTCTCCAGAGCCCAGTCCTCCACCATCCTGCCCCGTGTGTCCGTTAACCGGGAACCCCAAGCCAAATTCTTGGCATTGAAGTCCCCGAGGACGAACACGGGGAGGGAACCAAACCCGACGACGACGTCTCTCAACTCCGCAAGGGAGTTGTGGAACTCGGCAAGAGTTCGGTTCGGAGAGAGGTAGACCCCTACCACGACAATCTCCCCGAACCGTGCTGCTACGCAGCCCCGTCCTCTCTTGACGGCCTCGAGGGACGGGGTACCGGCGGCGGCCGACGAAATTAGGGTCACTGAGCCGCTCAGGTCCTCCACCCAGTCATCCCTGGGCGGGACAAAGTACGGTTCAGCGACCACGGCGATGTTAATCGACCACTGCGCCATGCTCTGGAGCAACAGATCCTGAGCGGCGGCGCAGTGGTTGATGTTCGCCTGGAGGAGGCGTAATGGGGCCATTAATGGCACTCCATGTGAGCCCCCTCTTGGGCCTCCTTCCCAGCCCCCTGAGAGGGGCCTGCCGCAGCGGCCACGGTGGCGACGGCGACGACGGCGGTGTTGGAGGCGGCAGCGGCGGTGGCAGTGGTGGCGGCTGCGGCGGTGACGGCGGTGGCGGAGGGCTTGCCTCTGGCCCTGGCTTTGGCTTTGGCGGGTGGGGTGCAGGCCTTGCCCCCCATTCGGTGGTCGGCCGGCTTGCCAGCCGCCGCACATACGGCACAGTGCGGCGTGGCGTTGCAGGAGCCGGCCTTGTGCCCGGGCTGACCACAGCGGTAGCAAAGACCGCTGCGGTCCACCTCCGAGGTGCAATTGGCTTGCACGTGGTCGCCCACCTGGCAACGGAAGCACCTCAGAGGTCTGGGCTCCAGCAGTTTGACCTGTGCGGACACCCAGCCCACCAATAACCTTTGGCCCTCTCTGGCAATATTTTTGGCCGCCAACACGGGGCAGCTCACCATAGCGGTTTGCAGCCCCGCGGAGTCAGGATGGATGGTGCCCACCCTCACCTGCTCGGCAGAGCACCCCCCAGTCCTAACTACTGCGGCAACCACCTTTTCCTCCGTCACGGAGTCGTCCAGGCCCATGATGCGCATGCTAGCGCACTTGGTGGGCCTGGACACTCGGACCTCGTCCGCATTTAGGGACGCCCTGAGCCTTTCGGCCAGAGCGTCAGCGGCCGGGCCACTGGCCGCACCGGGGACCTCCACCATTCGGGCCCCAGTCGCCGTTACCTTCATTTTTAGGCCAGTGGCAGCGCCGAGCTCCTCGAGGCGCACCACCTCACCCACCTTCGCCATCACAGTCCTGTAGGACACGCCCTTCTTTTCCGCATCCGGCTGTAGTGTAATCACTACGGCTGCGGAATTCGGGGCGCGGAGCCTAGCCGCGGCGGTGCGCTTCTTGCGCTGCTGCCGCCTCTCCCTCTTTTTGGCCGCTCTTGCTGCCTTACCCGCCTTCTTCTTCTCCCCGGCCACTTGCCATTCGGCATCGGCTGGAAGAGATTCAGGAGGCGGCGGCGGCCGTCTCACCACCAGGGCCGATGCCTTCGCCGCCAAGGCCGGAGCCCTCTTCACCTGGACTGGAGCTCTCGCTGCTGGGGCTGGAGCCCTCGCCGGCTGCGCTTTTGCCGTGCCATTGCTCTGCCCCGACGACCCCGGTTTGGCCGTGACACCCGCGGCAGCCGAGTATGAGGCGGGCTTCTGCTTGCCCGAGGCCGGCTGGCTCGCCGCCAACGGGGGGCGCAGGACGATTGCCTCCAGGGCGGAGAAACGACTCCGCAAGGAAGCCATTTCCTGCCGCACCAGTGTCAGAACCCGGTCCTCCACAGACACGGGCCGTCCCTGTCCCTGCTGCTGCCCCCCTTGCGGCTCCATCTGGGAGCCGGATCCTCGGAGCCCAGCCAGGTCCGCTCGGAGCTTCTCATTCTCCTTTCGGAGAAGCTCCATGGCGGCTGTCAAGCGGGCGACCTCCGCCCGCATCTCTGACATGCCGTCGGGAGGAGGCCCGACGTGGAGGGCCTCCGCTGCCGCCACAATAGAGGCCGTGGCCGCGGCTATGGCCTGATCCTTAGAGGACCTGAGCCTCTTAACGGAAACAGCCTTGATCGCCGCGGCCACCACCTCCGCAAACCCATCCACACGCTCCGAATTGGAGCCACCGGCGTCCGGCCCCCCGCCGGAAACCTCAGAGAGGAGCCCCTCCATGGCGAGCTTCTCAGCTCGCTGAGCTGGCCGAGCTGGGCTGGTTGGCTCGGCTGGACTGGCTCGGCTCGGCTTGCTGGGGTCCCTTGTGGAGGGCCCTCTGTCCACCCCTTTAATTCCTCGGGCTCCACCCCGCCGGCTGGAGTGTATCTTCTTCGTCCTCCGCCCGACCCCTTCGTCGGAGGACGACCCCGAGTTGGGGCGCTTCGGGGCTCTTAAAGACCCTCTCTTCCTGTCCCTGATCTTTTCGCGCTTTGAGCTCCCAGAGCTCTTTGCGCCGGATGCAGCGTCGGATTCCGACCCCGCATCGCTCTCCTCCTCTTTACGTCCAGTTGTTTTTTTGTTTTTGAAAAATGTGTCCATATTGTTCCCACGAGTATGGGGGATCTATTCAGTCCACCTAGGTTCACCCCCTGTCCCTAGGTAAGTGTAAATTTATAACCCAACCAGGGGGTCCACTGGTACCCTGGCTGGGGGTGCGCTAACGACTGATGCGCCACCTGCAACTACGAAGTTGCAGATGACACTACTCCTCAGCCATTCATATCCTCGCCACGCACCAAAACTTGATATTAGAGGAATTGTTTATAGAGGTTATCTTCCTCGCGATCCGGGCGACCAAGCCAAGATCCTCGTCCCGTTCCAAGTCACAAAACATGACTGTGATCTCTTTACGGATTACGATTTCGACGGTTGCAGTCAGGAGAATCAGTTCTCCCGCTGCTAGCTCGCTGGCAGGGTGAGTGCACAACGAGCACCGCCCTTGCTTCTCCCCTATGTCCTCTGTTTGGATCAGAGAGACACGAGGAAAAACGTCGGCCCATATTGGCCCCTCCTTCGCGGACCTTCCCTTCCGCCTCGCCACTCTGCGCCCACTCGACCTGCCCTCTGTAAGCAGAGGGGGGAGTGGACGACCGACGATCGAGCATGAAGCTCCCCGCCACGCAGAAATTCGCCACAGTCAATACCCTCTCCGAAACATGGAGAGACTATTGGCCGTGCCCAGGATGCACCGACCCGACGACTGCTCTTTCCCCCGAACGTATTCGCAGAGAACCAGCAGCAATCAGGCACACGAGGAGGTTTTCTGCACGCACCCCAGTATCTCTATCTTTAAGTGCTATTATTGTTTATTTGAATGAGTGAATTGTTTTATGTATTTTGTTTCATCTCCTACTCTTACACACGGTGTCTACATCTCTTTGTCTACTGTCCTATCCCAGGTATGCTAGAAGAGATTTATTTAGAAAAAAGCACCACCTTTGTACGTTTTTTTCTATTCCTTTCTTCTTGTCTGTTTAGATGTGTGTACATAAACTGTTAAATAAAAAACAAAGATATAAAAAAAAAAAAAACAACCAAAATACCTGCTGAAGAAAGATATTATTAAGTAGATACTTTTCATTCCCTAGAGATAAGCATAAGCCTTTTCAGGCGAGCACCGTTAGTAAGCATTCAATATTGATTTAATAAACCAGCTAATATAATATTAATCGCAAAATTTAAAATATCATGAACGTAATATATGGAATCAAATTAACAATACCACACAAGTAGCTATAAATTCTCTATCATAATAATCAATGAGCTCTATAAATTTATTCGTCGTAGGATAGCTCTTAAACATCACACGATAATACTGCACTTACGAGTATCTCATATATTGAAGTATTATTCCTGCTATTAAATACTTTTTGCGCGCAAAACGGTCAACTTATTTTTATTCTTAAACTAGCTGTGCCGCACGGTTTTACCCGCATAAGTCGCGATCCCGT
Organism: Atethmia centrago; assembly: GCA_905333075.3. Lineage (NCBI taxonomy): Eukaryota > Metazoa > Arthropoda > Insecta > Lepidoptera > Noctuidae > Atethmia > Atethmia centrago. Next base: position 12,380,001 of record HG995382.1, read on the forward strand.
TAAATCGGGAGAAATATTATTCTATGTCCTAATCCAAGTCATGGTTTACCCATGTGCTAAATTTCATCCAAATTCGTTCAGCCGTTTTAGCGTGAAATCGTAACAAACAAACACACTCACTTTCGCATTTATAATATTAGTTTGGATTTTGAAATATTCAAATAGATTGTCTTTCCAAGCACGTTGTCAAACATTTTCAGAAGAGCTTGTCAGTCGTGTGATTTTATTTGTAATGGACAAGACACCAACATCAAAAATTCAATAAAAATCATAATTTTATAGAGGACAATGGCGTCTTGTTTATAGTATTAAAACGAATATTCTTTATATCGTCTCAGTTACCCGATTACATTCTGCAGTGTAGTCACACACATCTTAAGTGCTTGTTTTCTTCTTATTTTATGGTTACTCGCCTTCTGCATTACCATTAGTCTTTTCTGGTCTAAAACCTGTTTTTCCCCCATTTCTGTTGCCATCAGGTATCATCTCATCATCGGCCTAGCCTTTTCCCGACTACGTTGGGGTCGGCTTCCAGTCTAACCGGATGCAGCTGAATACCAGTATTTTACATAGAGCGACTGCCTATCTGACCTCCACCCGACCCAGTTACTGGGTAATACAATATTCCTTGGTAAAACTGGTTGTCAGACTTTCGGGCTAGTGACGTTCCGTAACGACTGTCAAAGATCCACGAATGACAGCCGGGACCAACGGCTTAACGTGTTTTCCGAGGCACGGAGGGGTCTTGGTATGTAAAGATGATCACCCATCTACGGACCAACCGCGGTAAGCGTAGCTTAACCTGATCGATTGACCCATGCGGCTGTTATTACTTAGCCACAAGCCCCTCTTCATCAGTTATAAAACCAGTTAAAGGCTAATTTTGGCTTCACCTGGTGGTGTTCGACCGCCACCTGTACGACTCATCCCGGTGCCTGTGGAGCTACCTAGGTGGTTTGTGCCTAAAAATCTGGCCAGCTATACGGTGTGTTATCTGTGTCCGTTCGGCGCACTAATTGGAGTTCGTCGTGAGCGTACCAGCCCAAAGCAGATACCCATATTTTTCCTTCCACCTTTATTATCTAAGTAGTTTTTGGCCTATGGCAGTGTGGAGGGAAGAACTGTGGTCGACGCTGTCCATGTATGGTGTGAACTGGTATTTGGTACGGGCACTGAAATCTTAATACAAGGATTCCAGTGCTTGTGTTAGGATAAATGGGGCATACACAGACTGGTTCTGCATCTCTCTTTTTGGAAGTAGTGGAAATTCTTCATGGACGTCCAGACTGCCTCACTGATGAACCAGTCTGGGCAGTGCCGGACTCTTACCGGCTAAAACCACACTCTTGCCTTGCCCAGTGTCCCTCTGACATGATCAGAGCCCCTTTTTTTTTTTTGAGGGTGGGAAATCATCAAATAACTTCTCCCGCTCTGGGTGGAGCGGGAGGGCGTGTCAGACTCTTACTGACTAAAACCCACCCGTATTCCTTCCTGTTGCCTGTGTTGCGGGGGCCTCGGTGACCCATAAGTACCTTCCCGCGAACCCGGTAGGCGTCGGCCCTTGTGGTAGGGGTCCATAACGGCTGACGCCTACCGGGGTCGCGCCTTTGTGCTCACTCTGCGTTTTAAAGATGGTAATTATTTACAAACATTTGACAAACACGAAGAGATGAGATTTTCTGCTAGAGAAAAGTACATCACAAATACTCTCAATCATTCTATTTTTTTCTATTTATTACTAAACATTTTATTTTTATTTTTAAAACATAAACATTTTATTTCGCAACAATAAGCCTAAAACACTTCTTTTTTTTCCCCTAAATAGATTTGGTAAATTCTGGGCTACCAATGCGTTGGAAAGTTGCTGCTCTGTTTCATAGCGCATTATTGCGATTATCGGGCAGTCCAGCAATATGTGCAGAACAGTATCTTCCACACCAGGCTCACAAACGCACGATGAGTTCTCTTTACACTTGAAGCGTTTCAGGTATGCAGAGGACCCACCATGCCCCGTCCGGATTTGTGTCGTTATTTTCATGGGGCTCCCATCTTGCGTACCACACCGTATGCCATCACTGTGTCAGGGAAGAAAATGTTGGTGCCTGAAGTTGTTTTACCAGACTTATATCTCCCGTTCCATTCGTCAAGCGGTTCCGACCGGATTCTTCGCTTGACGAATAATATGGGACACAGATCTTAATCCGGCTTCTACTTCGACCCCAGGGGAGCTTTCTTCGCAAGTTTGTCGGCTCTCTCGTTTCAGGGAGACTGCACAGGCTCTCTGGACGATGTTGAGCTGTTTTATTACGCCCAGCTTGTTAGCAGCTGGTGCCCGTGCACTTGCGGCGTACAGCACAGTCGGCTCCACTGCTGGCAGGCAAAAGCTCAATCGGCCTATACGACTTTGGTACAGTGTATGAGTCTTTGCCCGGCTTTCAGAGCACAACCACCGTAGCTTCCTTCCAGATCTTCGGGGAGTGGTGGTGCGTCAGGCATTTGTTCATCAGTGCCAGTTAGTATTCAGGGTCACAATTTATGGCCTGAGAGTAAATGTCGGCCGTGAAGCCGTCGGCTTCCGGGGCCTTTTCGGGGTTGAATGACATCATGTACCTGTTAAGCTGGCTTTGGGTAAATGGTGGGCCATTTCGTTCATCATGACTCCACGCGTTTACCGTATCTGCCAGTTGTCGGGTTTGGCGGTGATCCATGTTGTCGACTTCCTATCGGTCCTCGGGATAAAACATCTCAGCCAACAGTCTCACTAAGCCTTTCGTCTCCCCTCCCATCTACAGCGGCAAATCTTCCTCTCTCTTCGCTATCCTTCCCATCACCCTATATATCTCAGACCCCCTCTTGGTCTTGTTTCCTGCAAAACTCCTTTCGGCTCTTCACTTGGGCTTTCACCAACGCTGCCACATACTCATCATTTGCTTCCAGGTAAAAATTTTAGACTGGCAGGGCGCTGCGTTCCTGACTCTCACTTTCTTGGTGGCGACCAGCCTCTTCATATCTGCGTCGAGTTCCTCGGATCACCACGGCATGGTAAGTGTTTCTGTGTTATGTTTATGTGGTATTGTGTCTCTGCAAGTGTCGGTTATGGCTTGTGTGTATGTGTACTTCTAAATGGTCTACGAGTATGTTGTGTATGTTTGACAAACACACTAGGGTTAACTTTCTGTCCAGCATAACTTGAGCCTCCAGTTAGCTTTTCTGGTGTTGTATACCCTAGTGGTTCGTTGAAGTGGTATTCCTTTGGATTTTTTCAAATGAATGCTAAAGGCCGTTGTGCCGTTGTGGTTGAAACTCGTGAGGCCCTCCTCAATCCGCCAGCCATCCACCAGGTCGAGCATTCCGAACAGGTCGTCACGTCTACGTGGCTGCTGTCTCACCCCACCTCTCAGGGACTCGAAGGTCAAGACATCCCCCGTATTCAGAATCTGCAACCCTAATTTCCCAGTGCTCCGCACATCCGCTCCCCTCTCGGGTCTTCATTGCTGCTACCAAGAACATTTCGCGTTTTCGTCTCCTCCAATAACCAACCTTTTAAGACCCATCTCTCGCTCTATCCGTTTAAGCTGGTGTGGCTCCATGGGTTTATCCGGCTCGAAGTAGAAGGAAACCAGCGTGATCGTCCAGGCTCAAGTTCGGACTCCTACCACAACGATCTTGATTGTGGTCAGTTGTGGGTACTGCAAGATTTCCAAATCTTTGTAAAAGACGGCTATTGCCGCCGTTACAGTCCCTTCTCCTCCCTCACAGCTTTGGAAGACCTTTACGCCCCGGTAACTCTTCACCCTTCTCACCCCACCCACATAGGGCTCTTGGAGCATTGCTATGGTGACTTTGCACTTGTCAGATTCTAGCTAGCTGACTCCGCTGCAGGTTGGCCTGGATCATTTCGTACTTGGTGGTGGTCGCAGGGACAACTTTAGCAATATGCTACTAAAGCTCGGGTCAATGCGTCCTACTTCCTCCGCACAGGGCACTCGCTGTTAAACGCATTGTGTTCATGGTTCACCATCTTATGCAAATCCATGTGTCTGGGCATACCGCCTTCAAAATGCGAGCCACCGCAGTGGCTGCATAGGTCGGTTGGCTCTTTGCAAAAGCGTTTGCTATGTCCGTATCCCGTGCTTACGCTTATGTATGAAAGTGAATGTTGGGTGTGGCAAAAGAAGCACGAAAGTAGAATAAATGTTGTGGAAATGCGTTCATCACGAAGCATGTGTGGTGAAAAATTATGTGATAAGGCAACGGTGCGGCTCGAAAGATGTAGTGACAAAAATTATGAAAAGAGTATGCTTAGATGTTTTGGTCGTGTTGAAATGATGAATGAAAGGCGACAAAGGTACTTCAAGGCAGATGTAAAAACGCCGGGCGGGGACGCCCCAGGAAGACATAATGACCTCATTGGTGATGTTCTTCAGAAAGGTCAGGTGCGTAGTACTCGCAACCGGCGTGCGTGAATGACCAGATGTATGAATGTAAATGAAGCAAAAGAAGTATGTAAGGAGCGTAGCAGGTGGGGTTCTATAGTTTCTGCCTACTCCCATGGGAAGAAGGCGTTAGTTTATGTATGTGTAGTTTTTAATTAATCCTAGCATACCTTTAATCTCTCGTATAAAATTGTACTGAGAGAACTAAGGTTCATCAAACAGTTTCGCGTATTTTTCACGTCAAACGTACCCGTATGTCAACACCGTGAAAGATTACAATCCTTCTCGCGGCACCCTACGACAAAAACGTGGCCAAATTGATTTATTGGTGTTCCACAAGTTTCCTCAAAAAGTTTCCACAAGTTTCCTTTTTTTTAAACCTTTTTAGTAAACAAGGGACCCTTATAGTTTCATAATGTCCGTCTGTCTGTCTGTCTGTCTGTTTATCCCGGTTCAGCTCAGAGACTCTTAGTACTAGAAAGCTGTTATTTGGCATGGGTATACATATTAATCACGCCGACAAAGTGGTAAAATAAATTTCTGACAAAAAAATAATTAGAGCTCCTTTGTACGTAAAGTAGGGATGATATTTTTTTACGCGTCTGTCCCATGGTGTGGGGTATCGTTCAAAACGAACGTATGGGGTATTTTTCAATTCAGGGATCCGTTTGCGTAATAAGTAGTAATTTTTGTAGTCGACCAACTTACATTTGCAGTTGGAGAATTGATTGTGACGTTTGTCGATGTGCGGAACATGTTTTTCAACTACAATGTTGTTTGTTTTTGGGACAAATTCATCCCAATTACGGAATCCTTTATTGTGCGTAGTCCGACGTGCACTTGGCCGGTTTTTTTAGTTCTATTTGCTGTAATTTTTATCTTTCAATAAACTAATTTGCGTGTATTTTTGGTAAAGAAAGTGTTTAATTTTCATGATATTGTGTCTGGGGTTCGAACCCTTAAGTATAGTGCTGATTGGTTATGGATTGTAATATTGTCTGAAACGGGATGAATCTGGGAAAGAAAACACGGTAGTAGTTTTGAAAAACTTCAATGAGACAGACAAGACCGTCTGTAAGATCAGACAGCGTCCAGATCTTTTTAAGAAACCATACAATCTAAGAAGAAGAGACAGATAAGTGGGAGAGGAAGGCCAAAGAACAGATGGAAGGATTGTGTGAGGAATCATATGAAAGAGCGAAATGGAATGATATGGCGGATGAGGGCGTGACGGTTGATAGCGAAGAATGGAAGAAAAAAACGTGTTGCGCCGACCATAAGTAACATGGGTCACGGGCGGCCAGTAAGATGATGATGACAATCTATGAGCACAAAAATAATATGGTAATGCCATGTTTGACGACACTATTATATTTTTTTTGTTCTTTAAGGTTTTCCTTATTTCTTACGATTTCTGCCGAATATCGAACTAATACGTGATCTAATGTAGTTCATTACATAAATATAGCTTGCTAGACATAATGGGAGGTCGCCAAAATGAGATGCGTAGTCCCCGGCCGGCGCCTGTCACATTCGAAAGAGAGATGTGAATTTTATGCAATCCTGATCTTAGATAAGGCAAGAGGAGGGTGCTGAGGCCTAGATAGTCGCTTTATTTTAATACGAACCGACAACAAATAACGAATAAATATTCCGTTTTTTATTGTTGAGCTGTGACGCGAACTCTCTGATTTAGGGTGAAATGAGAGGGGTTCTGCGACGAATTGTGGTCGAGATTATTCTAGGATTTATATTACTGTCAGAAATTCGAGTGGTATCAGATTTCATCAATATTTTGAGAGTGTTGACCCTCAATGGACCGGTTCTTTTAGATTTGGCAAATTGTTTGATGGAGCGTTGAGGTTTTATTCGAACTCTTGATGGAAAGGGTGAATTGAAGCCATTGTGAGGATCCAATTTAGTTTAACACATTCTAATTTCAATGTACGACGACTGAAGTGGTGCAGTGATGACATTCACTATTCATGTAACACTCCAAGATCGTAAGTATGTTCAGCTTAAATGATTTAATATTACTTGGGGTATTTTCTGGGAACAAATAAACGTAGTCGTTTATTTCAAAGGTACACAAAACATTACCTCTTCGTTGACTACAAAAAATAGAAAAAAAAACTTACTACTTATCCCTATTACACTCAGTTTTCCCTATTCTCAAATTCGAACTAAACAAAATAAATAATATGAAAAATAAAACAAATGCTGTTTCTATTATTAGATGACCAAACTAAACAACGTTTCTCTCGGTACTCCCGTCCTCTACCTAAGTTGTTACCTACACGTGTTTCATGGATTCAAAGTTCTAAGGCCACCCCCTCATGCTATAAAAACAATCAGTTTTCGAAATAAGAAACAGACGCGCTGCACTACGGACACTGAAAGTTCACTTTTTATAAGGGGACCAGAATTTATGGTCGAGTGATATATGACGACACTTCTCCCGGAATTTAAACGTCCCGTTTTCCTAACGGTTACTTACAGTGGCTAGAAAGGGCGTGAGTGTGACCCTTAATAAATTCAGAATAAAAGATTGGCGCCAGAAAAATTGTTTCTTCCTTATGATTGTGGTAATAATTTCTTTGTAATTGAATTTCGTGAAATATATAAGCCACTTACGTGCTCATGATACAAAATAGGAAAAAAATTGGATTACCTAACTTACAAAAAAGCAGGTTGTCCTTTGTAATTTAGACTTTCATTTGAACTGAGATCGAGAAGTGTTTAAATATAAATATTCCATAAAATCTCAAGAGCATTACTCGTAGATACCAACGTTTTATTGACAAAATTGATTTCCTCCACAAAAGCCATTAATGAAGGGCTGAAGTTGAAATTAGATAACTTGTGTAAAGGTGCTACTAGATGTCTATTCTACCAACAAAAGCCTCCTGACACAAATAATCTTCTAACGAATTTTTCTAATAAACCATATCACTTGCTCACGACAACAATGGCAAAGTTTATCTCGATTAAACAGTTGACTATCTTTCTTCCTGGTAGCGATTCTGGTGATAAAGATTGCACGACTGATTCTGTACTCGTCGCCGTGACCCTAACCGTATTAGAAGTCTTGGTAAGTGGAACATGAGAGCCATTTAATTTATCAACTTGTTCCTCCGAAGCTGGCCAACTTTTATTTTCTAGGGTTTTTTTAGGACTTTAATTGGTGAGTCTGTTTTTGTGCTCGGACGTTCAGTGGTTTTACAAGCTCTGGTTTTACTTATTCAATGGTGCATTTATTTTCTTATGCAATTTTCGAATCGATTTCGATTAGTAATTTAGTAATTGTGGTCCCAGTGCAGCAGTGGTACTAGGAATAATTTCTGATCTGAGATAGTAAGCTGCTAAACTATTTAACATTCAAAGAACAACAAAAAGACGTTTGGTGAAAAACAGGAAAATACGGCGTAAAAGGAAGGTGGTCCAATATGCCCTGCAAATTAAAATTAAATAATGTTTAATTATTTACTGATATTTTTGTGTTTTCCATCCCAAAAGGCTTTTGGGATGAAAAACACAAACATATCAGTAAATAATTAAACGTTATTTGAGAGAAGATAAGTTGTTGAGAAGGTAAGAAGTTAATTAAGATGTTAGTGAAAAATGTAGTATGTAGAATTTTGGATTGTTCTTGTTTAGAAATGAAGTTTATTACATTTTGGGGCGTGCTGTACCTTTGTAGAGCTGTAACTTGGTACAGCACGCCCCAAAATGCAATAAACTTCATTTCTAAACGAGAACAATACAAAATTCTACATTCATTTTTCACTAACATCTGTAACGAGTTAGCCATAGGGTATAGCCGAAAAGTCAGACACTAGCTCCACAATCGAATTATTTTTTATTTCGATCAATAACGGCATTGGATTCGTTCTGCCTGAGCCACGCGCTGCCTCAGGCGCTACTCCAAAAGTCCTTTAATGCACAACTCCCGTCTGTCCATTTGTCGAACGTCCCAACTAATAGAGAAATTCCATTTAAAAACTTACGTTTTATGCCCTGGGGGAGTGAGTTTACTGTACATTTTTAATGTTTCGAATTGAGTTTATGTGGGAATTGTTTGGTCTTAGGGATCGAAATTCATTTGGTCACGGGTACGCTGTAATGTTGACTTACTTTAAAAAGCACTTAAATTCTGTGAATCAAAAAATAAACAATATACCTAGATATATTGTTTTTTTTTGTGATTCACTGAATACTTTCCTACCTGTTATCAACCATAATCACCTATGATGATAGGTACATGATATTGCGATATCTATATAACTAGTAGTTCTAACAGTAGACGAACTTCTTCGAACAGTAGACCTCGCGACCAAAAACTTTTTTGCAATAATTAATAAACCATTACTGCTTCGTTGGTCTAGTGGTTGCAAGCGTTACTGCTGAGCACGAGGTGCTGGGTTCGATTCCCGGGTCGGGCAAAGTGTTATTGGGTTTTTCTATCTGGAATTTCTCAGTAGCAGCCCGGAGTCTGGATGTGTGCCTGGTTGATGGCCATAGGCTCGCCCCCTATTACATGGGACTTAAACATAACTGGCGAAATGTGGGTGTACTACAGGGACACCTCTGCCCAACCCTTCGGGGAAACAAGACGTGATGTTATGTATGTTATGTATGTAATAAACCATAATTAATAATAATTTTAAAATTATTTAAAACGGGATATTTTGAAGCTCCTTTAAGGCTCATCGGTAGAACAATTTCCGTGAAGGTTTCATAGAAATTGTTCTACCAGAGTCGCGTAACAAAACTCTGTCACACTACATTTTCGACGGAACCTAACCATTTGGCGAGCGACAACGACATGATCTAGTGGTGCACAGTAGCGCCAGCTAGTGACCTTATTGTAAAACTGACATTTAATATTTGTTTCAAAGCCTCGTTTTAGAGAATTATGACAATTATTTTCAGAATTCTCTAGTTTTGTGATAAGAAGGTGGTCCCAGGTGCTCCATCAATCCCTACCTAATGGTTAAAGGGCCCATTCCACTGGTAGAAATCTAAAAGGGAACAATTTACTGTATTTAGAGGAGCTATGCTGCTCATCACGCTGAAGATCAGATGTTCATCAAATCTGTATGAGACCAACTTAAACCTTTCAAATAAAATAGAACCATTTAAATCGGATCTCATAAGGTGGAGATATCAAGTAGCCCCCTTTTTGGAGCAAGTACCCCTCCAATCAAATATCCCCGACGACAAAAAAATCTATAAAGTCCTAAAACCTGTATACCAAGTTTCGTCCAGATCGGTTGTAAAATACGACATGTAGAGGAGTAGCAACAAACTGGCATATTAAAAGAAAGCAAATTTTGCCAGACCTCAAGCCGAGACGCTTCGCTCGCTCGGTAAATTATGACTAGCATTTCCTGAAAGTCATTATTCCCTCGCCATTTATGATAGAAAATCATGGCAAACTAGCATAGCATAATCAGCCTATAATATTCCCACTGCTGGGACGCAGACACAGGCCTCCTCTCGATGAGAGGGAGTGTGGGCCGTAATCCACCACACGTGTTGGCAGATGTCACATGTCTTCGATTTTTTGGTTCTAGGACATGCCGGTTTCCTCACGATATTTTCATTCACCGTTTTGAGAGCAGTGGTGATGAAATAATTTACACAAAGTAAATCGCCTGCTGGGTTCAAACCGAGAACCTACAACTCGTAAGTCGCGGCCATTACCACTGGGCCACCACTGTTCTTTACAAACGAACAAATAAGCACCCAGTATAAAACGAATAAATAATACCAATTTAATTTTTCTTCGTTAACGATAAATATATTTTCTTCCGTCCTTCGAGATACAATTTTGTACAGAAACAGACTGCTAATGAAAGAAGAAAATAATTTAATAAAAATACTGGTCTTACTATACACATCAGAAAGCAGCTTCATTATCTTTTTGACTAATTATGAAATGGACGACAAAAGTTCTAATTGAATTCAGAAGACTACGGCTTTCTCAGTTAATTCTTTCTTTTTTTGGAAAGTTTCGGGTCGTCCACGATGTCTAATATCTATGCTAATAATAAACTAATTAAGAAGCCTCGACTGTGCCTTTTTAAGATTCAGGAATGAAAATATTTTCGTCTGCAAAGTCTGTGTAAATTATTTAAAATCTACAAAAATCTTAAACAAATACAAACTGTAGAATGAATATGCGGAAATGACTAATCCATAAATTGCCCTCGTGTCATTTTAGGGTTTTCTAGACAAATAGATGGAAATGAAAAGTTATCAATTTTAATACCTTTTTGTACATGCCCGTTTTGTCCCACATCTGGGCAAATTCCTCCCTACTCTCCTTCTACCTTTCTACGTTCAGAGCTGTCACCAGGAGTCCAGCTGTACCCACTAATAAAAACTTTCACAAAAAGTTTCATGACTCTGTATTTACAATTTGACTATTATTCTTAACAGTGAATAGATAATAATAAATAGATAGAAGATCCCTAATCTGTCTGTTAGCACCAAAATTATTATGTTATTTACCTCAAGTGCAAACTTTTCACTTTATAAATACACTCCACCACATAACATTTTCCTCAGCTCCCATTATCCGTCGTATGCTTTAGAAATTGTCACATCTTCATTCTTCCTGTCACCCTTGCCATCCCTAACGACATTTAACTCTACAGACATGTCTCCTCAAAGTATATGTAAATTGGTAAATGTAATAAATTGCATATATTTATCTAGTAATGGTGCTTTAACGTAGGGGTGGGCCAGTGACGGATCGATTGAACGGATTTGTACTGCTTAGCGTGTTGCTTTTAGCGGTGCTAATTTTGGCTACGTGACTTTGTATATGGGGCGGTAGAATACAGTTGGACTTATTTACGTATAAATAGAGCATAATAGTTTTAAGAAAGTAACCATATACAGGGTTATTTTAAACTGGCTAGCTGAACTCCGCAGACACCAAAAAATAAAAGATTTGATGTATTTTTTGGGTGGCCAATGTCTTCTGTTGGTGTTGTTACTTGAAGTATGAGTTGAGAAATGCTATTTTATTTGGTTTAGATAACGATACCGATCACGTCCGGAAAGTTTTCACAAAAAGAACACATTTTTTAAACTAATATTTCATGTGAATACAATAATTACGGTGATGAACCCACAAAAAAAAAAAAAAAAAACAATTTGATTAACTTTTTTTTTTATCATGTTTAGTTATCGATACCAATCGCGTCTGCGGAGTTGTGTTGAGTTGTTAACTAGCCAATTTAAAATAACCCTGTATAGATAGTAAGTTACCTACCTAATGTTTTCTGGTTTTATAGACTAATCGAGCTTACTTTAATCATTTATTAGTGCCTAGCTCATCGCCACTGGCAGACCAGTTACACCCACTGCCGAGTAATAGGGTCTCCTCTCTTTTATGACATGCTTCCCTACATACCTAGTAATATATTATCAGTTCTTCATAAGGCTACGTCGAGTGAGCTTTAGTAAATTATGTTGAATATTCATTTAGATATTTGTGAATTAAACCCACGAAGTTATCTCCATAATAATATTTTTATAGGATACTTAACCCAACGTCATAATTCCTGTAACGAGCCCTTCAAAATTATGAGGTTGAACATAAAATGAATAATTATATTATTAATACACGAACAAGTACCGTCTTTATCACGGTCAACACGTATTGCTTAATTTATTCAAACTGCCACAACACAGATAGCATACTTCATTTCAGCACATCGAACGATATTTGACAAAGAAATAATCAAAATATTTATGAAGTGCGCTGGGATATTGTAGGATATTAAGCGGGTTGCGACATGCGGGCGCACTCAAACATTATCTGCAGTTGCTATCAAACATTTAGGGGACGTATTGATATTTCTTATTATGTATCCTATTGGTAATAGACTTTGTAGTACCGGCTAAAATTGCCTAGGGACTACCCATGGCTACTCCTTACGTGGGTGATCACTAGAGATCGGATATTCGGATGCATATTCACCTAAAGTTGAGATGTTGGCTAATATGGAATGCGCTTTTGTATCGCAAAATCCCGCGGCTCTGGGAATACAAATTTAGTTTTCTGATTATAATCGAATCGAATGTATATTAAACTTACTTTCAAATGCTAGCTTATATGGAATACACTCTTATATCTATCGTAAAAATCCCGCCCGCCATTCCCGAATCGACAAATTTTATGTTTTTTTCTGACTACATATGTAATTGGATGCTTATGTACCTACTTAATATTATGATGTAAAGTAGGTAGAAACATTAATTTTAAATAAACATGCAATCCAATAATCCCGGGTTTTTTTTTAATAAATATTTTTTTAGAAGTCGCTTCCATACTATACACCGGAATAGTTATGCATTCCTGTTGTTCGTGGCCTCTGTTAAAAAAAAAGATTTTTAAAGAAGCCGCTTCCATACTTTCATAGCTAAAAATTAACTTTAGGTAAATATGCATCCGAATATCCGATCTCTGGTGATCACGATCAGTGACGAAAAAGTCATCATCATCGGCTTAGCCTTTTTACAACTATGTTGGGGTCGGCTTCCAGTTTATCCGGATGCAGCTGTATACCAGTATTTTAAATGGAGTGACTTGATATCTGACTTCCACAACCCAATTACTGGTTAATACGATACGAAAAAATGACTATGAAATTATTTTAGGAAAGAAAAAGGCAGCCACGTTGTGCTAGTTTTGAGAAATAATCTTGCTATTTGGAATATTCCCGCAAAAAATAATCTGTATGGTATACCTACCGTTGCTTTTTTTAGAAAATAGAAAAGTTAAATGAGTAACTACTGAAAAAAAAAATGTCAGAACCGTTTTTGTTAATATCCAGCTTTTTGTCATGAATAAATAGCAGGGTACTCACAAATCTTATTGCAGCGCTGTGTGTAAGAGCCACGAACTGATGATCTTATAATTTTAACACTGAAGAAAAACATTCTTTTTGTCACGAATAAAATTGACCATAGCAATAGCCTCAGTTTTCATCTAATCACGTAATACCACCACTGACCAATTCACAAAAACACCGCGTTATCTCAAGTCATATATTTTGCACCATCAGCTGTTATCGCTACGCAATATTGGCTCCACCGGCTTAAAGGGGGGAGAGAATAAACTAGAGAGAGTAATTAAACCATAGTAATTATTCCATGATTATATGCAGAAACTAATGGGGTTTATCAAAGGGCTAACGATCCGCGAAATGGATGTCGATGGATGTCATGTATATATAGCTAAAATTATCAGCGTGGTTAAGATCATTGGTACATATGTAGGGCTGCCATCCGTCCGGGATTCCCCGGTTTTGTCCTAGTTTAAAGAGCGTCCGGGGGCGGTCCGGCAAGGGTTTTTATAAAGTGTCCAGGTTATATCGGGACACTTTTGTTTTCAGGGGAAATCCATTTTTTTATAGATAAACAATACATTGAAATAAATCTTAGTTAAAAATTCATTCATTCAAAGTATTATAGTTAGTTATTAGTAGTATCATATAATAATTTGATTAATGCCAAAAAAAAGAGCGTTTCTAATTATTTTTGTTACCATATTACCTCAGAAAGAGAGTGTTTAATTTTATTAAAAATGTCTATTATTTGTTGCGGTTACATACGTACTTAATTTGAGTTTAATAACAAGCTGTATAAATGAATAAAAATTAAAAACTTATACCGATGTTTTTATTTTTGTTGCAAAAAATATTTTTTCAGAGGTGTCCGGGGAAAAAACCATATTTCGCCCAAATTTCCGAGATTTTTGGCCTGTTTATCCGGCGTCGGCAATTTAGATAATGGCAGCCCTATACATAAGGTACATGAAACGCGCGTGTGTGAATGGCATTTAACTAGAGCGACACACATGCTTGTTAATATATTCAGTAATAGGGTTGCTACAAAGTTTTGCTATTGTCTCAGTAAAGGTATCTAGTTTATTGTTGGCACAGTGTCTTTAACAAGTTTTAGAACACCTTAGTCTGATGTTCTAAAGCTTGTCTGTGAATTTCTCATAAATTTCAGAAAACTTTTCAGACTCCATTCACACTGAAGTCTCGTTCTTGTCAGTATGTTCGCAAAACATTCATTTCGCAACAATTAACAATTCAATTTGAATTGATGTGTAGTTTTGAAATTTTCCATGGTAGTCCTTCCTGGCATATTTGTAATTATTTTATTTTGAAATTGTTTTTTTGTTTTTGTTTGTTTTGATACTATGGACGCGTTTTTTTTTAACTTCGTCCTCACATTTAGTTATAAATTAAACATTATTTATACTAATCTTTATGTATCAATATAATTTAAAAGAGTGTCCATGGAGTTTCTTGCCCGTTCTTCTCTATAGGTACCTACTACGCTTTGGAATGGGCAACTAGCTTCACATTTCTAACTGACCGACTCCTCCACAATTCAAAAGTGCCTGTAAATGGTTTAATTGAAATAAATGCTTTGAGTTTGAGTTTGAGTTTTAGGTATGGGTTGTTTCTTTCAAGATATCTATTATATTTTTGTCATATTTGTTAATGCATCGAACATTCTCGAAACATATTTTATTTTATTTTGTGAACCTTGTCCATTCTCTAATGCTTAGACAGCAGAAAATGGGCAGGGTTCACCAAGACTGCACTGTAATATATAGCTTTTTATTATTGCATCTTCCCTTTACTTGTCAATAGAAATAAGACTATAGACTAAACGGGGGAGTTTAAACCAAACAACACACCTGTCCCCCATACATAAGGTACATGTCTTACGAAATACCCCTAATAAGTCAAATGGAACAAGATTCTCCCCTAGAGCAACAATTCAGATCGCGACGCGTCAATAATATAAAGAGGGGGTCCCGATCTTTGTTTTCCCCTTTGAGAGTCTATTCGATCAAAAACTTGAGCGTTTTCTTTTTTGAATTTATTACTACAAAACTTTTTGATTTGATTCATGTGCTTATTGGGTAGTTCATGATTGGGACTGACGGAGCGAAAGTTTGCGCTATGCAATGTCGTTTCGATAGTTGACAGTTGAATTCACATATCGTTGGGGAACATTGCATTGGTGGAATAAAAAAATAGGACCAATCAATCAAAATCAAAATCAAAATATTTTTATTTCACATAAACCTACATAGGCACTTATGAAACGTCAGAAGCTAGGTGCACGGTTCCAATGGGTCGTTTCCTATGCAGAAGAGCCGGCAAGAAACTCCACGGTTACTCTTTTAAAAATAATTGGCTTTTACGATGTTTTCAAATTACAGTGTTAATAGGTATGGGAGGACAGTGTAGGCCTGTTGAGACGTACCAGGTACTTAACAAAAAAAAAAAAAAGAAAAAGGTCTACAAAATATCTAGTCTATTAAGCCTACAACGTTCTCACATTCACAAGGTACACACAAATCTGTGTAAAATATTAATAAAATAATAAAAATAAAAACCCATTTAAACCAAATGAAGTTTGCCATTACAAGTCTGAAATCAAAATTTTAGATAAATAATGTCAAACAGTGAAAATAATATGGAATAATGCAAAAATGGAAAGGATTCGTATTCAGATTATATTGAATACTTTTACAACAGGCTTGATTTTTGTATGAAATGCTTTTTCATGACGATATTTATCGACAATACATAGTCAAACTTTTTTTTTCATTTTTATTTTGATGCCACTTGAAGAGTTATTTAAACCTTTACCACAAACTTTCGTCTTTTAACTGACACAGGTTAAATTCGTTAGAGTCAGACTGGAAACTTGATAGTAGAATACGTGTGGCAGATGAATATAATGAACTAAATTGCGAATAATTAAAACTTGTAAAACTTTGCTTAAAATAACTTAAAGTTGGTCTTCTGTGAAAAAAAATTTCGATTACAGTCAGACCACAAAAGGCTTAACAAGTAACATTTCATTTCAAAATCTATTGTAACTTTATTTTTTCAATTCAACAAAAAAACAAATAGAATAAATGTATTAGACATCAGACATCAGAAAGAAAACCTCTTTGGCAAAAACTGATGCATTATTAAGAGCTATTAAGCTTAGATAAAATAAAATTGAAATTCCATGTCGTAAATCTCACAGTGCTTTAAAACTAAGAAAGTTTATGCAAAATGCTATGGAATAAATAATCGAGTTTTCCAAACATTGGAATTTTTCCATATCCATCCACGTCAATTTAATATTGTTAAGTATCTTTACATGTTTTGAATAGGTACCTTCATCACTCAATACTTGGGAGTGTTGAAAATGTAAAATATTAGCATTATCTTACAATAACAGATAGATAGCAAATTGTTTAAACGGTAGATATTTTTAAAGACAAACAATATTTGTTTGGTCCGTCATCAGAAAATCTACAAAGGCTGAAGAAGTAGGCAATATACATTCTCATAATGAAAATGCTTTTGTATCGCGATTAGTCATTTACACGAACAACTGAAATTAAGGGGGCTAACAGACTAACGACGAAATAACCGCCTTTATAAAGCCATCAGTCGCAATGAAGGAAACGTTATACACGGAAGCAGGCACGGCACGCTCCTATTCATAGTATGGACAGTAATAATAATGATCAGAGTTCCTGTCGCCGCTCCGACTGCCACCATCGGAAACGTTTTACCATTGATTTTTCCGCAAATAATACAGTCTCCAAATTTCGCTCGGCCGTCATTGTTTCCAATGTCACCCCAGTTCCCCTACGAACCAACGTCGCATGGTTTTGAGTGCATTAGATTCGCTCAAACACATTCGGCACTGTTGGTTTCCTGGACGTTGGTCGACACGTGACTCCAAACATAAAAGACTTCACGCCTGATCAACTCACCGATATAGATGTGAATGGAATTGCCCTTATTGTGTAATATTATGAGGGTGATGCGGAGAATCAAGTATTATAAGCGCAGATGCACCAGATTCCATATTAAAAACAGGCTCCGATTTAGACATAATTTCATCAACTTGTCTAAAACAAGCGTCAATACTGATTTATTGACATCTGCATATTTTGTAGACGATCGACTAGTCGTAATCAAGTCTGACGTTTCATGCAAATCTGTTTCGGTCCTTTTTATCTGGAGCTCTTTCATTGTCGTAATGTGATTAGGAAAGGCCCCAATCGGGTACCCTCTTTCGGGAGGGCGCTAAATAAGATGCGACGTTTTCCGCCTCGGGCACCTTTGATAGTACTTTTTAAAGCTGTGTCACGAATTCCGAACCTCTCTTTTATTGGTCGCCATTATGATAATTACATTAAGGGCCGCCCGTTGCCGATACTTCGTCTTTCGAATTTGTTCTGTTGTTACGGTAAGGCGTTTGCCTCTTGAATATTGAGCAGCTCATTTGCGAAAATCGCACCTATTCTCTACGTGACACTTTTATTCCACAAAGTCGTTTGGCATTAAGTTTCTTAGGCTGGAATCAAATTATCCGAAATTAAAAAAATATTCACGCAGTTAATTGACACTCATTTAGTAAAAAGTTAAAACGTAGTCAGCGCAATGAATCTCCAACGTACAAATATTTACATCAGTTTTAATTTCACTTATCTTCAAATGGTTTTTTTCTCAGACTTCAAATACATGTTTTCAAAGTGCTTCATAAATCTTGTTAGTGTTTGGTTTTCAAATAAGACTGTTGACTTAAAAAATATAATATTATTACCTAATAGTTTTAAAGTTTATTTTTGGCGACTTTTTATGCTTAACAAACGGTACCCAAGAGTATTTACTCTTGGGTATTAAAATTATGTTCAAAGTAAAATCTTAAGGCGATTTGAAGAATTTGTTAGTAACTTGTTTTACTTACTTATTTCAGATTTATATTTGTTAAATTCAAATTCAAAATCTTTATGTCGAGCAAAGACTAAAATGAAACCCATTGGGATCAATAGGGAATATGCATGTAATTATTTTTTTCACTTTATCAATAAATAAATAATTTAAAAAAAAATAAAAACCATGCCAGCCTTGTCAAAAAGTTAATTACAAAAATTGTACTAAAACATTAAAAACAAGCTAAATGATTTTGAACTAAATACAACGAAGTCGGGGGACCTGTAAAGAACTGTTTTAAGGAATATGTATTATATTATATAATGTATTCATACTGATATAATATAATATAATACTACTGTTATATATTTTTGTTATGTACTAAGCAAGTTCTAGACGATGAAAGTATAAGTAGTATTTTTTTTTATTAAAAAAACCCTTTTTTTCATGAACCATGGCTCCCCATTATATTGTTTAGATTTTCACCATCCTATGTTACCTGGGATAATGCAACGCTTCTAACGATACCACATACATTGACATCGGTTAAGTCGTTTAGAAGTTATGGTGGAAATAGAAACTCACAAACATATACATGAACCCTGAAAACATAACACTCCTTTTTTGGGCAGTCGTGTAATAATATAAACCCAATAAAGGATTACAAGTTAAATTCAACTACTAATTCTTGCTCAAACAAAATATGATACTCCAGCAATTTTCTACTACAGTTCAAACGACCGTTTCTGTCACGGGCATGATGTGACGTCATTTACCACAAATTTTCTTTGATTGCATCTGTTTTTAGCCTCAAATCATATAAATTAAATTATTTATTGTGCTTTATTCAAGCAGAAATCGCACTTACTCGTACCTTAGCGAGATTGCAAGCACTTTGCTAAGAATATATTTCATTAACATAGTTTCTTTCGTCACTTCCGGCACTGTCGAAGACGACGCGTTTTGAGTTTGCGTTTCGTTCCATCAAAAAACGCAACATAAATTAATGAATTGTAAAATAAGTAATGCATCAAAAACGTAAAAAGAATAGGAATTTGTTTCTTGACTACTACACAATGTATATTTAAATAATGGATAAGTTTTGAATTTCTTGCACATTCCCTATTGTCATTTTATATGTGTTACGTAATTGCCCCGCTTTTTTTTTTTTCTTTGAGGGTGGGAAATCAACAAATAACTTCTCCCGCTCTGGGCGGAGCGGGGGGGTGTGTCAGACTCTTACTGACTAAAACCCACCCGTATTCCTTCCTGTTGCCTGTGTTGCGGGGGCCTCGGTGACCCATAAGTACCTTCCCGCAACCCCGGCAGGCATCGGCCCTAGTGGACCCCTACCTATGTGCTGACGACATCTCTTTGAGGCGCGCGTGGAATACAACGCGCCGTCGACCCGGGCCTGGTCCTTACCGGACGGTGAGCTACCCATTGCTCACCGTCCGCAAGCCCGCGCCTACGGTGGCCGGAAATCAGCCCGGGATTCCCGACGCCCTGGGCGTTTCCTACGGCGGCTAGGGGCGAGAGGGCGCGAAACTCGCCTTTCCCTCAACCGTCTCGCCTCCTCCTTCACGAGCATTACTGCTTCGCAGAAGGAGGTGACGGCTGCCCATGCCCTCTCGCTCCGTACTTATTTTATTTTACATCGTCCTCACATTTGGTTATAATTTCAACATTATTTTTGTACTAATCTTTATGTATCAATTTAATTTAAAAGAGTGTCCATGGAGTTTCTTGCCCGTTCTTCTCCATGGGTACCTACTACGCTTTGGAATGGGCAACTAGCTTCATATTTCTAACTGACCGACTCCTTGACAATTCAAAAGTGCCTGTAAATGGTTTAATTGAAATAAATGCTTTGAGTTTGAGTTTGAGTTTGAGTTTGAGTACCATGGCCTGAACCAGGGCCGGACGCGAGAGGTCTCTGCCACCGATCGCCTCCACGAGGACACGGCGGTGCTCTGCCCAAGCCGGGCAGACCTCCACCGTATGCTCCACCGTGTCCTCCGGGCAATCCACACAGTGTAATTGCCCCGCTTGTTGTTCAAACCTTCTTATTCTCACAACATGGGAAAGAGAAAATCTGCCTGAATATTTATGCGGTATAATATTACCTACCTATTAATCGATAAATAAGAAACCATCTACATAATTATATTATGATTTCTTCGACCGGAAATCAAAATTAGTTATCTCAAAAGGATCTTTGCCACCAATGCTTCTAATTGCTTTGTGTCAAGAAATAACGCGTGATCATTCGATTGACAATGTTCGACAATATCGAACATTGAAAACATTCTTGAAATTTCTACACAGATTTGATTGAATCGTAACAACAATAAAAAACAAAATTCATTTCAATTAAATTCCATTTGTTTATTCGAACGGATGAAACTTTTTCGTTTCGTTAAAATGGAACGTTTTTATTTATTTTAAAATATCCATTGTCTGGGAATGTTTTTGGTTCAAATTGTGTTAACTGCCACTATTTTTTAATTTCGGTGGTTGTCTTCTCATTTTAAAAATGAGTGATGATTAAAAATAAATAAACACCTTATTATGTTTGAATTTTAAAAAGGTTTTATGCAAAAATGCTAGTTTTCACGATATCTGAAACAAGTAGATATTATCCATCAATATTTTAATGAGAGTGATGTAATAGTGACGCCTTATTTCATTTTATAAAATAACATTGGAAGAAAATTAGGTATATGAGATTTTTTTACTTATCATATATTGATACACAATGAATGACGCCCATTGCGTATAGTTCCAAACACCAAATATCGAAAAAAAAATAGACAGTCAGACCCCTGATCGTGACTAAAGGCATTAAGCGTGTCTTTAAGAAATTTGCATTTGAAATAAAAGCGTCTCCACCCAAATCACATTACCAGAAATTTGAGGCCAAAACCGCGCGTCATTTCGGTGAAGACTTTCGACCACGCCCGTAGAATAAAATGCTAACGTACTTTACGAATCGAATTGAAGTTTTGCAAGATCATTGTGTTCTATCGGTGTGATGCCGCCTTAATATTACACCGTTGTGGGAATGGGTTCGGTGCAAAATTATATTAATGTACCTATAGAAGTGGATCTTTGCCTCTTGATGTGTAACAACTTTCCTCTCACTTTCTGTGGCAATGATTTCGTGAAAAGGGACGGAAGTGTGTAGACAGCTCAGGCTATCAGGTTCTGTCTACTCTATTAAAAATTACTTAAGTAAGTACTTTTTGATAGCATATAATAGGGTATTTTACTATATACGAGAAAAAATCTGTAAATATATTATTGAGATCATCATCATCATCATCATCATCATTTCAGCCGAAAGACGTCCACTGCTGGACATAGGCCTCCCCGAAGCACCGCCACTTCGACCGGTTTTGTGCTTACCGCATCCAGCGGATTCCTGCGGCCTTCACAAGGTCATCGGTCCACCTTGTAGGAGGCCTTCCAACGCTACGTCTTCCGGTACGCGGTCGCCATTCCAGAACCTTTCGGCCCCATCGGCCATCTGAAATAGAGATATTATTATTGAGATAGTTTAGGCAAAAAGGAGTCGGAAAATGTTAGTTTTAGTTCGTATAATAACAAAATAAATTTTAAAATTCAATTCAACATTTTCAGTTTGTCTAATCTGTTAAAAAACACCATGAAATAGTAGCCGCCATGTTATTACGTCATACGGCTATGTTAACAAAAAGGTGTCCATTATCATACAAAGATCAGCGCATTTGTTTTCATAGCGCAGTGACGTCATGACCAAAGAGCAACATGGCGTCCACTGCGTCCAGCGTTTTCGTCAACCTACGCGCGAAATTTGAAAATTTAAAATTTAAATGCTTTTTGGCACTTATCGATTGAATAAAAATTTTGTGATTTTTTTTTTGGGGCATATTAGCACTATAGAATTTAATTAAGACTCTTTTCAAAAATGGGTGTAAGACCCTATTACTCATGGAATTAGTAAGTATTATAGATTGTCAAATTTCGACCAGTGGGCGACCAGTAGTAACCAATAATTATTCGAATAAATATTTCAGTATTTAGCTTTTTAGGGTTCCGTAGTAAACAAGAAACCCTTATAGTTTAGCCATGTCCGTCTGGCTGTCTGTCTGTCTGTCCCCGCTGTAGCTCAGAGACGCTTAGTAATAGAAAGCTGTAATTTGGCACAGCTATACATATTAACGCTACACGCCGACAAAGTGCTAAAATAAAATATTGGAAAAAAAAAATAGGGTACCTCCCTTTCATGTAATGTGGGGATGATATTTTTTTCTCGTCTATCCAATGGTGTAAAATATCGTTCGATAGGCTGTTCAAAAATATTGTGGGTCTGTCAATACTACTTTTCGATTCAAGGATGTGCAAATTTGTGTTAGAGTCAAGTGACCTCCCCCCCCCCCTGCCAGCTAAATGGTTGTTTATGGAGACGTGAAAACATTCACAGCAGTAGTACATGTAATGAAATTAAAAATAAAAGTATCAGGACTAAGTGGGCTTTACAAGTTAACGAGTAATAGTTGACCAACTTAAATTTTTAGTTGGAGAATTGACCGTGGCATATATCGTTGTATGGGAGAATATGTTTTTCAACTACAATGTTAAGTTTCCACCACGGAATCCTTCGTGTGAGTGGTCCGACACGCACTTAGCCGGGTTTTAAATTCTGAGATTAATTTCTGTCGCTGCTGAGTTGGTAATAACCAAGGTAAAATGTCGGATGTAACACATTATATGCGACTACTGTAAGACTCGTTCGTTTTTTCTGTAATAAAAGCATACTGAAACTGATAGGTACGCATGGAAGAACCGTGGTAAATATTGTCGGGCTAAAAAGATGGTGGCTAGTAGTTCAAATCCGGGCGAGTAACAATGTGAATATTTTAGTGCTTATGTACTTTCTGAATTTATCTTGGACATTAGTGATATCGGTGAAAGAAAAACATCGTAGGAAAACCTAGACTAGAGACTGGCTCAAGATAGGTTGGCGATTTCAGACTTATATTAACCATAAATACAGGTTTTCCCACTGTTTTGCCTTCGCCGATGCCACAAAGAGATGAGAGAGATGAGATGAGATGAGATGAGATGATGATGTGATGATGAGAGATGTCTTCTCTGTATAAGAAGAGGTTTTCCCTGTTGTAGGAAAATATAGGCTAGTATTATGGTGGCTACCAAATAACCACACCGATTAAAAAGGCCAATGTTTGTATGAGTTTGGATATATTCAGTCACAATGCTGAACCATTTTTTCTACGATCACTACGTGACTCAGTTCTGAATCATGTGAACTAGAAAATATAGGTACCTATATTTATACATACATCTTAATGCCGGAAGCGATGACGTAGCACATAACCTGCGGAGTTAATGATAAAGCAGTTAAGTTTATCAAAAGATTACAAAATTAGGTTATCTATCTCAGCAAGTCTATAGAGACTTGCTGAGATAGATAACCTAATGTGAATGAGAATAGTCTCAAGAGAAAAATACGACTTTAGGTGAGTAAATATTAGTATAAGCGAGTAAAATTCATAAAAGCAGAATTTTTGGGTATTTTCACGATACATGTTACATAAATTCTGAAAGAAAAACTTTTCATTTGGATAATGAACATGCACAACACGAATATGGTACGGAGCGAGATGACATGGGAAGCCGCCTCCTACTTCTGCGAAGCAGTAATGCTCGCGAAGGAGGACGCGGAACGGGTGAGGAACAGGCAAACATCGCGCCCTCACGCCCCTAGCCGCAGCAGGAGACGCCAAGGACGTTGGGAATCCCAGGCGGATTTCCCCGTAGGCACGTGCTCACCGTCCTCAAGACGGTGAGCAATGGGTAGCTCGCCGTAAGACCAGGCCCGGGTCGACGGCGCGTCGTGTTCCACGCGCGCCTCAGTAGGGGTCCACTAGCGCCGATGCTCACCGGGGTCGCGGGTCCAAAAGGGATACCGTGGATCCTGGCAACATAGGCAACGGAAGGAACACGGGTGGATTTTAGTCAGTAAGTCTGAAATACGCTCCCGCTCTGCCCAGAGCGGGAGAAGTTATTTGATAATTTCCCACTCAAAAAAAAGGTGAGTAAATATTAGTTTAGGTGAGTAAAATTCATAAAAGCAGAACTTTTGGGTATTTTCACGATACATGTTACGTACATTCTTAAAGAAAAATTTGACTTCATTTTGATAATGAACATGCAGCAAGCGTGGTGATTTATCGTGTTCATAAGTAATTCTAAGCATATTTTGAGATACCACTGAAAATATACTTAAAAATCTATTTCGCCTAAAAAATATCCATTAATCAAATTATTGCATTTATAAAATACTTTAAGCTTCTGCCACAAAATATTGACAGGTTTAATTAATAACAGTCTGATTAAAAATATTTGAAGAAAGTTTTATTAGAAGATGTTAAATAGGTCGCTTACACCAATTAGGTACGTATACAAAATGCATAAAATATAATATAAACTAAAATCTTGAGTGACACCAGATTTGCAAAAAAATATAGAATAACCCGCATTTATTTTTTAAGTCCCATTCTTTTATCTGTCACATACTATAATTAATTGAACACAGTTTTGAAAACATTTTACTCGTTTTTAGGGGTCCGTACTCACAGGGTGCCAACAGAACTCAAAACTCATACTCAAAGCATTTATTTCAATTAAACCATTTACAGGCACTTTTGAACTGTCAAGGATTCGGTCAGTTAGAAATATGAACCTAGTTGCCCATTCCAAAGCGTAGTAGGTACCTATGGAGAAGAACGGGCAAGAAACTCCATGGACACTCTTTTAAATTATATTGATACATAAAGATTATTATAAATAATGTTGAATTTATAACTAAATGTGAGGACGATGTAAAAAACGGAAGAAAACCCAGAAACCCTATTAATAAGGCTCCGCTTTTCGTCCGTCCGTATGTCACAGGGCTGTATCTTTTGAATCGTAATAAGTTTGACACTTGAAATTTTCAGTGGTTTTTTTACTATGGAGGCTATGACAAAAAATAAAATGAAGTTAAAAATTAAAGGGAATTTTGATATAAATAAATTGACTTTAAACTTATACATCCAATCGATCTCTTGCCAATTTATTTGTGATCAGCGCAACACATCGTCTTCCATATTTCTCTATTAGCCGTCATCTCAATAGTCAACTTCTGTCTAGCCTTATCACCTTTCACACAGTCCATCCATAGTTTTTTGGTCGTCCCCTGCTCATCATTTCATACATCCAACCAACGACTTTTATATCTAACAAACAAACTTTAAATCACTGTTTGTTGATAAATGCGCACGAACAGTTTTGTAGGGAAACAGACAAAAAACGTCTAAAGGACTCCACTCCATCCCCTTTAAAACGCTATTTTCTTTTTATATCAAATGAACCGTGAAAGTGCGGGCGGTGTGGATGCTGCGAGTTAGCGAGCCGATCAGAGCCTAAACTTCAATAAAAAAAAGTTAAGTCGTATCTATAGATGCGGGTTCTGTTGGTAGATATTTATTTGGGAGGATTTGTTTAAAGAGTTCTGTAATTAAAAGATCAATAGATAAAAAGCGGCCAAGTGTGATTCGGACTTGCACACGAAGGGTTGTGGTATTTTGCTACTCAAAGCCACATCTTTATGTTAATAATTATAAAATTACCTTTGTTATAATTCATGTACTATGTTCCTTGCTTCAAACATATGAAATCATGTTATTTCTCTAACTTTCTTACATATATTTGAACACCACAGCTGAAAAGCAACATCACAATGAACTGTTTTTAACACCGAATACTGTATTTTATATTATTAATTTTCTCTTGTTGTAAAATAACATATTTTTATCCATTGACATCTTCAATCATAAATTGTCATCTGTCTAATATTTTCTTTCTCTATGAATCGTACCGGCCTTGATAAAGCTAGTTTCAGACTTACTTCGCTATGTAAACCGTTTTTATTGATCCTGGCAGGCATTCAAATTAATCATTTGAATTATGTTTCACAGAAACTTCTAGAACCTTTGCCAGGATCTATAAAAGCGGTGATCGGACCTGACAAGGGTTCAGTCAGTTTAGGCCAGTCAGTTCAGTTCACTCGGTTGACCGACTCAGTCAGTTCAGTCCTATAGCTTACTTGTTTCTTACTTCTTTCCTACTTCTTACTTATTTCTCGTACTATTAATTGTAACGTGTAAAAAATATAATATCTAAAGAATCTCAGTGTGTGTGATTTGTGATTCACCTTACATAGCCGCCGGCCCTCTCACTTCCGCCTTTGGGAGATTTCTAAGGCCGAAGGCGTTATAGTCGCGTGGCTTAGGATGCCATAGCCGATCACTCCCGTGTGTCTTAGGAGGTCCAGAAACTCGTCTCGTGGAGCGTGGGGTGCTGTGGAGTGCCTCCGCAGTCGGCCGTATCGGCGAGATTCGGACTACGCCACCATCTTACTAGCCCGCTCCGTGACTGAGAGCTCTATCATTATTGGGGCATTCTATCAACGTGGCGTTGGACACTAACTCCGACTACACATCATACCACCAACCTCACCAACAATACCACTAATTTAAGTACCTACTATAGAACAGAACCTCTTGTCTTACAAAAGACATCTTACTCCTTGGGACAGAGTAGCCGACTGACTGTGAAGGCGAGATCCTCGTCTTCGTGCTCCGCCTCGTCTGTCAGCCCTGTCCCACTGCTGCCTGCCGATCCAGACCAACTACCTGCCGACCCTATCCAGCTGCTGCAGCTGATCTTGCCGTCCAAACGTCCCGTGCACTCGGACCGGAACCATAGAAAATTTTAATATTAAGTCTTATCTTTTAAATATTTATTAGTAAGTACTCTTATTTCAGTTTTCTTTTTTTTAACGTGACTTACGACTGGCCCTCCGGCCAATCGTAACGTTACAGGGTTCCGAACCACCGTACAATATTTACGAGTACACTTTCGAGTAAAACACGCCGAAAAAAACCACGGTTCTTGTATGGGCCCTCCTTTAATTTTTTACTTTATTTTGTTTTTAGTATTTGTTGTTATAGCGGTCATAGTACGGTGTAAACATTTTAAAAGAGTAACGGTGGAGTTTCTTCCCCATTCTTCTCCTTACGAAACTACATTTTGGAAGGGGCAACTAGAATCAATTCTCTCTCTCTATTACGGATAAACAGCCTTATGACAGACGGACGGCTGGACGAACAGCGGAGCCTTAGTTAGTTATAGGGTTCCCTTGGCACCTGTTGGGTACGGAATCCTAAAAACAAGGTTAGATGACCCTGTGCTGTGGTAATTCATATTACGTTATAAAGTCTCATAAGTTTGCGCATGGGTTCGTACAGAGAAGTACTAATGACAAGCCCACTAGCTCAACCGCTTAGCAAAATTACTCGGTTCATATATAAGATGCCTTTGGGACTAGGGATGCTGGTAAAATTGGAGATGTGGCACATAACATCTTTGTTTAAGAGTGGCAACTTTGTTTCTCATATATATTATCATATTAAATAAATAAGAAAAAGAAGAGACGGGCCATCAATCTGCCTGCGAACCATTCGCAATATTAAAACTTTTGCCAAAGTCCAAAAGTCCTAGATCTCTGAAGCTCTCAAAGTCAATGGCATCTTAAAGGCTCATACTGAGGCGATATCGCGGGCGCGACAGGCAACAATAAGCCTGTCACGCCTGCGACATCGCCCTAGTCTGTAAGAGCCTTTAGGCGCAGATATATGATTTTAGTTACTTTTACGCCGGTAGCACACCTCCGCCACCAAACCATTGCAGCGAAACCGCAGAAGTTCAATTCAACTGGCTCGCGTCATGTTAAGTTACTCGCATTCGATCCGAGTAGCGATAGTGAAACATGACGCGAGTCAGTACCGGCGTTAAATCTGTTATTACGCCTTCATATAATGCAAGTAAGTTTAAAAAAATAATATGTTAAACTAGAACGCATACGTGTGAATATTTGAGTAAGTATTATAGTAAAATACTTTATGAAGTAAATTCAGGAAGTAATGTCTACACTAAGCATAAAAAAACGATATTACTTTTAAACTACTTAAGATATTTTCATGACTTTTTCAATTATTCATATTTTCGTTACTAAAAATAAATATTCCCTATGAAACCGAACGGCGCACTATGGAAAATGGTAGAAAAATGGTATATCAAAAATGGTTTTTACCAATGTCGCTACTGACATACTTTTTTAGTTTTATTTAATAGTATAAGGATCAAATTAAATTATAACGTTTTTTTTTAATGTTAAATGTAAAATATATTTTTTAAATGTCACAATCTTTATGCATTAGTGCAGCAGTGGTGGCCCAGTGGCCGCAACTTACGAATTGTTTGTTGTAGGTTCGAACCCAGATAGGCGCTTTACTTTGTGTAAATTATTACATCACCACTGCTCTCAAAACGGTGAAGGAAACCATCGTGAGGAAACCGGCATGTCCTAGAACCAAAAACTCGAAGACATTGTGACATCTAACAATCCGCACTGGGCCCGCGTGGTGGATGACGGCCCACTCCCTGTCACGGAGAGGAGGCCTGTGTCCCAGCAGTGGAAACATTATAGGCTGATTATGTATAATCTTTATAGTTTTGACGGACGTCAATGTCAAACTTGTTCACTTCATCACTTTCAAAGTGATTTTAATGTTAAACTTAGGAATAGATATAAAGTACTACATGTTTCTGAAAAGCTCATCTTCTGAAGATTTTAGAACAGTTAACCAGGGCCAGTGACCAGGTGACCAGGGCCGGATGCGAGAGATCTCCGCCACCGATCGCCTCCACGAGGACACGGCGGTGCTCTGCCCAAGCCGGGCAGACCTCCACCGTATGCTCCACCGTGTCCAATGGGCGATCCGCACAGTGGATACACCCGGGCGTTTCTCCCCGCCTTATCCGGGCGGATCCCCTAGATTGGGCAGGAGCCGATTCAAGCCAGCCCCGACCCGCTCCAATCTGGGAGCTAGACGTCGGAAATACTCCACGAAGTTCCACCGGCTGTCGAGGACGAGTCCTAGTTACTTCATCATTGACTCGACACCGATGTGAACCCCTCCTACCGTTATTTGGGACCCCGACTGTGGCGCGTTCTGAGGACCATGAAAACACATGGCCTCGGACTTGTGCAGGGCCACCTCGAGCCCCAATTACCGGATCCTTTCGACGATTGTCGCAACTCCGCGTGTCACTGCTTGCGCCGCTGCCTGGTGCAACTTCTCTTGCGCCAGGACCAATGTGTCGACAGCGTAGCACACTACGCTGACGCCGCTAGGGAGGTCGGCGCGCAGCACCCAGTCGTATCCGATGTCCCACAGATGCGCCCCCAAGACCAATCCCTGTGGGACACCACACGACATCTCTTGCCGGTTCCATACTCCCTGGTGACCGGGGTAGATGACGGCCCTGTCCATCAGATAGGGCTCGACCACACGACAGTGGTAAGTCGGCATCCGGTGGAACCGGAGTGCCTCCCTGATGCAACTCCAGGGCAGGGTATTGAAGGCATTGGCGATGTCTAGAGATACCGCCAAGACGACCCCACCTTGGGCTACAGCATTCCCCGTCGTGAGGATCCGCACGTGCCCGATAGCGTCCACCGTAGAGCGCCCCCTGCGGAAACCAAACTGGCTCTCCGCCAAATCCGGCTCCACCCGCACCAGCTGCCCGACGAGGCGGTCTGTAATGACTCATTCAAAGAGCTTGCCCACCTCGTCAAGCTGCACAATGGGCCGATAAGCGGACGGAGAGTCCACAGGGCACCCAGGCTTCTTTATTCGTTTCCCCGTCTTCCAATGAATTGGGAACTGGCTTAAGAGCCCCCTTAGCCGAGGCCCGAGAGTTTCCAAAGTCAGGACCCAGGCTTTCCCAGGTAAGCCGTCGGAACCTGGGGCGGTATTTTTGGCATTCAAGCTACGTACTGACACTCTCATCTCTACCTCGGTCACCTCCGGAGCATCGTCGTTACCATCGTCAGCGGTGTGGTCCGCATAGGGCACCACAGTAGGCGGAGCCATTGGCGGGGAGGTGTGTTCCCCTCTCGAAGGGAACAAAGCGCTCACCACGTCCTCCACAAGCTGAGGCCGGAGACTCTGCATCAACTGGGGAACCCATGGGCGGAGTTTGTCCCGCACCACTTTGTATGGGCATCCCCACGGGTCCGTGTTTTGAGTCCCTAGCGACTCCTTGCGGGCCAGTCCCCTGGCCTGCAGGGATCACCTCTTGGAGGGTGGTCTTCGCCACTCTGTACCCCTCGTACAGCTCCACCTGAATGGTTTCCGTATCTGGAGGGTGAATACAGAGCATGCGGTGCCTGGTCTACCGGCGTCGCACAGCAACGCACGCAGTGCGCAGAGCCGTCAGCTCCTGCGACCACTAGAACACCTGGCGCGAGACACATCCGGGCTGGACCCGGAGCATTGGCACATCACATATTTCGGACCTGGCCTCCCGGAACCCCTCAGCCTTTAAGTAGTCTTAACACCAGAAACCTTGAAACAGGAAAAAATCGGAACCTTGGAATGAGCTAATGTTGTATATCTCATGAAAATATCGAAACTCGAGGCCGCATTTTTGCCCGGTTGATGGCAATAGACTCGCCCCTTATTACATGGGGCTTAAACATAACTGGCGAAAGGTGAAATACAGGTGTGATATCATGTTATGATTTCGAAGGCCATACTTAAATCTGGAGCTAAATAAAGCTTTTAAATGTATAACGTAACGTATCTTTACTTTTATCAAGGTAGCTAACCCTAAAACCATCAAAGGATATCCGTAAAAACGGAGCAAAGAATAATAATCCGATTTACAAAATATAATATTTTTATAAGCTTATTGTGTTAAAAGCTCAAAATAGAAATCACTTTTTGCCTTTCCCTTTGAAGTAATGCTTTTACGTTTGTACTTAGGTACACAATAACTCATTTACGTTTTATTTAGGTAGGCATATATTCGTTATATTTACGATACTGGTTCTACAATACTTATCTACATTAGGTAAGTACCTACATTGTCACCACTGTATTACGTGATTTAGCTAAATCACCAAGGAAAATAAGGCTACATAAATGAATAAATTACAAATTTAAAAAAAACTCCGACTATCGAAATGGCTGAACCTATTTTGTTAAACATGTCTAAGAATCACAACTAGAAAACCTGCTTTCAAATAAAAAAACCGCATCCAAACCAGTTCACCCGTTTAGGAGCTACAGTGCCACAGACAAACACAGACACACACATTCGGACACACAGACACATAGCGGTGAAACTTATAACACCCCTCTTTTTACGTCAGGGGTTAAAAAACAGATTTATTGGAGGATTCCTTTTCAAAAAATAAAAATAGAACGAGCCTGAGTTTTTTCTAGTAGATCTTACAAATTGTATAAAACCTAATTTTATAGACATTTTAAAAACCGACAGAGAATTGGATTTCAACAATGCTAGAACAAAACTCAACAATAGTCGGCGGAAACTAATTTCATTAAAGCTTTAAACCTCGATTTCGTCAAATAAATTCTTCTATCATTTAGAAACTTTTACTTGGAACATTTATTAAACGGTACTGAGGTCAAATAAGAAATACGATGAAAAATTTGTCAAACCCCGAGAAATCATTTTTTAAAATTGCTCTTTCTAGATGCTAAAGCGTGAAAAATAATTGTCCCACACAAAAATTCCATACTTAGTCGACCCAAATGTGTTGGACAGCTGATTATATTTTCGCGACTACCATGGGGAAAGTTGTTCAGTTTGATTGTCTGTACACCCTTAATTAATATGACCACACATTTCTGATCCATACTGTATACGTGTTATTAGTCAAGATTTCAAGGGTCATTCAAGTTCATGCCACAGATATATATTCACATGCCTAAGGACGTAAGGCCATAAGGCCGTATTTATTGTTAAAATGCTTGCACTGACTGGGCAGGTCCAATCAAATTTGTGTGGTTCTTTCCTCAAAAGACCATTTCAAACATGGATATACATGGTCCTCACATGATCTGACTAAAATATCTGGACTTTAAAAGCGACTTTGACCCTTTTTTTTTGGGTGGGATATTATCAAATAGCTTCTCCCGCTCTGGGTGGAGCAGGAGGGTGTGTCAGACTTTGACTTACTGACTAAAACCCACCCGTATTCCTTCCGTTGCCTGTGTTGCCAGAGTCCTCGGTAACCCTTTCGAACTTCCACGCGACCCCGCCAGGCATCGGCCCTAGTGGACCCCTACACTTGTGCTGACATCTCTTTGAGGCGCGTCAAATGGAATGGAATACAACGCGCCGTCGACCCAGGCTTGGTCCTTATCGGACGGCGAGCTACCTATTGCTCACCGTCCGCAAGCCCGCGCCTACGGTGGCCGGAAACCCGCCCGGGAAGACTTTGACCCTTGAGTTTGTTTCGCCATGTCTTCTCAAGGGTAGTCAGATAGGAAATGTCGACTCCATCTAGCTTATTTTTTTTAATAAGATGTGTAAAAGTTATTCCGATAACCTTTTTACAGAATAAACACTTTCATTAAACCGCAACCACATAACGTTTTTAAATAGAGTTAGCAGGCGTAGTTTATGTGAAAATTAAAGTTACGTACGACTATTAAACTGCACACGATTAAATGCATGCGATGTATGGCAACATAGTAATAGCAATAGCAATATTTATTTCTAATGTAATGTGTTGGTAATTTTGTATACTTATCTTTTTGATGGAATCATTATTTTTACTGACCTGTACCGGACTGACCCCATAATTACGACCGACTGGCCAACGGATTTATACGCTGTTTAAACAGCTTTTTGTAATGAGGTATTCTGTGATATAGCCCAATTACTGTGTGCTAAATAGACACGTCATATCCACTACTATGTGACGATTACAGTATTTTTTTTTTTTGGATAAGAAATTATCAAATGCATTTTCTTGCTCTGGGCGGAGCGGAAGGGTAGACATACTCGTATCTTTGAGGCACGCGTGGAACACGACGCGCCGTCGATCCAGGCCTGGTCCTTATCGGATGGCGAGCTACCCATTGCTCGCCATCCGCAAGCTCGTGCCTACGGTACCGGAAATCCGCCCGGGATTCCCGACGCCGAGGGCGTCTCCTGCGGCGACTAGGGGCGAGAGGGCGCGAAATAGGCAAACCTTTCCGTCAACCGTCCCGCCTCCTCCTTCGCGAGCATTACTGCTTCGCAGAAGGAGGTGACAGCTGCCCATGCCCTCTCGCTCCGTACCATGGCCTGTACCAGGGCCGGACGCGAGAGATCTCCGCCACCGATCGCCTCCAAGAGGTGATGGCGGTGCTCTGCCCAAGCCGGGCAGACCTCCACCGAATGCTCCACCATGTCCTCCGGGCGATCTACACAGTGGTGATACCCGGCCGTTTCCTCCCGCCTTATCTGACACAGGAACCTCCCGAAGCTGCCGTTTCCTGTGAGGACCTACGTCAGGCGGAAGGTGAGGACGCCGTGGCGCCTCTCTAGCCACTCCTCATAGAGGGGAATTATCGTTGCAATTGTGGCGTGCCCAGCACTGGGTTGCGACAGTGGCACTCTCCATGTCGCCATGAGATCCCACCGGAGCTCTGTCCGCTGTGCCACAATTTCTTGCGGCAGCGGAGTTACGCCCCGGCGTTTCGCCTCCTCGCGCCACTCCCATACGTGCGCGAGGACTTTTGCCTCCAGATCCCATGGTGAGAAGCCAAGTCTAGGGATGGGCAGCTGCATTGTTCCGCCTCGAGTGTGGCATATAGGATTTCTCTTATTTTACATTCATTGTAAGTACCTGGTAACGGTCATCCGGAGACATATCATAATCTTTGGAAAAAATGTGATGGAATGGTTGTAAGCTGAGAGAACTAAAGACACTTACTTTAATTTGCTTTTAAACAAAATAAGTATTATTTTTCTCATTTTCTTTCTAACTCATTTTATCTGCTCTGTTTTATGATTATAATATAAACTAAATAATATAAGGAAGTAGGGAAAAGTTTTCCATTTGCCATCGAATTAATGCCTCGGATGCATTGAAAACATCTCGGGAAATTCATTCGCGCAGCAGGCTCACCTGTGCCGCGGAATTAACGCAAAAAGCCTTTTGTCTAGCCTTCTATTTAAAAATGTATGATGAAATATTTTAAAACACAACTCGAGAAAGCTGTTAGCAAACGAAGTTGGAATTTATTTCCAAGTTTTAACTACACAAATAAGTTCTTAATAACTAAAGCAATGCCATTTTCTTAGTCCGGGTAAACCAACAAAAATTGTCGTACAAAAGAAGCGAAGTCCAATTTAAGAGGAGACGGGAGCTTATTATTCCTTATTCCATCCTATTTTTCTCAACAAGAGAAACTAATCTAAAGAAAATTTTCGAGTCCCTGTGAAGAAAATAAGCTTATAAGGAAGTGCAGTTTGCTTGCACGAATACCGCCTAGGAATGCTGGCAACAAACTTTAAATTAAAGTTTTTCAA
Organism: Atethmia centrago; assembly: GCA_905333075.3. Lineage (NCBI taxonomy): Eukaryota > Metazoa > Arthropoda > Insecta > Lepidoptera > Noctuidae > Atethmia > Atethmia centrago. The sequence continues at coordinate 12,414,718 of HG995382.1, forward strand.
GGAAATAAGAATTTTCACATTTCCATTCAGCCCGCAGGGGTTAATAATTAAGTTTCAGATGCACAAAGTTCCATGTTTACCGTGCTGTATGCAATAAAACCACACACTGTAAGGTGTTACCTTGTCCTGCGCCGAGGTTTTAACGAGTCGTATAAACTCTGTGCGAAGCTACAATGGCAATTTCAGTTTCAAATCCAATAACTTTTTTGCCCAAAACCGGTACTTAATTTGGACATAAATATATACTGCCAAATGAATACAAAACATGGAAAGCATTATTAAAAATGTTTTATATCGCTATCATCTGTGTTTGTTAGTACTATTACTTGGCATCCATTCCTTGTGGACATCAAGATAGGTCTACATTTAAATATGATGTTGAGGAAACTAGAAATTTGTTAGAAATTTAAATAAAAGTTTAACGGTGAGGGAAAGCTTTTGGTCAGTGGGTCGTCTTAGCGGCGGTAGCAGAAGTGGTCATCTTATTAGTAGTTCAGCAGCTTCATACCATCAGAATTGTGCCGAATTAAAGTATTTCGTCGTGGACGTGGTATGACAGCGGCTCCACTGACATCATCTCTGTCATCAGAAGACAGCCGCCACGCAACCATTGATATGACGCTCTGCTAGAGTGACTGTCACCAGCCAGTGTCACTCTAATCCGACCTCTTCGGTGATTCCAGTAACTTAGTAACAAAACTAGATCAATAACTACGCCATCAAATATTTAAGATGATATATTGAAAAACAGTGCTTGTTCTTTATGTTTTTTTTTTAATATATGGAATAGGGATTTAACATTTTGTTGTGTTTTTTGACTAATAAGGCCCAGAAATCCTGAAAAGAAATGCATACAAAGAAATTTTCTTCATACAAAAAAAAAAATACGAAGTTCTACCCACTTTTATGTTTTTTTGAGTATCAAGGTGTAGCACTTATGAGTTATTCAAAGGAGTTTACTTTGAAACATAGGGAGTAATCGTATCAAAGTTGAATAAAAGCAGTTTTAGTTTTAATAATACCTTTTATTTAGAAAAGACGGCAATTCGTTTTGAGCGTATTTATTCCGAGCGCACACACATTATCGCCATCCTTTCTTTTCCCTATTAGGTAATGTTATCACTCTCGTTCGTTCAAAACTCAGTCGCCCGGTGGGGCTTTATCAAAGATGAATCTATTATATTCTCCCATTGCAAATTAATATTGGGTAAGCATTCTTCATAGAGAAGAACGTCTGATTTTATACCTACAACTTATAATTCGTTCTTTAGTTTATCTAAAGAAATATACTAATATATGATTTTTATGTTAGAAATACGTCAACAATACATCAATATGTCACTACGAATGATGGAGCACAAGAAATGAAAGAATGAATGAGTCGCATTGGAATTGTGACAAAAGGTGTGTTTTTACCCGACTACGGCAAAGCCAAAGGATGGTTATGATTTTAACAGGCTTTTTGTATGTAAGTATGTGTGTTCATTTGTTTCCTCATAACTCCTTAACTACTCGACGTATTTGGACAACAGACCAGAGATGTACGAAATACCTCAAAAAGTATCTGGAATATAAATTGCAAGATACTTTTAAGTATTGTATTTGAAATAACACATACAAGATACTTTGGAAATAGTATTTGAAATAAATGATACAATTTACGTAATTACTGAATACTTTTTAAAGATATAAAAGACTTTTTGAAAGAAAACACATTATTCATTTAAAATATTATTATATTTTTAAGGTTGCGTTGTAAGACTAGGGCCCTGTTTAATAAAGCTGACAATTCGACATAAGTGTCATAATATGACAAAATTGTAGAATTTTTGCACGTAGGGTGTTTAATAAAAGTGACAAATATGTCAAATATTGACAGGCGAAAACTTGACATATTTGTCATTTAAAAACACGTTTAAAAAAGCTCGACAAATGTCAAAAAACACAGTCTAATTATTTCTGACAATGGTCGGATTGTCGTGACAATTGTGTCCACTTTTGACATATTTGCAAATAATTTTGGTTTATGAAGCTTGGTGTGGCAAGTTATTGCCCCTTACATTTTTTTGATTGTGGACGGTTTATAAGGTGTCTGTAGTCTGTCTTAGGCTTATATTGCAGCCGCGGATATTGTGTGTCGCGGGATTTAGAGAATCCTGCGGCTAGTGACAGCTAATGACGGCTGTCAGACGTCATAGTGCACCGGCGCCGAACGGAAGCATTTCGTCTCACCGCAAACCACGTTTTTTCAATCTCAGTTCATCGCGCCCGCAAAACCGCAAAACTTTATTACGTTATCCCGTAATCCTTGGGGATATACTATGTTACGTTTTCAAAATTAAAAATAATAACCCGCGTCCGATTAAATCCAAATTATAGACTTTCAAGTGACCAGTGTACGGGCAAGCAAGGTGGCCACCTGCCCAGAAGGATTCTTCAAGACTTTCGCCAGGAGAAGCACAGGTACCGCTTTGCATTATTTGCTGGAGTTAGGCTACAAACGCCACCTGACCGTCACCAATTCCTCTTAGAAAGTTTGCTCAAATAAAAGGCAAATTGAATTATTATGCATTCCACATAATAATTTTTCAATCGTCCTCGACCCGCAAGGATACACGGCTATTTATACGCCTGTCCCTCCATACTTATGGTCCTTCGAGCCGGATAGGTATCAGTTAAATAAGTACAAGTCATTGCAAGTACTTACGATAATTTACAGCAATTAATATTAGATAGTGCCTTATAATGGCTACTAATAAACAAGAGAAAAAATTTGATCAGCTAATTGCTAAAAAACAAATGATATTTGAGCGAGTTAATCGCTTGTATGATGCATCTAAACATCTCCAATTTAGATTCACGCTCAAATGAGTTATTTCTAGCGCAGTCTGAATCTATTAGTGAACAATACAGCAAGTTTGAAGCAATTATCGACCAGATTAATGAGTTGCGGTTTGAAATTGATGACACACCACCAGATTATACGAGTCTATGTTCTATTGAAGACTTATATTCCAGTATTAAATACAAACGTAATCTCATACTTTCAAACAATAAAACATTAACATCAGATCAGAAGAGAGGTAGTGGCATAAATTTACCACCAATCGAATTACCATCATTTGACGGTAGAACTGAAAACTGGCCCATTTTTTATGAAATATTCCGCAGTAATGTTCATTTAAATACTGATCTGACGGATTCGCAGCGTGTGCAGTATTTAATAGGTAAATTAACTCATGATGCCTTAAAACTAACTGCAGGCATTTTTCCCACAGGAGATACATACAGTGTTATGTGGAACAGTCTTGTCAAAAGGTATCAAGATAAACGTAGTTTAGGTATTCATTATCTCAATAATATACTGGACATTAAAGGATGCGCCGGCAATGCTGCTAGTCTGAATGCATTTGTAGAATGATATTCAGCGTCTCGCTGCATTGAAGCAGTTAGACATTCCAGACTTATTCGATTTCGCAATATTACACTGTGGTTTAAGAAAGGTTGACGCACAAACTGTTCAACAATTTGAAAGCCGTGTGAGTGGGAAAGAATTATCTTCCTATACGGAGTTTATATCATTTTTGCAAGACCATGTTAAGGTACTCCAGCGCTCACACGTTAATAATCCACAGACGGAACCACGTGCTAAGTCTAGTTTAGCTCACAATCGAATAAATAATACGCAAAGTACCGCCAAGTCGTTCGTGTCATGCAAACCAGTTCCGAATAACCGTTGCCCGCTATGTGATAACGATGACGTCGATCATCGACTGTTCAATTGTTCACAATTTAAAAATATAAATTCACCGCAAGCTCGTTTCGAATTTATTAAAAAGAAACGCGGCTGTGTTAATTGTTTAAGTATATCCCACTCTTTGATTAAATGCAAGTCACGGAGCGTTTGTAAAATTTGTAAAAAAACACATCATTCATTGTTACATTTCTCCGAAGTAAAAAGTGATTCAACGCCGAGCGAGCCTGCCGCTACGTCTGTCTCGCTTAGTGCCGCCGCTAAAATATGTTTACCGACAGAGACAACTATTTTGTTAGCTACCGCGCAGATATACGTATATGATAGCAGCGGCCGAGATAAGCTTGTTGTCAGGTGTTTAATAGACAATGGATCGCAAAATAATTTAATTACTGTGGACTGTTGTAAACGTTTGAACTTACCCATAATTAAATTACGCAATTCGTCTTTACAAGGTGTTGGTATGACCTCATGACCTGTACACGGCTTTATTTATCTCAATATAGAATCTCGGATTAATCCTCACAATAAGTATTATATACACGCATTAGTTGTTGATTGCATTACAGATAGACTTCCCGCTAGTTTTATCAGATTAAATGACGATATGTCATATTTAAATAATTTACCGCTTGCTGACTCAACCTGGAATGTACCTGGTGGAATCGATGTTGTGCTTGGAGCACAGCTGTTCCCTTTTATTTATTTAGGTGATAGGGTTGACTCAGGCACCCGCGCACCCCCAGCTATACTGACTAGTTTCGGATATGTACTGACGGGTGATATTGATTGTCATAGTAGTGACGTAACACACATGACATCTTCGTTTACCGCGCTTGCTAGCATTGACGTCGAGTCAAGTTTGCAGAAGTTTTTTGAGCTACAGGAAATTCCATCTCAGCGTTTTATTAGTCCGGACGAATTAGAGTGTGAAAATAATTTTAATTCTTCAGTTTTATTTAAAGACGGTAGATATTTTGTCGATTTACCTTTCGCGCGCAATCCCTCCGAATTAGGCAATTCACGCGGTGTCGCTCATCGGCGGCTACTTGCGCTCGAGCGTAAATTCACGTGCGTGCCAACCCTACGCGAGGATTACAATAAAACTATCACCGATTATATAACTCAGGGGTATTTATCGGAGGTACCCGACTCTGAATTAACAGAAGAGGGTTACTACATACCGCATCACGCCGTTATTAGACCGGACAAAGACAGCATTCGAGTGGTTTTGGACGCTAGTGCCAAAACACACTCGGGGTTGTCACTCAATGACATTCTGCATGTCGGGCCTAATTTACAGGCCGACTTGTTTTTATTATTACTCGATTTTCGTACACTCCCTGTCGCAATGACAGCGGATATAAAACAAATGTTCCTACGGATCGGTGTAAATGAGCACCACCGCAAATATTTACGAATTTTATATCGATTCAACAAAAATGAACCTATACGTACTTTTCACTTTAACCGCGTTCCCTTTGGATTAAAGCCTAGTCCTTATTTAGCGATGCGCACAATACGCAATTTAGCGTGTGAGCATAGCGACCGCTATCCTGAGGCTTCTAAATTAGTAGAAACTCAGTTTTTTTATGGACGATTATGTCTATTCTGTTCCTGATGAACAGATTGCTATACAATTATCCCGCGATTTAATTGAGTTATTTAAGTTAGGATCCTTTGACCTGGTCAAATGGGCTACTAACTCACCCGCTTTGTTGGAGATTCTCCCAGAGTCTCACCGCTTACCAGTTAATTTTTCTGGCATGGATAATGATAAACATAATTTCAAAATCCTTGGATTAACCTGGGAACCCGCTGATGATTATTTTTCTTTGACAACAGTCGCTGTAGATGATAAATGCACTAAGCGTGCGATTCTTTATTTTATTTTATTTATTTGGGAAAATAAACGGTTACACATTAAAGTATTACACAAAATTTGAGCTACAAAGTGAGTAAATGTTTAACCCACGACATTTTCCACATATTATAAAAACAAATTATAAAATTAATGCGATGTGCGCTTACATTTAGATTGCTACAATTAAATTACATTATGTGTTAATGATAAAACTAAACTAAACATTAAACAGGCATGCAAATAAAAAAGAAAAACAAGAAATTATGAACATTCTAAGACTCAAAAATATTACGGAGCAATATCTAAAATAGTTCCATGAACAAGGCCTCTAAATTGATTAGCTGGAAAAGCGAAGATGTCAACATTTTGGAAGAGATTATTATATTGACCAGTAAGACGACGTAGGGGTGCTCGTAAGCCTGCGTTTGTACGACTAGAAGATACTGCAAATAGAGGTCGTGCGCGCACCCCTCGACTTATGGTTGTTCTAGGTACTACGTAGCTAATCTTATTAGTGATATCCATACAATCACTTGCGTTATTACATATATAAAAAAGAAACATTGTCTCTAAAATAATACGTCTGGCCTTAAGTTTATGTAGCTTATACCTATTTAGAAGATCACTATAAGATGCATAAGTGCGAAAACAACGGAAATGCATAGCTTTCAAAAACTTACTTTGAACTTTTTCAATCGCATCTGAGTATTTACTATAGAAGGGATTCCATACCGCAACAGCGTACTCTAACTGGGACCTGATTAACGATTTGTAAAGATATAAATATGTATATGGGCGGACAAATTCTGTGGCTGATCTCATTACAAAACCGTACATACGGAAGGCATTGTTTATAATTTTATCAATATGAACGTCAAGATGTAATTTATCATCCAATAGAACTCCAAGATCGCGCACTAGTGTTTCTCTAGTTAAAATTACATTATTTAAAGTATAAGGATGCGTGATAATATTTTTGTTCTTAGTAAAACTAATACAGCAACATTTAGATAAGCTAAGTTGTAATTTATTAATTGAACAGTATGCAGAGAACCTGTCCAAGTCTTCCTGTAAGAGTAGACAATCGTGCAAATTTTTAACAGGCTTATAAATTTTGAGATCGTCTGCGTATAGCAATAATTTTGAATTTTGAAAACATGTATTGATGTCATTAATAAATATGATGAATAAAAGAGGTCCTAAAATGGAGCCCTGAGGCACTCCCGAAGTAACACCTAGGGTGTTAGAAATGAAACCGTTTATCACAACCCTCTGAGTCCTATTAAAAACGTAAGAAGAAAACCATCTCAAAAGATCACCACGTATACCATTGAATGCAATCTTATGCAAGAGAAGCTGATGATCAACCTTGTCAAAAGCCTTCCGGAAATCGGTATATATAGTATCAACTTGAACACGAGAGTCCATGTTGTTAAACAAGTAGTCCACAAAAGTTACCATATTGGTTGTAGTTGACCTTCGTTTGACGAATCCATGTTGTTGTTGAATTATAGTATTATGCAGCAGAGGGTATACTTTATCATGAACTAGTCTCTCAAAAACTTTTGACAAAGCTGATAGTATTGATATAGGACGATAATTCACGACATCATCCTTTGGTCCCGATTTGTAAATAGGAGTTATATTTGCAAGCTTCCATGCTTGAGGAAAGCAACCTTGAGAAATAGATTGGTTAAATATAAAATGCAGGGGTATACACAGATTAACGGCTGTCTGTCTAATGAAAGTTACTGGTAGACCATCCGATCCTGGCCCTTTAGAAGGATCCAATGCCTTGAGCGCACTAAGAACCTCATCAATAGTAAACTGAATTCCATTTAACAGAGTACAGCTTTCAGAGCAGTCGTCACACGTGGATGGGATATTAGTAGAAGTGGATGGTTCATAAACCGAATTAAAAAAGTCTGAATAAAGATTACAAATGTTTTCTGGGTTGCTAGTTGACTGGTTGTTATACATCATGGTGGATGGAATGCAAGCAGATTTTTTCCTATTCGAAATGAACGTCCAAAAATGCTTAACATTGTTTCGAATACCATCTTCAACAGAATTAATGTATTTTTTATAACAGTTTTTGCATTCATCTTGGAATCTAGACCGGTAAAGTGCGAACTGCTCGTAATCCGATACATTGTGATACATTTTCCATCTAACCCAGGCCTTAGCCTTATTTTTATAAATGTGTATAAGAGGTTTTGAGAACCACACGGGAAACTTAGATGATCTGCAAGTAGTCAAAGGTACATGCTTCTTAATAATACCAAAAATAATATTATAAAAAGTGTCGAGAGATTCGTCAACGGATTGGTAATTTAAGGCGTCTCTCCAATTAATTTCCTTTAAATCGTCATTAATTTTGTCATAACTCGTCTTATAGTAATTATATTTTTTTATCGTCTTACGTACCATTGAACTATGAGGTAAACGTAGCGAAATGAATACACAGAATGGAGGATGGTGGTTGTCAAGCTGTAACAAATAATCTGTGGGGGCAGAAATTGTGCAATCATTATTACTTATGACCAAGTCTAATATTCTCCCATTCAGATTTTTCATAGTATTAAATTGATGAGCATTTAGGAAGGACATAAACACACTCAAGTAACTACATATGGGAGAATTACCTCTACAGATCTGTGGAGAAATTAAAATACTGTCCGTGCCAGCAACCCACTCGACGTCCGGCAGATTATAGTCTCCTAACAAATAAAAATTTTCGATGTCAGTGTCTTCAAGAAGTGTCTGGAGTAAGTCAAAATATGCAACATATACACACTCAGGTGTTTTTGGTGGTATATACACTGCCGCAATTATTTGAAACTTACCTCTGGCTGAGCTCGGCAACTGTACAAGGATCTGTTCAATATTTGTGTGCATAGATGAACGCGGAATTATTCTAACTGAACGTAGTCCCTTCAGTATCGCCACGAGAACACCACCTCCATCTTTTTTATTAGTGGCTGTACGATCACGGTCACATCGGTATACTTCATAACGTTCATCAATGAACTCTTTGTTAAATATATCGGGCGTTAACCAGGTCTCAGTCAGAATTATAATGTCGTAACAATTGGCAAAGATATTCATATAAAGAATGTGTAATTTGGTGCGGATCCCCCTGCAATTTTGGTAATATATAACTAAGTTATTACCAGTCATTGTAGAGTAAAGTTCTACAGGAAATAGTCATAAAAGCATTATCCGTTATTAACGTAATCGCAATCAACAGGCCAATAAGAAACAAAGTAGACTCGATAAAATAAATCAAATAGCTCAACCGTAACAAGCAACATAACAGCCACCAGTACGTACATTGTTTGACTAAAATTATAAATACGCATATTGTATTTACATCTTCACCTATCAAAAAACTCATAGCAATTGTTTGCATAAAATTGTTTACACATTCAATAATCACACAGGCAAAACAGTATTTCGCGATACTAAATTCTGCGTTATATAGGTAATAATATGTATCGACGCAAGTATAAAGGGAACTAATCACAAAGTAACATGCAAATCTCAAAAGCTGTACAGATACAAAACCGTTAAACAAGCTATTAAACGACGCGGGCTGCACCCTGGTTGTCAGTTGGCGCTGCAAAGCCAGGCTTGATTTTAGCGACATCATGAGATGTTCGAATTGCAAAAGCCCTTGCCCCTTCCTTTTCACGAGCAAGAATGGTCCCGTGCTTAACCCAGAGGAACTTATAATTGTGCTTCTTGGCAGCGTCTCGACACTCACGAAATAATTGCTTGTTCTTCAAGGTAAGGTGCTCATGCATATATATTGGCAGCGATGTTCCTGAAATGCCAAGTTGTTCAGATGCAAGTCCCTTACATAATCGATGGGCACTTAGAACGTTGTCGCGCAGTATCCGTGAAGCCAATTTGACTATTATATTTTTGGGCCTGTTGCCTTGCTGGTGTGCATGTGGGACGCGGTGAATAGAAATTATTTCATTTTGTGGTACATTGCATTTAATTGCGGACCCAATATTTTGCATCAAAGATAGAAGGTTTTCGTTACGCCTTTCTGGCACATTGGATATCTCTATATTACAATTCCGAGCATTCTGCTCTAGATTGTCAATCTTTGTCACAAGCTCTGCAACTATAGGCTTTAAATCAAAGGTCTCTTGAATACGTTTGCCCAGGCTGTCGACTTCCTTGCTGAGATCGGTGTGCTCGTTAGAGACAAACTGGACCGAGTCTTTGAGAGAATCGATACGTTCCGTCATACCTTCATACTTCACATCCAAATTTGTGATTCGCTGTCGGAAAAGTAATTGCTCTGATCGAAGAGAGTTAATATCGCTTCTAATATCCGACGTGACTTGAGTGAGTGAAGCAAGTTCATTTTTCATCGATACTACATTGTCTGATATTTTGTTAATACTAGTTTCCATGTCCCGTCGCCACTCATTTAGAGTATTCTTGAACTCCGCGGACAGCTCATTAATAGCCTGCGTCCATTCCGAATCCGGTTGTTTGCGCTTGCGTCCTGACGCGTTTTGTTCGCTCCCATGCTCGCCGATCATTCCCGAACCAGATGCCAAGTCGGTTTCGGAATGGAACTTTTTCTTATCTGGTGAGTGGAACATAGCGGTTTCGGTCAGTTAGCAATCTTTGTTCAAATTAAGTTGATTTGAAAATAGAAAAAGAATTGCGTTTTGCCAGATCCGAACCAGCGACTCTCCGAGTGGCCGCGGTGGTACAAAAATCTTAATGAATTCCACTCGACCACGGTGACTTAGCGTTAACTGCCGAAGTTTTGGACCAGTATTTAAAGTTTTGGGATTTCAATGACTTGCATTAAGCTCGTTACTAATGAGGTCCTTTGTTCGCACGATCACAGAGGTCACTTTGAACACTAAGAAACGTTTAAGTTTTAAACTGTTTATAAATAATACTGGTATTAAACTGCGTTGTTTTGTAAATAATTGTGCCAATTAGGCATACACTAGAGTCACTGTATATGTCACAACAAAAATTTTGCCGAATTTTGCAGAAAATTGCCCACTTATTCAATATTATTATACGGACTAACATAAACACACTGTACTCAGAGCAGCGGTCGCACGTACTCTATTCTATCGCTAGTTGCCCGCTTGTTCGACGTACTTGGCCTCGTAGCACCCGTCGTGTTGTACGCGAAAATCCTAATTAAGGAACTTTGGTTAGCTAAAATAGGTTGGGATGAGCTTCCTCCGGACTCCATCACCTATCGGTTTTCCGTTTTTTTGCGCGATTTCCCCTCACTCTCTTCTCTAAAGGTTCCTCGCCACATTGGCGTCTTTAGAGAAGCTGTAGTGAATATCGTAGCCTTTTGCGACGCCAGCTTTAGTGGTTATGGTTGTTGTATTTATTTACACATAACTGACTCTAAAGGCAATATCAGCGTTCGGCTTTTATGTGCAAAGTCCAAAGTTTCCCCCGCTAAAATAACAACGCTAGCTCGATTAGAACTTGTCGCCGCTTTACTTCTGTCTAAGCTTGTTCGCGTGGTCAAAGATAAACTTTCCGCTCGTGTACCTATTGCAGGTGTCTACGCTTTCTCGGACTCTACCATAGCTCTTTCGTGGATCCACTCATCTCCCCATAGATGGTCTATTTTTGTCAGTAATCGCATTGCTAAAATACAGGAAAACCTACCTGCCGCTAGTTTTAATCACGTGTCCGGAAAGGAGAATCCTAGCGATTGTCTCTCCCGCGGCATGCTGCCATCTGATTTAATTGAACACTCGTTATGGTGGAACGGTCCTACTTGGCTCCATCGACCCATTAGCGAGTGGCCTTTAAAATTCTCTCCTACTGAATGTGAAACATTGCCAGAGTTTAAATCAAAGGTTTTTCTTGTAGAAACATCAAATACTGAACCGCGTATTTTAGATACAATAGCTGACCGTGTTTGTTCATGGAATAAATTGTTACGTGTATTTATGTACATTCTTAAATTTACGAACAGACTACTTAGTCATAGCTCTGTTAAAAATATACAAACCGCCGAAAATTTCATTATTCGAATAGTTCAAAATACGCATTTTTCTAACGATTTAAATTTAATTAAAGCAGGCGAACTTCCATCTAAGAAGTTGCGCTGTTTGTCTGTCTTTATTGATAGCTACGGAATCTTACGTATTGGGGGCAGATTGTCTAAATCTGACTTACCATATGAAGCCAAGCATCCCGCGCTTTTACCTAAACGTGACCGCGTAGTTGATCTAATTATTGATCACTATCACAATACGTACTGCCACACGGGCCCCGGATTATTGATGTCTATTATAAGGCAGCGGTTTTGGATATTAGATGGACGAACAGTCATACGTTCCCGCTGTCGGAAATGCAACACTTGTTTCCGTCTAAATCCTACGCATCTAACACCCAAAATGGCTGAACTTCCTGGATACCGTGTCCGTGATTTTAAAGCCTTTGTGCACACTGGAGTAGATTTCGCCGGGCCGCTTGCTTACACACCTATTCGCCGTAGAGGTCAACGTTCGCAAAAACTTTATATATGTTTGTTCATATGTATGGTAACTAAAGCCATACATATCGAACTCGTATCGGACCTCACATCCGAGGCTTTCTTATCCGCATTTAAAAGATTTATTTCTCGCCGCGGTCCAGTGTCTGTCATGTACTCAGACAATGGTACCAATTTTGTTGGCGCTAAGGCGCAACTTGATGATATTTATTCTTTCTTATTGAACTCGTCTGTTCAAACGGATATTAAAAATGAGCTTCTAAAATCTCGCATTGAGTGGACAAGAATACCGCCGCGAACTCCGCACTTCGGAGGTATTTGGGAGTCGAACATTAAGAGTGTTAAAACTCACTTGTATAGAGTCATAGGAAAGCAGCTTCTCACTTACGAGGAACTCTCTACCGTACTGGTACAAATCGAGTGCCTTTTAAATTCTCGACCGCTTAGTGTTCTCTCATCAGACCCGCATCCGGACGTGCTCACGCCTGCGCATTTTCTAATGTCCAGTCCACTTAAGCATTTGCCTTCTTCTGAATTGACAGAAGAAAACATAAATTTAACAAACCGCAAAAGGCTTTTGGATCAGCTTGTGTTATCCTACTGGAACAAATGGCGAGTTGAGTACTTGCACACGTTGCAAGTTCGCCAGAAATGGTGCACTCCCGATCGCCCTATAGAGATCGGTACTGTCGTTCTCTTGGGTCAAGATAACGTACCACCATTGACTTGGCCATTGGGCATCATAGTGGAAGTTTTTCCGGGATCGGATGGTGTAATTCGAGTAGCTTCAGTAAAAACCGCGTCAGGTACATATAAACGTCCTGTCACCAAGTTATATCCTTTGCCAACCCAATAGAACTATATTATTTCGTAGTTTAATTTAGTTTATAATTTACAATAGTATATTTCTCAATGGTACGCCATTACATAGTTATAATTTAGCTTAGTAATTCAACTTTGTCTTAATTTAATCAAACTGCAATTTCATTCTTTGGAATCTGATAATTAATTTCGAACACCGTTTCCTAGTAATGGTGTTTTGAACTGCTGCTTGGGATTCTCTTGATGCTTTCAGACTGCCAGATATATAAACATCATCTCATCCTCCCAACCGCACCAGCTTTTCAGCGTATAGATTATCATCTTTGAAAGCTCGGGACCTTTCAAGGCGGGGAGTATGGTGTGGCAAGTTATTGCCCCTTACATTTTTTTGATTGTGGACGGTTTATAAGGTGTCTGTAGTCTGTCTAGTCTGTCTGGCTTATATTGCAGCCGCGGATATTGTGTGTCGCGGGATTTAGAGAATCCTGCGGCTAGTGACAGCTAATGATGGCTGTCAGACGTCATAGTGCACCGGCGCCGAACGGAAGCATTTCGTCTCACCGCAAACCACGTTTTTTCAATCTCAGTTCATCGCGCCCGCAAAACCGCAAAACTTTATTACGTTATCCCGTAATCCTTGGGGATATACTGTGTTACGTTTTCAAAATTAAAAATAATAACCCGCGTCCGATTAAATCCAAATTATAGACTTTCAAGTGACCAGTGTACGGGCAAGCAAGGTGGCCACCTGCCCAGAAGGATTCTTCAAGACTTTCGCCAGGAGAAGCACAGGTACCGCTTTGCATTATTTGCTGGAGTTAGGCTACAAACGCCACCTGACCGTCACCAATTCCTCTTTGAAAGTTTGCTCAAATAAAAGGCAAATTGAATTATTATGCATTCCACATAATAATTATTCTGTCGTCCTCGACCCGCAAGGATACACGGCTATTTATACGCCTGTCCCTCCAAAGCTAAATGAGGGTAAAATATAAAAAAATATTAACAAAGTAAAATAATTAATCAGTCACTAGTACAACTTCGATTGTTTGTTTTGATCGCGTGTAAAATGGAAATGCACAAAAAACTTACCATTTTGGGCCTTATTTGTGAAAATAGAAATATACTCTTTGGGAAGTTTAGTGACCAATTGACCCACGATATAAAAATAAAAAAAATATTAATTTTCGGTAACAATTATCAGGCCAGTGAACCTCTTCTCCGAGTAATTCAAGTAAAGCAACCGTAAATCATTGCATAAGAAGAGTATGTGGAGAAAAAAATATTAATTAAATATGAATCTACTTGTTACACATTTATATATCATAACATCACGCCTGTAATCCCCGAGGGGTTAGGCAGAGGTGTACCTGTAGTACACCCACATTTCGCCAGTTATGTTTAAGTCCCATGTAATAGGGGGCGAGCCTATTGCCATCAACCGGGCACAAATCCAGACTTCGGGGTGAGAAATTCGTAATAGGAAAACCCAATAACACTTTGCCCGACCTGGGAATCGAACCCAGGACCTCATGCTCAGCAGTAGCATATATATACTGCATGGAATTACTATGTCCACCGGAAAACTTAATGGAACATAAAAAAAACGAAAAACTAGTTTGTGTAACATTGCTGGCTGGTTGTTAATTCGTTTTATTTTAGAAATAATCATTTTAAATTGAAAAACAATTGAACGTCCCCTTTTATGGGATTGTTTTTAATTTTATTGGTACTTATATCATTTCGAGCGATTTTCCTTTGATCATAATTTGGTTTTGGTTAAAAATTTCGTATTTTTTTTTACATTTTTTAAAGCTGAGATTGCCACTTGAGATGAGGAGAAATGATCAAACCAGACAGATTGATCTCATGAATTCTTCGCTGACCTATTTCATCAATTTGTCGCAGTACCCAAATATTCAGGGAGACTAATGATTTTTTGAGAAGACCGCGACAAGGCCGAAAAGACGTAATTTTAGCAGGGATTAACGTTTCATTCAGCTTCACGTACGTAAAAACCCACGTCTAACGGCCGTCCAAGCCAGAAATGAGTTTAAGGAAGTTTGAGGTGTAAGTGAACACAGTGAAAAAGATTCAAAAAAGCTGGTTATGGTTCGTTCGTGCCCGCCAAGGCTCCAAAACTTGGGATACTTCATCTTAGAAACAGAATAAATTTTGTTCGGGAACATCGACTTTGGACCACGGATTAATAGTAAAATATTGTTTAGTGATGATTGCAGAATTCTTTTAAATCAAGTTGAAGGAAGACAAAGAATATATAGAAAGCAGAACGATATAATCGGACAAATTTTCAAACTATAGTGGCATATGGTGGACGATTAATAATGGTTTGAGGGGGATATGTTTGGGAGCATGTACGGCCCTGGTGGTGATCGATGGAGGAAGTCTGACTGCAGCTGGTTATATAAGCGCAATTGTATAAGAAAATGTAGTAACTTTTGCCCCCTTTATCTATGACGACTTCGTTTTGAAGCAGAATGATGCTCGGCCGCATACTGGTCGTTCAACTCAAGCATATCTTAATAATGTGATCATCACAGTTATGGAGAGGCCGGCCACTGGATATGAATCCGATAGACGAAGAATTAGACATCTATGGGACCTGCTGAAACGAAGAGTAAAATCCGAAATCCTAGCTCCGGTCGTAGTGGGTGAACTATACGAATCGCCGTAGTTTAGGAATGGCAGAGATTATCACAGGAAACAAAGATTACATAATTCTCAGCATGTCTAGGCGGGTGGACACTTTAAGAATAGCACGTGGAGGAAACACACGATACTAATTTAATTAATCGTTTGTTTTTTATTTTATTTTAATGTTTTTAATTAAATTTTTATTTTTTTTTGGTTACCTTAAAAAATCAAGAAAGTACTATTTCTCAGAAAAAACTTTTACTTGCAAAATTAATATTAAATGTGATCTCATTTTAATTTTAAAAGGTGTAATTTTAAATAAGAAAATAAGTATAAATAATATTAAACCGTATTAAAAAAACTGGCTTTTTTATATGATCCGCTAAATGTGCCGTCGGTGTGTGTAGTTCAACTGGAATGCTTATAAGCACCGAAAAGTCGGTCTTGAAAGAGAAAACTTCTTTTCTAATAAGGTGTCTACTTTATAGCTCGTTATGTGCAAAAAATCATACAGCGAGATAAATTAACGTTACTTAGCACGCAATTTTTTCTTCGATATGTTTCCGTCTTTATCTTGGACTAACATACGTTTTAAAATTCCGGTCAGTAATTTCGTTAGCTCCACTTTTGGGCACTGGCTCAGATACGTTTGTGCGGGCAACGTGGCAGCCGACCTTGGAAGATGGAACCGCACATCCCCGGGCGCAAGTGCAATAAGTCACGCCCATCAAACTACTAGTTATATTCAAGATAGGGCCGTAAAAGGGTCTAACAAAAGAACATCTTTAATATTAATAACCACGCTTATCAAGCCAGCAATATACTTAATTAATTCAAGATATAACAGCTAAAACGAAGGGTTTTCATTAAACAACTTACCTTTGAGTTGATCTCAGTTAATTTTCATTTCGCCGGCTCATGTCTTCACATACAAAGTTTCCAGTGTGTAATGAACTGCAGGTAACGTAATATACAAACTTTTATACTTTCTGCCAATATTCTTTGATATTGTACCTACAGAGTTTCATAATTGTTGGTTTTACGATGTAAGTATGTATTGTGTATTGTGTGTGGGCTCTTTAAAACTATGGTTCTTTGAAAAAAAAAAATTCTCTTATTTGGAGTTTTTATTTACACTTACAAAGTCGTAATTAGAATGAAAGGACACAAATTGAATGCAGTAACACAAATAATGTTCTTGTGATAATATGTAGTTACGTTTGTTCAAGGGCCAGTTTCTCGAACGAAACACTACTCTACAAATAAAAAGTGAAAAAAACGCAACTGACATGGTTAAGTGCACCATTATCTTAGATTTTTTTTTTTGGATGGGAAATCATCAAATAACTTCTCCCGCTCTGGGCGGAGTGGGAGGGTGTGTCAGACTCTTACTGACTAAAACCCACCCGTATTCCTTCCGTTGCCTGTGTACCTTCTCGCAAGCCCGCGCCTATTTCCTCCATCGCGAGCATTACTGCTTCGCAGAAGGAGGTGACGGCTGCCCATGCCCTGTCGCTCCGTACCATGGCCTGAACCAGGGTCGGACGCGAATGCTTCTGCCGCCGATCGCCTCCACGAGGACACGGCGGTGCTCTGCCCAAGCTGGGCAGACCTCCACCGTATGCTCCACCGTGTCCTCCGGGCGATCCACACAGTGGTGACACCCGGGCGTTTCTTCCCGCCTTATCCGACACAGGAACCTCCCGAAGCTGCCGTGTCCGGTGAGGACCTGTGTCAGGAGGAAGTTGAGGACGCCGTGGCGCCTCTTTAGCCACTCCTCAAAGAGGGGACTTATCGCTGCAATTGTGGCGTGCCCAGCACTGGGTTGCGACAACCGTACTCTCCATATCGCCATGAGATCCCGCCGGAGCTCCGTCCGCTGTGCCGCAGTTTCTTGCGGCAGCGGAGTTACAGCCCGGCGTTTCGCCTCCTCGCACCACTCCCAGACGTGCGCGAGGATTTTTGCCTCCAGATCCCATGGCGGCAATCCGGCAAGGAGGCTCGCTGCCTCACAGGAGACCGTGCGGTATCCCCGAACCAGCTGGATGGCCATGACCCTTTGGGCCGCGCTCAACCGGCGGGCTGGCCACAGCGCCAGGGAACGCGCCCACACAGGAGCCCCGTAAAGGGCAATGGACCGCACGACCCCCGCGTAGATCGCCAGCGTAGCACACTACGCTGACGTCGCTAGGGAGGTCGGCGCGCAGCACCCAGTCGTATCCGATGTCCCACAGATGCGGCCCCAGGACCGATCCCTGTGGAACACCGCACGACAACTCTTGCCGGTTCCACACTCCCCGGGTCTTTGAAGGTTCTTAAGTTTGAAATTGAAAGAAAAAAAATCCATCGCGTATAAATTTTGAGTTACATCAAAATGAAGGTTTTTCAAAAAAGGTATGATAAATGCTCTATTTATTTATTTACGATATAGTTTAAAAATAACAAAGAATGTTTTATTTTATATGAGATGTTTATTTTCAAAGTACATTATATGTACATGTAACTGTTAAAACTGTTTTGTAGTTTCTTTTTACAAATGGGATTTTTTCTTGTTTTCGGTATCTGAAATCCAAAATACTTGAGATATGCTAATTGTGTCACTTTAGTCATTATCTGGCATGTGATTTAGGTGTATACGAGCCAAAAGCATGACAAAATGATTCCACTGATGTAATACAACCACGTTTTTGTATTTAAGACATTTTTATTAAAAAATCTTAATTCCTGGAGCTTTCACAACAAATTTACAATTACCTTCAAGTCTTGAATGGATGAACAACAAAGAATATAGAATAGAAACGTGAAAGTTGTTATAAATACCCACGATTAAGAAATAATTTAAATTACCTACATATCGATTCGTTGCGAGTAGAACAACAAAATTATTCGGTACTTTGTAAAAAAATAAGTTGGAATATCTCAAAAGTCTTACGTAGTACGGAATTTTTAATTATGAACTGATATTTAGTACTAAATAATTAATGTAAAAATACCAATAGCTACTCAGTTGCATATTTGTTGTTGCACTAGTGAAATTATCGCAAAATTAATGTGACAATGTCAAGCGCGCGTTAACTGCTGTGATTGGTTGAATTATTTATATAATTTTCATTCCAATAACTTAGAGCTAGTGTGTTAGTGATTGCATTTTGTTATTCATTGTTATTACTTTTTATAACTAAAGCTAGGTTTGTGCAAAATATAAATACTTGTCTGGCACCCGTATTATTAACTCCAATTTAAATAACTTTCCCCATCCAATCACACTCATCAGTTAGCTTTACCAAAGATATATCGCAATACACTTCGCTTGAAACTAACTAATACAGCAAATGCACAAATCGCATAGCTCTTCATGCACCGTTGGTTGGCATCGGACTGGCAATGCATCTCCCCCTATCGCGATATCGGTACATTTAATATCATACATTAACTTTAATGGATTGGCCATTTTGTTATTAGCTCTCCTTTTTTCCTTTTCTATTTATTGGCCATTTACGTTATTGGACTTTGAGGTTTCTGCCTCTCATATTCGAAAAATAAATTAGTGTTTAGAATGGGCTTAAACGTAACTGTTGAAATGTGGAACTATAGGTACTGCTCAACCCTTCGGGAAAACAAGGCGTGATGTTAGGTTATGTTGACCATGGAAGTAGTATGTACTATATTATGTTATAGTATGTAGGTACTGTATTTTGTTGTTGTTTAGATTGTTTGTTGGAATTTTCCGGTGTCGCAAGTTCGCAACACGGTAATTACCCAATGTAAATTGTCTTTGGCCCCCTTTTTTTTGGGTGGGAACTTACCAAATAACTTCTCCCGCTCTGGGCGAAGCGGGAGGGTGTGTCAGACTCTTACTGACTAAAACCCACCCGTGTTCCTTCCATTGCCTGTGTTGCCAGGGGCCTCAGTATCCCTTTCGGACTTTCTCATGATCCCGGCAGGCATTGGACCTAGTGGACCCTTACTCTTGTGCTGACGACAACTCTTTGAGGCGCGCGTAAGACACAACGTGCCGTCAACCCGGGCCTAGTCCTTATCGGACGGCGAGCTACCCATTGCTCACCGTCCGCAAGGCCGCGCCTACGGTGGCCGGAAATCCTGCTGGGGCTAGGGGCGAGAGGGCGCGAAATTTGCCTTTCCCTCAACCGTCCCGCCTCCTCCTTCGCGAGCATTACTGCTTCGCAGAAGGAGGTGACGGCTGCCCATGCACTGTCAGTCCATACCACAGCCTGCATCAGGGCCGGACACGAGAGATCTCCGCCGCCGATCCACGAGGACACGGCGGTGCTCTGCTCAAGCCGGGCAGACCTCCACCGAATGCTCCACCGTGTCCTCCGGGCAATCCACACAGTGGTGACACCCGGGCGCTTTCTCCCGCCTTATCCGACACAGGAATTTCCCGAAGTTGCCGTGTCCGGTGAGGACCTGCGTCAGGCGGAAGGTGAAGACCCCTTGGCGCCTCTCTAGCCACTCCTCAAAGAGGGGACTTATTGCCCTAATTGTGGCGTGCCCAGCACTTATCCCACTGGAGCTCTGTCCGCTGTGCCGTCGCTCGCGGCAGCGGAGTTACGCCCCGGCGTTTCGCCTCCTCGCGCCACTCCCATACGTGCGCGAGGACTTATGCCTCCAGATCCCATGGCGGCTCTTTGGCCCCTGGCCCTGACATCAAGCAGTGGATAAGATTGACAACTTTTATTGCTTAAATACGAGGTTTTTGGCTATTTTGTATGTACGTATTTTATGTAATTGGTTGGCTTTTAGTTTTGATACTCTTTTGGTAAAAAAAACAACGAAGGCATCAGGAAATATAATAAATAATAAAAATATAATTTGTATATTAGTAGATATACATTTTTTATATTTCCCGATTCCTTCCTTGTTTTTTTTTGCCAAAACAATATAAAAAAAATGCAAGGTAAGGTAATATTAGCGTTTCTTTTCTTGTCGTTGAAATCGTACACTCAGAAAATAATGCGTCATTTTCCCTTATTTTCTACATTGTACAAACATCATATCAAAAGTATTCTTAACAATTCGAAACAGTGTGATTTAAAAAAAAAAAACATAAAACACACTGAAGGTATTTCAATTTCAAATGATTGCCAAGTTACACAATCACAATGTTATCTGTTTGTGTTGAAAATTATGAAAAAGTAGTTGACTTCTATTTCGTTCTCCGAATCAGAATAAAAGTCAACACGAATTTCTTACTGCAGTAATGTTTATTCTAAATGCATATCTTGTATCGTCATAATGTAAGTCTTGCAAACATTGCTGCAACATCCAATGCTACAAAGGATATCATGCTATCCTTGCTATTGGCAATTCAATTTGATAACAACATATTTTCGATATTCAAACAAAGCTTCACGTTTGCACACTCTTCATTTGTGTACAATGCTTTCTTTCAGTCAAGTCAAGCAAAATATTTTAATAACTGTCGTACCACGACAGCGTAAGAAATAATTTCTTTATCACCTCAAGTTGCTCCTTCTGCACCTCACTTTTTCACCATTTGCAACACCTCACGGACAACTCATGGAAATTTCTTGCTTCGGCAATGACACCGATTCGGTGTAAAACAATAGAAAATCAATTATGTCTCATTAGCTGTACCTACTATTGTTTTCGAAATTGACCATGCGCACTTAAATTGTCGGTAAATTCAAATTACAACTGTCATTCTTTGACAGTTGTTTGAAATGGCTATAACACGGCAATTTAGTGTAGTGTGTCAATTTGATAAGCAATTAATTTCCCTGACTGTACCTACATACATGCATGGAAATTTTATATGTACATAAAGATGTTTTTTTGCTATCTACTAGCTGACCCAACAGATGTTAATTCTGTCCAAATTTCAATACAAAATTCTCATATTAAAATGCACTTTCAGTTTTCTCGAATTTTCCAATTTTCTCGGCAGCTTTAAAAAAAAAATATTTCCGAAAGGACCTGATTCGGACTAAAACAATTTTTTTAAAACAAAAATTTGCCAAATGGTTCCAGCCATTCTCAAATGTGCGTTTACCAACATTTTTATTATAAAGATTGTGTCTATCAACAGTTTTCCTCTGGGTAATCATACAATAGTAGTGCAAAACAATTCGACTACTTACTATCAACATTAATAAAACACTCGTTTTTCAGAGAGACTATAATAATAGTATCATTGTCTCACGGGAAATTACACACTCAGATATAAAAGCATACTTAATAGTTTTCGTTTTATTGATGTGTAAAGTATATTCTCCAAGCGATCTCGAAATATCGATCACAATTTGAATATATACTATTTATGATGTGTTCATATTACTTGAACTTAGCCTCGCGGGAGTAGAAGTTCATCGATCAACTTCAGAGAATCAACTACAGAGAAGCAATATCAGCCTGGTATATTGTTTGGGGAACACGTCACTGCATTACTTTTAAGTTCAGAAGTGATGTGTATCCGTGTTCGAATGGATGCTACAGATCTCTTTGTTACAGCAACGATAATGGTGCATGAACATTTTGATGTTCAAACTTTCAAAAATAAAACAATTCATTTGTAGGTAAAACAAATATAACGTTAATTGAAGTCACCTATATCAATAACATGAACAGGATAAACTTCCTTTACAACCTACGCAATGAAACATGAAATACATTCTGAATCCGATTTATATAAAAGCTCTCTATTTCAACTTGTTTCATCAGTGAGTTTTTTTTCAACATCAATAACGATTTCACGCTATATAACCGCTACCAGATTTTTGAAAGCGTCAGTACGATTTTATACATGGCAATACTGCGGTACCTTTTTATCACATCGTTGCCATATTGAAGCACGTTTTAGCACTAAATTCTACCGTGTGCGCCATTTAGCGGACTCCCGTCGTACTACGCGGCTCGGTACGTTTTACGGTCCGAGCTTGCATTATTGAACCAGCCTGTACATTGAAGTGAAGAACCTTAATACATACGTGAAATTATTTATATAATCTCTTTCCAGACGGCTTGCACTCTTTAAGGTGTATCATTAAGATGCTAGGTTTCCTTGAACGCTTTATAAAAATTTGCTCATTCGGTTTTAAAAGGTAACAGAAATCATCTGCCTAGCCTTTTCCCAACCATGTTGGGGTCGGTTTCCAGTCTTACCGGATACAGCTGAATACCAGTATTTTACATGGAGCGACTGCCTATCTGACCTCCACAACCCAGTGACTGGGTAACACGATACCTACCTCTTGGTAAGACTGGTTTCGAGCTTCTGACGACCCGTAACGACTGTCAAAGATCTACAAATGACAGCCGGGACAAATGGCTTAACCTGCTTTCCGAGGCACGGAGGGGTCTTGGTATGTAAAGATGGTCATCCACGGACCAACCGCGGCAAGCGTAGCTTAACCTGATCGATCGACACGTGCGGCTGTTATTACTTAGCCACAAGCCCCTACAAAGGTACTGCTGGTACTGGAAATGCTGACTCAAATGTACCGCTTGCCGTGCTTTAATTGTGAAATGTAATATACTAAGCCTGTTGGAATTCGTTTCGTTACGTGACTTAACACATACGTTTACATTAAAATTTCCATGGAACCATTAATTTACTAGTTTTTGTTCGTATTATTTTTCGTGGAACACGCAACCTTGCGGCTTAGCATGTCAATAATGACATTATTTTAACATTATTATATAGCTGTTCTCACGTTAGCACAACAAAATATTGGTCCGCAGTAACTCTGGAATCTGATAAATGTATTAACTTCATTACTGGTATGTTTCGTTGGACACGAACACAGAAATCCTTTCATTTACGGAAATTGATAAGCGGCCGAGTTTGGAAGTTATACAAAGGGCGCAGTAGTCGGAAAAACTCGGGTGGCCTCGCAATTTTTCCCTAACTGTATTTACCTGAGTAATAACTTTGAACGAAGTTTTGAGGCCCGCGTGGGAGAGGCCGTGGCGGAACTTTGCTTGGACTATTTGGCAAAAATGAAACTAAATCATATTAATGTTGCCGACGAGTTGTCTGTAGTTGTGTTTCTTTAATTTGAATATTGGATCCGTGCTCGGCGCTCGGCACTTTGAGTAGATTAAAATTTTATGCCAGATGCAACTACAAACATTTTCTCGAAAGTAGTTCTCAAGCAACAGTTTGTATGAATAATGGTAATTTTCATTTATGAAAATGGTAATTTTATAGAGCCATTTCACGGATGAAACACTCGTGTTTTTTTCGTAGCATCCTTTTTAGATAGCAATCTTTTTTTAAATAGTATTAGACATTTAAATACATTGCAAATTGAGCTTGCAGAGCGCTTTGGCTCCCACAAAAAGCGGGCAGTTAGTAATGAAAATCGACGTGTACACAGATTAGAGTTCTGATCACTGGACGTTTAGGTTACAGAGCAAGTCATAGCGGAGAAGCGATTTACCTAAGCCTTAAACTATACCTAAACAAAACTATAACTAAACAAACTACTGATATTAAAATAATAATAATAGGTACATAATGAAATCTTAAGCAGTTTTGCTCCAGTAAGTAATGATTATGTTTTCTGTTATTTTCGTTCACATGGCTTAGAACCACTAGGTATTGAGCGATCTCATTATGTGAAACTTCTCAATTACATCAGAAGGTTTCTAGACTAGCGCACAGACAGGGAAATTTATGATTTGACAGATTGACACACTACGAGCTGTGTTAGAGCGCACTACGACTTTTTATGGCCCGATTAATTTGCCGCAAAAATGCAACCTATTGGCAGCACGACAAAAATGTCACCGCGATTTTAAAATTGTGATTTGTTGCATTTTGGCGCGACTGCTCGCGACGCGATTGTCGCAAAAGTAAATTGCAGCATATGAAGTATAAAAAAAACTTTTTGTAAAAAAAAAACAACCGACTTCCAAAAAAACAATACAAAGTGAAAAATAACTTTAATTACGGAAGTCGTTTCTTTGGATCTGTATTTTAGTTTTTTGCCGCCGACTTTCGAAATTAAAGTTATTTCTCCTGGTAATAACCAGGAGAACTACCAGTTAGTTATATGCATTGTGTCGTATAATAATTGAGCAACTATATTAAAGTATCTAATCGAATCGCAAATACTTATTATTGATTAAATGGTGCTTTCCGAGAGCAAATGCACGAGTTACTATAAAAAATACTCAAATCGCTATTATATCTATTCAATTGTGCCTATTCAGTTTGAGGATTTCCCTCGATTTCCATAGGATTCCCTCATCAGATTCTGACTTGATAACAAGGGTACCACCTCGGGAGCATACCCATTCAAACAAAAAAATTATTTCAAAATCGGTCCATAATTGACGGAGAAATAGGTGAACATACATAAAACAAATTATTTAAAAACAAATTATTTAAAAAACAAAAACCCGTCTGCAAAAACACATACCTAACTGAAAAGAGAAAAACAAGCATTATAATCGAAAGAATTTTGGTATCGCAGGCGGGGGGACAAACAAAAGTTACACCATATTTCAGGTTATTGGTTTATCCCCGCCTGCGATACCAAAATTCTATCGATTATAATGCTTGTTTTTCTCTTTTCTGTTAGGTATGTGTTTTTGCAGTCGGGTTTTTTGTTTTTAAATAATTTGTTTTATTTCAAGCTTTTTAGTTTTATTAATATATATGGAATTGACTCGTTACTAGCTTTTATTTGATATCAATATTGTTTAAATCATTAAAAAAAAACGTTTCCCTCTCTTCTTTTTTGTATTTGCAGATGCAATATATAAAAAGTATATAGCCACTCCCACAATGAAGACGAATCGAACGACATGTTAAAATCCATCAAGCCGTTTAGGCTACAGAGCGTGCCAAAGAAATAGACATACATACATACATACATACTCTCGAAAAACATTACCCTCCTTCTGGGGCAGTCGGGTAAAAAACAAACATACAGACGAACAGAAGCATAACCTGCTCCTTTTTGGAACTCGGTTAAAAATGGCACCCCAGGCTTCGCGGTGACCCTCAATTGGCATTCCTCTCTTCATGCGTAAACATGTTTCAGCAGACTGCATTCCACCTTTTACTATTCCGGTATTAGTTTACATTTTAGTATTAGGTCTAACAATACTCAGTAAAATGTCATATGTTTGAATCTTTATTCTTTAATAGCCAAAGATTTTTCTTGGAAATAGTTTGTCTCACGGGAAATTACGCATTCTGATATAAAAGCATACTTAATAGTTTTCGTTTTATTGATGTGTAATTCTCCAAGGGATTTCGAAATTACGATCACAATTTGAATAATATACTATTTGTAATGGTGTTCATATTACTTGAACTTAGCCTCGCGGGAGTTCATCCATCAACTTTAGAGAATCAACTACCTACGTATGTGTTATATGCAATTTGAGCCTTTTTTTTTTTTTTTTGGGTGGGAAATCATCAAATAACTTCTCCCGCTCTGGGCGGAGCGGGAGGGTGTGTCAGACTCTTACTGACTAAAACCCACCCGTATTCCTTCTTGTTGCCTGTGTTGCGGGGGCCTCGGTGACCCATAAGTACCTTCCCGCGACCCCGGCAGGCATCGGCCCTAGTGGACCCCTACTATGTGCTGACGACATCTCTTTGAGGCGCGCGTGGAATACAACGCGCCGTCGACCCGGACCTGGTCCTTACCGGACGGTGAGCTACCCATTGCTCACCGTCCGCAAGCCCGCGCCTACGGTGGCCGGAAATCCGCCCGGGATTCCCGACGCCCTGGGCGTCTCCTGCGGCGGCTAGGGGCGAGAGGGCACGAAACTTGCCTTTCCCTCAACCGTCCCGCCTCCTCCTTTGCGAGCATTACTGCTTCGCAGAAGGAGGTGACGGCTGCCCATGCCCTCTCGCTCCGTACCATGGCCTGAACCAGGGCCGGACGCGAGAGGTCTCTGCCGCCGATCGCCTCCACGAGGACACGGCGGTGCTCTGCCCAAGCCGGGCAGACCTCCACCGTATGCTCCACCGTGTCCTCCAGGCGATCCACACAGTGGTGACACCCGGACGTTTCCTCCCGCCTTATCCGACACAGGAACCTCCCGAAGCTGCCGTGTCCGGTGAGGACCTGCGTCACGCGGAAGGTGAGGACGCCGTGGCGCCTCCCCAGCCACTCCTCAAAGAGGGGACTTATCGCCGCAATCGTGGCGTGCCCAGCACTGGGTTGCAACAACCGTACTTTCCATGACGCCATGAGATCCCGCCGGAGCTCCGTCCGCTGTGCCGCGATTTCTCGCGGCAGCGGGCTTACGCCCCGGCGTTTCGCCTCCTCGCGCCACTCCCATACGTGCGCGAGGACTTTTGCCTCCAGATCCCATGGCGGCAATCCGGCAAGGAGGCTCGCTGCCTCACAGGAGACCGTGCGGTATCCTCGGACCATCCGGATGGCCATGACCCTTTGGGCCGCGCTCAACCGGCGGGCTGGCCGCAGCGCCAGAGAGCGCGCCCATACAGGAGCCCCGTAGAGGGCCATGGACCGCACGACCCCCGCGTAGAGCCTCCGGCAGGAGGCGTTTGGACCCCCTAGATTGGGCAGGAGCCGCTTCAATGCAGCGCCCGCCCGCTCCAGTTTGGGAGCCAAACGTCGGAAATGCTCCACGAAGTTCCACCGGCTGTCGAGGACGAGTCCCAGGTACTTCATCGTCGACTCGACGCCGATAGAAACCCCTCCTACCGTTATTTGGGACCCCAACGGTGGCGCGTTCCGAGGACCATGAAAACACATGGCCTCGGACTTGTGCAGGGCCACCTCGAGTCCCAATTGCCGGATCCTTTCGACGATTGTCGCAACCCCGTGCCGCTAATTCGGCCGCCGCCTGGTGCGACCTCCCCTGCGCCAGGACCAACGTGTCGTCAGCGTAGCACACTACGCTGACGCCGCTAGGGAGGTCGGCGCGCAGCACCCAGTCGTATCCGATGTCCCACAGATGCGGCCCCAGGACCGATCCCTGTGGGACACCGCACGACATCTCTTGCCGGTTCCACACTCCCTGGTGACCGGGGTAGATGACGGCCCTGTCCGTCAAATAGGCCTCGACCACACGACAGAGGTAGGTCGGCATCCGGTGATACCGGAGTGCCTCCCTGATGCAACTCCAGGGCAGGGTATTGAAGGCATTGGCGATGTCTAGAGACACCGCCAAGACGACCCCACCCTGGGCAACAGCATTCCCCGTCGTCAGGGCTCGCACACGCATGATGGCGTCCACCGTAGAGCGCCCTCTGCGGAAACCAAACTGACTCTCCGCCAAATCCGGCCCCACCCGCACCAGCTGGCCGACGAGGCGGTCTGCAATGACTCTTTCAAAGAGCTTGCCCACCTCGTCGAGCAGCACGATGGGCCGATAAGCGGACGGAGAGTCCACAGGGCGCCCTGCCTTCTTTATGAGGACCAGTTTCCCCGTCTTCCAGCGAAGCGGGAACTGGCCCCTCTCCATGCATGCGCTTAGGAGCCCCCTAAGTCGAGGCCCGAGAGCCTCCAAGGCCAGGACCCAGGCCTTCCCAGGTAAGCCGTCGGGTCCTGGGGCGGTATTTTTGGCATTAAGCCTGCGTACCGCCGCTCTCATTTCTCCCTCGGTCACCTCCGGAGCATCGTCGTCGTCGTCGGTGGTGTGGTCCGCATCAGGCACCGCAGTAGGCGGAGCCATAGGTGGGGAGGAGTGTTCCCCTCGCGAAGGGAACAGAGCGCTCACCACGTCCTCCACAAGCTGGGGCCGGAGACTCTGCGTTAGCGGGGGAGCCCATGGGCGGAGTTTATCCCGCACCACCTTGTACGGGCGTCCCCACGGGTCCCTGTCCAGAGTCCCCAGCGACTCCTCGCGGGCCAAACCCCTGGCCCGCAGGATCTCCGCTTGGAGGGCGGTCTTCGCCGCTCTGTACCCCTCGTACAGCTCCGCCTGAATGGCTTCCGTATCCGGAGGTTTGATACGGAGCCTGCGGTGCCTGGTGTACCGGCGTCGCGCAGCCACGCACGCAGTGCGCAGAGCCGTCAGCTCCTGCGACCACCAGTACACCTGGCGCGAGGCACGTCCAGGCTGGACCCGGGGCATTGCCACGTCACATATGTCGGACATGGCCTCCCGGAACCACTCCGCTTCGTCGTTGATGTCGGCAGGCCTGTCCGGTGGTGACACCCAGGCCTGCACGATCGAGGCTTCCAGGAGGAGCTCCCGGTCCAGCTGCTTCAGCGCCCACCGCGGACCACTCGGGGCCCGTCGGACCGGCGCGTCCGAGGTCTGGGCGGAGACGTCGAACCGGATATACCGGTGATCGGTATAGGTCTCCACCCCCTCCATGACACGCCAGTCAACTACATGCGGCGACAGAGCGGGGCTGGCGAACGAGATGTCCACCACTGATTCACCCCGCATCCGTACACACGTGGGGACAGAACCCCGGTTTAGGACGACCAGGCCTGTCTCCAGAGCCCAGTCCTCCACCATCCTGCCCCGTGTGTCCGTTAACCGGGAACCCCAAGCCAGATTCTTGGCATTGAAGTCCCCGAGGACGAACACGGGGAGGGAACCAAACCCGACGACGACGTCTCTCAACTCCGCAAGGGAGTTGTGGAGCTCGGCAAGAGTTCGGTTCGGGGAGAGGTAGACCCCTACCACGACAATCTCCCCGAACCGTGCTGCTACGCAGCCCCGTCCTCTCTTGACGGCCTCGAGGGACGGGGTACCGGCGGCGGCCGACGAAATTAGGGTCACTGAGCCGCTCAGGTCCTCCACCCAGTCATCCCTGGGCGGGACAAAGTACGGCTCAGCGACCACGGCGATGTTAATCGACCACTGCGCCATGCTCTGGAGCAACAGATCCTGAGCGGCGGCGCAGTGGTTGATGTTCGCCTGGAGGAGGCGTAATGGGGCCATTAATGGCACTCCATGTCAGCCCCCTCTTGGGCCTCCTTCCCAGCCCCCTGAGAGGGGCCTGCCGCAGCGGCCACGGTGGCGGCGACGACGACAGCGGTGTTGGAGGCGGCAGCGGCGGTGGCAGTGGTGGCGGCTGCGGCGGTGACGGCGGTGGCGGAGGGCTTGCCTCTGGCCCTGGCTTTGGTGGGTGGGGCGCAGGCCTTGCCCCACATCCGGTGCTCGGCCGGCTTGCCAGCCGCCGCACATACGGCACAGTGCGGCGTGGCGTTGCAGGAGCCGGCCTTGTGCCCGGGCTGACCACAGCGGTAGCAGAGACCGCTGCGGTCCACCTCCGAGGTGCAATTCGCCTGCACGTGGTTGCCCACCTGGCAGCGGAAGCACCTCAGAGGTCTGGGTTCCAGCAGTTTCACCTGCGCGGAAACCCAGCCCACCAATAGCCGTTGGCCCTCCCCGGTAACTTTTCTGGCCGCCGACACGGGGCAGCTCACCATAACGGTTTGCAGCCCCGTGGAGTCAGGACGGATGATGCCTGCCTTCACCTGCTCGGCAGAGCACCCCCCGGTCCTAACCACTGCGGCGACCACCTTCTCTTCAGTCGCGGAGTCGTCCAGGCCCGTGATGCGCATGCTAGCGCATTTGGTGGGCCTGGACACTCGGACTTCGTCCGCATTTAGTGACGCCCTAAGCCTTTCGGCCAGGGCGTCAGCGGCCGGGCCACTGGCCCTACCGGGGACCTCCACCATTCGGGCCCCAGTCGCCGTCACCTTCATTTTGAGGCCTTTTGCTGCGCCGAGCTCCTCCAGGCGCACCGCCTCACCCACCTTCGCCATCACCGTCCTATAGGACACGCCCTTCTTTTCCGCATCCGGCTGTAGTGTGATCACTACAGCTGCGGAATTCGGGGCGCGGAGCCTAGCCGCGGCGGTGCGCTCCTTGCGCCTCTGCCGCCTCTCCCTCTTTTTGGCCGCCCTCTTTGCCTTAGCCGCCTTCCTCTTCTCTCCGGCTACTTGCCATTCGGCATCGGCCGGGAGAGATTTAGGAGGCGGGGGCGGCCGTCTTGCCACCTGGGCCGCCAGGGTCGGAGCCCTCGCCGTCGGGGCTGGAGCTCTCGCCGCTGGTGCTGGAGCCTTCGCCGCCTGCGCAGCCCCCGCACCTTTTGGCTGCCCCGGCGAGCCCCGTTTGGCCGTGGCACCTGCGGCGGCTGCAGAGGCCGGTTTCCGCTGGCCAGAGGGCGGCTGGCTCGCCGCCAACGGGGGGCGCAGGACGATGGCCTCCAGGGCGGAGAAACGACTTTGCAGGGAAGCCATTTCCTGCCGCACAAGGGTCAAAACCCGGTCCTCTACAGGCACGGGCCGTCCCTGTCCCTGCTGCTGCTGCTGCGCCCCTTGCGGCCCCATGCAATTTGAGCCTGGTATATTGTTTGGGCAACACGTCACTGCATTACTTTAAAGTTCAGTAGTGATATGTATGTTCGAACGGATGCTACAGATGTCTTAGTTGCTGCTGCAACTAAGACACCTTACTTCTTAGTAAATATCGTTGCTACGATAATGAATCAAGGACATATTGACTCTATTCTTTAATAGTCAAAGATTTTCTTGGATGTAGTCGAAGATGTGTTTCACGTAAAAGAAACCTTTTATATATCTTTCTGCTGCGAAGGGATGAATCCAATATTGATGAATTATTTTCTCGTCCTCCACCTCTTCCGAAGACAAGCAACTTGTACGAAATCCACACCTCCTCTCTGTGAGAGAGAGTGGGCCGTAATCCACCACGCTGGCCCAGTGCGGGTTGGTAGATGTCACATGTCTTTGATTTTTTGGTTCTAGGACATGCCGGTTTCCTCGAACGAACAAGGAACCCTTATGGTTTCGCCATGTCAGTATGTCTGTCTAAGTTGGCTTTACAAGATAACTAGTAATTTTCGCTGACTGATACATTTTTATTTATTGATAACATAAATTGCTCAAAGGCCAATTACATTAGTTAAAAATCACCTTGTTTGGAAAAACAAGTAATCCTGTTAATAACTAAGCTATTTGTCCCTCGGGCTCGTTGTGCACAACTACTTGCACCCTCCAGGACTTTAACGCTAAGCGCACATCATGGCCACGGCGGGCTGTGGCGCTTCGCATAAGGTTACGATCTATCTGACCGCACGGCGAACGCGACCGACGACGAGTAGCAGTCTGTCACCGACCATGGCCGAATGCTACGTTCGTAAAAACACGGGCGCGGTCTCGCTCCCACGCCGCCCCCTATGTACGGCTGCGACGGCGGCAACGAACATTTTGGCAATCGGCGGCGTGTCGGTCGTCCGTCGTGACGTCACTGCCCGCTGTCGGTAACGTCTGACGTTTTAAAGAGACCCTAGCCTTACAAAAATGCTCAGGACATTATAGGAGCTGCGGCAGGCCGCATTGCAATGCAGTAATGATTGCAGACGGATTGAAATTTAGAATTTGAATTGTTTTCACTCCAGTGCAATCAGGCAAACGACTAAGACAGAGCTATCTATTTACTAGTCGGCTAAAATGTGAGTCTTTGACACGAGAAGAAGAATAAAGGCTCGTGCAGACTAACGTGATATCGCAGGCGCGACAGGCAGACATATGCCTGTCACGCCCGCGATATCGCCCCAGTCTGTAAGAGCTTTAACAAAGCTTAGTTCAAACCGCTAAACGCTTACAACTTAAACGCTTTGCCGTGTGCCGGACAGTTGGACACGTATAATAGGAAGTTATTTCTTGCACAACCGACTGACTCACTCCATTTCTGCATCAGACACTGTAATGAGATAAGAAACATGGGCATTTGGGTCAGTATGTTTTTTGCGATACTCGGAAATAGATTCTGTTACGAGTTGCCTTTTTGTCTATTGAAACTTTTCGCACCATTTTCCTCTAACATTTATTTGTATGTCAAATTACTCGTATTTGGAAAATACTCGGAATTTTTATCGCTGTGGTTACTATGTAGATAAATAATTAATGTTGCATGTTGTAGTCGTTGAAAAAAATTAGAAAATTTTTATTCACTGTCCTCTAATAGAAAAACAACGATCAAATAGAAAATTTTATATTTCGGAATTGCACGAGCAAAGTAATTGTTTCCAAAAATATTTATTAAAATAGTTACCAGCTAGTTTTTTTCACAGCCAATGTTTGAACAGAGTTCACGAAAAAATCTTGTAAGGCTGCAATCAGGCGGGGCGCGAACAATTTATTTCCCTGGAGTGTCGGTACATATGTGCTGACTCCGGATCCAGACACGCCCTATTTGTTCGCCTGATGAGCCCCTGGACTAATCTATGAGGTAGCCGAGTAAACACATATTGTGCAGGCTGTGTTCTGTGTTCCTAGTACCTTTTAGTAAAACAGTTTTCGGATTACAAGCGTATTCACGACGCAAAATCATCGGATTAACAAGAACACATTTACAGAATACTGTTTACGTTTTTCTAATTTAAGAAAGAGATATTTTACCCTGGCTCGATTGACTTGATATTCTTAAGCCTTTGTTTCAAAAATTAATGTATCTTCACGTCGGATACAGACTGAGCAGTCAAAACAAAATGTTGGGGTTTGTTTTTGGTAATGTTTGAAACTCTTTTTTCCGTAACTTTTTAAATGGCTATGAGAATAAATATATAGGCTGACCTATTTAGATGAGACTAGTACAAATGCGACAGCTTTGGTGTACGTGATATTGCACTAGCTACAGGAGTTGCCTGAGATAGTTTGGTTCGGGGAGCACGTCGAAAACGTATTCCTTGGGCTAACGACACCCGGACTGAATCCACGCCGGAGGATTAATGAGAGCTGGCAGGATATCGAGTGCCAACAAAATAATCAACGATGACCCGGAATATGTCTATCACTACATAACTTAACTCCAAATCTGGCGTAGGTCTGATAGTCAAATACGGAAAACTGAACGGATTGCGTTCCAATTTCCACCATTTAATGGGTGAAATGTTTTTCGATTTTGCCCTAAATCTATACAAAGCAAAAGTTATTCGCTAGTATTTTCCAGATACCAAATCTCGGTCAAAAATATATCACCACGATAAGCATCTGGCAAGTAAATAAACGCTCCACTCCGCTCTGCTCTATTTTCATTTGTTTTCCTTCAGTGGTCAAACTTTAACACACCTTATCTGAATCACTTTGGACATCCTCCAACTAGGTAGGTATTAATTTCTTCTTATTTCTTACCATTTATTTTACAAAATTTACTCTTGGTCTACATTTGACCCGATTTCAAGACTCCGCTCTGAATTTTTATGGTCGTTGCTTTAAAAGACGAGGTTATTTTCCAGAACAGTACTGGTGCATCTCCTTGCACCCGCTTGGGTCCGCTTTAAAAATAAACAAGAAAAGAACCGCTTCAATTATTTCAACTGTTCCTAAAGAGAGTGCATTTTGTATTAGCATTTAATAATGTCGTTCTGTGTTTGTCGTTGCTGTTTGTTAAGCCTTTCTTGAAG
Source organism: Atethmia centrago (assembly GCA_905333075.3). Classification (NCBI taxonomy): domain Eukaryota; kingdom Metazoa; phylum Arthropoda; class Insecta; order Lepidoptera; family Noctuidae; genus Atethmia; species Atethmia centrago. Next base: position 12,448,691 of record HG995382.1, read on the forward strand.
CTGTGTTGTGCACAATTTAGTTCCTTGACTTCTTGTTTAATCACTGAAAGTTACCGTTTCCTAAAGTTGAACTTGTTTGTGTGTTTTCTGCTTACAAGATAAGTAAGTTTTAAGCCAGTATTTATTGTAGTTTCTCCCGAGTCTTTTGACTTGATCTAGAATTCGTGGGATTAGTAATTTTATTATGAACTAGCTGTTGCCCGTGACATCGGCTGCTATCCAGGATGCAAAGTAGCCTATGTCCTTCATGTCATGTCTATGTCATGGTCTATCCATGTGCTAAATCCAAATCCGTTCAGCTGTTTTAGACCGAAAGCGTAACAAACAAACTCACTTTTGCATTTATAATAATACTCAGGATCCGAAAATTAAGTTAGTTTCTATGGTTTTAATCACTAGATACTTAATCTATATTAATCTGTATTGGTTGAGCGCAAAACTTAGAATCTTGATACATTAGGTACTACCTACATCTTGTTCTTTCTTTGTCTCTACTATTAAAACAAGTTAAGACAAAAATCTGCCTGAAGCATAAAACTAATACGAAAATGATTACTATGTCATTCTTCGATCTCAAGTATCAATATAGGAATACAGAATATCGAAAGAAACAATGACTGCGAGCCAATCTCAAAAAGGGAAGGAATTAAATTTATTATTCTAGTATCCACGGAAGCACTTTCTGTACCTGTTCGTCTTAAAGTTGCAGCAAGACACTTTAATTTCCCTAGGGTAGTTGGGAGTGGAGCTCATAATTCATGCCGAGTTAACATTTTGTCAGTTCACATTTGTTGCTCAACACGAACACATGCCTCTCCTTTGAACTTTAATTTCGTCTTTAGAATGTTTTCTTGTTGGCCTAATTAAGTACCGTCAACTTACAAAGAGGGTTTGAAATTTTGATTAAGTTGAAACGTTTTTGGGTTACACTCGAGGTCTACCCGCGTAACTTCGAAAGCCTTTGAGACTTCAAACATTTTATATTTGGTTATATTTTCATGTAATTTTTCTCTGACCTTCAAGATTGAGAAGTGTTGTCGCCTTATTCTTAAGCACATGTAACTTATTCCGTGTCGGTCTTAAGGACTATATAAATACTTAAGTGACTGTATTGTCATAAAGAATTGAAATAAAGACGCGCTTAAGTCGTGCTAGGCAGCTAGGGTACATAAGATATGATTAGGTAAATCCTTAATTGTAATTCTAGCTTCTTATTTTTCAATACATAACATACATAATCAGCCTATAATGTTCCCACTGCTAGGACACAGGCCTCCTCTCTGTGAGAGGGAGTGGGCCGTAATCCACCACGCGGGCCCAGTGCGGGTTGGTAGATATCACATGTCTTCGAATTTTTAGTTCTAGGACATGCCGGTTTCTTCACGATGTTTTTCTTCACCGTTTTGAGAGCAGTGGTTATGAAATAATTTAATTTACACAAAGTAAGGCGCCTGTCTGGGTTCGAACCTACGACATACAACTCGTAAGTTGCGGCCGTTACCACTGGGCCACCACTGCTCGCTGATGATTTTTCAATGCTTAGGAATAATTTGCGTTGCAGCTTAGTAAGTTCATATCTCAACTACCTAACACATAGTCTACTTTAATAAATTAAAATAAATTATTAGTTACATTTAATAAATTAATAAAAAAAATAAAATATAATTGAAATAAAGACGCGCTTAAGTCGTGCTAGGGGTATGTAGGCGTAGCATATTTGCGTTGGAGCTAAGTTAATATCTCAACTACCTAACACCTAATCTAGTTTTCTCTTCAAGTTGTTTAAACGCGACAGTGAAATTATACTAGAGGATGAACAATTTTATCTTTCTTTGTAGGTACAAAGTGTATTATTATCAAACATTTGTGATGTTAATAAAATTGATTACATGACTGTTATTAAAAACCATACGTACTTACCAACAAATTATTGTAATCAATGCACCACATTATCCCCGCTAACACAATGTTGGCTTATAACTCCACCAACATTTGTACAACACGACAATTGCGCTTTCAAATATTTACTCAGGTTAATTAGTGTACCCAGAGTCTGCAGTACAAACGGCATACTATTTGTAGTCTACCCCTAAAGTTTAATGAATCAATGATTTGGTTTGACCCTCCTGTATGTTGGTTTGTTATTTATTGATGTTGCTAATCAGACAAATGGCTAATCCATTACGTATACAGTCCACTAAAGCCACCAATGATGTGATGAGTACGGGAATGGATTGTAAATGGATGCGTCGGGAATGTGAGTTCGTGAAATGTGATGGAACTACTTTGCGATAAAAATGTCATACTAATGTTGTGGATTGGAAGTGTGTAGTCCAAAGTTAACTTTACGAGTATACTTACGTCATACCTACCGCGGCTTGAAACCAAAACAAAAGAAAATGAGATTTAATGAGGTCTTCTACGAGTATTATTGGCATTTCCAAAATACACATGAAATAGGTCGCCAAAATATTCGTAATTGAATAAGAATTTATCGTTAGTATGATTCGGTTAATATCGGATAATAATATTCGGTTCATGCAAAGTTTGATAAAAATAGAAAAAGTATGAATGAACGAAAAATTTTTTGAATTTTTTTCCACGCCCACGTGTTATTTTGACGTCCCACACAAATAAATATTAGAAATACAATTTAAAAATGACGACATAAAATAAAATAAGTTCAGAAAAAAATCTGTTGAAAACGAATCATCATCTGCCTAGCCTTTTCCCAACTATGTTGGGGTTGGCTTCCAGTCTAACCGGATGCAGCTGAATACCAGTATTTTACATGGAGCGACTGCCTACCTGACCTCCACAACCCTTTCACTGCGTAACACGATACCCCTTGGTAAGACTGGTTGCCAGACTTTCGGGCTTCTGACGACCCGTAACAACTGTCAAAGATCTACAAATGACAGCCGGGACCAACGGCTTAACGTGCTTTCCGAAGCTCAGAGGGGTCTTGGTATGTAAAGGTGGTCACCCATCCACGGACTAACCGCAGCAAGCGTAGCTTAACCTGATCGATCGACCCGTGCGGCTGTTATTGCTTGGCCACAAGCCCTACATTGAAAACGAATGCCGCACCAAATACATCGTACGCGCAGAAACCCAAACTATGTATATCAATTGCTCATCCCACTTTGGTCTATGGCTCGTGAACTCAATTAGCGAGGCCTGAGGGTAAAGAGGGTAGAGATTGTTTGCCGATAAGCTAGATACCTTTATCTATATAGAAAGGTAGTATCGAGATCTACTCACAATGTATTGCACGAACGGCCATTTTCTAAAGTCTGCCCGGCTGGCAGGATACGCCCAGGATTATTTACTGTGCTATTAACAAGGAAGAAGTGTGACATAGATAACACAGAGCAAATAATAACTAAATTTATCAATTAAATTAGAAGGAATATACAAGGTGTCGTTTTGCATCCTCGTCAAATTTCAGGAGGCTGCTATGTAAGACACATTATAATCAAGTAAAATTACGATACCCGCTCAATAATTAATACATACTTATTTTTTTAGTTATTTAAGTTTGACAGTATTAATACACCACTTTCACACAATAGAGTCACCCCGTTTCGTATGCAGTAGTGTGTGTGTAAAAGGGCAGTCACAGTGCGGTATCACACGGGCCGCGTTTTCAGATACGTGTCCCACACATGCCGATTTCCGAAAATTAGAAAAAAAAAGACCTACTTATTTTTTTATTGATTCGTGTCGAGAATCATTAGCATAGTTGCCTTCTTGTATTTGACGAGGATGAAAAACAACACCTTGTATTTTACTATGCGTTGAACAAAAACAAAACCACCTTACCTTAGTACCTTTTTTGTATGAAAACAAAAGCTAAAAACTGGGTTTGGGCAATTAATTAAGATACAATGTAACACTAAAACACGTATACGTATGTGACATGAGGCCCTGACATTCTCCTAGACATAAAATAAAAGTTTTTATGACTGTCTGACACTACAACGTAAAAGTTTTGGTCGATTTAAGCTTCTGAATACGTAAATAAACGTTGCTTATACTATAAACACAAAGAGTCCTTCGTTTTACATAAAAAATGTACTGTGTTTTAAGTTGTTAGCATTTATTTGAAATACAATTTAAAATCGTCTTTCTTCTTAAATCTTTCTCTTTTATTCTTTGAATAATTGACCATCTAACTAACGTTTTCCTTGCATCTTCAGTAGCCATTAACTTGGAGTACCTATACCTTTTTTCAATGGGTAAATCGTCATGGATAGCCTCAACCTGGGGAGAACGGAGCGTTATTTAATTATTTATTTATATATACATTATTGTACACCACAAAAATACGTAACAAAAAAAAAAATCAAATACTACAAAATATACAATGGGCGGCCTTATCACTTTATCGTTTTATCGGATTCCTAACGACTAAAACCCCACTGTTCCTTCTACTATCATGATTGGGGCCCAATTTATGGTATCGTTACATAGTAGGTATAGGTGTACCTAAAAACGATACCATAAAACAATTTGACACTCAAAACAAACCATCAATGGTTATTCAATAATATTGTAGTGAATCAATTAAAATCGGTTTGGCCTCCCCATAGCCAGCCGACCATCAAAAGCGTAGACAAAGGGTGAAATTGCCGATGGTACTAATTAATAAATCAAGACTTGTCTGGGCAAACAGGGTAGAATCAGCCAAAATGGCTGTTTGAGTTTCGGACTGCGAAACCCATTATCTGTAGTTATCAGACTGGTGTGCTGTATTTTCTGGACTGTGGTCTATTTGATTGTTGTGGTATATTTGATTCATTATTGTTAATTAAACTGTTAGATACATTTGTTAGGTGTAGTGAGATTTTTATTTATTATTTACATAATAACATCACGCCTGTAATGTTTAAGTCCCATGTAATAGGTTGGTGATTTATTTATTTATTTACATTTACCATTGCAGGATAACCCAATGCGATAAAAATCGATACTTAGATCTATGATAGATATATAACAAATTACAAATAATGCATTGTTGAACTTGGTTCGTTTAAATTAGTGATGCATAAAGGGAAATGAAATATTATAATTTCTACTAGAAAGCTTTTTAATTGTGAAGATATTAATAAATTTAATAATGATGTTTACAAAATAAAGCACATACGAATGAAAGAAGTTACGAAATAATTATTGAACTTATAAATGTTCTTTCTTTAAAGAAATAACGTCTTTTGACGTCCAATGTCCTACTCACTATCCCAAATTCTAATATTATTACATACGCAGATGATACTGCAATAACCTTCTTTGCAGACTCCTGGTCAGAACTACAAAGTAAAGCACAAAGTGGTCTCACATATACCCTTGACTGGCTTCTGTCTCACACCCTAACACTCAACACCAACAAAACTAAATATTCCGTTTCTATTAGCTCAACATCCCAGCCAAAAAATCTTATAAAACTCACAGCTCACACTTGTCTCTCTCATACTACACAAAATTGTAACTGCTCTCAAATTGACTCTGTAAATAATATTAGATACTTGGGTATAATTTTAGACAATACCCTAAACTTTAAAGCTCATGTGGAAGCATTGACGAGCAGAGTGCGTAAGTTGATATATATTTTTAAAACACTTAGACATGTAGCTAACCAATTTATTATCCGCAATGTCTACTACGCACTTTGTCAGTCGCTTATATCTTACTGCATTTCTTGTGGGGGTGGGACTTCTAAAACCACAATACTTCCATTGGAAATTGCACACAGAGCGATACTAAAGATTGCAACCTTTCGACCAATTTTATTTTCCACCAACCAGTTATATAAAGAGTGCAAAGTTCTTAACGTACGACAGCTGTTTATTTTGCATTCAATCTTGTTACAACACCACACAACTCTATATGTTAAACTTATAAAGCGTCGCAAAGATTTAATTTGTTCCCTTCCAAAGACCCGTTATTCCTTTAAAAAAGATTTTTCTTTTATCTTGGCCCGTTTATGTACTATCGGCCAATCTTCCGCATGCTCACCTCTAAGGCGATAATCGTATAGCACGGCTCACGACTCGATCGTTTTGGCCAATGGGATGCATGAAGCGTATTTTAGCCGTGTTTGTATTAATGTAAGTATGTATAGTGTGTGTGTGACAGTCACACTAGGCGCGTGCTATGCTCACTTGTTTGTAAGACATTTTTTTAATGGGCACGGCCAGCGAGAGCGCTTTATGAATTGTTATTGTTGACAAGAAGTAATTTCGTACTAATATCTTCCGTTTGGTTTAGAAAATATATTATTGGTATTGCTATACGCGTACCCTAAAAAAAATTTATTTAGCATTTTTGTTTACCACTTTGCCAAATTACAGCTTTCTAGTAAGAGTCTGTGAGCTAAGCCGGGGGCAGACAGACAGACAGACGGTCATGGCGAAACTATAAGAGTTCCTTGTTGACTACGGAACCCTAAAACGAAGCAAGTTACGTAGTTTTGTTAGAAATTGTCATTTGCTATCTCTTTCTTTTATTGCTGTTTTGATTAAAATAGCAAAATTACAGTAGTATTTGAACCATTACTTGGCGCAGTTTATACAATGTTATCAGATTTTTTTATTACTGCTGTCGCAACTTTTGCAACTGCAATAAAAATAAGTTCATTATCTAAGCACCATTGTTATTCAGTGGGAACGTCAGAACATCTGGTTAAACAATAGATCGGCTTTATAGAACGGCCATAAAATACGGTCGCAAAAAATTACGAAATATTTCTTCAACACACTTGCTTGTAAAGTGACTCAGAAATTCAGCTTATTATACAGAAGTATTTTTACTTTACATTTCTTTTTTCAATATACGCAGAGTTTTTGTCCAAAAACAATGAATATTTTTGAGAAAAAAAAAATCGTTACATCAGATAAATCAATCATCAAAATTATCATCATTTCATAAAATTATATATTTTTCACTACATATTAACCTTAATTTGCTTATTCAAAATATTAATTTGTTTATTATATTTTTTATATAGGCTGTTTAGCGGTTTTTCCAGCGCCTTTATTTACACCTGCGGCGCGCGGGATAAACAAAACAAGCGCGGCATTTTCCAGAAATACTTGTTAACGTTTTCATTGTGTGGTTAATTATTATCAAAAATGTTGACTTCAATTAGGAAAGAAGAGCGAAGAGCAACGCGTAGATTTAACCCACCGGAAATACTAATCTAGGCACGAAACGCTAGTGACAGCCTGTTGCCAGCAAAATCTAGAGAGAAATATCTAGCGGCGTACGAAACTAATAACAATACCAGTCTCTTTTTTTCCTCTCAAGTTGAAAACCGTCGTATGAAACGCGCACACACTCGACTCCCTTATCGCGCTCGCTCGCCTTCGGCTCGCGCGAATAATACCGGCTCGAGTGCAGTGAGTAACCAACATACCACACATGAATCATAATGTACTATTATGTCTGTTGTTATTTTTTGTTACACGCCCTATACTCACACAAATTCATATTGGCGCCGATTCCCTTGTTCACAAACTAAACTAAATTTAAGTTCAGTGCATCTTTTTCTTTCTATTTAATTAAGAAAAGGACAGAAGATCAATTTTAGTTTAGTCCTGTCAAATTAATCAGCGCTTGACGTAAATTGACGTAATTTTAGTAGGCAAGTTTTTAATCACGTCTAAACGTGTATGGAGTAGTGACAGGCACTGATTCATTTGACAGGACTAAACTAAAATTTATCTTCTGTCCTTTTCTTAATGAAATAGAAAGAAAAAGATGGACGGAACTTAAATTTAGTTTAGTTTGTGAACAAGGGAATCGGCGCCATTGTCTCTAATTGGACGAAACCAGGAAGGGGTGTGGTTTGTCACTAGCTGCGCTTGCCGCAGAAATATTTTCTAAAGTGAGCATGCTTAAGTTTTGCCAATAGTACAACAAAATTAATTCAAATATTTCAATATATTGTTTATCCGATCATGAGTGTAAATCAGCAGTTCGCTCCTTTCTACTAAATAAAACGTATCATGAAACAGAATCATTTCTTCTTACACTGTCATAAAATAGGTACATATTTTATATAGCTAAAGACACACCACTATATACACGCACCACACAACACTTCATCCACATTTCATAATCGATGTATGTAGTTAATACTTTTCTGTTTTGTAATTAATAAAATATAACACTAGTTTATTGTCCACCCCAGAGGGATACGGCATTGTTTCTCTTTATTACAGGCTATTATGTAGCCTATCTAAGAGGACAGTACCTCAACCATTTAGTGTAGTGTTCTAGTGATTATTTGTTTATGTATAACTGTTTATTGTTTTCTACTACAGCACCATTTATGCAATAAAGTTTTATTATATTATTATTATATTAATGTGTAAACAATCCAATGTGTGTGTGTGTGTGTGTGTGTGTGTGTGTGTGTGTGTGTGTGTGTGTGTGTGTGTGTGTGTGTGTGTGTGTGTGTATGTGTGTGTGTGTGTGTTAATTTTATTACTCACTGTCTTCGATGTTCGTATCATCTTTATGCTGATGATCTTCAGTTGTATACAGCTGAGCGGGTAGAAGGTTTATCGGACGCTATAGCAGATGTAAACCGTGACTTAGACGCTATCAAAAAATGGTCTGTTAGTTTTGGGGTGTCAGTAAACCCCTCAAAGTGCCAGGCCATTGTAATTGAAAGCTCGCGCATGATGGGTAGGGTGGCACTTAGCTCTCTTCCTTCTCTTATTTTGAATGGTACCGTCATACCCATTACCCCTATGGTTAAAAATCTCGGTTTGCATCTTGACTCAACGCTGGGCTGGCAACGCCAGGTGTCTAGTGTTAGTCAAAAGATCAACGGTACTCTGCAATCCCTGTATCGTCTAAGGAGCTTTTTGCCCGCTAAGACGAAGGCTATGCTTGTGCAGACTTTGATTTTCCCTATCATCGACTATGGTGGCGTGTGCTACTTTGACTTGAATGCGGTGTTGCTGGATAAGGTCGACAGACTACTCAACAATGCTATCCGGTTCATATTCAATCTAAGGAAATATGACCATGTTTCGAGATACAGGTCTGAGCTCAAATGGATGTCCATTCGCCAAAGAAGAAGTTTGCGCCCTTTGACCACTCTTTTATCCCTTCTCAACTCTCCCACCCCTTCTTATCTTATGTCTTACTTCCAATATCTATGTTCTTCGCACGCTAAAAGTCTGCGTTCTTCCAACAATCTTCTTCTACTCTGTCCTTCTCATAAATCAAAATCAAAATCAAAAGTCATTTATTCAAACTAGGCTGAAAATCAGCACTTTTCGAACGTCAAAGTTACATAAGACAGTCCCCCAAAAATGCCCGCCCGTCACCACTTCCTAGTGCTTTAGCTGGGAAGAAGAAGTGGTGGAACAAACTCCCCAGCAGCACGTCTGTCTGTTTAGTTATATAAACTTGATTCTATACAAATCGTATGCAAAGTAATTAACATACTTCTGACTTTGTTCATTCTTCCTTTCATATTCAGACATTTCTTCTTTGGAATGCGCTTCCTCTTGATATCAGGATGACCACCAGTCGGTATGCATTTAAGCGGAAATTGCAGAGTTATTTTCAAAACAAATAGCGTAGAGTCATCTCAATTATGTATCTCTTTTCCTTGAATTTGTATGTATTTATATTATAAGCTACCTATTACCTATTAATGTATTTATGTTCCTATTCTATTTATAATCTATTATGTTATCTTTTAATATTTTTGGTTATTTTTATTTCCTCTTAGAGCACCTGCCATCTTATCTCTTCACCACCCTTTGTTGACTGGTAGAGAATGCCTAAGGCATTAAGTCCGCCTATGTACTTAATTGTGTGCGAGAAGTTTAAATAAATAAATGTGCTCTTTCCGTTTTTATATACTTGTACCCAACATATATTTTAGTGATAGCTTGTATATTGTATTTAAGCTTATGTGTCCAAGATGTACAAAGAAAGAGTGATATTTTATTCTGATAAATACATAAATACACCACATAAATACGTTGTAAACAAAAAATATATAAAAATTAAATCTCCCCCTTAATTTAAAAGGAAAACGAAGTGTCAGGTCAGCTCTTAATATTTTTTTTGAGAACCTTTACGGCTGGATGGCATCACTCAAATTACCGTCTAGAGAGCGACCAAAATCGATTTATAGGCCGAAGGTCGAATTGTTTTACTTGAAAATTTTGTGTAAAAAGATTCAATAATCTGCATGGGCATTATGTGCCTACCTACAGTCCTACTAATATTATAAATGCGAAAGTTTGTAAGGATGGATGGATGGATGGATGGATTGTTACTCTCTCACGCAAAAAGTACTAAACGAATTTGGATGAAATTTGGCACACAGATAGTTTATAACCAGGAATAACACATAGAATACTTTTTATCCCGATATACTCATGGGGTCAAAACTTATGCGAGTGAAACCGCGGGGTGTATTTAGTTAAGTAATAATTAAACAAAATAATACTAAAATATGATGCGATGAACTACATGTCAAACGAAACTCTAAAACTACGAAAACAACCCTTACTACTACGAAATAAAAGCGCTATCAAGGTTGTTTTTGCCCGGCTTGGGCAGAGCACCGCCGTGTCCTCATGGAGGCGATCGGCGGTGGAGATCTCTCACATTCGGTCCTGGTCCAGGCCATGGTACGGAGCGAGAGGGCATGGGCAACCGTCACCTCCTTCGCGAAGCAGTAACGCTCGTGAAGGAGGAGGCGAGACGGTTGAGGGAAAGGCAAATCTCGCGCCCTCCCGCCCCTAGCCGTCGCAGGAGACGCCCTGGGCGTCTGGAATCCCAGGCGGATTTCCGATCACCGTAAGCGCGGGCTTGCGGACGGTGAGCAATGGGTAGCTCGCCGTCCGATAAGGACCAGGCCTGGGTCGACGCCGCGACGGTGCATTTTGTTCCACGCGTGCCTCAACGAGATATCGTCAGCATAAGTGTAGGGACCCACTAGGGCCGATGCCTGCCGGAGAAGCGGGAAAGTCCGAAAGGGATACCGAGGCCCCTGGCAACACAGGCAACGGAAGGAACACGGGTGAGTTTTAGTCGGTAAGAGCATGACATACCCTCCCGCTCCGCCCAGAGCGGGATAAGTTATTTGATAATTTTCCAACCAAAAAATAAAAAGACCTGCGGTTGACTGCAAGTTCAATTAATGTATTTCGTAATTATTACATTTATGCCCGTTTTTAGAGCCGAAAGTTGAAACTCCAACAGCGTGCTTTTAATTTGGTATTAGTTTATGTGTCGCTTAGGGTTAGTGTAAACGCGATGTATGTTAGAAAATATTTTAGAATTTGCAAATAAATAATTTTGACCATACTATAAGAAAGCCCAAAACCACATTCGGCCGAAGTCAAAGCCGAAACCGATATGGTGGATACTCTACTAATGTCACCCAGGGACTGTCCAGGAGGTCCTTTCAAATATCAATTATGTCGTCGCTGGCAGTCGCCTCAGACAATGGTGATTAATTAATTAGGGGCTTACTGCAATTATGTCTTCTGTTGCCCTTTATGTTGTCGTTTACGGGAAATGTTCTAGTTTTAAGGGTCGGTAGATTGGGTAAATATATGTAGGTATAGGTTAGGGTGGTCCTTATTTTAGACTTCTTAATTATCATTGCGGCACTTTGTCATTCGATTATATACATCTAAATACTAAATATGAAACAGATTTTTTTTCTTTGAATTGTTCGATATGATTTAGAGGTCGCTACCAGTCTTTAAACTTTAACAAAAAGCATTGTATGGCCGCTTAAATAAGTGTCTCACTAATTATTTTTGCGTTTATTTAGGAATACCTATAATAAATTAATTACAAGCAATAAAGAACAAAAGCTGTATTCGCTTTTATTGATGAACGAGTATAGGAATAAGTAATACTAATAAGGCAACCCTTGTTTCTTAAACATAAATGATTCAAATACTTACATGTGTCTTAATTTGTTACAATAACAATAACTTTGTATTTCTTATGTTCAGACTTATCATCATCATCATCTGCCTAGCCTTTTCCCAACTATGTTGGGGTCGGCTTGCAATCTTACCGGATTCAGCTGAATACCAGTATTTTACATAGAGCGACTGCCTATCTGACCTCCACAACCCAGTTACTAGGTAACACGATACCCTTTGGTAAGACTGGTTGTCAGACTTTCGAGCTTTTGACGACCCGTAACGACTGTCAAAGATCTACAAATGACAGCCGGGACCAACGGCTTAACGTACTTTCCGAGGCACGGAGGGGTCTTGGTATGTAAAGATGGCCACCCATCCACGGACCAACCGCGGCAAGCGTAGCTTAACCTGGTCGATCGACCCGTGCGGCTGTTATTACTTGGCCACATGCTATTGTGCACATGTAATGTCTATAATATGGTACCTTAGTTGGTCTAAGTACCAAGATAATATAGTACCACCTGCACAATTCTTAGAAGATATTTTAATTCGTAATTGAAGATGAATAAAAGACTCACTTTTAGAAAACCTCCTATAACTCTGCTCTCAGATTGCCAAAATTCGCCGAATTTTTAGTGATGCTTTGTTAATATATAAGCTATTAATTTACACTAATTTCATCTTTTTACACCTAGGCCCAAGAATGTATGAAATCGTATCCGTCTCCTTTCACAATATTGTGCGTACAAAATAACTATGATAAGTTTCTTCTATGGATAAATTCATCCCAACTAAGCAACCCTTCATTGTGCGTGGTCCGACACACACTTGGCCGGTATTTTTGTATGGAGTCTTGAACAATGGGTTATTGAGTTTACGTCAAAGCCATGTTACATGATGATATGATAAATATCAGATGTCCTACAAAAATACTTCACCCTCTCCCATAACTGCAAATATTATCGTATTACAAAACAAAAGACTCCAATTTCGACACGTCACGATTTTGACAATGGAATGATTTCCCCTAATCGTTGATAAGCTTATTGTGCAGACATTGCAATTGTACCCAAAATCCTGTCGTTGTACGGTCTACCCTACGCACTTCATATTAGCACTACTGTGCAAGACACCGTACGTGTGTATGACAGGATAATAGCTCACACCCTCACTGAACCGAAATTGGTAATATCAGTGTGTATTTTAGTGAAACGAAGGTTTTGTAAAAACAAAACCGCTTTTGTTTTGCTTTGAACGGGCGAACAGTGAAACAGTTATTTTTTTTTCGTGTGCTATCAAATTAATGTCTGAAATATTTATCAAATATTTTGAAAAAATATTGGTATTTGTAATAAAACGTAATATTTTAGCAATAACCGTCATTTACTTAGATATTTTGTTTACGAAATACATTGTTAGTAGATCTCGATACTACCTTTCTATAGGTATAGATAAAGATGTCTAGATTATCGGCCAATAATCGCACGGGTCGATCGATCAGGTTAAGCTACGCTTGCCGCGGTTGGTCCGTGGATGGGTGACCATCTTTACATACCAAGACCCCTTCATGCCTCATGAAAGCACGTAGATCCATGACAGTCGTTACGGGTCGTCAGAAGCCCGAAAGTCTGACAACCAGTCTTACCAAGGGGTATCGTGTTGCCTAGTAACTGGGTTGTGGAGGTCAGATAGGCGACTCCATGTAAAATACTGGTATTCAGCTGCATCTGGTTAGACTGGAAGCCGACCCCAATATAGTTGGGAAAAGGCAGGCAGATGATGACTTAGATATTTTGTTTACGTTTTAGGTAAGTAGTTGTTTAGGAAAAGTAGGGCAAAGCCCTATAAAAATCTATGTTATATCCTTGTTAGGCTTCTAAGGAGTGCATGGTCAGTAGTATCCTCATAATAACTGTAACGACAAACTACAAATCAAACGCTTATGAATGAATGAAATGCACCAACCCCAGCGTGGTTAAACCAGACTCGATTGCTCGAATGAACCCAAGGATTCGCACTAGTCCCTGGAGCCTCATGTTTTATGGGACTACAGAGACCGTTGCATATCAAAGAGTAGACCGGGGGACGCGGTAATGGTCAGGAAGACGTGCCCTTAGGATAGGAAGGATTATTAGAGCCTACCGGATATGCATCCTTAAGCAAGCAACAAACTACAAATCAAACGCTTAGCTAAAAAATGAAATACACAATCCACTTGCAAAATTAGTTATATCAAATACGAGTATCGGTCTGTTTTACCCGTAATTGGGAGCCTACACTCAGGAAACTCACGTGCTAATTTGATTATTAGGGTTTAATTAAGCACTTCTACTTCATTTCATTTCACAATATAGTGCCCAGGATAAAGAGCTTCCATTTAAACATATTGTATACCTACCGACCTAATTATGAGCATAAAATTACACCAGCTGCATAAACTCACTACAGCACGTAAAGTACTACAGCTACGTAAATAATAGGGATGACGACAGGCTAAAAAAAAAAAAAAAAATTAGTGCGTCATTCAGATAATAAAAAAATATTATACACGTATTTTTTGCTTTGTCATATTAATAAAAAAATACTTAGATAAAACGCCTTAAATTTGGAGAGTGGGGGCTTACTACTTCACAATTCAGTATAAAATCTAGCAAGGCGTGACGTCATGATAAATTTTAACTCGATGTATTGTCGTAATCTTTTGATTCCGTAAAAAAAGACAAAATACGTGTTCAATATTTTTTTAATAATCTAGTCGACGGACAAAAAAAAAGTTATCATCCCTATTGTAACTGTTCTGAAACTCTTGTTCCTAAATGTCACGGTCGCTCACTTACCGTTATTAATATTTAATCTTACCCACTAAGGATCTCCGCACAAAGAATATAGAACCTTTAAATGAATCAAAAAAAGAAACTTGAGACTTTTATCTTAAAGTCGTTTTAATAAAATGCTCTACTACCGTTTTCTCTTAAGAAATATTCCGATAAGTCTCGATAAAGGCTACGCGAAGGCGCGGGTTCTGATTTCCTTTCATTTCCTTTTAGGAAACTTAAATAGAACTGAGACTTCCTTGACTACGGGGCACCGAATCAATTATTTGTGTTACGGAACTTTCCTTCGATTTGCTCCCATAATAGTGCTGCGTAGTTTTGTTATTTTTCATAATACTTTTGTTTAGATAAATGTTTACCTATTAAGACTGACTGATATGACTTTATGTAACCCAAAAGTTTGAGGCCAGACAAATTATTTTTATAGGCGAGGGATTGAGAAAAACAATTGTAAGTATGAGTCAATACGAGTAACATTTTTGTTTCTTTTATAAGTAAACAAGCTTCTGCCCACGACTTCATCCGCGTGAAATTTCGGCCCCGGCCTGAACCTAGACCTAAGGTTCGACCCCGTTACTTCGTTTTCGACTTTTTTTCTTTTTGCTCGGCTCCCAAGCGTCGTAGCGTGATGTTAAAGTTTTTTTTCAAATCTGACTGATTGTTTCAGAGATTAGTGCAGTCAAATAAACAAAGTCTTCAGCTTTACTAAATGTATTACTAGCACCTTGCCCACGACATCATCCACGTGTGTTTCTTATTTTCTTCTAAAAATTGCAACACCTCCCTTCGAAAGATATTTTTTGAAAATTAATATTTACGCGTGACTTTTTTTTCGGCTTGGATATTATCAAATATTTTCTCCCGCTCTGGGCGGATCGGGAGAGTGTGTCAGACTCTTACTGACTAAAACTCACCCGTGTCCCTTCCGTTGCCTGTGTTGCCAGGGGCCTCGGTAACCCTTTTGTACCTTCCCGCGACCTCGGCAGGCATCGGTCCTAGTGAACCCCTACACTTGTGCTGACGACATCTCTTTGAGGCGCACGTAGAACACAACGCGCCGTCGACTCGAGCCTGGTCCTTACCGGACGGTGAGCTACCCATTGCTCACCGTTTCAAATCTGTAGGATTTTACCTTTCCTCAAAAGACAATTTCAGCCACCACCATACATGGTCTTCAAATGATCTGACCAAGATTATGTTCGGATTTTTAGATACACATTGACATTGATAAATTTTATATATGCAATGACATGAATATTTATTCTGTGAAGTTTTATATTATTTTAATTATTGCAAATGGGAAGATTACGTAGGTTATTGTTTAATCTTGTTCTTTTTCTCAATTAGTTTTTAACGTGGTCTGGCAGATTGAGTATTTTTTGCGGCCTATCCAAATGTCCTTTTTTAGGTATTGTTCCTTGAAACATTGAGCTCCTTAAGTTCTGAGTTGAGCTGCACGACTACTGACTTAAGCGTGCACTGACTGGACAGGTCCACTCAATCTGTGTGGTTCTTTCATCGAAAGACCATTTTACACCAACCTACATCGTCACATGATCTGATCAAGATTATGTCTGGACTTTAGAAGAGACTGTGACCTCTGAGTTTGTTTCGGTCTTTCTTTTCAAAGTAGCCAGATAGGAAACGCCGATTTCTCCAGTTTCAAAAAATATGATTGACGTGTAAAAAAAGTGCTTGTACAAACCTACTTGCAGAAATGAAATCATTTATCATTTACTATCTTTAACATTTATTTAGATAAATAATTATTCGGGCGAACTTTTAGGTTTATAGATAATAATAATAATAATAATGTTTATTCACAAAAAGAAATACAGAAACACATTTATAATGTACACTACAATTCATTACAAGATCAAAGAAATAAGATTTTTCAAATAAACTGTGTCCTTCCTTTTCACCACGACAAGGCTTGTTTTTAAAAAGGGTTATGGTGCGTTTCTATTGTATGATTTAAACAGTATTTATACCCATTTTCGAATTAATTGAAGCAAGCAGTAAAATCCACCCCTGAAACTTTATTACCCTTTTCCACCCCATTAGGAGTTGATTTTTGAAAAATCCTGAAACACACATACATTTACACGAACATTTTTATTTTCCTTACTAAAATTAGTAAGGAAAATAATAACTAACAAAATTAAAAAAAAAACACGCCTGCCTTGTGAAAAAGTGGATTAGAAAATTAAAAACAAGCTAAGCGATTTTGAACTGAATATACCAATCTTTTCAGCGAACTTGGGGGACCACCTGTAAAGAACTGTTCCAAGGAACCGTCCCCCGACTGCAATGAACAGATTGGTATTCAGTTCAAAATCGTTCAGCTTGTTTTTAATTTTGTAATTCACTTTTTGATAAGGCAGGCGTGTTATTTAATTTAATTTAATTTTTTTCATTTAAACCTTTTAGTGATAAAACGATATTTTTTATATTTTTTCTATGGGATATTGAATAGTACCTACTGTCATATTTATTTAATTTCTTTTGTTATGTTTCTTTTGTTTCTTTTGTTGTGTACTTATTAGTGAACGAATTAATACCGAATACTACTGTTATATATTTTTGTTATGTACTAAGCACGCTCTCGATAGTACATGTAGTAAATTTTTGATAACATTTTTTTTCTTGTACCATGGCTTCTCCTTTACGTTGTTTAAATTTTCAAAATTGTCTGCCCTGAAAACATAACACTCCACATCCTCCACACACTCCTTTTTTTGGGCAGTCGTGTAAAATATTTCCAAAGTTACTAAGTACTGACTTTGGCACCCTTTGAAGCATCTGTGAAGGCTTGTTTAAAAAACTAAAAGTGACAATTTTCATTATTTACTGAGGCAAGTATCGCAAAACCAAGTGTTACCAAATGGATAGGATTTTTGAAAAACTGTTAACAATCTTTTCACCTCACAGGGGTAGAATTTTGAAAAATCGTTTGGTATGTTTCCTTAACGTGACTCAAATATTATTTATACGAATTTTCAAGTTAATAAAGCCACGCAGTAAAATCCTCCCCTGTAAAATTGACTACCCCTTTTCCCCCGTCGACTATTACTCGTTAACTTGTAAAGCCCAGTTAGCTGTGATAGTTTTCCTTTTAATTTCATATTATGTTCTACTGCCATGAATTTTCACATCTCCATAAACAACCATTCAGCTGGCAGGGGGCGGAGGGACACTTGACTCTAACAAAAATTACCAGTTTAATGCTTAATTTTACGAAAAGTGGGGTTCACAGACCCGCAATATTTTTGAACAGCCTATTCAATGACACCCCACAGCATGGGGAAGGCGAGAAAAAAATATCTAGTCTCTGAGCTACAGCGGGGACAGATAGACAGATGGACATGGCTAAAGTATAAGGGTTCCTTGTATACCTATGAACCCTAAAAACTAAAAATGACATACTTCATAATTTACTTAGATAAGTATTCGTGGCAAGTTTCAAGTTTATTAATTTAAGGAATAAGATTTTTCTTACAAACAAAACAACCCCCCACCCCTGAACCCCCTCCCCTTCTCCCCCCTCTTGAACCCTTCAAGGTCCAGGAAACCCTTCTTAGTGCTCAGCTACATTACAAAAGGAACAATATTTGTGAAATATTTCACGTTCCTAGTCCCAGTAGTTTCGGCTCTGCGTGGATGAATCAGACAATTAGTCAGGACAAGTAATTATATAGGTATGGATACATATTGCTAGCTTCTGCCCGCGACTTCGTCCGCGTAAAATTTCGGCCTTCGACCCACCCCGTCGCATCGCATCGCCCGCCTATGTTATTATTTCGTCCGCGTAAAATTTCGGCCTTTGACCCACCCCGTCGCATCGCATCGCCCGCCTGTGTTATTACTTCGTTTTCGCTTAGCGTTCTATTTGACCTTTTGTGGTTTTGCTCTGGGTCGCAGCTGTTTTTTTTTTTGGATGGGAGATCATCAAATAACTTCAGGCGGAGCGGCCCTCCCGCTCCGCCTGAAGTTATTTGATGATCTCCCATCCAAAAATGTCAGACTCTTACTGACTAAAACTCACCCGTATTCCTTCCTGTTGCCTGTGTTGCCAGGGGCCTCGGTGACCCTTTAGTACCTTCCCGCGACCCCGGCAGGCATCGGCCCTAGTGGACCCCTACACTTGTGCTGACGACATCTCTTTGAGGCGCGCGTGGAATACAACGCGCCGTCGACCCGGGCCTGATCCTTACCGGACGGTGAGCTACCCATTGCTCACCATCCGCAAGCCCGCGCCTACGGTGGCTGGAAATCCGCCCGGGATTCCCGACGCCCAGGGCGTCTCCTGCGGCGGCTAGAGGCGAGAGGGCGCGAAATTTGCCTTTCCGTCAACCGTCCCGCCTCCTCCTTCGCGAGCATTACTGCTTCGCAGAAGGAGGTGACGGCTGCCCATGCCCTCTCGCTCCGTACCATGGCCTGAACCGAGGCCTGTCGCGAGCGATCTCTGCCGCCGATCGCCTCCATGAGGACACGGTGGTGTTCTGCCCAAGCCGGGCAGACCTCCACCGTATGCTCCACCGTGTCCTCCGGACGATCCACACAGTGGTAACACACGGGCGTTTCCTCCCGCCTTATCCGACACAGGAACCTCCCGAAGCTGCCGTGTCCGGTGAGGACCTACGTCAGGCGGAAGGTGAGGGCGCCGTGGTGCCTCTCTAGCCACTCCTCAAAGAGGGGACTTATCGCCGCAATCGTGGCGTGCCCAGCACTGGGTTGCGACAACCGTACATGGAGGTCGCCAAAAGGTCCCGCCGGAGCTCTGTCCTCTGTGCCGCGATTTCTCGCGGCAGCGGAGTTACGCCCCGTCGTTTCGCCTCCTCGCGCCACTGCCATACTAAACGGGGACTTTTGCCTCCAGATCCCATGGCGGCCATCCGGCAAGGAGGCTCGCTGCCTCACAGGAAACCGTGTGGTATCCCTGGACCATCCGGATGGCCATGACCCTTTGGGCCGCGCTCAACCGGCGGGCTGGCCGCAGAGCCAGAGAGCGCGCCCATAAAGGAGCCCCGTAGAGGGCCATGGAACGCACGACCCCGACGTAGAGCCTCCGGCAGGAGGCGTTTGGACCCCCTAGATTGGGCAGGAGCCGCTTCAATGCAGCGCCTGCCCGCTCCAGTTTGGGAGCCAAACGTCGGAAATGCTCCACGAAGTTCCACCGGCTGTCGAGGACGAGTCCCAGGTACTTCATCGTCGACTCGACGCCGATGGAAACCCCTCCTACCGTTATTTGGGACCCCAACGGTGGCGCGTTCCGAGGACCATGAAAGCACATGGCCTCGGACTGGTTCAGGGCCACCTCAAGTCCCAATTGCCGGATCCTTTCGACGATTGTCGCAACCCTGCGTGCCGCTACTTCGGCCGCCACCTGGTGGAACTTTCCCTGCACTAGGACCAACGTGTCGACAGCGTAGCTTACTACGCTGACGCCGCTAGGGAGGTAGGCGCGCAGCACCCAGTCGTATCCGATGTCCCACAGATGCGGCCCCAGGACCGATCCCTGTGGGACACCGCACGACATCTCTTGCCGGTTCCACACTCCCTGGTGACCGGGGTAGATGACGGCCCTGTCCGTCAGATAGGCCTCAACCACACGACAGAGGTAGGTCTGCATCCGGTGGTACCTGAGTGCCTCCCTGATGCAACTGTAGGGCAGGGTATTAAAGGCATTGGCGATGTCTAGAGACAACACCAAGGCGACCCCACCCTGGGCAATAGCATTCCTTGTCGTCAGGGCTCGCACGCGCATGATGGCGTCCACTATAGAGCGCCCTCTGCGGAAACCAAACTGGCTCTCCGCCAAATCCGGCCCCACCCGCACCAGCAGGCCGACGAGGCGGTCTGCAATGACTCTTTTAAATAGCTTGCCCACCTCGTCGATCAGCACGGTGGGCAGATAAGCTGGGTCGCAGCTTGACGTTACACATATAGACTATAACCTTTCACAAGAATTGGGCTATCAAATACAAAAGTTTTTTTTCAATTCCAACTGGTAGTTCCAGAGATTAGTTCGTTAAAACAAACAAACAAAAAAACTAAGTTGTATTATTAGTATAGATATATAAGTATACTAGATCTTTCCTGCGGCTTTGCCCGCGTGGAGGTTTTTTTTTCTTACATATGAACATTTTCCTGCCAATAACAAACAAAACAAAGAAATAATTTGCGAAATCGGTCCAGCCGTTCACGCGTGATGCCGTGACCAAGGAAAATAGGGATTCATTTTTATATATATAGATATATTGTTCATAGATGTATGAAGTTTGGCAAATATTTCGTATAAAAAGAGCTTATTTTTATCTCTGTAACACCGTTATCAGTGCAGTGCAAATAAAATTTGCAAACAATTGGCTGTTTGAGGATCGTGCCCTACGTCTGAGTGCGTGCGATTCAAACGCTTGCGAGGCTTATTGCAAATCTAAAAAAATATAAACGATGACACGCAATAACAGTCATTATTTTAGTTGCAAACAATTTAGAAACGTTTTGTTTATTCGAAAACATTGTTTGATAACAATCTGTCAATTATTTGCACCTGTAGATAGTTTACCCAAAATAATTGGTAATTGGCAATCGAGTAGGTAATTGAAAAATGATTAAATTGCTTGTATGAATTGAAAACAGTGTAGGCCTCCTTTTAAGAATTAGAAATAAATTTAGCACTTTGAGCGAGAGGGAGAAAGTTAATTAAATTATTTGTACTGTTAAATGCAATTTACATTGAAATCATTTTTATAAAATTCCATTTTTTACCTAAAAAGCCTGTAAAAAATATATTTGCCAATGATTTGCTCATCTTCGCTTCGAATAACTTAACACCTAATGAAGATGCCTGGTAGAACAAAGTAATTGCAACACAAAGTCACTTTATATAAAAAGAAAAAAGAGCCTTTATAACTAGGAGTGAATTAAAAGGAGAATGACGTTAAAATAGGGGTGAGCGGAGTTTGCAAGTGGCTCGTCAGCAAATTATAGTCGAAGTTGAACGCGGCCGTGGAGACACAACTTCTGAGCGCAAAGCTAAAGTTTGCTTGATACAAACTTATGATTTTCATTAAATTGTCTTAGTACCTAGTACTAATCTACGCTACTGGGCGTGGGAAGAACTGTCGTTTAAATCGCTTTTATCATTTTTCGAAACCTACTCGTATGTGAATGTATTACCTATTTTAAACAAAAGTAAACAAAACTGCTACCTGATTTATTTTTTATTGTAAAAGCATCACATTTGAAACTACGATCTACAATAATTCATAAAATGTCATTTCAAGAAACTCTAACAAAATCTCAACGTAAAATTCTCTCAATCTACAGAAGAAAATACCGCTATGGTCTCTAAGCCATCCAGCAAAACACCAAACTTAACTGAACATATTCCCGGAATGAATTATTGCTTCGTTACCATTAAATGTTTGAAAGAGCACAGTGTTTTATAAACACCTAACCGTCCGTTTGCAACTCGAATACCCATTCCGTGAGTACTCACAACTTGTTCATGTACGAACACACACGAGCCTAACTAACTGAATAAAGTAGCGTCGCACGAAACTCCGAGATACAAACTTTCGACTTGCAAGATTTGCGAAAACGCTCGCGGCTTTCCGTGTTAGGGTGGAAACGTATGATGCGGTTAGTCGTTTTTGAGTTTCCGGATCTCCCCCTAAACATATTTTTCGACATATTGAAACAACAATAATGACGACCAGTTGTAATCTCAAGAGGAAAACGTCTTTATCCATTTGAAGTTTTTTACAGTTTCAAAGAATAATGAATTAAAGATGGGTTTATAAAAAAAAAAAACTATTTAAGTACTTATACATAAAATACAATATTTATAATTTTCCAATTCTGAAAAACCCAGTGATATAAAAAATTATTATTGGAAAATCCTTCTTTTTTATGAATGGCATCTCGTAGTTGACCTTGAGAGGTCGTGACTACTTAACCGGACTAACCTTTTTTTTTTAGTGGGAAGTTATCAATAACTTCTCCCGCTCTGAGTG
Organism: Atethmia centrago; assembly: GCA_905333075.3. NCBI lineage: Eukaryota > Metazoa > Arthropoda > Insecta > Lepidoptera > Noctuidae > Atethmia > Atethmia centrago. The sequence continues at coordinate 12,471,470 of HG995382.1, forward strand.
GAGTTGGAGGGTGTGTCAGACTCTTACTGACTAACCCACCCGTGTTCCTTCCATTGCCTATCTTGCCAGGGGCCCTTGCGGACTAGCCCGCCACCCCGGCAGGCATCAGCCCTAATGGACCCCTACACTTGTGCTGACATCTCTTTGAGGCGAGCGTGGAACACAACGCGCCGTCGACCCGGGCCTGGTCCTTATCTGACGGCGAGCTACCCATTGCCCTCCGTAACCGGACTATCTTATGGCTGCCTTATTTCTTACATCAGTAAGCGACTGCACGCTAAGGGCACCCCCTGTGGGATACGAACCTCGGCTTAGGGCGTCGCTGGGGGGAGGGCAGTAAGGTGGGACAGGCTGGATCAGAACTGGAGTTAGAAAATCCCTTTATCCATTTATTTATTAAGCAAGGCACACCAGCGACTTATTTACAGGGAAATACTACTTATACGTAAGTTATGTTTTTCTTGGGACTAAAGCAAAACCGTCACATCTGGACGATTCCTTAACATGCGACACCTTCGAGCGATACGAAAGTGGATTTAGAAGCACGTCGCTTCGTTTTAAGTTGTTATGTATGTGTTTAGAAATAAATTAATACAACTCTCTTAATGCCTGTTTAGGGTAAAACCTTTTAAAGGAAGGTGCGGTTTAAATCATTCACAAATTAATATAAAATGTAGGTCAACAAAACTGAAAGATGTGTTTTGAAGATCCACTAGGCATGTTTAACGGAGGCCGTCAATAAAAGTATGGGTGACAATTAATTAAAATCATACGCAAAAACTTGCCCCACTTACCTATTAAATGCGTCATTAATTTCAATAACTGCATCAACATGAGTTGTGTCTGTCAAATATTTTTTAATTAATTTGCCATTTTATTTGCCTCGCCACAGCGTTCAGAAAAATAACGACCATTGTTATAAATTATAATGGAAGCTCCATTATAATTTATAACAAGTGCACTTAAATTGGACTGCCTCCAAAACATAGGCCAAATTGCGACAGAGACAACAAAACTAAAGCAGTATTTTCAGATTTTAGACTGTCGAACGCAATTTTTCTAAGTCCCTTTATCAGAATGTTGGCAATATCTATGAAATTGCAAATTATTGTAATAAAATGTCCGTTTTAATGCATTATCAGACAGTGTTGTGGATAGTGGGAGCTACATCTGGGTCGAGAATTATGTTTGGCTCAGTTGGCACTTGGCACAAAAATATTAGCTCTTCATCTAAAAAAGAATAACTGTCCAGAATATTGCGGAAGTCATTTTGAACAACGTAAATATGTTTGTTTGTTATGTGAGCGATATTGCTGTTTGTGAGTGGAATTGTGATGTGATTTTAGATTAGAGGCGGTATTATGAAATCCTGAAGTCTCGTCAGGGCTTCGGGTTGATCAAGAAATGAATCCTTTTGTGTGCTTATAACTTCTTCAGATATGGCTGGACGTCATTGTAACCGTACACAGCACGAAGATAAACTTTTGCATAATAGCAAAAGTGTTCCTAGTTATATAAAATAAGCATGTTGAACATAATAATTAATTCCAGTGACTCCAACTGGTTCTCCAAACTGCAAATAGTGACCCACAAACTATTACTAACATACACGAGAAACTGTTCCCAAAAAAAAATCGTCGTAAACGCGGCCACTCTGTTCACTAACAAACTTAATTAAACCGCGATTAAAAGAGATAAATCGTTGAATTTAGTCTCCTTTAGGAGTAACCCTACTCATAAAGGTCCTAGTATATGTATGCGGAACAAGGGACAAATTTATGTAGCACCGACACAAAAACCAACCGTCCACTGCGAGAGATACTTGTGGACCAGCGAGTTTGACATCGGAGCGAATAAGGTTTATTTATTAGGAAAGTTTCTAACTGGGAACAGTAAATCAACAACATGTCCAGAAAAGGACAACTAATATGATCACAGAACTGTGAATGGAGGATATCTGTGACACAGGAATGATAATATTTGTTCACAATTTTGTTTGACATTAATATGATAAAAAGTTAGATGGATTGTGTTGCGAATATTCACTGACCTGCGAAAGGACGGGAAAAGTTTGCATAGGATGGTATCGTATGAATATTAATGAATTAACCGACAAATTTTGGTGCTGTTATCAATTAAGGAAGTTTTGGGGCGCTGAAAGTTTATTGCAAGTGGGTTAATAATTTTACTTTTAAGAAAGTAAAGTATTATAACACAAAACAGATGAAAGATGGCAAAACAAAAGAAAGTGTTATGCTTATGCTTGATACTCAATTATAAAAATATCCAAAACTATACCTATATAACTATATTGGATACAAACCAAGAAAAATATGCTAGAAAAATACTTATCTACAAAGAATAACAATCTTCGGTAGAATTTAAATGGGTACCTACAAATGGTACAAACTTTTTTTTTAGGTAGGAAATGTTTAATTAACTTCTCCTCTCTGGGCGGAGCGGGAGAGTGTGTCAGACTCTTACTGACTAAAATCCACCCGTGTTCCTTTCGTTGTCTGTATTGCCAGGGGCCTCAGTAACCCTTTCGTACTTTCCCACGACCCCAGCAGGCATCGGCCTTAGTGGACCCTGTGCTGACATTTCTTTTAGGCGCGCGTGGAACACAACGCGCCGTCGACCCGGGACTGGTCCTTATCGGACGGCGAGCTACCCATTGCTCACCGTCCGTAAGCCCGCGCCTACGGGCCGCTTGGAAATCCCGACGCTCAGGGCGTCTCCTGCGGTGGCTAGGGGCGAGAGTGCGTGAAATTTGCCTTTTCCTCAACCGTCCCGCCTCCTCCTTCGCGAGCATTACTGCTTCGCAGGAGGTGACGGCTGCCCATGCCCTCTTGCTCCGTACCAAGTCTTGAACCAGGGCCGGACGCGAGAGATCTCGGCCGCCAATCGTCTTCACGAGGACACGGCGGTGCTCTGCCCAAGCCGGGCAGAGCTGCCGTTGCCGGTGAGGATCTGCGTCAGGCGGAAGGTGAGGACGCCGTGGCGCCACTCCTGAAAGAGTTGACTTTTTGTCGCAATTGTGGCGTGCTCACGTGGTACCAACTTAACTAATAGGATAACATAACCGAAGGTTCGAAGCACCCTATCAATATTTAATCTACATAATGCAATCTTTAAACCCAGTTTCCCTTCCATTAGTATGCAGGCTCATGCTGCACTTACTCGATTGTGTTCATATCACTTAGAACTGTTTACCTTCAGCGATGAAAGCGCTGAAAATACATCCAACCACATAAGCTTAGAATATAAAGATTGGGTTTCAATTATGCGAGGTCTTCCGACATAATCGGTACTTCCTACGTTCTACTGTATCTAGAATTAAAATAGCGTCTTAAAATCGTACAATAAATTAACTCCAATGGGTATTTTATTATTAGGAAAAGCACATTTATTTACTTAATAGTTAATTAATGTGACAAAAGTAACAGTCCTGTGCACCTCACGGCAATAGCCAAGCATCATTACACAGCAGGAGTCTCGAAAGTTAGAATTCAATATCGATCAAAAATTGAACTGATGGTCAGTTTAATAAAATTTACAACGTTTTTGACGACACAAAACAATGACGTTCGTTTTTAAATTTCGTTTTTATAGAACATTATACAGTTTTTATATGTCTATAACAAATATAAATTGAAAAGTCGTAAATGTTGTGGATGGACGAATGTACGAGTAATACATGCTTTTTATGTTTATGCGTGTAATTGGCGTTAATTAAAAATTTTATGAGCCAATGCATCAAGTTATGTGTTGACTAGAAATTAATTTTGGTTATTAAGATTTTATCGGTATTTATTAATTACATTATCATAATTTTATTATTGTTGAAATACAAGTGCGCTTAGTAGGTATTTTGTTTGAAAATAAATCAATTTCTAGAATAATCATGTTCTTAGCCCGTTGATGATTACCCACCCAAAAAAAAAAAAAAAAATAAAAAAAGCCCGCTATATACTCGTACCTACACATTACACATATGAGTACAATCGCGATATAATTTGAATAAACTAATTTCAGTAAGAGAACACTGACACATTATAACAAATACCACAAAACAAAATTAATGTAGCAATTGTACATTCCTAATATAAGATTAATCCAATAAAATTCTAATTTAAACCCTCTCAAAAAACAATAGTTCGAAGCTTGTCAAAGGTTTGTTGCACTTGCTCCCGTCTGCTTCAATTACATTTAACTAGAAACAACCATTTGTATCAATTACGAACAACGTTTAATTTAGGTAAATACCAATTTTATGGGCATTGAAGATTATTGTGGCTAGAGTACACGATACGGCAAAGGGTTCCAAAGGGTTTTTGAAATTTAATAGCCCGGCTTTAAATTAACGCTACGATATTATGACCTTTTGATGAGAATTTATTGATTTCACTGTACAAACTCGTGGCTTAATATATTTGTATTTAAATAACTATGAATATAATAGAATTTACCCTCGCAAAATTATTCGACTTTACAGCTAGATATTTTTTTAGAAAATCCACATAAGGTCGCGAGGATCGTACACAAATTCGACATCGAAACGCCCAACAATTCCAACGAAAAAAATATAATAAATTGATGTGACTAAGCATTATCTAATGTCCCATCGAGAGACAGAATAAATTGCCTTTTAAAATCGGGTCCACCCTATGATATTAACAATGACATCGAATGTATATCAATGGAGTTTCGCCCACCTCGTCGACATAAGTACACAAAGGTATGGAATGCATCAGTACATTAGCATATCGATGTTCAAGCATCGATGCTGTCGCGATGAACCATCGATGAGTGTGCCCGATACCGATCACTAAGAAAAAGGTCGCCCGACCCTCACTAGAAGAACCCAAAAGATTTACGTTTAAAACTCACTTCCCAATCGATTTTAGACCTTTCTATAAAAAGAATAATACTCATTCTTCTATAAATACACGGTAAAAATAAATTGGCAGTCGTATCTTATTCCTTTTCAAATCACTGGTGACTCATTTCGTCCGTACTAGCTTTTTATGCAGGCATTCGAATTGAATCTTTGAAAAAAGTCGTTATTTGAATTCAATTTAAATACTGTAAACGGTATTGTACGAGTTCGTATTGTGTCCACAGAATTCGTAAAGTCAACAAATGCTCGCTGCACCTGATTCTGGGCATTGAAAATCAACATAAGCAATTGGATTGCATACAAAACTCAGGTGATAGAAGATACATAATGAATAGGTATACAGTAGCTAAAAATACGATACAATAATTTGAAGGACATCATAACAAATTATCGTTGATGATAATCTCATTCAAACAGACACTTTATTTTGATGAAGTGTCTGTTTGAATGAGATTATCACCAATCAAATCCTTGAAATAAATATGGAAACCGAAATGTTTCAGTTTCCATATTTATTTCAAGGATTTCCTCTCCAATGAGAGGATTCACGTCATATGATGAGATCAGTTTGAATCTATAACTTTAATCCACGAAAGATTAAAGTTGTAGATTTAAACTAATCTCAAGGATTGACTACAATTATTAGTCGTTATTATTATTGCATGAGTGTTGCACTAGCTTGTGACTGAGATTCGCACTTCCAGAAGGTAAATATGGCATTGATTAGCTTATCGATATGAAAATGGAACAGAAAAAGATGTGTTTGAGCTTCCGTCAGAACTGTTATCGAATTCCAAATTTAATATGGCTGTCACGACAGACGAACTAAATTTCCCAATTTCCGTCCAGAAACAAATACATTTTTGCATACAAACCTTCCAACTCATTGACGAACATACTAGAAAGCGGAACAAAAGAATTATGGACACGTGGGCCTAAAGCCCACACTTGAAAGACGCCCACGCTCTGGAACATGTCAAAATTTTGTTTAACAAGCGAGGTGGACTGAGAAAACAAACGACTGTTACTGTATCTATTGCTGTGTTTGGTTATAATACTCATAAATTATTCGTCTTTGAAGACAACACTTCATTACATGAGATGCTACTCAATTTATAACCTTAATTCGTGTTTGGTAAAGAGATTTAGACGGCAAAGTTATTTCAGATTTATATGTCGCATAGACCGATGAAACAGCTGCAGGTAATAAGACGAGATCCAAGCAGAATCGATCTTCGCATGCTTACGCTTATTAGAATTCCTCCTGCGTCTTATATGATAGAAATTAGTGTAGGTGAGGGATATTAATTTTATTAGGGACTACTTTTTTTTCATCTTGAGATAGATTCGTAATAATAATAATGTTTATTTAGTCAAAAATAAAGCATCGTAGTACACGTTAAAAAAAAAAAAAAATACAGTTTTACAAAATAAGTACTATATCTGCAAACGTGTGGGTGAGCACTGCTCTCCTAGCTAGGTTAAGAAAACCTGTGTTAAGGAGAAGCAGTCCGGTTCCCTAAGGTACAATGACGTAAAGGTTACATAGTGCTTCTGATGTTACTGTTACAATTTTGAAGTATTGAGATGGACAATTTCAAGTTTTACGATACGTTTTATTAAACGTGAAAATAAAATATTTTAAATTTTAAGGTAAATAAATGTGTGTGCGTGTGTGTTTGTGTGTGGTGTGTGGTGTGGGGGTTTGTGTGTGGTGTGTTTGTGTGTGTGTGTGCCTGTGTGTGTGTTTGCTCATCCATGTTGTTTATGTTAAGATTTTTTCTGTTTCGTCGTATGACTTACTTTGGAGGTATGATTTCACAATCTTTTTGCATTTGTAATACGGTAGTCCGTAGATTTGACACTCTTCGTTTATTTTATTATATAAGAACGGACCAAGAAAATAGAAAAATTTCTTTACAAACATTGAGCGTACTCGCGGCAGGGTACATATCCTATCTTTTCGACGTTTACTACGTTTTTTATTTTCTATAATTCGGTATGGGATTTTGCGGTGTTGCAGAATGACTGACTGTAGTATGAAGTGTTGCCGAACATTTAGAACTTTGCAGTGATCGTATAGTTGGTCGGTTGGAAAAAGAATAGAACGAAAAGTGGCCACTTTTAATATGGCCCTATGTGCTACTTCTAGCGGCTTGAGGGTGGTTTTTGCTGCGCCGCCCCAACAGGAAATACAATAAGTTAAAATGGATAGGCAAAGTGCGAAATAGACATTGCGTATTATAATGGGATTGGCAATATACCGAAGAGTTTTAAATATGTATATAAGTTTGCGAACTCGTCCAGTTAGCAGACCGATATGACATTTAAAATTGAGATTTCTGTCTAAGACTATTCCCAGGTATCTGATACTTTCAACAGAGGTTAAAGGAGGACATTGACAATTTGAACGCTGTATTTGTGGATGACAAGTGTGAGCGTTGATTAAAATTGGAGTCTGTGGTTGAGAGACCGAGCTGTTCGAATAAGTCAGAAACTTGGTTTTGGAGGTATTTAGGGTAAGAGTGTGGGAATTAAGCCAATTTAAGGCAACGTCAAAGCCAAGCTGAGCTAGGTTCTCGAGTTGTGACCAGGAATCCGCGGTGAAGGTTATTGCGGTGTCATCTGCAAATGATATTACTCTTGCATTATCGATATTGAGATCACACAGGTCATTAATAAAGATTAAGAAAAGAGTGGGGCCCAAAATGCTTCCCTGTGGTACCCCATAGTGAATGGAAAGCTCGTCGCTGTTATGGCCATTGATCCTGACTCTTTGCGAACGATTCGAGAGATAACTTTGGAAAAGATCCAGTTGTATCCCCCTGACGCCTATTTTCTCAAGTTTGATTAAGAGTGTGGAAACGGGAACAGTGTCAAACGCTTTCGCGAGATCAAGGAATATTGTAAGGACTTTTTTATTTTTATTCATATGATCTATGACAAAACTGGTTAGGTCATGAACTGCGTCGCAGGTTGACTTATTTTTGCGAAAGCCATATTGTTGTTGTGAGATTATCTTACAATGCTCCAGGTAACTAACCAATCTTTTGTTTATCAAGCGTTCAAGAACTTTTGATAAAGCACTTAGAACAGCTATAGGACGATAGTTATACGGCAAAGCTGCGTCACCCCCCTTGAAGATTGGATAGATTATTGCCTTTTTAAAAGAAGTTGGAAAAACAGCTGTTTCAAAACAAATATTGAATATATGGCACAAAATAGGCGCCAGAGTGGTTGAAAATGTCTTTAATATTTTAGGTGAGATACCATCCCAACCAGTAGCAGCGTTTGGTCGCAGTGAATTTATAGTGGATATAATTTCTTCTGGGTCAGTTTTCTCCAAGACAAAGGATGAGGCTGGTAAGAAACTGTTTTGTTGGATAGGTGGTTGTAGTGACGGCCTTCTTTTTATAACGTCATCTGCAAGTTTCTTGCCTATATTGACAAAAAAGGAATTCACATTGTTACATGATTGTGTGGGTGTGGGTGATGATGACAGCAGATGCGTGGATGAGTGTTTAATTTTTGTGGTGTTTGTTATTCGTTTTATGGTATCCCAGAGTGATTTTGGGTTATTGCTTGCTTTGCTGAGTTCTTCCGCATCGAAAAGCCTCTTCGCCTTTTTAAGAACTTTTGTACAGAAGTTTCTGTATCGTTTGTAGGTTACATTTATTGTTTCATTATCTGGAGACTGCTTGAGGTTTCTGTGCATGGCATCTCTGTTTCTGATGCACCGTAACAACCCGGGAGTTATCCAGGGTTTAAGAATCTTCCGTTTTGCAGACACTTTTTTAATTACAGTGTGTTTCGCTATGGCTAAAGTTAGTATTTCAATTAATTTGTCGCTAGCGGTATTCGCGTCTGTTGTAGTAAGAATAGGGTCAAAGTCTATGTTTGAGATTGATGCACCAAGTGCCTCATAATTAATTTTTGTTATGATAGTCGTACTGGTGGCAGGGATACGTTTGCTATCCAGACAAAGTAGTGAAGAACCATGGTCGGTAACCGTAGACTCATAGACAAATGTGACTGCGGGCGTCCGTGTTTTCAGAATAATATGATCTAGGCAATTTTTGCCCCTGGTTGGGAGGGTATGTGCTGGAAGAAAACCATGAAAAGCGAGACAATTTAAGTATTCGTGAAACCGTATATCAAGAGAAGAAGGTTTAATGTCGAGATTTATGTCACCCGCTATCACAACTGTTCCAAGGCTATGGAGCGATGGAAGTATGTTATTGAGGGCTGAAAGGAAGTTCTGTATGTTGTCTGTTGACGGTGAGCGATAGATACAGAGTAAGGCCACGTCAGAGTTAATTTTTATTATTAATCCCGAGGCAGATTGGCACAGGTCTGGTTCCTCACATACCGCTAGAATTTCTGACTTAATATAGACCACGACGCCATCGCTTTGGTTTATGTGGTTGGTTGTTTTAAATACTGTATAACTTGGAAGAATTGGAAGAATTGAGTTACTGGAGCATGGCAGCCAACATTCGGTCAGGACAATTACGTCACAGACAAGTGAGATACGATGCATTAGAGTTTGTAAGTTTATGAAGTTACGATTTATTGATCGAATGTTTTGTGAGAAGACTTTTAGGTATTTATTTGGGTTTATCAAAAACGATTGAGTTTGTTCCGGGGTGCATGTATGCGTCACGGATACAGAGAGTTCATCGATGTTATTGATTAAGTGAATTGCGTTATTAGCCATTTGTAAGAGATTTTATAGTTAAGAAGGCGGCGACGAAAGTTAGCAAGCTGTCGGTATAAGTAGATGTGGTGTTTATATATATATATTGAAATGATGTGAATGTGTGTTTAGAATGTGTGGTTTTGAGTGTAACTGTGTATGTTAGACTGTAATATGTTACGTAAGGGTGTGTGAGAGTTGAGTTTGTTGTGTATGTGTGTCTAGTTACCTCAGTGGTGCAGTACAAATATATTCTAAAGAAATCAGTTAAACAAAAAAACAAAAACAATGTAAAAAATAAAACGAAAATTAAAATTAAAATTAAAATTGGAGTGAATAGAAATCTATGCCTTTTAAAATCCAGTCATATTTCTAGCTGAGTTTTAGTAAGATCTGTTTCGCTCTTGATCAAAAGATGTTTTTTTCCCAAAGCTTGACGAAGAAATACTCTGCCCAGTGAAGTCCAGCAAAACTTATAGTCATTTTCTGTGGCAAACTTCCGTGCCAAATAAAATAGCCGTTGCGTTTTTGGAGTGAGGCTCTCTGAGAGGTAGATTGGTTTGACAGCACCTGTTAGTTTTATGTGATTTGTATTTAACTTATTCTGACTATTCTTTTGGTTGAAGTTCCGTAGATTTTGCAGAATATTATCTTTTGTAGTGACACTGACAAAGTCGACAATGACTGGGGATGTACCATTTTTCTTATTAATGCGGTATATATCTTTGATTTCCTGGCGTTGCAAGGGAATATCTAAGACGCTGGTGGTCTTCGTAATTAATTTACAAAGATCTTCTTTACTTTCTCCCTCCAGTTTTGGTACATTTCTCACTTCTAACTTGGATAAAGATAATAACCGCTCCATATTTTCAACTTTGTCCTCTAATTGACTTATATAGTTACGATCAGCTTTGCGCTCGGACTCAATTTGATCCATCTTAGCCACCATATCATCATACTGCTTTGTGGTAAAATCTAAGGATTTTTTGATTTCCTCATTTTGAAATATAATTTCTTCCATAGATTTTTGCAGTGCCAGAAACTTGCTGTCTGTCTGAGCTGTGGCCGACTTTAGCAGCTCGCGTATCTCCTCCATGAAGGACGTAATGTCCTCTTCACGTTTGCGCTTATTGTTACGCGTAGTTATAAAATCAGTATCAACCAGAGTTAGATTTGGGATCAGATCCAGATTGTGTAATAATTGGGGCTGGTAAATTTTGATCACTAGTTTTGGTACTTTTAGGTGGCGTGCGTTTCAGCGATACTGAGTTCATTCTTCTCCTCACGTGGTAAGGGTATAGCAGGACTCACCACGAACGGAGTGAGTATAATTAGTACTGTTAGTGGTCGGGGTGGCGCCACCAGTTGCATTTATAGATGCAAGAAGTTCACTTATTTTCGTCGCTGGAACGCACCGCAAACTTCGCCGCCGGAAGGTTGGTAGTACTGATAGCGGGGTGTAGATTGCGCGTACGCAGGACTTTCGTTTTTAAAGCGTCCGTATAAGCGTCAGGATTCTGTGCACTCGCGGGCCAGTCACTGATGATACGGCACTTTTAACTATTTTTCACTGTTTGCTATAGCTTGAATTTCACTTCGTGAAGGACCGAAAACAGTTATTTGTGGATTTACACTGTACTAGACTTGTCTTTAGCAAACAAAATTAAAGTAGTAACATCTGATAAATATTTTTGAAATAGAATAACTAAGGGCACGAATTAGCGGTCTCTGAGCGCGTTCCGGTGATAATGCGAGAGCTTTGAACTATTGTTTCTTGTAAGACTTCAGTTCTACAGAATGTTGAGTTCAATTAAAGTAATCGTATCATATGAATTCCAATATTCAATATACAAGTTTTTATTTTTTTTGCAATTTGATCTCATTTCTTTTTTTCTTCAAATTCTAATAAGCGGTTTACGATAATAACGATCTCTCGCAAAATATGTTTTATACACTCATGTCTCTAACAAAACAGAAAAGCTTCATGTAGATACTTTCATCATTACTTTATCTCATTCGTAGATCCATAAAACCTTCAACTTCAAAAAGATGTATGCAACATGGAGTAATTTTATTCATCTACATCCTAAATTCTAAACTATTGTATCAATATTATAGCTACAAAACATCTCTTCTTTTTGATGCTGACGGTACAGCATCATAGTACGTTACGTTATCAGCTGTACACATGACAGTAAGTTAAAGTGTGATTCAATCACTTACAATGGACAGGCGACACTTACTTGTAATTCGGAGGCAGTGACGCTGTATAATGTTAATAAGTTTATGGTAATCGAATTTAAATTTAAATGGCTATATTTCTTTGGAGGTTTCTGTTTATGTAGATTTGTGTTTGTTTACTTGTTTATGTAGTTTATGGTTTACATAAGGCAAGCTTAGGTATAGTATTTGAAGAATTTGTGTTCTTACAAAAAAGTTCTCTTATTAGATATATACGTATTTGAATTGATAAGGGTCACCGGGCTTAGTTCCAGATGTCAACCTGCCACAATGTCTTCTAGTGACCCTAAACTTTTAGCAATTGTTTTAGTACAAATTCTTCTAACTATCTACTTTTGCTGAATGCTTTAACTGAATATTGTTTGCTATTATTAATGTTACTTTATGTGTGTTTGGGATACTCCATCCATCCCAAGAAGCTTCCTTATGTAGCCTATTCTTTAACTAACATTACCTTAAAAGTTACTTACGTCTTTTCCTTTGCACATTTTACAAAATGCCTAAAATTATTTTGAATTCTCACTTTCTACTCCCCCAAGAAGTCTGGTAATAAAACTTAACATTTCTGTAACATTTTAGGACCCTCTTACACTCTGCTATATAAAGTTCAAAAGCTCAAAGAGAAAATGCCAGAGCACTTAGTATTCAGAACAACATCACCTAGAATTCAGGGGGAACAGACTAACAACAGTAGCTAATGTCGGCCAATAATCGTTATCCTCTAGATAAGTGCCGTAACTGAGTGCCTTGCCAATTGCCTTAAGATACATACTGGTTAATTGCTGTGAATCTGTATGTATGTATGTAGGTGTTTCGTTTAAGGCTGAGGCGACAGCGCTGGGTGAGAATGGCTTTATGTGTTAATGAAGAAAGTTTTATTATTTTTGAGCTTTTGTTATTAGCATAATTAGCCTATAATATTCCCACTGCTGGGACACAGGCCTCCTCTCTTCGAGAGGGAGTGGGCTGTAATCTACCACGCAGGCACAGTGCGGGTTAGTCTATGTCACATATCTTCAAGTTTTTGGTTCTAGGACATGCCGGTTTCCTCGCGGTGTTTTCCTTCACCGTTTTGAGAGCAGTGGTGATGAAATTATTTACACAAAGTAAAGCGCCTGTCCGGGTTCGAGCCTATGACCTACAACTCGTAAGTCGTGGCCGTTACCACTGGGCCACCACTGCTCATTATTAATATGTATACCCATGCCAAATTACACTATCTAGGTACTAAGAGTCTCTGAGCTAAGCCGGGGACAGACAGACTGACAGACAGACAGACGGACAGAAGGACATGGTAAAACTATATGGTACCTTGTTTACTACGGAACCCGAAAAAGTGGTAGATAGGTTATACGCGTTTTTATGATTTTTTTTAAAATGTTTTTTATGTTAGGTTATACGATATTATTTACAGAAAGTAAAGCGCCTGCCTGGGTTCGAACTCACGACCTACAATTCGTAAGTTGGGGCCGTTACCACTGGGCCACAACTGCTCTTTTTTAGGGTTGCGTAGTAAACAAGGTACCCTTATAGTTTCGCCATGTCTGTCTGTCTGTCTAAGTAAGGTTTACAAGTTAACGAGTAATAGTCGATTAGCAGTTGGAGAATTGACCGTGGCATATTTCGATGTATGGGAGAACATTTTTTTTTAACTACAATGTTGTTTGTTTTTGGGATAAATTCATCCCAGCTTCCCAACTACGGAACGGAACCCTTCATTGTGCGTGGTCCAACACGACTTGACCGGTTTTTTTGTTATTAAGAATTGTCTACAGACTACTCTGACAGACAACGCACACCCAAAATCGCTGGGTCTAGAACACTGAAAGTTTGAACAAGAATTTCTTTTATAAGGTAGGTGAACACTAAGGAAGGATTTTTAAAAATTCATCCCATAAAGCAAAATTTCCTTACAAACTTTCATTCTCTATTTAACCCAAATAGAGAATGAAATGTTGTAAGGAAATTTGTCATTTTTGCAGATGTGACATCGCATCGGGCACAAAACTTGTTGTTTTATAATTCTACTAGCTTTTGGGCGCAGCTTCACCCGCGTGGATGTCGGAAAATATCCCACGGGAACGTACTTCCGGGGTTAAAAGTACCCTATGTGTTAATCCAGGTTATAAACTGTATGTGTGCCAAATTTAAATGAAATCCGTTTAGCTGTTTTTGCGCCAATCCAGAACACACATCTAGATAAACAGACAAACGTACAAAAAATCTAAAAACTATTTTCGGTATAAAATTCGTTCCTACAGCAGGTAGCAATATTTTTTTTTTTCAAAAATATTCAATGTCTTCGTTACTATGTATTTTATTTATTATATAAACAGAAGATGAATAACTTAAGGCTTTATCAAAAGCAATGACAAACCAAAGTTAGTGAATTAATTGTCAATTGTATAAGTAAATACATAAATCTTTTATGGTTCTGAACTGTGAACTGAACAAATTCCAATCTGAATGAAGAAACATACAGTGTCATTCCTCTAAATCCACAGCACTGAAATAAATTAAGCCAAGAAAGGAAAACATATTTTATTGTTAACGTCTGTTCCACAATTCATATGATTTATGACATGTTCTAGTAATTGCCCACTTCTTTCGTTCTATCAAAAGAAATCTTATGATAATTCCTTATAAATTATAAATCAAAAGCGCAAAGGAAACATCTGTTCTGTGTTTGCGTGTTTCATATAAACAGTTACACAATAAGACACAATATATGGGCAAACTTGTCTCACACAATTTTCACATAAAAACTTTTTATGCTTCCTTTCAAAAAAAATGGGACGCATCAAATTAATTCAAATTAGTTTCTATCGTGCTTCGCATCGCATAATATTGTTCCGCTTTTGAATAATTTATGTATGCCTATAATAAATAAAAGGTGTGGGCTATTTGAACTCCACCTGTACGCCACAATAGTATACGCCCATTAAAAGGACAACGGAATCGTTCACATTGAATTGACCGGAATAGTTTAAAAATCACCCATTCATGTCGAAGTTCACACGAAAGAGTTAAAATATCCAGCCGTAAACCATTGCAGCGGCTCACAGTGGAACGAATGTATGGGAGCGGTTGGACGTAGACATGTCCGAAAAAAAAGAGTAAAATTATGCCAAACTAATGATGCCATCTTATTCGATTACTTAATGCCTTCATAACTTGTGGTGATGAATTTCTTCATAACTCCCATATTTCGGGAGTAATTTGAGAAAATGTGAAATTTTACTATGAAAATGAGTGTATCGAGCTCTCTCCCTCCTGATTCCGGGCTTGTTTCAAGTAGCGGTCTCTAATATCATAATGCTAATACTAAGAGCTATATTTAATACTAAGACACATAGTGCGCCAAATGTGCACTTTCTGGGATAAAGAGTGATGTTTATTTTATAACACAATTTTTTTATTTTTTGTTTATTTTGTTGATTAAAACCGTTTTTCTAAAGGTTTACCTTATTACAATAACATTTCTGAGCAGCCAATTAGAGAAGATATAAGCTAATTAGGATATATAATTAGGGACTTAAGGTTTACATATAAAACTGATGCACTAATGATTACTGATAAGAACATTGCTATTATTTAATTACTAAATGGCTCTTAATACACTAATTTAGCATGCATCATTTACTAATTATCACAATAACTAATTACCTTGCAATATTTAACAAAGGATACCTGGGATACCTGGATTTTATATAAATAGGTCACTATTAGTAACTTTAAAATCAGTGTTGATTTACACCTCGTATCCAAGCTAATCTCGCAATGTATTTTCCAAATTTTAATACAAATCTTGATATTCACGTTGCTTTATGCGCACGCGCACATAAAGATTTACGCGACTTTAACTATTTGTTCAGTGTTTTAAAAGATAACAGTTGTGTTCAGTTATGTGAAAGTGCTGAAACAAGTTTAAAAGACTGGTGTCGTCGATTTTGCTACCGCATTTATGCAAAATGGACACAGTCTGGAAGAAGCACAGATAAGTTTCGGAAGAAACATGAGATTTGGCTACAGGCTGCAATTCAATGGCCGGAATTACAGAATGAAAATATGGAACCTTCTACAGAAAATATAAGTGACGTCATCGAGCCCATAATTTCTCCTGCTAAATCTGATGCTTCAACTTGTACACATCCTAGTCCTCGTAAATCTTTTGAGGACCTTAGTAACCGGCAAAAAAGAAGACGCACTGAAGATAGTCTTTCATGCAGCAGTAGCAGCGCTGAAATTATGTTTTCGGCCGAAAGGGCGCTTCAAAAGGCAGGACAAAGCGATACAGCTTATGTTATGAAATACTTGACGGAGAATCCAGAAGAGGCCTCAAAAATCAAAGCCTTCATTGAAGGTAAATCAATTCAGGTACGGGAAATATCCCCTTTGAAGGCATTGGCTCTTTATGTATCGATGAACTTATCGAAATGGCGCTATAACACTCTTCGGGATTTCAACACTCAAGAAGGAGCTCTTCAATACCCGAGTTACTACATGTTGGTTAAAGAAAAAATTAAGTGCTATCCGGCCAAAGAAGATCTCACAGTTACAGAGAGCTCTGCAAAAATCAAATTACAAGCCTTGATGGATTTAACCTCAAGAAGACTTATTAGGTCGTTAGAAACCCCTGTTGATCCCAATCAACAGCTCGTATTGACCAGCAAATGGGGTTTTGACGGATCATCTAGCCAAAGCATTTATCATCAAAGGACGAGTGAAGATGAGCAAATCGATCTTGCTAGTAATTTTATGATTAGTCTTGTACCACTGCGGCTCGTCTCAAAAGGTGTAACAATTTGGGAAAACGAGCTACCATCTTCCACTTCATTTTGCCGGCCAATATTGTTTAAGTTTATAAAGGAAACCAAAGAAAATGTGCAGAGAGAGATGGCTGAAATCGAAGCAGAGATTGAAGCCTTAACTCCATCCACCATCACTGATGGAATTAGTGTCAAACACCAACTGCTGTTGACAATGATTGATGGTAAAATTCATTCCATTATATCCAATACAGCAGCTTCAGTGTGTGACATATGCAAGGCTTGTCCTAAAGAAATGAATAATTTAGAGTTAATCAAAGATAAACACGCAAACGAGGACATGTATAAATATAGCTTAAGCACCCTTCACGCTTGGATTCGCTCAATGGAATGCTTATTACACATTTCCTACAAATTAGACATAAAATCATGGCAAGTAAGGGGTGATATAGCAAAAAGGCAAGTTGATGACAGGAAGAAAAGAGTTCAAGAGGCTGTAAGAAGAGAAACGGGCTTACTTCTCGATGTTGTGAAACAAGGCAGTGGATCCACCAACAATGGCAACTCGGCAAGTAGATTTTTTGAAAACTACACTAAATCTGCTGAACTGACCGGAATAGATGCTATGCTTTTAAGAAAAATCTGTGTGATCTTGCAGTGTATTTCATCAGGAGAGAAGATCAACGTAACTAAATTCCGAGAGTTCTGCTTTGATACTGCTAAGCTTTACGTGGAGTTATACCCATGGTATTATATGCCTTCTTCACTTCATAAAATTTTAATGCATGGGCCAGACATAGTTCAGAACATGTCAATTGTGCCCATTGGTTTTCTATCCGAAGAGGCATCTGAGGCTAGAAATAAAGATTTTAGAAAATATAGAGAGGGGCATTCTCGAAAGCATAGCAGTATCTCATGCAATGAAGATATTATGCACAATCTTTTACTGTCTTCTGATCCACTTGTTACAAGTATCCGTCCAAAAGGAAATAAGTTTGTAAAAAAATCTTCTTTTAAGGAATTTTATGAGCTTACGGATTCTGAGAAAAGTGATATCGAATTTGTTAACATAAATGATTTAGCGGACATCGATTCTGAATTTGAATTAATTGATGATGATGATGATGACGAAGATAATTAAATGATGTTATTGTTTTAAAATGTGTAACTTAGTAAATTAGAGCTTACATCTTAATTATTTATTGTACTTTTAATGAAACTAGGTAATTTATTATCAACTTACTTAAAAGTCATACTCTCATCAGTTCTTGTGAATATTTTTGTTAATATATATTTCTGTATATATATAATATATTTATAGACCTCTTAATAAGTCTGTCTGCGGTTTAAAGTAAATACAAATGGGGAAAAAACGTTTTTTTTTTTAAATTTTCATTTCCTTTTATCCCAGAAAGTGCACATTTGGCGCACTATGTGTCTTAGTATTAAATATAGCTCTTAGTAATATAGCATTACGATATTAGAGACCGCTACTTGAAACAAGCCCGGAATCAGGAGGGAGAGAGCTCGATACACTCATTTTCATAGTAAAATTTCACATTTTCTCAAATTACTCCCGAAATATGGGAGTTATGAAGAAATTCATCACCACAATTTATGAAGGCATTAAGTAATCGAATAAGATGGCATCATTAGTTTGGCATAATTTTACTCTTATTTTTCGGACATGTCTACGTCCAACCGCTCCCATACATTCGTTCCACTGTGCGGCTGGTTATAAAAATGTTAACTAACTTACAATTTATATTCCATGTAAAAAACGAAAGGACGACTGGTCAATATTTTGGTGCATTAGTCAAACTCATCAAATAAATTGGATAGGCATTACAGTGGCGTTATATTTTTATCCTACTATGCTAATAGCACTTTCTATCTGAATATCAAATCTGCAAAAAAATGTCAACATTAACATATAAAATGGATTTTGACAATGTAAGTATAATTTTTGCTGCAAAAATCTGTCAATAATGTTTTGCAAAAAATACGTCTGAACCAAAAAATCAAGTGTAATTCAGACTAACGACAAGGATGGTGTGGGTGGGTGCTAGAGAATGTAATTTTGCATACTTTTCTGTATATTATAAAAAAATAAAAAGCTATAATTATTTATGGTTTTAAGTTAACCCAGAAAAGTAAGTAACCAGCACTCCTGCGCGCATGACAACTTATATACCGGAATGCGTTCACCGATCCATTTGCTAAGCTCGGAGCTTATAGCAATAATCCATCTTGATCGTTTATTGCGTCGATCCGTGTTCAACGATAAATATAAACGGGCTAATACATTACAAATATTATGATAACTTGTATCACAACATCAACCTATAATGGGTTATTCGCAGGGCAGATGGCCGATGGGGCCGAAAGGTTCTGAAGTGGCGACCGCGTATTGGAAGACATAGCGTTGGAAGGCCCACAAGGGAGGCCGATGAACTAGTAAAGACCGCAGGAATCCACTGGATGTGAGGAGCACAGAACCGGTCGAAGTGGTGAGACTTGGAGGTGGCCTATGTCATTGGACGTCTTTTGGCTGAAATGATGTTGAGGATGATGAACCTATAGGTACCAAATTGATACACTGCAGGCTATAGGCGAAGAACGAGCGTTGATCAGGGGGGTAACCATCACCTCTTATAGCAGTGTTATTATAATATTACTTCCAGTGGGAAAGTGATGGAGCTATACAGGACTTATAGCTCCATCTCTTTCTCACGCTGAAGTAATATTGAAGTAATACTGCTATAAGAGGTGATGGTTACCCCCTGCAATGTTTCTGCGTTTTGGCGATTTCAGACAATCCCCTGGTTTCTGGAACAAGAATCAAAATTATCACGCGGTTGACTGAATTATTAACAGCCAATCAGATAACTTATTTATTATTTATTTTCTTGTTTACAGTTTATGTACGCACATATAAAGAGACAAGAAGAAAGGAACAGAAAAATACCTACTTTGTAGGTATTTTTCTGTTCCTTTCTTCTTGTCTCTTTGATGATGATGCTTATTTCTAAAGAAATCTCTTCCAGTATACCTGCGATTACCCCGTCCCTCGAGGCCGTCAAGAGAGGACGGGGCTGCGTAGCAGCACGGTTCGGGGAGATTGTCGTGGTAGGGGTCTACCTCTCTCCGAACCGAACTCTTGCCGAGTTCCACAACTCCCTTGCGGAGTTGAGAGACGTCGTCGTCGGGTTTGGTTCCCTCCCCGTGTTCGTCCTCGGGGACTTCAATGCCAAGAATTTGGCTTGGGGTTCCCGGTTAACGGACACACGGGGCAGGATGGTGGAGGACTGGGCTCTGGAGACAGGCCTGGTCGTCCTAAACCGGGCTTCTGTCCCCACGTGTGTGCGGATGCGGGGTGAATCAGTGGTGGACATCTCGTTCGCCAGCCCCGCTCTGTCGCCGCGTGTAGTTGACTGGCGTATCATGGACGGGGTGGAGACCTATTCCGATCACCGGTATATCCGGTTCGACGTCTCCGCCCAGACCTCGGATGCGCCGGTCCGACGGGCCCCGAGTGGTCCGCGGTGGGCGCTGAAGCAGCTGGACCGGGAGCTCCTCCTGGAAGCCTCGATCGTGCAGGCCTGGGTGTCACCACCGGACAGGCCTGCCGACATCAACGACGAGGCGGAGTGGTTCCGGGAGGCCATGTCCGACATATGTGACGTGGCAATGCCCCGGGTCCAGCCTGGACGTGCCTCGCGCCAGGTGTACTGGTGATCGCAGGAGCTGACGGCTCTGCGCACTGCGTGCGTGGCTGCGCGACGCCGGTACACCAGGCACCGCAGGCTCCGTATCAAACCTCCGGATACGGAAGCCATTCAGGCGGAGCTGTACGAGGGGTACAGAGCGGCGAAGACCGCCCTCCAAGCGGAGATCTTGCGGGCCAGGGGGTTGGCCCGCGAGGAGTCGCTGGGGACTCTGGACAGGGACCCGTGGGGACGCCCGTACAAAGTGGTGCGGGATAAACTCCGCCCATGGGCTCCCCCGCTGACGCAGAGTCTCCGGCCCCAGCTTGTGGAGGACGTGGTGAGCGCTCTGTTCCCTTCCCGAGGGGATCACACCTCCCCGCCTATGGCTCCGCCTACTGCGGTGCCCGATGCGGACCACACCGTCAACGACGACGACGACGACGATGCTCCGGAGGTGACCGAGGTAGAAATGAGAGCGGCGGTACGCAGGCTTAATGCCAAAAATACCGCCCCGGGACCCGACGGCTTACCTGGGAAGGCCTGGGTCCTGGCCTTGGAGGCTCTCGGACCTCGACTTAGGCTCCAAAGCGCATGTTTGGAGAGGGGCCAGTTCCCGCTTCGTTGGAAGACGGGAAAACTGGTCCTCATAAAGAAGGCAGGGCGCCCTGCGGACTCTCCGTCCGCTTATCGGCCCATCGTGCTGCTCGACGAGGTGGGCAAGTTCTTTGAAAGAGTCATTGCAGACCGCCTCGTCGGCCAGCTGGTGCGGGTGGGGCCGGATTTGGCGGAGAGCCAGTTTGGTTTCCGCAGAGGGCGCTCTACGGTGGACGCCATCATGCGTGTGCGAGCCCTGACGACGGGGAATGCTGTTGCCCAGGGTGGGGTCGTCTTGGCGGTGTCCCTAGACATCGCCAATGCCTTCAACACCCTGCCCTGGAGTTGCATCAGGGAGGCACTCCGGTATCACCGGATGCCGACCTACCTCTGTCGTGTGGTCGAGGCCTATTTGACGGACAGGGCCGTCATCTACCCCGGTCACCAGGGAGTGTGGAACCGGCAAGAGATGTCGTGCGGTGTCCCACAGGGATCGGTCCTGGGGCCGCATCTGTGGGACATCGGATACGACTGGGTGCTGCGCGCCGACCTCCCTAGCGGCGTCAGCGTAGTGTGCTACGCTGACGACACGTTGGTCCTGGCGCAGGGGAGGTCGCACCAGGCGGCGGCCGAATTAGCGGCACACGGGGTTGCAACAATCGTAGAAAGGATCCGGCAATTGGGACTCGAGGTGGCCCTGCACAAGTCCGAAGCCATGTGTTTTCATGGTCCTCGGAATGCGCCACCGTTGGGGTCCCAAATAACGGTAGGAGGGGTTTCTATCGGCGTCGAGTCGACGATGAAGTACCTGGGACTCGTCCTCGACAGCCGGTGGAACTTCGTGGAGCATTTTCGACGTTTGGCTCCCAAACTGGAGCGGGCGGGCGCTGCATTGAAGCGGCTCCTGCCCAATCTAGGGGGTCCAAACGCCTCCTGCCGGAGGCTCTACGCGGGGGTCGTGCGGTCCATGGCCCTCTACGGGGCTCCTGTATGGGCGCGCTCTCTGGCGCTGCGGCCAGCCCGCCGGTTGAGCGCGGCCCAAAGGGTCATGGCCATCCGGATGGTCCGAGGATACCGCACGGTCTCCTGTGAGGCAGCGAGCCTCCTTGCCGGATTGCCGCCATGGGATCTGGAGGCAAAAGTCCTCGCGCACGTATGGGAGTGGCGCGAGGAGGTGAAACGCCGGGGCGTAAGTCCGCTGCCGCAAGAAATCGCGGCACAGCGGACGGAGCTCCGGCGGGATCTCATGGCGTCATGGAAAGTACGGTTGTCGCAACCCAGTGCTGGGCACGCCACGATTGCGGCGATAAGTCCCCTCTTTGAGGAGTGGCTGGAGAGGCGCCACGGCGTCCTCACCTTCCGCGTGACGCAGGTCCTCACCGGACATGGCAACTTCGGGAGGTTCCTGTGTCGGATAAGGCGGGAGGAAACGTCCGGGTGTCATCACTGTGTGGATCGCCCGGAGGACACGGTGGAGCATACGGTGGAGGTCTGCCCGGCTTGGGCAGAGCACCGCCGTGTCCTCGTGGAGGCGATCGGCGGCAGAGATCTCTCGCGTCCAGCCCTGGTTCAGGCCATGGTACGGAGCGAGAGGGCATGGGCAGCCGTCACATCCTTCTGCGAAGCAGTAATGCTCGCGAAGGAGGAGGCGGGACGGTTGAGGGAAAGGCAAGTTTCGCGCCCTCTCGGCCCTAGCCGCCGCAGGAGACGCCCAGGGCGTCGGGAATCCCGGGCGGATTTCCGGCCACCGTAGGCGTGGGCTTGCGGACGGTGAGCAATGGGTAGCTCACCGTCCGGTAAGGACCAGGCCCGGGTCGACGGCGCGTCGCATTCCACGCGCGCCTCAAAGAGATGTCGTCAGCACAAAGTAGGGGTCCACTAGGGCCGATGCCTGCCGGGGTCGCTGGAAGGTACTTATGGGTCACCGAGGCCCCCGCAACACAGGCAACAGGAAGGAATACGGGTGGGTTTTAGTCAGGAAGAGTCTGACACACCCTCCCGCTCCACCCAGAAGAGCGGGAGAAGTTATTTGATGATTTCCCACCCAAAAAAAAAAAAAAAAAAAAAAAAAAAAAAAATACCTGCGATAAAACAGTACACAAAGAGATAACAAAATACATAAAAACAAAAAACTATTCACTAATTTAAATATAGACATACAATAAGAGAATATACTTACATACATACATACTTCTAAAATAAATATCACTAAAATACTTATATATAATTAGTAGTATAAAATAATAAATAGGTACGTAATATGCAATTATGGCAAAGTGGAAAAATAGTGTTCATTTACTCTTCTTTTAAAGACAGCAACTTTATATACCATCACGCCTGTAACTTCCGGAGGGTCAGACAGAGTTGTACCTATAGTACACCAACATTTCGCCAGTTATTTTTAAGTCCCATGTTATGGGCGAGCCTATTACTATCAAACAGGCACAAATCCAGACTCCGGATTGCTACTGAGAAATTGAATGAAAGAACCCAATAACACTTTACCCGACCTGGAAATTGAATCCAAGACCACATGCTCAGCAGAAGCGTTTGCAACCGCTAGAACAACGAGGCAATCGAATAACTTGACTTGCGTATAATTTTGACACGTCGATAATTTTCTTTCCAGAAACCGGATGTTTATTTCGTAGGTTTTCTTCATTATGTTTCAATGGTGTCAAAATTACTTCTTATATACTTCTTAGAAAGAAGGAAAGCATTGTTAAGTCAAATTTAAATACTGCAGCCGAGTGTGCTGTCAATAGTGTCAATCAAGAGCATCAGGTGGAATGACAGCTGAGTTCACTCAAACTTAAAGCATTTATTTCAATTAGAAATATGAAGCTAGTTCCCCATTCCAAAGCGTAGTAGGTACCTATGCAGAAACAAGGCAAGAAACTCCATGGACACTATTTTAAATTATATTGTTACATAAAGAGATAAGATAAAGTATAAATTATTAAGAATGAATTTATAACTAAGTGTGAGGACGATGTAAAAAAACACGTCCATAGTACAGCAAAATAAACAAAAAAATATAAAATAAAAATAATTTAAAAATAAAATAAATAAAAATAATCCGAGGCAGCTTAGAGATGGCCAGTCCCAACTCACTCACTCAGTCCCACTCGAAGGTCACTTCACCTTAAGCATTCACGGTGAGATTTTTACAGAAATAGACTGGCTGGTGTTGAGTCCTCAACCAGCTTCCGTACACCTCCATTATTATCATTATTAATACGAGATCGAAAACTGTACGCCTTTTTATGAAAATTACGCGGACGAAGGAGTATGAAATTTGGCTCAGTTAAAGTTTATATGGAGGATGAATGCAGAAAGCTAATATTGTTACTTATATAATATGCATTAGTTATAATAATTAATTAATAAAAAAAAAATTAACATTACAAACACTACCATGCGTTTGACACACACACATAGTACTAGGGGCCTCATGACTTGAAGATAGATAGGTGACAGAAGTGACAGCTTGAGCATGGAATTAGTAAGTACTTTATAGTATGTTAGGTTAAACGAGGGACATACTTTTAGGGAGTCTAGTACTTATGAAAATAAACAACTTTTATAATGGGTTCAACCAAGAAATAACGATAAAAAAAACAGTTGCTCCATACATTTATGTTTGCATTATAACTTGACAAAATGTAGGCAACAGCTGTTTTTTTTTTTATATTTCAGATTTGGTCCTATTGTATACGTTTTTCATTTTCATGAGTATTGAGTACTACACTCCCTTAAAGTATGTTCCTTGTTTAACCTAATACGCTGTATAGTCTGTAAGTATTGGGGCTCGAATCGCCACCACTAGTATCAATAACTCCATAATCCCGTTTAGTCGTATAATGCCTAATTCGCAAAATGGCACCCGATTCTCTAAAGGGCCAATTCGCGAATGGACTAGTTCTGAAAAGGACTAATTCGCGAAATGGCTAATTCTCAAAAAGACTAAGTAGTAAAATGCCTAATTCGTGAAAAGACTCATTCGTAAAAGAACTAATTCGTAAAATGTCTAATTCTCCAAATGGCCAACTTTTACCAATTCATGCCATGAGTTAAATTACATGAAAGAACATGCATACATACAGTTTAACATTATTAAAAGTAGCTCCACCTTGTCAATGGATGAGTAAATAGATGTTGTTCTAACGTTAGATAAAGAATATAAAAATCACTTGGTATTTTCCTCATCTATATTTACTCGGATTATTTAATAATAAAGTAGTACATATTGTCTACTATGGTGATGTATAAACATTTAAAATATATTATAATTGTTTACACACCTCTTTGCTTATAATACAAAACCTTTTCAATGAAGACAAGGCAAAAGAAGAGAACATCGTTTGACAGTGACAAAATATGTTAATTAAAATGTACTAAATGTTATAATAAAGTATTATTATATTAAAAATAGTTTTCACTCATCGTGGTGAGAACAATAATTTATGCAACTAAAGCATAAAACGGAACGCCGAGTAATATTTTTTATGAAAGTGCGGGTAGTTGTGAGTGGATAATAATCTATTTGTTAAATTCACCGTCATTTATGTTTTCGTTCATAAGTTTCTGTTTATAGAAGAAGTAGGTTATTTCATGAGAAAGATGGAAGAAGACATTTTAATTACTGAACATCAAAAAGGTAATGATACTTTATTGTACGATGGGCATAGGTTTAATAAAACTAACCGAATAAATAAAGACGGAAGTTCGTTTTGGCGATGTGTCAATAAAAACGAGTGTAGTGTAACTTTTTTTTTTTTGTTATATGACACATTGTAAGTAAGGTGCTTTGTTGATTTAATACTTTTTCGCCATAATAATCATAATGTTTTTTTTTTGTTGGTTGTATGACAGATTGTAAGATGCGTTGTTTTTCGCTATGATTATTTTATTTTAATAATAAATGTTTTTTGCTAAGTTTTCTGTTTGCATTTCGTATAAAATATTAACATAAGTAACCTAGAAAATTAAGTTAGATTTTTCATGTCATTTAACTCATGGCATGAGTTGGTAAAAGTTGGCCATTTGGAGAATTAGACATTTTACGAATTTGGTATTTTACAACTTAGTCCTTTTGAGAATTAGCCATTTCGCGAATTAGTCCTTTTGAGAACTAGTCCATTCGCGAATTGGCCTTTTTGCGACTGTGTGCCATTTTGCGAATTAGGCATTATACGACTAAACGCATAATCCTTGCTATTAAGTACGGTTACGCATCAACGTTTACTATAATCACTTTTTCAACAATACCAAGCAGTCACGGTGTTATTACATGTAGTTATTGTTTTTAACTGTTAAATGTTATAAAATATTGCGTCACGCGTCGCAGTAATAATTATAGATTGTCATCACTTTTACATTTACTTGTTTAGTGTATTTAACAAATTTCTTCTTCTTCGTCGTTCCCTTAATGTTGAGGATCGCAACCACATACGACGCGTTTCCAAGTTATTTGGTCTTCTGCAGTTTGGAATACTCGGTAAATGGTGCCTTCTTGATCGCCTCTGACCATCTTGCTCTGCCTTGAATGCGGGTGGAGCGCGTATCAAAAGCCTTTCCAGAACCCGTAATATGTCCGAAAAGCTGAGGCCACGCTCATTAACTAACTAGCGAAGTTATTAGTTGCATGTGACAATACTGTTGTCATCATCTTAAAATATATAGGTGGGATGTAAATGATCTATGTGTATTGTCTCTTAGGTAGGTCTTGGGGCGTAGCGGGTGACGGGAGGACACGGCTCGGCATACGCTGGAAGAGTGTGCCGCTTGGGAGGGGCCGCGCCGTGCCCTCATCTCAGGAGTATTTTACATGGATCTACCTATCTATCTACCTCTACTATCTGACCTCCACAACCCAGTTACTAGGTAATACGATACCCCTTTTTTTGGGTGGGAAATCATCAAATAACTTCTCCCACTCAGGGCGGAGCGTGAGGGTGTGTCAGACTCTTACTGACTAAAACCCACCCGTATTCCTTCATTGCCTGTGTTGCCAGGGGCCTCGGTAACCCTTTAGCACCTTCCCGCGACCTTGGCAGGCATCGGCCCTGGTGGACCCCTACACTTGTGCTGACGACATCTCTTTGAGGCGCGCGTGGAATACAACGCGCTGTCGACCCGGGCCTGGTCCTTACTGGACGGTGAGCTACCCATTGCTCAATACGATACCCCTTGGCAAGACTGGCTGTCTGTACCGTAACGACTATCAAAGATCCACGAATGACAACTATTGACAACGGGGACCAACGGCTTAGCATGCTTTCCGAGATAAGGAAGGGTCTTGGTATTTAAAGATGTTCAACCATCCACGGACCAACTATGGCAAGCGTAGCTTAACTTGATGGATCGACGTATCAAAATAGATAATGTTATTTAATAAAATAAAAAGGTACCTACATCGTTTCTATCCTATTATCTGTTCTTCAGTAAATCCTTCAGTTTTGCTTTCTAACAAGCCTAAGTAATTAGAATGCTAACATCGTCTTTACATAGTACAATTACTAAACTACAACATTATATCTAAAGTCTGAATCTTGACTAAGAAATTTCTAGGCAATTTTCCTTTAATATTTATACTCTGTGTCTACGGGGCAGTAGCCCCGTAGACCCTGGTGGACCCCTACACTTGTGCTGACGACATCTCTTTGAGGCGCGCGAGGAATACAACGCGCTGTCGACCCGGGCCTGGTCCTTACTGGACGGTGAGCTACCCATTGCTCAATACGATGCCCCTTGGCAAGACTGGCTGTCTGTACCGTAACGACTATCAAAGATCCACGAATGACAACTATTGACAACGGGGACCAACGGCTTAGCATGCTTTCCGAGATAAGGAAGGGTCTTGGTATTTAAAGATGTTCAACCATCCACGGACCAACTATGGCAAGCGTAGCTTAACTTGATGGATCGACGTATCAAAATAGATAATGTTATTTAATAAAATAAAAAGGTACCTACATCGTTTCTATCCTATTATCTGTTCTTCAGTAAATCCTTCAGTTTTGCTTTCTAACAAGCCTAAGTAATTGGAATGCTAACATCGTCATTACATAGCACAATTATTAAACTACAACATTATATAAAGTCTGAATCTTGACTAAGAAATTTCTAGGCAATTTTCCTTTAATATTTATACTCTGTGTCTACGGGGCTACTTTAATAATTTAGTTACAGTTCTAAAGATGGTGTTGAATTCTTAATAAAGCGCTTGCAATTCGTATTATTCAAGCTAGGGTAATTTTTGTTTTAGCTCTCTCTCTTCACACATTGAAATGGTGGAGACGTGTAAATGTATTTTCTTAGTCATTACGCTTATGAAAGCTATTTAGGTATTATAAATGTAAGTTTTAACGTTGCGAGTGATAAATTTTATAGGAAACCTTAACACCTACCTTCAAGCCATAAAGAAGTCCCGATAAAAATACACTATTCGTCAGTTTAAAGTCCGATGAAAAATTATTAGGTGTATATTTATTGATCACTATTTCAATAGAAGGGTTTGGAACAGTTTGGATGTTCAGGTCGATCAAAACGATGTTATATCGTTTTGATCGACCTGATCATCCAAACTGGATTCTCAAAATTGATACACGAAACCAAT